>CM062815.1:791909233-794309233 GCA_031772625.1 Pinus tabuliformis | reverse complement strand
TAGGTAGAGATTAACTCATATGTGGATGAAAAGACTTCCTACACATTACTATAAAAGGAGGTGAATATGAGTATGCTTCATTACGAGGAAGAGAAGGAGATGAAAAAAATATTCAACATCAATATCTAGGTTAAGAAGACCAAGGTAGGTTCTCTATTTCATTTTGTTTTAAAAAAAAAATTCATAGAAAGCAATCTAGTTAGAAAGATTGGGTTGAAGTTTTTGGATCATCCAAGCCCAAACCCATTGTGGTGTGTTGACAAGGAAGTAGAAATCAAGGTTACAAAATAGTGCAAGATCAAATTTGTAGTAAGTGTAGAGTTTATTGATGAAGTGGAAATGTACTAGCCCTTGACAAGAGTGGTGTAGATTTTTTGTAACATCCCTGAGGAAAATTCCATGTCATAAAAGTTAATAAAGGCAAAATAATAACCACGGTTGATGGAAAACTTATTACAAGTTGAATGTTGAGTAAGACATCATAGTTTGGGTGTTCATTTCATTATTAATGGCTAAGGAAAAAAGTTCAAAGGCAATGGCTAAGGCTTTGAAAAGGGAAAATGACATTTTTGGTAAACTTATTTATGAAAATTATGGAAATTAGGAGAAAAGGTAGGTGAAAGGTCACAGGTTTCTTGCAAGGAGGAAATTGAAGGAATATAATGGGAAATGAAGAAAATAGAGGCCTCATTCATAAAAAGGCTTCCGAGGATCGATCGGTAACCTTTTGTCAGTTCAATGTTGGATCTCTCTCATTATTCTCTCTCTCTTTCTCTCATACTCTTGGATACTTAGAGTTTTCTTGGAGAACTCTTGGAGAGTGCGGCATAGTTTGATTTTGGAGCATGAAGGAAAAGGAAGAGTAGGAAAGCGCAAGAGGACATCAAGATAGAAAGTACAATAGATTTGGCTTGTAGGTATTGAGTTACATGTATGTTTTCCTCACTAGTTTTGGCATGCATGGCATATGCATGTGATTATTGGTCACGATCTGTCATTGGCCTGGAGGATTTCTTGGATTGAAAGTTGATTGCCTAGCCTTTCCATTTCCTAGATAGCCATGGTGTTGTGGGTTTATTTCCTTGTTTTTTTTAGTTGGTTCTGATGTTTCCTTAGCTTGGGTTGAGTTATTAGTTCCTAGAAGCCCTGGTTGGACAAACGTTATGGAAGCCGGTAACAATTTGGGTTGAGTTACTAGTCCTAGAAGCCTTGGTTGGAAAATCACTTTGGAAGCCCTTGGTGGGTTGAGTTACTAGTCCTGGAAGCCTTGGTTAGACAAATGCTCTAGAAGCTCGACAATAGTTGTGGGTTGAGTTACTAGTCATGGAAGCCTTGGTTGGAACAAACTCTCTAGTAGTCATGAAAGGCTTGGATGCAGACCAATCATATGATGGTTTTGTGATGTTTGGCCATGAGGTGGAATCACTTTTGATGGGTTGAGATGGATGGCCTGTGCAAGCCCTATATGGTTTTGGATTGATGTGTTCTATGAGATCCCACATTCATGCTTGGAATATGACACAAGGATGAATGAATGAAGAGATATTTGGCTCAACTATTCTACGATCGAGTGGAACGTAGAAGTCCCATCCCAGGTTTGGAATTTGCATCATCAATATGAGGTTATTTCTCCTTGTATTTCTGTGAGTATTATATTGGTTTATATGTGGATCATATGGTTGTGATTTCATTGGTATTTCCATTGCTATTATGCTAGTTATATATATGTTTTTTGACAATAGTTATGTATGGTTCTCAGCATGGTTTTACTTGTAATGAATGAATAATGTAGCTATGACCTAATGGATGAATTGATAGTTGATGTGTTAAGTCATCAATTCTTTATAGTGAGTTTCAGCTAAGTGTAAGACCTCTATGCTCAAAGATGTTATTTACACCTATAAATTACATATTCGTGATATGTTTGACGAAATTCTTGTCATGGCTAGTAGGGGTCCAACCAATGTCTCATTCAAGTGATTGCATTTATACTGTCATTTTTCTATTATTTTATTGTTCTGAAGATGTCATTCAATTATGGGTAGTGACCTGGGCTCTAGGCCTGAAAAAGTGGCTGAAATACCCGGGATGTTGGCACAAAATTGTGAAAAATTGTCCCTGAACACTGGCTTCCAAGCTTGTGTGAGCGTCTAGAGGTCCTTGGACATTGGCGTGTCCATAGCATGAGAGCATCCAAAGGTTAAGTCATCCAAAAGCTTAGTGGGACACAAGGGCTAGTTGGTAGAAAGGTTGGATTGGTTCTTGAGTGTCTTAATGTTGATGTTGAATGCTTGCATCGTGTGTTTCTATTAGTTCCACTTCCTTAACATGACTTAGGAGGTCGAATCATATCATAGCGGATCGTCATCGCATGTTTACCCTGACTGGATGGTTTCTTGGGTAGATTTCAGAGGAGGGCGTTACATTTTGGAAGCACTTGCATGTATATCATGTAGAGAGAAAACCAATATTACTTAAGAAACTATGAGAAGTCCTAAATCATCAATGCACACAAAGGAAAAATGAATATCTTTCTAGTAAGTGACAATTAAATAAAAAAATATGAGTATTTTCAATAATAAATGTGTTGTTTTTCTTAAGAGAGAAATACTAAAGTCAAGAATTGGTAAGGGTAAAGGAATCCTTAGAGGTATGTTCTAAAGATAAAAAAGAATGTTGGAGTAGTTTCTATACACATAGAAGGGAATTTTCTAGGATCCCAAAGGGCTACAACCTAAGAAGGAAGTGTAGCATGAGACACAATTGTTTCGTGACTCCCCTTACCAAATATTGGGTTGTATAGACAATATGTTATGGAAATAGATGAAGTGAAGAAGTAGTTATAGAAGCTAATGGAGTAGAGAGTGAGTTTAACAAGTATCTGACCTTCTGGTTCATCTATCATATTTATACCCATAAGGATGAAACTTGGAAAATGTGTATAAAATACAAAGCTTTGAATAAGATTAAAATAAAGAATAAATATCCTCTGCCTAGGATTGATGATTCATTAGAATAGTTTCAACATGGAAAGTACTTCACCAAGATCGATCTAAAATCATGATACCACTATATATGTTTCAAAGAAAAAGATATTTGGAAGAATTCCTTTAAGATAAGGCAAGGGTTGTATAAATATTTTGTCATGACCTTTAGTTTACGTAATGTACCAACTACATTTATGAGAGAGATGAATTATGTATTACACCCATATTTAGATTCATTTATTTGGATGGTATATTGTTCTATAGATATATGTTTTTGGAGTACATATTGCATGTCATACAAGTGTTAAACACTCTCAAAATTCATTAGCTACTGGTTAAACTCAAGAAACATGAGTTTTATCAACAACTATTGGTGTATTTGGGGTATGTGATTAGTGGAGGGGAACTCAAGAAATATCTCGCAAATATGGAGACCACCATGAAATGGCTAGTTCTTACTAATTTCACTAAATTTAGGAATTGTTTTAGGTAGTGTAATACCTACAAAAGTTCATAACATCCCTTGTAAAGATAGTTTCATTATTCCACACCATAAAAATAAGTAGAAAGAGTTTTCAATAGGGAAATAATAAGTAGAAGGATTTCATTGAGATGAAATGAAAGATTAATTAAGTAGTATCTCTTCCATTTCCTAACTTGTAGAAGCTATTTGAACTAGAGTTAGATGAAAATGGGTATGTTATGGGAGTAACCTAGGCTTGATGAAAGGAGGTAAGTTAGATATACGTCATCATTCTAAAAGGTTTCATGACGAAGTCTTAAACTATCATACATATGATAAAGAACTCTATTTCCTAGTTATATCTATTAAGAAGTAGAAGAACTATCTTATGATAAACAAAACAATTATTCTTAAAAATCACCATCCACTGTAAAGAAAAATCTATGTTGTTCATAGACCCCAGAGATTTGTAATTACTACATCCATGGAATATGTGTACCAAGAAAATCCACTCGAAGGGATCACTTACTCTCAGATGAACCACATAATTTGACCTCGAGAGTATCGAGAGAATTTAACCTATGAGCTCTCAATAGCAAAGGTTCTTTACTGAAGGGAACATGACCAAGTGAGATAACTGTCGGGGCTTCACCATCCACTATAATATTTGCAAGACCAAAGTAATATTCAACAAAACAAACATTACAATTGGATGAATTTTTTGCAATAATCTCATATACTCATGAAGTATAAGGACAACACTAATAATATGGTAGACATGTTTTTAAGTCCACCCACATCTAAGATTGTAGCTTTGGGAACTCTTATGCATATGGAACCTTTTACTCATTATACATAAAAAGAGGCATATATAAAAGATGAGGACTTCAAATAGGTGTTTCATGTTGTATATATATGGCCAAATTCATGTAGAAGAAGGTGAGGGTAAGTTTGACTATCATCTCTAGAATTAGTTACTCTATAAGCTAGATAAGCTCTGTGTTCTTAAAGGTGAAATATTTTTGTTTATCAAAGTAGCGCACACCTCTAATTTTGAGAGAATTTTTGTTGTTGGGAAAGTATTTTCTAACTTAAAAAGGTATATGTACTATCCTAAATGCAAGAAGAAGAAAGATGATATATTAGAGTGATCAGAATCTGGATTGGGGGCAAAAATTTGCTCAAAAATAAAGTGCTCAGAATCACTCAAAAAATGAACAATGGCATCTGTATTGGGCAATACAATCCCAATGCAACTCGTTTAACTCAAAACAAAGCTCATATGAAAATGATAGAGACTTCTATCCACTTTGTCAAACTGGAAAATTTATGGGTACAATGCTGACTGGGATGTTGACTAGGCATTAATATAGCCCAGTCAGTAAAAAGAATATTCCAAGGAATATTCCCATAATATTTTGACAAGTGGCTCAATCAGATTGTAACAACTATCGGCATGTTATTGGTTAAAGGCATTTGAGGTGGACTAATGAGAGGCTAACACGTGGAAAACCCGGAAGCCACCACGTGCCCTCCCAAAGGTTGTGTAAAATTACAGTGGGGAGGCCGAAGTCAAACATGCAACCTCACCCACACAAGCACTAAGGCCTATCTCTATGTCGCAAACATATGACTTAACTACTATGGGCTTGAGGTTTGATTTAAACATAAGTGCCAACAAGTTTGGAGATAAGGGCCTAGGGCTTAGCCCCAACCCCCAACAAAACAATGCCACACGACCTAGCGTTATGACCAGGGGTGCTGCGCCAGAGGGGGTCAGCCCAAGGGGACTAGCCCCAGTTCCATGGGTGCCATACGACCCAACGCTTAATGCTAACAACACATTTAATGCGCTAAGTGGGAATTAACACTAATTAGAACATTTTTATCCATTAATTAATCACGGATTAAGTTGGGCGGTTTTAGTTGGCCTAATAAATCTAGCATTGCTCCAATTTTTGTGGGGCTAACTGAAGTTTCTCCAGATTTGGTGGAGTTTTCCTTGGGAAAACTAAAGAGACAATAACTTTTGCAAAATTCGACCAATTTTGGCTCATAAAGAGTCATTCCTATATTATTTGGTTGCTCTGAATACAATGGAATAGGTTGCAGAGGAAGAATGACACTTCTATATGTTATTTTTCTACGTTGAAGTTTGAGGAAGCCTAGAGCCACTAGGAGAGGAGGTCAAGCCTAGATCAGCTGAAGTCCAATTACAAAGCTTGGATAGTCATTTTTGAAGTTTTTGGGTCTTCTGAATCCAATGGAGTAGGTTTCAAAGACATTGAAGTACTGCATGTGCATGCAATCATAGAGTTGACCATTAATCTAAAGAGGGCCTAGCCATTGAAGCAGGTCCAAGGAGATGTAGCCTAGGAGGGGTGAAATCCTTTATCAAATTCTTGTTATGAGTTGCTGCGTTTTACTTCTCAGCAATTTACTTGATGTATATGTGTTTTAAACAACTAATTAACCTCATAAATTTCTCATAAAGGACACTCAACACTTGACACATAATTCCTCACATTTTGGTTAATTTGAGATGATCCTAAATATTTTTCTTTTAATACTAATGAGGGAGCTTGCATATCATTCACAATTTTTCCCAACATTCAGATCAAGTGAGAATGCATGATTTTTGTACCAAAAAGCCCAATAATAGAAACAAAGGTCTATACAATTACTTACCTATAGTTGCTCAATCTGGGGAGAACATTTCTATGGATTTTGAGGGTGTTTTACCAAAAAATAATAAGGTATATGACTATTTATTTGTGTTAGTTGATAGATTCAACAAGATGTGTATTATTATGCCTTTAAAAAGAACATGAAATAATAAGAAGCAATGAACATGCTATTTGAATAGGTTTGGTTGCACTTTGGGATAGTGAGGGGTATCATCTTAGATAGGGCTATTACATTTCTTAGTACCTTTTGGACTACACTTTGGGAGAATATGGGCATTAAATTGAATATATGTATATCATAAAATACATAGATATATAGGAATACAGAAGTATGTAGTAGGATTTTGGTGTAGTTTTTGTGAGGTTACAATCAAAATCATATGAAGAACTTGGATAAAATTTTGACCTATATTTAACATTCTTACAAAAAAGCAATCCACACTTCTATTGGTAACTCCTAATTTGGAACTTGCTTTGGGTATTTATTTCCTTCACCTTTAAATGTTGTATATGGATGATAAAGAGAAGCTAGTGAATACATTACATGAGAATCATTGAAAGCAGAGAGGTTCGTTGAAAAGTGAGCTAAATCCATTTGCCTGTACAAGAGACACTAATGAAATGATCATAAAAGTATAAGGATAGATGTCATTTACAAATAAGTGAGAATTCATTCAAAGTGGGAGATAGATTTTGATTACAATCGAGTAAAGATTAAATATAGGGTCCTAATAATAAGATTAAGATTCTATGGTATGACCATTTTTGAGGTAATGTACAAGTTGGGAGATAATGATTATACACTCAAAATACCCACATACATGCACATTTACTCAATATTATATGTAGAGAGTTTGAAACTCTATGAGCCTTCCATGTTCAGTTATGAGGAGGAGTAGGTACTTCCCACCATAAAGGGGCGAGCACTACATGCTCATGTAGAGTTGATTCAAAACACAATTTTACAAAAGAAGTTTAGAACTACAAGCTAGTGAGACATGACCTTTGGTAGATTAGATTGAAAGAACAATGTCTAAGCATGTAAAAAAGGTCAAGGGAGAAGGAAGAGGAAAAAATCCCTTACTTCATTTAGTTAACATTTTGGGGACAAAATCATTACTAAATGGGGAGGTGTGATTCCAATTGGATCATCATATATTTTTTGTCTAACTTCATCCTTTTTGGGTGCAAATATTAGATGATTTTTATTGCAAGTCTAATTTTAGTGGTAAGTCCTTAGAAAATTAGGGTTTCAAACCTTCCATAGACATTTAGAGGCATCAAACAATATTGTTTTGGGTGAAAATTTTGTGATCTTATCATACACTCATTCAACATTTTTATACACAATAATACCATTCTAATGATGCAAACATCACCTTAATTAGATGTCATATGTGAAATTTATGCTTCCTACAATATGAACTTCCTTGTTGACCACCATTGAAGAAGTTGATGACATTTCAACCCTCATTATTCCATAATGTGTTGATTTTCAAGAAGATTCTAGAAGGTCCAAAATCATACCACTAGCAAACAGTTAAGAGTAAAAAATCTAACCCTATATGGCTATTAGGTTATGTTAAGTACATAGTGGTTGGGAGGATAAGATTTTCCATTCTTTGGCAATATACATGTTCCATATCTAAGAAGAAACATACATGTGTTATTTTGAGAACGTTATAGAGGAGGAGGATTCTATAGTAGTTGTCCAGGTCCTATTGTAAAATGGTAAATCCATTAGAGTTCTTATTCCTTTATATGTACATTTTTATAACTAAAGAAAAGAGAGGAGAGGATAGTCCTCTCTTGCTTGCTAGGTTTCCTCCAATATTTACTTTCCTAGAATAAATGTGTGGATGGTGTGTACATGTGTCCTTTTTTTCATTTTTAAAACTTTAGTTACTTCATAAATTCTAGTTACTTCATAAATTCAAGCAATGCTAAAAATTAGCTAATTCGGAATCTAAAGAAAGTTAGTTTTATAATATTATAAGATTTGTTGTGATGAATTGTAGTGCAATATATGTCTTACTTTTACCGACAAAAATTGACTTTAATACTTAGATATTTAATTTAAGAATTTTTTCCTATCTTAATAATTAATTTGATAAGAAAATTGACTTTAACCATTAATATTTTTTTCCTTCTCGGTGCTCGCAAACTTTCTAAATCAATCCACAAATATTAAATATTCGTTACATTTTTCTATCTAAAATCATTTTGAATTAATATTGAGGAGAGTAGTTGAATAAATCACATGCATTAAGACCAAGTTTCCAATATCCCAATCTTACGAGAGAGGACATGTACCAAAAAGTAAGAGATTATGATACGATTGATCTAAATTATGAACAAAATATAAAAGACCAACGCTAACGTGTAGTAAAAATAAGTATATAACAAGGGGAGCTGCGACGCAGCGAGTCCCTGCCACCGAAGCAGCATATACCGAGTTGGATGGACACCGCTGACTGCGCAGCTGTACTAGTTGTGGAGTTGTTCTGCTCGAGTTTTTTCTTCAAACACGATTGAAGCCAAAGGGGCCCATTTCCTTGTATCTTAGTTAAGGGAGTTAACATGTCAATATGCTTAATTGATTTAAGCTAGAGTGCACGAGAGGAGTAGTCAATCATAACATTGGGTTGTTGCGATAAGTTCAATTTAATTTATGATAGACTTTTTTTTAGTTTATTAAAAAGTTAATACAGTTTCTTAAATTTCTGGGAAGATGATATTGATTAACACGTTTTTTTCCGGAAAAGTAAGACAAACACGACCATAACGGTTGCATTGCATGGTTGCCACTTGTGGCTTTTCCTTTACTTACTCACATTCTAAGAGATACTTTCAATGTTGGTTATACAATTTTCTTAATGTCATGTTGCCTTCAGACAAACCGCAGCTCCCACTGGTTCAATCGCATCTCAGAACGATCTGTTAGCAAACATTTTTGCTATTCAATAACGCCATCGCCTGTCCTTCGCAAGCATTATGAGGTGTTTTACAAGAGAAAGAATAATAGATACAGAGCAGTGGTAGAAATTTCTCCATAAGATCACAGAATCTGAAGCATTGAAGTGACCCACAGTGAGGCCAAATTCACTAGTCCAGGAGGTTGAATTGCACAGGAAAAATATTAAAATTTATGAGCGCTAAGTTGGGGGTTTCTTTGGTGCCAATGGGTCAGTTAACAGGATGTGGTTCAAACTAAACCTTCCAGATTTCCACTACCAGCAACAGATCTATTTACCATACTGGATGATGCAAGCTAAAAAACATTTCTATGTGCAGGTACAGCTTCATCTGTGCAGAAATTTGCATTTGGTGCAGAAACAAAGAAGGTTATTCTTGAGTTCCGGAACCTGGTTACTTCGATGGGTTTCTTGGTTGAGCTGAGACTGGTAAGTTTGGATTGGTATTTAGTTTGTAACTTTGCAGATTTACTTCTACCATAAAGTAAATAACAATTACTTTTGTGTTGAAACTTCAATTTTTGGAGACTTGTATCTATTTGAAAGTCAAATAAATCCTGATATTAATGTTGTCTACTAGAAATCTATTCACTCTCTTGAATGCTGCCATACTGGGCAGGTAAATGCCTGGCTTGTTGACAAGGATGCAGAGGCTCTTCGCTGCCAAAAAATGCTTGTTGAGGAAGCTGTCTCGGCTCTCATTTTTAACTTGAAAATTCTCCCAAATATGTATATTTACAGTTTTAATGTATGCGGTATACATTATTAACTTCGTATGAAGTTCAGTTTTTATTAACTAACTTCGTATGAAATTCAGTTTTTATTAACTTGTGGGTTAAAATTTGGAACGAATTTTGGATGAGAGGAGTGTGAACAATTTAAAATATTTGACAAATGTTACCCATTTCCTACGTCGATATGCTTAATTGATTTATGCTGGAGTGCACGAGAGGAGTAGTGCAATCATAACATAGGGTTGTTGCGATAAGTTCAATTTAATTTATGATGGACTTTTTTTTTAGTTTATTAAAAAGTTAATATAGTTTCTTAAATTTCGGGGAAGATGATATTGATTGACACGTTTTTTCCGGAAAAGTAAGACAAACACCACAACGGTTGCATTGCATGGTTGCCACTTGTTGGTTATACAATTTACTTATACAGTTTTCTTAATGTCATGTTGCCTTCAGACAAACAACAGCTCCCACTGGTTCAATCGCATCTCAGAACGATCTGTTAGCAAACATTTTTGCTATTCAATAACGCCATCGCCTGTCTTCCGCAAGCATATGGTTATGAGGTGTTTTACAAGAGAAAAAATAATAGATACAGAGCAGTGGTAGAAATTTCTCCATAAGATCACAGAATCTGAAGCATTGAAGTGACCCACAGTGAGGCCAAATTCACTAGTCGAGGGGTTGAATTGCACAGGAAAAATATTAAAATTTATGAGCGCTAAGTTGGGGGTTTCTTTGGTGCCAATGGCTCAGTTAACACGATGTGGTTCAAACTAAACCTTCCAGATTTCCATTACCAGCCGCAGATCTATTTACCATACTAGATGATGCAAGCAAAAAAACATTTCTATGTGCAGGTACAGCTTCATTTGTGCAGAAATTTGTATTTGGTGCAGAAACAAAGAAGGTTATTCTTAAGTTCAGGAACCTGGTTGCTTTCATGGGTTTCTTGGTTGAGCTGAGACTGGTAAGTTTGGATTGGTATTTGGTTTGCAACTTTGCAGATTTACTTCTACCATAAAGTAAATAACAATGACTTTTGTGTTGAAACTTCACTTTTTGGAGACTTGTATTTATTTGAAAGTCAAATAAATCCTAATATTAATGTTGTCTACTAGAAATCTATTCGTTCTCTTAAATGCTGCCAATGCTGCCATACTGGGCAGGTAAATGCTTGGCTTGTTGACAAGGATGCAGAGGCTCTTCGCTGCCAAAAAATGCTTGTTGACGAAGAGGAAGCTGCTGAGAGAAAGTAATATGCCAAACATGCTTATATACATTGGTAAGATATATTTTCAATATTTGAATGTGTAAACCTCAGCTTTTTTGTTGTGTTTCCTTCAGGCGGGCAGAGCTTCTTGAAAGGAAACCCCTTAAGAAAGCGAAATTATAGGTATGTAAATCTAAAAGGAAACTCAGTTAAATGTTGTAGGAATTAAATGTAGATCCCAATTTTATTAAATATTAAAATTTAAAACTTCTTTCTTTCACAGCTGCGTACTGCTTCTACCAAGCCGTCTAGCAGATAAGCTGCTTACTGCTTCTACTAAGCCGTCTAGCGGATGAGATATGGGCTTGCTGAGAGGATATGAAAGGAGATAAAAGAATAATAATTGGGGAGATATACCTGAAGGTTTAGCGAAGGCACGATGGCAGCTGGCCGTATCTGTGGAGATGCTTATACTGTATCATTTGCCTTCAAGAGTTCTGTTCATTTCGGTGCCCGACATAAGTCCTAGCGAAGCGTGAATTTCCAGCGATGGCCATTGAACCTGTCCAGCTAAATCATGTAAGTAATTAACTCGAGCTCAAAAATTCAAATTCAAGTTAATCATATATTCAAATTCAAGCAAAAATTCAAATTAAATACTTGGATAAAAAAATAGAGAAAATTCATAACATTTTAACAATATATGTGGCTTGAATTCAGCGACGGCTTCAGAAGCACGACCAGCACAGTGGGAAGAAGCACAACCAGCACAGTGGGAAGAAGACAGCGACCGCGATATAATCATTCCTCTTGTATGGCGAGTTTCCAGTGCTGCTAGTCCTCTAATAAGATTTGGAATAACATTACACCTGGTTACATGCAGATGGCACCTGGAACATAAGAAATGGCACCTGGAAGTGGCACCTGGAAGTTGTGGCAGGCAGGCATATAGGGGTATAGGCGATGATATACCATGGAATATCGGTGCTAGCATTTAGTGCTGTGGAGGACTAATGCCAGCATTAGATTAGCAGTTTTGAAAATATGAAGGGAACACAAACTATATAACATATGGTTTAGCTTCGGAGTAGCTTCGGATTACGTTAGGTCCTCGGGAGGAGGCCAAATAACGTGATTTATAAATATGTCTTCAAAAAACTTGGTATATAGTTGATGACCGGGCACTAAAAGCAGGTCAACTAATGCTATCTAGCTCGCGAACGATTACTATAGTCCATGCCTGAGGGCAGGGACTAATAAGGAATATAGATTGCAATAGACAAAATTGTAATAGACAAAATTGTATTTGCAAAAAGGTAAAAAAAATATTTATATATTTACACAAACCCTGAAACTATAAACTAAATAACAAAACCACAGCGTAATATTACTATAAAAATTTGGTTTAACCGATGAATACATGGTGTAGCAATGTTGGTGATAGAAAATATATATAATATGTAAAAGCCAAAATTCCATCAAGCATATTCAAATACACAATAATAAAAAAGAAACCACAAAGAAACAAATGACATGAGACAAATAATTGAATTCTCACAACATGGAAAAACAAAGAGTAGAGAATTAAGTTGGCAATAGGCATTAGGTCATTGATGGATCGAGGGGTCAACAATGATTAGCCAATGGGTTGATGTGGTCAAAAGTAACAAATGACATGAGACAAATAATTGAATTCTCACAACATGGAAAAACAAAGAGCAGAGAATTAAGTTGGCAATAGACATTAGGTCATTGATGGATCGAGGGGTCAACAATGATTAGCCAATGGATTGATGTGGTCAAAAGTAGATCCCTTAACATGGACAAAGTGAGAGTTATAACAAGGGAACCACTTAGGAGGAAATCATTGATAAGTTTAATCTATTAATAAGGGATCTCTCAACTAGAAGAATCATTAACAAGTGGACATCAATACGGAAAAATGTTGTCAACAACTCACAATAAATTTATATATTTTCACAGAAAATTATCCACTAAACACAATTGGTGGTGTATTTCATTTTTGTCAACTAGAGATCACACTATTTGTCATCCAACGAACATGATGAAGAGGACAAACTACCAATCCTTGTTAGTGCGTGTTGAATATCACCTGCCTAAATTCTTGTTAAGAAGTACTTGGATCACGTGATGTGAGTCATTAGGAGTTACATTAAGATGCAATCAACTTTACAACATGGAAATTAAGGTTTAAAATTGAAATGAAATAATATCTTAAATTTATTTCTTTGATAATTGAAAGTCAATTTTCTTATCAAATTATGTAGGTGAAAGTAATTTTTTTATCAAATTCTATTTCGACCTATCATAATGTATCTTGAAAATCAACGCATTAAACTTATTAATAAAATACTCTAGATTGAAAATATTTCTTAAAATATTTAACAAAATTTTTGGAAATAGATTAGATAAGGAAAATAATATAAATAGGAAAAGAAGTTCAAAATTTCAGTTGAAATCTTAAAACCATTTTAAATTAACTCACAATAAAAGAATAAAATGTGTGGAAACAAACTTAGATGGAAACAAATTTGTATGTAACATACAAAACTATCATATGCTTAATTGGTTCATTATTTCTTGATACAAAAGTCAACAATATGAGAAATTGTAAAGTGTTCAAAGAACTAAAATATCCACCATGTATCAAAATTGAACACTTCATAACTATTCTAAAGGGCTCATACCCATCTTAGATGGGTGACTCAAAGAAACACGCTTTAAAAAATATGTCAAGTTTTGAAATCAATTGTCATTTAAGCAGGAAAACAAATTATTATAAAATGTCAAAAAAATGGTTAGATTTTCAATAACACATCAATGCCCTTACTTCCAAGTATTCCAATACTTGGTTGACAAATAAGTATTATTTCATTACAAAATCTAAACACAAAAATCATTTCTATTCTAATCAACACTTCTCTATTCCATAATATGACATACCCTTTCATAATATTAAATCCATCAAATAGGTCACACCTAGATTAATATTTGACCACCATATTGGTATATGCATAATTTTCTAGGTCACATAATGAACACTATAAATAAGCTTAGACACTTTGTCTTTGTAAATAACCAGTCAAATTCATGTATCATGGGTATTGTTGATCCTTGTCAATACTGAAGTTGACATCATATTTTACATATGTTTTTGAATCCCACACTCGCCATAGTGTCACTTGCTTTGTTTATTATATTTATGTTTATAGTTATCATAATGCCATTTTCTTTATTATCTTTCCCCACTCTTAACTCTATAAACGATAAAAGAATCAGTCATAAGTTATAGATGTAAATGATAATGAAATCAAAATTTTATTAATAAGATTAATTACAACTAGATTGTCCAATAATTTATATAATTAAATTGAAATCTTATTAATAATATTAACTACAACTAGATCGTCCAATATCAACTTTCATGAGAACAATCTAGTTTAGTTGTAAACTGAGAAACTCAAGCAGCTTTAGTTTAGTTGTTCCACTGACCGGTCAATTTTCAAGAGCGGCCGAATAAATTCAATCTCGTTGTCAGTGGGACAGCTAAAGCAACTTGAGTTTCTCAGTTTATGAGAACTCAAAAATATCTAAGATCTTCTCATCATCTTTCTTCCCTCCAATTTTTGTATCTTCATGATTGTGACAACCTACAATCCTTGCCGTCTAGGCTTGGTGAGCTTAAAAATCTTAAGTATCTTAGTCTATTCGGTTGTGATAGGATAAATGCGATTCCACATGATATCTCCCAACTTAATTCATTAAGGGAACTCCATATTAGATCAACTGTCGAAGCAGAATTAGAAGCAGGTTGAAATCTAATTTCAACTGCCGTGCAGCTGAAAACCACCAGACTCCATCGCACCGCTTTTTAGCAAGCGGTGGTATTCTTCGGAGGGGACGCAATAAAACCCTGTGCTGACGCGTGTCCACAACATTTTTCCAAAACCAATTTTTCATCGAAGCGTAAATCTCGTGTGATTTGACCAAGCGATATCCGTTGGATTGGAAGGAAGGCAGACCACTGTTGATTGAAACTAAAGTTGCATACAGGCCTGCACCATGGACATAACGTGAAGTTTTCATTTTGACCGCCAGTAAAACAATAAATGAAATTAATTGTGTTTGGTAGAACGTAGGTGAAGTATTTTAATTTTAATATTTTTTATTTTACAGAAGTATGGGCATAGTAAAAACGCAATTGTTATGTTTTAGTTTTCTTGTTCATTCGTGCATGTCATGAGAAAAAGGGAAGCACACATTGCAACGAGCAAGTGAAACACACACAACAGTGTGAATGTAAGGGTTGTTTTTTGTTGAGTGAAAACAAAAGAATATATACGCAGCAGCTCGTATGGTATGTATATGTTGTTCGTTTTGCATATGTAAGTTCTGTTGTTCGGTGAAAAACAACAGGGGAATGCATAGCAGTGTGTGGGATTTTTTTTTTTTTGGTTGATTCAGTGAAATGAAATCTATTTACGCACAGAAGTGCAGTGAATGTAATTTTTGTTGAATATGTTTGTAATGGAATATGCAGCAGTATAAATATATGTAATTTTACACACAACAATGTAATATTTTGCAAGCAGAAACATAGTATGTTTAGGAGAAGACAGAGTAATTTTGTAAGGAACTTGAAGTTCTTGGTGAATCCCTCTATTAAGAGGAAGATCCTTTTGTAACAAGTTGTTTTATTAATGAATACAAAGTTTGTTTTGTGGGTGTAAGAATCTCTGTCTGCTCAACGAACAATTTTTGCTTCCCTGTGTTAAAGATCCTGTGTAAAAACACAGTATCATTCTCCGTTCATTATTTTGTTTTGGAATTTAGCAGAAAATTCCCAACAGTGGTATCAGAGCTTGTCCAGGCTCTTTGAAGGTGTTAAAGAAGCTGAAGGAAGTGTTTCCTTGCTGCAACAGCTTCTCCAGCAGAGTGAAGACTCAGTCAAAAATCCAAGTTATTTCTCAAGATTTTTTTTTGCTGTTGAAGAGAGTCGGTGATTTTTAATACACAGTCAAGTATTTTTAAGAGTGCAAGAATGGCTGGCTCCAGCACCAGCACTAGCATGGGTATCTTTAATACTCAGCTCCCACAATTTAATGGGAAAAACTATGACTATTGGGCCATAAGCATGAAAACTTTGCTTGCCTCACAAGATTTATGGGAATTTGTTGAGGATGGATTTTAAGAACCAACAGATGAAGAAGAGTTTAATAGATTAACTCGGGTAGAGAAAGATCTATTGAAGAGCTATAAGAAGAAGGACTCAAAAGCCCTCATATTTTTGTTTCAAGCAGTGCATGAGAGTGTGTTTCCAAGGATAGCAGCAGCCAGGACATCCAAAGAAGCATGGCAAACTCTCCAGCCAGCCTATCAAGGCATGGAGAAAGTGAAGACAACAAAAATACAGCTGTTGAGGAGAGATTTTGAGAATCTATGCATGAAAGAGTCAGACAATATTGACTCATTCTTCACACAAGTAATTGGTCTAGTCACACAGATAAGGTCTCATGGAGAGATTCTTGAAGAAAGGAGGATTGTGGAGAAATTGTCGAGGGTCCTACCCTCACAGTTCGATGTGATTGTCACCACCATAGAAGAGATAAAGGATCTCACAAGCTTCACAGTTGATGAACTACAAGCATCACTGATAACACATGAGAAGAGATTGAGTAGAAATGAAAACTCATCTCTAGAGCATGCCTTCAAGACCCAGATGTCCTTTGGAAGAGGAAGAGGTCAAGGCAAATGAAACAAGAGAGGAAGAGGCAGAAGCTAAAACAGAGGTGGAAGAAATAGTCCAGCAAATGCTCAAGGAAGAGGCAGCAATCCAAATCAGAGCCAAGGCCAAGGCAATAGCCAACAATGTGGACAACATCATGCTCAAGGACAAAGGTATGAAAAATCCAATGTCAAATGTTATTATTGTAAAAAATATGGGCATTATGCAAATGAATGTAGGAAGAAACAACATGATATGAGCATAGAACTAATGCAAATTTCACTAGAGAAAATACCAGCCAAAACAATTTGTTTTTAGCCTGTAATATTGCTGAAGAAAAGAGTGAAGATGTATGGTTTCTATACTCCGGTTGTAGCAACCATATGACAGGAAACATAGCCCTGTTTTCTATGCTATATCAGAGTGTGAAGTCACAAGTCACACTAGGAACTGATAATAAAGTTTCTGTTATGGGAAAAGAAGAAGTAAAAGTTTTAACAAAGAAAGGTGAAAAGAAAACCATAGCAGATGTTTATTATGTTCCTGGAATGAAATGTAACCTCTTAAGTATTGGACAACTTGTTCAAAAGGGTTACAATGTTTTCTTTGTGAATGATGTATGCACCATCATGGATAGAGCACCCAGCAAACAATGTATTGCTGAAGTGAAAATGACAAGGAATAGGATGTTCCCTCTTAGAATGAAGGCAGATTTAAAAAATAAAGAAGTAATTGCAGCAGTGACTCAAGAGGTTTTCCAAAGCGAACCAAAGGATGAAAATTGGTTGTGGCACGTGAGATTTGGAAATCTCAACTTTGGAGGTCTTAATTTGTTGAGTAGAAAAGGAATGGTAAGAGGATTACCATTGATAGAGAAACCAGATAGCCTTTGTGAAGGTTGTATCTTGGGGAAACAACACAGAGAAAGTTTTCCATCAGGGAAAAGCATAAGGGCAAAAGCACTCTTAGAGATTGTCCACTTAGATTTGTGTGGACCGATGCAAACTCCATCACTTGTAGGCAGCCACTACATACTAACATTCATTGATGATTTTACAAGAAAAACTTGGGTTTATTTCCTTAAGAACAAAAGTGACGTGTTTGAAAGATTTTGCAATTTCAAGGCACTTGTAGAAAACCAGAGCGGGCTACATATTAAAGTTCTAAGAACTGATAGAGGAGGTGAGTATATCTCCAAGGAATTTCTACGGATTTGTAGAGAAAATGGAATTCGCAAACAGTTTACCACTAGGTACACTCTGTAGCAAAACGGAGTTGCTGAAAGGAAGAACAGGGCAATCATGGATATGGCGAGGAGCATGTTAAAGGCAAAGCATTTGCCAAACGATTATTGGGATGAAGCTGTACACTGTGCAGCATACATTTTGAATAGATGCCCTACAAAAGCAGTGATGAATAGAGTGCCGGAAGAAGCATGGAGTGGGAGAAAGCAAGGAGTCACCCACATGAAAGTTTTTGGTTGTGTGGCCTATGCACACATTCCAGATCAGCTAAGGAAGAAGTTGGACAACAAAGGGGAGAAATGTATTTTCATTGGATACAGTGAGGAATCCAAAGCTTACAGGTTGTATAACCCATCCACCAAGAAGCTCATTGTGAGTAGAGATGTTCAGTTCATTGAGGAGGAAGCTTGGGATGGAAGCATAGAGAAGACAGTTAATGTTAAAACCTCTTTGTTACATGATGAAAATGATGAGGAGATGGCTGAAATACATCCCCAAACAGCAGCACCAACACAAGGACAGCAAGGGACACCCTTGAGGAGAAATGAAAGTGCTTCTCCAAGCACACCAAAAGGAAGAAATTCAAGTGTTTCTTCAAGCACTTGTACACCAAATGAAAGAGGTAAGAAGTTCAGAAATTTAAATGACATTTATGAACAAGAGGTAGCAAATGAAGGTATGAACTCTTTGTTTGCATTATATTGTCATGTTGATGACCCTATTCATTTTGAAGAGGAAATTAAGGATAGGAAATGGATAGAAGCTATGGATGAGGAGATCAATGCCATAGAAAGAAACAAGACATGGGATTTAGTTGAACTACGAAAAGGAAAAGAAGTCATTGGAGTTAAATGGGTTTACAAGACCAAGAGTAATGCTGAAGGAAAAATAGAAAGACACAAGGCAAGACTTGTTGTCAAAGGATACAAGCAGCAGTATGGGAGAGACTATGAGGAAACTTTTGCACCGGTTGCTAGAATGGAAACCATGAGAGCAGTGCTGTCCATAGCAGCACAAAACAAGTAGAAAGTTTACCAAATGGACGTGAAGTCAGCATTCCTAAATGGAGTGTTAAAGGAGGAGGTTTACATTGAACAACCTCTAGGCTATGAAAAGAAAGGGCAAGAACACAAAGTGTGCAGATTGAAGGAATCTCTTTATGGGCTGAAGCAAACGCCAAGAGCATGGTACAGTAGCATAGATTCATATCTACTGGAAAATGGATTTCAAAAATGTGAGGGAGAACCCACCCTCTACATCATAGAAAAGGATGGTAAATTACTAATTGTTGTGTTATATGTTGATGATGTTATTTTCACAGGTAATGATGATCACCTCATTTAAAATTTCAAAACGGTCATGAAAGAAGAATTTGAAATGACTGACATGGGTTTGTTGAGATACTTCTTAGGAATAGAAGTAGAACAAAATGGAAATGGGATTTTTATCTCACAAGGGAAATATGTTAAGGAAGTGTTGGAAAGATTTAACATGCAGGAGAGCAAGGCAACAATCACTCCCACAGTGATGGGATTGAAACTCAGCAAAGAGGACAACAACAAGGATTTTGATCCTAGGTTGTACAAGAGCATAGTTGGCAGCCTCATGTATTTGACTGCAACTAGGCCGGATATAATGTTTGTTGTTAGTTTAATTTCTAGATTCATGGAGAGGCCAAAAGAAGCACATTGGCAGGCAGCAAAAAGGATTCTGAGGTATGTTAAAGGTACTAAAAGGTTTGGCATTTTATATACTACTTCAAAACGTTCAGATTTAGTTGGATACACTGATAGTGATTGGGCTGGAAGTGTAGATGATCGGAAAAGCACATCTGGTTATGTTTTTCACATGGGTTCAGGAGCCATTTCATGGGTTTCTAAAAAGCAGCCTATTGTAGCATTGTCTATTGCAAAGGCAGAATATGTGGTAGCTACAACAGCAGCATGTCAAGAAGTTTGGATGAGAAGGATGTTGAGCAGCTTATGCCAAGAGAAAACAAAAGGAACTGTGATTTTTTGTGACAATAACTTAGTTATTGCATTATCCAAGAATTCGGTGTTTCATAATAGAACGAAACACATTGACACAAAGTTTCCCTACATCAGAGAATTGGTGAACAGTGGAGAAATTGTCTTAGAACATTGCAGAACTCAGGAGCAGGTTGCAGACATTCTGACCAAGCCATTGGGATAGAAAAGTTTTGAGTTTTTGAGGAAATGTCTAGGTATGAATGATAACCCAACAGTTGAAATTAAAGGGGAGTGTTGAAATCTAATTTCAACTGCCGTGCAACTGAAAGCCACCAGACTCCATCGCACCGCTTTTCAGCAAGCGGTGGTATTCTCTGGAGGGGACGCAATAAAACCCTGTGCTGACGCGTGTCCACAACATTTTTCCAAAACCATTTTTTGAGCGGAGCGTAAATCTCATGTGATTTGACCGAGTGATATCCATTGGATTAGAAGGAAGGCAGACCACTGTTGATTGAAACTAAAGTTGCATACAGGCCTGCACCATGGACATAACGTGAAGTTTTCATTTTGACCGCCAGTAAAACAATAAATGAAATTAATTGTGTTTGGTAGAACGTAGGTGAAGTATTTTAATTTTAATGTTTTTTTATTTTACGGATGTATTGGGTGGTAAAAACGCAATTGTTATGTTTTAGTTTTTTTGTTCATTCGTGCATGTAATGAGAAAAAGGGAAGCACACATTGTAGCACGCAGGTGAAACACACATAGCAGTGTGAATGTAAGGGTTGTTTTTTTTTGAGTGAAAACAAAAGAATATATACACAGCAGCTCGTATGGTATGTATATGTTGTTCATTTTGCATATGTAAGTTCCGTTCGGTGAAAAACAACAGGGGAATGTGCAGCAATGTGTGGGAATTTTTTTTTTTTTGGTTGATTCAGTGAAATGAAATGTATTTACACACATCAGTGTAGTGAATGTAATTTTTGTTGAATATGTTTGTAATGGAATATGCAGCAGTATAAATATATGTAATTTTACACACAATAGTGTAATATTTTGCAAGCAGAAACAGAGTATGTTCAGGAGAAGACAGAGTAATTTTGTAAGGAACTGGATGTTCTTGGTGAATCCCTCTATTAAGAGGAAGATCCTTTTGTAACAGGTTTTTTTATTAATGAATACAAAGTTTGCTTTTTGGGTGTAAGAAACTCTGTCTGCTCAGCAAACAATTTTTTGCTTCCCTGTGTTAAAGATCCTGTGTAAAAACAGAGTATCTTTCTCTGTTCATTATTTTGTTTTGGAATTTAGCAGAAAATTCCCAACAAAGCAAAAATTTGGAGATTGAATGGTTTGAGAAATCTAGATCTTCATGATTGTGACAACATACAATCCTTGTCGTCTGGGCTTGGTGAGCTTAAAAATCTCAAGTATCTTAGTCTATTTGGTTGTGATAGGATAAATGTGATTCCACATGAAATGTCCAAACTTAATTCATTAAGGGAACTCCACATTAGATCAAGTGTGGAAGCAGAATCAAAAGCAAACATTTGGAGATTAAAGGGTTTGAGAAATTTGGCGATGCTAACAACCGTGGTAAAGGTAGAAGTGTGAGAGGGAGTGACATCAACTCGTGTTGAGTGCATAATGGGAACATGGTTGGACATGAGGGACTTATACTAGCAGTGATATTATGATGATGACGACGTAATGGTCGATCTTCCTCACGACATGAAGAACATGAGTAAGCTTCAAGTTTTTTTACTGCTTACCTACCGTGGGTCAAGTCTGCCAGATTACATCTACAAGTTCCAACATCTTGAAACCATATGGTTGGCTGAGTGTAACCAGCTACGGGAACTCTCTCTATTGGAATAGGTGCCAAACTTGAAGGATCTATGGTTGTATGATTGCAATGATTTGAAAGAGTTGGGAATTGGAAATTTTGGTGGATTTTTAATGTTAGAGAACTGATTTCTCTAAATATCATGGGCCTACCAAATATCACACTATTTTTCATCCGATGAACCTAATGAAGAGGACACAGTACCAATCCTTGTTAGTGTTTGTGTTGAATATCACTTCCTAAATTCTTGCTAAGAAGTACTTGGATCACGTGATGTGAGACATTAAGATGTAATCACATTTACAAGATGGAAGTTAAGGTTGAAATTTGGAAATGAAATAACACTTTAAATTATATTTTTTGATAATTATATATATATTTTTTAACAAAGTAAATTTTATTATCAAATTATGTTTTCTTATTCAATTCTATCTCTACATATCATAACGTAACTTGAAAATCACTGTATTAAACTGGTTAATAAAACGATATAAATTAAAAATCTCCATTAAAATAATTAACATAATTTTTGGAAATGGAAATGGATTGAATAAGACAAATAATATAAATGGAAAATACCTCAAAATTTTAGTCGAAATCTTAAAATATTTGGATATCAACAAAGATTTAAAAACGAAACGTGTGGAGACAAATTTAGATTGAAAAAAGATATGCATGAAGGATACAAACTATCATATGCTTAATTGGTTAAGTCTTGTGCTACAAAAATCAACAATATGGAAAATTGTAAAGTGCTCAAGGAACTAAAATAACCACAATTGATCGAAATTGAACACTTCATAACCATTTCAAAGGGCTCAAACCCATCTTAGACAAGTGACAAATCAATTGGCATTTAAGAAGGAAAACAAATGATTATATAGTGTTAAAAGAAGGGTTAGATTTCTAATAACACATCAATGCCCTCACTTCCAATTCTTGGTTGATCAACGAGCATTGGTTCGTTACAAAACACTTCTTTGGCATTTGAAGATAAAAATCCTTTCTATTTTAATTAGCTCTAATCTATTCCCTAATATGCAACACCCTTTCACAATATTAAATCCATTACATAGGTCACACCTAGATTAATATCCAATGACCATTTTGGTACATAATTTTTTATGTCACTTAATAAACACTCTTCATAAGCTTAGACACCTTGTCCCTGCGAATCCCTACTCAAATTCATGTATTTCGGGTATTGTTGATTCTTGCTGATACTGAAATTGACATCACATTTTACACATGTTTTTGAATCCCACACTCTCCATAATGTCACTTGTAGTATTATCATTCTATTGACAATCATCATAATGCCATTTCCTTTATTATCTTTCGCCCACTCTTGGCTTTGTAAAGAGATAAAATAATTGGTCATAGGTTATGGATGTAAATCATAATGAAATTAAAATATTATTAGTAAGATTAATTACAAGTAGATTGTCCAATGTCAATTTTGAAGAGAGAACAATTGACATTGTGAAAACATAGGGAAATCATTCCGTATTTTATTTTCATGTTCACTATTCCATCCCACCAATATCATAAAACATGTTGATTCATAGTTACTTTATTGCATTCATAATGTTATTTGTTTGCTTGTTGAAATTCATGACATGGTTATAGTTTTGGTATCATTTTAACATATTAGCAGGTCTATCAACTTTTTAAGTATGTGATTCATAGAATCACCACTAATACAATATATAATGGGAATAAAACACATAACTAAGAATTGAACTCAAATCTCAACAATTCACCAATATTGTACGCGTTTGGTTAAGCTCAACATAAATATATGTGTTATTTATCTATGTTTCACATAAACCTATTTAATAGCTATGATTGGGATTAAAAAGTATGTTAATATTGATATAAGTTGTTAACTTATATGTTCTTGATTAAGTTTAGATATCAACTTGCACAAAATGAACTTCGACAACATCATAAAACCTAAATATGGGATTACAAAAGTGAGAAATGAGATTCTATTAATTGAATTTATAGCATCATCAAATCCTCACTTTGTTTTCCAAAATGATTATTTTTTCCTCTCATTTCCATGCATCTTTATATATCAAACTCTTTTACTTTCTTGCTTTTGTTTCGAGCAACATGTGCTTCAATGCAATGACACTTTGCAAATATTTTGAAAATGTTCCACAACTCTCTTTCCCAATGCCTCATCTCAAGCTTATGATTGTGGAGAGATATTCTATGTAAGCTCATGATCATATAGCATTAATGTGGAACAACATTTTTGAAGCTAGTGAGATTCTTAACAAAGCTAGGGAGACATAACATACTTTTTATCATCATCGAAGTTATGCATTAGGTATTACGCACAAACATCTAGCCATTTCATGCAATTTTCGCATGGTTTGAGAAAAAACAAATAATCAATATTTTCAATAAAGAAAAAGCACTTAATGGTAGAGATAAGCAATTTTTGTTTTTGATAATTGTTAAGAAGCTCCACAACCCAAATATAATAATAATAATGGAAAACATGTTAGAATATCAAATTCCTATAAAAATTTAGTGCAAATAAGATATCTCCATTATTATTATAATACTTTGATAAAATATCACCATTTCAACGCACGTCGCTCATATATATATTCTTTTTCTTTTTCTAATAAAATCTAAAATAAACATAACTTCCATACTAAACAAAATAAACATAACTTCCATACTAAACAAAATTTAAAGATACTCAAATATAAATATATACTCATATAATATATGAATACATTGACTATACCCTCTTTTATATAAGATTGATTTAAAAGTGCTTAAAACATAAATATATATGGACACATTTATTTCCCTTTTTTATATAAGTATTTATAAAAACATTTGATTTATGATTGTATTTAAAATTTATATTTTCATTTTTTAACATTTTAAAATTTCCAAATAAAATATGCTCAGTGATTATAATTTTTTATATTAATATTTATAAATTAAATTATTAAAATATTATATTCGAAATTACAATTTTTTATGAAATTATATATATTGTTATTTAAAAAAAACTTCAATGTATCATTTTCGGTTTCTAAACTTCAACATATCCATTAAAATATTATTTTAAAGATAAAAACTGACCCTCCAAATTCTACGGTGAAGCTCTCAACGGTACAAATTGGCTGCTCACATCTTCAATCCAAATAATTTGTGAAACCTTTCATAGCCGGCGTGTAAAATTCGCTGAAACCAAGCGTTTGATTTCCTCCAGGAATTTGTGTCGCTTCAGATTCGCTCGGAAGAGCGTCGGCTCAGATTTTCACCACCACCCACATCGTGATTAAACGGCTAAAGCAAGGAGTGACCCACACGGTGCAGTTCATCGGAACTCTGTAACTCTTTCTGTCATTTCTGGAATCCTCTAGGCATCGGAGGCGCTACCAGTTTGGAGAAAGCGAAGGCTCGAACATCATGTAATATGTGAATCTGCGGTTAATTTTAGTTGTTGTGGGGTCTAGGGCCAGAGGTTTGTGCTTTCCCCAGAACAGTACCATTTGAAAGAAAATTTCCGTGGGTTCAATTTCATAAAGGAGAATTTCACGATTCTGCAATGAGCTCGGAAGATCCTTTTGATGCCGCCGGTGAGAAACCTCATGGCGATCCCAGATTTGACAAAATTGTCAGAATCATGATAACGGTCATAATCTTGTTTTTTCTAGCAGTACCGTTCGTCCTTGTGCTGCAGGTTTATGCCGAAAGAATTTGGAGAGACGCTACAAGAATTTTCGGAGCGGGGAGGCCGCGGAATGCGGGATTGGATCCTCAGATCATAGGGACTCTGCCCACGTTTCCCTATAGGTCTCAGAATTTCAGCGATTTTCGGAACTGCGTAGTCTGCCAATATGCGTTTGAGGAGGATGAGGAAGTCCGGCTTCTACCCAACTGCGAGCATATTTTTCATGTAGACTGTATTGACAGGTGGATTCTTTCGCAATCCACTTGTCCTGTTTGCAGAAACACTGTCCAGCCCAGACAGCCAGTTTTGGAATCCGCTAGAGTAGAACAGGTTTTAACTACAAGCTCAGAACCCAGTACTTCAGGGATTCATGACAATTTGAATTCGGAGCAAGGCCAAAGCGCAAGTTCTGGTGAAGAATTTAACCTACAGACACCAACGGCTATATTATTTTCGGGTATGCAGGAGCAGATGACTGCAGAAATGGACGAGGCAAGCCCTGAAGGAAGAGCATTAATGCCGCTTAGAATTGAACAATGCAGCAGGCCCGATGTCTTTTCGTCTCCCCTCGAAGCCCTTCAGCCTTGTTCACCTAATAGTTCGCAGTCATCTTCAAGATCTCCCATTGCTCGCCATAGTTCGCCTACGAGGATAGCGAGAACAGACAGAGGGAGTATTCAGGTCTGCCCATCCGATCATCCTGCAGAATGTGATTCTGATAATACTGATCAGTAAAGTCCGTCAACCATATTTTACAGTGCACAGATAGTTACAGATATAAATTTACTGACATTATCAAGAACAAAGAATTCATAATAATTGAGGTGTATTAAATGTATATTCAGAAAAGAAATACATAATGGTACTTGAGTTGCGAGACTTTTGCATGAATTGCATTCTTTATTTATGTTCTATTTGGATAAAATGTATATTCAGAAAAGAAATACATAATGGTACTTGAGTTGCCAGACCTTTGCATATGATACTTTCTTATGTGGTTTCTTGATTTTCTTTTGGATTGAAACCGAGCTCGATTCATCATGTCAGATTTCTAACTCGTTGAGCTTTATCAATTTGAGCGCAGAGTATATACAGTACTCATTCGCAGCTATTTCCTTTTTCTATTGACCATAGTACCCTTTCTTGAATATAACACCAAAAAAAACAGTTATGAAGGCATTGGAAATTTGATAGGAAGGCATTGGAAATTTTGATAGGTTAAGAATGTTTTCAATTACTTAATAATATTTGTTTTTAATATATTAATAAATTAATATTATAATTTAAATATTATTATTTTGATGATGAACTATATTTGTTGGTTCGAAATATATTGGTTAAAAAATTTCTCTCATGTGATTTCTATGGAAAAATTTTGTTTAATATTTCTCCAATTTATCATGAACTTTAAGCAATTACTCATAAATGCTATTTAGTGACCTAATTTCTTTTGACAACGGTAAAACTAAACTCACATATAATTACATTATTTATATCAATTGTTGTCATTTTTCTACAATCATGACAACAATTTTTCTAATCTTTTGTCTTGCCCAGGTTTTCTTGACGTCAAAGTGTTACCAAGTAAAATTATATTTTATATTATGTGTTTGTTTCAATTTCTTAATTTCATTTCATAAAAGTAAAAAGGTATGCATGTTTAAATTAAGCAGTAAAATAATTGTCGCTAGATAGATTCCTTGTCTTGCAAACCAGAATCTTATACACCAATTTAATGTAAATCTTGACAATGACCTTAAAATTGCATAATCAATCATATGTTGAAGTTCAAAGGGAGTGATGCAATTGCCCGTGTGGAACCGTTAGATGATGACGTGAACTAGGGAGGACTGTCGCTAAAATCATCAGCTGAAAAAATTAGCAATTTTTGTTCGTCGAATTATCGAAATTGAGATTTTCCAAATTCGGAAATGGGGCGATTCGGTTGTTTCATAGTCTACGCCTCAAATGACAGGGACTTCGGGTTGTAGGCAAAGTCTGTGAAACCGTTTTCATTTACAAAATTTGAACGGTGAATGTATCACATCCGAATAAGCAATGATGTCACCCTGATTAATAAGCTTCAGTATAACTGAACAATCATGGCTGTACCTCTGCTTAATAAACTTTAGTTTAACCGTGGTCCCTAGTAAAAACGCACACGTGACAGGTTCATTTTAGAATTTGAATTCTGGCGCGAGATTAGCATAATTATCATTTCATAGTACATCTCACCACTAACAACATTTTTAATAAACATTAATTATAAAAAATTAAAAAATTATTAATTATATAAAAAAAGTCATAATACATCTTATCGTTAACAATATGTTTAATAAACATTAATTTAAAAAAAAAATGTATTATTAGTAATTATAAAATAAAAATTATGTTAATAAGCATGTTTAGTTCTGAATAAGCTTTTCAAAAATTTAATTTAGATAAATGGTAGAGATTTAACTACTAAACCCTAAACTCTATGGAAGTGTACCTACTCTACCTCTTTTGGATTTGAACTTGAGACTTCTTAGAAGAAAACACATGCTCTCAAGAATTAGGCTCACTCAAGCTCAATGGATTTTCAAGAAGATTCTAGAAGGTGCAAAATCTTATTAATAATTGAATGTTGAGGAAGTCAAAACCATAACCCTAAATGGCTATTGGGTTATGTTAATTACTAAGCCACTAAGAGGAGAAGGATTCCACTCTTTAGCATTACACTTGTTACATAACTAAGAAAAAACATATAGGGAAAACATCTAAGGGTGGTATTTTGAGAGTACAATGGAGGAGGAGTATTCTATAGTAGTTGTTCAAGCCCCAATGTAAAAAGGTAACTCCATAGTGAATTCAGATTCCTTTCTATGTGCTGAAGCATTCTATAGTAGTTGTTCAAGCCCCAATGTAGAAAGGTAACTCCATAGTGAATTCTGATTCCGTTCTATGTGTTTTTTTTATAACTGAAGAGTAGTATTTTATACTAGTTCATCAAGCCCAAATGTAAAAAGATAACTCCATAGTGAATTCTCATTCCTTTGTATGTGCTTTTTTATAACTGAAGAAAAATGGGAAGAGGATAGACCTTGCCTTCTAGATAGGTTTCTCATACATTGGCTTTCCCATTATAAATATTATGTTTATATGTGTGAATGATGTGTTCATGTGCCCATTCTTTCCATTTTCTTTACTTCATTTAATTCATAAATTCAAGAAATGCTAATCATTAACTAATTTCATATGTAAGGAAAGTTAGTTTACATAGTTTAAGATTTTAAAATATTGTAAGATCTATGGTGATGCACTATTTTGGTGGAAAATCTATTGTAGTTTAGTCAATGTATGTTGGCTTGGGAAAGAGCTCTAACACTGCATGCAATACTTAACTAATATAAACAACAAAACAAATATATTAAAATAAATATGCATGCAAAAAATAAAATACAATAAGCAATTAGATTAAATCTATAGTAACCCCTGCATTGATAACTTAGAAGAGAAATCAATGCTCATGGGCCTCATCAAGGGGGGAATCTTCTTCAAATAGAGCTCCAATCCAATAATAATCCTTCCCAAAACATTGCTTACTATTCTAGCTCTATCATTGGCTTCTTACTAGAAAACTCCACACTACCATGAGTCCATCTTCATTTAATCCCCTTTGAGTTGGAAACATGCAAAAACCAAGAGTCGAGCATTAAGTTGGCGACAAACATTAGGTCACACATGCACCATGGGTCGAAAATGGATTTTGCAATGTAATGATGTTGTCAAAAAGAGATCCCTTAACATCAAATAGGTGAGATTTACAATATGGGATTGATCAATGAGGGAACCATTAATAAGGAGTTCCTTCAACTAGAAGAATTGTTGAGAGGTGAACGATCAATTAGAGAATCATTTATGAGGTATGTTGATATCCCCAGTGAGCTTAGTGAAATTGTTGTGAAGAACCATTACAAGGGTTTTTCGCAAAGAAATTATCCATCAAATACAGGAACATTATTCATTATTGATAGTGTACTCATTTTTTTTGGAATATATACTATCCACCATCAAATAAATAGGATGCATACGGCTACCAATTATTGGTAGGTAGTCTGTGTTGAATATCAATTACATAAATTTTTTAAGGAAGTAATTAGATTAGATGATGTGAGATAGGTTGAGTTCCTTTATGAAATATTACCTTAAATTTGAAATTTGTGTTAGTTGTATTATGTTCTCTAACTCTAAAAAATTATTATTGTTCTAACAAAATATTTGATGAAATTAGATTGTCCTATCAAATTCTATCAATTAAATTTAATTTCATTATCAAATTCTATCTCAACATATCTTAATGTAATTGGAAAATCAATACATTAAAAATATTAATAAAACAACATAAATTTAAAATTCATTCAAAATATCCAACCAAATTTTTGGAGGCGAATTGAACAAGGTAAACAATATGAATGGAAAAGTATCAAATTTTTAATTGAAATCTCAAAATATTTGGAGACCAATTGAGATTAGCAAAAAATGTGTGGATACTGATTGAGATTGAAAACATTGTGTAGGAAGGATACACAAATATCATATGCAAGTTGGCTAAGTATCTTATGTTTCAAAATTCAACAAGATGGGAAATTGGAAAGTGCTCAAGGAACTAAAATACTCATCATTGATCAAAATTGGGCATTTCCTAACACTTTCAAAGGGTTCAAACCCATGTCCTAGAAGGGTATCACAAAAACCTCCTCAAAAAGAAGATGTGAAGTTTTGAAATCAATTTTAATTTATGAAGGACAACAAATATCACAAAATATCAAAGGTAGGTCACCATTAGGGGCCCTTTGGAACTGCGGCTACAGAGGCTAGCCGATTCTCGAAATCAATCAGTCGCCCATAGGGCAATAGGTAGTGCCCTGTGGGAAATTGAGTGATTCAAGCGAGAACACTTATTTGATGCAAAATTTAATTCGTCATCTAACGAATCCCATGTTTCATATTTTCAATGGACCTGCTACACAAAAAATGGAAAATACATGAAAAGCGTGAATGCAATCATATTTTTCATGTAGCAGGGTCCATCGAAAGTAAGCCACATGGGTTCTACTTGGATAAGGTATTACATTTTGCATCCAACGACCGCTCCTACTTGAAATTTGAGTAAAATCGTAGCCTAACTAGGTTGAATTGCAGAGGTCTCAGTAATAAACCCATGCTTGGGAAGCCACAGTGGTTGTTTCTATCTTATTCCTTGCTTGTTGTGGAGTATTTATCTTCCATTACTCAAATTTCAAGCGGGATCACTAGTTGGCTGCATAATTTAATTTTTCATCCTAGGAGTACCAATGTTGCATACTTTCGATGGACTCTGCTACATGAAAAATGAGAAACACATGAAAAATTGTAATTGCAATAATTTTTTTCATGCATTTCACATTTTTTGTGTAGTAGGGTCCATTGAAAGTATGAAACATGTGTACTCCTTGGATGGAAAATATATTACGCATTACACGAGTGCTCCCCAAAAGTGATACTAACAAGGCTTATAACAATGCCAAGTAACCTCAATTATCAAAATATTAAATTACACATCCAACAAACACCCATTATGCATACTTATCAATAACCCATCAATATCCTCACTTTAAATGCTTGGTTGATGAATGATCATTTCTTCATCACAAAATAGTTTTGTTTGGCATCTAGCGACTAAAATAATTTATATTTTAGTTCTCTCTTCTCTATTTCGTGATATAATGTAACCTTCCAAACTATTAAATCTATCATATAGATCACACCTAGATAAATAATTTACCGACCATATTTGTGCATGTACTATTTTATCTATCATTTACTGAAACCTTCCCAAATAACCTTAGGAACCTTGTCTTTGTAAATCCCCACTTGAACTTAGGTATTTTGAGTATTGTTGACAATTGTCAATATTGGAATTTGCATCACATTTTGTTTACATGCTTATGTTTTTGAATCCCACACTTGTGACAATGCCATTTTCTTCATCATATTTGCACCGACACTCACCATAATTCTATTTGATCTCTTATCTTTGCATTGATAGTCACCATAATGTCATGCCTTTACTATCTTTTTGCTTAATCTTTTCTTTGTTAAAAAACAAAACAATCTTTCATAGGTTATGGATGTAAATTATAATGGCATTGGAAACTTATTAGTAATGTTAATTACAAATAAGTTGTTTAATGTTAATTTTGAAGGGAAAACAATAGGCATTAAGCAAACATAGGGAATTCAGGTCACCTGTTTTTTTTTTTTAATGTTAACCATTACATCTTAGTAATAGTATCAAACATGTTGAATCATATCTATTTTATTGAATCATATTTATTTTATTGTTTTGGTAATTCCATGTGTTTTCTTATTAAAATTCATGACTTTATTATAGTTTTGTATAATTTTAACATATTATTGGGCCTATAAACCATTTAGTATGTAATACATGGCACCCCGACCAATACAATAAATAATGGGGATAAAACACATAACTAAGAATTGAATCCAAGTATCTCAACAATCCATTATTCTTGTACAAGTTTGGTTAAGCTTATCATAAATATATTGGATTGCTTCTCATTGTTTAACATAAAACTACTTAATGATTATTTTTGGTATTGAAAGCTATATTTGGCTTGGTATAATATTCTAAGTATTTTCTTGATTAAGATTAGATGTGAAATGCACAAAATGGACTTTGCCTTTAGATTACAATAATTAAAATTGTGATTTCATTCATTAAATTTAATATAGCATCATCAAATCCTCATTGTTTTTTTTTTCTAAAACAATCATTCCTCTTTCTCAATTCCATGTATCTTTATGTATCTTACTCTTTCAATTTTTTATTTCTAGCTGGAAACATTGACATCGATGTGATGATACTTCACAAATATTTTTAGAACAACATTTTTTAATCTAGTGATAATTTTAACAAAGAATAGGAGGTAACATATTTTTTTATCATCGTTAAACTTATGCATTAAGAATTATGCTCTAACATCTAACTCTTCCATGCACTTTCACCTGGTTTGAGAGATAAAGAAAATAATCATTAATTTCAATAAATAAAACATACTCAATGTCCTTCATAATTAATTTCCTTCACTTCTGTGTTTCTATGGATATTTGGAAGCTCCAAAACTTAAACATATTAGCCTATATAATAAGCAATGGATATAGTTGTAACCAACACATCCCACATTTACCCACTTTTACAAGCTTCCCAGGGTAAACATGAGCTGAATGTTACTATGACATGACCCGACCTCCAAGTTCCGGTTATGGAATTTGGGTCTACTAACCAAAAACATATTTTTATCCCTCAGGGACACTAGATCACCCAGGTTTCTAACAACAACCATTGATGATCAATCCTTGAATTGGAAGCTTCTCTTCTGAAGCTTTACTCACCAACCACATGCTTAAAACATTGTGCATGCGATTGGAAGGCTTTAGCTGCATGCATAAGATTTACTCCATGCGGTTGCAACCAAATTTCTCTATTTTAGATAGTTCTTTTGTGGGATCGGTGCCAGTTTTTCAGGGCTCGCATAGAGGACACTACCTAGAACAACCTAGAACTCTTTAGAACTCATTCTATAATGACAACAAGTATGTACAATGAATGCTAAGGATAGAACTTTCTCAAACATGCCAATCACATGATAAACATTTCGTCAAACATGTAATAAGAATATTAGCTACAGGTCATGAATGCATATATGATCATCATCTTCTTAACTTCATCAAAGAATCATCGAGAAGGCTCAATTCCCTCTCAAACTAGCTGCAACAACACTTGTTAACCCATGCATACATTAACCATTTATTACCTTATCAAGTCATGAATGAGATCCATATCAAGAGCACATCATTTAGCCATGTCTATAATTAGAATATAACTAGAATACAATTCGTGAGAAATGATCCATAAGATCAACATAATAACTAGTACATGTGCTCATTGATCACAAAAAGAAAATAACTCATATTAACATATGGAAATGCCAACAACGTGAGGGACGTCCATGTACCATCCAACCATAGATTGGGCTGAAGCAAATCTCTTTCATCGAATCACCCCCATTCCATATTCCAAGCATGAATGTGGGATCATATGGCTTAAAACAAAATAGAACCAACCAGGGATTCCAAAGGCCAAACTACCTTAACCCTCAACCATAACAATTTCACCTAAGCCAATCAAAAAATAACTAATATCGAAACAAGCTTGGATGCCTCCAACTTCCTTCAGCAAATTTAGAGGAATATTCCTTTCTTCACCCATCCATTAAGAGTTCTAGGAGAAATCCCACCTCCGTCCTTGACCGTTGGGAATTTTCCTGATACCACTTCAACTGAGATCCAACCCTGCTATCCATCCAAAGCTTAATCAAAATAGAGAACCCACTATGTCATGGCTATCCAAGAAATGGAAAGGAAAGGATGAAACCACTGCCAATCTACTCATATCCCATGCCAATGATAGGAGAATAACCAAAGAACCACATACATTTACTATGTATCAAAATCTCAATAAGGAAATCACACATGAAACCTATTACCTACAATGAACTTCGACAGTAGCTACTAATTAAACCTTCTTTTCTACTGCCCATAATTATTTTCCTTGTCCTTTGCTTGCTTCTCTACAAGTCTAAGTAAATTCTAGGTTGTTCCAAGAATGCTCTAAGTTTGTAAGAGTATAAGAGAGCTAGAATGAACAAGAGCTGAGCCAAAATATGTCAAAAGTTGTCAATTATTTCTATGATGTCTTTTTATCATTGATGTCTAGTCTCTTCATTCTCCTTTTTCTTTTTTCTTTCCTTTTCCTTCATTTTGTCTCTAATTTATGTTGCATGCATATTTATGTCTCTTCACCTTCCTTCACTCATATTTTACTTTATTTCCTTAATTACATGTCATTTATTGCCTCTTTACCCTTTCTTGCGCCTTTTCCAATTTCCATAGCCATTTATAAATCAAAATTGATGTACACTATAATGTTTTCCCACGATTCAACTTGGAATATGTGTCCCATGATCTAGGTTTTATTTTATTTACATTAAAAATCAACCAAGGGTTGTTACAAACCCCTCCCCCTTAGGGAACACTATCCTCAGTGTTGTGTTATGCTTATGAACAACAAAACATAATGCTTATGTATATTTATAAACACAACTCGATGTAGTATTCACAATAAATAATTGTTGAAAAGCTTGAATCCATACTATTTATTGGAGCTATATGACACATATCGATGTAGTATTTACAATATATATATATCTATATATATATATATATATATATATATATATATATATATATATATATATATATATATATATATATATATATATATATATAACCTAAATACATCTTCTCAACCAAAAAATAATGAAGGATACAAAGCCCACATCTGATAAACCATCTCCCATATAGCTTCATCAAGCCCAAAGTGCTTCCACTCCACTTTAAATTGCATTATTACTTGGTTCTTGAGCATGAGATGTTTCAGTTGCGGTATAAATTGTGACTCTGGATGGAACCCTCCCTTTGGTTCCACGTACAATACAAATCAACCAATCACATGATCAAGATCCTGCACATATCTCTTAAGCAATGAAACATGGAAAACATCATGGAATTTCACTGTTGGCAGATATGTAAGTCTATAGGCCACTGATCCAATCCTCTCGAGGATCTTGAAAGGCCAGCAATACAGAGATTCTAGCTTGGCACATGACCCAATCCTCAAGGAGATCCTCTTTAGCTTGATCCACAAGTATACATGCTCTCCAACATCAAACTCCTTGAATGCTCTATAGTCATTCACATAACTCTTTTATCCTACTTATGCCTCCTTTAAGTTCCTTTTTATAACTTGCATCTCCTACTCCATCTCAGCCAACATATCTGATTCAATCAACACCCAATTCAATAGGTAACTCCAACTTATAGGAGTATTACAACTCCGCCCATAGAGAGCCTCAAAGGGACTCATCTTCAAGAATTTCTAATACCCATTATTATATGCAAAATATCCTAGTGGAAGATACTCCTACCATTTCCTCTATTGATGCATGACATACATTCTCAACATATCCTGAAGAATCTCGTTAATCCTCTTTATATGTCCATCTGTCTACAGATCATAAGTTGTGATGAAAGCTAACTCATTCCCCAAGCCTGCAAAAACATCCTTCCAAAACCTAGAAGTGAATTTGGCAGCTTTTTCTTATATAATATTATTGGGATCTCCATGCAACCTCACTATCTCCTGGATCAATATCTATCCACCTCACTAGCTTAATTAGTATACTTCACTACAATGCAGTGCACTACCTTATTGAACCTATCAACCACAATTATGACAGAATCATGCCACCTTGATGTCCTCAGAAATGCTATAGTAAAATCCATGGAAATGACCTCCTATTTCCATTTTGGAAATAAACTAGGTTGTAATAGACCAGCTGGACCCTTGCAATTAGCTTTCACCTACTGATAGTCCAAACACATTACAACAAACTCGACCAACTCTTTCTTCAAATTCGACCAATAATATAACATCTTAACAACTTTCAATGTCTTCTGGTATCCTGGGTGGTCCAAATATGGACTAACATGAAAATCCCTCAAGATAAGCTCCTTCAACTTGATGTTATTTGACACATATATCCTGCTCTTGAATCCGACGAAGCCATATGTTGTGAGGTGATACTCCTCATCCCTATCACCCTGCTGCAAACTCTTCTTTAGTTGTTGGTACTTCTCAACATGTTTCCTTGCATGCAAGATCCATTCTTGCAAATCTATCTCATAAGATCTCATAGCTAAAATGTGATTTACTTGCACTCTCCTACTAAGAGTATTCACAACCCCACTCTCCTTTCCCTTAATGTACCTAATGTCAAAGTCAAACTCATTGAGAGTAGCCAATCATCTCGCTTTCCTACAATTAAAATTGGGTTAGTAAAATAAATACCTCAATCCACTGTGATTTCTCATTAGATTAAACCTCCTGTTAAGGAGATAATGTCTCCACATCTTCAATGTGTGAATAACAGTTTCCAACTCAATATCATGAGTCACATAGTTCTCCTCATTCTCATTCAACTTCCTTAATTCATAAAAAACTACTTTTCCTTCCTACATCAGGACTCCACTAAGTCCTTCCTTGCAAGTATACACCACAAACTCCTTATCAGGATCTACAATCTTCAAGGTTGGAGCATATCTAAGCAAATGCTTCAACTAGTCAAAGCTAATTTCACACTCCTCAATCAATTCGATCTTCTTTCCTTTTCTCCGCAAAGATTTTATAAGACAATTAATATTTAAGAAGTTCTTTATGACCCTCCTATAATAACTACTTAGTCCCATGAATGATATAACTTAAACCACATTCCTAGGAATTGGGCACTCCATGATAGCTTAATGTTCTTCGAATCCATTGCCATCCCTTCCTTGGAAACAACATTTCCCAAGAAATGAATCTAAGAATAAAATAAATCACACTTGATAAGCTTTGCATACAATTGATCCTGAGCATTTGTAAGACCAAAAGGAGCCAGCACAAACTCATAGTGCCCATGCCTTGTACGAAATGCAGTCTTGTAGATGTATTCTTCTTTGATGCATGCTTGATGATATCTTGATCTCAAATCAAAATTTGTGAACATTGTTCCTCCCTTCAACTAATCAAACAAGTCATCATTCCTTGAAAAGGGATACCTGTTCTTGCTAGTTACCTTGTTCAACTTCTTGTAGTCAATGCACAATATGAGAGTGCCATCCTTCTTCCTTAGAAACAAAACTCATGCACCCTAAGGAGAGACACTTAGCCTTATGTTCCCTTATCATATTTTTTTTAAGCTGCAACTTCAATTCCACCAACCTTAGAGTGCTCGTCCTGTAAGGTGCCTTAGATATTGATGCTGCTCCTGGTACCAACTCAATAGAGAAATTCACTTCTCTATGAGGCGCTAACTCTAGAATCTTTGTAGGAAACACATCCTAAAACTACTACAAAACATGATACCTCTTCAATAATTCACCATCATAAACATCCTTATCTTTATAACTAGAAACATGTACTGCCAACAGTAAACATCATTTCTTGCGTTTGGGCTTGTTTTCATAGTTGTAACCATTCTCACTGATGTCACCTTCTTCTTTCCTTGCAAGATTCTCCTTTTCTCATCATCATTTAGGCACTCAATAGGCTTATCACAATATTCCAACTTAGTCATGTGAATGAATATCCAGTCCATGCCCAAAAGCATGCTATATGGGCCCAAAAGAATCATATTTAGATGTGATGATCTAGTCATGCCACTAAGCTCAAATGCACAAGATCTCAGCTAATGATGAACTCTTCTCTTGCTCCCTGTATCCAACTGCACCAACCAAGATTTTGAATGGACTTCTTAATTCAAGCAACACTTCTGCATCAGTTCAAGACTGATTTAACTATAATTCAATCCAGGATAAATCATAAAGAAACAAATTGATTACAAACCTTACCTTCCATCTCGATAAAGTATGCCTAATGGTTTTCTTGCATGTTATCCACTGCTACATAAATTCAAGGAATGCTTTGACAAACATCCCCAACTTTTTATGGCTCCCAAGCACTCTAAATTTGAGGCCTGCCACCGTGGTGCAAAGGAAAATCCCTCCTGCTATGTTCTCCACCACAAGTCCAACACCTCAAAGCATTTTTTTGATCACCCTTGTTCCTCTCCTCAGGTTGAGACCCATGTCCTCTCTTAATTACATTGAACTTCTTGTAAGGTACCACATTTTATGTGTCACTCACATCCTGATATCTTCCTGGCTTCTTAGGCCATTTCCCTTTAGTCTTCTCATTACCTTTCCAGTCATGCTTGAACTTAGTCTTATGCTTTGACTACTCATAAAAATGCTTTAACTTCCTAATTAATTTTCCCAATGACTGAGTTTCATTGAACTGAATTTGATCTTTGAATGATAATGACAAACCAATGATGAACCTTTTAATGATCTCTTTCTCATCCTTTAGATAAGGCACATACCTCAACAACTCTAAAAATATGCTTTTGTACTCATCATCTACCGTGGAACCCATCCTCAACTCATAGAAATCCTTGGCTCTTTCATCGTAGTATCTTTTAGACATGTACTTCTTCTTGAAGAGTCTTTTAAAATCATACCAAATCAAATCCTCTTATCTAATTTCTCTAGCATGCTTAACATATTCCCACCAAATATCTTATTTTCCCTCAACGTTGAAGATATTTATCTTGGTTTTCATGTTCTCTGAGTAATTATGCAATATAAAAAACTTCTTCATACCAAGTATCCATGCTTATGGATATTCTAATTTCTTCATCTCCCCATAAAAAGTAGGAGGCTTGGATTTCACGAACTCTTATGGAAAATACTTCTTCTCACTCCTCATATAAGCATGTTGGTAGTGATGGTGATGATTTCTTCTGGAACCAAAGCTAGAATTGAATCCATAAGTACTACCCATCCTCTTAGGTTTATCCAAAGATCTGCCACCTCTAATTGTATCATCTTTGTCCATCATGTGTATTCTTTGAGACCTACTACCATATGACCCATTAGTATTCTCCTCCTACCTATATCCATGATTGATCCGCAGATGTCCCTGCTTCTATAAGTATGAAAGGCTATGAAGAATCATTGCATTAAATTCCGCTTTCATTTCTTGAGCCCTTGCAATTATTTCCTGTGATTCAATCAACCCGGTATTATCTGCCTTGAAAATTTGAATATCTTCCCTGAGACTTATCAGTGTATCTGCTAGATCAAGGGAATACTCCTCTCCTTTCTTCTTAGCTAACTTTTCCCATTCCATTAATTCCACAACAGGCCTGTAAGGGGAGTCATGTGAATTGTAGTCCACCATTTTTCTCTTCATCTCTAATCTTATATTCTTGCAAACATACCATGTTAGATAAACCAAATAGAAGACATAATAAAAATGATACCTCAATGTGTCTTAGGGGAAGCTATCACATTTGCACAAATCAATCCAGATTAGCACGATATATATAATAATAACAACATATATCAACATCATGATGCATGCATGATAATAACACAAAACTATAACAATAACTGTACACATGATAACCATAACCATGTCCATGTACCCTATGGTCCATTATTGTAAACCTCGCTCTCATACCACCTTGTAACCACCCCAACCCATATTTACCTGCTTTTACAATCTCTCTAGGGTAAATGTGAGCTTAGTGTTACTATGACATCACCCGACCTCCATGTTCCAGTTATTTAAGTGGGGTCTATTGTCACACAAAGTGTCCACGCACCGTGACAACATTTAGAGTAAGGGTTGCCACTCTAATCCTTACTCACTCCATTTAGACTCTCTCCTAGACAAGTCAGGGGGGATAGTCCCTAGGGTGAATGAATAAGGGTAGCCTCTGAAACACAGGCTCTAGGAGACTTAAAGATGAACAACTTGATGGATGTGAAACAAGTCGTAGTTAACCGAGATGGATATATCAAACAATTAAGGCAAATACAACCACAAGATAGAAATGATTTTAGACCAGTGCCTTAATATTCAGTTAACCATAAACCAAATGAAAACAAGTTATCCAAAGAATTTTTTAATTGTAATGGAAGTGAAAATCATGAATGATTAAATTAAAATGCTCAAAACTTTAACATGCAAGAAATTCTAACAACTAAATACCATGAAATTTAAATTTTAAGCAATATATGATCCTATAGTCAAAATTATTTTCTTTAATGATCCAGATCTAGGAAATTTGTTAATTTTCCTATAGTCAATCTTTGGATATGATGTTATGAAACCAGCTCATCCTCCCATGTGGAATCTTCAGCGGATAAGTTCTTCCACTTGATAAGATACTCTGAAATTGATCGATTTCATAGTTGTCGAGTTCTTGTTTCTGTGACTGCTTCTGATTCCAATATAATTTTTCCTTCCTCATCAAGTTCTGGCAATATTGTTTGAACTGGGAGCTTGTCGCCTATAACCTTCTTTAAACATGAAACATGGAAAACTGGGTGCAATCGAGAAGCTGCAGGAAGCTCCAATTTGTATGCCATAGTACTAATCTTTTGCAACACCTTGTACGGACCATAATACTTTGGTGATAATTTATTATCCTTCTTAGCTTGATTTAGGGACATTTGCTTATATGGTTGTAGCCGTAGGAATACCCAATCACCTACATCAAAACTTCTTTCATTGCGATATTGATATGCCTGTTGTTTCATTCTATTTTGTGCCAACACGAGGTTATCCTTTAAGAGTTGGAGGACTTGTTGTTGATGTTCGATGTGATGTTCCACTGCCTGAACCTTAGAATTTTCTCTTAAATATGATGTGATGGATGGTGGTTGATACCCATAAAGTGCCATAAATGGGGTCATTTTTGTTGCTGTATGGAAGGAAGTGTTATACCACCATTCAGCCAGAGGCAACCATTTGACCCATTGTGTCTGTTTATCAGATACAAAGCAACGGAGATATCCTTCCAAACATTTGTTTACTATCTCAGTTTGCCCATCAGATTGAGGATGATAAGACGAGCTATGAGCTAACTGAGTACCAAGACAAGAAAATAATTCTGTCCAAAATTTTCAAATGAAAATGGGATCTCTGCCATTTACAATAATCTTTGGGTTTCCATGTAGCTTTTGAATTGTTTCCATAAATGCAGTAGAAACTGTATTGGCTTTAAATGGATGTGATAATGCACAAAAGTGTGCATACTTGGTAAGTCTATCAACTACCACCATGATGACACTTTTTCCCTCAGACTTGGGTAAACCTGTGATAAAATCCATTGAAACCTCCTCCCAACGTTGGCTTGGAATGGATAAAGGTTGTAATAGACCCGGTGTCTTAATTGTTTCAACTTTATTTTGTTGGCAAACCAAACATTCCGCCACAAACTTTTGAATATCTGATTTAAGGCCATCCCAAAAAAATTCCTTCTTAACCTTGTGGTAAGTTTTTAAAAATCCTGAGTGCCCTCCTAAGGGAGAAGTGTGCAATTCCATAAGAATATTTTGTTTTAGCTGGGAATTCTTACAAAGGTATAAGCGATCTTTGTACCATAACGAATCATTTTGCCAGCTAAATGTATCAGACGTACTGGAATCTTGTTGTAGCTTTTGAATAAGTGCCCAAACTTCTTCGTCATTCTTCCATTCCTCCCTTGCTTCATTTATCCAATCTGGTTGGATAATATAAATGGCGCACAACAATGCTTCCACATCCTAATCCTTTCTTGAGAGTGCATCTGCCACCACATTTTGCTTCCCTTTTTTGTAGATGATTTCAAAGTCATAACCCAACATCTTTGTGACCCACTTTTGTTGCTCTTCAGAGGATAATCTTTGTTCTAAAAAGTATTTAAGGCTATCATGATCCGTTTTTACCTTGAAGTGTCTTCCCATTAGGTAGGGTCGCCATTTCTTAAGTGCATGGAGTATTGCCAACATTTCCTTCTCATAAATAGCTTTGCTTAAAAACTTTCCCTTGATTGGACGACTTTCAAAAGCAATAGGTCTTTCATCTTGCATTAGAATAGCACCAATTCAATTTCCTGAAGCATCACATTCCACAATAAAGGTTTTTGTGAAGTCCGCTGTAGCTAAGACCGGTGCTTGGCACATTGCCTCTTTAAGATTTTCAAAGGCCTTTGTTGCTTCCGAAGTCCATGAAAATGCATCTTTCTTCAATAATGTTGTTAGAGGTGCTGCTATTCTCCCATAATTCTTAACAAACTTGCGATAATACCCTGTCAACCCAAGAAATCCTCGCAGATGCTTTATGGATGTGGGGATTTTCCATTCCTTAATGGCTTTAATTTTGGTAGGGTCTACCTTAACTCCTTCATGAGATACAATATGACCCAAATATTCCACCTCCTAGACTCCAAAGAAACATTTGGATATTTTTGCATATAATTGTTTCTCCTCCAATAGTTGTAGCACCCTGTCAACATGTTCAACATGATCCTTCCAAGACTTGCTGTAGATTAGTATATCATCAAAAAATACTAACACAAATTTTCTAAGGAATGGTTTGAAAATTGAATTCATCAAACCTTGAAATGTTGAAGGTGCATTGGTAAGGCCAAAAGGCATGACCAAAAATTCATAATGACCCTCATGAGTTCTAAATGCTGTTTTCAGAATGTCTTCAATCTTCATTCTGATTTGATGATATCCCGAATGAAGATCCAACTTGGTGAAGTAAATTGATCCATGCAATTCATCTAGTAATTCATCAATGATAGGAATGGGGAACTTATCTTTAATAGTGAGCTTGTTGAGCTCCCTATAATCCGGACACATGCACCATGATCCATCCTTCTTGTGCACCAATACTACTGGAGCAGAGAAAGAACTTTGACTCGGTTGAATTATACCAGCCTCTAGCATTTCTGCAACCATACGTTCAATTTCACTTTTTTGGACATAGGGATATCTGTACGGCCTGATGTTTGGAGGAACACTTCCTGGAATCAGATGAATAGCATGATCATGATCACGCATAGGTGGGAGACCTTTGGGAGTCTCAAATACCCTAGAATGATTGTCCAAGACTTTTTGGAGATCTGGAGAAATAGATGATTCCGATGTGGAAACATCTAGCGAACATAATTGTGCAATTACACCTCTTTGCTCCTTTTTTAGAAGCTTTGTCATACCATTAGAGCTGATTATCTTTCCTGTTTTCCCTGCAATACCCCTTAATTCAACTTCCTTTCCTTCCGTAGAAAATTTTATGAAAAGTTCTTGAAAATTAAAAGCTTTTGTACCCAAGGATTGTAGCCATTAGACTCCTAGTACAACATCAGCACCTCCCATTGGAATGGAAAGCATTGGGCTAGTCAATACATATTCTCCCATGGATAGCTTGATATTATGGCACCTTCCAGAGAAATTTATTGTTCCTCCATTTGCAATCATCACTTGACACTCTGGTGCTAGATATAGGAAGCAATTCAATTCTTTTGCTACCCTACAATGAATAAAATTGTGGGTGCTTCCTGAATCAATCAACACTATTACCTTTTTCTTTTTGATTTGTCCTTCTATCTTTATATATTGAGGAGTGGTAATTCCCGCCAATGCATTACAAGATATGGTTGGATTTAATTGTTCTTCATCTAGGCTTTGTTCCTGGAGTATATCCTCTTCTTTTGACCTTTCTTTCTCCTTTTCTTCTTCCTCTTCACAATCTATGTAGAATAATTTCTTCTCGGCACACTTATGACCTTTAGTGTATTTGCTATCACAACTGTAACAAAGCCCTTTTGCTCTTTTTTGTTCCAATTGTTGTGGTGTAAACCTTATAGGTTGTGGAAGACTAGGGGCAACAAAACTTCCGTCTTTATAGTTGTGAGTGGTATGCTTCCTGGTTGCCATAATTTTGCTTTCCATTTTTCTTGCTAACCTGAATGCCTTCTCTAATGAATCAGGTTCCCAAAGATGAACATCATGTTGGATATTATCCTTTAAAGACCCTATGAACACATCTACCCTATGCTCCTCTGGAATATCTTTTACCCTTATGTTCAATTTTTGGAACTCCTCAATGTGCTCAATTACTGAACCGTTTTGTTTGAGACTTATCAATTGGCTAAAAAAATTGTTGCTTTTTGTATCCTCATAATGTGCTATCAATTCTTCCGTAAAAATTTCCCAAGTGATAAATTGTTTACGAGAGCAAAGCCATTGATACCATACAAACTGATTTGGTTCCAAATATACAGTTGCCATACCTACCTTTGTGTGTTTTTCACATTATTGAGATCGAAGAATTGCTCCATATGTAATATCCATGTGGCAGGATCCTTGCCATCAAACTTCCTCATATTGATTTTGGGAATATGATGAGTCTTTGATCCAATCATGATTAACATTTCTTTTATTCTCATCATGAGTTTCCTTTAGTACCCTTTCATCCTTAGTGCCCATTTCTTGTAGCAACTTATTCATATTTATCTTCAATTCGTCCATATCTGTCTTCAAATCTGTCTTCAAATCTGCCATGTCTCTCTTCAAATCTGTGTTCGAATAATCCATCTTAGCTTCCATGCCCTTTATCTTAGATTCCACGCCATTTATCTTAGCTTCTGTTAGCTTTTGTGAGCGTGACATTTGTTGCACTTGTTCTTGTAATTTTGATATATCATGTAGCATTTCTTCCTCTTCTTCATGAGTCATGCTAGAGCTTTCAGGTTCCTTACTAGGTGTTTGAATTTTCTTTCCTCGGGGCATCAGTTACTGATAATAATGCTTTACTATGCCCTTTGAATTCCTTCAAACCAAGCTTAAGCAAAAATTAAAAAAAAAACTACACACCTTTTTTCACTTTGTAGAAGCCTGATATTGAATCTGATGTATCTATGTAATTTCGGATCATTCAGTTCTGAAATGTTTACCTGTAGTAGCCTTCTGAGTCCTCTTTCCAATGCCACAAGTCTGACCCAAATTGGTTTCTCCAAGGAAGAGTTATGCGAAATCTCCCACAGTGACTTTCTTATAGACTAGTTCAGTAGAGCAAACTTGTACGACGTGCCACGAGTTATTGTTTCGACCTATGGATTTGAAAAATTCATACAAGAGACTAAAGTCCATCTTATTTCTATACCTTCTTATGAAATTTCAATCCGCTCCTCAGAGAGAAAGTTATGACAATTTTCCCCAGGTCACCTGTTTTGAATGTAATTCAGGAGTCTGCAAAAATACCAACTTCCTCAGATAATATCTCTGAAAATATCACGCAAAAAGCTATGAAATTCGGACCCAAGGTTTAGCGTGATTTCTTCTCAAATGGGTTTTTCTTGCAACTTCTGAAACGTCACAGAAAAAAATTTATAGTGAAAATTCCACGATGACCTGTTTGGAGCAGCGAAACCCTAGAATCCAAAGCTCTGATACCAAATGTTATGAAACCAGCTCAAGAAAAGATAGAAAAGATAGATCAACGCCTTATAATTCAGCCTCTTCGAGGGGGAAACCTCCTTTACATTACATAAATGAACAATTCTTGGATGATTCAAATGAAAAAACCTCCTTTCTATATATAGGAGTCTAAGGAGTCACAATATAATACAACCGACCTAACAATAATATTATAAAGCCACAAAAATAACAATAGAGGGATTCTATGGGGCACAGAAATAACAATATGGGGGTAATAGGGGCACAACAATATAAATAAGGGGTATAACTACAATAGTAATGGGGTAATCAATAGTATTATAGGGACCCAACATATGATTTTAAACCTGCTTGACAATAGATAAATCAATAGCATAAAATTTTTCCCTTTTTAATTTTCAAAGTCATAAACACTTTAATATGAAAAGATACCAAGACAGAATTTCAGGTTAACAATTTAATTATTCTTTGGGAAGTTTTTTATGTGCTAAGCTCATGAGAAAATTTAATGTTGTAAATGTTTAAAATATTTTTCAACGTGACAAAAAAAAAAAAAACTTTAATAAATAAAAATTTTAACGGGTCATAGGCCACAATAAAATTTGTAGTTTTAAATGTGAAAGTGTAGGTATTTTGATTTAATTCACTTGCAATTTCAAAGTCACAAATTTTTTTAATTTTTTTTAGTTTTTTAGTTTATTAATTTTATTTTTTTTTTATTTTTTTAAAACTCAAAATCAAAACCAAAAAATAAAAAAAACGAAATCACAACTTAAAAAGAAAAATAAAAGTCATAAGTTAGGCAAAAAAATTATTTTCTTAGAAAAAAAAAACCAAAAATGAAATGAGGTGTAAATAAAAAAGAGTGACCAAAAAGAAGAAAAGGAAAAAAGGAAAAAGAAAACCTAAGGAAATAAACCCAAGTGAATAAGAGAAATATGAGTCGTATTGTGTTTTCAGGTATCACAGAGACAAAGGAGAGCTTGATTGAGGAGATTTAGGATGTAGGTGGAGGGAGCCTAGGCGAAGGATGAATGAGCCACGTGGGATAATGAAAGTGAGATTGTAGGTTTGTTTGATGATGAGAGGATTTGGAAGGCAAGGAGGAAGAGCTGTAAGGGTCGTGGGTCGAGAGGGAGCTTCAAGATCGATGGAGGGAGCAACAATGGAGATGAATTCTTTGGAGGACTACAGTGAAGAGCCTAGGAATAGGAGCTATGACTAAGGGATGGAGAGGTGGTTTATGGAGATGGAGAAGGAAAAATAACAAGGATGAGGAATGGAAATGAAGGTTGATGGAATTGTGGTAAAGAAATGGATGCGAAGGACTGGCAACGAAATGTTATTTGGGATGAGGAGCTGTGAGGTTGCAGGTTGAGGGAGGAGATTCAGATGGGAAGAATGTAGTGATGGCAGCAGACAGGGTTTGGAGGAGTTGCAACACTGTAAGAAGTAAATAAAAATATTGAAATTTATAGCAGATGGAGAACCCTAGACATCAAAGAAAATAGAGGCTTCCAGGTAGCAAATGGTAGCCTTAGAAACTCCAGAACAAACCAAGAAAAATTTAATTTCAAACCAATACACTTCTGCTTCATATTTCTTTATAAAATCCAGAGATTTAATTTTTTGAAACCTTCGAACTTTAAAAAGGAATAATGCCTCTAAAAGATGATACTGAGACAAGATCTTACCCTCTAGGGCCTACATCGAGGTTCAAATAAAATTTTTCTTTCAGATCTGTCCCTGTAATAACATAAAAATGACACCAAAACAATATATACAATGATGAAATTAGAAACCCTAAAAACCCAATTAGATTATTGCAATAATTACATATTGAAGTCTCTAAGTAGCCAGATCTATCATTATGCCGCACAACAATTATTTTATTTTATTTTATTTTAAAAGGAGGTGCTAACTCAAAACCTTCATGCATCACAAAAAAAAATAAAAAAATCTTATGATAAGCCCAGAGTTAATTTAGTTGGGCGCTTCAGGAAATACAGATTGGGAGTTGGCTGGTTTAACTCAAATCTTCCCCTAACCGCATTTATTTAACTCAATATTTCCCTACAAAACTCAATCCAACCATTAAAAATAGAGCAAGAAAATAATAATTGAACTCAGAAAAATAGAGATACCTGCTATTATGTTGAAAATTTAGATTATTATTCAAATCCCAACAACTAAGCAAGATACCTGTACTCAAATCACTCTTCAGAATCTATCATCGATGGCTTTAGAAAAAATATGCATGAAATAAAAACTCTTACAAAATTCCAATGAAGTGTAAGACTAAAATAATTTAACCACAAAGGCTTTCTTTATTATCCATATTAAAGATTGCATCAAAGCTTCTTGTTAAGCACACGACTCAAAGATCAGATAGATCGACTCACAAATGAAATCCTATTTAGAGATAAATCACCCAACGGCTAGTTTGATTGATCCTCGTCAAAGTAATCTCGATCGTTGATAGTCATCAAAATATATTTTAATCTCATCTTTCGAAAATTTTATTTTTGAGAAAATTCAATTTTTTCATTTAAATGCACTTTAATTAACTCAAAAATAGAATTTTTGAGTTAGTTTCCCCAAAATTTGATTTTGACTTAACCCCCATGGATCAAAGGTTTAAAGTTTATCAAAATAAATAATTTACCTTAGTCCTCGGACCTCTTAAAATTTAATTTTTTAAGACCGACAAATTTTGCCTTTGGCGAATTTAAATTTACATAGGACTTGGAATTAATTAAATTTTTGGCTAAGTATTTTAATTAATTTTGGGCCAAAAAAATTAATTAATTAACCTACGAGGGGATGAATTATTTTTCCAACCCTCAAATGTTTAGCCATGGTTTTCTAATTATTATGGGCCATGCACTAGACATTTTACATCATTATTTACATATTTTTACATCATAAAGGGGGAAAACCCATTTGTTACAGAACCTCACAAATTACCCATTTCTGCGACACAAATATAATCTAGCAGACCAAGCAATTTGTAATAAAATAATATAACCAAATATTTAGGATTATTCCCAAATTACTTTTACATAGACTCGATCTAGAACACTATTACTGGACTAAGATCCTAGCGACAAAATCTATTCCATCTTTGGGTTAATACTAGAGGGAAGCACTCTGTTGACCATCCAAAAATGGATTGGTGCGATAGAAAATCTCCTGGAATGAAGATTTTCACTAGAAAGGTAGGTTTACCTTGGTTTTTACATACACGACACAGTTTTGCTAAGATTATTTACATTATACACATGTAGAATGGGTTTACATAACATCTTGGAAGTCAGGATGATGATAGCTAGACGACATAGACACATTGATTAGGCTCTATCCCTTTTGTGAAGAAAGGGGGTGTATTGATATGGGTCTTTGATACGTAGTGGTCAACAGGGTCTGCTAACAAGAAACATACTTTCATCACTCAGGGACACTAGATCACCCAGGTGTCAGACAATAACCAATAGTGATCAATCCCCAAGTGATAAATTTCTCTTATTAAGATTTACACCCAAATTTCAAGCTTGACACACTGTGCATGCAGTTGGAAGGTTTCAACCGCATGCATAAGTTTTCCTCCATGCAAATGCAACTACATTTCTCTAGTTTAGAGGGTGCAATTACGAGATCAATGCCATTTTTTCACGGCTAACCTACAGGCCACTACTCATAACAAAAAAAATATATTCATAACTCATTCTAGAATGACAAGTATGTTACACTAAATACTAGGGATAGAACTTGCTCAAACATATCAGTGACATGAAAACTTTTTTGTCAAACATGTAATAATAATAGTAGCTACAGGTCATGAATGCATATATAATCATGATCTTCTTAAGTTTATTAGACAATCATCAAGAAGGCTTAATGCCCTTTGAAACTAGCTGCAACAACACTTGTTAGCCGATGCATATATTAACCATTCAATAACTTATTAAATCATGAATGCGATCCATATCAAGAGCACATCATTCAACCATGCTTATAACCAACATATAACTAGAATAGAATCCATGACAAACAAACAATAAGATCAACATAATAACTAGTACATGTTCCCATTCATCACAATAAGAAAATAGCTCATATTGACATCTGCAAATGACAACCAAATCAGGGACTTCCAAGTACCACTCACCATAGATTGGGTTGAACCAAATATCTCTTTTAGCGAATCACCCTTGTACCATATTCCAAGCATGAATGTGGAATCATATGGGTTAAACTAAAATCGAACCAGCTAGGGCTTATAGAGGCCAAACCACATTGACCCTTAACCATAATCATTTCAATAAATCAGTCTAGAAATCACTAATATCAAAACAAGCTTGGATGCCTTTAAATTCCTTTACTAGCTCTAGAAGAATTTTCCTTTCTCCACCCACCTGTCAAGAGTTGTAGGAGAAAACCCATTTCCACCCTTGACCCCTAGGAATTTTCCTAAGACAACCTCAACCAAGATCTAAACCTACTATCCATTAAAATCTTAATCAAAACATAGAACCCACTAAATCATGCCAACAATAGCAAAATAACCAAAGGACCACATGCATATACCATGCATCCAAATCTCAACAAGGAAATCACACATGCAACTTGTTACCTAGAACTAACTTCATTTGTAGTTCTTTATTCAACCTTCTTTCCGATGCCAACAATTCCTTTACTTGTCTTGTGCTTGCTTTTCTCCAAGTCAAAGTGAATGCTAGGATGCTCCATGAATGCTCTATGCATGTAAGAGTGCAAGAAATCTAGAATGAAAAAAAGTTGAGCCAAAAACTGTCAAAAAGTTGTTAAGTGTTTCTATGGTGCCTTTTTATCATTAATTCCTAGTCTCAACCTTTTCGTTTTCCTTTTTCTTTCATTTTCCTTCATTTTCTCTCTAATTTCCCTTGCATTCATATTTTTGTCTCTTCACCTTCCTTTTCTCATATTTTCTTTTATTTCCTTAATTAAATCTCATTTATCTCACATTTACCTTTGCCAATGCCTTTGTCAATTTTCACAGCCATTAATAAACCATAAGTGATGTCCACTATAATTTTTCCCACCATTCAAGTTGGAATACATGTCACATGACCTTGGTTTTATTTTATTGAAATGAAAAATCGATTAGGAGTTGTTACAATAGTCACGCTAGATTGTTATATTCCTATAGACACCATAATACAAGTATGATCTCTTAATTAGTTTTATAATATCTTGAGGTGCTAAATATTATTTTTATAGCAGGCATCATAGTTGCTATTTGTTTGGAGAAATTGAAGGCTCTAATATCATGTAATATGTGAATCCATGGTTAATATTAGTAGTAGTTGGGGCTAGGGCTGAAGGTTTGTGCTTTCTCCAAACCAACACCATTTGAAAGAATATTTCTGTGTGTTCAATTAAATAAAGGAGAATTTGAGAATTCAATAATGAGCTCATAAGATCCTTTTGATTCCCCTGTTGAGAAATTTCATGGTGATCCTAGATTTCAAAAAACTTTCGAAATCATTATAATGGCCATAATTGTGTCCCTTCTTGTAGTATCTTTCATCCTTTTGCTGCACATTTATGCCAAAATAATTTGTATAGAAGCTGCTATATTTTTTAGAGCAACGACGCTGCGAAATGTGGGATTGGATCCTCAGATAATTGGGACTGTCAGGCCAGGGTAACTCCGGAATGAGCAGAAGAAAAACTGATATCTCATTTCATTAGAGAACTATTGATTATATACAAGAAGGAGACAGAACAGTTCATCTTCTTGATGACTGTTCACGTTCCAGTTCACCCATCCGTTGAGGATTAGGTGTCAACATTCCCCCCTTAATCTGAAGGGATGTTGGTGAGTCCAAGCATCATTCTGAATCTTTCAAGCTTTTCTCTTCCAAGCGCTTTGGTGAAGATGTCTGCAATTTGCTCGTTTGTGGAACAATGACGGAGATGGATTGTTTTGGCCTCAACATGATGTCGGATCAGATAATATTTAGTATTTATGTGCTTATTACGATCATGGAAATTTGGGTTCTTGGCCAACTTTATTGCAGAGGTGTTATCAATCATGAGTGGAGTTGATTGTATTTGTTTTACCTGCAAATATTCAAGAATTTTCCTGAGCCACACAATTTCTTTCGTTGCTTCAGCTGCTGCCACGTATTCTGCTTCTGTTGTGGAATCTGCTGGTACTGATTGTTTGCGTGATCTCTAGGAGACAGCTCCTGATCCAAGACTCATAGCATATCCTGAAGTAGATACCCCAGTTTCTTTGTCTCCATCGAAGTCTGAATCAGAGTATCCAATCAAGTTGAAGTCGTCTACCTGTGTATACTTGATTCCAAGGTCTTGAGTTCCCTTCAAGTACCTTAGAACTCTTTTTGCAGCAGACCAATGTCCCTCACAAGGCTTTTGCATAAACCTGGAGAGGATTCCAACAACAAATGAAATGTCTGGTCTGGTAGTAGTGAGGTAGATGAGACTTCCTACAAGCTGTCTATACTTTGTTGCATCCTCAAATTCCTTTCCTTCAATAAATGTGAGCTTCAAGTTTTGTTCCATTGGAGTAGAAAGAGGATTGCACTCTATCATGCCAAATCTGTTTAACAAATCTCCAATGTATTTCTTTTGAGAAAGAAATATGTATTTTGGATGTTGGGTTACTTCAATGCCAAGATAGTAATGAACATAGCCCAAATCAGTCATTTCAAAACTTTTTCCTAATTCTTTCTTTATGGATGCAATATAGCTTTCATTGTTCCCTGTCATTAAAAGATCATCTACATATACCACAAGATATACAACTGTTTTGCCAACTTTCTTGGCAAATAAAGTTGCATCATCAAGATCAAAATGTTTGAAGTTGAGTTTTAGAAGATGCTCAGTTAGTTTTTCATACCAGGCTCGTGGTGCTTGTTTGAGGCCATACAAGGACTTCACAAGTTTGCATACTTTGTATTCATGTCCTTTCACAGCAAATCCTTCAGGCTGGGACATAAAAACATTCTCTTTTAGATCTCCATTCAAGAATGCAGTTTTTACATCCATTTGATGGACTTTCCAACCGTTCTGAGCAGCTAGTGCAAAGAGTGTCCAGATGGTGGCCCATTTTGATATGGGGGCAAAAGTTTCCTCATAATCGACCCCTTCCTTCTGTACAAAACCTTTTGCCACAAGCCTAGCTTTGTGTTTGTCAAGTGAGCCATCAGTTTTGTACTTGTTCTTGTAGACCCACTTGCAGCCAATTGGTTTGGTTCCAAATGGAGGATCAACCAGGTTCCAAGTGCCATTCTTTATGAGGGCATCATACTCCTTCTGCATCGCTTCTTTCCATTCATCATGAGAAGCAGCTTCTTTGAAGGAAGTTGGTTCAAAATCTGTAGACAAGTTCAATTCACAATCATAAGTAACATCCATATCAACAGGTGAATTAGAGTTATCTACATCACCTCCATCTTGTCGATTTGTATTTCTGGTTCCTGTTTTTCCAATTTCATCAGGATGAACACTTTCAAGTGTCTTTGTCAGCCACTTTGGGGGACCTTTCTGAGATGGTCCAGGCTGCTCTGTTGATTGAGTTGGGACTGAATCAAGATTAAGTCTCCCAATTCTATCAATTACATCACTTAAAGCATCATCCGTTGTTGGAGTGTCATGCAGGGGAGATTGTTCTTCAGAAGAAGAAGATTCCACATGTTGATCTAGTATAGGAATCCCCCCTTCAAGATGTGGAATCTGAGTATCAAACTCTTGAAATGATTTCGGTTTTGTGAATCTATCCAAGCGATCAAGTTACCGCTCAACAACACTGTCAGATTTGGATGATTCAAGAAAAATGACATCTCTAGATATAACAAAATTTTTATTTACTTCATCATAGAGACGGTATGCTTTAGAGGTGTTTGAATACCCTAAGAAGATACACTTACGACTTCTAGCACCAAGTTTGTTTCTATGTACCTTTGGTAATAAAGCATAACAGGTGGAACCAAAAATCCTGAGATGTTTTACCGAAGGAACATGTCCATACCACAATTCATAAGGAGTCTTGTTTCTTATAGCACTAGATGGACATCTATTCTTTATATATGCAACACACAGAACAACATCAGCCCAAAACATTATCTTTACATTTTTGAAGAAAAGCATGGATCGTACCATATTCAAGATTGTTCTATTCATTCTTTCTGCTACACCATTATGTTGGGGATTATAAGGTACAGTTGTTTGATGTTTGATCCCATGTTGGCGAAGATAGTTTTCAAATTCATTTGATGTATATTATTTTCCATTATCAGTGCGAATAGACCCAAGATGAGATTGTGCATCATTTTCAATCCACTTATGAAAATTCTTGAATGTTTGAAAAGCATCAGATTTGTTCTTCAATAAATAAACCCAACACATTCTGGTGTAATCATCAATAAATGTCATGATATATTTATTTCCATTTGCAGAAGGAACATGCATTGGACCACATAAATCTGAATGAATGAGTTCAAGCTTCCTTTGTGCTCTTGAATGTGAATCATGAAAACACTGTTTGCTATGCTTTCCTAGAATGCAAGCATCACATTGCTTATGTTTTCTAGGAATTGTAGGCAAACCAACAACGCCATTTTTCTTCAATAAGCGGAGACTGTCATAGTTTAAATGTCCAAATCTAGCATGCCATAATAAACTTGACGGAAGTGTACCTTCTTCATGATGAGAAATATATGAGAAATGTTGTGCATGAGCAGAGGTTCCTTGCAGTTTAAGAAGTCTTTCTTCTTCTATTCCCCTCATGACAAGTGAGTGGTCAGATGCCTTTCTTACCTCAAGCTTTCCATCAAACATATGAATGGAGTGACCTTGCTGGCGGATGTGGACCAAGGACAGCAAGTTTCTCTTGAGCTGTGGGAGATATAGAACATGATCCAGAAGAAAGTCTAGAAGACCAGGCAGTTTAAGCCTGATTGTGCCAAGCCCTGATGGCTTGATTTTTGACTGATCTGCAAAGTATACTACTCCATCAACATTGTCAATGAAATCTTCCAAAAAATCTTTCCTATGAGTCATATGACAGGTTGCCCCTGAATCAAGCAACCAATCATTTTTCCAAGAAGCAAGTGAAGCATTAAACAAGTCTTCATTTACTCCAATGTTACATTGTGCCTCAATATAGTGAGCGGATTCAGGTGCTTTACCTTTGTCTGTGTCATCAGTTTTACCTTTCTGCTGATTTCTTCTTTGCTCAATTTTGTCCCATGGTAGCTTGCATGTAGAAGCATCATGTGATCCATTTCGTTTGCAGCGAATGCAATGCAGATCTGTTTTTTCTGCTTGAGAATGTCTGCCCCCTGCCTCTGAAGTATCTTCCTCTTCCTCTTCGCCCACCTCTTCCTCTTGTAGAATCTTGAGCAGGATGATTTTCTTTATGAGCAAGGAAAACAGTCTCTTCAGAAGATTCAGGGACTGTTTTCTTTCCAAAGGCTTTCTCTCTTTCAGCAAACTTTTTCACAAGAGACTCAAAGGTTATGTCTTTAAGGTTTCCATTTGCTTGTAAAGACTCAAGATAATTGGAGTAGTTAGGTGTTGTGGTAAAAACACAACCCCCCATTTTTGACTTGCTCAACTCAAATAATGGGGACCCTTTCTATAAAAATTTGGGCTAAGCACCTTTTTGGATTTTTATTTTAGTTGATTGCCCTATGCTTTTGTTAATTTTACATTTTCTTTGGATTCTTGTTTTGATTGTTTTGTTAGAATCGATTTTTTTACAAGCTTCCCATTGACTCTTGTTTCGCCTCATTTGGTCAACTGGTTTGAAAATGGCACTCCTTTGAAAGTCTGATTATTTATGTAGCCTGGGTTAAAAATGCATAAAATGTACAATATCACATTTTGTAAATAAATTAGTTCAATAAGGCATTCAGTTTAAATATTAACTCATAGAGAGTTTTACTAACATTCTTCATTTTTCGGCCAAATCATTAAGTATCGAGATTTAAGAAGTTTATTCCAATTTCTAAATCAATTATTAATCTCGAAAACCCAAAATTTTCGAAGTGGCTGTAGTTTATTTTTATTTTTACTCTTATTAAGAGTGGCTGTAGTTTATAAAATAACTCTCATAAAAAAATAAAATCAAAATCAAAATTGATTTTTAATATTAAATCTCAGATTAATTAAATTAATTATCATTTAAAATATAATTGATTTAATTAAACTAAAATTTAATATATAAAAATATAAATATAAATATATCGCATCGGAAATTTTATAAGATATACTTAAAAACCCCGATATCTCCACATCCCCGATGCCCCGATGCGATATCGCATCGGGGACTTTTGCATTGACACATTTTAAAAAAACCTCATTAGCCAGCCCCGATGCGAATTGCCGAAATTTTGAAAACCCCGAAAGGCATATGGGCATGATGCATTAAAGCAAAGTTTAAAAAAAACAAAAAATTCAATTGCGATTTCGCATCGGGAACTCTCGACTAATGCATGCCATATGAACTCTCACTCAACGTTTTCCCGATGCGATAAGTCAAACTTTGACCTTCACGTATGGCTCACGTATTAATTCATTTTTAGGAATGGTGTATGTTACCATATGAATCGTTAATGGTTCAATGGTTTATATGAGTATGTTAGCATAAGAAATAGGTAGTGATAGTTTAATATTAATATTTAAATAATTAATTTAATTAAATTAATAAATATGTAATATTTATTTAATTTAATTTAATTAAAATTTAAATATTATTTATATTTATATTAATTATTTTACAAATAGTTAATATTTTAGTTAATTAGATATTAATTAATACATAGTTTATTAATTAATTAGTTTAGGTCATAATTAATGATTAAATTAGAATTAATTATTAGATAATTAGAATTCTAATTTAGGATTTAATTTTTAATGAGAATTTTGATTTTTTAGCCCAGCAACAGAATTTCCAGATTCATGCCAGATTTGATCCATCAACTTTGGAGGCTCATAAATTGAGTTATACTTGGCCAAATGAGGCCCAGGATGGCTCATTGGAAAGAGAAAATCAAGGAGAACATTTTGGAGGAGGTTTCACCAACAGATTTAATCATTTATTGGGCCAAAAATCAGGCAGAAGATCAGGCTCCGAATTTTGAAAACAAAATCAATTTTCTGAGTTGTTTTCTTCAAATTCATTTGTCCAAAGCCTCTTCTAATTGCAGATCCATTGGTCAATGATATCCTTTGCCAATCAAATAATTCCAAGCATCAATAGAGAATTTATATTTTATAGAATTTGATTGGATTTGATTTAAATGCCAGAAATACCATGATTGATTTTATTGTTGCATGTTAATTTATTTTGATTTCTTTTTGCAGGAAAATAGTGAAAAGAATATGGAGAAAAAGATCTCAATCAATGAGAATGCTCCAGCAATTGAAGATCAGAATTTTGAGCAAGTAAAATTGAATTTAGTAGATTTCTCTTCAACAAACTCTTCTCTGAAGAATTCCTTCACAAATAGTATAAGTAATAGATTGCAAAATGGAATGAGGGGCTGCTCTCCTCTGCAATGCTAGACTTCTAAAAGCACTACTGTAATAGGAATTTAGAGTTGTAGGAGAGAGGAGAGAAAATCTCAGATCTGGGGATTATTGAGGATTTTTCCTTTGTATCTTGAATTATGTATGAGGGGCAGAGTTTTCACTATTGTGGCTTTAGCTTTGAAGGAAGAAGTTCAAGCAATGTAAAGGACTGTTGGAGACCAAGATCAGAGAAATGGATGCGATAAATTGGTATTTTTAATACTACTGTTTTAAATATCAGTTTCATTTTTATGGTAACAGGAATGTGTCATTTTATTCATGTTTGTGCATTATTGTCAATATGGGTAGTTTGTCTCAATGTTGTTATCATGTGTCTCTGTTCTTATGAATTAATTTCTCATTTCTGAGTAACTATTTACTCAGAAATCTGCCTTATTAAAACTGATTTATTGAATGGTAATATGTTGTGAACTATTTCCATATATTATTGTTTAGTTATTGGATTTGCTGATTTGATAATCGATATCATTTATGTGAACTACTTCCTGAGTGTTGTTGGTTTATTATTTCAGTTAAAAGGTCTCAATAGGATGTGTTTTGATATCCATAATATCAGTTAATTGAACTACTTCATTAACTTGATATTCATTATAAACGAAACATATGTAAATCCCAATACTTTAATTATCTTTCTCTTAGTTGGGTTAGATCTATATCTGCCTAATTAAGATAGAATTTAGATTAGTTTCTTTTGCTTGCATCATAGAATAAGCTTGCATTTAGAGTAAATTCTACATTCTTTTAATTCCTCTCCTCAAAGAGGCAAAACTTTAGTTGTGGCTTGGCTGAACCCAAATCAGCTTAAGGGTCATTCTCTTGCCTGATCAACAAGAAGAAGTGATCTGATGTCCCTGTCTATTGGTAGTTAAAGATACATTATAAACCAATAGCAATAGGGAGAAGGTAACTGGACCTAGTTGAACAGTCGGAGCCACCACACCAAACGAAAAAGGAGCTGCTTTAAGGTCCGGACCGGGTGGTTATCCCCCAATGTTGTTGCAGCGATTTTCGAGGCATCAACAGTAGGATAGAGTGCTTTGAGAAAGGCAATAAGAGTGATATCCAACTCAACCTTAGTGGATTTAATATCATGCATTATAGACTTTATTTCAGATGCAAGAGCAAGGGGATCATTATTTTTCAGTTCAAGAGTGAAGAGTTTAATCATGAGCTGAACAACTTCAAGTGCAGAATGTGAATCATAGAGTTCTTTCAGCTTTTGTAAAGCTTCAAAGGCAGTGGAATAGGATGAAATATGACGACTTACTCCTTCATTTACAGATGCTGCGATCAATGCATAAGCTTTGCTGTTCTTGTTTTCCCAAATGACAAGTTCTTTATCTGATGTAGGCTGCACAGGGTCTTTGTCTTCTTCTCCGACACACACTCCCTTCCACAACTCATTGTAGATGAGGGTGTGTTTTACCATCCGAGACCATTCAGAATAGTTCTCCTTGCCAGTGAGAACTATTCTGACCATAGAGATGATTGAATGCATTCTGTAAAAAAATTACTTCTGCTGATAAAAAAAAATCCTTACGTTACAGCTTTCAAATCCTTCTGATATTTGCTAAAAGCATCAGCATTTCATAGTACATATCACTGCAATACTACTATGTTTTGAAAGAATGCGCAAGGGATCACTTCAATGTATTAATATATCACTTCAATATATCAATTTATCATGTAACACTAAAAACACTCTGACTGATATAACTTTGAATGCTTTGAAAACTGCCTTGAATGATATATATGAACACTTTAAAAAAACAACGCAATGCCCAATACTACAGCATTATCATTCAAATGATAAAGAATTGTGCAATATTACTATTCACCTCCACAAAAAACAAGACTGAGCAATACAATTCCGTTGCCCTCGATTTACGCATAGCACTTGTGGATTGTGATGATGGCCGCCATACTTATGACATTGAATGTGAATGGCCAGTCAGACAGCTACAATGTTAACCTAAATCTCTCAGCAACCATCCCATACCATTTGAATAGCCATTTGATACGTCCTCTCTGCGTTGCACTTGTCACTAATGTTTTGTGGACCTCCCGCTGGAGCACAGGATCAATACTTCGCTGTCATTCTCGTTGAAGAAGAGCTTCTGGATGCAGCTGTCACGCAGGTAGGGCAGGCAGTGTAGTATTAACCAGCATTATTAATAATACTGTGTTTGTGATGGCGTGGTCCTGGAGTCATATGTCGTCAACATTCCAGAAGGCAACACACGCACCACTCAATGATTCCTGTGAATCACAGAGAGCCATGGACCACCACACTCAAATGAAATTTGAGAAAATGGTGGTGGGTATTTTAGAGACCGCAGACATGACTGCCATGACTGAATACGAAGTCCGAAAGCTTGCCGGGGAGAAATTGAATATTAACGTTTCGGAAACCCATTGTAAGAAATTTTTGAGGAACGTCGTTGAAAATTTTCTCAAGTCCAGGCAAGATGAAGAAGAGCAGGGGCAGGCCGCTGAAGAAGCAGAAGAAGCCGAACAAAAAATGGAGGTCGAAGTCGAGGCCGAAGACACAGAAGAAGAGTAAAAAGAAGAAGACAGAATGACTATCGGAGGTTCCTCCAGGTAATGGTAATGCCAGAGAGAAAATCTTCAAAATGAAATGCGCACAATGCCATACTGCTAACAAGGGTGCAAGTATCGAGTAGCGTAATGGACCAGCGTCATTAGACTATGTCAGAGGAATATCAGACAGAGGCAGAGCAACGCAGGACAGAGCAGCGCAGTGCTCAGGACAGAGGTAGGAGTTACAACTATTTTTAGAACCTGGGACCTGTGCTCTGATACCATGTCAGGCCAGGGTAACTCCGGAATGAGCAAAAGAAAAACTGATATCTCATTTCATTAGAGAACTATTGATTATATACAAGAAGGAGACAGAACAGTTCATCTTCTTGATGACTGTTCACGTTCCAGTTCACCCATCCGTTGAGGATTAGGTGTCAACAGGGACTCTGTCCATGTTTCCCTATAGGTCACAAAATTTCAATGATGGTTGAAACTGTGCAATGTGCCAATATGTGTTTGAGAAGAATGAGGAAGTCTGACTTCTACCCAAATGCAAACATATTTTTCATGTAGGTTTTATTGACATGTGGCCTCTTTCGTAATCTACTTGTCCTCTTTGTAGAGAAGGTGCCCAACCTAGACAATTAGTTTTGGAATTCACCAGAGTAGAAGATGTTTGAACTGCAAGCTCATAACGAAGTACTTAAGGGGTCCTTGACAATCTGAATTCAAAGCAATGACAATATGAAAATTCTAGAGAAGAATTTAACCTACAAAACCCAACAACTATATTTTATTTGGGTATTCATGTGCAGATGAATGCATAAATGGATGAGGGCACCTCTATAGGAAGAGAATTAATTATTCTTAGACTTGAAAAGCCATGCAATCCTGATGGCTTCTCGTCTCCCCTTGAAGTCCTTTAGAATTGCTCACCAAATGTTTCGCAGTCATCTTCAAGATATCCCTTTGCTCGCCATAGTTCACCTACGAGGATAGTGAGCATGGATAGAGAGAGCATTCAGGTCTTCCCATCAAATCATCCTTATGAGTGTGATGCTGAAAAATAATGATTAGTAGAGATGATCAATCGTATTTTACACTGCACAGATACTTACAGATATAAGTTTACCGACATTATCAAGAACAAAGAATTAATCAAGATTGAGGTCTATTAAATGTCTATTTAGAAAATAAACACATAATGCTACTTGAGTTGCTAGACATTTTCATATATTGCATTCTTTATTTATGTTCTATTTAGACAAAATGTATATTCATAAAAGAAATACATAATGGTACTTGACTTGCCAGAACTTTGCATATGATACTTTCTTTATTTATGTTTTTATGTGGTTTTTTGATTTTCTTTTGGATTGAAACAGACATCCATTCATCGTTGTCAAACTCTATAACGACAAAATTTCTTCAATCCAAACTATGGTATAAGACGAAACAAAGAAATTCACATTAACATACAAATTATTTTGTCCCCTCTGAGTTCAAACAATATGGTTGGATCAACATGAAAATATAATTTGATCCTTGGATTCTTGAAGCAAAAGCTAATCCAATGTCTTTTTAAATTCTGATTTACTATTAGTACATATATAACACTTCTGTTAATTATATCTTCTACCTTACTATTAGTACTTGTATTGCCATGTTATCTCGCATTATTGCTAGAAATGTCTTGCATTATCATTAGAAATGTAAATAAATATTGAGAGGGGGTGAATAAATACTGGTTACACTTATAATTGTTTTCCAATTTATTAACCTTTTAATCATTTGCAACTTGAGAAACATTAGTGGAGATCAAAGCATCAAACATAAACAAAAAACCATAACAATATTCAACACATGAGACACCAATGATTTCTAGTGGAAACACTGAAGGGACAAAAACCACTTACTCTTTTTGTGCTTATTCTCATTCTCTTATTTATATATGAATAACTTCTTTTACATGTTTCAGCTAGTGACTCCCACCTAGGAGCCACTACCCCTTTGAATGATATTGTTGGCCACCATAAGTTAGGATGTCTTTACTCACATGACTTTCCAAGCCACCACCTGTTGGAAGCCACCACTCCTAATAAGCCTCATGTAGCCACCATGACTAGTCTATCTATACATTAATAATTGGAGATACCACCCCCAATATATTGTTTTATTGGACACCACCTGCAAGGACCCACCACCCCTATCTTGTTCAATGACTATTGAAGAGAGGTTACAAACTCCTTAAAGTCTCAAAGCCATGTTTTTTCTTTCATTTTCGAACTGTAATCCATGGATAACTTCATGACTCAATAACATGTCAATCCTATTTTCAATAGATAAATATGTGCAAAACAAACATTGCATAAAAAAAATATTCAGATGAATGCACTACCAACAACCATAGACCAAATTATGTTCAATCATTCCTTACTTCATCTCCTCGTTCCCTGCATAAGATGTTTCCTGAAATATGCTTTTGCTACCTTTTTATACTAATTCAAACCACTTTATAATTATTACGTCATGTTCCTCAAAACTTGCACACTCTTATCTTCTATCACACTTACTCCACCAACAATACAACCAACCTCAACTGCTTAAATCAATCACAAATATATAATTTGCTAGAATGATTGAAATAATAATTACAATGAGAGTAATGGACAGTGAATCATATTTTTCCACACACTGATGATTACACTACAACAAAACAGGAAATTTGCGCCAGATTTAGCACCAGATTCTAGTGCATTTTTTTCTCAATTGGGATGAGCAACCTGGCGCTACATCTGGCTCTATTGTACAATTTTTAAAGTGTCCTTTTTTGCACCAAATTTTGCATCTTTTTTACGCCAAATTTTCCATCATTTTCTGCATCATATTTTGCACCAAGATTTTCATTTGGTTTTACAACAGGTTTTGCTTCTAGTTTTGTGCCTTTTTTTGCATCTATTTTTGCATCATTTTTTGCTTCCTCTTTTGTGGAATTCTTTGCTTCTATTTTTGTGTCATAATTTGCATCGATTTTTACACCATCTTTGACATCTTATTTAGCGCCTTTTTTTACATCCAATTTGTGCCAATTTTTTCATTTGGTCTTATGCCATCTTTTGCTTCTAATTTTGTACTTATTTTTACATCTATTTTTGTGCCAATTTTTGTGCCTTTTTTTACACCATCTTTTCCATCCAATTTTGCACCATATGTTGAATCTGATTTAGTGCCAAATTTTGCATGCATTTTTGCACCATTTTTTGCATCCACTTTTGCATTTTATTTATCTCCCTTTTTTGCATCCTATTTTGCACCATATTTTGCATTTAATTTTGCATCATTTGTTGCATCCAATTTAGCATCATTTTTAACACCATTTCTTGCATCCAATTTTTCATCCTTTTGAGCATCTAAATTTGCATCCTATGTTGAACCATATATTGCATCCACCTTTGCATCCCATTTTGTGTCTATTGTTACGTTCACTTTTGAGCCATTTTTTCGTCTACTTTTGCATTTGTTTTTGCACCAAGTTTTGAATGATTTGTTGCATCATTTTACATCCAATGTTGCATCTCAATTTGCATCCAAAATTGAGCCATTTTTATGCCCATTTTTGCACCATTTTTTCTTCTTTTGTGTCCAATTTTGCACCATTTTTTATGTCCAAATTTGCATCCTTTTTTCTGCCACATTTTGTGTCCACATTTGCATCTCATTTTGCACCTAGATTTTAGTTGGAATTTGCATCTAGTTATGCATCATCTTTGACATCCTTGGTTTCACCATTTTTTAGTACCATTTTGCATCTTGTTTTGTGTCTTTTCTTACATCCTTTTTGCATCCTAATTTTACACCATTCTTTGCATCCTCATTTTGGTGTCCATTTTTGCATCCTTGTTTGCACCCAATTCGGTATCCTTTCATATGCCCTATTTTGTTCCGTTCTTTGTGTCTAGTGTTGCACCCTTTTTTAATTTTACTTTAAAATCCTTTTTGTGTCATTGTTTGCATATTGTTTTGATGGCTAGTTTAACATCCAATTCTACTCCCAATTTTTCATCCATGGTTAAATCCACTTTTGTCTTCTTGTTTAGAGTTTTACTTTTATTTCCATTTATGACCACCTCTATGGGTTCATTTTACTAAGTTCATTTACATAGTGAAATATATTAAATTTTCTAAATATCATTTTGCTGTAGGATTTAATGCATGGTTAGATGAAAACAAAACCCTCTCAGTTTATCTCAGAAACCTAGGACAAACCAATTAAGAGAAAGGTTGTTCTAAGGCTTAGGATTCTTAGTAGATCAAGATGTAGAGTATAGATTAAGAAAAAGAGAATGAATTCTTGTGAGTCCTCGCATGCAGGTCTTCTTGGAGTTTTTTGTATAGCCAAGAAGCGCTCCTAGCTAGCTCCAAAGCTTGGTCCTACACATAAGAGAGAGAATAAAGCAACCTTCACAACATAATATCTTAATAATCAAAACTATAAAAAACATATAAATATTATTGAATAAATAAATATAAACCAAAAACCCATGCATACATTAGTTAAATAGAAGAAGTAAAGAATGAATAGAAACATATGGAAGGAAGAACAACTGATCTATATGAATAAAGGAGTTGGAGGACAGTTACAACAATCAGATATAGTTGCAACATCACCTCCCCCAACTCATAGCTCCAAAACTCTCCCTCTCAAGACAGATCTAAAGAGCGTGACAATACAAAATTCCCATCATTTTTTCAATGGCCAAGCCTCTAATATATAGGAAAGTGGAGGCTATGAAGATTTCCAAAATTCCTCATTAGTTCAATTTGGGAAAAATCTTTTGGGTGAATAATGTTTCCTCATATAAAAAAGGAATTTTCCACTTTTTAGATGCTTTTGTGCTTAGGAAAAAGCTTCCCCATGCTTTATGGCTCTTTCCCACTTTTGTATGCTTTTATTTTTTAGGAAAAAGCTAAAGATGAGGATAAAGAGATTACATTCCACCATATGTTTCCGAAAGTGACCAAGAATGTCAAATTCAAATTCTAGTTTGCTTATGTTTTAGTTTTTTTTTTAAATATATATTTAGTTTTAGTATTTTTTTTTCTAGAAAAATATATTTAGTTTTTGGTATATTTTTCTATAAGAAAAATTATATTTTGTTTTTATAAAAATGGATTTTAAACATTCCATTCATGCTAAATTTGTGATTTTATGATAGGAGTTTAAATTATATATAGTAAAGTAACTTAATGTCATGTGTCGTGTTGCTGAGATGGGTGTTATACATCTCTTTCTTGCTAAGTTATAGAATGTGCTTGAGTTTTCTTAATGCAATAAAACTAATTATGTTCTTCATGATATCTTGAAATGTTCATCTTGAACCAGGCTAATAAAACAATAAAGTTAAAATAGGTTTTCCTTTGTCCTTTATAGATCTTTGTCCCCATTAATCTTGGTCTTAATAGATTAATTGTCTTGTGGTGGCCTTGAGTGGCCACTTCCATTAGTTGCATGCTTTGTAGTTTTCAGTTAGTGACATTTTTTAGGCTTGATAATATGTTATTTAATTTATTAAAATGTGTTATTGTCCATATTATTGTTAAATATTAATATTAAATATGCTGATTTTTAAGCATGTTTTAGCAAAACTTTCCCAAAATGTTTATAGATTGTATTTTATAATGCAATGATTCTTTGCTTGATGAAATTGTTTTGGATATTTTTTTTAATGATTCATTGATTGATGAAATTATTATGGATATTTTTTTTAGTATATTAAATTGTATGTGATAAAGTCAAAAATCACCTCTTTTTTAGATTTTCATTGATCAATTTCCCTTAAGGCCATCAAGTTCACCATTTGGTCCCAGGTTAAGGAAATATAGGAGTCATGAAGTGGAATTGTCCAAGCACTTAAATCTTGAGACATGTTTCTTTTTAGTCGCTTTATACTTTCTTTCTATGTAAAGTTTTGATGAAAATAGTCTTGGAACATGAGGGGCGTCAATAGTAAGCGAAAAAAAACTCCTAAAAGAAAAATGGTATGCAAAGCACCCATAAATAATGTTGATATAAGAAGCAAAAATATTAAGTGAGGTTCAACCTCATATAATTAGAAAATGGGGGAGGAATTTCCAAGTAGTAGTGATTGATGCTTAGAGATACTTGGGTGGAATGGTTATTATTTGAAATGATTAAGACATCAAGGTTACCAATATGTTTACCTCTTTTCGCATTGTGACAATACAATTTTAGTTAATTGACATTGAGGACTACTACCATGTATCCAATGTCTATGACTCCAATATCGCAAATGGAAAACCTCTATTTCTCAATTCTATTTCTAGCACAAGTAATTTATACTCCCCATCTCCATGGATTGTTGGGAGTGACTTCAATATTATAAGTGTCTCGAGGAAAAGAAAGAATGAATCGAAATGTTTAACAAGATATTTTGTAAGCTATACCATTAAAGCCACAAAGTAGTCTCCATTAAAGTTGTCAAGAAATGAGTCTCCAACCCACACATGTGGATCAATGAGATGTAATACATGTGTGTGTGGTTTTGAACTCAATACACCTCTATAATAACTCCACAAACTTATGTATTTCACTCTGTCACATAAATTGATAGTAGTGTGACATAAGTAAACCAAGAGTAGACATGAAAGCCTTAGGAAACAAACATTCCTTAGATCCTCAATTAGGTGCTTAAATGATGAAGTGAAAATGCAAGGAGAAAAGAAGAATTCATGATTTAACCATCACATACATGTGATCAAGTGTGACTAGGAGTGTATATATTCATATATTTTCCAAAGAGGGAGTGAATACAAGAGTTACCATTTATTGGCCCTTATTTTTCTTTCTTTTTCATTTTCTTATATATAGGACTTAGGGAATAAGGTTTTCATAAGTTTGGCACAACTCATAGATATAAGATTTACATGAATTTTCACTTCAACCTTAGAGTTTAGACTTAGATAAATCAATATAGTGTATGTTTAATGATTTTGGCTTTCACTTTTTTATTGTATTTCATCACAAATACAAAAGGGGAAATATTTTTCCACAAATATATGAATGCTTAATCATAAAGTCGTCATGTGATGAAAACAAATTAATGATGTTATTCTCTACGAAAATGATGGGTATTCTTGAGAAAATCTTATGCTTGTGGATGTTTCCTCCCTGGTTGAGAGGGAGTGAGGGTAGACACCATGTTATTCATGTGTCATGTACGATGGCTAGGATTAACAATCGTAAGCCTAGTAAAGGCACTAGTAGGGATAATGGTGGATTGGATCAACATTTGGGACCAATATTCTTTGAGAATTTGGACATTGACTAGGACTAATCGCCATAAGTCAAGTACATTAATCCAAGATAAGAATAGTCATGAGGATTGACATTTTCTGGTGTCAAATATTATGATAGTGGATTAGGAAATGATCATGTGAGGACATACTTGGTAAACATCTTGGTGGGGTAAGTGCCTTGAAAGGCAGTGGTGTCCAAATTTATGCCTCCCAACATTGTGCGCTGATCTAATGGAGAGATAAACTTGTTAGTCAAGGCCTTACTATTTTGAAAATTTTGGCTATGATGATGTAAATCATCATTGATGCTTATCAATCTAGATCCCTTCTTATATGAATATTTCAACTTGAGAGTACTTTTTTGTCTCATTATGAGTACCTCGCTAGTTTAGAGGGAGGGTCATCATCTTCATTATTGCCATCATCACCACCATCAATGTGATCATTATTGTCATCATTTCATTATCATCATAATCACCATTCATGCCTTCTTCATGATCATCATCATCATCATGATTTTGTATATTGTTGTCAATTGTTCATAATTATAGGTATCATAAGAAATATCACCAACCTTAGGACACATGATATATGAAAGAAAAATAACCACTTTATTTTTTAGAAATGATTGATGATCATCAACATCACTACCATTATCATCGCCATTATAATTATCATCATCCCCATCATCATAACTAATATAAGTTTTATCATAATTTTTGTCATCTTCATCATGAACATCATAATCATCATTCATGCCATTATTGTTCTTGATTATGACCAAGATGAAAATAATGATGATGATGATCAGATGATGATGACTTGGAAGATGACGCCAAAGATAATTATTATGATTTTTACCATGATAACATTTAAAAATTGGGAGGAATGGCCAAGGTCATTAGCATCATCATCATTGTCATTGTAACTCCCATCGTCTTTATCATCATTTTCATTATCATAACAATCGCAATTCATGTCATCGTCATCATCTTCATTATCATCATCGTTATAATTATTGACATTGTCATCAGTTGTTCATAATTTTCAATGTCATAAGAAATATAATCAATGCAAAAGATATGATGTGTGTTGGAAAATGGATGCAAAAGTAAACAAAAAAATGGGGGTAAAAATAGACGTAAATTTGGATGAAGAGTGGACACAACATAAGTAGATGCAGAACAAGACAGAAAAATTGAACAAAAGTGGATGGAAAAGTAGATGCAATAGTTCATACAAACTTGAACACAAAATAGGACTCAAACATGGATGAAAAAGTGGAAGAAAACATGGGCACAATAGTAGGCATAAAACTTAGCATGAATTGTGGTGAAACAAATGTGGATACTCCAATGAATGTAAAAAAAAAGGGACACAAACTTGAATGCAAAAAGGAGGAAAAATTGGATGAAAAAAGGGATGTAAACATGGGCCAAACATGGGTGCAATAGTGAACATAAAATTAGTTGCAAAACTAGACAAATCAAAAGTGGATGTAAAAGTAAATTCGAAATGGGATGCAAAAAACATAATCAATATTTGGTGCAAACTTGGACACAAAAGAGGATGCAAATATGGATGCAATAGTGGAAGAAAATGTGGGTTGCAATGATAGGCATAAGATATGGCACAAATAATAGCACAAAAAAGGTGGATGTAATAATAGACACAAAAAAATATGCAAACTTAGATGCAAGACAAGATGCTATAAGGGATGTAAAAGTGGATGCAAACACGGGTGCAACATGAGAAACAAAATTGGATGCAAAATATGGATGAAATGGAAGTACATGCAAAAGAAGATACAAAATGAGATGCAAAACCCAACACAAAAGTGGATGCAAAAATAGATGAAATATTTTATGCAAAAGAGGATGTGAAGATGGATGCAAAAATGGAAGCAAACGTGGGTACAACAGTATGTGCAAAACATGGAACAAATTTTGTCACAACAAAAGTAGATGTAATGATAGATGCAAAAAAAGAAGCAAATGAAGATGAAAAATAGGATGCAAAAAGGGATGTAAAAGTGGGTGTAAACATGGGTGCAACAACGGATGTAAAATAGCTTTTGCAACTTATTTGAAAGAGCAATTTTGTCCCAACAATTAGACTTGTAGCATAAAGAACATGGTTAATACATATGATTCGACTAAAAACTAGTTACTACCAAAATTCAACCAAAAAAAATATTACTGCATAAAAATAGAATTAAAAACAAAAAAAATAAAAAAAAAATTTCCCAAATTAAAAATAAATAAATGATAAACTTTTTTTTACCAAAATTTAGTGATTTTTTTAGTGCTAATACTAACATCACCATTACAACAAGATATTTTTTTAGTGCTAATACTACCATTACAACAAGATATAAGAGGGATATAATGCAAAAAGTTTAATAATAATATGTATGTAGAAGATGGTCTTCAGACTGGTGAATTCATGATAATCATGGGACTACAGTGAAAATAATTGGATGTTATTTACTTTTTTACATAGATTGTCAAAATAATTGCATAAATTGATTTTTTTTAACCAAAATTTAACAAAAACTTTGCTAGTGCTAACATTAGAACCACCATTACAACAAGATATCTTTCTAGTGTTGACAACACCATTATAGTAAGATACCTCAAGAGAGATAGAAAATTTAAAAAGTATGATAGTAATATGTATCCAGAAGATGGTAGTGAAACTAGTAATTGTTCATTCTCATTATCATAATCATTGTCATCATCATCACCATCATCCTTGTCATCGTTATTGCCATCATTACATTATCATCATAATCACCATTCATGCCATCATCATCAGCTCCATCATCATCATCATTATGGACATTGTTTGCAATTGTTTATAATTATAGACGTTGTAAGAAATATCATCAACCCAAAAAATGTGATCAGTGATAGAAAAGGGTTGTTTAGGACACATTGATATACGTAACAGAAATAACAACTCTATTTTTGAGAGATGATAGATGATCATCATCATCACCACCATTATCATCGTCATTGTCATTTTTATCATCCCCATCATCATCATTAATGTAATTTCTATCAACATTGTTGTAATCATCATCATCATTCATGCCATTATTGTTTTTGATGATGACCTAGATGAAAATGATGATGATGACACCAAAGATAATGCTTATGATTATGACAATGACAACATCTAAAATTGGGAAGATTCGCCAAGGTCATTAGCGTCGTCATCATCATAATCATTGCCATCATCATCATTAATGTCATTGTAACCACTATCGTCTTTATCATCATAATCACAATTCATGTCATCGCCATCATCTTCATTTTCATCATTGTCAGTATTATTGACATTGTCATCAATTGTTCATAATTTTCAGTGCCATAAGGAATATCATCAATGCAGAAAATATGATGAGTGTTGGAAAAGGGATGCAAAAGTGAGCATAGAAATGGGGGCAACAATAGAAGTAAAATTGGATGAAAAGTGGATACAACATAAGTAGATGCACAACAACATGAAAAACCTAACACAAAAGTGGATGCAAAAGTAGATGCAGTTGTCAATGCAAACTTGGATGCAAACATGAAGGCAAAAGTGGAAGCAAACATGGGTCCAATGGTAGGTGTAAAACTTGGCACAAACTGTGGTGAAACAAATGTGGATGCAACAACTGACACAAAAGTAGATGCAAAAATGGATGAAACAAAAGTGGATACAATAGGGGATGCAAAAACATACACAATATCTGATGCAAACTTGAACACAAAAGAGGATGAAAATGTGGATGCAAACGTGGAAGCAAATGTGGTTGCAATGGTAGGCGCAAGATATGGTGCAACAAAAGTGGATGTAACAATAGACAAAAAATATGCAAAAATGGATGTAAAAGTGGAAGCAAACATTGATGCAACAGGAAAAACAAAATTGGATGAAAAAAATGGATACAATGGAAGTAGATGCAAAAGTAGATACAAAACGAGATGCAAAACACAATGCATAAACCTGACACAAAAGTGGATGCAAAAATAGATGCAATATTTGATGCAAAAGAGGATGTGAACATGGATGCAAAATTGGAAGCAAACGTGGATACAATAGTGAGTGCAAAACATGGTGCAAATTATGGCATAACAAAAGTGGATGTAATGATATATGAAAAAAAAGAATCAAAGTATGATGCAAATGAAGATGTAAAAAGGGATGCAAAAAGTGAAATTTAAAATGGGTGTAACAGTGGATGCAAAATTGTATGCAAAAGTGGATGCAATAGAAGTCGATGCAAAAGTAGATGCAAAACGAGACACAAAACCCGATGCAAATCCTGGTCCAAAATTGGATACAAAAAGGGATGCAAAAATAGATGTAGTAGTTGATGAAAACCTAGATGCAAATGAGGATGCAAACGTGGATGCAAAATTATGATCAAAAGGAGGTGCCAAACTAGGCGCCAATTGTGGCACAAAAATATTAGATGCAATAGTGGGTACAATAATAGATGCAAAAGAGGATGTAAATATGGATGCCAAACAAGATGGAAAAGTGGATGCAACAAAAGTAGATGCAAAATTATATGCAAAACTAGACACAAAACTCGATGTAAAACATGGCGCAAAAGTGATGCACAAATGGATGAAAAAATGGATGCAAAAAATGATTTAAAAAAGGATGCAAAAGTCGATGCAAAAGTTGATGCAAGTGTAGGTGCAAAAAGTGGATGCAAATGAAGATGCAAAAGTATGTCAAACAAAAATAGATGCCAAAATTGATGCAAAACCTGGAAAAAAACCTGGTGCAAAGGATGACACAAAACTTGACATAAAATTTGGTGCAAAACGTGGTGCAAAACCTATTGCAATACCTGGTGCTAAACTTGGTGTAAGATTTGGTGCAAAACTTGATGCAAATTTTGTGTCAAGTTTTGCACCATATTTGATAAATGGATGCAAATAGCACCAAAAATGGGCTCTAGATGCAAAAAAATAAGTAAAAAGGGACGCTAATCACTGGTTTTGTTGTAGTGTTATTATGGTATTTTGACATTTCTCCTCCTTAACCTAATCCTCGATGATCTTCATTGAATGAGATATGCTATCAACTTTAACCATCTTCTTGAAGACTTCCTTGAAATCCTTGACCAATTACCAAGCGCAAAACAAAATTATATGCCCCTTAAATTGACTTGAGTGTGTAAAGAATCCAAGAAACTTCCCCTGCAAGGTGTAGTGCACGTTTTCCTTTCGGAAAGTGAGTTATAATGCATGTTTCTCCACTGTGACCTGAGTTACCCTATTTTTCAGCACAAAACTCAGTCAAACCTCAATCAAAGGACTTCCAACTTCTGGCGCACATTGTTCAATACCTATATGACCTATCCAAGCCTTGAAAAGTCACATTAACACCTCTAAACATCATGTCAAAGCCTCCAAACCTATTTAACTTCCCTTGCAAGCATCAATGCATCATGATAATATTCCATCTTGCCATGTACCTATGCATCCTCCTACAACTCTGATATAAATCACCATGAGTATGGTACAATCCAGGTTAACATCATCAGAAGACAAATAGAGCTAAGTTTCTATTGGCATCAATGGAAACCCTACAATGCCAACATGTTGCCCCATTGGAATTGATGTCATCCTCAACCTGATTTCCATAAATTGATCTAACCTTTGAAGCTAATATCCATACTCTCTCCATTCTCTTTCAATTTTTTCTCCCCATTTAACATTGGTCGCAAAGGGAAATACCAACACTCAAGAAATATTCTAGCAATGTTAGGGTTGAGAGAAGTACTCCCCCTTTCATGATCAACACCATGATGACTAGAAAGATGATATAAAATGATATTTTGATAATAATCAATGTCTCTCTTGCAAGGTAAACATGTGAAACAATGAACTCAATCATGTCTCTAGCTAGTACTATGCATCCTATCATGCCGAACATCCTCCCCCTAAGTATGTAATGGGGCTGAAATCATACACTCTTTACTATTGTAGTAACACTGATGCTTCATTGTAATAATTGTCTTTTCCAAGTTCAAGAGACTACTCCTTATGGAATGGGACTCCAACAGACTTTGAGAAATGATATACTATGAAGTGAAATAAAAATAGAAGGGTTCATGGAGAAAATGCATGGCTGTGATAAGTACATAATATTGATATATGAATCCTCTATAAGCCTACCTGTCTCCAACCAATGACTCTATGGACCCAAGTTTACATCATTCACCCAATACAATATGTCTATATCGATGATATACAATATTATACATGACTTTGACACCCAATAACCCATATTGTTTTATTTGATGACTATTACAATACATGCTAGATACCCTAGGTCTCTCCATGACAAATACACAAAATATGCGACAATGATGGTACATGGATTTTACAACTCCACATAAGTGTGCTCTCCGCTATGTTTTCTCTATACAATGATGTAACACAAATACATGGCATCAATGAACAATAATATGTTCTTTATGCAACAATTACAATAAGACTACAATACGAGGCATATGATAGCACATGGCTAATCTTAATTGATATTTATGGTTGGGAATTACTGAGAGCGGTGGTGAATCAGTAATTCAAAATAATTTACTTTTTCTCAGCTTAATTTTCTTCTTATGAAACTAATGGTTTATTTTCATGCTCTATTATTATTGAATTCCTTTTGCAGGTGTGAAAGGGAGAAATTTTTCAGATTTATTTATCAAAAATTCAAGAACATTTACACAACATTCAAGAACCCACACATTAAGACACCACGTATAAGTGGAAACCCCGAAGGAAGAGAACCACGAATTTTAGGCTGAAAGTGATGTGAAGACAAACTGATGCTCCTTATTACATCATATGTTTTATAGGATCCAACATATAAAAGGATCCTATCTCAAAGGAAGCTCTAACTCCCACAAATTTTCTGCAAGATACAACCCATAGGAGTCTCCTACCTCAATAGGTTACCACCCATTCTTTTTCAAGCTACAATATAGAAAGGGAAATAAATCTCTCAATCAAAACATCAAGTCACAAATTATGGTTACCTCATTTACAAATCTGTTGTCAAGTTTACTGCTGCATTACTTCTCCTTTTCCACTTTGTGGTTTTGTCGTTGCTTCTCATCAACTTTCTTATTCATATTGTTTAACCTTTTGTAACAGTCCTGGTGAAAATTTCATGTAAAAATATATAAATACCATAGATGATGGGATACGTATTCCAAGCTAAATAGTCGGCAAGACATCCTAGGGGGTGTTCATTTGGTTTTTTATGGCTAAGGAAATTGGCAAAGGAAGTGGCTAAGGCATTAAAGAGGCAAAAATGTATTTTGGCACATTTATTTATGAAAATAATGGAAATTAGGAGAAAAATTAGGTGAAAGATAATAGGTTGCATGTGAGGAGGAAAATGATGGAAAATGAAGAAAATAGAGGCCTCATTAATAAAACATCTTATGAGGATCAGTGGGAAGACTTGGTTAGTTCAGGTTTGGAGCTCTCTCATTATTCTCTCTCTCTCTCTCTTATACTCTTGGATACTTAGAGTTTTCTTCGAGCACTCTTGGAGGGTGTGGCATACTTGGATTCTTGGAGCAAGAAGGCAAAGGAAGAACATGAAAGCGCAATAAGGCATCAACATCAACAACTACATCACATTTGCTTGCAAGTATCGAGTTGCATGTATGATTTATTCACTAGTTTTGACATGCATGGCACATGCATGTGGTTTCTTGGTTGTGATCTATCATTGTCATGGAGGATTGCCTGGATCAACAGTGGATTGCCTAGCCTTGCCATTTCCTGGATAGCCCTGGTCATTGTGGGTTTACTTTCATTGCTTTGTTTTGGTTGTTTGTCATTTTTCTATAGTTTGGGTTGACTTACTAGTCTTAGAAGCTTTGGTTGAAGAAACACTCTGGAAACCCTGTAACAGCTTGGGTTGACTTACTAGTCTTGGAAGCCCTGGTTGGACAAATTCTCTGGAAGCCCTTGGTGGGTTGAGCTGCTAGTCCTTGAAGCCTTGGTTGGGCAAATGCTTTGGAAGCCCTCTACAAGCTGTGGGTTGAGTTACTAGTTCTAGAATCCTTGGTTGGAAAAATGATCTAGAAGCCATGGAAGGAATTGATGGAGACCAATCTGATGATTGCTTTTGGTGATGTCCGACCATGAGGTGGAATCACTATTTTATGGGTTGAGGTGGGTGGCCTCTGGAAGCCCTGGATGATTTTTGATTGATGTGCTCTACGAGATCCCACATTCATGCTTGGAATATGGCATGAGGTTGATTGGTTGAAGAGATACTTGTCTCAGCCAATCTATGGTCAGGTGGGACATGGTATTCCCATCTTTGGTTGGTTCATTGCATTTATTAATGAAAACAAATTCAGTCCCTTGATTTTCATGTGCAATTGTACTGATGTATATATGGATTTTGATGGCTAATATGTTTATTGTATTTCTATTACTATTACATTGTTTATATGAACATTTACCTTGGAGGTTGTTATAGAGTGGTATCGGATCATGGTTCAAAAACTTGGACTGGATGGGCTCTATCATAGGTAAAATGAAGAACAAAGGTTAATTTTTAGATCTTTCTGTCATATCTATTATAAGTTTTCTTCTATGGAATATTAGAAGTTGAAAATTTGTCCATACTGAATGTAAATCCCACTGATAATGTGGTAAACATTTTTGATATTGGTTCACAATACTTTAGGAATTATGATCTAAGGAAGATGACCTTCCTGAATGCACCTGTAAATAGGTCACGTTGGAATTTCTGTAATAACGTTTCTTCTGTAGGCTTTTAGAAGCTAAAAAATCATCCACATTGAGGGGAAATACCAATGATTATGTAGTAGAAATTTCAGATATTGGGTTGTGATAGTTTAGGAGATATGAGTAGAGGGAGTCGAGCCTTCTGAATGCTCATAAAATCAAGTCTCAAAAGGTCACACTGACATTTTTGTTATAACTTTTATTGTGGGCATTCTTAGGAGCTGAAATTTTTTCCACGATGAGGGGAAATCCAATTGATATTGTGATAAAAATTTCAAACATTTATTTGCTATACTTTATGAGATATGAGCAGTGTAAGTTGAGATTTCTGGATACTCCTATAATTGTGCACCAAATAGGATTGTGTTGGTATTTTTTTATAACTTTTCATCTATGAAATATCAGAAGCTGAAACTTGAACCATAGTGAGGGATAATTCCACTGGTCATATGATTCAGTTTCCATAACTTAGACTACTATAGTTTATGATATATGCGTTGAATCATTCACTATAATAGTTTGCATGCAAAGTGTTTGATGAAGTGCTTAAATGGTTCAATGATTAATTCCATACAAACTATTTGGTAAAATGCCCCAATGAGTATGTTGTTTATGGTTGGGGATAGTATTGATGTGTAATAGTATTCTTGTAGTTGATGTATGCTTACTTGTATGCAAATAGTTTTCTATGTTAGTTTGCATGTAAAGTGTTTGAAGAAATGCTTACATGCAAATGTAATATTATAGTAGTAGTTTGAAGAAAATATAAAAGTATGGTAATTGTTTGAAGAAAATGTTTTTTTAGATGGGATAGTATTTTGGTATGATAATATGGATTTAGCTAATCTATGCCTATTTTCATGGAAATAATTTGAAGAATTGTATGTAGGGAATTTGAAAGGTTGCATGCAAGGAATTTGTAAAGTTGCATGTGAGGAAATGGAAAAGTGGCATGTTTTTAGTTATTATGTTACAAGTGGAATAAGTGCAATATTTTTTACTTAGTCTCATACAAATGTATGAGAAATAAAAATCAATTTCTTTTCAAGTGTAGTTAAATTTAGTAGAGCTTTTGAGATCCCATTTCCATAATTGGACATTGGAGATCGGACTATTATTGTAGCTTCCTCCTTCTACCTTAGTGTGGACCATGGAAAATTTAAGGGGCGAATTTTCGCCCTTGGATGAAATTAAGGGGTTTTATATTTTTACTGGGTGAATATTTTGTATCACAGTACATTGTTACAAATCACCTCAAATTTATTTTATAAACAAATTAGGTAGGGAGGTTAGCCCACCTTATTTTAAGCGAGAGAGTAAAAAAAGTAAATTTAGCCCTTGAAATTAGGAGTTACAACCTTCCATTCCATTCGCCCTAGTTTTCAAGAATAGGTATTTATGATAGTTATTTCACCCTCCACATTTGGTGTAAAAAAGGTTTTTTCTTTCATTTTCTTGTATTTCATGGTATTGGGATTAATTTCTAGAAAATGACCTTATTTTTTAGAACAAATGGTCACAAAAGAATAATTCATTTTATTTAAAAATTCAAGTCTCTTATTTTCATGTTTATTTAAAGATTGAATAATGTTCTTGCCATATTCCAAGTTTGCATCTGTTTAGTCATAATCATATAAAGAATAATGGAAAACATTTTTTTATATTTACTCCATAAGTCACGTTATATTTACGTGTAAATAAATAAAAATATAAATAAAGTGGAGTATGGTAAATAAATAAAACCTCTTTTTATACTTACTCCAAAGGTATGGTAAATAAATAAAAATATAAATAAACTAGAGGTATGGTAAATAAATAAAACCTCTTTTTATATTTAGTCCATAACCCTCTTTCTATTTAAGAAGGCTAAAAAAAAGGTTTTATTTAAGGGAATCCTATGGGCCAAATACCATATTTATAAAAGTGGTATGTTAGATTAATAAAAATATAAATAAACAAGAGGTATGGTAAATAAATAAAACATTTTTTTATTTTTACTCCAGAAGTCACATTATATTTAAGAACACTCAAAAGCTGTGTTATATTTAGGTGAAGCCTATGGCCAAATACCATGGGCCAAATTATTATTAATACCATGCAAAAAACATTATTAACCCTAATATTAGTATTAATAAAAAAAAGATGGCACATGGTATTGGCCCATGGTATTCACATGGAATGTAGGCTATTTAAAGGGGTGAATTAAGCCAGCATAGATCCATCTTTACTCTAAATCTACTAAGCCCAACGAGGGATCAAATATCGTGATATGCAAACTAGCATAGAGTGAAAAAATATTTGATCCTCAAGCTTGGTAGATCAAGGGTAAAAATGGATCTTGTAATTTAATGTCACTTAAACATTTTAATTTGGTTAAAATAAAAAAATAAAATAAAAATCAATTATTAATTTTATTAATTTTTATAAATTACTAATAGTAGTTTTTACGCTCCAGGTTTATGATAACCCATGGTATTGACCCATGGTAATATCATGGTATTGATGTGAGCATAGACTATTTAAAGGGGAAATTCTATCAACTTACATCCATCTTAATTCCGGGTCTGCCAAGTGATGAGAGGGACAAATAGATTTCATCCCTCTAAGAGTGGCAGAAGTGGAATTAAGATGGATATAGGTTGGTTTTTATGATAATGAAGATATTAAATAGACTTAGGAAATTATATTATAAAAAATATCTTAAGGTGAATGGTTAAAGCTACATTTAGTCACTTCACAAAATTTAGTAAAAAATACCAATATCTCCATTAATATTGGTTTTTCTGATATAACAAAAAAAAACTCAAAAAAGTGAAATCTTATCACTCTTTCCACATCACCCTCGGAGAAGAGAGATAGTCAATGCCCAGATTTCCCACCATTTTTCAAATGTTCTCAATATGATATCTTCATGAAAAAGTTAAGGTACTGATGTTGGATTAGTTATTTGAAAAATATGGTGGTTTGTACAATCTTTCATCTTCTCTGTTACTCTTAATTTGTCATAATGATCTGTAGGGGTTGGGCCACTGCTTGAAAAATATGTTGGTTTGTACAACCTTTCATCTTCTTTGTTTTTCGTCGTAATGATTTGTAGGGGTTGGGAAAGTGCACCATATTGTCGTAAAAGATGGAGATTGTGCACGAAAAAGGAAATTAATCCACATGTTACAACGTTGTTAAAAAATGCAAGACATTTGAAGGTAGTGAATTATGCTAATAAGCAATTTAGATTGGGAGAGATGTAATTAAATTTTATTATTTGATTGAAGATTTCCCATTAAAATAATAATAAATCTACATGTATACATTAATATATTGATTGGAAGGCTTTTGACAACGGTCACTTCTTTCCATTAAATCCCCTTCAAGCCTTTGGGATACCTACTACTTTCTTATATTATATAGTTGGGGCTTGCTACTTGTTGGTGTTTTGGGGTAAACAAAATGTGTTTTTTTTTAATTTTTTATCTCACAGTTGGTGTCTATGGAATAAGAAAGAAATTTGATAGCTTGACAAAAGTGGTACAATATCTATCTATAGATATAGATATATATATATATATATATATATATATATATATATATATATATATATATATATATATATATATATATATATATATATTATCTCGTAGTTGGACTCTATGGAATAAGAAAGAAATTCGATAGCTCGACAAATCTCTCCTACCTTGACAGAATTGGTGGTCAAGATCAAGACCTACAAGAACCTTTTTGTGGAATATTATCAAAACTAATAGAAGGATATGAAAGAGTGTACAGTGAGAAGCTTGACAAACATGGCCACTGAAACTTGCAACAATGTTTGTAGGAAGAGAAAATTATGTTCTTTTTTACAAACATGTATGTTAGTATATTACGATTTAGTGAATATGTTTTCCTATTATCATATATGGTTTCATACTTTAACAAAACATTCGCCAAAACTTCACTTTTTATTATTCAATGAAATATTTTCCAAGACTTTACAAGATTTTATAATTGAGTGATAGATTCACCATGACTTTACAAGATAATTATAATCCAGTGGGAGATTTGCAAATTTTTATATACATATTATATTATTGATAAAATCACCTCCCATTTTTCTTATGTATCATGGGGATTCACCCATTTATTATACATATAAATTTAGGGCGGTTCTTGAAATTTTCCCTGGTGTGGACCATGGATAGTAAGGGGGTATTCTTATAGGTTGTTGGTATTGGTGAATTTTGATTTCAAATTAATAGACACAATGTCTTGATTTTTGGAACATGTGACTAATTGTGTATGAATTATATGTCGCTTAGATGTTGATTTCATGATACTTACTTACATCCTTGTATGTTAGGTTACATTTTTTAATATTTTGATTACGTGTATCAGTCTTATAGTTTGATTACAAGAATTGATCACTTATGTTCGACTACATGCATTTATGCATAGGTGTAGTTGATTTGGCGTTGCTTATGCATATTGTTGGTTGCATGTGGCAATGTGTACAATGGAGTAATGGTTGTTGTTATGCATCTATGGTTGTGGCTATGATTATGCATGTATAGTAGGTCAAACATGCCTTGTGAAGTCACTGTATGTAATTTAGATCATCATGATGCTATTGGTTGTTATGATGCTAATGAGCTAGTTGAGATAGAGCAGGAGATGTAGATCATCATAATGAGGTTGTAACATTGGACTTTGGGGTAAAAGCAGATCGTCACACAGGTATTGCATGTTTGGTATGCAGGTATGTAAGTTAAGGGTTTTTATATACATTAGGTTTATGTACGTCTTTTGAAGTTATGCTTACATTCATGATAGATGCTGGTTGATTAGTGTAGTTATATGCACATGTGTCAGATAGTCAAGAATGATAATAACCTATAGTTGTATGCATTGTTATTGTTGTTCTATATTAGATAACTTGATGGTTATGCTATATGTTGCTGATGAGTATGTTATAGGTTAAATTGTTGATTGTTATATGACAATTTGTTTGATGATTTGGTTTTATGTTGTTGATGAGCATGATATATAGCTTATTGTTGTTATATGCTATTAAATTGATGATTAGGGTTATTTCATTGAGATATTAATGTTATAATTTGGATTGGTCATATGAGTGATGGTTATGTTCATTGCCTTAAATATATTGATGTTATATGTATTATGCTAACTTGGTTTGACTTATGCAGATGGTTATGGTTGCGATATTCTGGTATGAAATGACATATTTGTGATATGGTGTCATACTAATCTATATTTAATTTTCATATGTGTGAAGGATAATTGTGTATGATTTTACGATGTGAACATGTTAGTTAGGTGTTGCTATGGATATCATGATCTTATGAGTGCTTGAGTTGACATGTTGTAAAATTATATCTTGCTAACTAGATTGATAATGCAGACAAGATAGCCTCCCCTAAGGTACACTAATGTATGAGTTTGCTTTTGTATTATACTTGGTGTTTCATAGTTGATTACATCGTCTATTTGGTATTTCAGTGTTTGGTGCCTATTATGTCATCTAATTGATTTATTTAACATGGTATGTTTGCGAGTTGGTTGAATGTTTGATGAATTGCATAATATGAGTATGTGCTCCAATGATCTTGTTTTAAGATGATTGTACTAACATGTATGTGTTGAGACAATTGATATGTACTTGAATGTAGTTGATAGTTGTAGCATTATGTCAAATGATTATGGATTATGACATGATTGTTTGTAAAAGTTGATTTCAAATTGATAAATATGATTGTTCTAATATTTTGAACATGTGGTTGACATGTGTGAGCAGTTGTAGGAAACATGCTTGGTATTAGTATGACAAGGTAATAGTTGATGTGTTCATATCACTAACAGTTGGGTGATGTGATAGTGCATAGTAAATCTCGATTGCAACAAAGTAAAAATGGTAAATTTGGGCAATAATTCCTTTGGCTATGTTTGGGAAGCTAATTCCAAATGAATGAGTGCCTTGCATACAGGAAGTCTTCTTAATGTTGATTTTGTCTGACATTATGTGGATATGTGCTATATTCATGAACATGCACTTGACAGGTATATTAGCTAGTCTTTAGCTACAAGTGGATCTGTGAAAGGATTAGAGTCCCTTGAGAGATGGCATGGATGTGTTCATTTGCAAGCAACATTCTTGGCACAATAAGATGATGTAACTGGTGTATTATTATGCTTAATTATACATTGAAAGTTATGTGTTTATGACAATATGATGTAGGGAGTTGCATGGAAAGAGAGATTGCCATGAATCGTGAAGAAGGCTCAAGTTGAGATTTCCCTTGGATGCACTGGGAACCATGGGGATTGAATCGTGGTGTTTGTTGTCAGTCTTGTGCTTTTGGTATTTTATGAATTGTTGAGCTTGATTTGTGACTTTATTTACGTCTATTGTATGGCCATACCACTTTGTTTGCAGAGTCATACTGCTTGGTTTTTATGGTCTTCTTCTTGTTTGTTTCTTGTCTTGCCTTTTACGTTTTGAGTCTTGGGAATTGGTTGGGAAAGAGGAAAGTTACTGTAGCTCGAGGAGAGCTATGTGGTAGCCAAGAGGTGATATAATACTGAGATGGAGCTTGTTGTATGAGTAAGAGTAGCGGAAGGTAAGACTATGACAGTCAGTTGGACTAGTTGGGTCCATTGTGGTATATGGATAAAATTAGTGTAGACATGAGAAAGGTAACTAGAAAAGGTAGAGTAAATGGATCATAGGTGTCATATACTTTGGCTATGTTGGGAATTATTTCTCTCAATGTCTATGCATAAATAAGGAATTTCTCCTAACCTAGACCATATGTTATCTGGTAATTATTTTTTGATCATCATTATGTTGAAGTTTATATATGTATACATGTATTAATGTATGTCGTTGTGTGATAGGATCATGATTTTTTATGCTAACATTTATATATGTATGCATGTATCCATGTGTCTATGTTACTATCTGACAGGGTTGTCAGGGATCATTCTTGTGGAGGAATGATTGTTTATGCAGGAGAACAACATGAAGAGGTTCCTAGTATTACAAGGAACCAATTGGGAAGAGTAATCACGACAAATATACGAGGCCAGTATCATATGGATATGAATTGATATTGTATACTTGTATTATGCCTATGTTTATGTTATTACATGTAATGTATGTAATGTTGAAGGATACATCAACCAAGTGAAAGCAGTGTCGTTTGCGACATGCTAGGGACAAGCATGGATAAGACACTAGAAGCAAGGTTTCTTGGTAAGGACAATATGGTTTTGGATGTTTGGTACTAATGTTGTTCATATACTATATATGATGTACATGTTGCATCTGTGATGATTGTGCGCATGCAATATTGAGCATGTGTAGTGGGTATAGATGTTGTTTATGCAATGTTATGTACAAGGTGTTAGTACAGATAATGTTGTATGAATGGTTGATATTAAATACTGGGTTTAAATGGTTCTATGTACATGTTGGATATTCGGTATTGTGTATATATTGTACTGTGTGCATGATGGATATGTGGTGTTGTGTGCATATGGTGCTATGCGCATGTTGGATATGCAGTGTTGTGTACAAATGATGCTATATATGTGTTGGATGTGCAATGCTATGTACAAGTGGTGTTGCGTGCATGTGGTACATTGGTACTATGTACATATGGTGTGGTGTGCATGATTGTACAAGTGGTGTCATGTGTGTGTGGTGCTGTGTACATATTGTACAAGTGGCGCTATGTGCATGTGGTGCTAGGTACATGTTGTGCATGTGGCGTTGTGTACATGTGGTGTCGCATACATGTCGTGCATGTGGTATTGCGTACATGTGGTATTGTGTACACATTGTATAGTGGTGTAGTGTACATGTGGCGTTGTGTACAAGTTGTGTAGGTGGTGCCATGTACATGTGATGTTGTGCACACCTTGTGTAGGTGGTGTGGTGTAGTGGTGGTACTGTGTACATGTTGTACATATGGTATTGGTGTACATGTGGTACTGTGTGAATGTTGTACATATGGTATTGGTTTACGTGTGGTATTGTGTGCATGTCATCCATGATGTGTTATTGGCATGTGGTATTATGTATGTGCATCATGTAGTTGTGGCATTGCATCATGTGTATTTGTTGTGTTGTAATTTGTGTAGGTACATGTATTGGGTGGTATTGCACATCAGGTATAGATAGATGCATTGTGTTGTACACTGGGTGTAGGTGTATGTGTTGTATGTCAGGTGTACATGCAAGTGTTGCATGGAGTTACATGTCGTATATGGTCGTATGTGTGTGATGCACACTATGCGTATGTGCACATGGTTGAGGAGAAGGCACTAGATATTTGTCGGGTGTGGCAATCAATCCAATGTGTTACAGAAAGAACCAAGGTAGAAGTAAGGATCGATGAAGGATAAGTATCAGTATTGTATTTCGGTTTTAGTATGCATGTGATTTATGATTCTGGCCCATGATGATTACATGTGATCTATGATTTTGATTTATGATGGTTACATGTCATTTATGATTTTGATGGTTATGTTTGAGCTAACATGATGTGATATTTTTATACATGTTGACTTGGTCAAATATGCTAGTTCGACTTGTTGTGATAGGAAGTGAACATGATTGCAAATGTACCGTATTGATGAGATACCAATGAGGTATGATGTGAATTTATTTTAATTTATTTTAAAACTGATGGAAGCTATGTGCGTGGTACAAGAATCATGAACATGCCTAGTTGGGTAGTTGAAATCAACTACAAGAATTAACAGCTTGATATGGTGGTTTGGTGGTTTCTTATGGTGGTTTGGTAGTTGCTTTATGATGGTTTAGTATTTTATTTATGTTGGTTTAGTATATGCTTTATGGTGATTGATATATGCTTTATGATGGTTGATATATGCTTTATGATGATTTGATATGTGCTTTATGTTGGTTGATACATGCTATATGATGTTTTGATATATGACTTATGATGTTTTGGTATATGCTGTATGATGATTAGTGTTTGATTGGTATATGTTTGGTATATGATTTGGCATATGTTTTGGTATATACATTTTGATGATGTTGTTATATGTACACCCGTGTATGGATGTAAATACTGTAACACGCTATGTTATAAAGCTCCACTATGCGGTATGGGTGTAATGCTATTATGGTATCATGTGGTTATGTTATCATGATGTTATGATGTCATATGAGTTTTCTTAAGCAGAATGATCCTTGTAAATACTGTAATGAGCTGTGTTATAAAGATCCACTATGCAGTACATTGTCATGTCGTTATGATGTTATGTCTTGAGCAGTTATCTCATTGTGAATACTAAATCGAGCTGGCTTATAGAGATTCATGAGTATTATGTCTTCTTTCAACAGGCTGCCAAGGTATATGTGTGATTGAACACCGAGTACGGTGTTCCCCCAAGGGGGAGGGTTCTGTAACAGCCCTAGTGAAAACTTCATGTAAAAATATATAAATACCACAGATGATGGGACATGTATTCCAAGATGAATGGTGGGCAAAACATCCTAGGGGGTCCTCATTTGGTTTTTATGGCTAAGGAATTTGGCAAAGGAAATGGCTAAGGCATTAAAGATGCAAAAAGGTATTTTGGCACATGTATTTATGAAAATAATGGAAATTAGGAGAAAAATTAGGTGAAAGGTCATATGTTGCATGTGAGGAGGAAAATGAAGGAAAATAATGGAAATTAGGAGAAAAAGTAGGTGAAAGGTCACAGGTTACATGTGAGGAGGAAATTGAAGGAAAATAATGGAAAATGAAGAAAATTGAGGCCTCATTAATAAAAGGGCTTATGAGGATCAGTGGGAAAGACTTGGTCAGTTCAGATTTGGAGCTCTCTCATTATTCTCTCTCTCTCTCTCATACTCTTGGATACTTAGAATTTTCTTGGAGCACTATTGGAGTGTATGGCATACTTGGATTCTTGGAGCAAGAAGGCAAAGGAAGAACATGAAAGCCCAAGAAGGCATTGGCATAAACAACTACATCAAATTTTCTTGTAGGTATCGAGTTGCATATATGATTTATTCACTAGTTTTGACATGCATGTGGTTTATTGGTTGTGATCTATCATTAGCATGGAGGATTTCCTGGATCAACAATCGATTGCCTAGCCTTGCCATTTCCTGGATAACCATATTGATTGTGGGTTTACCTTCATTTCTATGTTTTGGTTGGTTTTCGTTTTTCCATAGCTTGGGTTGAGTTACTAGACCTGGAAGCCTTGGTTGAACAAACACTCTGGAATCCTTGTAACAGCTTGGGTTGAGTTACTAGTCCTAAAAGCCCTGGTTGGACAAACGCTCTAGAAGCCCTTAACGGGTTGAGTTACTAGTCCTGGAAACGCTGGTTGGACAAACACTCTGAAAGCTCTGCATAAGCTATGGGTTGAGTTACTAGTTCTAGAAACCTTGGTTGGACAAATGCTCTGGAAGCCCCGAAAGGCTTGGATTGGGACCAATTTGATGATGGTTTTTAGTGATGTCCGATCGTGAGGTGGAATCATTGTTTGATGGGTTGAGGTGGGTGGCATTTGGAAACCTTGGAAGAGTTTTGATTGATGTGTTCTATGAGATCCCACATTCATGCTTGGAATATGGCACGGGGGTGATTGGCTGAAGAGAGACTTGGCTCAACCAATCTATGGTCAGGTGGAGTGTGGTAGTCCCATCTCCAGTTGGTTCATTGCATTTATTATTGAAAAAAAATTCATTCCCTTGATTTTCATGTGCAAATGTACTGATGTATATATGGATTTTATGGCTGATATGTTTATTGTATTTCTGTTACTATTATACTGTTTATATGCACATTTACCCTGGAGGTTGTTACACCTTTCAAAAGTCTACTTTCCATTCCACATTATATCTTTTATAAGAAATCCATCTTGGTTGTTTTATTCTTTGTAGGAATATGAAATGAATCATTGTCTCTTGAACTTCCAAAAACCGTTCATAAGATTGTCTCTTCATTTTCAGTTCTAAAAGAAAATTTGTAATATAAAATAGAGCTGAAATAAAATAGCTCAATCAGTAATGATTACAAAGAGACAAATCAGAATTGTATTATCTACATTTTTCTATACAATGAAAGCATATATTTTCAGCTTTTGTCTCAATATTTTATGTTCCACTTTAACAATTTTTAGCCTTAACATTTAATTTTTAGCCTTTCACTTCACATCACTTTCAGCCTTTTTCATTCAATCATAAATTATCACCAATTCAACATTCAACATTCAACTCACCAATCAACTCACCAATTCAACATTAAACATTTATCTCACCAATGTGGTTAATAATATCAATGCAAAAATTACCAACATTCTCCCCCTTTGGCACTTATGGAAACACAACTATTCCTCCCCCTTTGACATCAACTACCAGAGGTGATAGTGAGCAAGTATTTGACTAGTTCAAGTCATCTGACCATTTTGTTTGTTGTAGATGATAAACAATAATGAAAAATGTTTTTTGGTAATTTCGAAGAAAAATATCCAATGCAATGTTGCAAACCTTTTAAGGTGTTAAGGAGGCATTTTTGCATTTTTCATCAAAAATATGATAATTGAGGAGTCATCAAGTGTATTGATGTAGACTTGGGATTGTGATCATACAAAATCAATGTTGAGTAATGAAATTTCTCTAATGAAAGCTTCCTTAATGGACCTGCTCTAATGAGTGTACAAGTCATAAATATATACCATATGTACCATAAGCATTGAAGCGTGAGTTCACTCCAAAACGGTGTTGATTTTCTTTGTTTTTCAAGACTGATGTGGTTGCAAGAGCAAATCTTCCAAGGCCTCCAGTCGAGCTAGCATATCATGAGGGCGATTATATTTGACATATTGGCATTCACATGGGTGATGAATCTGTGTATTATCTTGAGGAGAATCTCCCTCTTGCATCGCATTCAGTTGAAGAGCACTTGGGGCACATTGCATATATTATATCTGTGGATAATAAATAGTCTCTAGCAATAATACAATGATAACAAATAAATAGAGGGCTCCAATAATATATCCTGATGACACAAACATATATAATGTAATGTCAATTGAAGAGGTGTCAACGATAATACGCATAATATAAAGTGAATTTCCAAGTCTGCAAGCATGTCCTCGCATCCAAATTTCTACGTGAATGTACATCAATATTAGCAATTCAATAATATCATTTCAACATTGGCCATGAATCGTCAATCCTCCACCTTGATGCCTGGTTCCAAAGATGGTTAACCTTTTCTTGTCCCCCACCTCCCCAAGGGAGCCCTTCACCCTTCCAGTATAACAATGAGGCCACACTAGAGACCAACTACGCCCCTACAAGAAGAGAAAAAGATAAAACCCAAAGGAGAGACCAAAGAATAGGTGAATAAAGGACACAAAATATTACATATCAACTAAACTAAGAGAGCCCAAATCTTATGCATCCCTTCCAAAAAAAGGGTAAGAGACATTTGAGGAAGATGTAGAAACATGATGGAGTTCTCGATGAGATAAACACACAAAATAACACCAAACTTTCTTGAAACATCTTGAGAAGAGAGTGGCACCCTTGCCTAACAAAGGAAGACATAAATTCAAGGATAAAACTAATTAAAAAACAAATAAATGTCTATAAAACATAAAATGAGACACTCAACCAAGGATCCAATTCCCATAACTTAAATGAATAACAACTTTACTTAAGGATCAAAGCCTAGAGTTAACGGATAGAACCACTTGAGCACAAACTAGACAAACAAACAAAAAAAACAAAATATCTAGAGGCACAATATATCCAAGCGAATTCTTCTCTCAACCAAAAGTTAAAGAAAATGCGTAAAGCATTAAAACGCCAAAAACAAAGGCAAAGCCATACCTAATTTCTAAATTGCAATGAAAACCTTCGAAAATAGAAAAATCCAAAAACATATCAAAGAAAATGAGCGGAACACCTTAATAAGTTGAAATAGTGGTAGTAAAACATCACGTATCAAGGATTAACGATCCAAGGAGACATTCCTTTAAACTTCTTGTGTGAATGGACATCAATAACCACCACATATTCCATCATGAGCATTTCCCCTCAAACTACTTTCCATAATGATGAAATGCATTACCAAGGAGTTGGGCTGAAGATTGAGTTGACCTACTAAGACAGCTTGCTTCCCAAACAACATCATAATACCTTTTTTTTGTTTTTTAAAATGAAAATTTCCCATTCACTATTTTTTTAATTTTCCCACTATTTACTATATTGATATCCACATGTGTCTTAATATATTCTTCTTGAATCTGAGATGCCAGATGCTCATTTTTTCAACTTAAACTTATTTTTTTTCTTAAACTCTATTTTACTAGTCATTTTTAGATTCTTCTATCAACTCAAACTTATTTTTTTCTTAAACCCTATTTTACAATGCAACTTCAATTTTTCTTCTTCATATACTTCAATATGCTAGTAATTTAAAAAAGGCGGAAATAGTGTGCTAGTAATTTAAAAGAATTCGAAACAATCACTTTAATTCCACTCACTGGAGACATGTTGACGCATTCTCCAACGCTCGTCGATGGTTCCCGAGAGGCAATCACATCGTTTTGTATTGTAACATCCATACACTCATGGTGCAGATTTTATGTTATCGATGTCTTCCTCACAGGTCACAACATAAATTATTCAAACCCGGTAGGATGACCAAGTGGCATGTGTTTAGTAATTATTAGTTAATAAACAAAGGGTACAGTTGCCATCGAATGTAGTTTCAATTTCAGCGAAATAGAAGCCTCCCATGCAAACATGGAATTTGATGGTCATTTCTCCCGTATTTTACGTTTGGAATTTGTGGATGCTTTTATTTCCCGATGTGACTGGAACAGTTGAAATTTCTTAAAACGTCAGCACGCCCATTTATTTTTACATTATTTTTTAGTGGTAAATTTTTTTTCTTAAGACATCATTATACCCATTTATTTTTACATTATTTTCTAGCGGGTGCCGGATGAAGCTCCGAACTATATTGTTGTTTTCAAGTTGGCATGAATTCTCACTGAATAGGGCAAGTTGTACATCTGGAAGGAAAATTGAGATTTGCCAAATTTGTTGGGATTTTCAGTTTTATTAAAATAGGTAAAAATCTTAGTAGGTGACAATAATAAGATTGAGTCGCTATATTAGCTCTATTTTGTTGGGAGAGAGTTAATGCAGCCTATATTTGTTGTAAGAGGATTTATGAGGCAGTTAGATTCTCTTGGCTATAAAACAGGTGTCCATACGGATTGGTGTGAGTTTGAGAAGAAATTGATTCTCTTGTAATCTCCTGTTTTGATAATAAAGATTGCCGATGCCTATGTTTGGTGGACGTAGCCCAGAATGGTTGGGTGAACCACGTTAATCTTCTGTGTCTTTTGTGTATGCTTTTATGCTGTTGTTGTCTCTGGTTTTTTGCTGCGCACTGATTGCTCCAACAAGTGGTATCAGAGCAAGGTGGAGGAGCGTGCAGCGGAGGACTGACGGGCCCAAATCTGCCTGTGTGTTGGAACTGTTGTCTATTTCCTGTGCCGAGGTTGAAGTGCAGTGAACTTGCATGGCGGTGGTTGAGATCAATTTTTCCTTTTAATGTTGAGGTGCACATGCTAATGTCAAACTGCGTATGCAATACATCACAGAACCTGCGGATGCGGTGGATAATTGGCGTCGACCTGCGGTGGATCGAACAATTGCTATGTGGGAGGTTTAAATAACATTGTGGGTAAACCATATCGGTAAACGATTGCTGTGTGGACCTGCACGTATACAATATAATATATTGTATGGTATATAAACCCGCGTCATCTAAGATTAGATTTAAGTTTGGATGATAGTCGTTTTATATAGTTAAACAAGCTGAGGGTTTGGCATGCCGCGACGTGAAGTTTTGCTGTTCGTATAGCTACCATCTGTGCGTATAGATCTGCAAGGCGACAACCATCAATGCGTGGAACGACTGCTAGTGTTATCAACCATTTCGGTGTGGCTGTAGTGTGTGTTCGCTCTTCCACGTGGCATAACAGTTGCACGCCATCAAGTGCACAAAATCATTGAAACAACACGTGACCGAAGGTGCGTAATATAAGAAGTTGCTGTAAAAACAAAATATTGTGCGGTTGGCACGTTTCTCTTATGAACATTTGCGCCAGAGAGCTGATTGGTGTGGTCTCGAAGGTGATAGTCGCGCCAGCGTGACTAGAGCAGAATTGGCGCAGATTTTAGAGGTATAAATGCGCCAATTATCAACACTTAAAGCGTTTTTCAGCTGGCACGGTTATTGTGTTGTTACGCAAGCGCCAAGCCATTTTGTTGTTTTGCTGCGCGCCAATCTATTTACACTGTTTTTTTAATTGTAATTTGAAATGCAAACAACAAAGGGATTTTTTAAATATAAAGTAGAGGCATTGTAAAATAAGGCATAGGCGGTTTGTTATTTATTAACTTCTTTGGAATTGGAGATTCTTTGTTTTAAACAAGATGGCGAAAACTCAGAGTGCCCGATTTGAAATCGAGAAATTTAATGGCAAAAATAATTTCGAGATCTAGAAGGTAAAGATGCATGATCTGCTGGTACAACAAGGCGTGGCGAAGGCATTGTTGGGCAGATCCAAACTGCCTTACCCCCTTACCCCGTGACAGATGTTGAATGGAATGAATTGGATGGAAGAGCCTTGAGCGGTATTCGACTGTGTTTGGCTGATGATGTTTTATTTAACATCGTGTCAGAGAAGACTGCTGCTGGTTTGTGGACGAAGTTGGAGAAGCTGTATATGATAAAATCCTTGACAAGTCGGATTTTCCTGAAGCGGCAGCTATACAGTTTGTGAATGAAGGAAGGTACTTCCATTACTGATCATTTGAATGTTTTTAATACTCTAATGGTGTAATTAGAAAGCATAGAAGTAAAATTTGAATCTAAGGATAAAGCCATAACTTTATTGTGCTCGTTGCCTGAGTCGTGGGATCATTTTGTTACTTCTATAAGTCTTAGTTCATCCGAAACCATTGAATTTGATGATGTTGCCGGAGCTTTGTTGTCTGAGGAGACCAGGAAGAAGTTGAATGCTGAGACCTCTACATTAGAGGCAATGATGGCTAGAGGTCGTTCTAGAGAAAGACGCTTTGGTAAGCGCAGCGATTTGTGTTCAAAGTCAAAAGGAAAGAAGAGTAAAGTAAAGTGTTGGTTCTGTGGAAAATCGGGCACTTGAAGAAGGATTGCTGGAAATGACAACAAACTTCTAAAGAAGCTTCATCGACAGAAAAGAAGGAACCGAACACGACTGATACAGGTTCAACATCTGGTTCAGGTATGAGCGATGAAGTCTTATCAGTTAATTTGTCAAATCATGATCAACATTGGTTGTTAGATTCCGGTGCATCAAACCACATGTGTATTCATAGAGACCAGTTTAAGACATATAGATCAGTGAATGATGGAGTCGTGTACATGGGTAATGATGTCACATCTAATATTGTGAGAATAGGGAGTATACATCTGCAAATGTTTGATGGGCCAACCAAAATGTTAACTGATGTAAGACATGTACCAGATTTAAGGAAAAATCTAATTTCACTGGGGGCTCTTGACACAAATGGATATAAAACTGTAATTCAAGGTGGAGTAATGAAAATTTACAAAGGCATTTTACTAGTAATGAAAGCTAAGAAAGTAGGAAATATGTTTCAGTTAGAAGGAAGAACAGGGTCAGTTCATGTTTCTACCGTGTCTGAACATGACAGTAGTTCCATTTGCCTATGGCATCAAAGGTTGGGCCATATGAACGAAAGAGGGTTAAAGATTTTGGCTTATCGCAAGTTACTTCCTAATCTAAGGTCTGGAAAGTTAGATTTTTGTAAACATTGTCTGTTTGGCAAACAAAGTAAGCAAAAGTTTAAAACAGGCAAACATACTAGTAAAGGAATACTTGATTATATCCATTCAGATGTTTGGGGTCCAGCACCTACAACCTCATATGGTGGCTCGTCATATTTTGTATCGTTTATTGATGACTTTTCTAGGAAAGTGTGGGTCTACATGTTGAAAAGGAAGTCTGATGTTTTTATAGCTTTCAAGTAGTTTAGAGCATTAGTAGAAAACATCACTGGTAGAAGTATAAAATGTTTAAGAACTGACAATGGTGGTGAGTTTACTTCCAAGGAGTTTGACAACTATTGCAAGGATGCAGGGATCGAGAGACATAAGAAATGATGGCCTTAGGTAAGAAACATCCTTAAGGAGGTCTACAAGAATCAAACGCCCTCCGAAAAGGTATTATGATTATGTTACTTCAGTTGCTTTGACCGCTAACGATGATGAACCTTTGTGTTATCAGGAAGCTGTAGAAGGTTCAAAGAGTGACAAATGGAAAGCAGCCATGAAGGAAGAAATGATGGCCTTCCCAAAGGCAGGAAAATTGTGGGATGTAAATGGGTTTTCAAGGTGAAACAGGGTGTGAATGATTCAGAGGACAGATACAAAGCGAGGTTGGTTGCAAAAGGGTTTTCTCAGAAAGCAGGCATTGACTTTCATGAGATATTTTCACCAGTTGTTAAAATAGTTTCATTTCGCATTGTGTTAGCATTAGTCGTTTTGCTTGATTTATAATTACAGCAACTAGATGTTAAGACTGCATTTTTACATGGAGATTTAGATGAGGAAATTTATATGGAACAACTAGAAGGGTTTGTTCAGCATCGCAATAAGAAATTTATCTGCAGGCTCAAGAAGTCATTGTATGGTCTGAAGCAGTCGCCTCGACAGTGGTACAAGAAATTTGATTCTTTCATGTTGAGTCAAAAATATATAAGAAGTGAATATGATCATTGTGTTTACTTTCAGCAGTTAAGTAATGGCATGTTCATTATCTTAGTGTTGTATGTTGACGATATGCTTTTAGCAAGCAAAAGCATTGAAGAGATCAACAGGTTAAAGACTCAGATGGCAAGGACATTTGATATGAAAGATCTAGGAGCAGCAAGATAGATTTTGGGCATGGAGATTTTCAGAGACAGGAGCAATGGTAAGCTGTGGCTATCACAAAAGAAGTATATTGAGAAAATACTTGTGAGGTTTGGTGTGAACAATGTGAAGCCTGTGTCAGTCCCTTTAGCTTCCCATTTTAAGCTTTCTTCCAGTTTATGTCCTAACACAGATGAAGAAAAGGATTATATGTCTCGAATTCCATCTGCCAATGTAGTAGGATGTTTGATGTATGTGATGGTTTGTACTCGACCAGATATTTCACATGCAGTTGGGGTTGTCAGCAGGTATATGGCAAATCCGGGTAAAGAACACTGGTCAACAGTGAAATGGGTGCTTCGGTATTTGAGAGGCACAAGTAGTTATTATATTACTTACAATAAGAGTAGTGAATTTGTTTGCTGGTATGTTGATTCTAATTTTGTAGGTGATTTGGATAAGAAAAGGTCAACCTTAGGGTATGTCTTTACTCTTGCAGGTGGAGCTATTAGCTGGATGTCAAAGCTACAAAACATTGTTTCTTTAACCACTACTGAAGCAGAATACATTGCTTCTTTGCATGCTTGCAAAGAGGCGGTTTGGCTGAAAGGTTTGCTTGGTGAGTTTGGTAGGTTACAGGACAACATCAAGTTACTTTGTGATAGTCAAAGTGCAATACATTTGGCTAAGAATCCGGCCTATCATAGTAAATCAAAGAATATTCCAATAAAGTACCATTTTGTAAGACAGGTTATCACTGAAAGGGGAGTCTCTCTTGAAAAGGTGCATACAAAGGAAAACTGTGCCGACATGTTCACGAAACCAGTTTTCTTAGAGAAGCTGCGTTGGTGTTTTGCTTCTCTTGGCTTGCAGAAAAAATAAATAATAAAGAAACACGGCATCAGGCTAATTGTTGTCAAGGTGGAGATTGTTGAGATTTTCAGTTTTATTAAAATAGGCAAAAGTCTCAGTAGGTGACAACAATAAGATTGAGTTGCTACATTAGCTCTATTTTGTTGGGAGTGAGTTAATGCAACCTGTATCTGTTGTAAGAGGATTTATGAGGCAGTTATATTCTCTTGGCTATAAAACAGGTGTCCATACGGATTGGTGTGAGTGTGAGCGTTTGAGAAGAAATTGATTCTCTTGTAATCTTTTGTTTTGATAATAAAGATTGTCGATGCCTATGTTTGGTGGACGTAGCCCAGAATGGTTGGGTGAACCACGTTAATCTTCTGTGTCTTTTGTGTATGCTTTTATGCTGTTGTTGTCTTTGGTTTTTTGCTGTGCACTGATTGCTCCAACAAAATCGTCGAGGACTCCTGAATACATTATCTATTTAACACAATAAATTTCAATAACTAGATGAACTCTAGACGGAAAATATCATAGAGTGTATTAAACGTGATCGTAATATAAAAAATGATTTTAAAATTGTGGGTTGGCCGCAGAACTCAAGACTCAGAACACAGAAGTGATACGTGGGTAATTTACAATGTGGTGTCACTATCAATGTCCACTTTTAGACTGAAGTGAAAAGTAAATAAAGCCTCGATGAAAATAAAACACAATCTACGGAAAGGATTCGCCCAAAGTTTTTATTTTTATGAATGGTTTTAGTGATATTTTCCAGGTTTGCACAGTCCAATCTTGTTGCGAGTGCCTGGCTGCAAATGGCCAGAACATCAATGTTGCATATTTTTGTCGCAGAAAAATAGAAATAATTAGCGGGATGAAAGTTTCGAAGTGATTTGTTTTTGTGCGATTTTTTGTTTTTGTGTGTTTTTCCGGTCTAATTTCTCTAAAATTTGGTAGGAATTTAGTGACATCACAAGCTTAATGGGTAACCCTTGCAAAATTGAAGTGTCCTAGGGGTTTTTCAGGGTGTTGAATCCATATATACTGTCAAAAAACCAATTCAAATAACAGATTGCAGCACATGAAAGTCCAAAAAATCGCACTAAAAACAACTCTGTTTCGAAGTGCCAGGAATAACCCATATTTAGTCAAAGAAAGAGATCTATGGTGGATATCTTCTTGTCAGTATTTGGGAAATTTGAGGGACAAAGAGAAATGATGTTGAGAGAAGTGGTTAAATCTCATTTGCAATGTTAGGTCAACGACCCATGATCTCTGGTGGGGTGTCTTGAGTAGTGTAAAATATTGTTGGTGCTAGAGGTTGGAAGGTCAGACTCATCGTTGCATCAACTTGGAAAACATTTGAGGTGGAGGGTGCAGAGCATCATTGTTAATCTAGGTTGTCATTGATGTCAATATAGCAGTGTTTGTGATGGAAAATTCTTTGATACATGAATGCCTATTGATGCCCATTAATCATAATGCTCATAGAAATGAAAGTTTGATATATTATGATATGATGAGATGGAGGACCCAACAACAGTTGAACAACAAATTGAACAGCAGGAGGTCAATTGAACAACAAATGACACATGAGGTCAATTGAACAACGATAGAAGAAAAAATGACCAGGAGGTCAATTGAACAACAATTAAACAACAAATGATGCAAGAGGTCAATTGAACAACAATTGAACAACAAATGACGTAGGAGGTCAACTGAACAACAATTGAATAGAAAATGACCAAGAGGTCAATTGAATAGCAATTGAACAATAAGTGAACAACAATTGAACAGTAAATGACATAATAGATCCTGTAAAGCAACATGAGTAAGAAGCCAAAGAGTAAGATGAAGAGTTTATCGAAAGCCATCAAAGAAGCAAATCATCAGAGTAAGAGAAGCAGGTTATCGCATATGCCGAAGGGTAAGTGTTGTCGAAAGAAAAAAGAGCAACAACGATAATAGAGGAGTAAAGAAGAAAACAACGGAGGAGCATAAACAGAGTTATCGGAGGTCACAGGAAAGTAATCCACAGGAGCAACATCTATCGGAAGAGTGGAATAGTGAAGAGAAGTCACAGGAGCAACAACTATTTGAAGAGTGGGGATAGAAAAGTACGGACTTCCTTGATCGTGGTTGAAGTCCCGCACTCCATCTTAGCCATCGATCTCATAGTCAACCCTTAGATCATGGTCGACTGCGAGGATTACAGCCATTTTTAATCCATGTGCCAGTCAAAGTCCCACAAACCGTCGATTGCGATAAGGCTATGGATCCAACGGATATCGGGTCATAAAGTGATCGGGCTTTCATTCCCTAAATTGCGGACCCGATAGTTCCATTACATATGCCTTAATATGGTATAGTGTCTGCCACATCGCAAGTCCTTTTAAAGCCTTGTCATGTTGAAACCCCCGATTGGGATTTGAGCTGCGGACCCGATCTGTTTACGAAACAAATCCTAAAGTAATATCACATCCACCTATTAGAATGATCATATCGCATGTCATAAAGGGGTGTACATCCAAATCCTCCAATTGCGATAACATTGTGGACCCGTTGCACCATTATAATATGTCCTAAAGAAATATCACATCCATCGCATATCGAAAGTCTTGAAGAGATGTAACGATGGTAAAACCTCTAATTGTGATATCATATTGTGAGCCCATTGCACCACTATAACATGACTTTATAGGATTTCGCATCCAGAGTATCGCTAGTTTCTAAGGGATGTCAAACCATTGATTGCGATTAAAGGTGATGACTAGCATGTGGGACCTCCATATCATTAATGTATCTCAGGGATCTGTCATAGAGAAGAGGTAACAGTTCACAACTCCTGAACTTGAAGGAACAGAGGAAGCCGAAAGGTCAAGCGAACAAAAGAAGTCATAAGGTCAAGAAGCCAAAGGTCTGGCAGACAATGAAGGTACAAAAGAAGCTGCAGATTGAGTGAGAGGAGGAAGCAGAAGGATAGAAGGAAGCTAAAGGTCTAGCAGAACAGGAGGAAGTTGGAAGACGATGTAGACAGCACTAGCATTGCTCTGTGTGGGAAATATGAAGAGTTGTGAAGACTCCTTCATATGAAGACAGGTTGTCATTGATGATGTAGCATGGAGAGTATAGTGAAGCTATAGATTGACAGAATTCAGTGAAGAAGATTTTGGAAGCAAAGAATTACTATCAAACATATCTAGACAAAATATAGTGGTGGGTTGAAGCCCAGAGGGTTGGTGCCCTGAAGGTTGGAGCCTCAAATACACAAGGTTGGTGCTTTGACAAGATAGGGTTGGAGCCTTAGAGGTTGGAGCCTCACAAAAAGTCCAAGTTTGTGCTTTGCAATAGATTTGAGCCTTATACGTATTGTGCCTGAATTATTGTAAAGATTATATTAAAGAATTTATTCCTATTGTTCATTTTGTGCTCTAAATATAGATGACTTAACTGGTAAAATAACAATTGAAAAGGAATACTGATTCACCCCCCCTCCGTCCCCCACCCTCAGTATTTCCAACAATTGGTATCAGAGCCAGCTTCTTCATATCATCCTAACAGCTAGATGAAGGATTCTTAGCCATAATGAGAAATCAAGAAGTGTTAGGAAGACCTCCTCTGTTCGATGGCACAAACTTTGGTTTCTGGAAAAAGAGAATATCCTACTACTTAATGTCCCTTGGACGTGAAGTTTGGCATTCAGTTTTAAATGAGTAGAAAACTCCTTCCACTCTTCCAACATATCAAGTTGAAAGGAAAGCTTACATTGCAAAGGCAAAAGCCTTAAATTTCATCACTGGTGGAATCACTGGTTCTGAATTTACAAAAGTCATGAATTGTGACTCGGCCAAAGAAGTATGGGATAAGATAGTTAGCTTATACGATGGGGACTCCAAAGTTAAGAAGGAAAAGATTCAAACTCATAGAAGGACATTTGAAAGTCTGAAAATGGATGATGAAGAAGATATTACATCATACCTTCTCTGAGTAGCTGAAGTGGTCAACTCTCTTAAAGGATTGGGAGATAACATTGAATAAAGCACTATTGTCCAAAAGGTCTTAAGATCTCTTCCAAACAGATTTGACTCCAAAGTAAGTGCTATAGAAGAAATGAAGGGCCTACATATTCTCAATATGGATGAACTTCATGGAATCCTCATTGCCTATGAGATGACAAAAGGAAGCCCAAGTTCAAAAGATGCAATATTCAAGGCCTAAAAATCAAAAAAGGGGAAGAATGGACTACCAGTAGTGATGACTCCAATGTTGAATCCAAATTTGCCCAATTTGTATGAAGACTAAAGAAACAATCTAAGATAAATGGTAAGTACCCTCTTATTCATTATGCTGTAAAATGTCCTCTTAAGCATGATAGTGATGGTGAGGAAAATTCTAAAAGGATGGTATACAAAAATAAAGGTCTCAATAAGAAGAATTTCTTCTCTAAGCAAGATGAGTCTGATGAAGGTGAATTTGTAGTCATAAAAAAGAAATCAACTAATCAATTCCCTCACTGCAAAAGATGTAATGATGAATCAGATGAAGAAAATGACCATGCCAGAAGCCAAGAAGTATTATTCATGGCATTCACAAATAATGATGATTCAGGTCTAGAAGGAAATGTAGATGAATTGTTAATGAGTTCCATTGATGAAAATGAGAAATTGCGAAATAAAATCATCTCTCTCAAGGTAGAAAACGAGGAAACAAAAAGAAGGGAAGACCTCTTGAAAAATAAGCTAAAAGGAACAGAAGAAATTTGTGAAGAATGTGAAGCCGAAATAGTATCTCCGAGGAAGGAATTGGAGTAAGTCAAAAAGGGTTGGGAAAGCTCTCAAATACTTGACATTATCCTAAATAATCAAAAACCTCAACATGACAAATCTGGGATAGGTTTTAAAGGAGAATCATCAAGTACTAAGAATAAAGTGAAAAGCTATGCGACATACTTTCCAGTGACCCAAAAGAAGAAAGATTATTTCATCAAAGGCCCATCTCAAATCCAAAGAATGAAGAGAGAGTAATTCCAAGGAAGAATGTTGATTCAAATCATGGCTATTACAACAGGTACAAAACTACCTTTTTTGGGCATTGTTTTTCTTGTAAAAATTTTGGTCATCAAGCTAGACATTGGATGGCTCATAAGAATGGAACACCAAAAGTGAAGGATCAAACAAACAAACCATATGGTCTCAAAGGGCAAGGATAAATCAAGACCTATAACTCTTTTGATTCCTTGGCCAAATTTGATCCAATTTGCTCATTATGTAATGATAATGGAGATAATGAACAAAATTGCCCCCTCAAAAGAAGAAAAAAAAAACATGAGAATCCTAACATGGATAAATGTATCTTAGATCTATGTGCTCACAGTGATGAAAATCATTGGTTTGTGGATAGTGGGTGCTCCAGAAATATTACAGGGGACAAAAGGAAGTTTGTCTCATTGAACAAGAAGGAAGGAAATGTATCCTTTGGAAGTGGATCTACCAAAATTGTTGGAAAATGAATTGTTGCCCTTATTAATGGAAAAGGAAAGGCTCAAAATTCTTTTCTTGTAAACAAGCTCAAACACAATCTCCTGAGTTTTAGCCAAATCTATGATCAAGGACATAATGTTGTATTTAGCACTAAATATTGTGAAATAAGAAACTCTTCCTCATGGGAAATTGTGATGGAAGGAGTTAGAACACCAGATAACGTCTACTTTCTGAACAAAATTCAAGAAGATAAATATTACTTAAGTCAAATGAAATTTGGTTGTGGCACAAGCGACTTGGACATACAAGTTTCGATAACTTGATCAATATCAGTAAGATTAATGCAGTATGAGATATCCCAAGGTTATTCAAGCCAAATCAAGGAGTATGTGGTCCATGTCAACATGGAAAGAAAACTAGAACTAGCCACAAGACCAAGGAGTTTTCTACATCAAAACCTTTGGAGATCATCCTAGCTAATTTATGTCGACCAACTAGAACTTCGGCACTCTAAGGAGAAAGGTACTTTGCTTTATTTGTTGATGACTATACTAGAATGATGTGGGCATATTTCATAAAATATAAACCTGAAGCATTTGAGTGTTTTAAGAATATTGAAGCTCTTGTAGAAAATGAAAAGGACTCTAAGATTAAATGTCTTAGAACGGATAGAGGGGGAGAATTCATATCAAAAGAATATGATGAATTCTGTAAAGTACATGTAATCGAAAGAGAAATATCTGCTACCAGAAAAGACAAGAAAAATGGGGTAGTTGAAAGAAGAAATTGAATAGTTCAAGAAATGACAAGAAAAATGTTAATAGTAGCTGACTTGCAGCCAAAATTATGGAGAGAAACAGTTGGGACAACTGTTTGTACCTTGAATCGAACTCAACTAAGACCAAATAATGAGAAGACTCCTTATGAATTATGGAAAGGAAGACCTGCTTCAGTAAAATACTTCAAGATTTTTGGAAGCAAGTGCTTCATAAAAATCAATGATGACTCACGAGGAAAATTTGATTCTCAAGTTGACATAGGGATATTCCTTAGATAATCTACAAGGAGCAAAGCCTACAAGTGCTACAATAATCGACTACGGAAAATAGTGGAAAGCGTTGATGTGAATATTGATGAAGACCTTCCAGAAAAAGAAATTGAACACCATAAAGTTGACCCTCTCATTGAAGAAGAACCTAAAAAAGAGGAAAAAGATCAAGAAAAACACAAGGAAAAAGAACCATCTCAAACCCCTTCAAAGATGAAGTTTCTCCAACAGCATCACCCAAAAGAGCAGATTATTGGCAATATAGATGAAGGAATGCAAACCTGAAGAAGGATGACAAGTACACCAAAGGAAAATGATGTTGCTCTCCTATCTATGATAGAACCAGGAACATTCACTTAAGAAAGTGAGGATTGTCATTGGGTAAAAACCATGGAAGAAGAAATGTCTCAAATTGTGAAGAATGAGACATGGGAGCTGGTACCTCATTCAAAGGATAAAAATATAATTGGAACCAAGTGGGTGTTCAAAAACAAAATGAATGAAGGTGGACAAATCATTAGAAATAAGGCAAGGCTTGTTTGTAAAGGTTATTCACAAATTGAAGGAATCGACTTTGAAGAAAATTTTGCAACAATAGCTTGTGTGGAAGCTATAAGGATGTTATTCACATTTTCTTTCTCAAAAGGATTTAAAATCTATCAAATGGATGTAAAATCAACATTTCTGAATGGAGAACTCAAGGAAGAAGTCTACATGGAGCAACCAGAAGGGTTTAATTTAGCAGAAGGAAAAGACTCTGTTTGTAAGTTGAAAAAGGAATAATATGGGTTGAAACAATTTCCTAAAGCTTGGCACAAACAGTTGGATCACTATCTACAACAACAAGGCTTGAAGAAGGGGGTGGTAGGAAGTAATCTCTACATAAAGATGGATGAGGATAAGTTACTAGTTACTCTTGTCTATGTAGATGTTCTGATTCTTGATAGTAATAATGATAAGATGAGCCATGATTTTGCTAAAAATATGTCAAATGAGTTCAAGATGTTGATGATGGGAGAGTTATATTACTTCCTTGGACTACAAGTATCTCAAACCATGGTAGGCATGCTCATATCTCAAGCAAAATATCTTAAAGACATGCTTAAAAGATATGGAATGGAAGACTGTGCACCCATGAGCACACCTATGACCACAGATTGCAAATTAAGTAAAGATGACGACTCTCCTCTGGTGGATGCAACTCATTACAGGTCAATAAGTAGAGCCCCCCTATACTTAACTGCTATGAGACCTAACATCATGCAAGCAATAGGAATGGTGGGAATATTTCAATCAGATCCTAAACAATCCCATTTGTTAGTTGTAAATAGAATTCTCAGATACTTGAAATGAATTCCTGATTTTGGTCTTTGTTACCCTAAGAGCTCAACTCACTGTGAATATATACACTGATGCTGATTGGGCCGGAAGTGTCAATGATCGAAAAAGTACTAGTGGAAATGCATTCTTCCTGGGACATTGTCTAGTATCTTGGCTCAACAAAAAATAAAGATCCATATCACTATCTACAGTTGAAGCTAAGTATATAGTTGCTGCAAATTGTTGTACTCAAATAATATGGATGAAGGAAGCTTTGAAAGATGTCAACATAGGTACAAATCAACCAATCACCATCTATTGTGATAACACAAGTGCTATCAGTCTCAGCGAAAATCCAGTGATGCACTCAAAGACCAAACATATACCAATCAAGTAGCATTTACTTCATGAACAAGTAGCTGAGCAAAACATCATCTTCGAATATATCAATACTAAGGAGCAGATAGCTGATACTTTCACAAAACATCTTCCTAGATAAGCATTTGAACATATTCACCAAAAGATGGGGGTTATTTCTCTAGCATCACATTAAGTTCATTCATAAAGAATAGAAGTAGTTTGAAAGGGGGAGTAGTTCGATAGTGGGAGTCCTTGTGCACTCCTTTGCCATTGATTTCAAAAGGGGAGAGAAGAAGAATATTGCCATCAATGACAAAGGGGGAGATTGTTAATCTAGGTTTCCATTCATGTCAATATAGCACTGTTTGTGATGGCAAATTCTTTGATACATGATTGCCCATTGATGCCCATTAATCATAATACTCATAGTAATGAAAGTTTGATATATGATGATATGATGAGATGGAGGACCCAACAACAATTGAACAAAAAATTGAATAGTAGGAAGTCAATTAAAAAACAAATGATGCAGGAGGTCAATTGAACAACCAATGATGCAAGAGGTCAATTGAATAAAAATTGAACAACAAATGACCAGGAGGTCAATTGAACAACAATTGAATAGAAATTGAACAACAAGTGAACAAAAATTGAACAACAAATGACGCAGTAGATCCAGTACTGCAACATGAGCAAGAATCCAAAGAGCAAGATGAAGAGTTTATCGACATCCATCAAATAAGCAAGTCATCGGAGCAAGAGAAGCATGTTATCGCATATTCCCAAGGGTAAGTGTTATCGAAAGAACAAAGAGCAACAATGATAGTAGAGGAGTAAAGAAGAAAACAATGGATAAGCATAAACAGAGTTATCGCAGGTCACAGGAAGATAAGCCACAGGAGAAACAACTATCGAAAGAGCGGAAGGGTGAAGAGAAGTCACAGGAGCAATAGCTATTGGAAGAGCGGGGGTAGGAAAGTACAAACTTCCTTGATCGTGGCTGAAGTCCCGATTCCATCCAAGCCGTCAACCTTATAGTCAACCCTTAGATCATGGTCAACTGTGGGGGTTAACGCCGTTTTTAATCCATGTGCCAGTGGAAGTCCCGCAAACTGTTGATTGCGATAAGGCTATGGATCCAATGGATATTGGGTCATAAAGTGATTGGGCTTTAATTCCCTAAGTTGCAGACCCACTTGTTACATTACATACATCTTACATGATATCATGTCTGCCACATTGCAAGTCTCGTTAAAGCCTTGTCATGTTGAAATCCCCAATTTTGATTTGAGATGCGGACCTAATCTGTTTACGAAAACAATCCTAATTTAATATCACATCTGCCTATCAGAACGATCATATCACATGTCATAAAGGGATGTATATCGAAATCCTCTGATTGTGATAACATTGTGGACCAGCTGGACCATTATAATACGTCCTAAAGAAATATCGCATACGTCACATATCACAAGTCTTGAAGAGATGTAACGATGGTAAAACCTCTGATTGTGATATCATATTGCACACGCGCTATACCACTATAACATGACTTTATACAATTTCACGTCCGCAGTATCGCTAGTTTCTAAGGGATGTCAAACCACCGATTATGATTAAAGGTGATGATGTGGCATGTGGGACATCCATATGGGTAACGTATCTCGGGCATCTATCACAGAGAAGAGGTAAGAGTTTACAACTCGTGAACTTGAAGGAATAGAGGAGGCCGGAAGGTCAAGTGAATGAATGAAGAAGTCGTAAGGTCGAGAAGCCAAAGTTTTGGTAGACGATGAAGGTACAAAAGAAGAAAAAGATGGAGTGAGAGAGGAGGAAATAGAAGGACACAAGGAAGCTGAAGGTCTAGCAGGACAGAAGGAAGGCAAAGGTCCCGCAAGATAGAAGGAATCCGAAGCTCCAGCAGGATAGGAGGAAGCCGGAAGACGAAGTAGACAACACCGACATTGCTCTGTGTGGGCAATATGAAGAGTTGTGAAGAAGTCTTCATATGTATATAGGTTGTCAATAATGATGTAGCATGGAGACTACAATGAAGTTGTAGATTGACATAATTTAGTGAATAAGATTTTGGGAGCAGAGAATTACTATCAAACATATCTAGACAAAATATAGTAGTTGGTTTTAGCCTAGAGGGTGCCCTAAAGGTTGGAGCTTCAAAAAAGTCCAAGTTGGTGCTTGGCAACATATTGGAGCCTTATACATATTGTACCTGATTTATTATAAAGATTATATTAATAAAATCATTTATTCCTATTGTTCATTTTTTGCTCCAAATATAAATGATTTAACTAGTAAAAATAACAATTGAAAAAGAATACTGATTCACCCCCCCTCCCCCTCTCAGTATTTCCAACAAGCATAAGGTCGAAATAAAATTGAGTAAGATTGTTGTTGCATGAACTCCAGGTTTATATATATATATATATATATATATATATATATATATATATATATATATATATATATATATATCATTTTAAGTGTTATGTAGTGTAATTACTAAAAAAAAGTCATTTAAGTTAGGGTTTTTATATGGTTAAATATGTATATATATATATAGATATAGATATATATATATTTCATTTTATGTGTTATGTAGTGTACTTACTAAAACATGAAGTTATTTAAGTTAGGGTTTTGATATGGTTAAATATGCAGATGGGTAAATTTTTTATACAAAGTCTTTAAGGTAAAAAGGGTTGATTAATCAACTATTCGGTGATAGTTCTATATTTCCTCTGCATAAATGGTGTTATCGATGTACTCCCATCTCTATGTTTTCGTATCTTCCTATCTGTAACTGATGACAAATTATGATAAGCAAGAAATGGTATTTTAGTAATATGCTGGAAAAATGTGTAATACAACATTGTTCTGTGTTGAAATCACATATTAAATGTCTCGAAGGGAAACCCAACAAAATAGCCAAGGGTGTCATAGAATACCATTGGTGTAGAGGACCTATTCTTGATTGTATGATTGTGAACTAGAGTTGGAGAATGGAGAGTTTGTTGATGGAACAAGATTCAAAATAGATAAACACTTGTGGCATTGACATCAATCTTGGACCATTGACTAACAATGGGCATGTGTTATATGTGCTTGATGGGGCACCGATAAATATATTCCTGGGTTGAATTTGATTAATCTTTGTTAGAAAAATTCTACGTGGCAGAGGAGAGGAGTCTCACTCAAAATTCAGTTGTGGCAAGGTAAGTCTTATGAGAATTCAGTTGCGTCGAGGTAAGTCTTATGTTGTGACATGAAATTGCAACTACACAGAGGCTTAATAAAATACAGGAAATAACTCACGACAAAAGGGTTGTGGTAAATTCACTCATGAATGTCTAAGACCACATCACAACATAACATACTCTGGATTATAATATAAAACATATGAAAATACATTCATGTGATAAATGGAGGCTGCAGCTCCAAGTGAAAATACAAAATACTTACTACTATTTACGCATGACTGGAGTTGCAGAGTAAATGTCTGTAAAACTCCGTAAAACTGGTTTTCGCTCCATGATTTTCTCCTCACTACCTCACAAAGTCTCTCTCTAACATTCCAAACATTAAAAATGACTTTTACATCCATATTTATCTCAACATACACATTTGAAATTAATACATGACAGAGCAAATGATTAATACGTAGCATGGGCGATTTTACATAGTAATTTGTTTTCTAAAGTTGAAGGTGTTTTGGAGTGTGGGAAACAATTGCAAAGTGAATGCTTGCCCATATTTATTTACCAAATTCATTAAGTGCCTTAGCTTCTCTGTTGTGTTTCCGAATGGTCAGCATTGTACTTCTGCTCTGACTTTAGTCATTTAGCTTGCAAACAAAATCGCAACCATGTAGTAGTTGACTGGGCAAGCATGGTGTTTGTCAGTGTGTTTAAGGCGATGGTTGGGATTATTATTTCCAACACTCCCCCTTAATAACAACTGCTGCCATTTAAAATTCCCAAACAATGTCTGAGATAAACAAAACTTTCATGTGCCAATGGCTTTGTGAAAATATCAGCAAATTGTTCCTCTAACCTATAGTGCTACAACACAATTTCATCATTGTTAATCAACTCTTTGATAAAATGATATTTAGCATCAATATGATTGGTCATCGTGTGAAAAACAGAATTCTTTGATAATAAAATTGTTGATGTGTTGTCACAAAAAATAATTATCGTTCCCTCTTGGTCGTGGCGAAGATCCCTCAACATCCTTATCGTCCAAACTACTTGACATGATGTTGTTGTTGCGGTGACATATTTAGCTTCTATCGTTGACATTGAAACTATCGGTTGCTTCTTGGAAGCCCATGAAACGACTCCAAAACCCAAATGAAAAACAAATCCTGACATGCTCTTTCTGTCATCGACACTTCTTTCCCAGTCATTGTCAGTGTAACCAACCAGCCTGAAATCACTTCTTGTGGTGTACAAAACACGATATTGTTTTGTCCCATTGACATACCTTAGAATCCTTTTTGTTGTTTGCCAATGTGTTTCCTTGGGTGTTTCCATGAACCTCGACACCAAACTCACTACATACATTATATCCAGCCTAGTGGCGGTCAAATACATCAAACTGCTTATCATGATTTTGTATAATGTCATATTGACATTGCTTTTACAATCTTCTTTGCTCAACTTCAACCCCATGACAGTTGGAGTTGGTGTTGGCTTGGTGTTCTGCATCTTAAACCTCTCCAAAATGGCTGCTACATACTTTTCTTGAGAGATAAAAATGCCATTTTCTGTTTGCTTCACTTCTATGCCAAAAAAATATCTTAAGAACCCCAAGTTAGTCATTTCAAATTCATTCTTCATGACTTGTTTGAAATCAACTATGAGTAAATTATCACTACCTGTAAAAATGAAATCATCTACATATAAGACGACAATAAGAATCTTACCATCGATCTCTTTAATGTAGAGAGTGAGTTCACCATCACATTTGTCCAAACCATTGTCCAACAAGTAAGCATCTATCCTATTGTACCATGCACGTTGTGCTTGCTTTAGCCCATAAAGAGTTTTCCTCAATTGATACACTTTGTCTTCTTTTCCTTCTACCTCATAACTAGGTAGTTGCACAACATATACTTTGTCTTTCAGCAGTGCATTGAAGAACATTGATTTTACGTCCATTTGATACACTTTCCATTTATGTTATGTGGTAAGCGCCACAATTGTACGCACAATCTCCATCCTCGCGTCTGGCCCAAAAGTATCTAAATAATCTCTTCCATGTCACTGCTTGTATCATTTGACAACTAGCCTTGCTTTGTGTCTTTCAATCTTACTGTCAACATTGCATTTCGTCTTATAGACCCACTTCACTCTAATGAATTGTTTTCCTTTCGGAAGGTTCACTAACTCCCATGTGTAATTCTTTTCTATTGCTTCTATTTCTTCCTCCATTGGCACATCCCATTTTTATTCATTGATGGAATCTTCAAAATGGATTGGGTCATCTACATGAAAAAATAATGCAAATAAGGAATTCAGACCAACGTTGTTATCAACCTCATATTGCTCATAAATTTCATTTAGATTTCTGAGTTTTGGTATTCTTGTGCTTTCTGAAGATGGGGTTGACATGTCACTTGGTGTTGCGATTTGCGACGTGCTTGGAGAAGCACTTGCTTGATTGTGTGACACTGTCCTATTATTTGTCAATGGTGTTACTTGATCCCTGCTTTGTTGTGCTTGAACAGGCATAGAGGGAGTCACTGTTGAGGAATTACTTGTTGTTGTCGATTCCTCTTTGTCCTCATGTGGTATACATGCTTTTAATTTCACTGTCTTGTCTAAACTTCCACCCCATGCTTCCTCTTCTATGGACTACACATCTCTGTTGATTATGACCTTCTTGATTGATGTATTGTAGAGCTTGTATGCCTTCGATTCATCACTGTATCCAACAAATATGAATTTCTCCCCTTGTTGACCAACTTCTTCCTCAACTTATCCAGGACATGCATATATGCCACACATCCAAAGACTCTCATGTGAGTGACACTATGCTTTCTTCCACTCCATTCCTCTTCAGGAACTACGTTCTGGATGCTTTTGGTTGTACGTCTATTCAAGATATATGCTGCACATGCGACAACTTCAACCAAATAATCATTTGGCAAATTCTTTGACTTCAACATACTCCTTGAAATTTCCATAATGGTCCTATTCTTCCTTTCTGCCACACCATTTTGATGAGGTGCATATCTTATTGTAAATTTCTTGTGAATTCCATGTTCCCTACAAAAACATAGGAAACCATTTGAGATGTATTTGCCACCTCTGTCAGTCCTAAGGACTTTTATGTAGTGTCTACTTTTCTTCTCAACAAGAGCCTTTTATTGGCAAAAGCACTCAAACACTTCACTTTTATTTTTTTAGGAGATAGACCCATGTCTTCTTTGTGTAATCATCTATGAAGGTCAATACATAATGGATGCCACCAATTGATGGTGTCTGCATTGGTCCACATAAATCTGATTGGACAATCTCCAAAGGTGCCTTTTCCCTTACTGACTTTCCTAATGGAAATGTCTCTTATGTTGCTTGCCCAAGATACATCCTTCACATAGGCTATCCGGTTTTTCTATGAGTGGTAATCCCTATAACATGCCTTTCCTATGTAGCAAATTCAAACCTCCAAAGTTGAGATGTCCAAATCTCAAATGCAATAACCAATTTTCATGTTTGACCTCTGCTTGATGGTTCAGTTGTGTGACAGATACCTCTTTTCTTCCATCCTCTTGTGAATTCATTGATAGGGGAAATGTTCTATTGTTTGTCATCTGAACCTTTTCAATCAACTATCTGCTTGGAGGCATATCCAAAATTGTGCACACATAATTTTTGAAGAAGACATTGTAGCTGTTTTGTATGATATGTCTAATGCTTATGAGGTTATGCTTCAGACCAGGGACAAGGTAAACATATGAGATGTACTTCTTCTCCCCCTTCATTGTTAGGATATTAACTCTTCCTTTTCGCATGACAGAGATTTTGCTATCAGTCTTTAATGTCACTTCAGATTTCACACTTTCATCTAGATTGGAAAACATTTCCATGTTCCCTAACATGTGGTTGCTACACCCTAAATCTAGATACGATATATCACTTTGTTTTTCTTGTGCTACATTACAAGCTAAAAACATGCTATCATGGTTATGATCTTCTTTTGTGAAATTTACACTTGGTTTTTTATTAATGTAATATTGCTTCTTTCTACATTCACTTGCATAATGACCATACTTCTTATAGTAATGACATTGAACTTGAGATTTGTCATACCTATGACCTTGTACTTGATTTTGGCTTGGGCATTGACTTGGATTTTGATTGCTGCCCCTTCCACTTGATCTTGAAGGGATGCTTCTTCCACCTTTGTGTGGGCTTCTTCCTCTTCCTCTAGGATATGATCTTGCTCTGCCTCAACCTTGACCAAAGGAAAATTGTCTCTTGAAGGCATGTTGGTGCTTGTTGCTCTATTCAGTCTATGTTCATGAGAAATTAGTGATGCATGAAGGTCATCCACTAGGAATTGTGAGAGATCCTTTGTCTCTTCTATGGCCGCAACAATGGCCTCAAACCTTGTTAGAAAACTTCTCAAAAATTTCTCAACTATTCTCCTTTCTTCAAGTGTCTCAACATGAGACCTCATTTGAGTAACCAAACCAATTACATGTGTCAAAAAATGAGTCTACATTATCATACTCTTTCATACAAAGCGTTTCAAAATCTCTTCTCAACATTTGCAGTTTTGTTGTCTTAACTTTTTCCATGCCTTGGTAGGCTGTCTGGAGGGTGTCCCATGCCTTCTTGGACTTCGTTGTTGCTACAACCTTTGGGAAAACACTTTCATGAACTACTTGGAAAATGTAGAAGAGAGCTTTTGCATCCTTCTTCCTGTTGTGCCTCGATAAATAAATTTTTACTTGAGACAAGGCATTGTATGTTGCTGCATCTGCTGGTTCTGATACTCTGATACTGGTTCTGATACCCACCAATATTTCCTCCACGATTTTCTCCTCACTACCTTAGAGACTCTCTCTCTCTAACTTGCCCAACATTACAAATGACTTTTACATTCATATTTATCTCAACATACAAATTTGACATTAATACATGAGAGAGCAAATAACTAATACACAACATGGGCGATTTTACATAGTAATTGGTTTTTTGAACTTGCAATTGTTGTGGAGTGTGCGAAACAGTTGCAGAGTGAATGCTTGCCCATATTTATTTACCAACTTCATTAAGTGCCTTAACTTCTCTGTTGTGTTGCGGAATGGTCATCGTTGTACATTTTCTCTGACTTCAGTCCTTTCACCTACAAAAAAAAATCGCAATCGTGGAGTAGTTGACTGGGCAAGCATGGTGTTTATTAGTATTTTTAAGGCAGTGGTTGGGATTATTATTTCCAACAACCTTAGAAAATCATCATAAGAGGTTCTAATGAAGTCATTTTTGCTGCGTTGCATCCAAGTTAGATTTTAACGATGCACCTAGCATGGTTGTAAAGAATGCTAGATTAGAGGGTATTTTTCAACCAATGAGAGTAGGTGCTGACTATGGTGATAATGCAGGTAGATGTTAAGGAATTTTTGATTCCCCAATAACTGGATTAAAGACAGTGCCCAACTCTGGTGAAATGAAGGAAGTTGTTCTTTTGGTTTAGGGAAGGGTTTTAAAATTTTGCACTGTTGGCAAACTAATTCCATGTGGTCAAGCATACAATCTGAAAATTGATGATGGAAGAAATTACCCAATTGATGTGTGGTTGAGGAAACCTTGTTGGTGTTATGGATCACCTTTTGATTGGGTTGAAGGGATAATATTGAATGCCATGTTTTGATAGAAAGTATCGCCAGGTTGATGAAATAAATGATAGAAGCTTTGATAAAAAATATACCCACTTGAGGAATATCTCCCAGTAAGGTGGAATTGTTGATTTAGATACAGATCCAATAATGTGGATTAAACAATACCAAAAATCACATTCCTATTCTGAAAGCTTAGGATCTGATTTGTCAAAGCTGAAGTTTTTATGCTCTTGTTGAAATCAAACTATGGGGAACCTAAATTGGCAAGGCCAGTTCGTGTGCATTGTGGGGCTTTGCAACTAATTTCCAACTCATCCAGAAATTGTCAAGGTCTCTCTAGTGCTGGTAGGCTATTAAAGCTACCAACATTCTAGCATTCCCTATAATCACTACGATAAAAAATTGCCCTTAATATTCCTTTTATTAATATTTATAAATTTTGTTCAATAAAACTATACAAGTACTATAGGAATCAATCTTAAAAGATAATCTAAATGTTATTTTTTGTTTGTTGACTTGACCGTTGAATATACCAAATACACACATCCTTTTCATAGATTTCATGATTAATGTTCTTTCAAGAAGATCGACATAATTTTCTATCTGCATCATAATATAATCTGGCTACATTATACTATTCCTCCTTCTCTAAATCATGATTTTCATATGAATGCAACAACCCAGATTGATTGTCTCTTGTTCATAAATTTATTGAATATGTCAATGATGAGTTCTTTTTAAAACTTTGAATGCCAACTAAACCTGGGATGTCCTTATGGAATCCTTAAACGCACAACAACACTAAACCCCAAATGCTTGAAACCAATAAGCTAATTGAGAACAATCTCGATTTATCTTCCCATCCATAACCTATAGAAACCTCACTCCTCTCCCTCAAAACATTTCAATACAAGAAATACGACTCAATAAAAATTGGACACTTTAACTCACACTACAGTTGGATTTGGAAATGGAATTCAATTCCAAAAGGTGTTCATGCACTTCTCCAAACCATGGCTGAGAAAACATCACAAATCTCTTCAACTAGACCCTTTCTCACAAGTCACATAATAGAGATCATTCTACACAAAACCCAGATCGAAGAATATTTGAATTTGTCTTCATTTGCTCAAAATTAGAGCCAGAATTTCAGTGATTTTTGCACTCTACAAATCAAGAAATCAAACCCTCTCTATAAAATTCATAAATTCAGATCACGCCATGCATAGATCAATAAACCCAATCAGGAATATAATCTCACTCCAAATATTTACTCTCCTATGAACAATTTGACGATGCCTGTAATTAATTCTGTAAATCCTTTTATGAAGCTTTGTAATTTCCATACCAAGACCAATATTGCGAAGGATGCATTTACCACATCATCTCCTCAAATCTAGGGAACATATGACAATCATTGACTTTTTCAAACTCTTCAACAATGAATTTCCAGCACATCAATTTGAAATCCGCCCTTCCTGATTGTTCTCCACAACAATCTAGGTTCTAATGTGGCATTGCATAATTAAAGTTGAGTCCTCAATTTGAACAATGTCCATAATTAATGTGCTTATCTTGTAAATAAAACACTTGCGCTACAAGTTCGATTTGCAATCAATCACATAAAATTCTTCCTATAGGTTGGGTGAAACACTCAATGAAAAAGATTTCAATTGATGTCCATGTCAACATAGGCGAGTCCTTCATAATTCTATTCCTCAAATCAATACAGTCATAATCTTCGATTCTCCATAGGCTTATCTTCTTGATATGAAGCCTTCACTCTACAAGAAAAACAACTATACAAAATATTTATGCATTCCCACAATTATTTCAAATACTAATTCACCTTGATTTTTCTCAAACCTTTGTCACACAATAAATTCTTAATTAATTGAGATGTAGTCTCAAATGCCACTGTAAATTTCACTAATTGACATTCAAACTATGCAAACCTTAAATTTCAGCCAGATTAAAATGATATTCATTTAGATGCACAAAAAAATACAATTAAGAGCACAATAATTATTTCAAATACAAATTCACCTTGATTTTTCTTAAACATTCCTCACACAATAGATCCTTAATTAATCTAGTCTCAAATACCACCCTAAATTTCATTAATTGACACTAAGACTATGCAAACCGTAAATATCACTCAAATTAAGGTCATATTCATTCAGATCGATAAACAAATACAATTACGAGCATAAGAATGCTTCCATTACTTTCTGATAAAACTCGGTGGTGCAAACTATCTTCTCCTTTATTAATCAAATATCATTCGATAGTGAAATCTATCTTCTCCTTTTTTAATCAAATATCATATTACATATATACAAGAGTATTGTCTCAATATAGGAAAACTATTTCAGACATACAATCTATTCGTTGAGAGAATATCTCAACCACACACCAAACTAGGGAAACCACTCCTATAGAATAGAAACTAACACTTTACATAGAAATTCACCACTAAGACAAGTACGAATTAATATTCCAACACACCCCCTTAATGAGTACTTTTCTCGATATCAATCTGCAAGATCTGCATCTAGTCTAGTCTCGTAATTAAACCTTATACCTTGTTCATGCAATCGTTGATGTCCATATAAAGGAACAACCATCTACTAGAATGCATGGGTTCCCAATCACTACAATCAACAGTCTACTAGGAAGTCCTTCATATACATGGTTCATCCAACCTCTCGATGAACTTCCCCTAGCTATACAATTTCACCACATGGAGTCTAAAACCAATACGTCCCACCCAGTCGTATCCATCCCACATGAAAAACTCTTCTAGGGTGTTAAAAATCTCTTACAGAGGGAGAACATAACAAGGGGTATGCATGCCTCTCTTGGTCTAACGACAGGTACATAAAACATTTCAATACCACAAATAACCATTACAAAAGAGTGTATGACATGTATATTTGTTCTAATTATAATATGTGACTCATACTACATAATGAATATGTTCCAGAAACTCACACTAATTCACACAAACTCGATTGTCCATCATCTTCCAATCTCTGATGCATGTCCTCTAATGCCATCTTCACTGCCATGTCTTCATTATATCTGGTTGTTAAGAATTCCTACAAATAAATTTGTCTATTATTGGAATGGCCAATTCCAACATAGACTTAAACTAGTGACAACAATTTGCAAGACTAAATGTCACAACAATGCATCCAATTCTTAACTAGATTTACAATATTTATGCATTTGCATCATCCATACCTAGCATACACAAGAGATTAATGTAAATTAAGAAAATCTCATAGATCCAATAGCAAGTTTGTTCCACCAAAACTAAAATGCACAAAGCTCCATAAAACATTTGAGATCCATCATCGCTGCACCATCAAACCACTCATGAACTCTCTGCATTTGTCGTTGGAAATTTGCATATATTTGAAGTTGGGGGAGACTACCTTACAACCTTGCAACAAACATCATGATCATAACCGGGAGCGCTCAGATTTGCTATCAAAAAATCGAAGGCCCGTTTCAAGAGCGATAGCTTCAATCCCGACATGCTTTTGCTAACATCGAAAATCGTAACAAGATCTATCGGCACAAGAAAGCCTGGATCTATAACCATATTTCTCTCATAGTTTAGCTGAATAAAGGCACCACCGACCCTGCATGAGGTGCCGCCATGCAACTGACCACTCGAAGAGCCACACTCTGCTCACGCGTAAGATCCACAAACACAACCTTTCCATGCTTCATGATTACTGCATTACCTCTCATAATCTGAAGGGGTCGAGTAGCTCCTGAATGAATCAGTCAAATTCCATACATCATGGCATGCTATACATCCAAGTCTCATGGCTTAGAACACTAAACAAACAACAGAAAACCTGCCACTTCGTCAATAATTGTGCACAACCCTCATCATCTTCAGGAAACCCTCCTCTGATTGTGTAGCGAAGGGAAGCTCCACAACAGATCTTCTGCCAAAAAAATGCATCAAGGAACCACTGTTGCTCCTGCTTGGCCTCTGGCTCAACCACGTTGCACCAATCGGCCCAAACACATCCTTCACTTCAGATCCACACTTCCTTTGCAGCAGATCACATCTTGATCCACAAACTGGATCAAAATATTGCCATTGAAACTGGATCCGCCAATCGAGCAGAAGACAACTCACCATAGCAACCACTTCAGCTTTGCATGCACGAACATGCTGCTCCACGCTTCTACGCTGCCAATAGATCACTTTGAGATCATTCCACTAATTTATCCTCAACTGCATCCAACATCACCTGAGATTTGCAGCTATGGAAGGACGCAGACAAAATACCACTCCCTATATCATTTGGCTCACTACACCAGTGGATCTCACTCTTCAACTAGAAGATACACCACAGATTGTGCATTCAATTTGATGGCTCGACCTCTGTTGTTGATCTGCTGTCATGATCTGATGGGTAGTCTAGACGTCAACCTTCGATGCAGAAATAGGTAGATCCTCGGTTTTGATGCCTCCTGTTCTCAACGCAGATGCCTCAAAAAAAAAAATAGGCATTTTCGAACAACAATCTTGTTAGAAAATTATATATTATGGAGCAATGGAACACATAAAATATTGCAGAAATATAAACACAGAAAGTGCATAAAACAAGAGAGACACAAATATACGTGGTTCACTCAGTTTGGGCTACGTCCACCCCGAACAGCCAGTCCTTCCTTTCTATTATCCAGCAAAATGAACAGACACAACCTACAGAAAATCCGCTGTAATATCCTCTGTTTCTCTCACAGTCTCACCTCTCTGTTTATCACTCACAGAATACACATCTATTTCACAGGCTCAAATAAAATACCCTCATACAAAGAGAGGGGTTGCCTTCTAGGGCAAAAAACCCTAAACTAAACATAAGTTCTATCGTCAGATCATCCGTCTAATGAACAGCCCAAATTGACTAGAAATTACTATACTTTTACAAGGCAATTTTACATTTGTTTTTAGCTTTGGGGGCGCTGCCCTCGAGGCCCCGCCGGTGGACTGTTGGCCCCCGGACCCCCCAGCCGGGGGGGATCAGCCCCCCCGAACCCCCACGGGGTGGACAAGTCCCCTCCGTACCCCCCCGCGTGGAGGGGTGTACAAACTTCTTGGGTATACATCCGGCTGAAACAAAGACCTATGAACAATCATGCTCCACACACAACAATCTCCCACTTGGAGAATGATTGTAAAAACTCCACCGCTGCTTCATTTTCTGGACAATGACTCCTCTTTGGACTTGGTTGTTTCTCATCTTCATCGTCATCCTTGAAGACCAATTGAAACTGAGCATATTCTTAGTTTCTCCCTGGTTACAACTTTTGTTAGCATATCTGCAGGATTCTGGCCAGTGTGTATCTTTTCCAGGTTCAACTCTCCATCTTCCAACACTGATCGTATGAAATGGTACTTGAGTTGTATGTGTTTAGTCCTAGAATGAAATGCTGAGTTCTTTGCAAGATGAATGGCACTTTGACTATCACTGTATAACGTGTCCATATCATGCTCCTTACCCAATTCACCCATAAACCTTTGTAACCAAATCATTTCTTTACTAGCCTCTGTAGCAACAACATACTCTACTTCTGTTGTTGAAAGTGCAACAACACTTCGGATTTTTGAAACCCAACTGGCAACTGTTCCTCCAACAGTAAATACATATCCTGTAGTGCTCCTCCTGTTATCTCTGTCACCTGCGATATCAGAATCAACATATCGCTGTAGGGAGATGTTTGAACCACCAAAGCATAATGCTTTATTTTTGGTACCTTTCAGATATCTGAGAATCCATTTCACTGCCATCCAATGTTCCTTTCCTGGATTGTTCATGTACCTGCTTACAACTCCCACTGCATGTGCAATATCAGGCCTTGTGCAGACCATTGCATACATTAAGCTTCCAACTGCTGATGCATATGGAACTTTAGGCATATAATCCATGTCTTCTTGGGTCTTTGGGCACATTTCCTTGCTAAGTTTGAAATGGCTAGCAAAACATGTACTAACTGGTTTTGCATTGTGCATGTTAAATCTTTTCAACACCTTTTGTATGTACTCATTCTGAGACAATGTTAATTTACGATTTTTCCTGTCTCTAGTTATTCTCATACCAAGGATTTGTTTTGCAGCTCCCAAATCCTTCATTGCAAATGAATTTGCCAATTTTCTTTTCAGCACATTTATTTCCTGCATGTTAAATCCTGCAACAAGCATGTCATCTACATACAATAACAATATAATATAGCTGCCATCATTTTGCTTTTTCAAATAAACACAATGATCAGAGTGACATCTAGTATAACCTTGTTTAGACATAAACTTGTCAAATTTTAGATACCACTGCCTTCGAGCTTGTTTTAAGCCATACAAGCTCTTCTTCAACTTGCACACTAGTTTCTCCTTCCCTTTCACCTCATATCCTTGTGGCTGCTGCATATATATCTCTTCCTCCAAATCCCCATGGAGAAAAGGTTGTCTTTACATCTAATTGCTCAAGATGCAAATCTTCAGCTGCTACAAGACTTAAAATGGTTCTTATTGAAGTCATTTTAACAACAGGAGAAAATATTTCATCAAAATCAATACCTTCTTCTGTGCAAACCCCTTCACCACAAGTCTAGCTTTATACCTCTGTTTCCCTCCATCTTCTTCCTTCAGCCTGCAAACCCATTTATTCTTCAATGTAGTTTTTCCTACAGGCAACCTGACTAAATCCCAAGTCTGGTTATGCATTAAGGAGTCCATCTCTTCTTCCATGGCTACCTCCCACTTCTTCTTGCTTTCAACCTGCATTGCTTCTTCATAACATTCAGGTTCATTGGAATCAGTCAACAATAAATAATATAATGAAGGAGAGTATCGTTCAGGGGGTCTACTTATCCGGGTAGATCTTCTAACACCACTTTCAGGTGTTTGGGGTGCCTGTTGTTGTTGTGGTGGTTGCTGTTGTTGTGGTTGTTGAATATTATTATTTTCAGGCACCTTTCCTTTTTCAGTGATTTCATCAAGAACTGTGTATTCCTTGTTTTCCTTTTCCTGTTTCTTTTCCTGCAATTGATTCTTATACAAGACCTTTTCATTGAATATTACATCTCTGCTCCTAATGATTTTGTGATTTTTGTAACCATATAAGCGATAACCAAAATCATTAACACCATATCCAATAAAGGTACATTTCTTTGACTTTGCCTCAAGCTTTGTTCTATTTTCTTTATCAATATGGACAAAGGCCTCACAACCTAAAGGCTTTAAAAAGGAGTAGTTTACCTTTTCACCTGTCCATGCTTCCTCTGGAACACCACCATCCAAGGAACTTGAAGGCCCTCTGTTTATTAGATAAACAAAAGTATCTACAGCATCTGCCCAAAACTGTAAAGGCAATCCTGCATGCAATCTCATGCACCTTGCACGCTCCATGATTGTTCTGTTCATCCTTTCTGACACACCATTTTCTTGTGGTGTTCTTGGAACTGTCTTCTCTCTCCAAATTCCATGCTCTGAACAATACCTATCAAACTCTTTACTGCAATATTCACCTCCATTGTCTGGTCCAAGACACTTCAATTTCTTTCCTGTCTCAATCTCAACCAAAGCTTTCCATTTCTTGAAAGTATCAAATACATCAGATTTATTCTTAATACAATAAATCCAAGTTTTTCTAGTTGCATCATCAATAAAAGTAACATAATAACGAGAGCCACCGAGAGATGATACCTGAGCAGGTCCCCATACATCTGTATGCACAAGCTCTAATTTTTCATTCTTCTTTTCTTTCCCAACTCTGAGAAATTTGACTCTCTTCTATTTTCCATAAATGCAATTCTCACAGAAGTCCAAATCAACATTCTTCAAACCCGACAACAAATTCCTTGAGTGAAGAATCTTCATCCCCTTTTCACTCATGTGTCCGAGCCTATGATGCCATAATGCTGCATCTGCTCCTTTGGAAGTTAAAGCATTAACAAAGCTAGAAATACCATTGCATAAATACAATGTACCAACCTTTTCGCCTTTTGATATTACCAGGGCTCCTTTGGTGACCTTCCAAGCTTTATCTGTGAAAGTTGTCACAAAACCTTCACCGCCTAACTGCCCTATTGAAATTAGATTTTTCTTTAGATCTGGAACATGCCTTACCTCCTTTAATAGCCATTGGTTTCCATTTTGCTATTTTACAAGAACCTTACCCATTACAACGATTTTACAGGGTTTATAATCACCCAGAAGAACTTGTCCAAAATCTCCTTGAACATAGTCATGAAAGTATTTCTTATCAGGTGTGGCATGGAATGAAGCCCCTGAATCTACCACCCAGGAATTAGTAATATTTTCGAAAGAAAGAATCAAAGCATCTTGTAACACCTCACCTGTCACATTTGCTTCATGATTGTTTTCTTGCTGTGCATCTCCTTCTTTTCCCTTCCGAGATCTACAGTCTTTCTTTAGGTGTCCTTTCTTTCCACATTTCCAGCACACTATCCCCGATCTGGACTTGGATCTGCCTTTCCTTGATTTACTGTGATATCCTGAGCTCTTTCCTCTTTCCATATTTCTTCCTCTAGACTCTGCACTCAAAGCATTTCTCGATGTCTCACCGGTGCTTTTCTGTCGCATTTCCTCGCTAATGATAGCACCGACAACGTCATCAAACTTTAAAGTACTAGATCCAGAAACGGAGTTACTAATGGCCATTACCAAACCATTCCAACTTTCTGGTAATGAGCACAAGAATAACAAAGCTCTAACTTCATCATCAAAGTTTACCCCTACAGAAATTAACTGACTTGTAACTGTATTAAAATCATTTAAATGGTTTGCAACAGATCCACCTTCCGACATATTCATATTAAATAACTGTTTCATAAGAAATACCTTCTTTGAGGATGAGGGTTTTTCATATAGTTTCGACAATGTCTGCATCAAACCCTCTGTCGTGGTTTCCTTCGAAATGTTGAAGGCAACTGACGTAGCAAGACACAACCGTATTGTTCCGAGTGCCTTTCTATCGAAAAGGTTCCATTCTTCATCTTTCATACCCGTCGGCATCTTTGTTTTTCCGCCCAATGGTAGGTATAGATCTTTCTAATACAGATAATCTTCCATCTGCATCTTCCACAGTGAGAAGTTTTGGCCGTTAAATTTCTCGACCCTAAGCTTACCATCTTCCGCCATTGCTCCCACTCGAACCAGGAACCCTTCTTTCCTGCGAGTTTATCAGCCAAATAGACCTTCGGCTCTGATACCAGTTGTTAGAAAATTATATATTATGGAGCAATGGAACACATAAAATATTGCAGAAATATAAACACAGAAAGCGCATAAAACAAGAGAGACACAGATATACGTGGTTCACCCAGTTTGGGCTACGTCTACCTTGAACAGCTAGTCTTTCCTTTCTATTATCCAACAAAATGAAGAGACACAACCTACAACAAATCCGTTGTAATATCCTTTGTTTCTCTCACAGTCTCACCTCTCTGTTTCTCACTCACAGAATACACATCCTCAAATACAATACCCTCATACAAAGAGAGGGGTTGCCTTCTAGGGCAAAAAACCCTAAACTAAACATAAGTTCTACTGTCAGATCATCCGCCTAATGAACGGCCCAGATTGACTACAAATTACTATACTTTTACAAGGAAATTTTACATTTGTTTTTAGCTTCGGAGGCGTTGCCTCTGAGCCCCCGCCGAGGGACCGCTGGCCCCCAGACCCCCCAGCCGGGGGGGGATCGGCCCCCCCAAACCCCCGCGGGGGGGACAAGTCCCCTCCGCACCCCCCCGCATGGAGGGGTGTACAAACTTCCTGGGTATACATCCGGTTTGAACAAAGACCTCTGAACAATCATGCTCCACACACAACAAATCTCAGTGGCCTCTCCTCAACGCAATTTGCTGGAGTAACCCCAAGAGCTATGACAGTCTACATAAATCGCCACATATATGAAAATATGGTGAGATGAAAATACCCATACATTTGTGGTGAAAAGGGGCGAATTCCCCCACAAAAAAAAAATACTCAATGCTTATGCAACTGTATTTATATTGTTCAAGATTTCGTGCCAACTCCACATCATTGGCACAAAAAAAAAATAGTTTTTTTTCACAAAATTCTTAGTTGATCAATTTCATGGCCTCGACATTCAAATACTGGCCTCGGAGATGACTGCTTCCTGTAGCCCTCTCAAATGCAGCCCTCAGCTTCGTAACTGCCTCTGAGTAGGACTAAGTGCCTCTTACAACATGTGAATGGACTGTCAGTTTTGAAACTGATATGTGCACGTCTAATCCAATATAACGAAGGACATACAATGTCATTCTAGTCTCATGGAGATCTGGAAACATGGTGAATGCTGAAACAACGCTTGAGAATAGAGATCTCTCATATCTCCATTGGCGCACGATGATGGACAAAAAAAATAAAATTTTAAAACAATTCAAATATATTTTCTTATTTCACTCATCCCAGGAGGGGCCAGACCCTCAGGAGCTCTAATACCATGATAAACTTGATAGTGCAAACTATCTTCTACTTTATTAATCAAATATCATATTACACACACACATATATATAGGGGTATTGTTTTAAGATAGGAAAACTATCTTGGACATACAATCTACTGGTTGAGAGAATATCTCAACCACACACCAAATTAGGGAAACCACTCCTATAGAATAGGAACAAACTCTTTACATAGAAAGTCACCACTGAGACAAGTAGGAATTAATATTTCAACACTTTCAATCATAAATAGTATACATGTAATTATGCAGAGATTCGCTCTCATCTACTCTTTCCATGGCCTAAATTTCATTTAATTGGTCATCCTTTCATCATTAGCACACAACCTCTATATTTTTTCATTACACAACATCAATTTAAATAGAAATAACTTGTTGATATCTATATCCATAAAATTACAATTTGTTAGTGAAAATAGAAGAACTAAGTCTCATTAACTTCCAATTTATATGGGCAACAAATCCATTTATCACATACATATTCATCAACCCATTTAAATTGACCTTTTAGAAATAGACAATTCGAGTATAGAAGGGATCACATTTGAAAATTTATAGATTTACAGAGTTTTTGAGTATTTTGGTGCCATCAATCATCAAAGACATATAGATTGATTGGTAGTGTATCTATTTTATAGTAACTAAATTTTTAATGATCACTTCTCTAAAAAAATTTCTAATTAACAACAATAGTTAGTCAATTAACATTTTGATCATATTTATTGAAAATGGATCATACCATCATATATTATTGAAATGTAATTTGAGTGACTAATAAAAATATACTATTACAAATAGATAAAAAAAAGAATCCCATTCCCCATTCATATACACTTCAATGTGGAATGTAAAATATTTCACTATTTAATATTCAATCAGTGGTTATTTCTTTAAAAACTCAACACTATTTACTATTCAATGTGTGGTTATTTCTTTAAAAATTCAAAGTTTAAGAAATCTTTTAAAAAAAAATGAAAATTATTTTATTATTTTTATTTTTTCATATTTTTATTTTCTAACTTTGAGATCATAGCATGTTCAAAAAGTATATAAAAATCATTTTTTGTATTATGGTCATTTCATTTTTTTCTTATATTAAATATGTAAAAAAAATTAACATAATTATGTTACGGAGGGGTAATATTTTAATCAAAATTTTATTTGTGAAGGGTTAATGTATTATGAGAACATGACTCTTGTATGGCATAATTTGAAACATAACATTTCTTCATCGGAAGCATAAAGACGGAAAAAGTAAAAAAAAAAAAAAATATGTATCACATGTTGCTTACCAAAAGTTGTTATTTGGGAAGAAAAAATACTATAGTTTAATGATTCTTCTAAGTTGTGGAGTTCTATTAAATATATTTTAGGTTAATTTTATTTAAAATTAAAATAAAATAGTAAATATTTATTAAATTATAAGTTGAGAAATTTATGAAGGTTAAATCTATTGATATAATTAAAAAAATATATTTTAAGCAATAAAAAATTACAATATTTATCAATATTTCATATCATTATATTTAAAGACAAAATCCATATACAACTTGAGTGAGCCTAATGGTTAAGAGCATGTGTTTCCTCCTAAGAGGTCATTTGTTCAAAATTAGAGGGGGTAGAGTATGTATGTCTGGCTAGACTTAGCAATGAAATCGCTACTGGGAGGTGGGTCCTTTGTCCCACAAACAAGAGGGTCTCATACACCAATTTGGTGTCTGGCTTGGGCCAAGAGGCCTTCTACAACCCACTATATGAATAATGTGTAGGTGTATTGTAAAAATGTTTATCAAATTTATATTAGTATTTCTTATTTATAATGGGTAAAGTATTGGTAAACATTTACATGTTGGTTAAAAGTAATATAGAGGTAGTGTTCGTAAAATGTTAAAAGTAATTTAAAATATTAAAATTCAATAATAATATTTTAGATAAAATAAAATCATAATATACATATTAAATAGGATTTGTTACAATACCATGGGCCAATACCATGTCTCATCAAACCATCTCTCGTTTCACAATCAGAATATCTTATAAATATTTTATTTGAATTTAATTTTATAACATTTATTTTATTAAATCTAAAAGAAGAAAGATCAATCTTATGTTTGAGATATAAGATATAAATAGTAGCTATAAATTAAGATCCATTTTCCCATATAAATTTAAATAATAATTTTGTAACCATATTTAGATTTGATTAATAAGCACATCAAAACTTAATACTTATAATATAACAATATATTTAACTATGTATGTTCAACCCCATTTTATCATGGATATTATTAATCATACCATACCATGGGCCAATACGATGTGTCATCAATACCACATGCCTTAAAACCATCTCTTGTAACATAGTCAAAATAATACATACAATATAACAATATTTTTAGCCATGGATATTCACCCCACACTTTACCATAGATATTATTTACCAAACCATACCATAGGTCAATAAAAAACCACCTCACATATAATTTAATTTTATTACATTTTTGGGTGGAGAGACACTCCTGTTATATTATGTTATCTAAACATTTTTACCGAGTCAAATTACATTAAAAAAAAAAAAAACAAAAACAAAATATTAATACTTAAATCAGTCTAGATCCATCTTAACTTCGATTATATCAAGCTCCGAGAAGGATCAAATATCTCAGGTGTGCTCCAAGAGGGATCAAATATCTCAGGTGTAATTTCTTTTTCAAGTTTTTCACTAAGCAAAGAGGTTTGCACCTCTAGATATTTTTATTACTTTTAACTTTTTTACACACACTACAACATCTCCCCATACTAGGCTCTATATTACTTTTAACTGACATAAATTTAAATAATAAAATTCAATTTGTTACATTATAATTTTGTTTTTATTAATAAAATTAAGAATACCTTTTTAGAGAAAAGAAAATGATAATATACTTATTAAATAGAATTTGTTACAATATCATGGGGAAATACTATGGCTAAATGATACAACATGCCCAAAAACCATCTCTCATTTCACAGTCAAAATATATTTAAATAATAAAATTCAATTTGTTACATTATATTTTTTTTTACTAATAAAATTAAGAATACCTTTTTAGAGAAAAGAAAATGATAATATACTTATTAAATAGACTTTGTTACAATATCATAGGGAAATACTATGGCTAAATGATACAACATGCCCAAAAACCATCTCTCATTTCACAGTCAAAATAGTTTATAAATATTTTATTTAAATTTAATTTTATAACGTTTTTTTTTATGAAATCTAAAAGAAAAATATTATAATTATTTTTGAGATATATATACACCTTTATGACATTAAAATATATACGATATAAATAGTAGTTATAAATTGAGATCCACTTTACCATATAAATAAAAATACTTAATTTATAACCATATTTAAATTTCATTAATAAACACATAAAAAATTAATACTTACAATATAACAATATTTTAAACCATGGATATTCAACCCCAATTTACCATAGATATTATTAACCATGCGATACCATGGTCCAATACTATGTCTCATCAATACCACATGCCCAAAAACCATCTATTATTTCAGAATCAAAACAATACTTACATTATAATAAGGTTTTTTTTTTTTAAGGAAATGAGTAGAATTTATATGTTTTAAAACTTGCTCTCGTTCAATATTTTCCAAATTTGGTTATATATACTCGAAAAGAATGCCACAAAGTTTGATAAAACTACATAACATAACAATGACATATAAAATGAAACCAACTAACCGATATCCTCCAACGTCTTTGGTGGACTGTCCTCCTCAGCCGCGTGTTCGTTAAGTCCAATAAAACTATTCATTCCTGACCCGTGATGTTCTTGTCCCTCATATTCAGCTACCTATGAACTAGATGGTTTCGATTCTCCAAGCCCAAAGACCTCTTTCATCAAACCAAACGTCGCCAATTCTACCTTGACTTCCATCCTATCACCTTTAAAATTCAATTTAGGATTTTTGTTTTCGGTTGATCCACAAACTTTTGCAACAACTCTAGATCCTTCTCAATTCCAATGAGATGAAATATCACCACTATAAATTTATCACAAACCTCCTGTGCAAGTTTCTCCCCAACTTTCTCCACTATTGTCGCTATGTTGCACATGGATAATGTCCCGTGCTCCATACTTTTTCCGGTTCCATTGATCATGGAGGAAGCCATTCTAAGAGGAATCTTTCCCTGCATGTGTATATCCCTCAAGTTTAACTGCTTCATCGAACTCCTTAAAATATGACTCTATTCATTGTCTAATATAGTTCATGTCTCTTTGCATTGAATAGTATTCCCAAAATGCTGATCTGTCTCGACACGAGCCTCCATCCCCACAGCTAACAATTTGATTTTAGATTGTATTGTTAATGCTTAATGAAGCTGAAGTGGATTACTATTCTTTTGATCCCTAGTTTCGATAATTAATGTCATTCCCTTCCTTTTCCACTTTTCCATTGTCATGATGTTTGATCCTTCATGCGATATCTTGATGCAAGTGATGGGAGAAAATGGTATGACATCGTTAATGCATGAATTATTCCAATCATCATCTGAGGTCAAGGTTTACATGTATTCAATCATGGGAAATGGCATATTTGGGGGAGCATTTATTTTATTATTGATAACTTTTGTTCTAGGGAAATTCCTGTATTGGTTTGATAAATTTCTTCTTAACTGTTCTCTCTTTTAACATGGAAAATTTATAGTAATTTAACTTATTTAGATTAATCTCTATCTTCTAGAGAGTAGGGGATAGTTCTTAATCTATTTGCTTCTTGATCTTGGAGAACCTTTGGATAATGACCATTGAATCTCAAAATATACTTGATTTCCCTAGGCATTTGTAGATAGAAATCCTTAATCATTTCTAGAGAGATAGGGCTTCAAATAGATTATTCAAAGAATTTCCCAATCCCTATGCATACCTTCTTTCTATTTTTTCATCGAGGTTGTAAAACACCCGTAATGCTACAACACTCCTAATGCTCCTACCCCCCCCCATTCTAATACTATTTTTAACCATGGATACTCAACCCACTTTAAAATGGATATTATTAGTCATAACATGCCATACCATACCATGGGCTAATACTATGGCTCATCAATAACACATGCAGAAAGACCACCTCTCATTTCAATATATATATATATATATATATATCACATGCATTCACCACATACAAAACACTACCCTTAATTTGACAACATATTGGGAAATACCTCTAAAAATCACATTATTTAATCCCCTGCCAATACGAACCTAATACACCTTCCCAATTAAAAAAACCTACTTTCACTACATATTGTAGGTATACATTTTTTATACCTTTTTATATCTTTTCATTAACTTTGAGCTCCATTTTTTATACCTGCAAATATAAAACCCTTTATCCCCTATATATCACCCAATATATTATGTTATTTTTTCCTGAATATATATATGCACGCATTATGGTATTGCTCCCCTAGTGGAGCCCCTATGCATCCCAGTATGGAAGAAATGTTGTAATTTCATGTTGAATCTTATAATTGAATCAACTAGTCGAGCTTACTTATCAAAATAAATGATAGAGATAGAAGAATAAATAACAATATACCTTGCAAAATCATAAGAAACTAAAGGCACTAGTTCACTTGTATATATCCATTTTTAAATTTGAATGGTGCAATTGAATGGATGAAAACCTAAAATCAAAGCATTTGTTCATGCTTTGAACTTCCAACTACAAAGTAATTAACAATGGTAGCTATAAATTAAATTGTTAGGGGTTACTTTGGAAATGTTTATTTTTAAATTGAAAAATTTATAAAGAAAATGATCAATAAAAACAAGTACTTGACAATCCAATATGTAAATTTATATTAATTATAAAAGCGAGATAGAGTTAAATATGTCAACTATATTTTATATTGACGCTATGCACAAGAAGAAATGAATACAAATAGTAAAATAACTCTTTGATTTATTTTCAACCTTTAAAATTTTCAATTTCATATTAATTAGTAGTATCTCCATTGGTTTATGGAAATTCTTATTGTTATTATTATTTTAGATAAGATATGATGTGAGGGTTAAAATAGGTTAACCATGGTCAAATGTCAAATTGCAACAAATATTATCTCAATATGAAAATCAACCATGATCAACCATGGTACAGTGTCACCGTCAGACAAAATTTTTCTCACTATAAAAATCAACCATGGACAACTGTGGTCAACCATGGTTAGTCATGGTCAACGATGGTTATCCATGGTCCAACGTCGCATTGTGAAAAATATTGACTGAATATGAAAACTAATCATGGTTAACCATGGTTCAATGTCATATTGTGCCGAAGACTATCTCAATATGTAATCAACCATGGTCAACCATGTTTATTTTAGCATTTATAATATTTATCATAGGGTTTATATAATTTAGTTTATAATATTTATCTTAGGGTTTATTATAGGATTTTCTCAACATGAAAATAAATCATGCTCAACCATGCTCATCCATGGTCCAATGTCACATTATGACAAAGATTGTCTGAATATGAAAATCAACCAATGTCAACCATGGTCCAACATCACATTTTGAAAAATATTGTCTGTACATTAAAAGAAATCATGGTCAGTCATTTTCAACCATGATCAACCATGGTCCAATGTCACATTATGACAAGGATTGTTTCAATATGAAAATCACCCATGGTCAACCATGTTCTGATGTTGCATTCTGAGAAAGATTGTCTCAATATTTAAATCAACCATAGTCAACCATGGCCAATCATTGTCAAACATGGTCAATAACCATGGTCACATTGTGAAAACGATTGTCTCTTGGTCGAATGTCACATTGTGTCAACCATGGTCATCCATGGTCCAATGTTACACAATTACAAATATTGTGACAATATGAAAATAAACCAATGTCAACCATGGTCAATCATACTCAGCTATGGTCAATAACCATGGTCACATTGTGGCAAACATTGTTTCTTGGTCCAATGTCACATTCTGAAAACATGGTCTTCCAAGGTCAACCATGGTCCAACGTCACATTCTATTAAATATTGTCTCAATATGAAAATCAACCATTGTGCAACATCACATTGTGAGAAAGGTTGTCTCAATATGAAAATAAATCATGGTAAATCATAGTCCAACATCGTATTGTGACAAATATTTTGTCACTATCAAAATTAACCATTGTCAAGCATGGTCAACCATGTTTAATTTAGGGTTTATAATATTTATCTTAGGATTTATATACATTGGGTTTATAACCATGATCAAACATAGTTGGCCATGGACAACAATGGCCCAATGTCACGTTGTGACAAAGGTTGTCTCATTATGAAAATCAACCATGGTCAACCATGATCCAACATCGTACTATCACAAAGATTTTGTCTATATTGAAATCCACCATGGTCAACCATGTTTATTTTAGGTCTTATAATATTTATCTTATGGTTTATATACCTTGGGTTTATAAATTATATACCTTGGGTTTATAAATTATGGTACAACCATGGTACAATGTCACATTGTGATAAATATTGTCTCAATATGAAAATCAATCATGATCAATGACGGTCCAATGTTGCATTGTGACAAATATTTTATTGACAATAAAATCAATCATGGTCAACCACAGTTCAATGTCGCATTTTGACAAGGATTGTGTCAATATGAAAATCAACCATGGTCAACCTTGTTCCAACGATGGATTCTAACAAATATTATCTCAATATGAAAGTCAACCATAGTCGCATTTTGTCAAAGATTGTCTCTTGGTCCATCATCACATTGTGACAACAATGGTCATCCATGGTCATCCATGGTCATCCATGGTGCAACGTCGCTTTCTAAGAAAGATTGTCTCAATATGAAAATCAACCATGGTCAACCATGGCCAATCATGTTCAAGCATGATCAATAACCATGGTCACATTGTGACAATATTGTTTCTTGGTCCAACATCACATTGTGACAACATGATCATCCATGGTCAACCAAGGTCCAACGTCGCATTGTGACAAAGGTTGTCTCAATATCAAAATCAAACATGGTCAATCATTGTCCAATGTCGCTTTGTTAGAAAGGTTGTCTCAATATGAAAATCAATCATGGTCAACCATATTTTAATTTCACATTGTGACAAAGATTTTCTCAATAAGAAAATTAGTTGTGGTCAACCATGTTTATTTTACGATTTAAAATAATTATCTTAGGGTTTATATAACTTGGGTTTATAATATTTATCACAAGGTTTATATACCTTGGGTTTATAATATTAATCCCTTAGGTTTAATATTATTCCCTTGGCTTTATAATACCTTGGAGTTTTAGAATTAATCCCTTGGGTTTATCAATCAAAGGGTTTATATGCATAGGGCATAATATTATTCATAAGGTACGTTATATTTATCGTAGGCTTTAATATAAATCCCTTAGGTTTATGATCATGGTCAACCATGCGCAACCATGTTACAATGTCACATTGTTACCAAGTTTGTCTCAATATGAATATCAACAATGGTAAGCCATGGACTAATGTCATATTTTCACAAAGATTGTTTTAATATCAAAATAAACCATGGTAAACCATGGTCAACCATGTTTATTTTATGGTTTATGGTATTTATGATAGGATTTATATACCTAGGGTTTATAATATTAATCACCTGGGTTTAATATAAGTACCTTGGGATTTTTGTATTAATCCCTTAGGATTATTACTGTTGGTGAGGTCCAATGTCACAGTGTGAGAAATATTGTCTCCACATTAAAATTGATCATGGTCAACCATCGTCCAATCTTGAATTGTGACAACGATTGTCTCAATATGAAAATTGACCATGGTCAACGAGGTTGAAACGTTGTATTCTAAAAAACATTGCCTCGATATGAAAATCAACCATTGTAAACCATGGTGAATAACCATGGTCAAATTGTGACAAATATTGTCTCTTTTTCCAACGTCACATTGTGAGAACCATGGCCATCCATGGTCAACCATGTTCCAACGTCACATTCTGACAAAGATTGTTGCAGTATGAAAGTCAACCATGGTCAACTATGGTCGAATATTTATGGTCACATTGTGACAAAGATTGTCCCTTGCTCCAACTTCACATTGTGACAATATGGTCTTACATGGTCAACGATGGTCGAATGTCAGATTGTGACAAAGATTGTCTCAATATAAAAAGTAACAATGGTCAACTATGGTAAAGCATTGTCCAATGTCACATTTTGAGAAGGGTTGTCTCAATATGAAAATCAATCCTAGTAAACCATAGTCCAACAGAGCATTGTGACAAAGATTTTGTCAATATGAAAATCAATGATGGTCAACCATGTTTATTTTATTGTTTATAATATTTATCTTAGGGTTTATATACCTTGGGCTTATAACCATGGTCAACCATGGTCCAACATCGAATTGCCACAAAGATTTTGTCAATATGAAAACCAATCATGGTCAACCATCGTCAACCATGTTTATTTTAAGGTTTATAATATTTATATTAGCGTTTATACACCTTGGGTTTATAACAATGTCGAATTATGACAAAGATTGTCTCAATATGAAAATCAACCAACCATGTTCCAATGTCGCATTGTGACAAATATTGCCTCAACATTAAAATCAAAATCATGGTCGACCATGGTTAACCATGGTCCAATGTCGCATTGTGAGAAGGGTTGTATCAATATGAAAATCAATCATGGCAAACCTTTCTTGAATGTTATATTCTAACAAATATTTTCTCAATATGAAAATCAACAATGGTCAACCATGTTTATTTTAGGATTTATAATTGTTGGGTTGTGTTATATTCCTTCCACAACTAGCCCACTTGGTTAATCAGGTGGTTAGAGGGGGGTGGATCCTCACCTTCGTTGCACCGATTGCATAGCGGGGGGGTCACAGGGGGTTTGAGGGGTGTAGCTAACCCCCCTCTATGGGGTCCAGGGAAACACTGCAGGAAATTTTGTTTTTGGACCCTATATTACGTTGGGCGGACCTACCTATGTTTTTTTGCATGATTTTCACCCATGGTTTTGGACACGATGGTTTTTGGTCCATGGTATTGGATGCTTCCACATCTATAAATATGTATTGTAACATTGAAAGGAACATAATGAAAAATCAAGTTAGTATTCTCGATTTTGGGATCCAAGGGAAAATCTCTATGTATATGTGTTTTATGTGTTATGTTGTTGCATTTTTTATTTTTTGTGTTTTAGAATTTGTATGCAGGTAATTTCTGTACGGGGTTAAAACCTACATTTGCTATGAGAGTTGTTTTGGCTTCAATGAGATGTCTTCTTTGCTAAGGGGTTTCGCTCGGGCCTGTGGTAGACCCTGTTCAGTGGGAAATCTGCGAGATCGATTCTGGTGGTGAAAGAAGATGGCAAGCAGTGGAAAGATAGAGATCGAGAAATTTAATGGTAAGAGTTTTGGGTTGTGGAAACTCAATATGGAAGATCTTTCGGTGGATAAGGATCAGTGGACCACAGTAGATCTGGGTACTAAACCAACAGGAGTGTCCAATGAAGAACGAAAGAAGTTGGATCAGAAGACAAAGAGCACAATACGATTGTGTGTCTCAGATTTAGTATTGTTCAATGTATCAGGGGAAGCTACGATGAAGGCTTTGTGGGACAAGTTAGGGACTTTGTACCAATCTAAGTCTCCACTGAATAAACTATTCCTGCAGAAAAAGTTATATAACCTGAGGATGAAAGATGGAGACTTGGTGACAGAGCATCCGAACGCATTTAGTATTGTGGTAAGTCAGTTATTATCTATTGATATTAAAATTTCAGATGAAGATAAGTGGATCAGTGTGTTGTTTTCTCTACCATATTTGTGGGATAGTCTAGTTATTGCAATAGGTAGCAATACAACTGCCTTGCAATTTGATGAAATAGTCTCATCCTTGCTGACAGAGGAGATGAGTGTTGGTACCATTCGCTGACCTCCTTTTTCCTCTTCAAACACATCGTTTGCCTACCTTTTTCCTTCATACATCTCTTAGACCCCTTGAAATTGATTAGTTAACAGTATTATAGTTGTTAAATACATTAGAATTGATTTATGAGTTTTATGTTAAAGAATTGGGGATTTTTGATAAAAAGACTATAGGAAGTTGCAACATCCTGTAATTGGTTTATTGTTTGACATATGGCATGGCAGCTAGGCGAAATCAAAGGGTAGGGATGAAAAGTAGAATGTACAAGCATGGACGAACACCTATCCTACAGCAGAACCAACGCTCTTGGAGGCACGGTCAATGACGGTCAAATTATAGCATGTTGGCGACAAAAGCAGCAACAGCATAGGGCTCTAAACCGATGTAGTTTTATTCCTTTTTGAAATCGGTTCAGAATGGAAACAACTTAAAAACTATGCCATGGCAAAAGCGGCAACAGCCGCATCACGAATGTACATTCATTTCGAAATGTAAATGTTGTAAAAACATATGAAAACACAGTTATGTGTGGTCAGTTAGTGGTTATCATTGTATCGTTCTGAAAACAGAGTTTTGAACTTAATACCAAAAACACGGTTGCAGTCACGATTTCCTTGTTGCGTTGATTCTATAGTTGCTTGAGCACAGTCCAGTCTACCTCTGAAACGCAGACGGACCCTGCATGGAACGGGTATACTCTCATTTTATTTCATTTGGAACTTCTGAATATTCAATAGTATGCACAGTGATTAGAATTTAGTTTATGCTTTCATTGATTCAATTAGAAATTCATATGAGTAATGTTTATGATGGTAGCTTGAAGGATTCATTGCAGAGATCGTTGAACTGTATCCTGTAAGGGATCTGGTCTTTCGGTATTTTTAAGAGCATCTTCATGAACCATGTCTCTCATATATTTGAATTTTAAATGTACTTGTGATTCTAGTATATTTCAATCTTTCATGAATGGTAAACATTGAATGTTGAGTGTTCACTGAACAGGGGTTTTATGCACAGTATCCTCGTAAGGGGATTGAAATCTTGGTTTAAGTAATACACAACGTTTTTAGAATAGGTAGATGAATGGAGTGACCTGAGGGTCCAGGTGATAGGGAGAATACCTCAACCTTCCGTAAAGAAGTTCTGTAACCTATCATCACAAACACTTAGTTAGGAATCCTTTATGTCTATAGATTGTAGACACATGCCTCAAAGTTTACTGATCCTGGTCGATAATAAATATAGCCTAATCTAGCACCCTAGATAGGACACTACATTTTGGCGCCGTTGCCGGGGACGCGTACTTAAAGGATTTAAAAAGAAAAAATTCAATAAACAAAAAACGATCAAAAACATAGATTTAGAAATCATGTTCATTTATGCCTAGATTTAGAGACAATCAAGGTAGATTCATAAAAACCCCCCATCCAAAAACTAACCTATCATCAGGAGCATACTCTTTAGGAAATACGACACCAGCTGAGGAAGTCACCATAAAAGCATTAGAGGATAAACAAAAGTCAGGACAAAGACTTACTCTCATCGAAAGGCAAACTTTATTAGCACATAAATCACAGAAGAAACACTTTCGTAGATCCTCCACACAAGGAGAAAGTAGCACAGTGACCGAACAATCTGTCTTTAATCTCCTCTTTAAAACAAGTGACACTGACACAGAGAAACCTATTAGAATGGCTGAGGAAGGAGATGGATCAGTACCAAATCAAGGACAAAGAGATGAAGAAGAGTCAACCTTTAAGTTTCCTATACATGAACCATAAGAAGATGATGGGATCAAAATGAAAAACATACCTCCATCCGTGCTACCAAACTTTTATGGTATGGCTTCGGAAGACCCAGAATCATTCTTGTTCGAGTTTGACATTGTATGTCGAACATATGGTTACACAGATGATGCCCATAGGCTTAGACTCTTCCCAGCGACATTAAAGGCATCAGCCTTGAGATGGTTCATGAGGCTTGGTGAGCATGCGATAATTGATTGGGATGGCATGACAAGAATATTTCTAAGGAAATATCAACCTTATTGTAGATCCAAAGATTCCAAAGATTATATCTTTAGAATGAGCCAACAAGAGGATGAAACCTTAGAGGAGTACTTAGAACGGTTTGTCTACAACTTACAAAAATCCAAACACCGAACTATGCCTCTTGATCTGATCCGCACAATATTTTTGAAAGGCATACGAGAGGAATACATGGATGATCTTAATTTGATGGGCAAAGGTGACATTTCTACCTTACCTTTTGAACAAATCATTGAGTTATGCGAAAAGTATTCAAGGAGCAAAGCTAAAATTGCAAAAAGAACCCTGTCATCCAAAGTCACAAAATCTGCTTCAGCAAGTGTCACAAGGGCTGAAATAGGGAATCTGTTAGAAGAATTTAAAATAGATCTGTTAAGCACCTTAGGGAACCAAATTGACACTCTAAAGGCTAAGAAGAAACAAGAAGATGAAGATCAGATAATGGCCATCTTCTGCCCAAAATGACGGAAGAAACATGCCTTAAAAGACTGCCCATTAGAAAACATCCAAGTTTGTGCCTTCTGTACTGAACATCATGATATATTTAATTGTCCTAAAGTTAAGGTTTTGCAGAACTGTAATATGGTAGCTAATGCAGAGATGGAAAACGTGTATTACATGGGCACAAAGATACCATGGCAGCCAAGGCCAACACCTCAAGGTATGTTTCCAAATCAAAATTTGCAATTTCCTGTAAATGATCAAATGTATGCTCAGAATTCATGGAGTGTACCCATGCCATGGCAGCACCAAAATCACCCACAGCAACAATGGAGACCATCTCAACAATACTCTCAATCCTATCATACATATCGTCAATCATACTGTTATGAAACCAACTCAAGAAAAGATAGAAAAGAAAGATCAACGCCTTAGAATTCAGCCTCTTCGAGGGAGCAACCTCCTTTACATTACATAAATGAACAATTCTTGGATGATACAAATGACAAAACCTCCTTTCTATATATGTGAGTCTAAGGAGTCACAATATAATCCAACCGACCTAACAATAATAATATAAAGCCACAAAAATAACAATAGAGGGATTCTATGGGGCACAGAAATAACAATATGGGGGTAACAGGGGCACAACAATATAAATAAGGGGTATAACTACAATAGTAATGGGGTAATCACTAGTATTATAGGGACCCAACATGCCCCTCTCCTTCAAAAAAGTGTTGTCCTCAACGCTTGAGCAGTTCTGGATACTTCTACATAAAATTCTCATCCTCCCATGTGGAATCTTTAGCGGATAAGTTCTTCCACTTGATAAGATACTCTGAAATTGATCGATTTCGTAGCTGTCGAGTTCTTGTTTCTGTGACTGCTTCTGATTCCAATATAATTTTTCCTTCCTCGTCAAGTTCTGGCAATATTGTTTGAACTGGGAGCTTGTAACCTATAACCTTCTTTAAACATGAAACATGGAAAACTGGGTGCAATCGAGAAGCTGCAGGAAGCTCCAATTTGTATGCCATAGTACCAATCTTTTCCAACACCTTGCACGGACCATAATACTTTGGTGATAATTTATTATCCTTCTTAGCTTGCTTTAGGGACATTTGCTTATATGGTTGTAGCCGTAGGAATACCCAATCACCTACATCAAAACTTCTTTCACTGCGATGTTGATCTGCCTGTTGTTTCATTCTATTTTGTGCCAACATGAGGTTATCCTTTAAGAGTTGGAGGACTTGTTGTTGATGTTCGATGTGATGTTCCACTGCCTGAACCTTAGAATTTTCTCTTAAATATGATGTGATTGATGGTGGTTGGTACCCATAAAGTGCCATAAATGGGGTCATTTTTGTTGCTGTATGGAAGGAAGTGTTATACCACCATTCAGCCAGAGGCAACCATTTGACCCATTGTGTCTGTTTATCAGATACAAAGCAACGAAGATATCCTTCCAAACATTTGTTTACTATCTCAGTTTTCCCATCAGATTGAGGATGATAAGATGAGCTATGAGCTAATTGAGTACCAAGACAAGAAAATAATTCTGTCCAAAAATTTCCAGTGAAAATGGGATCTCTGTCACTTACAATAATCTTTGGATTTCCATGTAGCTTTTGAACTGTTTCCATAAATGCAGTAGAAACTGTACTGGCTTTAAATGGATGTGATAATGCACAAAAGTGTGCATACTTGGTAAGTCTGTCAACTACCACCATGATGACACTCTTTCCCTCAGACTTGGGTAAACCTATGATAAAATCCATTGAAACCTCCTCCCAACGTTGGCCTGGAATGGATAAAGGTTGTAATAGACCCGGTGTCTTAATTGTTTCAACTTTAATTTGTTGGAAAACCAAACATTCCGCCACAAACTTTTGAATATCTGATTTAAGGCCATCCCAAAAAAATTCCTTCTTAACCCTGTGGTAAGTTTTTAAAAATCCTGAGTGCCCTCCTAAGGGAGAAGTGTGCAATTCCATAAGAATCTTTTTTTTTTAGCTGGGAATTCTTACAGAGGTATAAGCGATCTTTGTACCATAACGAATCATTTTTCCAGCTAAATGTATCAGAAGTACTGGAATCTTGTTGTAGCTTTCGAATAAGTGCCCACACTTCTTCGTCATTCTTCCATTCCTCCTTTGCTTCGTTTATCCAATCTGGTTGGATAATAGAAATGGCACACAACAATGCTTCCATATCCTCATCCTTTCTTGAGAGTGCATCTGCCACCACATTTTGCTTCCCTTTTTTGTAGATGATTTCAAAGTCATAACCCAACATCTTTGTGACCCACTTTTGTTGCTCTTCAGAGGATAATCTTTGTTCTAAAAAGTATTTAAGGCTATCATGATCCGTTTTTACCTTGAAGTGTCTTCCCATTAGGTAGGGTCGCCATTTCTTAAGTGCATGGAGTATTGCCAACATTTCCTTCTCATAAATAGCTTTTCTTAAAAACTTTCCCTTGATTGGACGACTTTCAAAAGCAATGGGTCTTTCATCTTGCATTAGAACAACACCAATTCCATTTCCTGAAGCATCACATTCCACAATAAAGGTTTTTGTGAAGTCCGGTGTAGCTAAGACCGGTGCTTGGCACATTGCCTCTTTAAGATGTTTAAAGGCCTTTGTTGCTTCCGGAGTCCATGAAAATGAATCTTTCTTCAATAATGTTGTTAGAGGTGCTGCTATTCTCCCATAATTCTTAACGAACTTGCGATAATACCCTGTCAACCCAAGAAATCCTCGCAAATGCTTTATGGATGTGGGGATTTTCCATTCCTTAATGGCTTTAGCTAGGGTCTACCTTAACTCCTTCATGAGATACAATATGACCCAAATATTCCACCTCTTGGACTCCAAAGAAACATTTGGATATTTTTGCATATAATTGTTTCTCCTCCAATAGTTGCCTTGTCAACATGTTCAACATGATCCTTCCAAGACTTGCTGTAGATTAGTATATCATCAAAAAATACCAACACATATTTTCTAAGGAATGGTTTGAAAATTGAATTCATCAAACCTTGAAATGTTGAAGGTGCATTGCTAAGGCCAAAAGGCATGACCAAAAATTCATAATGACCCTCATGAGTTCTAAATGCCGTTTTCGGAATGTCTTCAATCTTCATTCTGATTTGATGATATCCTGAACGAAGATCCAACTTGGTGAAGTAAATTGATCCATGAAATTCATCCAGTAATTCATCAATGACAGGAATGGGGAACTTATCTTTAATAGTGAGCTTGTTGAGCTCCCTATAATCTGGACACATGCGCCATGATCCATCCTTCTTGTGCACCAATACTACTGGAGCTGAGAAAGAACTTTGACTCGGTTGAATTATACCAGCCTCTAGCATTTCTGCAACCATACGTTCAATTTCACTTTTTTGGACATATGGATATCTGTACGGCCTGATGTTTGGAGGAACACTTCCTGGAATCAGATGAATAGCATGATCATGATCACGCATAGGTGGGAGACCTTTGGGAGTCTCAAATACCTTGGAATGATTGTCCAGGACTTTTTGAGATCTGGAGAAATAGATGATTCCAATGTGGAAACATCTAGTGAACATAATTGTGCAATTACACCTCTTTGCTCCTTTTTTAGAAGCTTTGTCATGCCATTAGAGCTGATTATCTTTCCTGGTTTCCCTGCAATACCCCTTAATTCAACTTCCTTTCCTTCCACAGAAAATTTCATGAAAAGTTCTTGAAAATTAAAAGCTATTGTACCCAAGGATTGTAGCCATTGGACTCCTAGTACAACATCAGCACCTCCCATTGGAATGGAAAGCATTGGGCTAGTCAATACATATTCTCCCATGGATAGCTTGATATTATGGCACTTTCCAGAACAATTTATTGTTCCTCCATTTGCAATCATCACTTGACACTCTGGTGCTGGATATAGGAAGCAATTCAATTCTTTTGCTACCCTACAATGAATAAAATTGTGGGTGCTTCCTGAATCAATCAACACTATTACCTTTTTCTTCTTGATTTGTCCTTCTATCTTGATGGTTTGAGGAGTGGTAATTCCCGCCAATGCATTACAAGATATGGTCGGATTTATTTGTTCTTCATCTAGGCTTTGTTCCTGGAATATATCCTCTTCTTTTGACCTTTCTTGCTCCTTTTCTTCTTCCTCTTCACAATCTATGTAGAATAATTTCTTCTCAGCACACTTATGACCTTTTGTGTATTTGCTATCACAATTGTAACAAAGCCCTTTTGCTCTTTTTTCTTCCAATTGTTGTGGTGTCAACCTTGTAGGTTGTGGAAGACTATGGGCAACAACACTTCCGTCTTTATAGTTGTGAATGGTATGCTTCCTAGTTGCCATAATTTTGCTTTCCATTTTTCTTGCTAACCTGAATGCCTTCTCTAATGAATCAGGTTCCCAAAGGCGCACATCATGTTGGATATTATCCTTTAAAGACCCTATGAACACATCAATCCTATGCTCCTCTAGAATATCTTTTACCCTTATGTTCAATTTTTGGAACTCCTCAATGTGCTCCATTATTGAACCCTTTTGTTTGAGACTTATCAATTGGCTAAAAAAGGTGTTGCTTTTTGTATCCTCATAATGTGCTATCAATTCTTCCGTAAAAATTGCCCAAGTGATAAATTGTTTACGAGAACAAAGCCATTGATACCATACAAACTGATTTGGTTCCAAATATAAAGTTGCCATACGTACCTTTTGTGTGTTTTGCACATTATTGAGATCGAAGAATTGCTCCATCTGTAATATCCATGTGGCGGGATCCTTGCCATCAAACTTCCTCATATCGATTTTTGGAATATGGTGGGTCTTCGATCCAACATTAGAGTCTATGGAATCATGATTAACATTTATTTTGTTCACATCATGAGTTTCCTTTACAACCTTTTCACCATTAGTAAGTATTTCTTGTAGAAAATTTGTCAAATCTGTCTTCAAATCTGCCATGTCTGTCTTCAAATCTGTCCTCAAATCTCTCTTTAGATCATCCATATTAGCTTCCATGCCCTTTATCTTAGATTCCACACCATTTATCTTAGATTCCACGCCATTTATCTTAGCATCTGTTAGCTTTTGTGAGTGTGACATTTGTTGCACTTGTTCTTGTAATTTTGATATATCATGTAGCATTTCTTCCTCTTCTTCATGAGTCATGCTAGAGCTTTCAGGTTCCTTACTAGGTGTTTCAATTTTCATTCCTCGGGGCATCACTTACCGATAATAATGCTTTACTATGCCATTTGAATTCCTTCAAACCAAGCTTATGCAAAAATTTAAAAAAAAAACTACACACCTTTTTTTTACTTCGTAGAAGCCTGATATTGAATTTGATGTATCTCTGTAATTTCGAATCATCCAATTTTGAAATTGTGACCTGTAGTAGCCTTGTATGTCCTCTTTCCAATGCCACTAGTCTAATCCAAATTGGATTCTCCAAGGAAGAGTTATGCACAATCTCCCGCAGTGACCTGATTATAGACTATTTCAGTAGAGAGAACTTGTATGAAGTGCCACGTGTTACTGCTTCAACTTTTGACTCTAAAAAATATATAAAAGAAAACTACAGTTCGTCCTATTTCTGTACCTTCTTACAAAATTTCAATCCGATGCTCAGAAAGAAAGTTATGACGATTTTCCCCAGGTCACCTGTTTTGAGTGTAATTCAGGAGTCTGCCAAAAGACCAACTTCCTCAGATCATATCTCCTAAACTATCGAGCGAAAAGCTCTGAAATTCGGACCCAAGGTTCAGCGCGATTTCTTCTCAAATGGGTTTTGTTTGCGACTTCTGAAACATCACAGAAAAAAGTTATAGCGAAAATGCCATGATGACCTGTTTGGAGCAGCGAAACCCTAGAATCCAAATCTCTGATACCAAATGTTATGAAACCAGCTCAAGAAAAGATAGAAAATAAAGATCAATGCCTTAGAATTCAGCCTCTTCGAGGGGGAAACCTCCTTTACATTACAGAAATGAAAAATTCTTGGATGATACAAATGACAAAACCTCCTTTCTATATATAGGAGTCTAAGGAGTCACAATATAATCCAGCCGACCTAACAATAATAATATAAAGCCACAAAAATAACAATAGAGGGATTCTATGGGGCACAGAAATAACTATATGGGGGTAATAGGGGCACAACAATATAAATAATGGGTATAACTAGAATAGTAATGGGGTAATCACTAGTATTATAGGGACCCAACACATACCAACCATATTCACAGCCATATCAACAATATCATCAGCCATATTCATCACATCCTCAACCATATCAGCAGTATCCTCAGCAGCAAGTTGTTTACCAACCTCAACCTACTCAACAAGCACTGCCTGCTCCTCCACCAATAAATCCACCACAACTGTAATTTCCATCTAACTCACAACCTGCCAGACCTACTCAAATTCCTGCTCAAACTGTCCCAAATCCAAATAACAGAGCAGAGAGGCCAGCCTACAATGTAGAAGAGAGAACCTCATATCCCACACTACCCTTGCAAAATATCAACTTGAGGTCTGGTAGGGTACTCCACAAAGATTCTCCAATAACAGATAAACAAGAAGAAAACACAGAAAAAGAAAGTGAAATGACAAATCAAAGAAAACCAAATGATGATACCAAAGATAAGCAGATGCAACCATTGCATCCACCTTTTCCAGACCGATTGGTCCAAATAAAACTTCCAATGTCTATACCACATTTTGATGTTTTAGATGAGCTCAAGAATGTCTATATAAAAATTCCGCTACTACAAGCCATAAAAGACATTCCCATATACACTAAAGCAATCAAAGAAATGTGTCTTAAGAAACCCACTAGGAAAAGGATTGATCCACAAACCATTCATGTTATAGGACATTTAGCTGGCCTTATGACAAATACCATCTCAATGGAAAAGTATGTTGATCCTGGTATCCCCATAGTTACTACAATCATTAACAACATACAGATTCCAAACACTTTAATAGATCTTGGGGCCGCAATAAATGTCATGACTCTTGAAACCATGAGAACACTCCAGCTCATAAATTTGCAGCACACAACGATTGTTCTAGAACTAGCTGATAGGTCTAAAGTGATTCCTGAAGGGATTTTGGAAGACATAATTTTTTCACTAGACTCTTGGGAGTACCCAATGGACTTCTTAGTTCTTCAACCCAAATCCAATCTAGGAGGGCACCCTATCATCCTTGGTAGACCATGGTTAGCGACTGCTGATGCATTCATAGGATGTCGATCGGGCAACATGATCATTTCAAGAGGGACCGAAAGAAAAAAACTCACTCTTTATCCATCGGCACAATCACCAGCAGTAACACACAATTTATGGCTTGATGATAAATACAATGATAAAGAAGAAGTACAATCTGTTTTTAGCATTGACCAAATCTATGATTTCCAAGAACAAAATAATAATGATTTGGTAGAATTGTTCCTTTCTAAACCTGATATTTCCGAAAATTTGCGAAATGACCAATATCATGCTGCAGATGTACTTTTAGCCCAAACTTTTCAAGAAACATGCACCATTCAATCTTTGCAAACCACATTTCACGATATTTTTCCAGTTCAATCCATCACAAACACACAGAGTTAGATCATAGAGATTAGTCCAGGGAAAACTCTGAACATAGGCAATCACCTAGACTCATCTCAGCAAGAGAAATTGATTCGACTATTGAGAAAATACCAGAAAGCATTTGCTTGGGACTACACCGATATGCATGGGATTCACCCTGACACATGCACTCACCATATTTATACAGATAGTACTATCAAACCAGTGAGGAAACCGCAAAGAAGAATGAACCCCATGCTCCAGGATATTGTCAGAGAAGAATTGCAAAAATTGTTGAGAGTTAATTTTATATATCCTATTTCTGACAGTCAGTGGGTATCCCCATTGGTTATAGTGCCCAAGAAAAATGGTAAGTGGCGCATTTGTGTTGATTACAGACAATTGAACAAAGCAATGCTCAAAGATTATTTCCCACTACCATTTATTGACCAAGTGTTAGACACCTTAGCTGGGAAATCATCATTTTCTTTTCTTGATGGTTTCAGTGGCTACAACTAGATCAGGATAGCCTCAGAAGATCAGGACAAAACCACATTCACCTGTCCTTGGGGTACTTATGCTTATAATGTTTTGCCATTTGGACTTTGCAATGCTCCAGCTACATTTTAGAGAGCCGTCTTAGCTATTTTCGCTGATTTAGTTCATGATTGTGTTGAAGTTTACATGGATGATTTTTCAGTGTACGACAATTCATTTGAACTTGCATTAGAGAACCTTGAAAGAGTTCTGAAAAGATGTATTGAAGCTAATCTATCCCTGAGAAATGAAAAGTTCTTTATGATGTTAAACGAAGGGATAGTATTAGGCCACTATATTTCTTTTCAAGGCATCAAAGTTGACCCAGCAAAAATCCAGATCATTGTTGATTTGCCAATTCCAAAGAATCAAAGAGAGGTAAGAATTTTCCTTGGGTATGCAAGCTATTACAGAAGGTTTATTGAACATTTTAGTAAAATAGATTTACCTTTGTTTAAGCTTCTAACAAAAGATGTACTTTTCAATTGGAATGAGAACTGCCAACAAGCATTTGAAGCACTCAAAAAAAAGTTATCAACCGCACCAGTCTTAAGAGGCCCTAACTGGAGCCTACCATTTCATATCTTTACAGATGCATCTGACACTGCAGTGGGTGCCTCATTAGGCCAAAAAGAGGAATCTTGAAATTATGTCATTTATTTCATTAGCAAAAATCTAACACCTGCAGAGTCAAACTACACAGTCACAGAAAAGGAAACACTTGCCATCATATATGCTGTGAATAAATTCCGACATTATATAACTGGTTATGAAGTCTTTGTACATACTGATCATTCTGCCGTTAGAAATTTAATGAATAAACCAATAACTAGTGGCAGAGTTACCAGATGGTTATTATTTTTACAGGAATTTAACATCACAGTGTTAGATAGACCAGGTAAAGAGAATCAGGTGGCAGATTTTCTTTCTAGACTGCAAAATCCAGGTGAGGTTGTTCCGATTGAATATTCTTTCCTAGATGAAAATTTATTTGCAATTTCCATAGTGAATCCTTGGTATGCTGACTTGGCCAATTATTTGTCTACAGGAAGGACACCTCCATACTTTACTCCAAAGGAAAAGAAGAGACTAGTCAAACAAAGTGCTCGATACTCATGGATTAATGGTGATTTATTTTACACTGGTTATGATATGATTATTAGAAGATGTGTAAGAAATGATGAGATAATTGATATTTTAAAATCTTGCCATGATGAACCGTGTGGTGGGCATTTTGTAGCTAAGAAAACAGCATTCAAAGTTCTCAGTCTTGGATAATACTGGCCATCCATTTTTAAGGATTCCAAGAAGTACGTGAAGAGTTGTGACATCTGCCAAAGAATGGGCAGGCCAACAGCTACAGACGAGATGCCACTTCAGCCCCAAGTTCACCTAGAGCCATTTGAAAAATGGGCTATAGACTTTATAGGACCCATTAACCCAACCTCCAATGGTAAGAAGTACATCTTAGTATGTACTGATTACGTCACAAAGTGGGCTGAAGAAAAAGCACTAGTTAGAGCCACCGAACAAACAGTGGTAAATTTCCTTTTTGAAGAGATTTTTGTAAGGTATGGAGTACCAAGGGAAATAGTGACTGATCAAGGTACTCAATTTACTTCAAAGTTAGTGAAGAACATCACAAACAAATACCAAATCAAGCACAGAAGAAGTACACCTTACCATCCACAGGCCAATGGGCAGGTGGAATCCACAAACAAAACTTTGGAAGGGATCATCACTAAAATTGTGGCAATGAATAGAAAGAATTGGGAAGAGAAGCTCAAAGATGCACTCTGGGCTTACAGAATTAGGTGGAAGAATACTACAGGATTTACACCATATCAGTTGGTGTATGGCAAAGAGGTAATTCTTCCTATTGAGTTTCAAATACATACTTTTAAACTCGCTGCAGATTTGCAAATTGACCTGGACCAAGCACAACAAGAAAGAATTCAACAGTTGAACCAGCTGGATGAAATGAGGCAGCAAGCGGAGGAAACCACAATCCTCATGCAAAAACAAAGGAAGAAGTGGCATGATGCACATATCAAGAAGAAGCAGTTCAAGGAAGGTGACTGGGCTTTACTTTTTGACTCTAAATTCAGAGATCATAAAGCCAAGTTTACCACCCATTGGATGGGCCCATACCAAATTATTCAGGCTTATGACAATGGTTCAGTCAAGCTCAAAACTATTGATGGAGAAGGTCATTCCTTTACTGTCAACGGCCATCGCCTAAAACTTTACACTAAGCCTATCAGCAAGCAAAATTTTCTCCAAATAGTATCTCAACAAAGAGAGGTTGAGATACTGCAGCCTTCAGCTGCAGTATCCCTGCCTTAGTTCATTTTATTTCAATTTAGAAATTCAAAAAGAAATTAAAAAAAAATATATAATAACAATGGGTTAGATGTGAAAACCACACTCTGGCACACTCTAACCCCGAATTCTTACTTGAAAACCAATTCGTTGGCGGGTAAGAATTCCTTTTCTTTTGTTCCCTATTTCATTTATCAACTGAATAATGACTTGAGGACAGGTCAACACTTTAGTGGGGGAGAGAGGCATCAGCATTTTGTTCTCTTATCTCTCCATCGTAAATTCTTAAAGATTTCTTATCTCATCTCCTCACTGTAAATTTCCAAAGCAGTTTGTTTCAGCATTCCAGATTTCAATAAAGAAGTTGTTTTGTCATTGTTTTATCTCAGAGGGACCTGGTTATAAACATTATGCAGGGGGACCTGTTCTGTCCAGAAGACCATGTTACCAACACCAGCAGTAATGGGACCTGTTTAAGACACATAAAAGGGACCTATTAAGAGACTATTACTTCAGCATTACTTCAACAAAGCTTCATCAAGTTTCTACAAGGATCCACAGGTTGTTGGGCACCAAGACTTCATCAAATACTAAAGATCAAGGAACCTGTATACATATAATTCTTTCTGCGGATTTCAAGAAAGCTGCATGAATATCTTCAAGATATCAGAGGGACCTGTTGCATTCGAATCTATCTCAGGGGACCTGTTATGAACAACAAAGAATAGTCAAAAGAGACTAGTCCTACCCAGCATGCCAATGCAATGCTTAAACAACCAACAAAAGTGTAATGTATTCCTTATTCTTAACATTTAAATTCTTAGATTAATTTTTAATGTTAAATTTAATAACTGTGACTGCTACGATCAATTTCAGAGACACCTCCATACCTATCACTCGTTATCCTATTGTTAATCCCTATCATCTTCCAATACTCCAACCCCTCTCATACTTATACGATTTTGTTAATCCCCTCTCATATCACCCTTTTCAATCTCTGTTACCAATCAATTAGACCCTACAGCCATCCCAACATTTCTATTTGGCCGGGTACCAACAGAAGCAGGACACGTGGTGAATTGTTTGGAAACCAAATGTCATGCGGGCTTGTTCATTATGTTTGAAACGGCCGAATTATGATTTAAACACCCGACGAAGCCAAATGATGCAAACGACTACCCGGAATCATATCCCAGTACTTCATATATATGCTTCTAGCGTTTCTATGATGGCATCCATACGACCAGTACAGCCATTCCTCTGTTTCAAAAGATGAATATGTTATGAATTGAGTTAATCCGGTTATTCCATTATCGTTTTCAGTTGTTCTATGTCAGCATTCGACTCCTGTGACTTCAACAGTAAACACTGAAAGTAGCAAGTGCCACGAGAGGAAAATGTAGTTAATTGGATTTGACCTCTATTACAAGATAGTCAATCGAGCATCGTTGGGTTACTAAAGGAGCTAGTGTTAAAGAGCCGAGGATGCCACCAGGTCAGCAGCATTAGGGCGGAAAGTAAAAGGTAACAAATCAAAACTTCTTTGTTGAATTTGTAAAACATAAACAAAGAAGAGTTAGAGCACAACTCTCGGCCACAATGACCAATAGGGTCGAACCAAGCATATTCGACAATTCCCAGTATCATGAAGATTGCATTTCAATTCTTAAAGAAATACAGTGGCTGCCCTTTTTAGAGAAATTTCGTGGAAGTAATGAAGAGGTCACCAAACAGTTCGCCTTTACATTCAACGGAGAGAAAGCTCTGATAGGTAATTTTTCATTCAGAGTTTCGGAAGATACCATAGCTCAAGCCCTAGGGATCAGCCCAGAAGGGGAGAAGTACTTCAAGACAAAGCAATTTAAAGAGAAATCATGGACTCAATTTATTTCTAGATCCAGGGTTTCATCCGTTAATTGGAAGAAAGGCGTTCCAAGAAGTTGGCTGGTGCATCCCTGGGACAAGATGGTCTATATCATCCAAAAGTTTGTAACTTGTGAAGGCCGCTACAGTATTGTTTACTTGTACCATATCAAGTTACTGTTACATTTGAAAGGGCAGTGTGTTATCAGTCTGCCATACTTCCTCTTGCAAAGCCTAACCAAAATGTCAAAGACCATCCAAAAGCAGAAAGGTAACGAAGACAAGAGCTTATATCACTTTGGGTTAATTAAAATTCTTATTGAGTATGAATTGCAGAGAAGAGGGAAAACGTGGAAGGATTTCTTGGCTTCTAACCAAATTAAAGACGAAGAGGACAAGGAAGAACCACAGGAAAACTCAGGATTCATGAATGATATCGATGAAGAGATTGCTATACACAAAGCAAGCAAGGTACTTCCACCTGTTAGCAGTATAAGGACAAGGAAAATGAGAAAAGACGATGCTCGGAAAGCAGAACAAGATAAAATTTTTACCACCTATTCAAGAAGAACCAGGAGAACATCAAAGGCCCAGCTACAAGAAGACCAACCTGAATCAAATGCACCTATGCCAATGGATATTGAAAGTAGTGCCCACTCACAACCTGGACCGGGAGCTGAGATGGAGGTTGAAAGCAATAACAGGCAAGAAAAAGATTCACCGCGTGCCATAAAGAAACAGAAGAAACTGGAGAAGCAAATTGAGAAGTTAAAGGAAGAACTAATGGAGGCTAATATGCTGGAAAAAGTTATCAAGAAAGAAAATGAAATGCTCAGAGCACAGAGTAAAGAGACTCAACAGAAGAATGAAAAGTTAAGGGAACAAATTAAGGAACTTGAAGCTGAACAAACAGATATTTGTAAGTGGGCCACTAAATGGTACAACCAAAAGAAGGTCCTCAAGGAAAAGTACAAAAGTTTAAAGCATGATCTCCATGGTCAGAAAGATGCCCAGGTGAAGAAGAATGTGGATACATTGTTAAAGGCAGCAGAGGTACAGGTAGGGAAAGAGTTTAGAGGAAGCACATCAGGGTCAACATGAGGTCATGCTAATTCATTAAGTCGGGGAGAGATGTTGGTACCATTCCTTGACCTCCTTTTTCCTCTTCAAACACATCGTTTGCCTACATTTTTCCTTCATACATCTCTTAGACCCCTTGAAATTGATTAGTTAACAGTATTATAGTTGTTAAATACATTAGAATTGATTTATGAGTTTTATGTTAAAGAATTGGGGATTTTTGATAAAAAGACTACATGAAGTTGCAACATCCTGTAATTGGTTTATTGTTTGACATATGGCATGACAGCTAGGCTAAAGCAAAGGGTAGGGATGAAAAGTAGAATGTACAAGCATGGACGAACACCTATCCTACAGCAGAACCAACACTCCTGGAGGCACGGTCAATGACGGTCAAAGTATAGCATGTTGGCGACAAAAGCAGCAACAACATAGGGTTCTAAACCGATGTAGTTTTATTCCTTTTTGAAATCGGTTGAGAAAGGAAACAACTTAAAAACTATGCCATAGCAAAAGCGGCAACAGCCGCATCACGAATGTACATTCATTTCAAATGTAAACATTGTAAAAACATATGAAAACACAGTTATGTGTGGTCAGTTATTGGTTATCATTGTATCGTTTTGAAAACAGAGTTTTGAACTTAATACCAAAAACACGGTTGCAGTCACGATTTCCTTGTTGCGTTGATTCTATAGTTGCTTGAGCACAGTCCAGTATACCTCTGAAACGTGGACGGGCCCTGCATGGAACGGGTATACTATCATTTTATTTCATTTTCAACTTCTGAATATTCAATAGCATGCACAATGATTAGAATTCAGTTTATGCTTTCATTGATTCAATTAGAAATTCGTATGAGTAATGTTTATGATGGCAGCTTGAAGGATTCATCGCAGAGATCGTTGAATTGTATCCTGTAAGGGATCTGGTCTTTCGGTATTTTTAAGAGCATCTTCATGAACCTTGTCTCTCATATATTTGAATTTTAAATGTACTTGTGATTCTATAATATTTCAATCTTTCATGAATGGTAAACATTGAATGCTGAGTGTTCACTGAACAAGGGTTTTATGCACAGTATCCTCGTAAGGGGATTGAAATCTTGATTTAAGTAATACACAGCATTTTTAGAATAGGTAGATGATTGGAGTGACCTGAGTGTCCAGGTGATAGGGATCATACCTCAACCTTCCGTAGAGAAGTTTTGTAACCTATCATCAAAAACACTTAGTTAGGAATCCTTTATGTCTATAGATTGTAGACGCATGCCTCGAAGTTTACTGATCCTGGTCGATAATAAATATAGCCTAATCTAGCACCCTAGATAGGACACTACAATGAGACACAAAAATATGGAGAGCTAGAATGTTGAAGCCTTTTCTATATGAGGATGATCCCAGAACAGAAACAAAAATAAGTCATCGAGTGGGAGATCTAAATCTAGAGGGAGATCTGAATCTCCTGGAAAACCTGTAAAGGTGGTGTGTTGGAAATGCAGAAAGGAAGGGCACTACAAAATAGACTGTAAATCTAAGGCTCCCGATAAAGGAAAGGGATCTGATGATGCTCCTTCTACAGAGGAGAAAGCCACCTCAGATGAAGGTGGGGATGTGTACCTGGATCCTTCAAGTACACATGTAAATCATGAGGCATGGTTGATTGACTCAGGTGCATCCTTTCACTTCACTCCCCATAGAGAGTGGTTCTTTGAGTATGAGAAATATGATAGTGGTGATGTCTTCTTGGGGGGTGAGAGGAAGGCTAGAATCATTGGTCATGGAAAAGTAAAGTTGAAGTTGCAAGGTATTAGGGTTAGAACACTTCCAGGTGTTCTAGATATTCCTGCATTAGCTAGAAATGTATTTCTGTAAGCAAGTTGGATGATGCAGGTGTAAAAACAATTTTCGAGAAGGATACCTGTAAGATGGTTTGAGGAGCACTGGTATTGATGCAGTGAGCTCGAATTGGAACTCTGTACAAGCTGCAAGGTAGCACTATTGTTGATGGGTGCAACAGTTCTGTGGTTCTTGAAAGTGGAGCAAAAAATCTAGTGGTCTCTGGAGATAAGACCATGCTGTGGCATCAAAGATTTGGACATATTGGAGAGAAGGGCCTTCAAATACTTCATGGTAAAGGTATGGTAGAAGGTATGAGTAATAGCACTTTAGACATTGATTTCTATGAAAATTGTGTATATGGGAAGCAGAATCGGGTGAGCTTCCCCTCTGGTGGTAAGAGGGTGAAACATATACTAGAACTTGCGAACAGTGATGTGTTTGGACCTGTGAAGGTTCCATCACTGGGTAGGCTTTTGTACTATGTGTCATTTATAGATTACTTTCAAGGAATACATGGATATATTTCCTTGAGAAGAAATTTGAAGTCTTTGAGAGGTTTAAGTAATTTAAGGCTCTGGTGGAAAACCAGATAGAGAAGAAGATAAAGGTGTTGAGGACAGATAATGGTGGAGAGTTTTTCAGCAAGGAATTTGAATAATTTTTTAAGAAGTGTGGTATATCATAGCAGAAGACTACTCCATACACACCTGAGAAAAATGGAGTTGCTGAAAGAATGAATAAGACGTTGATGGGAAGGGCAAGAAGCATGCTCAGTGGTGTTAGGCTAGGACATGAATTTTGGGCAGAGGCAGTGGAGACAGCATGTTACTTGGTCAACAAATCGCCTTCATCACCATTGGAGGATAAGAATCCACAAGAGGTATGGACTAGTAAGAAACCCTCTCTTTCATGTCTAAGGGTATTTGGATGTGATGCATATGTACATGTTCTAAAGGAGAAAAGAACTAAGTTGGATAGTAAATCTGAAAAGTGCATCTTTATTGGGTACACAGATGGTTTAAAGTGCTACAAGCTTTGGAACCCAGTAACAAGGAAGGTTGTGTACAACCAAGATGTGGTGTTGTTGTGGCCACAACCACCACCCTATCAAAACCTACTCTGGTAGCAAATTTGAATGGGTCCCCTAGAAGTTTGATCTTTCATTTCTCCAAATGATATCCCTGTTGCATGATTCATGGATAACCCAGTCTATCCCTTCATTAATATCTTTCATTGGGACTTTTCTCAACCCTCATAATAATTCATGGTACATTTATGCCCGCACATATAATCAACACCCACTCTTACTATGGTCATTTGTGGACTTAACCCACAAAACCTTCTATTGCGGCTCCATCTCTGTTATAACACTTGTGTAATGAAAATACTCTTCCTGCACATATCCGTGCTCCCTTGGTCTTTGTAATTCCTCGAAGCATGCCTTCATCGCTTATCGCAATCAGTGGATTTCTACAGTCATACATAAAGTGCAATGCCAATGGCGGACCCATCAGAATTATCAAGTGTAATATATATATTTTCAGGTCCGCTTCCCCCCAATCACATATCACAATTGGCGAAGACCTAGGCATGCGCATAAGGCGCGATGTGATATGGCAGACCTGGTGATAATTATACGCCTGGGTGCATAATATTTGAAATCCGGCCTTATGGTCTAGTCGTGGGTTTTCCCAAGTTTTGCTGTGTATTTTGATAAATTGTTGTGGTCAGGGTTTCAAAGGAAAGTCTTATATGGCGGACCATCGGTGTTATTAACCTAAACACATACATTTTCAGGTCCGCTTCAAGCTTAATCACATATCTCAATCAGTGGAGCCCAGGGTTTATAGATAAAGTGCATCGCAATAAACGAAACTCGTCGGGGTTATTAAATATCACATATATATCATTGTGTCCGACCTAATCGCATATCACAATTGGCAGAATCTGAGGATCATACATAAGGCGTGCTGTGATATGGCAGACTCGACAATTATTATTCATTCGGGTGTATAACATTTGGAGTCTAGCCTTGTGGTCGGATGCAGGTTTTTCCGTGTATTCTTATGCGTTCCGATAAAATGTTATGGTCCGGGTTTTCAAAGGAAAATATGATAGGGTTGATTCTGCATGGGATTGACTGCTGCGATGTGTGATTGTGATTTGATCGCATCACACCCTTGGCTTAACCAGGGGCCAATTCTTTCACACTTGTTCCTTGTGATTTTATGAAAGTTTTAATGAAGGTAGCATTTATGTTTTGTTTAAGCATTTCTGTTATATTTTTCATATTCATAGCTAATGTTAAATATCTCTGCAGGCAAGGATCAAGAGATGAGAGGTGAAATTGAAACACTCAGGGTAGTGCTGATCCCTCAAGACGTCATTCCCTCCAGATACAACTCAAAGCATGCCAGACATGGGATGATGATCGTAGAATCTTCAGTTTCCTTTAGGTTATGATAGGGAATAACGACCATTCCATACTAGTGAAAATAAATGACATGCAGTCATTCTCTTTTCCATCAGCATCTATTCGTTTTCCCAGGAAATGAAGTGCTCCAGGAGTTATGCCCTTTACGTGTCAGCGGTTACACCGACTGTTCTATGTCTGTAAATTTTGATTTTTATATTGAAAAGAAAAGGGGAGGTGAAAATTGAAGGGAAGACTAAGGGTCATTTCTTGTTGCATAAATATTGCCTCTGGAGATGAGGGGAGGGAATTCTTTTAGGACTAGAGAGGAAAGATTTTTTTGATTTTGAATGAAGAAGACTGTTTGGGTCTAGAAGAAGCCTTTTTAGATTGATTTTCCTCTTCTTTCATGTGTTTAGAATCAGGATGTTGTTGCTAGCATGAATATAAATGTGTTTTGTTTTGTGCATATTGATAACATACAGTTCATGATTAGTCTTGGTTATTCGAATATAATTCAATAGCATGGTTAACTCATGAAAGGTTGCTGATTCAAAACTTTGTTAAACATCAGTTGCAAGTGTTATTTGTATGGAAAGGAATGTGTATTCCTATATAAGTAATTGGATTGCAATTAGGATTTAATACAACCTTGTTCTTATGTGAACTAGTAATTGATTCATTTGGACTTGCAATCTATATATATGATGTTTAACCTCTTTTTTGTTATGCTCTTGCCGATAGATTAGAATAGCTAGGATGAGCATAAGTAGTTAAAATTAGTGTAGATAGGACTTGACACTTATAGGTTAGCTATTTCTCTTTGTTGATTGAATTTAAGTCTTCTTCTAGGAAGCAATATTTCAACACATATAATAGTTTACGGGGTCCTTTAAAACCTATCGGAGCTAGCCATTCCAAACGAAAGTAGATCTAATTGGTGTCTGCAATCATGCTAGTTCCCCTTGTTGGCATAACAAACATTCACCCTTGTTCTCCACATTTCACTAGTTTCAATCCCACTTCTTCACCCCTGTGAGCATCACCCGATGCAATGAGTGCTAAGTGAACTATTCAAAAATCATGAGAAATTAGTCAGTTACGACTACCTCTCATGGAAATGGTCATACGTTTGAATGACTTACTTAACGCAGTTGAATCCCAAAAATGATATCTAATATAATGCACTGCGTAAATCCCCCATACTTAAATTCAAAAAGAGTCAAGGGATCTCTACTTGAATGGTTCATGAGGCACAATACTTGCTAAGGTTTTGCAAATGGGGTAGCAAGCTAAGTGGGCTTGATTGTGGGGAAAAACTCCACAGTTAAGCGCGCTTGAGCCAGAGGAGTTCTGGGATGGGTGACCTCCTGGGAAGTCCTGGTTACCGGGTGCAAGCCCCGGAAGTGATGATTGATGCTATGTGATTCGTTCTCCACATTTCACTAGTTTCAATCCCACTTCTTCACCCCTGTGAGCATCACCCGATGCAATGAGTGCTAAGTGAACTATTCAAAAATCATGAGAAATTAGTCAGTTACGACTACCTCTCATGGAAATGGTCATACGTTTGAATGACTTACTTAACGCAGTTGAATCCCAAAAATGATATCTAAAACATTCACCCTGTCAACAGATTGATGCTAGAAGGAGGGCCTGAACCACCATCCACAGCTTTTTATGATTTCATCTACAAATGTCATCCATGGACTGGAAAATATTAATTCATGGATCATAAAGGTCGAAAAGATCCTTCCTCCCATGTGGAAAAGCCTCATTTCGAAGAAAAATAGATCCCTCTGTCACACGGAATCTGTCAAGGGTGCGGACACGACTGACCTTCCTAGAAGTCTAAGACATTCTAATGACAAACAAGACAAAATGGAATGATCTTTCTCTAAATACACCTTTTACAACATGAAAACTACAAGTGTTTAGGCTTACCTTATTCCAAAACGCTGTTGTTGAAGTCCGTTCTTGACGATCCGGATGAGCTCCTCCTTCAAGTCAATTCCTGCAACCATAAACAATCAAACAATTACCAAGCACTTGCATTTCATATAATAAAACATATATTCAACATGCAGACCAAGGAACACATGAAATAACTCATTAACACAAGCTATTGAGAAAAATAAACCAGTTTGTATTAATAACGAAACAAAGAAACTCTTACAACCTGGCCTTGGTGTTGTGCAAGTTCCTCCCAGGGTCCATCAAGGGTTTTCCTCTACTTTGACAAAGCTCACCCTCTCCCAAGTAGAATCAAGTGAAGACAATCTCTCCTCACAAAGGCTCTAATGGAAGACCTAAATCCTGCAGCATTTACCCAAAGAAAATGTATAGCTCCAACCTCCTCTCCTTCTGGCTCAATGCCTTTATTTATAGTGCTGTAAAGAGGTTATTCAGGTCCACTATCAATGGGATAATCCCCCTCTATGGGTGGGATAGCTCCCTTATTGATGGGATAAGTTCCCCCTTAATAGAGATACATGAACCAACTGGAGGCGCATCCATTTCATCAAACCGACCTCTAGAATGTTCTAGAAGTAACCACAAGTAACGTTTTCAAGATAAAACTCGCGCATTTTGCCTTTTACAGAGGGACGCACCTGTCCCTTAACATACAGAGCGTCCATGGACGCAGATTTTGTGAACATGGTCAGCGTCCCCGCAGGTAAGGCTAGAGAGAACCTGCGACCCCAGAGATAAACATAGTTTTTACAAGACTTTCTCTCTTCTTTGAGTTTGAGATGCATAACAGAGGCATGAGACTTGCCTAAGAGGGTAGCATGACTGTTGATTTGAGCCATACTAACTGTAAGTAGTCAAGGTGACATTTTTTAGTGTAACAGATTGCCCCCTAAAGTGCGAAGCCTGGAATAGAATAGGGTTTTGTAATTCTAGGAAGGGTGAAGCGCTTTATCATTTCAAGGATTGCCTTGTGGATGGCTTGGTTGGAACCTGCAATTTTCAACACAAAATACATGGATAAGATTATATCATCACTGAGGTAGGCATTCCCATACTCAGATTCAAAACTTTAACTAATGGACTAACTATTCTGATACAGGAATGATCTTGCAGTACATCATTTTTATAGACTTTTGTAGACACAGTATGGACGCAGCCATCTGTTTATGATTAGTCTACATAGATAATGAATACAAAACTCCTCGCAGCCTGGATAGTAGAAACTAGATCCAGGGTCTTCACTTCTACTTCTCGAATTGGTACGATTCTAGCCATGTGATTAAATGATTCGATGTCGAACATGGTAGAAACCACTTGATTACCAGTCAATGATGTAAACTGTTAACAAGCGTGAGAGAAACCACCAGTAATGTCAATGGTCCCCAAAGTACCAAGCACAACCCGTGAAATGTGAATAGATGTTTTGATGTCGAACACTTCACGGAATCCTCTGATCGAAAGTCAATGATGTAAACTGACGTCAAAGGCGAGAAACCTGCCATTGATGCATGCAGACTTCAAGGTACTGTCGATTCCTAAGTCATATTTCTAGATAATGTGTCGATGTCGATAGAAAGCGACCCGTTGCAGGCAAGCCCGCAACACGAAATCATTGTTCAAGTTGAAGAAATGTTGCTGTAAGGACTGACTCAGGGATGGTCAAATGGATGACAAGTATTTTGCAGATGAAAGTTTTTTGCTTGCAGACCTCTTGAACACATAACGACACAACAGATGGCTTGGTGACAAATAACCCAAAGTTAATCCCCGAAACCCGGTTAAAGACTTTCAAAGTGACTTGGTCAACTATGAGGTAAAAGATTTCCCAACCCAGGTGAATGAAAAGTGTCGTGTTCAAGAGCGGTAATAAAGTTTCTTCTGAGACAAAAGGTGACAAATAGGTTCATTCTTCTCTTTTTTCCCCCACCATTTCTGGCAAGTACCTCTTTATTTTTAACAAGCTTGAGGAGGATAACATATGCTTGATTATAAGCTCATCCTTCGGACGAGTCCAACCTAGTTTAAATTCGAACCCTAGGAAGGAGTGGTTCGTTCCTGTTTGTAATTGAACAGGTCCTTTACTGTAAAAATTTAACGAGCCCAGTATAGGAGAAACTCGGCGTTTTTCATTTTTAGAGAGTCTGAAAAAACTAAAGGAGACTCCACGTTGAACTTTTTCGTATATTTGTGTCCCTCAAGCCCGAAAAAGTATAAAATAATACCTGGGGGAACCGCTTGATCTTACGACCAAGGAGTACTTTCATAATAGTGTCGTTAACCTGAAAAGTAAAAAGCGATCAAAGACACGTCGTTTTATTTCCTTATCGAGTTCGAAACGACAAAAAACCCGGCAATCTTTTCCTGATTTTGCGGTCAGAAAAGAGCTAAAAGGGGACCGTCTTTTAATTCCGTTTTAACGAGTGAAAAAGAAACACTCGGCGATCTTTTCATGTTTTAGGAGTCAGAAAAGGGCTTAAAAGATGACTTTGAAATTTTGTTTGTGAAAAATTACAATTTCCCTCGAAATCCCTTTGTCCTGCACAAAAGCGACACATTACTCATACCTGTTTAAAATAGGCAAAAATACATTCAAAAACATCTTTTCATGGTAAAAAATGAACTAATTCATCCAAAAAACCTATAAAAAGACCTTTTACCATGTCATTTTTACCGTTTCACTGTTGAGGTTGAAAAAAGAGCTTTTGACAAGAAACTTCCCGTGGTCGCTGCGGAAAATCTGACCGTTGGAATCGAACGCCGTCTCATCCAGGTATTTTACACATCCCACTCTGCATTTCTATCCGTTTAGAATCAATTTTTAGGTTTTAGTTTCATTTTTTGGGGGGGTTTTGGTTTTGGAATGCGCCTCTCGGCGGACGCAGGTGCCCTTTGGGTGACCTGCGTCCCCCGACTTTTTCTCACACGGAATCTGTCAAGGGTGCGGACACAACTGACCTTCCTAGAAGTCTAAGACATTCTAATGACAAACAAGACAAAATGGAATGATCTTTCTCTAAATACACCTTTTACAACATGAAAACTACAAGTGTTTAGGCTTACCTTATTCCAAAACGCTGTTGTTGAAGTCCGTTCTTGACGATCCGGATGAGCTCCTCCTTCAAGTCAATTCCTGCAACCACAAACAATCAAACAATTACCAAGCACTTGCATTTCATATAATAAAACATATATTCAACATGCAGACCAAGGAACACATGAAATAACTCATTAACACAAGCTATTGAGAAAAATAAACCAGTTTGTATTAATAACGAAACAAAGAAACTCTTACAACCTGGCCTTGGTGTTGTGCAAGTTCCTCCCAGGGTCCATCAAGGGTTTTCCTCTACTTTGACAAAGCTCACCCTCTCCCAAGTAGAATCAAGTGAAGACAATCTCTCCTCACAAAGGCTCTAATGGAAGACCTAAATCCTGCAGCATTTACCCAAAGAAAATGTATAGCTCCAACCTCCTCTCCTTCTGGCTCAATGCCTTTATTTATAGTGCTGTAAAGAGGTTATTCAGGTCCACTATCAATGGGATCATCCCCCTCTATGGGTGGGATAGCTCCCTTATTGATGGGATAAGTTCCCCCTTAATAGAGATACATGAACCAACTGGAGGCGCATCCATTTCATCAAACCGACCTCTAGAATGTTCTAGAAGTAACCACAAGTAACTTTTTCAAGATAAAACTCGCGCATTTTGCCTTTTACAGAGGGACGCACCTGTCCCTTAACATACAGAGCGTCCATGGACGCAGATTTTGTGAACATGGTCAGCGTCCCCGCAGGTAAGGCTAGAGAGAACCTGCGACCCCAGAGATAAACATAGTTTTTACAAGACTTTCTCTCTTCTTTGAGTTTGAGATGGATAACAGAGGCATGAGACTTGCCTAAGAGGGTAGCATGACTGTTGATTTGAGCCATACTAACTGTAAGTAGTCAAGGTGACATTTTTTAGTGTAACAGATTGCCCCCTAAAGTGCGAAGCCTGGAATAGAATAGGGTTTTGTAATTCTAGGAAGGGTGAAGCGCGTTATCATTTCAAGGATTGCCTTGTGGATGGCCTGGTTGGAACCTGCAATTTTCAACACAAAATACATGGATAAGATTATATCATCACTGAGGTAGGCATTCCCATACTCAGATTCAAAACTTTAACTAATGGACTAACTATTCTGATACAGGAATGATCTTGCAGTACATCATTTTTATAGACTTTTGTAGACACAGTATGGACGCAGCCATCTGTTTATGATTAGTCTACATAGATAATGAATACAAAACTCCTCGCAGCCTGGATAGTAGAAACTAGATCCAGGGTCTTCACTTCTACTTCTCGAATTGGTACGATTCTAGCCATGTGATTAAATGATTCGATGTCGAACATGGTAGAAACCACTTGATTACCAGTCAATGATGTAAACTGTTAACAAGCGTGAGAGAAACCACCAGTAATGTCAATGGTCCCCAAAGTACCAAGCACAACCCGTGAAATGTGAATAGATGTTTTGATGTCGAACACTTCACGGAATCCTCTGATCGAAAGTCAATGATGTAAACTGACGTCAAAGGCGAGAAACCTGCCATTGATGCATGCAAACTTCAAGGTACTGTCGATTCCTAAGTCATATTTCTAGATAATGTGTCGATGTCGATAGAAAGCGACCCGTTGCAGGCAAGCCCGCAACACGAAATCATTGTTCAAGTTGAAGAAATGTTGCTGTAAGGACTGACTCAGGGATGGTCAAATGGATGACAAGTATTTTGCAGATGAAAGTTTTTTGCTTGCAGACCTCTTGAACACATAACGACACAACAGATGGCTTGGTGACAAATAACCCAAAGTTAATCCCCGAAACCCGGTTAAAGACTTTCAAAGTGACTTGGTCAACTGTGAGGTAAAAGATTTCCCAACCCAGGTGAATGAAAAGTGTCGTGTTCAAGAGCGGTAATAAAGTTTCTTCTGAGACAAAAGGTGACAAATAGGTTCATTCTTCTCTTTTTTCCCCCACCATTTCTGGCAAGTACCTCTTTATTTTTAACAAGCTTGAGGAGGATAACATATGCTTGATTATAAGCTCATCCTTCGGACGAGTCCAACCTAGTTTAAATTCGAACCCTAGGAAGGAGTGGTTCGCTCCTGTTTGTAATTGAACAGGTCCTTTACTGTAAAAATTTAACGAGCCCAGTATAGGAGAAACTCGGCGTTTTTCATTTTTAGAGAGTCTGAAAAAACTAAAGGAGACTCCACGTTGAACTTTTTCGTATATTTGTGTCCCTCAAGCCCGAAAAAGTATAAAATAATACCTGGGGGAACCGCTTGATCTTACGACCAAGGAGTACTTTCATAATAGTGTCGTTAACCTGAAAAGTAAAAAGCGATCAAAGACACGTCGTTTTATTTCCTTATCGAGTTCGAAACGACAAAAAACCCGGCAATCTTTTCCTGATTTTGCGGTCAGAAAAGAGCTAAAAGGGGACCGTCTTTTAATTCCGTTTTAACGAGTGAAAAAGAAACACTCGGCGATCTTTTCATGTTTTAGGAGTCAGAAAAGGGCTTAAAAGATGACTCTGAAATTTTGTTTGTGAAAAATTACAATTTCCCTCGAAATCCCTTTGTCCTGCACAAAAGCGACACATTACTCATACCTGTTTAAAATAGGCAAAAATACATTCAAAAACATCTTTTCATGGTAAAAAATGAACTAATTCATCCAAAAAACCTATAAAAAGACCTTTTACCATGTCATTTTTACCGTTTCACTGTTGAGGTTGAAAAAAGAGCTTTTGACAAGAAACTTCCCGTGGTCGCTGCGGAAAATCTGACCGTTGGAATCGAACGCCGTCTCATCCAGGTATTTTACACATCCCACTCTGCATTTCTATCCGTTTAGAATCAATTTTTAGGTTTTAGTTTCATTTTTTGGGGGGGTTTTGGTTTTGGAATGCGCCTCTCGGCGGACGCAGGTGCCCTTTGGGTGACCCGCGTCCCCCTCTCACACGGAATCTGTCAAGGGTGCGGACACGACTGACCTTCCTAGAAGTCTAAGACATTCTAATGACAAACAAGACAAAATGGAGTGATCTTTCTCTAAATACACCTTTTACAACATGAAAACTACAAGTGTTTAGGCTTACCTTATTCCAAAACGCTGTTGTTGAAGTCCGTTCTTGACGATCCGGATGAGCTCCTCCTTCAAGTCAATTCCTGCAACCACAAACAATCAAAAAATTACCAAGCACTTGCATTTCATATAATAAAACATATATTCAACATGCAGACCAAGGAACACATGAAATAACTCATTAACACAAGCTATTGAGAAAAATAAACCAGTTTGTATTAATAACGAAACAAAGAAACTCTTACAACCTGGCCTTGGTGTTGTGCAAGTTCCTCCCAGGGTCCATCAAGGGTTTTCCTCTACTTTGACAAAGCTCACCCTCTCCCAAGTAGAATCAAGTGAAGACAATCTCTCCTCACAAAGGCTCTAATGGAAGACCTAAATCCTGCAGCATTTACCCAAAGAAAATGTATAGCTCCAACCTCCTCTCCTTCTGGCTCAATGCCTTTATTTATAGTGCTGTAAAGAGGTTATTCAGGTCCACTATCAATGGGATCATCCCCCTCTATGGGTGGGATAGCTCCCTTATTGATGGGATAAGTTCCCCCTTAATAGAGATACATGAACCAACTGGAGGCGCATCCATTTCATCAAACCGACCTCTAGAATGTTCTAGAAGTAACCACAAGTAACTTTTTCAAGATAAAACTCGCGCATTTTGCCTTTTACAGAGGGACGCACCTGTCCCTTAACATACAGAGCGTCCATGGACGCAGATTTTGTGAACATGGTCAGCGTCCCCGCAGGTAAGGCTAGAGAGAACCTGCGACCCCAGAGATAAACATAGTTTTTACAAGACTTTCTCTCTTCTTTGAGTTTGAGATGGATAACAGAGGCATGAGACTTGCCTAAGAGGGTAGCATGACTGTTGATTTGAGCCATACTAACTGTAAGTAGTCAAGGTGACATTTTTTAGTGTAACAGATTGCCCCCTAAAGTGCGAAGCCTGGAATAGAATAGGGTTTTGTAATTCTAGGAAGGGTGAAGCGCTTTATCATTTCAAGGATTGCCTTGTGGATGGCCTGGTTGGAACCTGCAATTTTCAACACAAAATACATGGATAAGATTATATCATCACTGAGGTAGGCATTCCCATACTCAGATTCAAAACTTTAACTAATGGACTAACTATTCTGATACAGGAATGATCTTGCAGTACATCATTTTTATAGACTTTTGTAGACACAGTATGGACGCAGCCATCTGTTTATGATTAGTCTACATAGATAATGAATACAAAACTCCTCGCAGCCTGGATGGTAGAAACTAGATCCAGGGTCTTCACTTCTACTTCCCGAATTGGTACGATTCTAGCCATGTGATTAAATGATTCGATGTCGAACATGGTAGAAACCACTTGATTACCAGTCAATGATGTAAACTGTTAACAAGCGTGAGAGAAACCACCAGTAATGTCAATGGTCCTCAAAGTACCAAGCACAACCCGTGAAATGTGAATAGATGTTTTGATGTCGAACACTTCACGGAATCCTCTGATCGAAAGTCAATGATGTAAACTGACGTCAAAGGCGAGAAACCTGCCATTGATGCATGCAGACTTCAAGGTACTGTCGATTCCTAAGTCATCTTTCTAGATAATGTGTCGATGTCGATAGAAAGCGACCCGTTGCAGGCAAGCCCGCAACACGAAATCATTGTTCAAGTTGAAGAAATGTTGCTGTAAGGACTGACTCAGGGATGGTCAAATGGATGACAAGTATTTTGCAGATGAAAGTTTTTGCTTGCAGACCTCTTGAACACATAACGACACAACAGATGGCTTGGTGACGAATAACTCAAAGTTAATCCCCGAAACCCGGTTAAAGACTTTCAAAGTGATTTGGTCAACTGTGAGGTAAAAGATTTCCCAACCCAGGTGAATGAAAAGTGTCGTGTTCAAGAGCGGTAATAAAGTTTCTTCTGAGACAAAAGGTGACAAATAGGTTCATTCTTCTCTTTTTTCCCCCACCATTTCTGGCAAGTACCTCTTTATTTTTAACAAGCTTGAGGAGGATAACATATGCTTGATTATAAGCTCATCCTTCGGACGAGTCCAACCTAGTTTAAATTCGAACCCTAGGAAGGAGTGGTTCGTTCCTGTTTGTAATTGAACAGGTCCTTTACTGTAAAAGTTTAACGAGCCCAGTATAGGAGAAACTCGGCGTTTTTCATTTTTAGAGAGTCTGAAAAAACTAAAGGAGACTCCACGTTGAACTTTTTCGTATATTTGTGTCCCTCAAGCCCGAAAAAGTATAAAATAATACCTGGGGGAACCGCTTGATCTTGCGACCAAGGAGTACTTTCATAATAGTGTCGTTAACCTGAAAAGTAAAAAGCGATCAAGGACACGTCGTTTTATTTCCTTATCGAGTTCGAAACGACAAAAACCCGGCAATCTTTTCCTGATTTTGCGGTCAGAAAAGAGCTAAAAGGGGACCGTCTTTTAATTCCGTTTTAACGAGTGAAAAAGAAACACTCGGCGATCTTTTCATGTTTTAGGAGTCAGAAAAGGGCTTAAAAGATGACTCTGAAATTTTGTTTGTGAAAAATTACAATTTCCCTCGAAATCCCTTTGTCCTGCACAAAAGCGACACATTACTCATACCTGTTTAAAATAGGCAAAAATACATTCAAAAACATCTTTTCATGGTAAAAAATGAACTAATTCATCCAAAAAACCTATAAAAAGACCTTTTACCATGTCATTTTTACCGTTTCACTGTTGAGGTTGAAAAAGGAGCTTTTGACAAGAAACTTCCCGTGGTCGCTGCGGAAAATCTGACCGTCGGAATCGAACGCCGTCTCATCCAGGTATTTTACACATCCTACTCTGCATTTCTATCCGTTTAGAATCAATTTTTAGGTTTTAGTTTCATTTTTTGGGGGGGTTTTGGTTTTGGAATGCGCCTCTCGGCGGACGCAGGTGCCCTTCGGGTGACCTGCGTCCCCCGACTTTTTCTCATACGGGAAAACGGTCGGAAGACGCAGCCCGCCTTCAGGCCAGCTGCGTCCGGGCGCCCTGTGCTACAAAGCCGGGGTGCGTCCTCCGAGAAACGCGCATTTCAAAACCCCAACTCTCTCAAAAAACCACCAAAAATTCCCAAATTAATTTCTAATTGCTATTTTTGATATGCAGGGCATTAATCATGTTAGACTGGAGAGAAAGAGAGCATGTAGAGGAAGATGAAGCTGCAATAAATCATCAACCTTCCCTGGATGCCCTAAGAGCATGCGGATTATACAAATATTGGACCATACCGGGCATGAGGGGCCAGGTAAGATTCTTGGAATGGCTGGTTGAGCGATGGAACGTACAAGAACAATGCTTTTACATAGGAGGGCACCAGCTCGAGATAGAGCCCTCGGATGTATACTTTCTCACTGGCTTGCCAAACAGAGGTGAGCAACTCAGTCTTGCGGGGACTAGGCCGGGTGGCCAATCCCTTGATAGTCTCCGCGAGATTGGTGCACACCTGGGGCTCACCATTCAAAAGGCATAGAGATAAAACACATCACTCTGCCGGAACTCAAAGTCATAGCGTTCACGGTTACCAGAATTTGCGGCGCGGCCGCTTTACACATTGCTTCCGGATCCCAAATGCGGATGGCAATTGACTGTTACCAAGGCACCATTTTCAACTGGTGTGAAGCTGTGTCGGCTCATATGAAGAGCCAACTGACCAAGGCAAAGAACGGACGACTAAAGACTTTTGGATATGGGCCTATAGTCGTGAGCTTTGCCTTGGAGAGAATTCCAATGCTGATCCCTCAGCAACTCACTGTTGATATCTTGGGTCCCCAGCAGCCAAAGCTGATACGATGGGTTGCGGTGATGGCCCGGCATCCTGACGAGGGCGCGACAGTAGTTCGATTCTCAGATAGTTATTTTGACTGGTTAGAGGGCCAGCTTTTTGTGATACAGGACTTTCCGTATGCCGGAATGGATTTCAGAGGTGATCCGGACATGGTTCTTCCACAGGGAGAACAATGGGACGACAGAGGTACTTTTTATTTTCACAAGTTTTCTAGTTATGTATTTTTTGTATTTTTTATATATATCGTCTCAAAACTAATAGTAAATCTTTCAAAATGCAGATGTTGGTCCACAGCGTCCAGCCAACCTCCGGCCTTATGATAGACTACATCCAGCTGCACCGGTACCGGCCCCACAGGATGCGACAGCAGAAGTACTAGCTGATTTGGAGCATGATCTAGAGCGTCTCACGGCAGATATACCTGAGACTACTATGGACGACATTCCTATCAGGCTTCAGCGCTTCGTAGTCGCGGTCCCTGGACCGTTTAGGAGATTTTTGCGTAAGGTAGCCCGCGCAGTGGTGTCGTACAGAGAGCACCACCAGTGATTGACTAGTCACTTTTGTAGTCACATGTGACATTTTGACTTTTTGTACTATCATTTTGCCGATCATAAGGTGTTTTAAACCTATGATCGAAGACGATGTATATATTTTTTGACACACTTCTATCTATATATATCACTATTACCGGCTTATCTTGTTTAACATATGTGATGAAATGTTTTTAAATTTACTTGCATGATTATTGTAAATGTCTGTCCAACATTCGAGAAGCAATTGCATCTGCTAATGTATTCAAAGACCTTGGAATATGTTGATATTCAATGTAATCAAATTCACGTTCCAAGAGACGCACTCTCAAAAACAACCTTAATAACACAGGATTTCTAATGGCATAAACTCTATTAAGCTGTAATACAACAAGTTCAGAATCTAACCTCACTATCAAACGTCGAATTCCAAATGAAATAGATTCGGATAATAATTCAACCACTGCACTGTATTCTGCAATGTTATTCGTTGTTTGACCGAGGCTTACCCCATGCATAGAAACTAACTCGTCAGAGGGCGAATAGATAACCCAAGCTGCGGAAGAGATATTCCGTGTACTACGACAAGCACCATCAGCAAATCCAATGTATGTTTGGAGAGGCGTCGACATCTACAATATCAAGAGTAAAACCAAGATAAGCCAGAATAATGACGAAAAACCACACTTGCTAAGCTAAGCACACTGACTAAACTAACACACTTGCTAGCTAGAAAGAAAATCTAACCTATCTAAAAATTTCTCCATACCCATCATTTTAAGCATAATACCTCTTTAGGTAAAGTCCATTTCTGGGTTTACCCAAAGAGTCCCCATCAAAATCAACTAACTCATAAGCCCCTTTTGCTAGCTTTCGCTTTACAATGTAGGGCCCATGCCACATGGGAACGAATTTTCCGGCACCTAGCTTATCGTTAGCTTGATCATATAATAGTACTAGGTCTCCTTCCGAAAAACTTCGAGGGGTTACATTTTTATCGTACTGAGCTTTCATTCGTTTCGCGTGAGTCTCGATAGCTAAAGTAGCGTCACGTCGAGTCTCATCTAATTTAGCCAAGTATAATAACCGTTTCTCCTCTTCGGAAGTAGCTGGAAGTAATTCGACAGCCATTTGAAGTGATGGGATTTCGCATTCAATAGGTAACACAGCTTCTAAGCCATAAACTAGCTGGAAAGGGGTGAAACCTGTTGAATTTTTCACTGAAGTTCGATATGCCCATAGCGCCGAAAATAACATGTTATGCCAATTCGTTCGATGGATACCAATGATCCGTCGAATCATGATGACTAGAACTTTGTTGATTGACTCAACCAAACCGTTGGCTTGCGGATAATAAGGAGTAGAGCTATCGTGGCGCAAACCAAGCTGGCTTGTAAGCTCAGTCATCATGACGTTTCGAAAATGGCTCCCATGGTCAGTAATGATTGCTTGTGGGACACCAAACCTAGTTATGATATGATTGAATACGAAAACTGCAGCTGTCTTGCCGCTTGCGTCGAATGTAGGCATCGCCTCGGCCCATTTTGTAAAATAATCAACCGCGAGGATGATATACGCATGCCCCCCGGCCGAGTGAGGGTTACAAGTAATAAAGTCAATGCCCCATTTGGCGAATGGACCAGCGGCAATTATAGGGTGGAGAGGAGCAGGTGGAGCGCGCATCTTTCGATCAAACACTTGACAGTTGTGGCATGTTCTGACAGCAAGGATACAATCTTTAAACATAGACGGCCAGAAATAGCCAGCGCGCAACACCTTCTGAGCTGTGGCATACCCAGACATATGACCGCCACATGCTCCAGAGTGACAATCATTCAAAACTCTCTCAGCCTCTTCGTGAGTTAAACAACGTCGAAAAACTAAGTCTGCCCCCCGGCGATAAAGTGTATCTCCAATAATTCTGTATTGCTGGGATCGAAACCGAATTTTTCGACGGTCTTCCTTGGAAGCTTCAGGCCGAAAGGTTTGGGTTTGGAGATAGATGATTATATCCCCATACCACGGATCTAAAGTGCTAATAAGAAACAAAGATTCGTCCGCAATGGACTCCTCTGCCACAGTCTCTGTGTCAGCACTCGGGAAATCACACATCAATTCCGCAAAAACTAAAGATTTCTTAGACTTGGACTTCTCGAACTCCAAGTCGAACTCTTGCAGGATAACAATCCATTTAGAGTACTTGCCCCCTAGCAGTTGTTTTGTCAAAATATAAATCATAGGGTTGCAATCCGAAATAACTGTAGTCTTGCGGAGAAGAATGTAGTGACGAAAACGCTGGACAGCTTGAACGGCTGCCAGGGCCAATTTCTCCACATGCGAATATTTTAACTCAGTGGGATTTAAGGTTCTACTAAGATAATATATCACATGCTCTGCTTTGAATTCATCTTCTTGAACTAACACCATTCCAATGGTGGAATGCGAAGCTGCGAGGTATAAGAAGTAGTCCTGGTTGTAGTTGGGAGGATGCAATAACGGTGCATGGGTCAACGCGTGTTTCAGTGCATCAAAAGATTGTTGGGCAATCTCGTCCCAAAAGAATTGTGCGTTCTGTTTCAACAACCGTGTAAAACCTTTAGTGACCTCGGCGTAGTTTGGGATGAATCGGCGTAAAAAGTTCGCTTTCCCTTGCAAACTTTGGAGTTGGCGCAAACTCGAAGGAGGAGGCAATTTGATGATAGCCTCGACTTTCGAGGGATCGACGCGAATGCCGGTTTTTGAAACAACAAATCCCAGCAATCGACCTGTTTCTATACAGAAAACACACTTGTGGGGATTCAACCGAATTCGATAATGCCTACACCTCATAAAGATTGCTCGTAGGTGGACAAGGTGATCAGCTCGTTGTAAAGAATGAGCAGGCAAATCATCGAGATAGGGTTGCACAATGTGCTTGATGTCATGAAATGCATAAGACATTGCCCGTTGAAAAGTGGCCCCGGCATTCTTAAGTCCAAAAGGTAATTTGCAATAAGCAAATGTCCCCCATGGACAAATGAATGCCGTTTTTGGTTGATCGGCAGGTAGAATATTGATTTGATTATAGCCTGAGAAACCATCCATGAAGGAAAACATCTCACTTCCGGCACAATCATCAATAATTTGATCGATATAAGGCGTAGGATAGTTGTCTTTTGGACAAGCTCGATTGATATCCCTATAGTCGATACAGATTCTTATTGTTCCTTGTTTTTTATTGACGGGAACAATATTCGATACCCAATCCGTTAACGGGATCGGATAAATGAAACCTGCTTTCAACAGCTTTTCGACTTCTGCTTTAATTGCAGCCGCTTTTCGAGGGTGAATCTGACGCAACCGTTGCCGAATGGGTTTAGCATCCGGGTAGGTTTTGATTTCATGAACAACAATGGCAGGATCAATTCCCGGCATTTCCTCGTAAGACCAGGCAAACACGTCGCGGAATTCTTGGAATAGGGCCTTGTAAGTTTGGATTTCTTCTTCAGTACATGCGGCACCTATATGAATGTTCTCCTCGATTCCGGGCTTCACTGAAATATCAATGGGAATAGTACGAGAAATATTCCCTAAATTCAGCTCTGAATCAGAATGTTTCGTTGGATCCTGAGCGTCTTTGACATATTCAGCGGTAAAGATAGATGAAAAATCATTTTCAAATGCATCATCCTTAGGTAAAAACGAAGATCTGTGATGGAGATCTTCCCATGGTAGATCATCTACACTTAGGATTTCGCGAAGTTGTTCGTCAGATGACACTTCTTCGGGAAACGTTATCCGTTCTAAGGGTGAGGTGAAAAGTGACTCTTCACTGACCACATTCATTTGGTCGGTTGAATGAAAGTCGGTAAAAGACATAAGAGCTTCATAAGCAATCTCATACGGACTCAACGGCATAACATCACCGAGTGAGTCTAGCTCAGAGTCAGAGGGAACATACCAAGGATCATCATAAATAATGTTTTCTGACGTGATCATATGAATTGTTGCGAACGAAGGGTCTGCATTGAGTGGAGGGAGAGGAAAAGTTCCCAGTAAACCGGAATCCTTAACTAAACCTACACCAATGTCCCTATAAGGGATTGTCGTTTTACCAACATGCTGGATAGTTTCTAAAGAGGTTGGGTCGGATGAAAAGTATGTCAGCTGATCAATAGTCACGATCTTACCGTTATGTGGAAACTTAATGACTCTGAAGACCGATGAAACGACCGCTGTCATAGCATATGACCAACTTCGACCCAAAAGAAGGTTGTAGTCTAGAGGGGCATCAACCACTTCCACATCCAGACTAACGGTTTTACCTTCGACCCCTATAGGCAATTCTTGTAGAATACCAAACGGACGGAACCCACGGCCATCAAAGGCCTTAAGGATGGTGGGGGATTGGTTCAACGAAGGAGAACCAAGCGATCTCCAACATTGAATCGACATAATACACGTAGAAGCTCCCTCATCAATCACAGTCCGATGAATAGGCCTGTTTTTGACTATCACTGGAATTTGGAAAGCCATTTGATGGGGGAGACGCGGTGTACTACTTTCTAGATCAAAGATCATTAGGTTCGGGTCCTGAACATCGACAGCTCCAATAGCCGACAAAAGCAATTTTCGTTGCGCTGGACATGATTGCAGCACTTCGAGTGCCGACATTGCTGAAGGTGAAACAGCTAAGTCTTCAACAATGTTGTAATTCTGGGCTGCTCTCGCATGTGGATTGAAAGCAGACCTTCGAAGTACACCCTTGGCGGGCGGCTTAATCACTAAGTCTGGGTTAGGTTTTTCGATCTGTAGTGGATCGGAACCAGGAGCTGAGGTTGATGGGTTAGAGTGAGAAGATTCTGCTTCTTTACCATCAACAGGAGCCTTACTACCATAATCTTGCGATCGAGTCGCAATCCTGACATGAGACATCATCAAAATGGGTTCTTCACTGGCATTCGAAGAAGAACCTATCATCTTATTCTCCTGCTCTGGAAATGGATTTTTTAACACAGCAGGAGTGGGAGAACCTTTGACTATTTTCACTACCTCGGCCCGATGAGGGCAGTCTCTCGTAAAATGATCTTCTTCACAAATAAGACAAGGATATCGAGGTTTGCGCTTTTCGTCATTGGTTTCCGACTTTTCCGTTTTCTCCTTTGGAGCCTTGTCTGCTTTAGCCTTCTTCTTTCCTTTCTTCTTTCCACCGTTTTTGGATTTGGCCGTAGATGACTCTACAGCGTGAATGTCGGCGGTAAGTTCAGGAGGAGAAGACTCTCCTGTCGGAGAATCAGGCAAAGTGATAATTGGAGTATTGGAGGTCTTGGAAGACTTCTTCTTACTCTTCGTAGTCACGATACCGATCATACCATCAGCGGCATGAGATCCCGAAGGAGCAGCAGCGATTTGGTTTGACTTTGGAAGATCCGGAATTTTCTCGTGTAACGTACCCGACTGAGTGTAAACTAAGTCAAGGTATTGTGCCTGAGCAATGACTTGCTCCTCAGTAACTACTCCGGCCTTAGCTACATCTTCAGTAATTCTTGGTAATAATGATTTGACAAACCATTCAGCTAAGATTTGGTCCGGGATAAAAACTTTCACTAATCTCCTTCGACGTCTCCACTCATGGATGTGATCAGAAATGTACGTGGATGTCGATTGTTTTAGCGAAGTTAATAATTCTGTACCATTATCGTATCTGACTGGTAACTGAAAATGAGTTAAGAACGAGGTAGCTAACTGGCTAAAGTTGTAAAAAGAGGCCCGTGGTAACTCAATGTACCACTTGGCTGCGAGACCAATGAGTGTACGCTGGAAAAGACGTAAGCGGATGGAATCATCTGAGATGGAATTTGATGCACACCAGAGGTGGTAAGTCATCACGTGATTAGACGGATCCTCTCCAGACTTACCTTCGAACTTGGGTATATCGCTGGGCAACTTATTTGGCATTGGCGGCCAGAACGGAAGATATTGAATTGGATCGTTCGTTAGGCGCGTCAAGTCGGGTAAATCTAAAGTCGCAATAAATGGTAACTGCCGGTTAGGATCTCTAAAACTCTGAGTCACAATACCAGCCCCAGGAGGAGGATATCCAGGATAACTAGGAACAGGAGTCGCATTGGGGATATTATATCCTCCTGGAAAACCAGGATTAACCGGACCGTACTGGGGTTGTTGAGGTGGTTGATAAGTGTACCCAGGATACGGTTGATACTGGTAAACCGGTTGTTGGGCAGCTTGCCCAGGTTGATACTGTCCCTGGTACGGAGGTTGAACAAATTGAGGTTGAGTAGTAACAACCGTACTTGTACCAGGTTGGCCTGCAGGCATCTGGACTGTGGTTTGAACCGTGGGTCCAGACAACGGTACAGATGTCTGAGGAGTGGTTACAGGGACAGTAGAAACCGGAGCTGCCGATACTCCAGAAGTAAGCATGGTAGATGAAGCGGTAGTTGCTGCAGCCGTGTGAGGTGGAGTACCAGGTGCAATTGGCGGCTGAGTAACTACAGAAGTTACAGGGGTCTGAACACTTGACTGGACAGGTTGCGGTTGCTGGGGTGGACCAGGAACTGCAGGTTGTCCTGCTTGAGGTACCGACTGTATACTTGGTTGCGACATCTGTTGACCCTGTGACGGATCCCATGTTAACATTCCAGGGTATTGACTCGTAACAGGTTGAGGATACTGAGATCCATAGCCGTATTGAGGATAGGGTTGATAACTGTAAGGTGCAGTCCCATATGATTGCCCTTGAGGTGGTTGATAACCTTGACCAGGGTATTGACCCGTAGGTTGATAACCTTGAGGTAAATACGAATACTGGGGTTGACCTTGACCTTGAGGTTGGTATCCTTGAGGTTGATACCCTTGGGGTTGATACCCTTGGGGTTGCCATCCTTGAGGTTGCCATCCTTGAGGTTGATACTGATACTGAGGTTGACTTTGGGGTACATATTGAGGCTGGGGTTGATACCCTTGGGGTTGATACCCTTGAGGTTGCCCCCCAGTCACAAATGAAGTACCTTGAGGTTGCCCCCCAGGCATTAACGAAGGTTGCCCCCCAGGCGGTAATTGGCCACCTTGAGGTTGGTTAATGGGAGTTGAACCTGACATCATATAAACTTCACCTATACTCAATGGTACATTACCACTGTTTCCAACTAATAACCCATGATCAATGGGTTGAGGAGATGCTCCCGCAAAGGTACCAGAAAGTGATTGATACCCAGTAGGAACAGAAGGACCGCCATGTAAAAATGATTCAGGACTTTGTGAAAACACAGATGACTGACCAGACATATTTACAGGAGAATGAATTCCTCTAGGTGGAACCGGAGTACGAGGTGTAGAAAAACCTACTGAGTTGTCTAAAAAATTGGTTAATGCAAGGTACCAAGATTCACTTCTAGGAGGACTGTAAAAGATGGATTCACGCTCCCTTAGATCAAGGGTAATTAGATCTTCAGAATCAGAAACGCCTATTTCTTCCTCTGGAACAAGTTCTTCTATAGCAATTAATCCAACAGGAAGATTTTCGGTGATAATTCTTTCTATTCTTGGTGAATCAGGAACACTAGGAGTTGGAGTAACAGGTTCTGAAATTTCAGGTTCTTCGCCTGTTTCACTGGCAGATGAAAAACTACCAGCAAGCTCGGAAACTGTAACAGCTTCGGGATTGTAACCTGTTTCTAATCTTTGGTAATCTGGATGGACTACCAAGGAAGATTCTCCTTCTTCAGGTGATCCTACTCTACTGCCACTAGGAGGAGTTACAAGGACCTTTAACCCTTCTAAATGACCCGGAATGTCTTCAGGAGATTCACCCCGCGATTTACGGAGTTTTCTTAACAAATCTATTCCGGTAACAATCTCAGGAGACTTGCCCCGAAGTCTACGGGACTGTCTCGGTAATTCCGCCACAATTAAAGATTTTAACTACAACACACGAAAACAAAGTAAAAAATTTCAAATCAAACCACCTAAAGTCTTCTAAAGAACCAATCAAATTTGAAGCACACGCCTAAATAATCTAGAGCGTCAAACCACACACAAACAGTAGTCTTCCGGACCAAAACGCTAGTTGGTGATTAGGCCCAACCTCGCAGGATTCAGTACAGAAATAGTGGGTGGAACAGTTACCCCGGCAACCTGCTTAATGAATAGACTGGACCAAGTTCCTCCACTTTAACCGTCTCGAAGTGAAGCGAACCCCCCAGAAAATCCAAGTGAGTATAACCGACGTCTGCTCCAGGTACAGTGGGACCTTCCCTCCACCGTCACCTTGGGTAGAATCCTAGATATTATGGCCACTAAGGTTACCAATCACAACAATTACACCTGGGGGAACAGTCTAAACTCCGACAGCACGCAAGGGCAGAGTAGCAAGCTCCAATCCCCTTACCGGCTCCTTGACAACAATCCAAGGTTTACCGATAAGTGACCCCTGGCTCCTCGACAATGGTTAATCCGAGGTTTACCGTTTGTAATACGTACTGCCTGGCGTCGTTCCCAACGAGGGAGGAATGATCCCCTCACTGGTTCGGACACGAGCTCGTGTTTCTCCTTTAAGAGGAGCTTTCCCAGAATGTAACTGAAACAATTGGATTTGTTCTACTCAAGATAGACTATCTGTTTGGTTTTGTAGTCTTGGAGAGTTAAGTACTCACCTACTCCAAGACCCTAGCCTAAGCTATGTTGGTGCTTCAGAGCCCTAGAAAAATAAAGATTACTAGATTGATTTTAATTTAAGCGTTACTTTTAAGGTTGTTTCTTAAGTCAAAAGGTGATGGAAGTGAAACTAGTGGTGTGTTGACTCGACTCGAAACCACTACAAAATGCACCTAGAATGATTTATCCACTACTTTACTTTTTCGATGAATTGCTTAACTAAAAAGTTGAGAGAATGCAATCTTTATAAAAGCAACTTCTTAATTGAAGACAATCAAAGAAACAATTCGTTTGTCTTTTCCAAGCATAAAAACATAACTTCTCTTTACATGCACGAAAAAACTCTTTTCTTCTTTTGAAAACAAAAAGCTACTTGAAACAAGACTTTTTAAGAAGATGTTTTTGTATTTTTCTTTTAATAAAGCAAGTAAATCTAATGTAACCAAAAATCAATCTTAACAACTCTTAAAATCTATGAAAATGCACTCATAAGCAAACTAAAGGCAAATTTACTCTAAGCAATCTTAACGAGGCCAAAACTAACAATGATTATTTCTAAGGTGTTTTACTTGATCACAATCAAATCAAGGACTAGCTTATTGCAGAATCAAAAACTAGCCAAAACAAAACTCTAATCTTTTTGTTCTTTTTGTAAAATGGAAATCAATACTTTATAAACAAGTAATTCGAAATTTGACCCAAAACAACTCAAATGGCAAGTTGCTCACAAAAGGAGACTTTACGACAGGCCCGACTTCTAAGAAGGTTGACTAACCAGAGAGATCTAAGGCTGGACAACTTTCTACTATCAAAGTCACTACAAAGCCTTTCCAAAAATCAAACCCTAGGTCTAAACTTCGTTGAAAACCACTAAAACACTCAAAGCTCACAAAACAAGTTCAGGTGAAAATTCTTGACAGGGTACTAAAGGATCTGGGCAGAAAACACTAAGGAAAAACAAAATCTAAAAGCAATTTAAAGCAAAAATGGAATTTTCTTAAGTTTTACAGGAAGACGCAGGCAACCCGTTGTCACAGGTGCGGCCCCGCTCTGTGCAGACGGCAACAGCGCGTCCAAAGACGCACTGTGCAGTACTAAGAGGGTGCGTCCTTCTGGAAAAATGAAGAAAAACCAAATCTAACTAAATCTAAAGCTAAGCCACCCAAATACTAATTCTCACAGTCAAAAACCAGAAAATAAAAATGATTTTCTCAAAGCAAAGTTCATATAAAGGAAAAGACTCTCTCATTAATGGATTCCCCAGCGGAGTCGCCAATTTGTCACACGGAATCTGTCAAGGGTGCGGACACGACTGACCTTCCTAGAAGTCTAAGACATTCTAATGACAAACAAGACAAAATGGAGTGATCTTTCTCTAAATACACCTTTTACAACATGAAAACTACAAGTGTTTAGGCTTACCTTATTCCAAAACGCTGTTGTTGAAGTCCGTTCTTGACGATCCGGATGAGCTCCTCCTTCAAGTCAATTCCTGCAACCACAAACAATCAAACAATTACCAAGCACTTGCATTTCATATAATAAAACATATATTCAACATGCAGACCAAGGAACACATGAAATAACTCATTAACACAAGCTATTGAGAAAAATAAACCAGTTTGTATTAATAACGAAACAAAGAAACTCTTACAACCTGGCCTTGGTGTTGTGCAAGTTCCTCCCAGGGTCCATCAAGGGTTTTCCTCTACTTTGACAAAGCTCACCCTCTCCCAAGTAGAATCAAGTGAAGACAATCTCTCCTCACAAAGGCTCTAATGGAAGACCTAAATCCTGCAGCATTTACCCAAAGAAAATGTATAGCTCCAACCTCCTCTCCTTCTGGCTCAATGCCTTTATTTATAGTGCTGTAAAGAGGTTATTCAGGTCCACTATCAATGGGATCATCCCCCTCTATGGGTGGGATAGCTCCCTTATTGATGGGATAAGTTCCCCCTTAATAGAGATACATGAACCAACTGGAGGCGCATCCATTTCATCAAACCGACCTCTAGAATGTTCTAGAAGTAACCACAAGTAACTTTTTCAAGATAAAACTCGCGCATTTTGCCTTTTACAGAGGGACGCACCTGTCCCTTAACATACAGAGCGTCCATGGACGCAGATTTTGTGAACATGGTCAGCGTCCCCGCAGGTAAGGCTAGAGAGAACCTGCGACCCCAGAGATAAACATAGTTTTTACAAGACTTTCTCTCTTCTTTGAGTTTGAGATGGATAACAGAGGCATGAGACTTGCCTAAGAGGGTAGCATGACTGTTGATTTGAGCCATACTAACTGTAAGTAGTCAAGGTGACATTTTTTAGTGTAACACCCTCTAAGTCCCATGCTTGGGTCACCCGAAGAAGAGACACTGTGGGAGTATCCTGTCACATAGGAACAACCAGTCAAAGCACTTACTCGTGCTTACAATCGTTCCCTCTCTCATCTCCCCATCTTTCACTCTTTACCCCCGAAAACTAAAAGAAAGCCAAGGATTTGTTCCATAAATGAAGAGACATCTGTAGCCCCGTCTCTTGAAGATATTGTGCTAGATTCCTTGCAAAGTATCAACACTCCTTGGGAAGAAATTCCTGAGGATCCACTCTATAAGGTAATCCCTGGCCTGATTTCGAAAATCCTAATAAAGAAAGGCTTGAAGAAACCTTCAACTAGAACATCCCTCTCCACAATATGGCTAACGTTCCTATTCCTGGTGGGAACCAACTCCCACCTCCTCCAGGAGAACTCACTCCCTGGCTCGCTCAGGATGCCATAGTGGTACCTAGGTAGCAGCATCCCTTACCCAAGAATGCAGAAAGAGTATTGCCTAAATTTGACCCTGAGCAGGGAGAAACTGTTGATAACCATATTCACTCTTTCTTCCTGGTCGTGCGCATGTTGGGGGTAGCCGATGAAGATGTGGTATGTCGCTTGTTCCCTTTTACCTTGATTGGAGCGGCCTCCAGATGGTACTTTAGCTTGAGAATAGGATTGATCACCTCATGGGTCGCCTTTCAAGAGGCCTTTTTAGACAAGTTTGGTGATGACAAAACACGTACGGCCTTAGTTTTAGAACTATCCCATTTGAAAATGGAAGCCAAAGAAAAGGTCAAGGATTTTAACACTCGGTTCAACACTTTGTTCAAAAAAATCTGGGCTAATGCTAGACCTACTGAGGAGGTGCTCATGGAATTCTACATCATTGTCCCTACTGCGATGTGGGTCAAAAGGAGTAATGCACAAACCTTACAAGGTGCTATTGATGAAGTAGTAAAATTCAAGAATGAAATGATCAGTCTCACAACATGTCATCATACAATGGAAGGAAAGAAAGCCTCTCAGTCATCTAAGAAGAATAATGGGAGTGATAACAAAGTGGATGAGGGAAAAGAAAGGGACACCACAGATGTGGAAGGTTTGCATCGAATCATTAAGAAATTAACAAACACAGTCATCGATATGAAAAGTAATTTTAGAGAGAGTACAAGTGGGAATGGAGGAGATTATAACAACAGAAAACTTTTCAAAACTTTCTATCGTATGAATATAGAAGGTGGTCATGTTCAACTTGCGTTGCTTGGTCCACCCAATGAAGGGAATTTAAATATGGAAGAGCTGGCTCTTATCAGATCGCTCCTTAACAAGAAGAACCTATAGTGGAGCTGGAGCCAAAATAGGAAAATGAGGAAGAATACCATGTAGAAGAGCCCTTGGATGAAGAATCTCAAATCAATGTACTGTGGGATTTCTATACAAATGATAACAATGACAATGAAGGAGATAATATGATAGAAATCCACACTAACAAAATCCATACACAAAGTGAGGGACCACTTGCGAATGTGATGAAGCCTATAGACCAGGCAAAGAAATATGTTCGCCCTTTGAAGGCATCCACTCCTAAAGTTCCTGTTGAGAAGGGTAGACATAGTGGTGATTCCAAGAATACTCTTGTTATGAATTATCCACAGAAAGATAATACACATCCGACTATAGTGAAGATGACTCAAAATGGTAAACTCCCATCTAAGAATGGCAAAACAGGTATGTTTACTCTTCCCTACCCTATTTATAACATTGATTACAATATTGTGGATCATCTTAAGAAATACTGAGCTAATATTACATACTTCAATTTGTTAAACTTAATGAAACAAAGAGACTTGCTTTTGAAAGCTATGAATGAACGGAATTGCAAAGCTCCCACCATCCCGAGCAGCCAGACCAAGAAGTCGGTATCCAAACCTGTTAGTACCTCCAGTACATCCAAAAACCCACCAGCCATGGAAGCCACTCATGAAAAATGAATCAAACCCCCCAAGATGTCAGTGTGGCCATGATAGGAAGGAAAACAAAATCCATGACTCCCCCTTTCCTTATCACATTTTAAATCTTCAACATGAATGTACACAATTGCTTGGTAGACTTAGGTTCCTCGTCCACTGTGATGCCTTACATTGTTGCTAAAAGACTTCATGCGATACTTGAGCAAACTAGAACTTGAATCATGCAATTGGACATGACAAATGTGGAAGTAATTGGATAATTGAAAGATGTATTGATTCCGATGGATACTAAACCACAATACACACAAGTCATTGATGTAGTTGTAGTCGACATACCCGAGGCTTATGGAATGCAACTTAGTAGGGTCTGGTCAGCAAAACTGAATGGATATTTCTTAACTAATTGGTCCCATCTCGTGCTGCCTTAGAAGGGAAAAGGTGATATGCTGAGGGTTGATCAAGAAAGATACATGAAGTATGTGGTGACGGAACTAAATGGCCCCAATGAACCTGTAATGTTCACCAACTCTATCCTTGGGAATTATGGTTTCGACATTTGTGCCATCAAAACCTGTTTCAGAGAATTCCATGCAGAGACAGTTGAAGAAACTGTGACAAACACACAGTTGGAAGCTCTCCCTTGCAATCCAACTAATGAATTATCCTGTATTATAGTAGATGATAGGACTAATTTCATATAAAGTAGTTCAATTAATGTAACAGATTCTATATTTTGGGCACTCTAATTTTATGGCTCTAACTGCCTTGAAGGTGCAGGTGCTGGGAGCATTCTCATTGACCGACAAGGGAACCAACATCTGATGGCCAGCTGGTTGGAGTTCGCGTGCACTAACAACATGGAAGAATATGAAGGCTTGCTGTAGGGCCTAAAGAAAGCCATTGATACGAAGGTGAAAAATCTTAAAGTTTTTGGTGACTCACAGATAATTGTTGACCAGGTAAGGAAAAGGATACACTGCAATTCGCCACACCTGGTAAGATACCAACATGAGGTATGGAGCTTAATTGAAAATTTTGATACTTTTAATATCACATACATACCTCGAGGGCAAAACCGAGATGCCAATCTGATGGCTAGTATGGCTTCAAAGCTTTTGCCTAATCTTTGATTAAACAAGAATAAATATTATGTTGAATTGATTTTTAGGCCATCCGTGCCTGATAACATCTCAAATTGGCAGGTGCTTGAATATGAAGAGCAAATTCTTGAGTTTCTACACTGCGAGAAGACATTCAAAATTGCAGTCATTGATGAAAAAGAGCATGAGATGCTTATGAATGACAGGGAAGATGAGGAAACATATCAGTCTAATATAATTCCCAAGTCAGTTGTCAAGATGGAGCACTTGTATGACCTGCATGATAAATTCAGGAAGTCGACTAACTACGAAATGCATAGCTCATCCATGAAGTATGAATCCTTCAACCTAGTAACCAATGAAGACCCAAAAACTATTAATTTGGGCTTTGGGTGCTCTCTATAAGAAAAGGCTACATTTGTCAAGCTGTTTAAATAATACAAGGATGTCTTTGCATGGACATATGGCGACTTAAACAACTTTGATACCAGCATTATGAAGCATGTAATTCCTTTGGAAAAGGAGGCTAAGCCCTACCAACAAAAGCTTCGTAATATGCATCCAGGCCCAGAACTGTTGGTGAAGAAAGAATTGAACAAAATGCTGGATGCCAAAATCACTTTTCCTGTCAGGCACACCCGCTGGGTAGCCAATCTCATGCTAGTAAGAAAGAAAAATGGAGACATCAGGTTATGTATCGATTTCAGCAACCTGAAAAAAGCATCGCAGAAAGATAAGTATCCTATCCCTTCTATGGAACACATTCTTCAGTGCGTTTCTAGGTCTGAAATGTTGTCCCTATTGGATGGTTTTTCGGGATATAATCAACTGCTGCTGGCGAATGGAGATCAACTCAAGACAACCTTCAACACTAAATGGGGCACTTATGGATATCGTAAAATGCCTTTTGGAATTATTAATGCGAGTGCCACATTCCAGAGAGCTATGGATATAGCTTTCCGAAGATTGATTAATAGATCAGTAGTAGTATACATGGACGACATTACTGTGTATTCGTATCACGAAAGGGATCATATCTATCACCGGGAACAAATTTTTGAAAGATGTTGAAGGTATGGAATATCATTGAATAACAAGAAGAGCGTTCTCGCAGTTATAGAAGGGAAACTACTAGGTCACATCCTCTCTAAATAAGGGATTGTTATCGATCCCTAAAGAATAGAGACCATCATGATAATACAACCCCCTGCAAATAAAAAGGCAATACAATCTTTCTTCGGGAAAATTACTTTCATTAGGAAATTTGTTTCAGGTATTGTAGAAATTGTGTATCGCATGCAACTAATGATGAAGAAAAACGTTGTGTATAGGTGGAGTGATGAAGATAAGAAATAGTTTTAGTGAATTAAGGGGGCCATCGCGGAAGCTCCTGCGTTGGTCAGCACCAATTTCAACAAGGAATTCTTCTGGTACATGTTTGCTTTTGATGTTTCATATGCTGCAATCCTTACTCAAAAAAATTGATGACGACAATGAAGTACCTATTTCTTATATGAGCTCTAATCTTCAAGGAGCAAAACTGAACTACCCAGACATGGAGAAACAAGGCTTTGCGGTTTTTAAAGTTGTAAAACACTTCTACCCTTATTTATTAAAGGCTAGTACTAAAGTAATCGTTCCCCATTCTACCATAAGATCCCTCTTCGTGTAGAAATAAATGGTTGAACAGAGAGGGAATTGGATAACCACACTTCAAGAATTTGACCTCGAGATTAAGCCGCAGAAGATAGTTCGAGGGTGGGGATTATGTAGGCTAGTAGCAGAAGCCTTGGCATACAAAAGAAGGGGTGTTTGAAGAATCAGAAACGCAGAGCATGCAAAATTCACAAGTAGAATTAGAGGATCCCCTATGGATTAATGAGATGGTGATGTATGAGCGTGAAACGTCAGAAGCCCTTTTGGATCCTGAGTCGTGGTATTATGATGTACGCTTTTATCTAACACGGGGAGCATGTCTTGAACACATGGATGCATAACGAAGGAGAGCACTCAAATTGAAATCTAATTAATATCACTTGGCCATTGACACATTATACAGAAAAAATTATGATGAGATTTGATTGAGGTGTTTAGGAAAGGATGATGCTGATCATGTCTTGAAAGAAATGCATGACAGCCTAGTAGGTGGTCACTATGGCGGAGAGACCAGTGCTCACAAAATATTAAGAGCTGGATATTATTGGCCCACAATGTTTAAAGACTCGCATGCCTATGCTCAGAAATGCAAGGTATGTCAAACTACCGTAGGATGAGAAAGGAAGCCAGCCATTCCCCTCATTTCGGTTATGATCTATTTCCCATTCCAGCAATGGGGCCTAGATGTCATAGGTGAGATCACTTTGAACTCCTCACAGAAGCATAAGTATATACTCACGGTGACCGACTACTTCACCAGATCGACCAAATCCATCCCACTTCGGAAGGTAAATGAAGGCGAGGTAATATCATTTATTGAGAAATTTATTATCAGCAGGTTTGGCAACCCTGATGCTCTCATATTTGACAATGATTCTTACTTTTCATCACTGAAATTGGCTGAATTTGCTATCGATAAATCAATTCACATAAGGTATGCATCAAACTGTTACCCCGAGGGAAATGGAGTTGCACACTCCTCAAATAAAAACCTCATCCGCATAATCCGTAAATCTGTCACCAACAACCATAGGAATTGGCACAATGCTCTGACAAATGCCCTTTGGGCCGATAGGGTAACTCGAAAAGTAGCATTAGGAAACTCTCCACACTTCCTCATCTATGGACATGAAGCCATCTTGCCTCCTAACACTACCCTTCCCTCTTTACAGCTCTCCCAAGCTTCGAGTGGGGCTCCTTTAGCCTTACTTCAAAAAAGGATCAACCAACTAGTGAGGTTGGAGGAATTGAGAGATAAAGCCATAAATTATTTAGAAATCACCAAATTATTGTGAAGAAATGGTTTTATCACCATTTGGCAGGGGATAAAGATTACCAAGTGGGAGAGCTAGTCTTGAAGTGGGACAAGTTGAGTGAGCCAAAAGGTAAACACACGAAATTCCAACACTTATGGCTGGGCTCGTTCCAAGTTTAGGAAAAAATTGGTTAGGGAACTTACAGATTGAAAACTTTACAGGGAGAAACTGAAAAACTACCTGTTAATGGACAACACCTTAAAAGATACTTCCAGTAGCCACCACATGGTGGTTACCTCCTGAATATGTTAGGATTCATTTTATTTTGTTGTTAGCTTAGTTACATCTTCGTCTTGTCCATTCCTATTTTGTGCAAAGTTTATTTTCCTTTTGAATTTTAGTCCTTTTCAGTCAATTGATTTTGGTCTTTCAGTCTCGCTTTCACCTTTTATAACCCTCTTCTGATTGCCCTCATTCACTACCTTCAGCCTTTTGCTTCCCTCATTAACTTGCTGATGAGTCTACAAATCCTAAATTCACTATCAACTTGCAAAATCAATGGTAAAATCTGAGTCAAAGCCACTCATTGGCACATGCTGGGAACTAGGGAGGCTCTGTTGATAACTTGGATACCTGAAGCATGTAGGGACATCTTTATAAAATGAAAAATGTGTAACTACGAATTGGATTTGCATGGCAGAACACTGCATTTTTTTTTTAAATCCCACTCAAACCTAGCCTATACTTGTCTATAAGGTTTGCAGTCATTTTCCATTGGTTCCATCCACTACACTAAGTTTTCCAATGCCTTCCATCTACAAGTAAACCTCCTTTCATGGACTAAACTCACTATCATATATCCTATGACAAATCCAATTGTGCTTTATTCCTTGTGGCTAAAACTGTAAGGACTTGTCTAAAATAAAATGAAATGTTGAGTCCTTGTGCCAATCTGGAAGGATAGGTTGTTTGGGAAGCTGGTTGGAGTAGGGACTGTTGCTAGACTTAGAGTATTGGTTGACACAGCAAGCCCAACCTGGCTTAAAGTAGTTTAAAAATATGGCATGATCCATGACTGTGCCCGATTCAATCATATGTAAGTATAGCACTAAAATTATTACATAAATTGTAGATAAACATATTTATATCATGTTTGATGAGCAATATAGAGCTGAGGTACACACCTAAAGAGGTATTGACAGACTAGTGATGGCCCCGAAAGGATTTTTGACAGTAGAAAATAGTTAAAGGAGGGTCAATAAATCCCATAATATGAACATGGGAGAATGTCTGTCAAAACCCTATCAGTAAGTAGAAGCTATTTGTCTTTATCCCGCCTAAAGCTATTAATGTTGAAGTGGAACCCATGCCTATATGTCTATACAGTTTGCATTTCAAGTTTATCTTAACACCCTGATGTTCTACTAATCCAAGGTTTATTTGGTAATAGAGATAACTAGTTCACCCAACGGTTTGCCATTTGTTGTGGCCACAACCACCACCCTATCAAAACCTACTCTAGTAGCAAATTTGAATGGGTCTCCTAAAAGTTTGATCTTTCATTTCTCTGAATGATATCCCTGCTGCATGATTCATGGATAACCCAGTCTACCCCTTCATTCATATCTTTCATCGGGACTTTTCTCAACCCTCATAATCATTCACGGTACATTTATGCCCGCACATATAATCACCCCCCACTCTTACTATGGTCATTTGTGGACTTAACCCACAAAACCTTCTATCGCAACTTTATCTTTGTTATAACACTTGTGTAATGGAAATACTCTACCCACACATATCTGCGCTCCCTCGGTCTCTGTAATTCCCTGAAGCATGCCTTCATCGCTTATCGCAATCAATGGATTTCTACAGTCATACATAAAGTGCGATGTGAACAGCAGACCCACCGGGATTATCAAGTGTAATATATATATATATTCAGGTCCGCTTCCCCCCAATCTCATATCGCAATCGGCAGAGCCCTAGGCCTACGCATAAGGCACGATGCAATATTGGCATACCCAACAATAATTATGTGCCTGGGTGCATAATATTTGAAATCTGGCCTTATGGCCCGACAACAAGTTTTCCCGTGTTTTCACGTGTATTTCGATAAAGTGTTGCGGTCCGATTTTTCAAAGGAAATTCTTATACGGCGGACCCGTCGGTGTTATTAACCAGAACACATACATTTTTGGGTCCGCTTCCAGCTTAATCCAAATCACGGAGCGCGAGGTTTATATATATAGCGCATCGCAATATACCGGACCCACCAGGGTTATTAAATATAACATATATATCATAAGGTCCGACCTAATTGCATATCACAATTGGCAGAATCCGAGGATCATACATAAGGTGCGCTATGATATGGAAGAGCCAACGATTATTATTCATCCGAGTGTATAACATTTGAAGTCAAGACTTGTGGTCGGATGCGGATTTTCCCGTGTATTCTTATGCGTTCTGATAAAATGTTATGGTTCGGGTTTTCAAAGGAAAATCTAATAGGGGTGATTTCGCATGGGATTGCCCGCTGCAATGTGTGATTGTGACTCGATCGCATCGCACCCTTGGCTAAACCAGGGGTCGATTCTTTCACACTTGTTCCTTGTGATTTTATGAAAGTTTTAATGAAGGCAGCGTTTGTGTTTTGTTTAAGCATTTTTTTATATTTTCATATTCATAGCTAATGTTAAATATCTCTGCAGGCAAGGATCAAGAGATGAGTGGTGAAATTGAAGCACTCATGGTAGCACTAATTCCTCAAGACGTTATTCCCTCCAGATACACCTTAAAGCATGCCAGATGTGGGATGATGAGCACAACATCTTCAGTTTCCTTCAGGAAATGATAGGGAATAATGACCATTCCATACAGGTGCAAAGAAATGACACGCAGTCATTCTCTTTTCCATCAACATCTATTCGTTTCCCCAGGAAATGAAGTGCTCTAGGAGTTATCCCTTTACGTGTCAGTGGTTACACTGACTGTTCTACGTCTGTATATTCTGATTTGTATATTGAAAAGAAAAGGGGAGGTGAAAAGTGAAGGGAAGACCGAGGGTCATTTCCTACTGCATAAATATTGCCTCCAGAGATGAGGGGAGGGATTTTTTTTAGGACTAGAGAGGATAGCTTTGATTTATTGTGAATAAAGAAGACTTGTTGGGTCAAGAAGAAGCCTTTTCAGATTGATTTTCCTCTTCTTTCATGTGTTTAAAATCAGGATGTAGTTGTTTTCATGAATATAAATGTGTTTTTATTTGTGCATATTGATACCATACGGTTCATGGTTAGTCTTGGTTATTCGAATATAATTCAATAGCATGGTTAACTCACGAAAGGTCACTGATTCGAAACTTTTTTAAACATCAATTGCAAGTGTTCTTTGTATGGAAAGGAATGTGTATTCTTGTATAAGTAATTGGATTGCAATTAGGATTGAATACATCCTTGTTATTATGTGAACCAGTAATTGATTAATTTGGACTTGGAATCTATATATGATGTTTAACCTCTTTTTTGTTATGCTCCTGCAGGATAGATTAGAATAGCTAGGATTAACATATCTAGTTAAAATTAGTGTAGATAGGATTTCATACTTATAGTTTAGCTGTTTCTCTTTGTTGATTTAATTGAAGTCTTCTTCCAAGAAGCAATCTTGCAACACATATAATAGTTTATGGGGTCCTTTAAAACCCGTCGGAGCTAGCAATTCCAAATGAAAGTAGATCTAATTGGGCTCTGCAATCGGGCTAGTTCCCCTTGTTGGCATAACGAACATTCGCCCTATCAACATGTGTTTAGAGAGGTGAAATATGTTATTAAACATGAAATCCAACCAAAATAACCTAAGAAGATAGAGTTTGAGCTTAAGGAGGAAGAATCAAACTCTACAATAGAGGAGGAACCAAAAGATGAAGAGCCACAAACTTTGGGTGTGAGAAGACCAGTTCGAGAAATAAGACAACCGAAAATGTATAGTCCATCTACTGTCTGTTCAAATTTTTCTTTATCTCTTACTGATGATGATCCCAGAACTGTGAAGGAAGCTATAGGTTCAGAGGATGGAAAACTCTAGAAAGAGGCCATGGTTGATGAAATGGCATCTTTGCAAAAAAATGAGACTTGGGATCTGCTGGAGTTGCTGGCTGGAAGAAAACCCATTGGAAACTAATGGGTGTTCAAAAAGAAGACAAATGCATAAGGAAAGGTGGATAAATACAAAGCTCGATTGGTAGAAAACTGTTATTCCTAGGTTTCTAGAATTGATTTTAGTGATATTTTTTCTCCTGTTGCCAAGGTAGCTTCTATTAGATTACTTTTATCTATTGTTGTTTCCTTTTATTTTGAGGTAGAACAGATGGATGTAAAAACAACATTTCTTCATGAGGATTTGGAAGAGGAGATCTACTTGAAGCAACCTGAAGGTTTTGCGGTGAAGGATAAGAAAGAAATGGTATGCAAGTTAAAGAAGTCTCTGTATGGGTTAAAACAGTCGCCAAGAACGTGGTATCATAATATTGATACATTTATATGGGGACTTGGCTTCCCCATAAGAAAAGCAGATCATTGTGTGTATTTTAAATTAATTGGTGACCGTGTTATTTATCTGGTCTTGTATGTGGATGATATGTTGCTGGTTGGAAATGACAAAGAAATTATCTAGGATTTGAAGACCCAATTGTCCTCCAAATTTGACATGAAAGATCTTGGTGCTACAAATTATATTTTGGGCATGGAAATTAAAAGAGACCGGGCAAAGAGGAAGCTCTGGTTAAACCAGAGGAAGTATGTCAAGACAATACTGCAGAGGTTTAATATGCAGTATAGTAAACTGGTGAAGGTTCCTATTCCTGTAGGTGTGAGGTTATCTACTGAACAGTGTCCCAAGACACAAGAAGAGGAAGAGGACATGTCTAGTGTTCCATATGTAAGTGCAATCGGTAGCATGATGTATGCAATGGTTTGTACTAGGCCAGACATTGCACGTGCAGTGGGACTATTAAGGAGGTTTATGTCAAAACTAGGGAAGGAGCACTAGACAACAGTGAAGTGATTATTAGGGATTTGTGTGGCACTAGTGATTATGGTTATTGCTACCAAGGAAGTCTTGATTGCACAGAGTGTTGGATATTCATGGCTTTGTTGATGTAGACTTGGATGGAGATCTGGATCAGAGAAGATCTATAAGTGGGTATATGTTTAACCTATTTGGAGGTGTAGTCAGTTGGATGAGTAAGAAACAATCTATAGTGGCACTATCGACTACAAAGGCAAAATACATGGCAGCCACTCATGCAAGCAAGGAAGCATTTGGTTGCAGAGATTGTGTTCAAGTATAGTGTTAGTATAGGGAGCTATAAGGATAGATCGTGATAGCCAAAGTGTAATTTTCTTGGCAAAGAACCCTGAATATCACTAAAATACAAAGCACATTGATGTTCACTATCACTTTGTGAGGGATATGATAGAAGACAAAAAGGTGTTGCTGGTAAAGGTGGACACTTTGAAGAATACTGCAGATGTATTGACAAAATCTCTGAGTCCTGAGAATTTCTCTTGGTGTAGATAAACAATGGGTGTTGCAGGGTTGGATAGATGACTAAGCTCTCTTGTGTCCCCCTGTGGAAAGAAAACAAAAAGTGGGAGAATGTTGGGTTGTGTTATATTCTTTTGATGACTAGCCCACATAGTTAACCAGGGGATTAGAGGGGGGGCGAAGCCCCCCCTTTGTTGCACCAATTGTGTAGCAGGGGGGTCATAGGGGGTTTGAGGGATGCAGGTAACCACCCTCTATGGGCCCCGAATTTTTTTTTTGGTCCCTATATTAGGTTGGGTGGACCTACCTATGGTTTTGTGCATGATTTTCGCACATGGTTTTGGATGCGATGGTTTTCGGTCCATGGTTTTGGACGTGATGGTTTTCGGTCCATGGTATTGGATGCTTCGGTATGTATAAAATGTATTGTAACATTGAAAGGAACATAATGAAAAATCAAGCTGGTAGTCCTGGTTTTGGGATCCAGGGGAAAATCTCTGTATATATGTGTTTTATGTGTTATGCTCTTGCATTGTTTATTTTCTATGTTTTAGAATTTGTATGCAGGTAATTTCTGTACGGGGTTAAAATCTTCAATAATTTGAAAGTCAACCATGGTCAACCATGTTTATTTTAGGGTTTATAATATTTTCCTGTAACCATTGTTGGATTCTTGTGACATTTTGTAAACCTTGTAAGGTGCTTACTTTTAATATAATTTCAGTTTGATGGTTTTTCTAACCTATGGGTATTACTAGGCATATGGTTACAATAATTTGTACTAGATTGTATTTTGAATTAAAAAGAGGTAGGGAGAGACTTACAAAAATATTCTGTGGTTGTTTCCTACTATTCATTGTAGGAATAGGGATTTCCTATAACTAGATGAATAGTGAGTTAGAGTTGGTAAAGAGTAATTTTGGTGGAACTTATAGTATCATAGTAGGCTCATTTATGTTGTTCAAGTGATTGAAAACACAATTGTCAGATATTTGTGTATTACAAGTTCAAAGTGAAAGAACATTGAAATTATTTGGAAGGAAATCTACTTGGATGGGAGTCGAACAAATTAGGTTTGATAAGAAAGTTTGAAGAAAAAATGTCCTAAGGTTGAAAGTACATTGCAGTGACTACAACAACAGAGTCAACAAGAATATAATGGGGACAACAACAACAATGTGTATTTTCACAAAGTTCCAATATAAAGGAATAGTGGTCTTATATTTTCAATCAATAGATGAAGTAAATTATTGATTACAAGTAGCAACAAGGAAAGAGTTCATGGTAATCGTTGCAAAAGTTGTGACAAAAGAAAATAGCATCTGAGGCTTTCAATGAAGAAAATTTTGTGACGAGGAACCCTACATCTAGGAAGTTGTAAACAAATTTTCAACTGAAGTGGGAAAAGGAGGAGGACAAGTGAGTGTTCTCAAGAGAAGGTGAAAGTGCAGGAGTCTGAGGAGAAAGGAGTGCTTAAGAAGGTTCAAAGGGAGAGAACCTTGGAATACCGAAAGGCTGAGCTAAGGAGAAATCTTGGTTAGGTATTGGTTGACAGGCCAATGGAGAAGGATTGTTAGGTAGACTTGACTACAACTCACAGTGGGAAAGAGAAGGCTCACAAAGAGAGAAGGGAGATGACTATTGATAGTCATAACAAAGGTTTAGGGACAAGCCACAGAAGAATGAGAAATGAAGAGTTTGATAGAGAATTCACTGAGATAAAAGTACATTTGGATGTACTAATGGAGCTGCTATGGGAAGGAGAGGAAGACCAAAGATGTGGCTAGTCTCTGTGAAAGAAAGTGAAGTGAAATATGTTGTAGGTAAAGCTGAAGAATGAGAAGCTCATAGGATTTGACCTTAAACAAAGGATAATGATTGAAGAAAGAGGTTGCATTGTGAACCAGAGCAAGGGCATGTACTGAGAGAAGAAGATGATAATATATTTCTTGAGAATCCCATGGATTGCTTGGAAATTCCAGATCATCATGAAGATCTTATGCCTGAGACAACATAGGAGACTAAAGAACATTATGCTTTCAAAGCTAATAATTTGTGTGTGGTTGTAGGTTATAAAGGTGATGAAAGTGAACAACTATCTACAACTGTTATACAGGAAGGCATGTCTTATGAACACATCCAAAGTAAATATCACCTACAGTTAGTAATTGGAATTGTCAAAGCACCACTACAAGAGCCTATTGACCCAACAACCAAGACACTTGGCATGTGACGATAACAATGAGGGGGGCAAAGAAGATGAGGAACAATTACTGAAAGTTGTTACAAAAGAAGGTAAAGATGAGGGGTTGATTCATGAAGATAACTCTACATAACAACATTCAAATTTAATGTTGTTGAAATTTGAAGAAGAATCAAAGTTTTTGGAAGCACAGTTGATTAATGTGAAGATTGGTAAGGACTACACTGAGTTTGCATATCTAATGGGAATCGGTTCTAAGAAGCATATGAGAATGCTAAACCACAGGGGAATGATTAAGGAACTTGAAGAAGAAAGGATTTCCTTGAAAGATGCAAAGCATGATGAGGGTGTTGTAGGAAGTGAACTAAAAGTTCAAAGAGAACTCAATGCATTGGAAAGGATAGACAATAAGAAAAACAAGCAAGTTGTGTAAGAGAACATCCTTGTAGATAAGAATGCACCTCAAGAATGGCACAAGGAAAATATTTACTATGATGTGTATAGAAGTTGAGGTTTTGAAGAGCAATATTTTTCTTTCATGATGTGGCAATGGAGGGAGTGTCCGAGAACATTATATACTTGGGAAGTTATACAAGCTACTAGCAGAGAGTTTGGAGCTTTAATACTGACAAGAGAACAATCTATGAATTTAGATAAGAAATTGAAACCAACAAAGAAGTACAGTGGAAAAAGAGTTTTCATAACTCTTACTCATCAGGGTATTATTGAGATAAAGAAACCTGAATGGGGACTTAGCATGTAGGGGAAGAAATGTGTTCTGACAGAAACAAAATACCTTCTAGAAAGTCAAAATGACAGAAGGAACAATGAGGGAGAAAAATGGAATAGAAAGTACACTTTCAGGTTGGATCACTGATGTAAATACCTTACTAAGTTATAGGTATCAAGAAAGCCTTCAAAAGGAGATGAATAGAAGTCAACTTTTGAAGGTGAGAAAAGAAAGAAACATCATTAGATGAGATAGAAAACTCATCTAGGGATAGCCTGCAGACAAAGGAAATTGTTAACTCATATAAATAGAGCCACAAAAGTGATATTTAAATTGCAGACACAGAACAAATCCATGCAACGTTGGGCCGTGATATTAGAAAATGGCGGGGAATTGCAGTTTTCTCTCAATAAAGCTTGCGGTATTCTAATATTATTTATATATAACTGTATTGTTAACTTTTTATTGCTTTATGTTTATGTGATAATATACTATCAAGCATAGAATAACAGCAGATTTTTTTTGGGTATTGTTTAATTAGGCTCGGCATTTCAATCCAAAGCACAATTTTTGTTTGGAAGCGTCAATATGTTTATGAAGTTCGTGCCCAGAAATTCTGCTGGAACAGTTTGTGAGATAAATTTTTAAAAATTATATGATGGTGTCCTCCTAAAGAATGGAGGAAATACGCTGCAGTTTGTTGAAATATAATTTCAACTGCAGCTCCATTAAATGGCGATCGTAAAACCATTTCAGGAAAACCGCCAGGCTTATCGCACCACTTTTCATGAGCATCTCTCAAACGCTCCCGATACTGTACACCTTGTTGTAGGGAAAAGTATCCGACTCGGATGACCCTATCCTACTCTAAGGGTGATAGTACCTTAGCAACAACTGTAAAACAAACTACTTAAGGTTTACTTCTTTATGAAAGCAAAAGAGAATGGAGAAATGCACTAACCGTTGCCTTGCGCTTAATGTCGAATCCAAACTCTTCTCTTTGGCTGCTTGCTCCCAGCTCCTTGCTCTTTTGCTGGCCCAGCTACAATGAGATCCTGCAAAATAACAAAGAAGGAAACTACAAGAAGCATGCAATCATAACTGGTTCAAGGATTAGTGTAAACCAAACATGCAATTATCACAATATATTATTGAAACAAGAGCACATAGAAGAACCTCAATAGCTTTTATTAATGAAGAAGTAAAGGTTCTGAGAGTATTACAACCATTGAAGGCTCCAATCCAGCAACACCTCCCAGCAGAAAGAATTTCTCCTCTTCACCTATCTCAAACAATCGCCCAATAGCTCTATAGTGAAACCAACAGCATATCATTACTTTGCACAAAATTCCAGCCTCCTGAGCTCATAGGAGAGAGCTCAATATATAGATGAATTGAGAAAGGATGAGTCAGCTTGCAACTGATGTGTAGCTGCCTTGTGTCCTCTCTCTCTTCAGTTAATCTTTAGTTGATCTTCAGTTCTTGAGTCCACTTGGAGAACCTTGCTTCCACTTGGAGAAACAGAGCCTCTGACTCATCACAAGGCGAAATCCCTGATCCAAGTGTCATTTTTGGAAGATTCCAGAGCAATGACTCATTGTTCCACTTGTCCCATCTCGCTCAGCGCAGGTGGCCTTTGTTCCACTTGCTTTGCAACGCAGGTACACCATGGAGCAACTGAGTTTCAGCGCAGAAACCTAGTGGAGCACCTGCTTTGATTTCAGGATTGCTTGTTTTTGAGTATTTTCAGGTGGAGAACTGATCTGAGAGCTGTTGGTTTGCTGACCTTGTTCCTCTAGGGGTAGGAACATCATGTTTAGGGAACTTTGGATCCCTTGGATTATTGACAATTCATGTCTGTTGCTGTAAGGCACAAAATTGTCTATAACAGATGCCCCCTAAAGTATGAGGTCGTTTATCGGGTGAAATGCTTTATTGAGAGGATCCGAAGTTCATTCAATCTGCTGAGAAGTGTCCTGTAATAAGATACAATACAATACATTATTTTTCATACATTTTCATGATCTAGCTGAGGCGGGCATTCCCATGCTCAGCTTTTATAAATACATTTTGGTACATAGAACAGACGATCGTCTGATTGTAGACTGATAATTCTCTGCTGAAATTATCATCCTTTGAGAAGGATGATCATCTGCTGTAATGATGTACATATCAAATGTCTTTATGTCCTGAATATATATCGCAGCCCGGATGGATGAAACTAGATCCGGGGTCTTCAATCTCTTCCGATCTTCACTCGATGTACAAGTCGATCCATGTGAGAATTTCTTGAAGTCGAACATGGAAAGACATCGCTTGATTACCGGTCAATGATGTAAACCGTTAACAAGCGCGAGAGGAATCACCGATAAGGATGATGACCCTCAAGGTACGGCAGTACAATCCACATGGTGGGAATAAAGGACTTGGCGTTGACCACCATGCAAAATCTTCTGGTCGAAGGTCATTGATGTATACCTATCGCCGGAAGTGAGAAACTTGCCATTGAGGCATGCAAGCTTCAAAGTACTGAAGGGGGTGTTCCTAGATCAACTCCTTGGATAATGAGCTGATGTCGACAAGGAGCGATCCGTCAAAGGAGGGCCTTAATGAATCCCACATCAGTGACACGGAACGGAGCTAGTGATTGTGATGAGGTGAAAACAAACTGTGATGTATGATTCAGGGTGGCGGTCATGAAGTGGATGAAGGATAATGTATGGCAGTGGATGGGACACGGTTGACTCTTTGCAGAACCACATCTCTTGAACATATAACGACACTGATGTGATGGATTGGTAGCATTACCCCAATTGTGGATGGTGTGGCGAGGACCATGGTTATGCGACCGGTGAATGAAACAACCCAACCCGATGTGATACGGAGGACAAAGTGTCATGTTCAAGAGCGACTTGCTACCATTAATGCTGTGAGGTTCTCCCAATTTTTCCCCAGTCATTGCTAACCAGTACCTCTTTATTTTTGTCAAGCTTGAGGAGGATAACATATGCTTGTTCTATAACCTGCCCTTCGAGCAAGCCCATCGCTATGTTTTAACGAGCCTAGCGATAGGGAAACTCGTTCTCGTCTAAAGACAAGTTTGTCGCTATTTAATCATTTTAACGAGTCTAACGACAAGGAAAACTCGGTCCTTTTCATTTTTAGAGAGTCTGAAAAAGTACGAAAAGTTAACTCCAAAATTCCTTTTTCGTCTTCTAATCCCTTAAGTCCGAAAAAGTATAAAAACATACAGAAGGGATGAATTTTCGATTTCTTTAACGAGCCGAACAAAACAAGCGCTCGATCTTTTTGTGCAAGAATCCCTCAGGTCCAAAAAGATTAAAATCTAGAGGAGGGATAGCTCTTCCGGTCCTTTTAACGAGCTGGAAGGCCAAAACTCGGCTAACTTTTCATATTTTACGAGTCAATGAAAAGAGCTCAAAGAAGACTCGTCTTTTGAGGAACGAGTGATAAACAGGGATAGCAGCAGATTCCAGGTACAGGTTGGAATTTTCCAATCACGGCAGTGTCACAAGGATGGCTAAGTGAAATCACTCTTCGCAGCTGTTCCTCAAAATGGGTAAACAAACATATGGAGATGAACGATTGGCCAAATGAACGGATGGAGGTGATGGCATATAAACACGACCAAGGGTTTTTAACATGGCAGTCAAAGGTTACATTTCTCAAGGTTATTTACCGGTTCATTTTTTCTAGATGAGCTTGAACTGTAGGGAAAGATTGCTCACAATTTATGTTTATTTTTTAACGAGCATGAACTCTGTACAAAAACTGCTCGAATTCTCGCGTTTATTTTTTAACGAGCATGAACATTGCTAAAACTGCTCGAATCTTGCGTTTATTTTTTAACGAGCATGAACATTGCTAAAACTGCTCAATTTATACCAGTCTTAATACAAGGAATGCCTTAGGTGAGGTAATCTTATTTAAGGAGCGATACCTCACTAATTACTCCAATTTGGCAGGTTTTAACTTTTGCCTTTCATCCTTTTTTTATGCAAGCTGGAAACGGCTAATCCTACGAGTTTAACGGGTTAGACCTACAGGTTTAAAGGGAGGACCTAAAAATTTTAAAAAAATAAATAGTCGTCCCGTGCTTGCACTCCAAAAGGTTTGCATGCCCCCAGGTATAAAGTATAATTTCGAGATTCTGTCCTCTTACTTATTATCCGAAAAATGGTTTCGTTCGCTGCCGCAAACTAAACTCTCTTTTCGGCGATGTCTATCATTAGGTTGCTAAGGATGGTGACTACTTGTTTCAGCAATTTCATCTCTTTCTTTGGAGACCGCCCCTACTCTCTTTCAAAACATATTGTTTTAATGGGTGAGGCTTGACATTCAAAGATGGTGGCTACTTGCTGCCACAAGTGGATCTCCTCCTTAGGAGAGCCTACTTTTTTAGACAAAGGGAGCGATCCTTCCGCTTCACATAACTTTGACAAAAGAATTTTATCCTAGAACAACCCTCTCTTCCTTTTTCGGACGGGGTACGGACTAGTCCATTCTTCTGCGGAAATTAACTTTATACCCAAGGTTTTCTCTGCCCAAGGTAGGCCAGGGTGCATGCCCCCTGGGTCCTAGTTCTTTCTTTCCGAATTACTCGCATTCATCGGGAAGTAGAACCGGGGGTGGTGGCATTCCTTGAGTGAATAAACCGTTAAGGGATGGTATTTGACTATTTGCGATGCGTGATCCTGGAAATGAAAGTTGGTCTATGAGCTTGACCATTCTTCCTTCGTGCGGAAAACACATGACTCTGAAGAGGGAGGACACTATCGCCTCCATGCAATATATATAGTCTCATCCAAGGAGTAAGTTATAAACCAAGGGTCCTTGGACGACCATGATGTTCATATGAACTGTCTTCCCTTTCAATGTAACTGGAACATTGGGGAGAATCCCTAACGGGTGACTGGTTCCTTTATCAAAACCTGATAGATTTCTCATCTCAGGTAAAAGCACCGGGCAACCCAGTGCTTTCCAAGCAATAGAGGAAAGGATACTCACAGATGCCCCTTCATCAATGATAGTTCCAGCCATCACCATTCTGTAGATTTGGACTATGATTCTGAATGGGATACTGGCTGGTAACCGGGGTCTGCCTAGTTGATTCCAATCAAAGGATATGACTAGGTTGCTTGGTGGTGGGACCGAATATACGGCCGGATACGACCCTGACGATGTTCCTTCCTACGATAAAGGAATGGGCGCATTGCCCTGATGCTCATCAGAGTCTGTGTTGATGAAAAGAATATGGACGGTGTCGTCCTTATCCTCTTCAGTGAGGGTGTCATTTGAAGATGAATCTTCAATGACGATGTCATTTGAGGATGAAACCTCTGAAGGAAGAACAGAGTGAACTGCCGTTTCGACCTTTAGACTTTCGTCTGGTCTGGATTCAGCAGGTTCATTCTCAATGACCGACACTTCAGCTGACCACTTGAGCGGGCCAGCTGGATTTTCAACTATCGAGGGATTAGGCACGAGTTTTTGGTATCCAGGAGGAAGTCGTAACGGTGATACCGGACGATCTTCCAAAACTCTCTTCGCCTCATCTAAGAATGGACATCGGTGGATGGCATGATCGCCTTCACACAACATACAGGGTGATCTTGGTCTCCCTCTTCGTCCTTCACTCTCGCTAGTTGACGGACTGCAATCAACATGACTACCAGAGGTTGATGCTACCAGATTGTGCAACCTTGGGGACCAGTCCCTTAGTATCCGGGGAATACAAGGACAATCACGATGGAAGTGGGTCCCTTTGCAAATGACACATGGCGATTTAGGCCCGGTCGGTGCAGTGTGTGGGTTTTTGTCAGCTGTCTCTTGTTTGCCCCCAGTCGCCTTCGCCATAGGCCCCTTATGCTTCTTTTCTCTTTTCTTCTTTTCCTTCTTCTCCATGGGAGGCTGACTTTTTCCGGCTCTACCTCGTGAAGATGAAGGATCAGAGGAAGAATTGTAAGAAGTGGAAGGCTGGTGGGTAGTTCTAGACTGGTCTGATTGTTGATTCGACTGCTCAGGATTAGTGGCGATCTGAACTACATTAGTTGAAAAGAGCCATACAGGTAGGCCGATTGTCAATCCTGGAAGTGACAATGTGGCCATATGAGGCGCACCAACATCTCCCCAAGAGGAGAAGGGATTTGGACTTCCACCAAGGTTACTTCCTTGGTTGGTGGGCTCCATACTTTTCAACTGAAAGATCAACATGGGAATAACAGGTGATTATGTTCCGTTTAAAATAAATTTTATTAACGACGCTTTTAGACACAAACTTGCCTTTTCATGTTTTAAGAGTCGAGAAAAAGCTAAAGATGACTCTAGTCGCCTTCGATGTTTTAACGAGCCCGAAGTGACAAATGCTCGGATGGACTTTTTCAGTTATAGAGTTTGAAAAAGGCCAAAAGAAACTTCTCTGGAGTTCTAGGCAGAGGGTGTGCCAAACTTTTCGCGAAACCATAGAATACGTTTTACGGTACGGGTGGTCGATCTTCGTGAATGCTGTGTTCACTGCATCGCGATCAGCAGGGCGGCCGACACGGCTTCCTATGGATAAAGGATAATTGCCTATAGGGGTCTCCCAATATATACTCGACGGTACGTGGGAGCACAAGTCCGTATTAGTGCCACCGACTCTCAGGAGGAATCACCCACCTTCGTAGAGATCGACAGTCACTATGTTTAACGACGCCGGAACACGTCTCTACCTAGACCTCTATGTGTTTGCGTTATGTTACAAAGCGTTGTTATGTAAATTGGATTTATTTTAATGTTGATCTTGCTTAGCAGTTTGCCTTTAAGGATCACCACGAGATGTATATAACAAATTCCTGAATGCAGTCTAAGATGAGAAGCAAACTTTTCAATCTTTCAACTTTGAAAACCTTAACTACTGAGGGAAGAGAAAGGCAAATCTTTTCTCACAGATCATAGAGCACACACTAAATGCAAATTTTTTCTAAATCGTCAAGCCAACAGTCAAATGCAAAATGCACAATGCATGTATTTTCTTTTCCCTTTCTTAATGTGGATGGGTTACAAAAAGAAAGTCGTCATATAACTTTGATTTCGATTTAAAGCGAAAGTAAACAAGCTTGTCCAAAATCAAAAGACACCTTAAGATTTACTTGCTTAATCACTGGAAATGCATGAAATCAAACCATAATGACGAAAGTAAAATGACTAGTCAGCTATGGACAGCAAACAAGCTAACTCTTTAGATCAGCAAAATGCCTAACACAGGTTCAGATCTAAGAGGCCAAAAGCAAGACTAGTTTACTCTTCGTTATGGGAAATTGTAAATGAGTAAGAAATACAAAGAACAAGTACAATTTCGTTATATAACAGAGGCATAATGATGGCAAGTAATATTGGTTTCAGAACAGGTGCAAGACTGGTAACTGGCAGCCCAAATCAATGGTGAAAACAGGCAAGAGAAAAGGAGGAAACCCCAACAGCACTAGGCAAAATTGGGCCAACGCAGGTGCTGCACAGCCAGTCTGGCTCTCAGCGCAGGTAGCCCCTTCGGGACCTGCGTTGCAAAGCAGGTAGCCTGTGTACTACCTGCTTTGGAAAACGAGAATTGCGTTTTCACAGTTTCCGGGTCATAATTTTCTCAAAAATGCACAGTTTTTGCTCAAATCAGAGACAATCAGTCAAGCACACTCAAAGGGATGATTAGGAAGGTGAAAAGCTATCACTAAGAGCTTACAAGGATCCTTGTAGATCAGCTCTTCAAATCATGAACTTGCTCAGAAATGAGCTAGAGTAGCTGCCCTCTACTTCGCTTTTGATATAGTCAAAAGCTTTTCGATTTGGTACTCTTTTGTTCAGGAAATGAATAGCAAAATACTACAAACACAATCAAACGGATACGATCCCCAGTGGAGTCGCCAGTTTGTTGTAGGGAAAAGTATCCGACTCGGATGACCCTATCCCACTCTAAGGGTGATAGTACCTCAGCAACAACTGTAAAACAAACTACTTAAGGTTTACTTCTTTATGAAAGCAAAAGAGAATGGAGAAATGCACTAACCGTTGCCTTGCGCTTAATGTCGAATCCAAACTCTTCTCTTTGGCTACTTGCTCCCAGCTCCTTGCTCTTTTTCTGGCCCAGCTACAATGAGATCCTGCAAAATAACAAAGAAGGAAACTACAAGAAGCATGCAATCATAACTGGTTCAAGGATTAGTGTAAACCAAACATGCAATTATCACAATATATTATTGAAACAAGAGCACATAGAAGAACCTCAATAGCTTTTATTAATGAAGAAGTAAAGTTTCTGAGAGTATTACAACCATTGAAGGCTCCAATCCAGCAACACCTCCCAGCAGAAAGAATTTCTCCTCTTCACCTCTCTCAAACAATCACCCAATAGCTCTATAGTGAAACCAACAGCATATCGTTACTTTGCACAAAATTCCAGCCTCCTGAGCTCATAGGAGAGAGCTCAATATATAGATGAATTGAGAAAGGATGAGTCAGCTTGCAACTGATGTGTAGCTGCCTTGTGTCCTCTCTCTCTTCAGTTAATCTTTAGTTGATCTTCAGTTCTTGAGTCCACTTGGAGAACCTTGCTTCCACTTGGAGAAACAGAGCCTCTGACTCATCACAAGGCGAAATCCCTGATCCAAGTGTCATTTTTGGAAGATTCCAGAGCAATGACTCATTGTGCCACTTTTCCCATCTCGCTCAGCGCAGGTGGCCTTTGTTCCACTTGCTTTGCAACGCAGGTACACCATGGAGCAACTGAGTTTCAGTGCAGAAACCTAGTGGAGCACCTGCTTTGATTTCAGGATTGCTTGTTTTTGAGTATTTTCAGGTGGAGAACTGATCTGAGAGCTGTTGGTTTGCTGACCTTGTTCCTCTAGGGGTAGGAACATCATGTTTAGGGAACTTTGGATCCCTTGGATTATTGACAATTCATGTCTGTTGCTGTAAGGCACAAAATTGTCTATAACACACCTTTCGACGCGCGTCCACGATACTTTTTCCAAAACCACTTTTTATCGGGATGTAACGTTCGTTTGGATTGGTTAAGGGATAGCCATTTGATCGAAAGGAAGGTTGTCCACCGTTGATTGCATCCAAAGCTGCGTACAGGCCTGCAACAAACACATTGCGTGAAGTTTTGGGTTGACCGCCAGTAAAATAATAAGTAAAATTAATTGAGGTTCGTAAATATAGGTAAACGTTTTTAGTTCATTTTGTACATGAGTATGGCATGATTAAAATAAAGGTATGGGCACAAGTAAACGTTGGTAAAAACCATTTAATTTTAATGTTTTTTTTATTGTTACAGAAGTATGGGCATAGGTCAACGTATTTTCTTATATTTTTTTTGGTTTAGTGCATATTTAATGTTTTTCTGTTTCTTGTTAAAAATAAATATGAGAGTGAACCACACAGCAGCGTGTGAGTAAAAACCATTACACAACAGTGTAACATTTTGTATGAAGATGGAAATTGTTTATTAATGTAATATGCAGCAACGTGAACTTTGTTTGGTTGTTCGTTGAAAAACGAAGTGTAACGCACAGCAGTGCGAATGAATTGTAATTTTTTTGTTGTTGGGCATATGAAATGAAGCTCGCAGCAGAGCATATGTAAGGGATTTATTTTACAGCAATAAATCCGTGTATTTTTTTTTTTTTATTTACAACAGTAAATGTAAAAGAAATTTTTACACACAGAAGTGTAAAATTTCTAAAAGAGACGGAGTAATTTTTTTTAAGTTCTTGGTGAATATCTCTGTTAAGAGGATGAAGCTTGTATCAGGCAGTTTATTATTGAGTATAAAGTTTTTTATGTGTGTGAGAAACTCTGTCTGCTTAACAAACATTTTTTAAGCTTCCCCGTGTTAAAGATCCTGTGGCAAAAACAGAGCATTGTTCTCTGTTCAGTCTTTTGTTTGAAATTACCAGAAATTTTCAACATGGTATCAGAGCTGGTCCAGGCTCTTTGAAGGTGTCAAAGAAGCTGAAGCAATTTTTTTTTTGGTGCAACAGCTTCTCCAGCAGAGTGAAGACATAGTCAACAAAGGATTCAGGTATTTCTCAAAGTTTATTTTTTGTGTTACTGTTGAGAACAGTCAATGATTTTTAAATATAGAGTGATAGTTTAGAGTGCAAGAATGGCTGGCTCCAGCACCAGCACTAGTATGGGCATGTTTAATACTCAGCTCCCACAGTTTAATGGGAAAAACTATGACTATTGGGCAATAACCATGAGAGCCCTGTTTGCCTCGCAAGATTTATGGGAACTTGTTGAATATGGGTTTGAAGAACCAGGAGATGAAGATGAGTTTAATAGATTAACTCAGGCAGAGAAAGATCTGTTGAAGAGCAATAAGAAGAAGGATTCAAAAGCCCTCGTATTTTTATATCAAGCAGTGCATGAGAGTGTGTTTCCAAGGATAGCAGCAACCAATATATCCAAAGAAGCATGGAAAACCCTCAAGACAACCTATCAAGGCATGGAGAAAGTGAAGACAACAAAACTACAGTTGTTGAGGAGAGATTTTGAGAACCTGTGCATGAAGGAGTCAGATAATATTGACTCATTCTTCACACATGTGATTGGTCTGGTCACACTGATAATGTCTCATGGAGAAACTCTTGAAGAAAGGAGGATTATGGAGAAACTATTGAGGGTCCTACCCTCAAAGTTCAATGTCATTGTCACCACCATAGAAGAGACAAAGGATCTCACAAACTTTTCAGTTGATGAACTTCATGCATCACTGATAACACATGAGCAGAGGTTGAGTAGAAACGAAAACTCATCTTTAGAGCAAGCATTCAAGACCCAAATGTCCTCTGGAAGAGGAAGAGGTCAAGGCAGAGGAAACAAGAGAGGAAGAGGCAGAAGCCAAAATAGAGGTGGAAGGAACAGTCCAGCAATTGCTCAAGGAAGAGGCATCAATCCAAATCAGAACCAAGGCCAAGGCAGCAGCCAACAAACTGGACAACATCATGCTCAAGGAAAAAGGTATGAAAAATCCAATGTCCAATGTTATTATTGTAAAAAATATGGGCATTATGAAAATGAATGTAGGAAGAAGCAGCATGATATGAGTAATAGATCTAGTGCAAATATCACTAGAGAAAATATCAGCCAAGATAATGTGCTTTTAGCTTGTAACATGGCTGAAACAAACAATGATGATATATGGTTTCTAGACTCCGGTTGTAGCAACCATATGACATGAAACATAGCCCTGTTTTCTAACTTAGATCAGAGTGTGAAGTCACAAGTCACACTTGACACTGATAGTAAAATTTCTGTTATGGGAAAAGGAGAAGTAAAAATATTTACAAAGAAAGGTGAAAAAAAACCATAGCATATGTCTATTATGTTCCTGGAATGAAATGTAACCTCTTAAGTATTGGATAGCTTGTTCAAAAGGGTTACAATGTTTTCTTTGTGAATGATGTATGCACCATCATGGATAGAGCACCCAGCAAACGATGCATTGCTGAAGTGAAGATGACGAGGAACAGGATGTTCCCTCTCAGAATAAAGGCAGATTTGAAAAACAAAGAAGTAATTGCAGCAGTTACCCAAGAGGCTTTCCAAAGCGTACAAAAGGATGAAAATCAGTTGTGGCACTTGAGATTTGGACATATCAACTTTGGAGGTCTTAACTTGTAGAGTAGAAAAGGAATGGTAAGAGGATTACCATTGATAGAGAAATCAGACAACCTTTGTGAAGGTTGCATCTTGGGGAAACAACACAGAGAACGTTTTTCATCAAGAAAAAGCATCAGGGCAAAAGCACCCTTAGAAATTGTCCACTCAGAATTATGTGGACCAATGAAAACTCCATCACTAGCAGGCAGCTAATATTTTCTAACATTCATTGATGATTTTACTAGAAAAACTTGGGTTTATTTCTTGAAGAACAAAAGTGAAGTGTTTGAAAAATTTCGAAATTTCAAAGCACTTGTAGAAAACCAAATCGGGCTGCATATCAAAGTTTTAAGAACTAACAGAGGAGGTGAGTATATCTCCAAAGACTTTATATGGTTTTGTAGAGAAAATGGAATCCATAAGAAATTTACAGCTAGGTACACCCCGCAGCAAAATGGAGTGGTTGAAAGGAAGAATAGGACCATCATGGATATGGCAAGGAGTATGCTAAAGGCAAAGCATTTGCCAAATGATTATTGGGATGAAGCTGTACACTGTGCAGTATATATTTTGAATAGATGCTCGACAAAAGTAGTCATAAACAAAGTGCAGGAAGAAGCATGGAGTGGGAGAAAGCAAGGATTAACCCACATGAAAGTTTTTGGTTGTGTGGCTTGTGCACACATTCCAGATCAGCTAAGGAGGTATTTGGATAGCAAAGGGGATAAATGTATTTTCATTAGATATAGTGAGTAATCCAAAGCTTACAGGTTGTATATTCCATCTACCAAGAAGTTTTTTGTGAGCAGAGATGTTCAATTCATTGAGGAGGAAGCTTGGGATGGAAGCATAGAGAAAACAATGAATGTTAAAAACTGTTTGTCTCATGATGAAGATGATGAGGAGATGGCTGAAATACATCCCCAAATAGCAGCGCCAAAACAATGACAACAAGAGACACCCTTGAGGAGAAATGAAAGTGCTTCTACAAGCACACCACAAGGAGGAAATTCAAGAGCTTCTTCAAGCACTTCCACTCCAAATGAAAGAGGTAAGAAATTCAGAAATTTAAGTGACATTTATGATGAAAGTATGAATTCTTTGCTTGCTTTATATTGTCATGTTGATGACCCTATTCATTTCAAAGAAGCAATTAAGGATAGGAAATGGATAGAAGCTATGGATGAGGAGATCAATGCCATAGAAAGAAACAAGACATGGGATTTGGTTGAACTACCAAAAGGAAAATAAGTCATTGGAGTTAAATGGGTTTACAAGACCAAGAGTAATGCTGAAGGCAAAATAGAAAGACACAACGCAAGACTGGTTGTCAAGGGATACAAGCAGTAGTATGAGAGAGACTATGAGGAAACTTTCGCACCAATTGCTAGAATGGAAACCGTGAGAGCAGTGTTATCCATAGCAGCACAAAACAAGTGGAAAGTTTACCAAATGGACGTGAAGTCAGCATTCCTAGATGGAGTGTTAATGGAAGAGGTTTACATTGAACAACCTCTAGGCTATGAAAAGAAATGCCAAGAGCAAAAAGTGTGCAGATTGAAGAAAGCTCTTTATGGGCTGAAGCAAGCACCAAGAACGTGGTACAGCAGGATAGATTCTTATCTACAGGGAAATGGACTTGAAAAGTGTGAGGGAGAACCCACCCTCTACATCAAAGAAAAGGATGGTAAAATTCTTATTGTTGTGTTATACGTTGATGATGTTATTTTCACAGGATATGATGACTACCTTATTGAAATTTTCAAAACAGTCATGAAATAAGAATTTGAAATGACTGACATGAGTTTACTGAGATACTTCTTAGGAATAGAAGTAGATCAAAATGAAAATGGGATTTTTATCTCACAGAAAAATATGTTAATGAAGTGTGGGAAAGATTTAATATGTAAGAGTGCAAGGCAGAAATCACTCCCACAGTGATGGGATTAAAACTCAGCAAAGAGGACAACAACAAGGATTTTGATCCTAGTTTGTACACGAGCATAGTTGGCAACCTCATGTATTTGACTGCTACTAGGCTGGATATAATTTTCTCTGTTAGTTTAATATCTAGATTCATCGAGAGGCCAACAGAAGCACATTGGTAGGTAGAAAAAGGGATTCTGAGGTATGTTAAAGGTACTAAAAGGATTGGCATTTTATATACTACTTCAGAATGTTCAGATTTAGTTGGATACACTGATAGTGATTGGGCTGGAAGTGTGGATGATCGAAAAAGGACATCCGGTTATGTCTTTCACATGGGTTCAGGAGCCATTTCATGGGCTTCTAAGAAACAACCTGTTGTAGAATTGTCTACAGCAGAGGCAGAATATGTTGCAGCTACAACAGCAACATGTCAAGCAGTTTGGATGAGAAGGATGTTAAGAAGTTTATGCCAAGAGCAAACAAAAGGAACTGTGATTTTTTGTGACAATAGCTCAACTATTGCATTATCCAAGAATGCAGTGTTTCATAAGAGAATGAAACACATTGACACAAAGTTTCATTACATCAGGGAATTGGTAAACAATGGAGAAATTATTTTAAAACATTACAAGACTCCAGAGCAGATTGCGGACATTCTGACCAAGCCATTGGAACTTAAAAGTTTTGAATTTTTGTGGAAATGTTTGGGTATGACTGATAATCCAGTAGTTGAAATTAAAGGGGAGTGTTGAAATATAATTTCAACTGCAGCTCCATTAAACGACAACCGTAAAACCATTTCAAGAAAATCGCTAAGCTTATCGCACCGCTTTTCATGAGAAAGTGGCATTCTCTCAAACGCTCTCGATACTATACACCTTTCGACGCGTGTCCATGGTACTTTTTCCAAAACCACTTTTTATCAGGACGTAACGTTCATTTGGATTGGGCAAGCGATAGTCGTTTGATCGAAAGGAAGGTTGTCCACTGTTGATTGCATCCAATGTTGCGTACAGGCCTGCAACAAACACATTGCGTGAAGTTTTGGGTTGACCGTCGGTAAAACAATAAGTAAAATTAATTGAGGTTCGTAAATATAGGTAAAAGTTCTTAGTTCATTTTGTACGTGAGTATGGCACGACTAAAAGAAAGGTATGGGCACAGGTAAACGTTGGTAAAAACCATTTAATTTTAATGTTTTTTTTTATTGTTATGGAAGTATGGGCATAGGTAAACGTATTTTGTTATTTTTTTTTTGGTTTAGTGCATATGTAATGTTTTTTTGTTTTTTGTTAAAAAAAAAATGAGTGTGAACCACACAGCAGCGTGTGAGTATAAACCATTACACAGCAGTGTAACATTTTGTATGCAGAGGAAGATTGTTTCTTAATGTAATATGCAACAACGTGAAGCTTGTTTGGGTGTTCGTTGAAAAATGAAGTGTAACGCACAACAATGCGAATGAATTGTAATTTTTTTGTTGTTGGGCATATGAAATGAAACTCACAACAGAGAATATGTAAGGGATTTCTTTTACAGCAGTAAATCCATGTAATTTTTTTTTATTTTACAGCAGTAAATGTAAAAGAAATTTTTACACACAGTAGTGTAAACTCTCTAAAAGAGACAGAGTAATTTTTTTTAAGTTCTTGGTGAATCCCTCTGTTAAGAGGATGAAGTTTGTATCAGGCAGTTTATTAATGAATATAAAGTTTTTATGTGTGTGAGAAACTCTGTCTGCTCAGCAAACCATTTTTAAGTTTCCCTGTGTTAAAGATCCTGTGGCAAAAATAGTGCATTGTTCCCTGTTCAATCTTTTGTTTGAAATTACCAGAAATTTTCAACACAGTTATCTTCGACAGGCGACAGGCACGACGAAATTGATATTGAATTTCTAGGAAATGTTTCTGGTCAGCCATACATTCTGCATACAAACATCTATACAAATGGTTCAGGTAATAGGGAGCAAGAATTCTATTTATGGTTCGATCCCACATCAGATTTCCACAATTACTCAATTCTCTGGAACCCACAGCAAATTGTGTAATCTATCTCTTTCTCTGAACATGGTTTAATGTGTTTTTCTATTATGATGAATCCATCTCACCTGGTATCTTCATTTCAGGATTTTTGTAGATGGACTACCTATCAGAGTATTTGGGAACAATGAAGACATAGGTGTGCCTTACGCGAACTGGCAGGCGATGAGAGTGTACTCCAGCATATGGGACAGAGATAGTTGGGCAACTCAAGGCAGGTGGGTGAAAATCGATTGGTCTTACGCACCATTTGTGGCTTCGTACAAAAATTTCACAAAAGACATATGCCAATGGACAGGCAGTGTCAGCTCCTCCTAGTGTTGTGCTAATACCCCCAGTAACTAGTGGAATGAATCAACTTATGAGAGCTTGACCTATGCCCAACAAGGAAAATTATAGTCCCTACCATAATGTCAAAATAATAAAAGATGCTTGCAATGGGATTTCCTGTCTTAATTTTCAGAGAAGGTTCGACCATAGCCACAGTCCTAATGCATGCATGAAATATTCTCTGATCTCCATTTAACAGGTGGATCTGATAAGAAATTTAACTGACATGTATTAAGACACTGGTTCCACAACTGACCTTTGGACTTTTGCGATTGTTGTTTATAAATCCCTAATAGCCTGGATCCTAGATCTGGTATGCAACTTAATTATGATTAATAAATGATATCAGGTATATAGCATTATATCGAGACTTTTAAATGATTGCATCTATAAACTTCTGATTCTTTCGATTCTCCGACATACTACTCCAGCTTCCACCTGCTTATATATTTGATCCTTGGAATCTTGGCCATGAACTTAGCATTTAGTGTAAGCTACAGATGGAGAAGATTTTTCACGCAAGATCACCAAATTTTGGTGTTAACATCTAGAGCGTTGCCCATTTTAGGGCTCTGCGAACTGGGCAACAACCCACAAATGACGGGGTGCGGTAGTCTGTGGCGGGCAGGTCAGCCTACTATGGGTGCTAATAGCCAGAGTGTGAATGAGAATGATTGATGGAAATAATAATCCCAACCATTGCAATAAACAGCCTAATAGCAACCATACTTGTCAGAAGTATTTTTACAGGTTGCGTCTCTGTTTGAATATGGAGGGACTTAAGTCAGGCATGAACTATTCTGAAACCCAACAAGGAATTTAAAGTAGTCAATGTGCTTTGGTAAATAGATATGGGCAAGCATTTATATAACAACTATTTCCCACACTCGAGAAACACCTGTGTGATTTTGATCACACGCAACAACAACATCATATTAATTTCTCTTTTTCATGAATTAAATGTAAAATTGTATGTTGATTTATATATGAATGAAAAAGTAATTTTGTAATAGGTTAGAGAGTAAGAGGTTAGAGAAAAGGAGAGTGCAAGTCTCTAGGGAGAAAATGGTGGAGCAAATTTTGGTGGGTGCATGAAAACAACAGTTACAATGTTTTACTGTGTGTTATTACATGTAAGCGTAAATCACCGTAAAACTTTTGTTTTACTTTGGTGAATGAGGCACAGTCTCATTTAAATGCATTTTCATGTTTAAGAACTCAATACTAAGTTTTAGTGTGTTGCTCCAAACCTACTTTGCTAATTTTTTCTGTGAGTAAATATTATTCATAAGTCTCTGAAATGGCTACACGGTGCACGAAATGCAAGTCTATGAAATAGCTTCGCAGTGCGAGAAGGTAGCTACGCGAAAGTAGCTTTGCAAAAATCATAACTCTCTGCCCTCTGTGAAAATTAAATTTCATAAATGTTGCTAACATGGTATCAGAGCGGGTTAAATTTTGTTAGTGTAAAAACATGTGTTTTTACTAAGAGTGAAAATTGTTTTTGAGTGCAGATTGTTTTTAGCATATTTACCAATAGGTAGAAAGTTTTTTTTATGCTCAGAAATGGCAACATCAAGAACAAGCTTGACTAATCCTCAAATACCTTAGTTTAATGGAAAAAATTATGAATATTGGGCTATTACAATGAAGGCCCTATTTTCTTCTCAAGACATTTGGGATTTGGTGGAGAATGGTTTTCAAGAACCAGTAGATGTAGCATCATGCAATGCCTTATCTCAACAAGAAAAAGATGTGTTAAGGGGCAATAGGAAGAAGGATTCAAAATCTTTGTTTTATATTTTCCAAGCAGTTCATGAAAGTATTTTCCCAAGGGTTGCAGCAGCAACAAAGTCCAAGCAATTATGGGACACCCTTCAGACAGCCTACCAAGGCATGGCAAAAGTCAAGATAACAAAGCTACAAATGTTGAGGAGAGATTTTGAAACACTTTGTGTGGAAGAGTCTGAGAATATAGACTCATTTTCTACACATGTAAGTGGGTTGGTTACTCAAATCAGGTCTCATCATGAGACACTTGAGGAAAGAAGAATAGTTGAGAAAGTTTTGAGAAGTTTGCCAACAAGGTTTGAGGCCATTGTTGTGGCCATATAAGAGACAAAGGATATCTCACAGTTCTTAGTGGATGAGCTTAATGCATCACTGATTTCTCATGAACATAGATTGAACAGAGCAGCAAGCTCCTCACTGGAGCATGACGTCAAGACGTAAGCATCATTTGGTCAAGGTTGAGGCAGAGGAAGATCATATGCTAGAGGAAGAGGAAGAAGCCCTCACAGAGGTGGAAGAAGCCACCCTTCAAGCTCAAATGGAAGAGGCAGCAATCAAAATCCATGCCAAGGCCCAAGCCAAAATCAAGCACAAACGCAGAGGTATGATAAATCTCAAGTTCAATGTCATTACTATAAGAAGTATGGTCATTATGAAAATGAATGTAAAAAGAAGCAATATGACATTAGTAACAAACCAAGTGTAAATTTCACAAGAGAAAATTAGAACCATGATAGCATGTTTTTAGCTTGTAATGTAGCACAAGAAGAAGAGAGTGATATATGGTATTTAGATTCACAGTGCAACAACCATATGTCAGGAAACATAGAAATGATTTCCGATCTAGATGAAAGTGTGAAATCTGAGTTGACATTAGGGACTGATAGCAAAGTCTTTGTCATCGGAAAAGGAAGAGTTAATATCCTGACAAAGAAGGGGGAGAAGAAATACATCTCAGATGTTTACTTTGTCCCCAATCTGAAACATAATCTCATGAGCGTTGGACAACTCATGTAGAAAGGCTACAATGTCTTCTTCAAAAATGATGTCTGCGCAATTTTGGATAGGCCTACAAGTAGACAGCTGATTACAAATGTTCAGCTGACAAAAAATAGAATTCTTCCCCTAAAACTAGTATCAGATTTGCAAAAATAAGGTGCACCGGCACAACTCTCAATGAACTCACAAGAAGCTGCGTGAAAGGAGGCAACTTTCACACAAATAAAATTTCAAGAAGAGGTAAAAGATGAAAACTAGTTATGGCATTTGAGATCTGGACATCTCAACTTTGGAGGTTTGAATTTGCTGCATAGGAAAGACATGGTTAAGGTTTTACCACTCATAGAGAAACTAGACAACATTGCTGAAGGATGTATCTTGGGCAAGGACATAGAGAGACATTTCTAGAAGGAAATTCAGTGAGGGAAAACGCAAATTTGGAGATTGTCCACTTAGATTCATGTGGAGCAATGTAGACACCATCAATTGGTAGCAATCACTATGTATTGACCTTCATAGATGACTACATAAGGAAGACATGGGTCTTTCTCCTAAAACAAAAAATTGAAGTGTTTGAGCGCTTTCGCCAATACAAGGCTCTTGTTGAAAAGCAAAGTGGACACTACATCAAAGTCCTTAGGACTAGCAGAGGTGGAGAATACATCTTGGAAGACTTCCTTCGATTTTGTAGGGAGCATGGAATTCAGAAGAAATTTACGACAAGATATACACCGCAGCAAAATGGTGTGGTAGAAAGGAGGAATAGGACCATTATGGAGATGGCAAGGAGTATGTTGAAGGCAAAGCATTTGCCAAATGACTATTGGGCTGAATTTATCACTTGTGCAGCTTATATCTTGAATAGTTGTCCAACCAAAAGCGTCTATAACATAGTTCCTGAAGAAGGATGGAGTGGAAGTCACTCACATGAGAATTTTTGGATGTGTGGCTTATGCGCATGTCCCGAATGAGTTGAGAAAGAAGTTGGACAGCAAGGGGTAGAAATGCATACTTGTTGGATACAGTGATGGATCCAAGGCATACAAACTCTACAATCCATTAATCAAGAAAGTCATAATCAGCAGAGATTTACAGTTTATTGAAGAGGAAGCATGGGATGGAAGTCTAGAAAAGACAGTCGTTGTCAAAGCATGCATACCACATGAGGACAAAGAGGAATTAACAGGAGTATGTAATTCCTCAACTGTGACTCCCTCTACTCCTATTCAAGCGCAGCAAAGCAGGCAGCAAGCAACGCCATCAACAAATAATAGAACGGTTTCGCGTGGCCAAGCAAGTGCTTTTCTAAGCACACCACGAAGTAGGAAACCAAGTGACATGTCAAGCCCATCTTCAGCAAGCACAAGAAGACCAAAGTTCAAAAATTTAAATGAAATTTATGAGCAAGATGAAGTTGATAGTAACGCAGGTCTAAATTCCTTATTTGCATTATTTTGTCATGTTCATAACCCAATCCACTTTGAAGATGCAGTCAAAGAAGAAAAATGGGTTGCGGCAATGGAGGAATAAATAGAAGCAATAGAAAGGAATGACACATGGGAGTTAGTGAGCCTTCCGAAAGGAAAACATGTTATTGGAGTGAAGTAGGTCTATAAGACCAAAAGAAACATTGAGGGAAAGATTGAAAGGCACAAAGCAAGGCTAGTTGTCAAAGGATAAAAGTAGCAGCATGGATGAGATTATGCGGAGACATTCGGGCCAGTCGCGCAGATGGAGACAATGCATGTAGTTGTGTCGATTGTGCACAACACAAAGGGACAGTGTATCAGATGGACGTAAAATCAACGTTCTTGAATGGAGTGCTGAAAGAGGAAGTGTATGTCACGCAACTGCCTGGTTATGAGATTGAAGTCCAAGAAGAAAAAGCGTATCGGTTGAGGAAATCTCTTTATGGATTGAAGCAAGCATCACACACATGGTACAGTAGGATAGATGCTTACTTGTTGGAAAATGGTTTTGAAAAATATGACGGTGAGCCTACTCTCTACATCAAAGAGAGAGAAGGTAAGATTTACATTATCGTATTATAGGTAGATGATTTGATTTTTATAAGCAGTTATGATTTCCTCATCACTAATTTCAAGCAAGTCATAAAGAGTGAATTTGAAATGACTGTCTTGGGATTGTTAAGATATTTTTTTGGCATAGAAGTGAAGCAAATAGAAAATGGAATTTTTATCTCTAAAGCAAAGTATGTGGCAGAAATTTTGGAGAGGTTTAAAATGTAGAACAACAAGTCCACACCAACTCCAACTATCATAGGGTTGAAGTTGAGCAAAGAAGATTGCAACAACAATGTCAATCTGACATTATACAAAAGCATGATAGGTAGCTTGATGTATTTGACCGCCACTAGGCCAGATATAATGTATGCAGTAAGTTTGGTGTCAAGGTTCATGGAAACACCTAAGGAGACACATTGGCAAGCAGCGAAAAGGATTCTGAGGTATGTTAATGGGAAAAAGCAATATGGCATTTTGTACACAACAACAAGTGATTTCAGGCTGGTTTGTTACACTGAGATTGGGCAGGCAGTGTCGATGACAAAAAGAGCACGTCAGGATATGTTTTTCATTTGTGTTATGGAGCCATTTCATGGGCCTCCAAGAAGCAGCCAATAGTGTCACTCTCAACATCAAAAGCTGAATATGTCGCAGCAACAACAGTAGCGTGTTAGGGAGTTTGGATGAGAAGGATGTTGAGGGATCTTCGTCATGACCAAGAGGGCACGACAACTATTTTCTGCGACAACACCTCAGCGATTGCATTGTCAAAGAATTCTGTTTTCCACAAGAGAACCAAGCATATTGATGTTAAATATCATTTTATTACAGAATTGATTAACAATGATGAAATTGTGTTGCAACACTGCAGGTCACAGGAATAGTTTGTTGATATTTTCACAATACCATTGGTAGGTGAAAGTTTTGTTTATCTCATAAATTGTTTGGTAATTGTCAATGGTGGCAATTGTGATTAAGGGGGATTGTTAGAAATAATAATCCCAACCACTGCAATAAACAGCCTGACAACAACCATACTTGTGAGACATAGTTTTGCAAGTTGCATTTTTGTTTGAAGATGGAATGATTAAAGCCAGGCGTGAACCATTATGAAACACATCAAGGAATTTAAAGAAGTCAATATACTTTGGTAAATAGATATGGGCAAGCATTTATACAGCAACTATTGCCCACACTCCATAAACACTTTTGCCCTTCCGATCACACTTAACAACAAAACCATATTAATTTCATTCTCTCATGAATTAAATGTAAAATTGTATGTTGAGTTATATATGAATGTAAAATTCATTTTGCAATAGGTTAGAGAGTGAGAATTTAGAGAAAAAGAGAGCGCAAGTCTCTGGGGAAAAAATGGTGGTGCAAATTTGGTGGGGGCGTGAAAACAACTCTTACAATTTTTTACTATGTATTATTCCACGTAAGTGTAAATCAAAATAAAACCTTTGTTTTAGTTGGTGAATGAGGCACAATATCATTTAATATTATTCATAAGTCTGTGAAACAGCTGTGCCGTGGGCAAAATCCAAGTCTGGGAAATAATTTCGGGGTGCCCAGCTTCGCAAAAGTCATAACTTTGTGCCCTCCGTGAAAATTAAATTTCATAAATATTGCTAACAATGATGTATCAAAAAAAACTTGTGAATTTTCTATTTTAAAGGCTTTTCTTATTGGGTAAATCATATCACAATTCTATTTTTTCCATAATAAGATACACTTATAAATGTAAAGCTTAATGATTGTCATATTAAAACAATTTATCTCAATTAGGAAATAAAAACTGAAACCAAACAAATTATTAATTATACTAATTAATTATACAAATTTATAATCCAGGTAAAAAAAACCATAAATTTCTTTTTAACCAACTTCATAGGCTAAATTAATAAGAAAATATCAAAATATCCCTGAGATATTCTATTGAGGACAAACTTTATACGCTGAGTTAACAATGAAATATCACGAGAATCTTGCCTCCTCTGCTGAGATATACAAAATCAAGGGCAAACTATAAAGGCTGAGTTACAAATGAGATATGGCAGGATAATGTATAATTGGCTAAATTAAGTCGACAATATATGTTGGAAAAATTGAATCATAATCATTCTTGTGAAGAAAGTCGCTTGAATTACCCACTTCACCATAGCCTAATTGATATTAAAAAGATATTTTTTAAAAATTATATGTAAATGAGCAATTTCTTTTCCGCTATCCAAAATAACCAAATGAATGCATGGAAATGCTAAATCCATAAAGGAATAGAAACCTAATTCACGAATTGAGTATCAAGATTATCTACAAAGACTTATTTGTATCGGGACATTTTGTGTGAGAGTACGTATAATCCTAAATCCTTCTAATAATGAATCAGATGCTAATCCAGGGCTTGAGTATCAACAACCTGTAGAAGGACTTATTTGTATGGGTGGCAATTTGTGTGAGTACATATAGCGTTGGGGAAACAACAGTAAAATCCAAAAATTCAGATTAAAACAAGAATCTTTTAATTACTTTAATCAATCCGCCAGCCATTTCATCAAGAAGACAAGCGTAGATACCCTTCGTAATTTATATGCATTTTGTGAAAAAACTATTTATATCAGAATAAGTGAGCCCATGCTAAGTCATTTGCATTTTGTGAAGAAGAATTGAACTCAAAGGCAGTCTTACTCTGCCTCTGAGAAATTTACAATAAAGCAGGAATTTTAGTATTTTCATCCTTATAATTTATTTAAAATAAAAGTTGTTCGGATATATAAAAATGTAAAGTTATTGAGTTTTGGGATCTATCTTCACTTAAATGCAATGGCTAAGGGTTGGCTCTACCTTGACTTAGCTAAGGGCTATCTGAGGCTTTCACCTGGTCTCATCTGTTGAGATAGTTGAGATACAGTACCTCAGACAAACTGCATTGGCTGAGTTAAAATGAAATATTGCAGGATTTATGCCTCCTCCACTGAGATAGACTGCAGTGGACTGCTTGGGGAAAACTGAATAAGCTGACTTAACAATGAGATATCACGAGTTCTTGCTTTCTCCGTTGAGGTACACTACAAACTGCATATTTTAGATTAGTTATGATAAAATAATCTAAAATAAAATAAACGACATAAAATTTTCCAATTTATAATTGTTTTCAGTGATATTTTTATTCTAGGTTTTTTTTCATGGTACTTTTTTTAATATGACCTATTTAAAAGTTTAATTAAATCTCTGTAGATCCATCTGAATTTCAAATCTACCAAGTGTCAAAAAATAAAAAAATCAAATTTAAAGTGTCACTTCTATGGCATATATTATATGCAAATGCTATTATTTTTTAATAATATTTTAGTATCATATCCTCTTCCTTTTATCACATGTTTCCAATATCACATATTTGTGAAAACTACCATATTAAAATCTCCTGTATCAAAACCTCTAATAACTAATATGCTTTTTTTTGGCACATGAGTGCATGGCTCAACAGACGGGCGTCAATTAACTCGCACCCCGCCCGCTTTCGAACCTCCTTCGTGCTGCTGTGCTTAGTGCTGCTGTGCTTCCCGTTGATACGATGATTTTGATGTGACAGTTATCAGCTTTTCTGATATGTATATAATGTAATAAAAAAAAGACCCTATAACACTTTGGCTTGGGAACTAGCCCCTCCATTTAAAAAAAAATACGTTTTTTTAACTCAAACAGAAATAAACTCAAATTCCACATATCCTGTCAGCATTGCTTTACCCCTCTGAGTAAAAATGCTAGTTAATATTCTTTACGGTGCACCTTTCCAAAATGAACAGCATTGCTTTACGCCTCTGAGTACAAATGCTAGTTAATATTCTTTACGGTGCACCTTTCCAAAATTAACGCAAAAATTCGCGTACAAAGCCTTCCTTATTTAATTTGTTGATGATTACGTCGATATTTTTTTATTCTATGATGATTACGTCGATATTTTTTAATTCTATGGGCGTGCAATAATTAAGATATGAACAAACACTCCAGTCTTCGCTGGTGGGTGAATCAAACATTGTTTATTCATTTTTCACAGTAAGGTGCATGACCCATGCTGCCATGATTTGTGAAATGTATGTGCTTGGAATAATTTAAAGCAAGGTTCATGACACATGCTGCCATGATTTGTTGAATGTATGTGCTCGGAATAATTTAAAGGGTTGTTGCCTAGGAGTACATACCTGCTTTTTGACGCTGCTGTTTTTCCCTTCGTTTCCATACAAAGTCGTTTGAATGGTAAAATGTTCCCTGATCAATAAATGAAGTCGCAAGTCTTGATTCAACGACGCACTTACCTGATAATTACGCTACAATACATAGTTACCAAGTTTGAATCGACTCTTTAAAATCTAATACTAAAAAATTTAGGATATGCATCTTACATATTTTTTAAATTTGAAAAAAAAAAAATCATTAAGGGTGAAAATTGTCAAAATTAACTTCTACCTTTTTTTAAGAATGGATTTCAAACATTAATTTCTAAAACAATGGAACAAAATAATGAAAATTTTAATGTATGAAATTTATTTATATTATAAAATAAAGGAAAATGACAAAAGTAAATTTAATAATATCAATAACAAAATTTTAAAACTAAAATTTAATATAAAAAATAAAATAAAAAATATTAAAAATATAATTCAATCAACCTTCATCTACCAAAATTTTTATCTTTCGAGCATTAAACAAATTGATATAAAGCAAAATAATATTAAAACCATCTACAAACATTAAAACCATCTAATTGTGAAATTAAAATATATTCAATAATATAAAAATTACACTGAATAAAGTGACATTTTCATTATCATCCATTGAAAAATGGAACTTACTTGAAACCCCACACCATGTATTTGACATTTTCATTATCATCCATTGAAAAATGGAACTTGCTTGAAACCCCACCACTGAATAGGCACCTGATAATCATTATCTATCCCAAAAAAAATTGTCAAGAAATAAAGAATTTTTAAAGCTGTACTCTTTAGCAAATTTCCCCTTTCAAATTATCTCTTTCTTTTAAAGAAAATTACCCCTTCATATTACTCTTTTTTACAATTTTTAAGAAAGTGGCCTTCTCTAGAGCGTTGTTCCACTTTGTTGTGCTTGCGCTGCTCTCTTTCAGTAGATTCAAAACTCATCTCTGTTGATTTTATCACCGATTCCCCATGAAATGTAACGTGATACTATTGGAATGGAACACATGAAATTCTCCACAATTTGGATGAGGACCAGTAGGTCCCTGTTCACCTGACCTCACCGATTCTCCATTAAATACAACTCAATCCTCCATTACCAAATTGAAATTGGCTTATTAATATATCAATCAAATCGAATTATCTAGAATTTGTATTTTTGAGGTTTATTTGGATCTAGAATTTGTATTTTTGAGGTTTATTTGGTTGAATTTGGTAGCTATGTTACAGCAATGCGATTATTTAGAGTTTTTGATTCGGATCATCCACAATACCGTGTGTTTCTTGTCCATGTTTCTAATCTCAACATGGATATATCTTGAAGACATAAGTGATACATTGAAGGAAAAGCTTACCAACCAAAATAAATAAATAGCTAATGCATAACAACAAAAACAACATAATCTCTAAAAACTTAACCTAAGCCTACTTGACTCATTGATAGATAAAAATATTTAATTTACTATATATATTTGTTTAATTTTAAGTAATATCTAATAATCATTGCTTTAATTTTATTATCAAACATCCAATATTTTAAGTCTATTTCCTAAAAAAAATTAATTTAAGTGAAATTTACAACCTCAACCTAATTAATTTTAAAATTTATTTTAATAAAAAGTATTAAATTAATAAAATTATTATTATAATTATTATTACATTAATAATGATGATTTTAATAATGATGATTTTTTACAAATATTTTTAAAAGGATAAAATAATTAATTTATAAGTAATGTTAATAATAAATGACCCACAGTAATTTATTAATTAATATTCTATTAATTTTATGATGAAATATATAGTTATTAGAATTATTATGTTAAATTAATATTAATATCTACTAGGGACATCGAGGATGAAAACCACTTCCTCTTAGAGTGCCGTGCTTATTATCTTTGTCGCAATACTGACCTTCCTAGCCTTTTACAATGTCAAAAGTGTAGTGAGCTCAGGAGGCTTCTCTCCAAGCTCTTGAGCATAAGAATAAAATCTTAAATCAAACTAAATAATTTTTTTCTTTAGGTCTGATAGACCAAAGTTTGGTCTCATGAAACTGACCTTCCTAGCCTTTTACAATGTCAAAAGTGTAGTGAGCTCAGGAGGCTTCTCTCCAAGCTCTTGAGCATAAGAATAAAATCTTAAATCAAACTAAATAATTTTTTTCTTTAGGTCTGATAGACCAAAGTTTGGTCTCATGAAACGTTCATCATTATCATCATCATATTTGTGGAAAAAAAAATATTTTTTATTTATTACCAATAAAATAATAATTATTATATTATTTAGTTAATAATGATTAATAATTTAAATCTTATTGTAAAAAAAATAATTATTATGAATACACATTATAAATAAATAATAAATTATTTATTTATTAATAGTTAATAGTTAATTATTAATTAAATTCACTTAATGTTTATAAGAATTTATTTATCTATTTGTGTTTCATAAATAATTAGAATTAAGTTAGAAAAAAAGTTCATATCTGAAATACTATATCTTAAAAGACTTGAAAGTGGTGATATAATTAATCACTGGAAGTCAATTTTCCCTGATCTCATTCCCACCCACTCTATTGAAATTATTCAAACATTTCCTAATTTCAAACGCCTCTTTTTCCAACAAAAAGCAGTAAGTATAACATTTTTCAAAAAAAAAACACCTAACATGCATGTTCTTTGATGGAGCGGAATCCATGGGCGGAAGGAAATATTATTCAGATCAATTTAAAAAAAAAAAACCTAAATGCATGTTTATTGATGGAGTGGAATCCATGGGCGGAAGGAAATATTATTCAAATCCGAGGAAATGGTAACCAAGTGGTATATTTCATGGCGACGAATGTATATGGTGCATGTATCATTTTTCCGAGACTGACGTCAAAGAGATGAAGTTTCGCCACGTAGAAGCCTCCCAGATGAGCAGAGTAACAGAGAAGCTTTAGTTCTGGCCAGTGGATCACATGTAGATGAAGCGGCAAAGCTGACAGCCTTGCAAAAAGGAATCATAAGTCGAGCTCACATGAGATAGAGATCCGTACAATACAATCAGAACTTTTACAAAGTCATTCTCAAGCTTTTTTGTTTATGGGAGGTGCATGTGTATATAAATGAAAATTTTTGATTGTTTTTTTCACATTCAAATATTTGTGTTTTTTTTCAATTATTCGTTCTTATAAGTGTGTTTTTTTCACATTCAAATATTTAAATTTAATAAATTTATGAGTAATTTAATATAAAAATAAAGTTAACTATAAATTAAGTGGCTAATAAATATTAATAGATATTAAATAAATTTTGTTATAATATTATGGTTTATCAAATATTTTTTATTATAATACTGTGATTTTTCAATATTATATATCCAAAAAATTATAACATATTTTATATGTGATGCTTATTCATATGACTTTAATTAATTTAATTTAAAAACTATTTTTAAGACAAAGCAGTATAATAACTACTAATAATACTATTATTGAAAATATATTAAAATATTCAATCCTGCTATCTATTTAATTTAATAATTATTGAAAGTTAAATTAAAATTATGAAAATCTATTATAACAATTTTCTAAATTTTTATAAATTCAATTGAAAAATTATTATTATTTATAAGTTTATAATATTTAATATACCATTAAAAACCAATATTAACTTTACTTAATTATTTATATTCAGTTTTTAAAACCAATAATAATAATAAATTAAATTAAATAATATAATTATTTTACACTATACTATAATTAAAATTTAAGGTTATTATTTTTATCATGCATAATATACTAAGTAAGATATACTATATTCAATTCATTAAATTAGTCCATCCTATATTTGCGTAGATTTTTCAAAATATTGTTATTCAAAATATTGGGTTAAATATTGTTTTGTTTTTTTCCAATATTTAAATTTATTTATCTAACATTTCTTCACCTATTTATTTGAAATTTTATTATTTTTTTTGTTAATGCAACTTATAATATTTATATATTTTTCAATATTGTTAAAAAAATAATTTTCAAATATTTGATTGGACTATAATTTAAATTTTTTATTGTAGCCTTTGCACTAGATAAAGCCATGTAAGTAACCATCTCACATATTTTTCTAATGGTTCTTAGTTTGAGCGAATGGGATTGTGGCTTGTTTTTCATCCATAGTCTTAGATATATATTAGTAGGACTTACTTCTCACTATTATTTTAGTAGGTAAAACTATAAATGTGTAGACTTACTAGTCATCACTACCCACGAAAATTTTATGCAAGTTCATGTCCCAATTTTCCCACTTCACTTGCCAATTTATTAGTTCCTCTTCATGAAAGAGGAGAGGATTCCATTTGCCTATTAAGTACTATTAATTATGTCGTAAGACATTCCCCTTTCAAAAGAATTATCCCCTTTGACAAGGTGTATGGATCTGAATCGTCAGATGAATTGTTAGATGATTGAACCATCGTCTGCCCTCTGATTGAACCTCCATCATGGTTTACAATTTCAATTGAATAGGATAGGTAGCATCTGACCTATCCAGTATTGTGTGCTTCACCTTCCATTTGCTTGGGTTTCTGAAACAGTTCTTGCACGGCCCCTGTCTAGAGTTATGGTGGCTTGCAGAGTGCATTTTTGCATGCTTCTCGTGCCAACAATGTAGTTTTGGCTCTCGATCATTCATCTGTCTCTATTACAGTGCCATTTGTTGTGGTTTCTGAAACAGTGGTTGCAGGGCCCCTGTCTAGAGTTATGGTGGCTTGTAGAGTGCATTTTTGCATGCCTCTCATGGCAACAATGTAGCTTTGGCTCCTGACCATTCATCTGTCTTTATTTCAGTACATGTGGAGATGTTTTACTAGTTTCATGATTGAATTTCTCATTATAGGGGTTGTTGCTGCAGTATCCAAAACTACAGCTGCCCCTATTAAGCATGTCAAATTATTGATACAAAGCCACGATGAAATGTTGAAGTCTGGACGTCTTGCTGAACCATACAAAGGAATCAGGGATTGTTTTGATAAGAAAATGAAGGATAAAAGTATCATTGCGTTATGAAGAGGAAACACTGCGAATGTTATCCGTTATTTTCCTACTCAGGTTTTGAACTTTGCTTTCAAGGATTATTTTAAAAGACTCTTTAATTTCAAGAAAGATAGAGATGGTTACTGGAAATGGTTTGCTGGAAACCTCACCTCTGGTGGTGCAACTGGTGCATCTTCTCTCCTTTTTGTTTATTCTTTGGGCTAAGCTCAAACTCGGCTGGCTAATGGCTGCAAAGAAACAGGGGAGAGGCAATTTAATGGGTTGCGTTCACCTTTCACGGGAAGGAAAGCTTTTTTGCTTCGAATAAAACAATGATTTCTCGCCTATTTTCTTTATTTGATAACAAATTTTCATTTGTAGCTTCAAACACTCCGGCCTTTAGTTTTTCTAAACTTTATTTTCACATGCTTGTAGTGAGATTTTAGCACACGAAATTGTGACCTAGGTAAAAATTATTAATATTTTATTAATGGCGGGTGAATAACAAAATCAATTGGTTACTGTCCCTTTACTGCTTGGAACTTGGGTTTTTAACTAACTTGAATTTATAAGTAACGATGGCTCGATTACGCATAGATAATTGCAAGTAATATTTCAGATTTATCAAAATGAAATGATAAAAAAATCAATGACTCTAAGAAAAACATTTGCATTTAGGTGTATTTCTATTATCCCTTTTGGTAATCAATAAATCCTTCATTTTTCCATTTGTCTAACCTAATTTGATTTTCCAATTCAGTAAATGTCGAATCATTACTGTAACTATCACTCTATTCAGTCCCATAGGCATAACTGGTGAAGTCCCACTGCTTCCTAGAATCCCGTGTCTCTCATCACTTCAAATCTAGTAGGGCAAAAGGCTAGAGGGACTCATGGCGTCCTCTACTGCGGCGCAAGTCATTAGCTGCAAGGGTGAGAACAGAAAAGAAAACTTATACATATATGAATTAAATTCTTTAGGTCAAAGATTCTCATTTATGTGGTTAGTTATAAAGATCATCTAACCTTCTTTGAACTGCGTATCAGCTGGTGTAGTATGGGAAGCAGGGCAACACATATCTATCCAACAAATCCAAGTGGCTCCTCCCCAGGACAAAGAAGTATGAATCAAAATCACTCACACTTCTCTCTGTCATACTGATACTTATTTATGGAAAGGAAAGGTACCACTCTCGTCATCTCATTTTTCATTCATTGTATTGAAGGTTCAGTTTCATTATCCCAATTTTCATTCATTTTATTAAGGGTTCACCTCCATCTTTGGTTAATGTAATGTATTTACACATTGCAAGATGGAGGAGCTTGGTTGCTAAGGATTTTGGGTCACAAAGGTGTTGGGTATGTTCATTTTATATATGATATTTCAATTGCATAAGGGTAATTGAAGTGTATTTATATATGTGTTATGTCTTTAAGTTGATACAGGGAATTGACAAAAAAAAAATCCATTTTTTTAGTCCCTTCCCTGTTTCCTAGGATTTTGATGGGTAAAATGAATATATCGTTTCTTCATCTACCCTAGTTTTGAAATTAAGTATTGATTAGCTTTATCATTATGACACATTATTCAGCCAACGATAATGTATGACTCACTCACACAGGATTGTAGAAAGTGTGGGAAGTGAAGTTACAGAGTTGAAAGTAGGCAATCATGTGATTCCACAATATATGGCGGAATGCAAAGAATGTGAGCCCTGTCATCGACGAAAGAACAACATCTGTCAAGTTTTCAGATTCAACTTCATGATCGGAGTTGCTTACACTGAAAAAAAAATGTCGATTCTCTATCAAGGGAAAACCCATCTCTCATTTCTTTGGGTTGTCCACATTTAGTGAATATACACTGGGGCATGTGTCCTGTGTAGCGAAAATGAATCATGAAGCTGCATTGGAAAAGATCTGTTTGCTTAGATGCGGAGCTTCTGCAGTTAGTATAATCATACATTCTCCACTAAAATACACCTAGATCTAAGATCATTTCCCTGCAAAAATACAGAAAAGTAAAATGGTCGATGCATCATAAAATGGGGCCTAGTTTTTCCTTTCAGGATTAGGAGGTTCCTGGAACACTGGGAAGGTGAAGCCTGGTGATTCAGTAGCAATCTTTGGATTGTGTACCACTGGCTTGGCTGTAAGTTTTCCTGAATATCTCAAGCAGCAACTATACATACACATATTTACATAAAGATTTTCTCTTGTGCCGTAGAGAGTAGTTTCCATTCTGTGTCTTTCTAATTGTTGTCTATTAGTGAATCCTGCATTGTTCAGGTTGCAGAAGGGGCCCGAATAGCTAGAGCTTCCAGAATCCTTGGAATTGACATCGACCGATGAAAGGAAGAAATATGTGGGTTGGAAACCATACACAACAATAACCTTTATTACTAGAGTGTATATAAACCGGAATGCTTTGGGCTGATTCCCTTTAACTTTTGCACATGGGTATGGCTGTTCTGAAATTAATAACTGCCATTTTCTTTCCTAATAGCTAAATGATTTGGGGTCACTGAGTTTCTTAATCCATCCAATTTGGATAAACCCATTCAAGAAGTATTCTATAAAGTCTCCAGCACTAGTTCTTTTGGGTCTATAAGACTGGATTTAAGGGCATGAACATTACTGATGCTAATAACATGTTGGAATTTAATGAATATTGTAGTTGTTATGAGTGTGACAATCTTAATGGGACCTGTGTTTGTTGATGTAAAACAATAGATGACTAGGAGTTAATTAAAAATATGGGCCTATCCCTTTTTCTCACTAAGTAAAATGCATTGCTGATAGCAGGTGATTACAAAGATGAATGAAGGAGGAGTATATTCAAGCTACGAATGTGTTGGAAGAGTCGAACTTATGCTTTGTGCACTTCAATGCTCTCACCCGGTCTCGTTTTTTGTATCCTAAATTATTTTTCATGTTTCTTTTGTTAATTGCAATTATTTTTCAATCATCCAACTAGGTGTGTACAAGAACATAAAAGACTAATTAAGTTTGGCTTCCTCTGTGATCACAATTTTGTTGTGGCTTCCTCTGTGATCACAATTTTGTTGGGCATGTTTTGTGATTTGCGTTGCAGGTATGGGGAAAAATAGTGATATTGGAATCTTGACCATGCACCCATGGGGTACATCTCTCTCTTTTATGATTACTTGGAAGAGCTCCAAACTAGGCCCTTACCTAAGCAAAGAAGCCCAATTCCAATGAAATCAAAGTAGTCCAATTCTAGTGAAATCCTCAGAGACGTTATTTAATAGACTTCTTGAGCACTATGCCGCATATTCAAATGGGCTTAAAATTTCTATGAGAAATAATTGCATTAAAACGGTGACTCCCCATTCCCAGAAACACTAAAAGCCAACCAAATGGAGAATCTGTTTTCACTGGCTTCTTCAAGTCTTTTATTATCTCAGGCTATGTGAAGCCAGACACACATTGAAAATACTACACAACAAGCTGAATCCTATTGTAATTTGTACCATCTCTCCATGTATTGATTGCCTTCTCATAGAACATCCTATTGCTAAAACTCACAATACAGAGATCACCGTGCCTAAGACTCATTTAGAATTGGCTATCCCGACTTCGTTCAGGAATAACATTTTCAGGAAATATGCAGATAAATATTTTGTTGGAATTGGTGTCAGAGCTAATAGACTATTACTCCTTGTCTATGTAGGTAAGGGTAACCTGTCAGCTCAAGCATCAGCTCCATAATATATAATTCTTGATGTATTATTTGTTGATGAAGTATAAGATGAATTTTCCAAAAATGAAAGGAAGGCACGCTTAAAATTAACATGCCTAGAGATTTTGGAATGCAATATAAGCTCTAGCACATATTGATGAGTCTGAAACCACTGCTTATAAAAATTTTCAATGGGTTTCCCCATTCCTCCTTTGGTAAAATAATCACTAGGACTGGGCCATGGAATCAGGCTGTGGCATTGCTCTACCAATTCTGCATTGAATATTTTGGGCAGATCATATACATATATTTTCCTTGCTTTACATTGTTTCTGGCTTGGATCCTTGATGCCTGCAAGCATTGAAGCATACCTAAACGCCTCCATTTGCATTTTCACTGCATACAGAGAAAATGTAACGTTATTTGCATTAGTTTTCTTCTTTCCCATTATGGCCCATTCACTAGATCCATTTTCAAATTTCTCCTGCGATGAAATCTCAATATGGGTAGTTGGTCTCTCCCATTTTAGAGCCACTAATCCATGCCCATTAACAAACTCATTTAGCAATGGTGGTGCAACATTCAAGCCATGTTTCGCCACCTTGAGACCTTGAATCTCATGGTCACGAAAATTAAACTTGTCATCATGAAACAAAGTTTCTTGATTTGGGAAACGTGTAGTGCTGGTAGAAACACAATATACATTCAACGTGCAGTTGGAAAAACGGAGATGAAGAATAGATGCAGGTAACAGGTTTTTCATAACCCAAAGACATATAACAAGCATTAAGAACAATAGGGGCAACAACAACTATATTACAGCACCCATACACTTCATCCCGAATCCTGATCCTTCCACATTCTTGTTTCTCTTTCTTTGCTTCCCCATGGTTGTAGACCCATGGATCAGTGAATCACACACCACGTTTATTATAGCAAGGGTACCATCTTTATCTCACTGTCAAAACCATACCTTGAAGAGACAAACACCATGTCAATTCAATATAGGTTTCAACGCATGTTAACACTACTTAAAAACTATGACTGTTTGACGTTAGGAAAATGGATGCTTATTTCCATTTCTAAAGATTTAAACTGTAATGGGAATTATAACAACAACTTCCACTGACCCATTCTTTATGCTAGCAGTTCTCCATTTTTTATGTAGTATTTTAACTATTGCCCTAGCAAGAACAAAGGTAAGTGGAAGAGGAGATCGATTATTTTTTCCAATAAAACCTAATTGAAATTTGCATTGGGTTTTACTATTTTAATCTCTTCCTATAATTATTTCCTTTGTTATTACTGACATCTACCTATCCCATGGTATGACTTGCAGGATTGATCGGTGTTTGGCATTGCAGATTCTCTATTTTTGTTGGGTGCACATCGATACTCTGGCCCATTATACGCTTTCTATATGGCTTTAGATATACAATTTTGATAGTTTGTATCTGTTGAATGTTGTAGCAGTTAGTATTTGTATATACTTAGAATGTCGAACATGGAGACAGTTGAAAAGGGATATTTTGGATATTTTGAACATCAAATTATGTACTAGTTTTTCAAAATAATAAAAAATGCATTGATTTTTCTTTCCTAATAAAAAAGCCTCCTCTTTTAACTAAGAATATGTGATAATCCAACAAATATTGGCCAATAGTATGGGAATCTATGGGTTAAGGCTATGAACACACTGAGAAGTGATGCATGATGCTAAACCCTATGATGTAGACTGAATAAACTCCTAATCATGTGGATGATTGAATGACATGCATGAGGCTCAACCCTAGGATATAACCTTAATAAGCTCCTAATCATATGAATGATTGAATGGCATGGGCACCAAAACATAGAAGGGTCACCATGCTAGGGAACTAATGAAAGGAAGGCTGTATGTCTAGGTAGATGATAAATGCTAAATATCAATGGGTTAATTTATCTACATAAGCAAGGGTGGTCATATAAGAAGGGGAAAGAAAGGGAAATACAACATTCTCAAGAGAGATATGTTATGCTAAACACCATTTAAAGAAATATAACTGAAGAGGATCACTTTTGATAGCGAGATAAGGGCATGTATGCAGAATTCCTAAATGGAAGTAAGTCAATCAATATTGATGTGTAGATTTTCTTAAGAAAATAAAAATAATGCATATATATTTGAATTAGTAATGTTACCTACTTGAATGACCCCATGAGTAAAGGCTCCCTGAAGAAGTTTCAAAGCAAAACAATCTAAGAATGGCATTTTGAAGGGCTTGGAAATAATGACATAGGCAGCTTATGAATTATAGTTTGTATGAGTATGTACAAGGAAAAATAAAAAAGAAGGGTTTCTTTAAAAAGACTAAATCTCAAAATTCAAATTCACTTTTGCATACTAAATTTGAAGAGGAGGAGGTAGTCCCACATCTTTATATGTTCATCATAGACATATTAAATATGGGAATTTTAGTTAGTTAGTCTAAAGGCATGTATATCAAAAACTTCATCTTCAAGAATAAGTGTATGCTCAATAGGATGTACCGAACCCCACCAATTAAAATATTAATAATAAAGAGAAATATTATGCTACTAAAAATTTGACTTCATCATGGACATGCAATTAGGTTTGATATGGACCACATTTTCCATTTGTATTTGAAGGTATCACATGTGAATTTCCTAGAGGAGAGAAGATTGTGATAATTGAACGGACTCGTAGTGGCGAATTCACACTTCAAGTACTAATTCATATTGTAGAACCCACAAGAGGGAGAATTTTCATGGATGGAGTTGACATCTCAAAGATTGGACTCCATGATTTAAGATACAAACTAAGAATTATCCCACAATACTAAATATTATTTGAAGGAACTATGTAAAGCAATCTGTACCCACTCGAAGAACATTCTGACAATAAAATTTGGGAGGTAAGTCTTATTAAAATGAATGAGTTTTGATTTCCATGGTATGTCAGAGGCTCTTAGAAATATAACTTATCATTTTGCAAGATTGAAACATTTCACTTTTTTTCGAGATCAAACCTAAATAAGCTTGCCACAAGAAGCCACTGGGGTTGGTGAAAACATGTCATCATTCTAGCTCTCACCAGATTCCATTCTTCTCTTTTTAAACAGTGTCCTCTCCTATATTATGTGGTTCTCTATGCTACTCTTTCCTATGCTCTTGCCTTACGACGTTCCCATTGCAACATGTGGAGCAATTGCTAGTTTAGCTAACATTGATCAATATAGGTTATAATTTACTATGCAAATTTTCCCATAACATAATTTTTAATTTGACTAATAGAGACTAAGTTGTTCTGTAACACTTATTAATGATTCGATTTGAGTCTTATTTTAGATTTAGCATTAATATTTTTAAGATTGTTTAATTTATAGTTAGCAATAACCTTTTTCACATTGATTAAATTATTAGGTTTACAAGTTTCTATGTTTTTTTAATATATAAAAACATGTTTCAAAGTTCTAAGTGATGATGAATTTTAAATTATTAAATATTGAATGTATTTATGGTATGAATTTTGGTTGTTGCTGAGTTAGACAAAATATAATGAATAGTTAAAATGACTATATATATTTTTCCACAAGATAATTATTTACTTATAATAAAATATAAGGAGATTTCAATATTATAAAAAGCGAGTTTATGTTGTTAAGGCGATTTAAGAAAACTTTTTTTTGTAAGCTGAGGTATGATTCTATTAATATAAAAATACGAAAACTATGTATAGATACAAATACATGACACCACCTGCCCAGAAGAGAAACCACGTGGCCTTCAAAAAGATATAATCCCCATCAAAAAAGAAGTGTTCAGTGTGTCTAACGAGAGCTAAAAACCTGCTATTCTACCTTAAAGCATACTATGCTTACTATACTTGACATTAAACTATGCTCGCAGAGATAGCAAAAATACAGAAAAAGTCATATAAAAACCTCCATACGCTACTGCTTCATGGCCTCTGTCTGGACAACCGTTCAGTCTTAACTATACCAGCATCGTGGAGCATCTGGACCAGCTTGTCCATCTTGCTGTCCTGCATCATGAGAGTTATTTGGAGATTCTTCAATTCTTTCTTCAGATTTTCTTGGGCAAGCTCCACCATTTCAGCTGCTACCTGTTCCATTGATTTAGCAAGCAACCGCTTCATGCCCCAATATACGTGCAGAGACTGTTTGTAAAGGGACATCCTCCCTCTGGTGTGACCCGGGTCGGGCAGATAATGCTCCCAGTCTACCATCTCATCTGCCGACTGGTCCTGCAACGCCTCTTCCTCCAGATGATCTATAATCCTCCGCACATTGGGATGGGTTTCCTTCACATAAGCGTTCTCAGCTTCCCACAATTTACGCCGCATATCCTTCTTGCCTCGTGTTCTGCTAGGAACTCTAGCACTACCACCTTCCTCATACGCATTGTTGCGAGCTCGGTTCGACCCACGGCCTCGTGCTACACCGCGACCCCTTCGTCCCCGACCTCGACCGCGGCCGCCGTGAACCTCCTCGTCATCATCTTCCTCTGGGCTGCCATCATCCTCCACAGCATCATCTTCTGGGCCGGGGTGCCTCATCCACTTACCGACTTTACCTCCCGAGGTCGGCCTTGGCATCTCCTCTGCGTAATACTCATCCGACTCCTCAGAGATGTCCACATGGTCAAGTTACCAGCTTTTTTTGGGCTCTAAGTTTATGAGATCCCACGTTTTTTCCATTATAATCATCTCTAATATAATCTATTTAAATACAGAGAAACTCCATGTTAATTGGTCATGGTGATGAGTGGAATACTAAAACTATCTGTTTAGACATCACTACTTCTCTCGATGTTCAACTAAAAATAATATATACATATACACATCAATATATACATTGTTTTCATAAAATCTTCACAAAATTATTAACTTTATAAAAAAATAACTTTCAACGTATCAATTAATTAATTAGCATCCACTAATTTTAGCCTGTATTATTATAATATTATATTACTATAATAATATTATATATTATATTATATAATTAATACTAATGAGTTAACTATGTAATATAATAATTTAATGCTTTGCAAAATATTGAACACTATAGCGGATGTCTTGTACCAAATCATTTTCACAAAATTAAAGCTTCAGATTATAAGTGTGTCTTGAAAAAGACAACTATGGAGTGGCTTCGTGTGGCTGATGATATTAGACACAATATTATTTTTGTATTAAAGGTAAAGAAAGTATAAAGTAGGTTTTACTGTACAAATTAATAATGGAGTACGTTTGTCATTATTACAAATAAGAGATGAAATATTTGAATCAATAGTGTTAGTTTCGGATAAATGAATTTAAATATGGCTTAAAAATAATAAATTTTACTTGATAGTGTTAAAGTTTAAGTAAGTTTTAATTTTTGTTTGTCAAAAAGAAACTAATAAATAATCAATACAAAACACAATATAATATTTATAATATAATATATATTAGTAATAGTGCACATAATATAAGTAATCAATACAAAACACAATATAATATTTATTAGTAATAGTGCACATAATATAGTTTGGTGTACATTTCAGTGGATTTTTTTTAATTTGCAATGCATTTGAAATATATTGTTTGGATACTCATAATACTTTATAATGGATGGTCATAATAATACTTTGTGGTGGATTTTTTACTGTACAGTAGATGTTGGTATTTATTCATATGCAGACAAGCTCCTTTATCTATTTTTTTTTCCTTTTTTTAATTTTTATTTGAAAAAATAATGATGAGCACTCACCACATATATCAAAACTTCAAAAAAAAAAAAAAAAAAGGGAAGATCTTTATGAACATTTTGATTCAATAGAAAAATGGAAAGAGAAGAAGAAATATAACATAAAATACAACTACTTACAATGATTGAAAACAAATTCGAATTATGAAAAAATAAAATATTAAAGTTCGAGATTGAGTCAAAAATGATAAAAGATAGTATACAAGAAATTGAAAAGTAAAAATAAACATTGATTGAAGAGAATTACACCTTGAGAGATGATAATAAAGAATAAAATAAAAAACAAAAAAATAATATGGTCCTAAGTAGTATAGATAATAAATTAGACATCAAACCCATCTAGAGGAAATGAACAAGTTAATTGATCATAAGTGCAATAAAAGGGCCTTGAATCTTGTAATTGTGTTTATAAAAGAATAGAACTAAGAGAACGTGTTAGAAACAATGAAAGAACTAAAAGAAAAGTCACATGTTGAAATGACTTATCTCATAGTAGTAAGAAGGATGGGAAAGATACATAATGATAGACTAATCCATGTTAGGCTAAGTTGTAGTGACCACTAATTTTCCATACCCACTAAATCTCCAAGCCTAGATGAAACATAAATCTTCATAAATTAGGACCTTATCCCTATAAATCAAGTTGAACTAAGAAGTTCAAAAGATAAAGGAAGCTAGAGAAGAAACAAAATGGAAATTCATTTGAAATAGGAAAGTTATTATTAGGGATGGAGACCAAAAGAAGAGTAATAAATAGGAATTTAGAACAGTTTGGATCCCCGGTTAGAATAGTCATGATTTTCCATGATGTAAATATCCTATGTTAATTGGGATCCTAAATAAAATTGATAATATCTTTTTAGTTGAAACATGAAAGAATGATGAGTCTAAGGTCTGTCACAAATATGTATTCATTTTATGGTAAACTTGGATCAAGAAATCTTCTCACAGAAGAATTAGAGGAACAGTTAGTTATATAAAAAAGAACATCTCTCCTCAAACTCAGTTTTATAAGATAAACTCCCTCATTTGACACATCTGGATTGAAATATAGAACATCTCTCCTCAAACTCAGTTTTATAAGATAAACTCCCTTATTTGACACATCTGGATTGAAATATATGACATTAACGCTAATATGATTTATATCACAATTTGTTATTTTGCACCTATCAACTATAAATTTTATAATAAAAATAACATGGATAAGAATTTCCCTTATAATTCCTTAGGAAAATATATTTACATTCATAAGTGTTATTTTATAAGAGTTTTCCTAGTAACACTATTGAAAATTTGTCGTCCTCAACCGGTGTCGTCTTTATCTTAATCCACAGAAGAAAAACATTAATAACCATAGAAAAATATTAATAACCATAAGATTAATTAGTGATAACCATAATAACATGTTTTAACTTTCAAACCTAGCCTACTATTGTTTCACACAACCATTATGGATGTTTAAATCCTATGCATTAATCGATGTTTCATGAACGCATTACATGTTACCTACCCTTTAATCATAGATTTTCTCAGGATCGATAAGAATTGAAAGCTAAACTAATTAGCATTCATGTTAAATAATGTACTCATTAAGATATAATAAATTATCAGAGTTTCAAATTGTCCTAGCCTTTGCAATTAGTGGTTTGGTGAAGTCGTTGATGTCCACGTACCATCTTGAATTGTAAAATGCCATTAATCTTGCACAAAGTATTGGTAATAAGAAATACGTCTAAATTTAGTAACAATTGGATGCTTTAATGGAATTTGAGATATTCGACTACTTGGGTACTCAAACAAGGAGGTGTGCCACTAAAATAAAGTAATTTGTTCTTCGTCCACAATTCATTTGCATGGAAATATCTGCAGACTACTTGTCGTCTTACATGGAGTTGCCATCCCCTTTCCCTTTCTCTACCCACCGGCAAGTTTCTCTACTGGGATTAATTTTGCTTCTGGAGGTAGTCGATTGTTGGATTCCACAGGACAAGGATTGTTGAGTTCCCCTTCATGTCTTTAGGATCACATTTGGAAAATATTGCTTCTAGAGGTAACTAACTATTGGATTCCAGAGGACATAGGACAAGGATTGGTGAGTTCCCCTTCATGTCTTGAGGATCACTTTTGGAAAATATGTATTTCTTACTTTAAAAATGGAATTATTCTATTTCTTAAACGTTAATATATGGTTTGGCAAGAAAAGTTTTTGATTTAGAATTTATCCATCTTCCACTCCTGCAGAATATTGTTTCATTCAGTCATAAAAAAAAATGGAAATTTACACAGTATGCTTGTATTCTTCAACATTGGTGAAGAAGAATGGAAGTATTGCAGTTGAGTCTTACCTATCCAAGTCGTTATACTACATTTTTAATGGAGCCAATCACATTGTTAGATACATGGTTTTCTCTGAAAATGATTCTGCCTACTCTAATGTTTCAAAGGGAAACATTGCAAAATGGTCAAGAGTTTTCTATAGCACCCCAACTACGGAATGAATCGAAACTGTGTGAATCATCTTACCCTTCCCATGGTAACTGTGATTTCCAAACGTTGCATTATGTTCTCCTCGAGCTCTGCGAGGTGGGTTTGAGAGCTCAATGGAGATGCCAGTTGGGTCTCATGCAAGGGAGGTTCTTACTAAACATAGACTCATGCAAACTATGACTTAGCTTTTAGGTTTTCTTAGCTTTTAGCTATTTTAGTTTTTCTACAATAAAAAAAAAAGTGAACTACTAATCTTGAATTCACTTAACTCATCTATATACTTAACTCATCTATATGCACGCATATCAGTAGAATTATATCCAATACTCTCTCTTAATTATGATCCCTAGACATAAATACCATTACGACTGAGCTATGCCTCCTCGTCTAAGTTTCGACTAGGATTATATAGTAAAATTAACTCAATTTTTTTTTTAACTCTTTGCATGAGTGGTTTTCTATTCCTCATTCTCTAATTTCTGAAATCTCTGACTAGTTTCAGTTTTATCCTTGTTATTATGTTGAATGTTGCAAATTTGAATTTCTTTTATGTTTTTCCTTTTTTGGTTGAAGTTGCAACCTTTTCATTGTTTCATTTTTGTTCATTAACATTCTAAAAAAACACTTCAGGCTATCCACGCTTATCCTCTTCACCTTCTTCAAAACATTGTTTTTATATGGATTGCTACCACATGTAACACTTTTCTGCTTGGTCTTCATACTCATGTATTTGCTAATTCAATTGTTACCACAGAAGTCCATGATAATATTTTATCTCTTCCTGGATCTATTGCTAAAAAAATCTTCTCAGCATTTCCTTCAATTTCTACAAGGCTCTCCATGTCTTCTTCATCTTCACTTTTAGTTATAGTTGGAAGTGGATTGTTGTCCTACAAATTTTCATTCTCAAAAAACTTGTTAAAAACATTTAAAACATCATTACAGTAATCCGTTTCTCTATGCTCTTCTTAGAGAGTTTTATCAAAAAAATCATATTTTCTCTACTGCTGCACAACTGTCATCCACTTGGTTTTCACATGCAAGTGGGCTTCCCTTACCAACAAAAACTCATTAATCAGATGTTTCAGCTTCATCATCTACAACCACTCTTTATTTGTTAAGTGATCTTCATCAAATTTAACATCCTTTGATTTAGAGAGGTCACCTTCATCAATCTCACCGGAGGAATCTACCATATCATTCACTACTTCAATGACAACTTCCCAATCATCGACAAAGTTAGTTACTGGATTTACTGAATCATAATTCTTCCCTTTTAGAACATGCGGTGGAATACTTGTTTTAAAAGCCTTCATGCTGGAAATTTTTTATATCTCAATGCTCTTTGCTTTCAGATACGTCATTAAATGTGCATGAACTCTAGTACTGGATCGACATACGTTTCCCTCGTAAAAAAACCTCCCCCTCAGAGAAATTATTTTTCTTATTTTTCCTTTAATGATCATTGTCGAACCTCTTACGGATCTTCAAGGTTCCCGCTTCGCCTTTGAATTACGTTGTTTGAAACTTACCTTTGCTCTTACGCCAATCTGTTGATTAGGCAGAGATGAAATTCACAAAACATAAATTTGGTACTTTCAAGAAACCATAGTTACTTCTCAATATTCCATTGAATCTTCAACTTAAACTAATTTTAAATACAGTGAGCTTCACCCGAGCTCCCACACTTCAACTTTGCTTCACCTCACTCCATTACAACTGATTCCAGGGTGTGTATATAAAGACTAGACTTGTTAAACATTGACTTAGCTTTTAGCTCTTCTTCATTTTTGACTTTCTTAACTTTTCTGTACAAAGTGTAAATTTCTAATCTAGATTTCACTTAACTTATCTATATGCATGCATGACACGAGTAATTATGTCCAAGAAGGCTAATCATTTTTATTGAAATCTTCCCATATAATTCAATGTTTACGGAAAGGAAATAATGAGTGAACATGTTTGGTTGAAAGTTTGAGTATAAATTTTTACATAAAGTTTCATTTATATGAATTGATGATCTATATTAATTTTTTTTTTTTTTAACCAGAGTTTAAACACCAAAAGGAGCTGTAATAGGGAAGATTGCGCTTTAAATGTCAAAAAAATTGGATACATATGAAATTTCATTGATTTGAATCAATAAATAATAAAATATAGGTATTTTTTGCTCTATGTCAAAACGATATCTTTTGTTATTCATATAGAATTAAAAAAAATATAAAGATGTTGTAACAGTTTTGATTTTTACAGCAATATAATAACATTCAATTTGTTGTATGACACTAGTTTACAGGATTATAACAACCTTCTTTACATTATAAGAACATTTCTTTTTGGCTGAGACTCTGACTTACATACTTATATAGTTCAGACTTGCTTGCATTCAGCTAAAGCGTATTTTTGAAAAATCACCAAAAAATTCATCTTGAGAAAACAATTATACAACCACCGAAAAATTCATCTTGAGAAAACAATTATACAACCAGGAATGATAGTCACCTGAAAATCTGGAAGTTACAAGGATATAGAGAATGATATATTTGTCAAGAACTAAATTGTCTCAAAACACTGACCATAAATCTGTTTGATGTCCTGTGAGAATAGCATTATACCTGGAAGAGAACGGCGGATTAGAGAAATTGTGCTAATTGAAGAGAGCGAGTTTCAGTAATAAAGTTTCCTTCCGATTCCTGTAATGATATGTAAGCATGTTCAAGAGAACGGCGGATTAGAGAAATTGTGCTAATTGAAGAGAGCGAGTTTCAGTAATAAAGTTTCCTTCCGATTCCTGTAATGATATGTAAGCATGTTCAAGAGAGGAAGGTCTTTTTGATAGATTATCTGTTACATTGTTAAATTTTTGATAGATATGCCACAGAGGATTTACTCAATAAACCTCTGACCTATCACATGCGTTTGTGACATATTAAACAATACCTTTAATTTGACTATATATTGGAAAATTTTCCTAAAAAACATATTATTTAAACCTCTACCAATACAAACCCAATACACCTTCCTAATTTAAAAAACACCTACTTCCACTAATATTGTAGGTATCGACTTTTTCATTAACATTTTTTATACCCTTTTATATTTTTTCATTAACTTTGAGCTCCATTTTATATACCTACCAATATAAAAATCCTCTACTTCCATATATCCCTCAATATATTATACCATTTTTTCTCAATATATATCTCCTAATATAAACCCATGTAGTATAATATTTATCCATAAATAAAACCCTCGTTAGATATATCTGAAAGAGATGGCTTGAAAGTACTATTTCAATTGTAATATTTTGTTTTTCCAACTTTATAAGTTTAGGACATCCCGGTGAAAATGCTCTCTCAATTCTAATATTCTGTTTTTCCGAACTTATAATTTTAGGACATCCAGTTGCGCTTGGGCTGCTAACCCATCAATGAGACATTTTGAATTACAAAGAAATTGAATGTTGTTTATATTTTTGTGCTTTGACAAATAATAATCAGTTCAGCTTTGGTGTTCGTCCGGACCAATTCCAATTTTGAAACATATGCATTTCGAATTTCTTAACTTTACCATCCCTCCGCCTACACAAAAGTTGTTTTGAACAACTTAAAAATATCATACCGGAAGATTAAAATTTAGTTATTATAATTTTAATTTGTTTAACTATAATTTTAGGGAAATTTTATTCTTGTTATTTGCACTGTATATTATTTAGTAACTGAATGAATAAATAAATTTATTGTGAACAAAATGTTGAAATAATTAGTATTTTTTAAGGTATATTTTTAAAAAATTAATACAATTTTTTTGGGGAAAAATTTGCTCTTTATTATCCCTGTGAGGATATATAACTTATTCAGTTTTTCATTGATTTAATAATTAAGTCCTTTGTACAAAAAATAATAAAATTTATGTAAAATTTAATATTATGAAATGAAATTTATCATTTTTAAATAAAATTTAAATTAATTTATCTTAAATATTTTTGGTTAAAATATTTCACTTATTATTAGATAATAATAATTTCAATATATTACATTATTAATTACTATTTTACTATCCACATTATTTTTATTATTTATTACTTTTCCTCATTTGTCATGCGCAAAAATCTAAAGGAAAGACGAAGCTATTTATTCCATAAAAGATTTGGCTTACTAATTTGAGAAATGAAAATCACTATCAATATATCTTTGAAAGAATCGTTACAGCTTTGATGTGCGAAATTATGTAAATGGAGTGGTGGACCTTGCGTGGCTGAGGAATCAATATCTTGTCGCATACAACCGACCATCTAATAAACCTTATAAACTCCACACGAATTAATGATTGATTTCACAATAAAACTTCATGAAAATGACAAGAAAAAGGTTGCGCGGCTAAATCAAATAATGATTATTTATTTGTTTTTTATTCCAATTAAATTTTGAATATTAATTTGTTTATTTATAATTAACTAAAAATGATAGCTATTATTATTTTTATATATAAATATATTAAATTAATAAATAATTAAAAAATTATTAAAAATCTTTATTATTTTTTATTTTAATTTTAGACCGGCTGATAGATACTCGTTACTATATAGTTTATTTATATTTATTGATGATTGGGTCGATATTTTGTTATTTAATGGCCGTGAAATAATTAAGATATGAACAGTTCTAGTCTTCGAAGGTGGGTGACTCTAACATTGTTTATTTCTTTTCGCACTGAAAGTAACACAAAGATCGATTCACACGGAGGTGAAGTGCATGACACATGCTGCCATGATTTGCGGAATGTATGTGCTCGGAATAATTTTAAGCGTTGTTGCCTACGGGTAGGTGCCTGCTTTTTGACGCTGCCGTTTTTCCCTTCATTTCCATGCAAAGTCGTCTGAATGGTAAAACGTGCCCCCAACCATAAGTGAAGTTGGAAATCTTAATTCAACGAAGCAGTTACATGATAATTACGCTACAACAGCGCGATATTTTTTCAACAAAAGACATGGAATTTTCTCAAGGTTTATGCAAAAGTCTTGTGAAGGACATTGGTCTATTGCAAAAAGAGCTCTAAGGTACTTGAAGGGAACTCAATACTCTGAAATCAAGTATATGCAGGTGGACGACATCATTTTGATTTGATACTCTCATTTAGACTTCGATGGAGACAAAGAAACTGGGGTATCTACTTCAGGATATGTTATGAGTCTTGGATCAGGAGCTGTCTCATGGAGATCATGCAAACAATCAGTTCCAACAGATCGCATAACAGAAGTAGAATACGTGGCAGCAGCTGAGGCAACAAAAGAAATTGTGTGGCTCAGGAAGATTCTTGAATATTTGCAGGTAAAACAAGTACAATCAATTCCACTCATGATTGACAATACTTCTACAATAAAGTTGGCTAAGAACCCAAAGTTCCATGATCAAACGAAGCACATCAATACTAAATATCATCTGATTCGACATCATGTTGGGGCCAAGACAATCCATCTCCGTCATTTTTCCACTAATGCGCAAATTGTAGAAATCTTCACTAAAGCACTTGGAAGAGAAAAGCTTGAACAATTCAAAATGATGCTTGGATTCACCAACATCCCTTCAAATTGTGGGGGGGTGGAGGGAATATTGCAACCTAATCATCAGGATTGGGTGAATAATTACAATTGATGTAAATAAATAATAAGAAATATGAACAGTCATCGGGAGATGATGTAAGGACCCAATTCCTACTATTTCAGCCTTTGTCTATTATTAACTGACAAATCTATTTCCTCTAGATTTAAAAGTTATAAAAGGAGCTTGCTGACCTTCTTACATAGCTTTAAACATTTAACATCTTATCATTTTATCATAAGCAACATAAATTAAGGTGAACATTTCATTGATATCAACTTAACAAGAGTAGTCCATGGAGAATTACCTATTCCGGTGGTTGATGATGATACCTTTGTCTTGTTGCTCCAGTTGAACGCTCCTTCTCACCGACCCATCCAGATTTATCTCCCAGCCAACTAGGATATAAATTCCTAGCCCAGGAAACCTCCACAGGTTCCGTAGCCCTCCGTGCCCAAGTCCAACCAGATATAATGTGTCCTCAAGAAGAATGTGCAAAACAAGATAATAATACTTTCCTCCTCTCAAACCCAAGAAACTTCCACAGGTTTCCAAGGTCTCCAAAAACACAAGAAGTCCAAACAATCACAAGCAACGCCCCCCCACAATCATAAGCCAGACCTCAACCTTTTCCCTTTCTTCCTTCCCCCTTCCCTTTTTATACCTTACTTCCCTTCTCCATCTCAACCACCTCTCATTAATGTCATTAACTTCTCGTCCATCCTTACAGTTGACTTCTCTTCTCCCAAGTAAACTAGGAGTGCATTTAGAAATGTGACATGAATATAAAATTGAGAATTTAATGGGAAAGGATCATGACTTCTCCCAAGTAAATCTGAAAAGTACATTTGGGAATGTGAGGTGAATATATATATATAGATATATAGATATATAGATATATATAGATAATTAAATGGAGAGGACTATGTCTTCTCCCAAGTAAATGTGAGGGTACATTGGGGAATGTGAGATGTAATTACATGGAGAGGACCATGTCTTCTCCTTAGTAAATGTGAGGGTACATTGGGTAATGTGAAATGAATATATATATAGATAATGAGTTGGAGAGGACTATGTCTTCTCCCAAGTAAATGTGAGGGTACATTGGAGAATGTGAGATGTAATTACATGGAGAGGACCATGTCTTCTCCTTAGTAAATGTGAGGGTACATTGGGTAATGTGAAATGAATATATATATTGATAATGAGTTGGAGAGGACTATGTCTTCTCCCAAGTAAATGTGAGGGTACATTGGGGAATGTAAAATGAATACATATATTTTGAAATAATGGAAGGAGACCATATCCTTCTTAATATTCAGTTTAAGAAGGTAAGTGGGGAATTTGAATAATGGAAATCATGAATTTTATATTAGACCAATATTTCTCAATATTTTCATATAATGTAAACATTAACAAAATTTGTAGGATAAGATTTAAGTGGGGCATTACATACAACCCTCCTTCAGAAAACTTTGTCCCGAAGTTAGAATGAAAAGATGCAAGGAGTTTGAAAGCATAACAACCGGAGAGAGTTATAGCAATAAAATCGGATAAGTTCGACAATGACATTTCTTCCCATCAAGAGTCTCCAACTGATATATATCCTTCTATCCACCCTGGCCTACTTCCATTCCCACCCTATCCGTCCTCTGTTGCTTTATCAGTGGCAGCGACCATACTAACCACTGATAAAATCGACATGGTAGGAGTGTCAAATACATCGACTTAACTTCCCCAGCAGGAAACTGGCAATCGCCATCACACGTCTAGGGGAGCGTGCCCACCACTGCCCTCCCACAATTCCAGGTTTCAGAGGATACACGGTGGGAAATGCCTCCATGCCTCCTGCAGAGCTAGGGTCAATACCCTAATACAGACCACACTATAGAGCTGGTTGGACTTGTCATCGAATAATCCAGTCAGGTCGTCTTGCCACCTGTCATTTGCATTTTTCTCGTGTCATAAGAGTGCATATCAAGTAGATACCAAATGAAGTAAAATAATGTACATTATACCTTCCTCATGAGATGTCTCATCCTTCCCTCTTGGCTATCACATAGTTCCTTTTCCCCTGTGGGTTAGTTCTCATTCATGCATTTATATAACAACATGACATATAATCATCACATTACTAAGTCTAGTATCCATGTGTCAATCTAGGAATTCTCGCTAAGTCATTCGTTTAAATATATCATATCCACTTTGAGCTATATATGAATAATTCTGATTAGTTACACACTAGATAATCCATCACTAAGTGAGTCACACATGTAGTCCATATATCAACCATTTCTATCATCAATATCAAATTTATCAACTGAGTCATATGAGTAGTTTTATGTGTCAAACCAAATGCATCAATATTACATAATGTTCATAAATGAATAACATGGAAATAGAATCTTAACATAGGTAGCTATCTAAAATCAAAATAGGCATCACAGATGCTCAAAAAGTGAGGGGTAGTCATGACGCATAGTCTCTGCATCCTCCCAGGTAGCAGATCCTGGGCTATACTTGTCCTGCTGGACCTTAACTTGGTCCACCGTGCGACGTCTGAGATGTCGAACCCTACGGTCCAATATAAGTAATGGTTCTACCATTACGGTTCCCATGTCCGAGACCTGCAAGTCCTGCCAATCCAATTTGTGAGATTCATCAGAAACATAATGTCATAAAACAGACACATGAAAAACATCATGAGTTTTATGTAAATGGGGCGGCAGTACAAGAGGATAGGCAACTAGTCCAATCTTCTCTTTAATCCTAAAAGGCCCTACGAATCGAGGTGACAATTTCGTCCCCTTCCCAAACCGGATGGTGCTTTTGTTGGGTCGGATACGAATAAAAACTTGGTCCCCTACTTCATAACTGCGATCAATCCTATGTTAATTAGCATAACTCTTCTGTCTATCCTGTGCTTCCTTTAACCTTTGCCGAACCTGCTTTATTTGTTCCTCCATTTCTTGAACTAATTCTCAGGCAACTATCACTCGGTCCTCCAACTTTTCCCAACTCAACGGCATCCTGTAAGGTCTTCCATATAGAGCTTGATAAGGAGGCATCCTGATTGAACTATGATAATTGTTATTATAGGCAAACTCTACCAATGGTAAGTACTTTTCCCACTGAGTCTAATTATCCATGACGTCCATCCTAAGCATGTCCTCCAGAACCTGATTTACTCTTTCAGTCTGCCCATCTATTTCTGGATGATATGCAGTGCTTAGGTTTAACTGAGTTCCCAGTGCTGACTGCAAACTTGTCCAAAACCTAGATGTAAATCGGGAGTCTCTATCAGAAATGATCTTTGTGGGCAATCCGTGCAGTCGGATAACTTCATTGACAAACACTTGCGCCACATCCATAACATCGTAAGTGTCTCTTACTGGGATGAAATGGGCACTTTTGGTCAATTTATCCACTATAACCAATATAGCATTGTGCCTCTGGGAAGTGAGTGGCAAACCCACCACAAAATCCATGGAAATTACTTCCCATTTAGATGTAGGGATGTCATGAGGTTGTAGGAGTCCTGCTGGATGGTGACGATCAACCTTCACTTGCTGACATTCAAGACATTTGGCGACAAACTCGACTATGTCATGCTTCATCCCTGCCCAAAAGAAGAGTTTCCTTGTGTCTGCATACATCTTCTTTACCCCGGGATGTGCACAATAGAGTGCTCTATGAGACTCTCTGAGGATGGTTTCTCTTATACCCCCTTCCTTAGGTACGTACATTCTCCCTTGGAATCTCAATAGCCCATCTAGTTCAAGGACATATCCTTCAAACTTTGGTTCTATTTGCTTCCAATTCTGGATAGCTGAGATGACTTTTAAATACCAACTATCTTCAAAAAGTTTCTCCAATATTTGCTCCCTTAAATTTACCTTTAAGGCTACTAGGGAGAAAGTTCGTGGCCTCCTGCTTAGTGCATCCGCCACTACATTCTCCTTTCCCTTGATGTATGAGATTTCAAAATCATACTCACTCATGAATTCGCTCCATTGCCTTTGTCTGGCGTTCAGATACCTTTGAGTGAAGAGATGCTTTAGGCTTTGATGATCTGTTCTTAACTCAAATATTCTCCCAATGAGGTAGTGTCTCCATAGCTTCAAGGCTAACATCACTACTGCCAATTCTAAGTCGTGGGTAGCATATAAATCTTCATGCTTCTTCAATTTTCTAGAAGCGTAAGCTATTACCTCGCCTTCTTGCATCAATACTGCACCCAATCCCTGTGCCAAAGCATTAGTGCAGATAGTGAAGTCTTTTCTCATGTCTGGTACTTGAAGGATTGGTGCACTAGTCAGTAACCTCTTCAGCTCTGTGAATGCAGTGCCACATTCATTTGTCCATTCATACCTAACCCCCTTTCCCTGTAATGTGGTGATGGGTTTTGCAATGCTTGAAAACCCTTCCACAAACCTGTGATAATACCTAGCTAGCCCCATAAAACTACGTACCTCATGGGCATTTTTTGGCACTGGCCAATCCATTATGGTCTTCACCTTTTCTGGGTCAACTGAAATCCCTTCTCCTGAAATGATGTGCCCAAGGTAATGGACTTTCTTCTGAAAGAAGGAACACTTTGACAATTTCCCATACAATTGATTTTCCCTTAAACGAGTCAATACTACCCTTAGGTGCTTTTCATGCTCCTTTTCATTCTTGGAATATATAACAATGTCATCAAGGAAGACTTGCACGAATTGGTCCAAATAATTTCTGAACACACCATTCATGAGGCTCATGAATACTGCTGGTGCATTGGTTAAACCTAATGGAACAACTACGAACTCATAGTGCCCAAACCGATTTTGAAATGCAGTTTTTGAGATGTCTTCCTCCTTTATCCTCAATTGGTGGTACCCAGATCATAGATCGATTTTTGAGAAGACCGCTGCCCCCTTCATTTGATCAAATAAGTCATCTATTCAAGGTATTGGGTACCTATTCTTTATCGTGGCTCTGTTTAAGTCTCTATAATCTATGCATAGCCGCAAGGAACCATCCTTCTTCTTGATGAAAATTACTGGTGCACCCCAAGGGGAAATACTAGGTCTGATCAATCCCAAGTCTAAGAGCTCCTTTAACTGCATCTGTAACTCACAAAGCTCTGGAGTTGTCATCCTATAGGGTGTCTTAGATATTGGTTCTGCACCTGGTTTCAGATCAATGGTGAAATCAATCTCTCTTATAGGAGGTAATCCAGGCAATTCCTCTGGAAAAACATCCTTGAATTCTGCCAAAACTGGATGTTGATCCAGGGAAGGTCCCTTCTGGTCACTTATAGTCTTGACCAAATACAATTTGCAACCTTGTCTGAGACAACGTTTTACCTTCATCATGGATATGAATCGTAGGGACACTCCCCTCTTGATTCCACAAATCTCAATTGGCCTACCTTCATCATCTAAATAGATCACCTTCTTCTTGAAACAGTCTACTAAAGCTCAATGAGCTTCTAGCCAGTCCATTCCAACAATTACATCATACGTTCCCAATTCTGTGACGTATGCCTTCAACTTAGTCATACACACCTCGAGGTTTACCTGACATTGGTCAACACTAGGCCCTACTGCTTGTTTTATTCCAGAAGCCATCTCAACTTGTTTAAAGTCATCATGCTCATAGGCTGCCAACCCACATTTTTCTAATGCAACTGGTGAAATGAAACTATCTGTAGCACCAGAGTCAAACAAAATTTTAACTTTTACTTTGTTTATCATACCTGAGGTTTCTACCACTGCAGACTAGTGTTCAACTTGCTGATTGTCAACTGCGGCATAGATTCGGTGGTGGCTACTTGCTCTCCCCATTGGTTCTTTTCCCTCTCTTCTGTTGTTACTAGTTCGAAACTCTGGGCAGTCCCGTTGGTAATGAGGTCCTCTGCATCCCCAACAAGTGATGCATGGTGGACCTTGAACCAAATGTTGTGGAGTTCTTTGGAAAGAGTTTCTTCCCCTGGAACCCCTACCCCCACTTGTTGTTCCTTGCCTATGACTTTGATCTATATGCGCCCTTGAAACTGTGGGTGAAGCTGCACTAGAAACCATTGAAATTCCTACTGTTGGTATTGTAGGTATAACCTTGTTTCCATATGGTGGTGGCCTTCGACTTCCCCCCCTTGGGAAGGTACGAGGGGCCTTCCCCATAAACCTTGTTTGACGTGGAAAGATGGCTCTGCCTTCACCTTTTAAGTCTAGGTGTTCTTCAACATAATGAGCTTGTTCTACAGCTTCTGCAACTAAGGATGGTTTCCACATCCGCACCATTGCCCTAATCTTAGGTCTCAATCCATACATAAAACGATCTGCTTGGCACTGGTCAGTGTCCATGTATGAGACATACTTGACCAATTTCATAAATCAAATTTCATATTCTTCTACAGTACGACCTCCTTGTATCAGGGCATGGAAGGCTCCTACGTTCTGTTCTTCATAATACACTGGCAGGTACTTCTTCCTGAACCTCTCCTCAAACAATTCCCAAGTAACTGTGTCTGGAGTGAGGTGTAGTTGACGCTCCAAGTTACCCCACAAATTCAGAGCACTATCTCTGAGTTGGAATATTGCTATTTTGGCTTTGGAATTGGAATTGTAATCCCTTAGTGCGAAACACCTTCCCATCCCCTCTAACCAGGCTTCTGCACGCTCACTGGCATGACCTCCTGCAAATTCTGGGAGTTTAATCTTCTGGAGCTCCTTAGTAATGTCCTCAACTAGAGGTCTTCTATCATAATCTCTAGATCCCTTGGGGTTCCCTAACCCTGATGAAGGGTGTTCTCCTTCCATTTCGTTTGTTTGGTGCCCTCTTAAGGTTTCATTAATTGCTTCCAGGGAACGTAGGATTAGAGTCAATTCTGGTGAAGGTAATGGGTTATTTGAAGGAGGTCCTTGTGAAGACTCTCCAAGCCCTTGGTTCCTTCGCGTCCTCACCATTTTGATTTGTTCAAAATCTGCACGATATCTAAGACTTATTAGCACTTATTCCTAGCATTTTCTTCCACACTCTAGATAGTCCATAGAGAACCCTAAGCAATAGATCAATTCAAGTTATGCCACTATGTATGTGATCACTGTAGCTCACCTATGACTCACTATTCACCTATGACTCACTATTTTCGAGCCAAATCTTTTGATAAGAACAATGAACCATTTATACCGCAATGTGACTTGTTGCCATGTATAACCTTGTTGCCTGAAGTTGTGGATGTTATGATCCAAGTTATCCATAATATATATCTAATATTTGATATACATGCCTTGTTCATAAAAGTTTTCTATGTTTCGTTTTCATTTTATCTTTATTGAGTTGATATAGGCTAATATGAACAAACAAACAAACAAACAACAAAAAATAATAATAATAATAATAATAATGATAATAAAAAAAAAATAAAAATGAGCTATTAAATATAAGAATTTTCATGAAGCCATTATGTAGAACCGAACCTTACATCATATAAAAATTGGAACCGCAATGTCATGCACATTTTTTTTTTTTTTAACACTTAAAACATGTTTAACATTTATATTAAAGGAACATTACTTCTTATCTTAACACCTAATAAATAATTAATATTGACCTATAAAAAAAACAATATTACTCTGACTTTTTTGGCTGAGTTTACAAAAAGAGGTGAAAAAATTAAAACACTGAAGCAACAAATCGCGAGACATAATATTTATAGCCTCTTCTAAACACTCTTAAGCCCTTACTAAATTGGTCATGTGCTAGATAAAGCTTATAGGTATAAAATGCTTATTTATTATCATTGTGCCAGAAATATAGCAAGATAAAGAATGCATTAACCGGGAAAAACAAATGAGAGTGTAATAGAAGTAAATCCAATGCAAATTATACATCAAATTTAGTCTTCATTAGTATGAAACAGGTGTTAATTATTTTATTTTTTTTACAACCAGCAACAAGTTAAAATCTACGCAGAAGTTGACTATTGGTCATTCAACTGATTCAATTAAGTATGTCCAGATACAGAGGAAATAATCTCATTGTGAATTTTTCAACATTATTATTGCATTTTCTCCACAATTGTGATCTGCCCAAAATCTTAGGAAGGTTTAAACTATACCATGTTTCCGAATCAGAGGTGAAACAAAGAGCGAAAAAGAAGCAACATGGCGGTCTTTGTGTGGTTAGTGGTACCTATTTGTCTTGCTGTAACTTGTAATTAATTTTCTGAACGAATTGTTGCGGGCTTTTATGAAGTCTGCCTAAGCATGTGAAATATGAGATCCTAGAGGTGAAGGTTTCTCGTCGAAAATTCAATTTGTGTGTAAATGTAAAGATGGTGTGTTGTCGTTAATAATACAACAATGGAATGCTGATATGACATTTTAATTTCCATGACACCAATTTAGTTTAATTGGGGTGCAAATAGAGTTTGCATTATGATGTGATGAACTGAATTTCAGAATCCAGTTGGACCAGATTAATCTTCTTGGTTCTGCAATAGATTTAACTTAAATGACAAATTAACCTATGATGAGGAACATGTGGACATGCTTTTGAAGATCTGCGTTATGAATTTTAAGGAATTTTCTTGCGTAGGCACATGCTTCTCCCTTGTATGTTGCCCTGATCCTTGCAAAGCTGCGATTTTTCTGTCTTGTGAATTAACTTTCCTAAGGAAGCATTTCTGTAGATTTAGGTGGAGGAATCAACCCTCTCAGCATGAATACAAGCAAAACACATATCATCAATCAAGTTCTCATGCCATCATCAAAGTTTTTCCCTGGCTTAAAAGTTCAAAATCATTGATCTTTAATTCCTCAATTTCAAAAGCCATATTTGAAACTGCAAAATAAAGAAGTTTGACCATATTTTTCTTTGAATAATATTGCTCTTGTCAGGTACTGATAAAACAGTTATGAAAGTTGTGAAAAGAGAGATATCAAGCTTTTTATTCCTTGGCCTCTATGAGCTCATACATGTGGAAAATTAAATAAGAGGGACCCTACTAGGAGAGAGGTAAAAGTATAGAAAGGACAAATGAACATAGAGCTGGGTAAATGACTAAAATATATTAAATGGGGAGTTATATTGAAGATTTGGTTGTGACTTCTTGGTTAATGAGGGTTACAACTTTTCACTAGAAAATGAAGCCTTTGGGTTCACCAAAATGGCAAAGAAGTATGATAGAATCCCTTTGATTATGACCACAACCACGATGAAATTTTCCATTCTGCAACAAACCTACTTTAATAGCTACTAAATCCCATATTCATAATACCTTCACGAGGATCACAATAGCAAATGGCTCAAATGTTGGGGTACTCACTTCTAGAACACAATTTAGGCACACCAAGGGCTTGGATTACAGATTAAGATAGCATAATGACCACCTCTAATCCAAATAATGGATAACTATAATTCTTAATCTAGACAAGGTAACACATAAAAATAAACACTAGATAATGTGAATGTGGAAAACAATAACAACTACCTTATGTCTCGCTGAAATTTTGGGAACAAGAAGAACTGAAGCTAATCCTAAGCACACAAAGAGGGTGTTTTCATCGAAGAAGAGACACATTTATCCTCTGATCACATAAATAACTTCAAAATAAGAGTTCAAAGTAAATGCACTCCCATTTGATAACTTTCTAGAGGCTCCCAAACATAAACTGAAGCAAAACAAACTTAAGCTCCATAATAACATAGGCCCATATTGCTCATATTTGGGTAAAGTAGACAAATGTGATCAAAATATGTTTTCAATTTGTCGATGAATATGAAGGCATGGCCACTGAGAAGCAATCAGTGGAGAACAACTGTTAACTAGACCCAATTTTCAGACCACATAAAGGATAAGTGGAGTCGAAGAAAATCACATTCGATTATCATAGGGGCAGTGGCATGGTTACCAACCGAGACCCCAAACATAGCTCATAGAGTTGCAAGGGAGTGTCATGGGAAATGCCACTGTTGACCTACAGCCCTCCATACGGGGCTCTAAACCACAAGATTTCAATGCTCCCTAGCAATATCAGAAGCAAGAAGCCACCATAGTAGGAAAATGATGGATGTGAAGTTCATGCTCCAAACAGTGAGCAACCGATCAAGGGATAGAGAGGGCCTCACAACAATGAAAAGAAAAGTTACAGAATTTAGTTTCATAATAATCTTGGCAAGGCCAGAGAATAAAAGTTTGACTTATACTCAACACAAACATTGGAAATATCCAGCTAATACGTAGAAACTAAAGGGTCAACAAATATTTTGTTAGGCCCCTATACTACTAGTGTAACCCCTTATTATTATTAGTATAACCCACTTATTATATTGATGTACCCATGTAGTGCCCATATTGTTACTATTGTGCCCCATAGAAGCCCACTATTGTTATTATTGTGCCCTTACATTATTATTGTTATGTCGGCTCTGATTAGGTTATAACCCCTTAGACTCCTATATATAGAAAGGAGTTCTTTTCATTTGTATCATCCAAGAATTGTTCATTTATGTAATGTAAAAGAGGTTTCCCCCTCGAAGAGGCTGAATTCTAAGGCGTGGATCTCTCTTTTCTATCTTTTTGTGAGCTGGTTTCATAACATTTGGTATCAGAGCTTTAGATTCTAGGGTTTTGCTGCTCCAAACAGGTCATCATGGCATTTTCGCTATAACTTTTTTTCTGTGATGTTTCAGAAGTCGCAAAAAAAAACCCATTTGAGAAGAAATCGCGTTGCACCTTGGGTCCAAATTTCAGAGCTTGTCGCGCGATATTGGCGGAGATATGATCTGAGGAATTTGGTCTTTTTGAAGACTCCTGAATTACATTCAAAACGGGTGACCTGGGGAAAATCATCATAACTTTCTCTCTGGGGATCGGATTGAAGTTTCGTAAGAAGGTACAGAAAGAGGACGGACTGTAGTTTCTTGTGCGTGTTTTTCAGATCCAAAGGTCGAAACAGTGACTCGTGGCACATTGTACAATTTCGCTCTACTGAACTAGTCTATAATCAAGTCACTGTGGGAGATTTTGCATAACTCTTCCTTGGAGAATCCAATTTGGGTCAGACTTGTGGCGTTGGAAAGAGGACACAGAGGGCTACTACAGGTCACAAATTCAAAACTAGGTGATTGAAAAGTACAGAGTTACAGTCGTTTCAAGGTCGAGCTCCTAAAATCAAGAAAAAGCAAGTGAGGAAGTTTGATGGCAAGGATCCGGTAAATTGGATACTTCAAATGGAGCAATATTTTGATCTACATGGTGTACATGTTAGGATATTCCGACACATAGGATATAGTTAAGTCCAACTTGGTCTAGCATAGAGTTAGGTTAGAGTTAGGTAAAGTGTGTTTCTTTACCGTTGTACATTTTGTAACTTACAATCCGACGGTCACGATATGTAGTGATCCGACGGTTCACTCTCACCTCGGTATTACCGACACTTGATCCGTGGCTTGACACCCGATTGGTCCATGAGTTCTATTTAAAGCGCATGGAGGGTCATTGTTCGGGTAATCCATGCATGAGAGAAGCTTATGTAAATTTTCATTCTTTGATTAATAAATTGCCTGTAGTACCCACGTTGGGACAGGCCGTGGACTGTTTCCCTCCTTGCACTCTGAGGGTTTTAACCACGTCAAAAATACTGGTGTATTGATTTGAGATCTGGTTGTGAGCGGTGTCCTTTTGGTATTCTTTCTGTGGAACTTACCCTGTAAATTCCTACATGGTATCGGAGCTATTTGAGGGCCGCGTCCGTTGGTGATCCAAATCTGAAGCCGGTAGAACTGCATGCGGCTGTCGTTTCCTAGATCTGTTGTTTCTGACTGCTTTCGGGTCGAGAGGACTGCTCTGTTGCGTTCGGAGCATCTGTTCCAGTGAGGAACCCCTTTTGTTTCATGCGAAAAGGTTTCCGGTAGCCCTAGCTGCGTCATTTTTTAGATCGGGAGGTATACAGTGTTTTTTTTGCAGTTTACTGTTAATTTCTCTCTGCTTATTTCGGTCTCAGTTTATTTAGCCTTTTTTTTTTAACCGGATCTATACCTTTCATTTCTGCGTATGCTCTTTGCCCTGCGACTCTGTGCGATCTGGGCAAATCAGAAACAGAAAGGAAGGATTTTTCTCATGCGTATGCTCTTTTCCCTGCACCTTAGTGTGATCTCGGAAAATCAGAAACATTGAGAAAAATATTTAGTTTTTCGGCTAAAGCTAACCTTGAGATTTTTTTTTAAAATTTCTAGTTTTTTGGCTAAAGCTAACTTCGAGCCGCAAGGTTCGTTTTTCTTTGCATATTCGTGTTGGGTTTTGTGTTTTGTGTTTTGTAGGGAAAAAGAGCTTTCTCAAGGCAAGCACGCAAATCGAGGCCCCCCCCCCCCCCCCCCCCCCCTCTCTCTCTCTCTCTCTCTCTCTCTCTCAAATTTTTTGTATAGATCAATTGGTTCAAAGCTATTTTTAGAGAGTAGAGGTCTTGGGTTCAAGTCTCCATTTTGTGGGGGCGGATTTTTTCATTCCCGCACATTCGCGCACTTTGCCGGCAACGTCAACAAGTTTTTTTCAAAAAAGCCATAACTTCTTCATTCGGAAGCCTTTTTCAGAGCCGTTTTTTTTAAAACCGCCTATTTTTTCGAGATCTATCCGTTGGTACACTTACTTTCAGCATCTTCAGCTTCAGTTTTTTTTAAAAAAATGGAAAGTCCATGCCAAGTCATTCTTGACAGCACTAACTACTTCCAATGGGTAGAATACATGGAAGATTTACTTAGAAGTAAAGGTCTCTTCAGAATAGCCACAAACCAAGAGAAGAAACCCAAAGATGAAGACAAGGCGGCAAAATGGGAAAATAGACAAGATCAAGCACGTGGTTTGATAGGGATGTCTATTTCTCCTGATCTTAGATTCCACATTGCAGGACTTGAGACTCCTCATGAAGCATTAGAAAAACTTGCTAAAGTTTTTGGGATTAAAAATGAAATTAGATCCCATCAACTTGAAAATGAGCTGCTTACTTTGGATCCTAATAATTTTTCTTGCATTGAAGATTTCTTGTCAAAATTCAAGACCCTTAGATATCTCTTGGAAGGTGTTAAAGTTAAGAAAGATGATGGTAACCTTATTTATTCCATCCTTACTAAGTTAGGACCAGCCTACTCTGTATTTGTTTCCACTTTCCATTCTACAAGAGAAGCTTTCATTTGTCAAGGACAAGAATACAAGGCCCCTTCCTTTGACTCCTTTTGTGATTCCTTAATAAGAGAACAAGAAAAACTCTTACACCTTGGTCTTCTTAATCTTGGAAACTCTTCCACAAAAGCGTTAGCCGCCCAGCAGCACCCAAATTCAAAGAATCCTAAGAAGTCATATCCTCAAAAGAATGGTCCTAAACCATCTCAGCCTCAAAATGAAATATCATTTCAGCAAAATGATAAGCCCAATAAAAACAAATGGAAGAAGACTGATAGACATTGTAACTTTTGTAATCGAGATGGCCACTTAGAATCTAAATGCTTTAAGAAGATGGAAGCCTTGGAAGCCGCAATGAAGAAACATAACATCCATCTGGAGCCTACTTCAACTTCAACTTCCGGAACGGCACTTTCTGCATGTCATCGTCAATCATCTCAGTCTGGTTATGCATTAAATGTATCTTCTTCTTCTTCTCATTCTCATGAGTGGCTCATTGATTCTGGAGCCTCTTGTCACATGGCCAAAAACCAAGCCATGTTTTCTTCTTTAAATGATTGTAACACCAAAAATATATATGTTGGTGATGATAGATCTCTTAATGTTGTAGGGACTGGAACTGTTCATCTAGACAATGGTCAGTTCAATGATGTATTATGTGTTCCAAACTTATCCTGCAACCTTCTATCTGTCTATCAGATAACTCATTCAGGTGAAGGTAAAATTGTTGAATTTTCACCTCATGATGTTGTAATCAAGGATCTAAAGATCCTAAACAGATTCTAGCTACTGGTCTTGCTGATGATTCCAAAAGGTTGTATAAGTTTCACAACTTTGGGTCATCCCATCTTCCCTCAGTATTTGTTGCTCATAATGATGAAGTGAGCAAACTTTGGCATGAGCGGTTTGGTCACTTAAACTATCGCTCCCTTCAGCATCTATGTAAAGAAAATATGGTGACAGGTCTTCCTATGGTATCTTGCAAAGATGGTGTTTGTTCCGGATGTGTACTCGGAAAACATCATCGGGACAGTTTTGACAAACGTGCCTCTTGGCACGCCTCAGCCCCTTTACAGCTTGTGCACAGTGATTTATGTGGTCCTCTTCCTGTTGCTTCATTCTCTGGCTGCAAGTACTTCTTAACTTTCATTGATGATTTCTCTAGACGCACTTGGGTATACTTCTTAAAACTCAAGAGCGAAGTATTTAGCACTTTTTTGGCCTTCAAAGCATTTGTTGAAAAACAATCTGGACATCAAATTCTTAAGCTAAGAACTGATAATGGTGGAGAATATGTTAAAAACGCATTCATCAACTTTTGCACCGAAAATGGAATTCAAATGCAACATACTGTTCCATACACTCCACAACAAAATGGTGTAGCTGAAAGGAAAAATCGCACCTTAAAGGAAATGGCTAATTGTATGCTGCAATCTAAAGGACTCAGTCTTAGTTTTTGGGCCGAAGCAATTAATTGTGCAAATTATATAATCAATCGCACTCCTACTAAGGTTCTAGAGAATATCACTCCAGAAGAAGCTTGGAGTTCCATTAAACCAGATGTAAGTCACTTTCGTGTGTTTGGAAGTGAAGCATGGGCCCATATTCCAGATGAAAAGCATAAAGCTTTAGAACCTAAGAGTGAGAAATGTACTTTTGTTGGATATTCTGAAGATGTAAAAGGTTATAGACTTATTCCATTTAAGTCCAAAAATGTTATCATTAGAAGAGATGTAAAATTTGATGAAAATAAATCGGCCTGCGAGCCTAGTCCGGCGGATGTGCCACCTCTTCCTATCTCTTCTATCTTTGAAAACATTTCTTCTTCTGATGATGAAAGAAAGGATGATAATCCTCCCCCACCTTCTCAGGATCCTCAACTTCCAAGATGGGTCCGTGCTACTCGGGATGCAGCAGGTGATCTTGCCGGTGATCCTACAGATCAGCGACGTACACGTTCTCAGTTTGAAAGAGCCTCTTCTTTACTGGCTCAAGCTCCAGTAAATCATGATCCTGACACTTTTGCAGAAGCTTCAGGCCATCCACATTGGGAAGCAGCTATGAATGAAGAATATCATTCATTGATGACAAATGATACATGGGATCTTGTTCCTCTACCAAAGGGACGCAAACTTGTTAGATGCAAATGGGTTTACAGAACCAAGTATGGACCAGATGGGAAAGTTGATAAACATAAAGCTCGTCTAGTTGCTAAGGGCTTTTCACAGGTTGAAGGCATTGACTACACTGAAACCTTCTCTCCAGTTGCCAAAATGAACTCTATCCGCCTTGTTCTTTCCCTTGCTGCCTCTTTAAAATGGGAAGTCCATCAAATGGATGTTAAATCTGCCTTCTTGCATGGGGACTTGCAGGAAGAAATCTATATGGAACAACCCATTGGCTTCATACAAACAGACTCCAGCCTAGTTTGTCGACTTAAGAAATCCCTTTATGGCCTCAAGCAAGCTCCTCGGGCTTGGTATGCCAAAATGGATAGCTTTCTTCTAGAATCTGGCTTTTCTAGGTGTCATTCTGACAATACTGTCTACACAAAGAAAGTGGGCAACTCTCTTATCATCCTTGTTCTTTATGTTGATGATCTTATTCTTACTGGTAGTGATCCCAACCTTATAAACCATGTGAAGTCCAGCCTCAAAAAGAAATTTGAAATGACAGACTTAGGACACTTACACTATTTTCTCGGTCTTCAAGTCTTGCAATCCCAAGAGGGTATTTTCCTTTCCCAGTCCAAGTATGCTTGTGATATTCTTCGTCATTTTCACATGGAAGACTGTAAGCCAGCCCCTTCTCCCTTTCAGTCTGGAGTCAAACTTTCAGTCTCTTGTACTTCTCCTGAAGTTGATGCTACCTTATACCGTCAACTTGTCGGAAAACTCTTGTATTTAACCCATACTCGTCCTGATCTTTCCTTTGTTGTTGGCCTTGTTGCTCGTTTTATGCAAAACCCCCGTGAAAGTCATTGGAAAGCAGCTAAAAGAATACTTCGTTATGTTCGAGGTACAGTACAGTTTGGGATTCATTACAGTGCCAAAGCAGCTCCTCTGTTAGTTGGTTTCACTGATTCTGATTGGGCTGGTGACCTTGATGATCGGAAGTCTACTGCCGGTTATGTCTTCACTCTTGGTTCAGGACCTATTACATGGGCTTGTAAGAAACAGGCTGCCATTTCTCTTTCGTCAGCAGAAGCAGAGTATCGTGGTGCCGTGGAAGCTAGTAAGGAAGCCTTGTGGCTTCGTCAGATCCTATCAGAGTTTGGCTTTGAGCAGCAGCATCCAACCACACTTTGGTGTGATAATCAAAGTGCCATTCAGCTATGCAAAGATCCAGTCCAACATCAGCACAGCAAACACATTGAACTACACATGCACTTCATCAGAAAGCTCATTCATGACCATGTTCTTGAAGTGCAATATTGTCCAACAGATGATCAGGTTGCAGACATCTTCACAAAGGCTCTCACAGAGGCGAAGTTCACTAAACTTCGATATATGCTTGGAGTTCAGGAAGTTGTCACTAAGGGGGGATAGGCTCTAGTGCCTCCTTCCTTCTCCTATTGTGTCATATTTGTAAATCCTTCAATCCTATCCCAAGTTGTTCTTAAGGGGGGATGTTAGGATATTCCGACACATAGGATATAGTTAAGTCCAACTTGGTCTAGCATAGAGTTAGGTTAGAGTTAGGTAAAGTGTGTTTCTTTACCGTTGTACATTTTGTAACTTACAATCCGACGGTCACGATATGTAGTGATCCGACGGTTCACTCTCACCTCGGTATTACCGACACTTGATCCGTGGCTTGACACCCGATTGGTCCATGAGTTCTATTTAAAGCGCATGGAGGGTCATTGTTCGGGTAATCCGTGCATGAGAGAAGCTTATGTAAATTTTCATTCTTTGATTAATAAATTGCCTGTAGTACCCACGTTGGGACAGGCCGTGGACTGTTTCCCTCCTTGCACTCTGAGGGTTTTAACCACGTCAAAAATACTGGTGTATTGATTTGAGATCTGGTTGTGAGCGGTGTCCTTTTGGTATTCTTTCTGTGGAACTTACCCTGTAAATTCCTACAGTACAACTGTTACAAAATGTATGTATTGCATCTTCATATTTAGAACCAGATCAATTTTTATGGTATGAAGGGCTTTGTTCTCGTAAAAAACTTGTTACGTGGTCAATTTTCACGGAGGAAATGATAGCACATTATGAGGATACAAAGAGCAACACCTTCTTTAGAGAAACACCACAACAATTGGAAAGAGTAAAAGGGCTTTGTGACATAATGGAAAGAAAAATTATGGAAACCAGGAAGCATACCCCTCACAACTATAAATATGGAAGTGTTGTTTCTCCGAGCCTTCCACAACCTACAAGGGTTACACCCCAACAATTGGAAGAAAAAAGAGAAAAAGGGCTTTGTTACAATTGTGATAGCAAATGCACTAAAGGTCATAGGTGTGCTGAGAAGAAATTATTTTACATAGAATATGAAGAGGAGGAAGAAAAGGATCAAGAAACATCAAAAGAAGAGGATATACGCCAGGACACCACCCTAGAGAAAGAAGAAATGAATCAGACCATATCTTGTAAAGCATTGGAAAGAATTACCACTCCTCAAACTCTCAAGATAGAAGGACATATCAAGAAGAAAAAGGTGCAAGTAGTGAAAGATGACATCGAGAAAGAAGAAATGAATCCAACCATATCTTGTAATTCAATGGACGAAATTACCAGTCCTCAAACTATCAAGATAGAAGGACACATCAAGAAGAAAAATGTTCAAGAAGTGAAAGATCACATTGAGCATCAAGAAATGAATCCGACCATATCTTGTAAAGGACGGGAAGAAATTACCACTCCTCAAAAGATAGAAGGACATATCAAGAAGAAAAAGGTTCAAGCAGAGAAAGATCACATCGAGCATCAACAACAAGTTCTCCAAATTTTAAAGGATAACACCACTTCGGTGCAAAATCAAACGAAATAACAGGTAGATCAAAATCGTAGTGAAAAATGTTTTGATGTAGGTGATTGGGATTTTTTACTGCTACATCTCAAGAAAGCTATTTATGAGAAGGAAATGTTGGCAATACTACATGCACTTAAAAAATGGCGACCTTACCGAATGAGAATACTCTTCAAGGATGAGGATGTGGAAGCATTGTTTTTTGCTATTTATATTATCCAACCAAATTGGATAAACGAAGCAAGGGATGAATGGAAGAAGGACGAAGAAGTATGGCCACTTATTCAAAAGTTGCAAAAGATCCCAATTCAAGCAATATTGTCAGAAATTGAAGAGGGAGGAAAAATCATATTGGAACCTGGAGCAGTCACAGAAACAAGAACCCGACAGCTACGAAATCGATCAATTTCAGAGTATTTCATCAAGTGGAAGAACTTACCCGCTGAATATTCAACATGGGAGGACAAGAATTTTATACAGAAGCATCAAGAACTACTCAAGCGTTGAGGACAACGCTTTTTGAAGGAGAGGGGCATGTTAGGCCCCTATACTACTAGTGTAACCCCCTATTGTTGTTAGTATAACCCACTTATTATATTGATGTACCCATGTAGTGCCTATATTGTTACTATTGTGCCACATAGAAGCCCACTATTGTTATTATTGTGCCGTTACATTATTATTGTTATGTCGGCTCTGATTATGTTATAACCCCTTAGACTCCTATATATAGAAAGGAGGTCTTTTCATTTGTATCATCCAAGAATTGTTCATTTATGTAATGTAAAGGAGGTTGCCCCCTCGAAGAGGCTGAATTCTAAGGCGTTGATCTATCTTTTCTATCTTTTCTTGAGCTGGTTTCATAACATATTTTATGTTTGGATTATATCAAGAATCCCACGAGGTTTACATTGGGCTTGCAAATCAAACACGGCCAGTAATCAATCCCTGGGAGAAGACCCTGAAACGACATTGGAATTTTTCAAGTGGGTTGGAAGGCAAAATTGTTTTAAGCATAGTGCTATCACTTACAATGCAATGATCAAACTTGTGGGTAGTAACAAATACATTGATTTTTTCTATATTTTGATGAATGAATGGGTCATGAGGGATACTAGATGGATATAAAGACATATATAGTAGTCCTTAGAAGGTTTATCAAGAGAAAAATGATGAAAGATGCCGTAGATTTGTTTATTTGGATGATGGATAATGGTGAAAGTATGCCTTCTTCCCAGAATTGTAGTATAGTTTTGCACGAGCTCTCTTTGTTCAGTAGCCCTCATATTGATCTAGTTTTTAAAGTGGTAGAAGCTTTCGGAGATGGTGGTGGTTATCTTGACAAGGTTGTTTACGATGGAATTCATCGTTCGTTGTCGAGTTCTAGTAGATTTGATGAGGCCGACAATGTTGCGAATGCTATGAGGAAAGCGAGTTTTGTGCCAGACAATATTACCTACAGTCAACTTGTCTATGGGCTCTGCAAGGCTGGGAGATTGGATGAAGGGTGTACAATTTTGGAGAAGATGAAAGGACTGGGCTGCATTCCTGATTTGAAGACATGGACCATTTTAATTGATGGACATTGTAGGGCTGGTAAGGTAGATAAGGCACTATCCTGTTTTAGACAGATGCTGGAAGATGGATGTCAGGCCGATTACGAAGTCTTGGCAATTTTAGTTAGTGCATTTTGCAATCAAAACAGAGTAGATAATGCCTACTCATTTCTCTGTCAAATAATAGAAGAGAAAAATTTCAAACCTTCACAGGCTACATTCAATGAGTTGATAAAGAAATTGACCCATGCAGAGAAGCTGCCGGAGGCCTTAAAGGTCTTCTACTTAATGAAGGATGGGGGTTTTCCACCTTCTGTGGATCCTTTCTATGAGATTTATGCTAAGAGAGAGACAGTGGACAGGGCTCTGGATTTTCTGAACAACATGAGAAGAAAGCGCATTGCAACCAATAACATGAAGAGAAGTGGAAAACATACCAATATACTTGATCGAGAAATATGGGCCGAGAGGGGGTTCTTCAACCTGGCGGTCCTACCAAGCCTGGCCGCTACTAACGAACTCGCCATGGCTGCCCACCTTTAGATGACAATGCTCAACCGAGAAAGGGATATAGAGGAAAATCAACAGGCTCTGTTATTTAAATAAATAATAAGAACCTCCCAGAAATGTTGGGAATGTAAATGCTTACAGAGGAAAGAGCCGCCACTCCTTCTCTCACTAGGGATGCACCAGAATATAGCCCTCCTCGAGCGAAGAGGCAAGAATTCTCTTTGGATGTGGCCTCCGCCACGAAGAATCTGAGGTGGATGTTGAATCTTGATTTTGATGCTTGAAGAAATTGAGAAATTCTTAAAATAAATGAAGAGTTGTCCAAATTTTCTTACTGAAGCTTCCACGAGTATCAATCTTAACTTGCATATGAGCGAAATTCGAAGTACTTGCTATATTAGGCAGCTATAGAGTTGCATTATGCTCATAGGAGTGCGTATCTTCTCTATAAAATTGGATATGATCTATATAGTAGCTAAGAAACTTATATGCATGGTTTGGAAGATCAACATATCAAAAGAGTTGGAAGAATGTATATAGATTACAAACTTCCCAACAGGGTTGTAAGGTTGTTCTCCTGGCCTTCAAATTGCTCATTCGTTTACAACAAATGTCCTTATGAATATGTTCAGATTTCTGTTTTGCATGTCCTATAAAATGTCTTACTTATTGTTTAAAAGAAACTTCAGCGATAAGTAAATAATTATTTTATGAGGTTTTCTTTTCTGGTTTTATCGCAGGAGTCCTTAGGAGATTTGCTTTTCTGGTTTGGACAGGCTATGGTTGACTGAATAGGAGAGCTTGGGCGCTGGAACATTAACTGAAGTTCTTCATGTTTAACATCTGCAATGAAATGTTCGAATGCTAAATAATGAATTTAGTTCCCAGGTCAGAAGTGTGACTCTGTGTCCTCTTAACATTCTTGTTCCTTATGAGGGTTACAAGCTCAGCAGAATTTGGGTTTAATGGGTTTTGTGTCCAGATATTGAACCAGAGCTCTGATACCATGTGTAAGGACCCAATTCCTACTATTTCAGCCTTTGTCTATTATTAACCGACAAATCTATTTCCTCTAGATTTAAAAGTTATAAAAGGAGCTTGCTAACCTTCTTACATAGCTTTAAACATTTAACATCTTATCATTTTATCATAAGCAACATAAATTAAGGTGAAAATTTCATTGATATCAACTTAACAAGAGTATTCCATGGAGAATTACCTGCTCCGGTGGTTGATGATGATACCTTTGTCTTGTTGCTCCAGCTGAATGCTCCTTCTCACTGACCCAACCAGATTTACCTCCCAACCAACTAGGAAATAAATTCCTAGCCCAGGAAACCTCCACAGGTTCCCTAGCCCTCCGTGCCCAAGTCCAACCAGATATAGTGTGTCCTCAAGAAGAATGTGCAAAACAATATAATAATACTTTCCTCCTCTCAAACCCAAGAAGCCTCCACAGGTTTCCAAGGTCTCCAAAAACACAACAAGTCCAAACAATCACAACCAACCACCCCCACAATCATAAGCCAAATCTCAACCTTTTCCCTTTCTTCCTTCCCCCTTCCCTTTTTATACCCTCCTTCCCTTCTCCATCTCAACCACCTCTCATTAATGTCATTAACTTCTCATCCATCCTTACAGTTGACTTCTCTTCTCCCAAGTAAGCTAGGAGTGCATTTGGAAATGTGACATGAATATAAAATTGAGAATTTAATGGGAAAGGATCATGTCTTCTCCCAAGTAAATTTGAAAAGTACATTTCGGAATGTGAGGTGAATATATATATATATATATATATATATATATATATATATATATATATATATATATATATAAAATTAAATGGAGAGGACTATGTCTTCTCCCAAGTAAATGTGAGGGTACATTGGGGAATGCGAGATGTAATTACATGGACAGGACCATGTCTTCTCCTTAGTAAATGTGAGGGTACATTGGGTAATGTGAAATATATATATATATATATATATATATATTGATAATGAGTTGGAGAGGACTATGTCTTCTCCCAAGTAAATGTGAGGGTACATTGGGGAATGTGAGATGTAATTACATGGAGAGGACCATGTCTTCTCCTTAGTAAATGTGAGGGTACGTTGGGTAATGTGAAATGAATATATATATATTGATAATGAGTTGGAGAGGACTATGTCTTCTCCCAAGTAAATGTGAGGGTACATTGGGGAATGTGAAATGAATACATATATTTTAAAATAATGGAAGGAGACCATATCCTTCCTAATATTCAGTTTGAGAAGGTAAGTGGGGAATTTGAATAATGGAAATCATGAATTTTATGTTAGACCAATATTTCTCAACATTTTCATATAATGTAAACATTAACAAAATTTGTAGGATAAGATTTAAGTGGGGCATTACAGATTAAGTGAACAGTCTCCCTCATGTATATAATAAAGACCAACCTGAAGGAATAATATGAATTGATTTGGTGGAGTTACTGCATGGCCTGACAAGTATGACACCCTGTGTTTGATAGCTCATTGCATTCCCCTCACAGGCTGCTTCCCCAGACCTGGTCCAGCTACTGGCTAAGCAACTCCCTCAAAAAATTACAGAATTCTGGAGGGGAACCGACCTTCCCTCTAGACATTATGCAATCATGTCTGGTAGCTTGTTGGGCTCAGGAATTGCATAATTCTTCCTATCAACCTTCCTTAGAAAATGTACGAAATCTGACCTAGTAGTTGATCCAGGTGGATGTTGGTGGCCACCCACCTATCCCATTTGTACCCCCACAATTGTCTCTTCTAGATTTTTAGTTTCTGTAATTGTAGCACAATTTACTATTTTTAGCAGTTTTTCGGGTCCTGAACTTCTGAAGCCGTTTTGAGGCCCTAAATGACGTTTTTTGGGAAATATGGGAGCAACATGGGTCCATGGACCAATATTGTTCTTCCCAAAGTTGTAGTGCTTGGACATATCTTTCTAACGAGCTATTGTACGCGTCAAACGGAAATCGTATGCCAAAGTTACGACCCTGAGAAATTGATGTACCAATTTACCCAAACTGGGCCCACAATTTGGCGTTTCATCTTCTAGGGTTAGGTTTTTGGATGTTAAGGGTTTTCCATTATTTCTCAGCAATAAATAGGCCTTCGAGCCTCATTGTAACACAGTTCAGAGACATGTAGCTGTCACATCTCTTCTTAGAGATACGCCACCATCGCTCTAGCTGGTTTATTTCCATTTCTGTTTGTAAGCATATTTCAGTATTTTACATTAATGAAATGAAGTATTATTTTCGCTGCATCTTTGTGTATATGGTTATCTCTATATTTTGTTGTGTTCATGTTTAAATCTGGATCAGTGGGATCAGTGGTATCAGAGCAGTGTGCTTTTTCTCTGTTTTTCTTTGCATGTCCCCAACGAGGTCAAGATATAAGGAGTTAGGGTTTGAACTCGTCGAACCTTTGTAATACCAGCCTCAAAAATCCTGACGGCATCCCATGGCGTATGAAAAGAAAGACGAGGGGGCAGATATCCTATCAGAATCTTGCTCGAAGAAGCCCTCGAGCAACGAAGGAACACAATGATGGATAGCTTTGCACATATCCTTCAATGGCTACCTAGAGGCGACACATTGACTTCCAACGACTACTCTGGAAATGCCACACCGTTTAAGGTACAAGTTAATTTTGAAATCCCCATCTTCTAGGGTCAAATAGATGCAGATGTTGTAGATAAATAGTTAAATATGCTAGATGGGTATTTTTCTGTTCATGAATTTTCGAATCAGGAAAATATTGTTTTCCCTCTTCTCAAAGCAGCCCCCCATGTCAAGGACTTGTGGGAAACCTACTGCGAGTAGAAGGATGAAAGAACAGGCTCACTATTTTTAGCCACACCCACTTGGGATACATTTTTGGATGCCACCAAGGAGCAGTACTACCCTGTCAAATGATACGAGGACAAACACATAAAGTGGACCATGCTGCGACAGGGAAGGGACGAAGATGTGCCAGATTTCACCAACATTTTTCATGCCCTTCACACATAGTTGGGTCTCAAAGATTTTGATCTGCATCTGGTACTCAAATACTGCGACTGCCTACATAGATACATCCTGGAAGAGATGGAGTTCCTGAACATCTCCTTACTTGGCACGGCGTACCAATACACTGTCAAAATCGAGCAAAAGTTTAAACAGAAGAAGCGAGACTTTGGATCTGTGAATCCAAAGACCAAAGGACAAAGCCAAGACGGGGTGATCTAAGACAACCCATCGAAGCTGCAAGAAAAGAACAACACCATGAAGTCGAAAAAGGACACAGGAAAGTGGTGTGAGTTCCACAAGAGCCCCACTCACAACACAAGTGAGTGTGGGACCAAGCAGTCACTGGTGGCCGAGTTGAAAGCTTCTGAATCAGATGCATGTTCCGACCCTGAGCTAGAACCTGACAAGGGGAATGGAAAAGGGAAGCAGATCATTGATGTGAATCCTAGCGTCACTGTTGCCACCGCTAAGATCCAGAAAAATGAGCCCAAAGATCCAGAGGAGGGGGAACGTCTTTTTCACTCACAGATGTGGGTGAAGGGTTCGTCGCTGCAATTCATTGTTGACAGTGGTAGCCAATAGAACCTCGTTTCAACAGAGGTCGTGAAGTGGTTGGGCCTACCGAGTACGCCACACCCACAACCGTAGAATATTGGGTGGCTTCATGAAGGATGAGATCTCAAAGTTCGCTAGCAGTGTCGCCTTACCTAAAACATCAAGCCCTTCATAGATGAGGTATTGTGTGATGTTACACCTTTGGATGTTTGTGATGTATTATTAGGCCAGCCATACTTGTGGAGGCAACATGTTATGTATGAGTGAAGGCCTAGCACTGTCATTATTTCTTTGGATAATTCATTATAAAGCATACCAAAGGTAGCCCCACCTATCGCCACCTCTTTGGTCTCTACTAGGAAAGGCAACAAGCTTATCTCCCAGACTAAGAAATTCATCTGTCTGGTTCGCTCCCAAAGTAAGGGGAATATTTCCACCGCATCCATGACCCCCGCGAAGGGTTCCTCCATGCAGCAGCAGAAATAGAGGGATACGATCATGAAAGAAAACAGGAACAACTTCTCCTCACCTATAGGGGTACCACACAAGCTTCAGGTGGGCAATAAATTCTGGTTACATCTGCAGAAAGAATGCCTTACAAGAGCCCATCAGAATCTCTGACCACACCGACATGGTCCTTATACCATTACCAATGTTGTGGGAAACAATGCTTTGGAGCAAAGCATTCCTCCATTCCTTTGTTTTCACCGAGTGTTCAATGCGTACTGTCCTCGCCTTACAAGAGCCCATCAGAAGCTCCGACCACACCGACATGGTCTTTACACCATTACCAAGGTTGTGGGAAATAATTCTTTGGAGCAAAGCATTCCTCCATCCCTTCACTTGCATTGAGTGTTCAATGCGTATCATCCTTAATCATGCTTCCCACCATTACTGGACATTCGAGATTGCAGAACAACTCACCAGGGACCAAGTTTAGTAGATGGAGGAAATCAACACAATGGGGACCATTACTTCCTAAGGGGGGAGGAATGATCTAGGTGGATGTTGGTGGCCACCCACCTATCCCATTTGTACCCCCATAGCTATCTCTTTCAGTTCTTCAGTTTCCGTAATTGTAGCACAATTTACTATTTTTAGCAGTTTTTCGGGTCCTGAACTTCCAGAGCCGTTTTGAGGCCCTAAACGATGTTTTTTGGAAAATCTGGGAGCAACATGGGTCCATTGACTAATGTTTCTCTTCGCAAAGTTGTAGTGCTCGGACAGATCTTTCTAACGAGCTATTGTTCACGTCAAATGGAGATCGTATGCCAAAGTTACGACCCTGGGAAATTGATGTACCAATTTACCCAAACGGGGGCCACAATTTGGCGTTTCATCTTCTAGGGTTAGGTTTTGGGATGTCAAGGGTTTTCCATTGTTTCTCAACAATAAATAGGCCTTCAAGCCTCATTGTAACACAGTTCAGAGGCATGTAGCTGCCACATCTCTTGTCAGAGATAAGCTACCATTGCCCTAGTTAGTTTATTTCCATTTCTGTTTGTAAGCATATTTTAGTATTTTACATTAATGAAATGAAGTATTATTTCCTCTGCATCTTTGTGTATATGGTTTTCTCTATATTTTTTTGTGTTCCTAATTAAATCTAGATCAGCAGGACTACTCAGCCCAGAAATTGAGCAATCCCTTTGGGCAGCTAGCCAAGCTCCCTCCCAGAATTGTGCAAATTTTTCCATCAAGCAAGCATACCACTGCATGTACCATTAGGTTGATCGTTCCACCCAGGACCGAGAAAACTTGACTTGCATGCATGGGTTGATTTTTCCCGCAATAGCAAAAAGAAACATGCAAAAGAATCCCCAGATTTTAGGGAGATATTTTTAGCAGATGGAGGTTACATGCAAAGATCATTTTAGAATCTTTCCTCCAATTGTCACTCTTTTATAGATTTGTGGCATGCACATCATGAGCATCAAAATTATTTATTCGATGCTTCAAAGCTCATTTTTTCACATCAATCTTGGAGCTCTGACACCCCACAACACATCTAGGAGTTTTCGACACATCCAGCTCAACTATTTCTGGGTAAGTCAGGTTAACTTGTCTTTTGCAGCATTTCTGTTAGTTTTTTTGTTTTGGCTCGTGTGAGTGTTGTTTTCTTGATCTCTGTGAATGCTTGTTTTCGTTTTCTTGCATATTAGCTTATAATAGAAACATTTCAATTTTCGTTAGCATCTCACTACTCTCACATGCATGATACTATTTTGTAAGAACGATCGCCGATTCGGTGACTCGCTTCACCCACATGCATGTTGTTCCATTTTCTGAATATTGCATTCACTTTTTGCATGCACAATTATTCACTCCTACTTACATTCAGTATTGCCATGCATTCACATCCACATTTTCTTTCAATTGCCTGTCGGTGGGTCTGGGCAAGCTTGGCCCAGACTCTTCCTCACCAAGACAGCATTGTGCAATATTGAGAGGGAAGCCTCTACTTTCCTCCCAGAAAATGTGCATTTATTCCCAATGACTGTCCTCCAGTCTTGTATTGTGCAATTCTGAGAGGTAGTGATTGCTAGCCCAGAAAATTGCACAATGCAGTCACTGGGCTTGCAACCCCTGCTAGCTCAAATTGCACATTGAAAAATCCCAGTAGCCAGCAGGCTAGTCTGGGTTGCGCATTGCGCAATTCTAGTGGTTAGCTAGCCTCTCAGTAGTTTGGACTACCTTTTGTGTAGTTCTGGAAGCCAGTCTCCCGGCCTCCCAGGATAAATTATGCAATCCTTGCCAGCCAATCCCGAGGTATGTTTCATGTTGTTCCTCAAGTTTGCTTTGGTTTTAGCTAACAGATTTCTTTCCATGCATGTTGCCATGTCTTTAGATCTAGTAGGTGTTCATCCATCACTCAGTAGTTCAGGATCAATGGCCTCCAAGAGAGCAGGATCGAAGGACACCGATGAAAGCACAACTGGATCATTGGTGGAGCGAGTGTCTACAAGTTTTTTGATCTACAAAGACACCAAGATGATTGTAGACAAGGAAAATAAGCTGAAATTTCAAGAGGTCAATGATGCATTTGCAGGCACATTTGGGGAAGACCTCGAAGACCGCCAAGTCTATGTGAACATACACAAGTTCATCTTGTACTAGATTGCATGCAACTTCCCATGCACAAACATGATATATTGGATCATCTCAAACATTAATCCTAAGACGATGACATTGAGAAGAGTCAGCGAGACGTAGACTGCTACCTTCAGGGCACAGGATTAGGAATAGATGTACCATATGTCGAAGCATGTGATCACCATGGAGACACCCTTCAGCATGCCCAACAGCAATGCCAACTCCAAGGATATCTTGAAGAACTGGGTAAAGGAGTCAACTAAATTCAGGATGACACCCAACCAGGTTTACAAGGATGTAGATGTCAAAGCAGAGTAGATCAAGAGATATCCATTTGAGACCCAAAGCTACAATCTGCATGACCTGCATTGTCTTGTAAAAGATCGCTACACGAGAGTACAATTTCAGTAGATTTATGAGGCATGACATTGGGCGGAGGAGGACCCATGGAGATATTGCTAAAAATTCTCCAGGCCCAATGAACTGGTCGGCTTCATTGTGGAATGGTTAGCAAAGCAGCATCCAAGAGAGCACCAACAGTAACAGCAGTAGAGGTAAGCATGTCGGCACACGACAAAGGAAAGAGGAAGATTGTTGATAGTGTGGAGGAAGAAAAAAGTTGTAAGTTCCGAGAAGACGCACTTCTGCAGAAAGTAACTTTGGCAATAGAGGTGAAGAGGCAACAGAGCGATATGAGGAACATTCAAAGGCCGAGAGAAAAATGGAGAATGGAGGGAATAGAGAAGGAGTTTCATGAGTTGAAGGAGAAACTCTGGAAGGAGTAGGGCCTACGCAGACAGGAGAGGGAATCGTAGTAGGAACATATATAGAAGGGGGCGTAACATGTACAAATAGATGAAACTCTGCCCATACATGTAATCGACTCATTTGAACAGTTGGCACCGTGAAGACACGGTGAGCAGTCATAGGAGCAGGACTTTGCTCAAGAGATTGAACAAGCACTTGACTAGATGGATACGAACATAGAGCAGTAGGAGTCAGAGGAAGACATCGACCTCATGCCTCGCCACCAAGAGGTCGACCCACCAGCTTCACCGGATCCGGAAGTGGAGAAAGTCCCAAGTGACCAAGGAGACACTGAAATCCTTGGAGACAATAAGGAGGTAGAGATGCACAACATCTCATTCCATGAGTCCCAACATAGAGTTGTGCAATCATGTAGAGTGTCGACTTCGGATGATCACACATCTCCTGCGTAGTTTTAGGAACGAGTGATCATGCCTGACATGCACAAGAATTCAATAAAATTGGCCAATGCTACCAGAGCATATGTCGAAGCCACTAGCTCAAGTGTTCACTTCTTGATAGCTGAGAACGAGCAAATGGCCAAGGAGTTACAGATGGCCAAGTAGGGAGGAGAATTGGTTACACCATCTTTCTGAGCAGAGTCGAAGAGGGAAATACTAGAAGAAGTATTGTCCCTTGACACAATCATGCAAGCGTTGTATTCCATGTTTGGTACCATGCATAAGGCAGTTGTCCATCTCAATGGTTGGCAACAACGATGTGCTAGGAGAGCACATATCTTGTCAAATGTGCATGTTGTTGTTGATTACATGCAAACATGGAAAATGAGATACACGGGTGCCCCATTACACTTGCCCAAGATGATGAAGCCCGAAGCGGTTGCGCCGAAGGCACACATTCAGAATCAAATCCAAAACTATGAATATCTCCCGCAGTTCATCACTAGTCTACAGGCTTCCAATACATGGGTATTCAAGAGTATGGATGTTGTTTTGCATGAACATGGGATCCCATCTATTGGGATACTCACCCAGGCAAAGACAAAGGCACAGGTCCGACTGGAGCTTGACTCGTACTTTGACGGTTCTATATGCATAATCACTAGCCCAGACTTGGTGATGAGTGTAGACACCATGCATCAATACATCGCTGGTGCGACGGCACTCAAGACAATGATGCACATGTTGTCAAATGAGTTGGACAAAGGAGCTCGAGCATTTCACCCAGATGTTATGGAGGCAAGAGTTCATTTCTAAAAAGATGGCACCTTAGAGTACACAGACACCATCGCGGACTATCGAGCTTGGCATCAATTCGCTACTGTCAACCACCATGAAGATGTCGAAGATCTAGTCTTCCCACAGTTGTCTGAGTCATAGTGATGTCTTGCATGGCTTTCTCAAGCCTATTTTGTTTGACATGTTACATGTGTAGATTGTATGTCATGTCATGTCAAGTGTAATTTTAAGTGTCAATAATTGGATGTAACAGTCATAGAGTAGATGAAGAGTCATGAGGATAGATGAATAGTCACAAAGAGGAATGCCAGGGGACACATCACCCTTTGCTATAAATAGTCCATCATAACTCATTGTAAAGGATTTTCGTTAACCAAGCTTTCGATATGAGTATCTTAGAGGAACCATGGACAATATTGTAATGAGCATTGGCTTCTCCACTGTGCAGAGCTAGTATATCTCTTTGGAGGAGCAGACGACAGTGACTATAAAGTTCTGCTGTCAGAACTAGTGGTTGGTCATGGATGTAGTGTATGACTGGAACTTACACTTCTTAATATAACAAGATGCAACATGTTTCATGCATATGTCATATTGTTTTTCATGTATCATGTTAACTCTAAATGATATATGTATATGTTTGCTTACGCATGCATGTGCAACTTTTCTTTGTATATATATGTATGAATCTTACTGAAACGTGTTGTTGGTTTAACCATCAATTTGGATTGCTAGCTCAATTTCCTTCCAGTTTTTGATGCATATTAGCTCGTGTGTTCCCTTCTGAACTCCGTGCTGTCACAAGTTTCCAAGGGAAGCAATCACCTCACCCTCCATGTGTTAGAACCGCTCATGCACCTTCCTTGAATTATTGCATATGTCACACCCTCGCTACCAATAGGGACATCTTGCTTTGCTTGGTGCAAAACCTTGGTCAAGGCGATACCATACAACCCACGACTAGGACTCCTACACCAAATGGTCTGAGGTCTAGTTGGGACTTCTTACCATGGATATCCCCTGACATTTTGGCGGGTCCAGCACCGTCAACATAACCTTATCCACATTATCAAGAATATTGTTTTCTCTTAACAGAGGAAATAGTACTTTGCTTTAGTGAATTCCTTATGGGCTGAATGAGTGATGCCTAAAGCTTATATGAATATGTCTCCCTACTTCATGGTGCATGGAAAATAATCCATCCTACCCTGAACATCTATTTTCCTGTGCTTCAATTTTTACAAGAATCTAAGGGAAAACCATGCTTATTGGTTATGAGTAGGATAGACACCCTTCACAAGCTGTAGGAAGAAATATAAAAAGCTAAAGAGAAGTTTTCTCTTCACTAGTGTCGTATCAAGAGGTTGTTTGAAAAGAAGTCTGCAGGGAAAAATGAATTCAATGTGGGTCACCTATCCTTGAAGTGGGACAAAGTCCATGAAGATAAAGGAAAACATACTAAGTGCTAATCCTTGTGGATCAGATTTTTCATAGTGCATAAGAAGCTTGGGCAACATAGATATCATCTTCAACATTCAAATAGGAAGATTGGCTCTCTTCATGTTAATGGCCAAGATTTAAAACAATATTTCCAATGATGATTGAGGGTTGTACCCTACCCTATGTACAAATTTTATTTTCTCGATTCTTTTCTTTTGTTTTGGTCTTGTGTTTCATTTTCATTTGGTTAAATAAGCATCATATGTGAATGTTTTTTTTGGCTTCTTTGTTTATGGATGAGCAAAAAGAGTCTTTTGACACTATCACATTTGGCTAACATTCGGTTCTCCTTTGTTTTGGTTACATCTTTTGGTCGATGAAGTTCTAACATAAATTACGATCCTTTTGTAAGGAGATTTTTGTGTTGAACCATGATTTACTCGCGTACTTTGTTCTTTATATTTCTTTGTTTTCACTCTTATATAATCAAGTAGAAGAGGAAAATAGGCAAAATCTAAATGAGAAAATGTAAATTAGAGATCTCTATATGCTTCTCTGAAGGAACAACCTCTTATGCTCTCAATAAGTCGAGATCCCTCTTCCACCGATGAAATAAATAAGCGACTATGCACAATCCTATATAAATATATAAATAAAGGTGAAAGTAGAGAAAAGATTCCTTTGCAGTGAGGTGGAGCAAGCAACTTCGCCAGGGTACTGTGTAGGCTCACTGGCAGCAAATAAATTTTTGTGTTCCTCTAGTGAATCCGATAAGGTACTATCCAAGCATGTTCACAACAATGCAACACTAGAGATGAAAAACTATACTCTGAAAATCTAAAGCTCACAAACTATAATACCCTTTCTCGATTCGAAACATTGCGATATTGTTGATCTTATGATTGTGTTTAACCAATAAGGGACATAGTAGACTATGTTTATTCATGGGGTATGTGGGAAACTAAAATGATCTACATGATGAATCAATGCTCCCTGAAGAACAAGATCTTGCACAAAAGAATCAACCTAGGCAGAGATGCTAGAATTCTACTAGTGTGTCGCCAAGTGTTGTCACTGCTACAACACCCTCCAAAATTTTTTCCTACACAAAAATTTTAGAGACTGTTTTGACCTTTCATAATGCCATCTCAATAATTATGACTTATTGCATGTTTTTTCTCTAAGTGTTTTTGTCCCATTTGCAAGAGAATAAAAGTGTCGTCTTTTGGCATGTGAAGTGTTGCAAGTTGAACAAAAGCTAGTTTTGATGGTATCAAGGGGTAAAATTTTCATAAATGATTTTTTCTTACCATGTAAACACATGTCACACTCATTTCCAAAGTTTCAAGCATTGTCACAAAAGTGTCATCATGGTCATCCCAAAGTGTATATTTGGTGTCGCACCTATCATAAGTCATCGAAAATTTGTCACACTTAGGAGAGTATGTTTTTTAGGTGTTACAAATTATTTATTTTGTGTCATCGAGTGTTTTAAGTGTGCGATCACAATAAGGCTTTTTCACTATTCACATCAGCTTCATGATTCCCACACTTAGCTAAATCTAGAAAACTTCCAGACCGAACAACCTAGCCTCATCCAACCTTCCTGAACTATGAATTTTTCAGTCTCATACCTCAAGAAATAACCCTTTCTCTTGGCACTACAGAATGTGTTGCTCCTACCTCCGAGAACTACGCATTGTGTAGTCGCAGTGCTCAATTCTAGCCCCTAAGCTCCAAAACTATGCAATCATTCCCTCCATCTAGGCCTGAACTATGCATTGCGCAGTCTTAGTCCTAAAGCCCAACCCCTGAGCTCTTGAACTATGCAATTGCACAATCACCTAGCCTCCCTATCCTTCCATCATTGCGCACTATGCAACTTCAGTCATCAAGCCCTCATCCTGGCTCCTTGAGCTCCCCAACAGTGCAATCTTCGAGCACTGTTGAGCTTGAACTGTTAATTACATAATTTTAAGGTTTGGACCTGACCCTTAATTACCTAAGATGTGCAATTACATAGTCTTTGAGCCTCTCCCTCAGCTTGCCACTCAGTTCCAGCTCAGTTAGTGGATCCTCATGGAACATCTTAGACAAGGGGTTTATCAGACGAATGTCGTCTTATAATGAGTTAATTGCATATGCAGTTACTCTACCATACTATGACAAGATGATGAAGAAGGGAATGGTGAAGGAGGTCATGCTAGAAGACACATGTGTAGTTGAATATACAAGTTGATCAATTAAGAGAAAGTGAAGGGAAATCAGTTTGCGACCACAAATCAAGACCTGATAACACTGAAGACTTCTCATCTCTAAAGCCATATGGAGGAGGAAAAGAGATCATTCTCAGGAAGACACAAAACGAGAAGCAATAAAGAATGGCTTGACATTACCATGCCATCAGTGTCATGTCATGAGTCATCATATGCCACATCATTTGAGGATTATGTAAGTTCTTATTCCAAAATGTACTGTAAAGTGGAAGTCCAAAGGACATGTACAAAATATTAAGATTCATGTCAAAGTTGAAAAGTCATGAGAGTAGTCAAAAAGTCACAAGGGAGGTGAAGGTTCACCCAATTGGTTATATATACACCCTCATTGTACAAGAAAATGAATTTTCACCTTGGCTCCTCCCATAAGCCATTAGAGAGAAAAGCTAATTATTTTGGGGGGCAAGCACTATCTCCAATGCTCCACTATTGGTCCTAGTGGTTTTTGTTGTATAGATATGTCCTCGGACTTTTACTTAATATATGAAGCCTAATGGCTAAGACATTCTTCATGCATGGATTATGAATATTTATAAGACTGTTCTATGAATGTTTATGATTCATGTTTGTGTTCACTTGTACTAAAGTAGTTGAACTATTTCAGTTATTTTAGTGTTTATCATATTGAGAATGTGTTATAATGGTTGCAATGATCGTCGCATTTTTGTGGACTAGTCCATTGGATGTTAGATGGATCTTTCCTATTTGTGTGTGTCTCTACTAGGGTGATACTACTACCTCTCTCTTAGAGGCTCACATTATTTTCCCCTCTGTAGTAGAAGAACCTTGAGAAAACTTCAACCAAACACTCACTAGGCACAGTCACTTTCTTTTCGAATGCACATACTGTAGAAATTTTGAATAATTTAACACATATTCAATGGAGATTATCCTGATCATGTACTATTGCGGAAAACATACACAATACATAAGCTCCTCTACGTTGATCAAGAATATAGCAGCATCAATAACAATAAAACATCAAGAGCATTCACTCATTAACACAGTATGTATCACGGGGAAAGCATCTCGCTAAAAACCCCACACTATCTGTATATTAATGATTGAGTCATGTAACATTACACAGCATAATACTTCTCACAAGTATCTCCACCTCTGTTACACACAATAAAACTCCGATCTGATCTCCAAATCTCTTCCACTGCTTGCCTGCCTCCACTGCTCAATACCTTCTCAAGAACTGATGAGAATAGCTTCCCAAACTCGATTTTCACCTGCAAAATAGTCACTCACTCTTTGTGGACGTGAGCAAAGGCTAAAATGCGGGCCAAATACGTGAGCAAACTCATTGGCATACTCAATCCTTTGATTGTGCAAGATCTGGTGCACAACTATAGTCACAACTGATAGCAATCTGATTCTCTACCACCTATCCCTGTTGAACTGAACATGCACTGACATGCAACTGAGTTAACTGATGTATTCTTTAGTTGTATTATGAGTTAATAATTAGTTTAACAACTCATCATTAGTCTCTCTGCAGTTAGACTAACTACAACCAGTTTAACTAAGTTAAACTGAACACAACTCCATCAACTGTACCTCCAGTCCACTAAACTCAACTCACTTGAGTTCTAACTGAAGTCATGCATGCAACAACTCAACTGACTCATAAGAAAAACGAATTTCCTTCTGACAGCTGCATGTGCCACTTCCGTAGCTCAAACTGAAGTGCTCCAAGAGAATAAGATTAAGTTTATAGTCCAAATATTATTGTGAGATAATAATATTTGACTTTTCTATTTTTGACAGCCAGTCTAAAAATAGACTTGATCACTCACACTGTGATCACTCACACTTTCATCAAAAATAGAAGTCCATCTATTTTTCCTAACTTGATCAATCATCCATAAACATAGACATGATCCATATGTCTAAAAATAGACATAGTCTAAAAATAGACTTGCGCCAAAAATAGCCTGCGGGCCCACTTAGTGAAGGCGACTCTTTTCACTAAGCTCCATCATCTTGTTGCAATCTCAACACTCCCTCTCGACAAGATATGGATTATCAGCAACCCCTATCCTGCCTCGGTGGTACTCGAATTTGCTCCTGGTGAGAGCCTTCGTCAGAATATCAGCATCCTGATCCTCCGTTGGAATGTACGAAAGTAACATGATCCTCCGCTGCACACAATCTCTGATATGATGGTACCTGATGTGCTTGGACCCGAACAACCCGACCAGGATCATCCTCATCCACATAGATCGCTGCTTCCTGCTGTACCAAGAAACTGCTGTCGATCCAATACTGAAGACCCCTCCTGATGTGCTCTTTCTATCCGTTGGGCTCCCTGCCCAATCTGCATCCGTGAAGCCACATAGCTTCACCTCATCCTCCTGTCTGTACCACAAACCATATCCCGATGTGCCTCTCAAGTAGCGCAATACATGCTTGCCCGCCTTCCAGAAGAGCTTGGTAGGCTTAACCATAGCTTGTGAAAGCTGGTTAACTGCATAGCATATATCAGGTCGTGTATTGACCAAATACATCAGCAACCCCACCAACTGTCGATAAACAGTGGCATCCACTTCTTCTCCCGAAGTGGCATCCTCCTTCCTCCAACCTCCAGGAAGAGGAGTATCAACAGGCTTGCAGCCATGCATGTTGAACTTCTCCAGTATCTCCCGAGCATACTTGCCCTGAGAAACAAACAGTCCACCACTGCGCTGCCATATTTCCAATCCTAGGAAATAGTGAAGGAGGCCCAAGTCCTTCATCTCAAACTCTGTAGCAAGATCATTCTTGCATGACAGTATCAACAGCTCATCACCCGTTAGAATCAAATCATCAACATACAGTACAATGATAAGCAACTTACCCTCCACCACAATCTGGTATAGGTTCGGATCCGCCTCGCTCTTGGAGAATCCAAGTCCTGTGAAATAGCTGTCTATCCGTGTGTACCAAGTACGTGGTGCTTGCTTCAACCCATACAACGCTCTCTTGAGCCTGCACACATGCGACTCGCCGCTGAAGACTTCAAAGCCTTCGGGTTGCTCAATGTACACCTCCTCCTCAATGACTCCGTTGAGGAACGCAGTCTTCACATCCATCTGATGAATGTGCCATCCCATCTGCGCTGAGAGAGCAAGAATCGTCCGTATGGAAGAATACCTTGCGACAGGTGCAAAGGTCTCCTCATAATCGATCCACTCAATCTGTGAAAAGCCTCGGGCAACAAATCTTGCCTTGTTCTTCTCCACACTCCCGTCAGCTGCCTGCTTAACTTTGTAGATCCATCTCGAACCTACCACTGATTTCCCTTCCGGTCTAGGAACAATCTCCCATGCACTGTTTCTAACAATAGAATCATACTCTTCCACCATGGCGTCTACCCATGCGGGATCCTCCACAGCTTCCTCGAAAGAGGATGGCTCAGTCACAACACACTTGCTCATAAGAGCCATGTATCCAGTGTACCGATCAGGTGACTGTCTCTGCCTGCGTTGGGCTGTAGGTGGTCCTACAACTTTCTCTGCATCTTGAGCCAGTCGCTCAGCTTCTGTCAAGCGCTTTCGCCCTCTGATGGTTGGCGCTGCATGAGTGGTCTCTTCCACTCCATGAACCTCGTCCTGTGGCTGATCCACGTCCTGAAGCTCATCCTTAGGAACTAATAGCTCCTCATCTGCATGCAAGTGTAGCTCCCTCTCAAGCGAACACTTCATGGCTTTCTCCTCCTGAAATTTTATATCCCGTCGCACAACAGTTTTACCACTGTCTGGCAAATACACACGATAGTTGTGGGGCGTATCAGTGTACCCCACAAATATCCCAACCTCTGCAATCGGCTCCAACTTCTTTCTGGCATCCTTCGTCACATGCATGTAAACGTTAGCACCAAAAATTCTCAAATGAGAAAGATCAGGCTTCTTACCAGAATAAGTCTTCTCAGGTGTACTCATGCCAAGTATCCTATGAGGACAACGGTTCTGCACATAAACTGCTGTATTGCATGCTTCCGCCCACAAGTGAAGGGGTAGGCCCTGATCATGCAACATTGCCCGTGCAGCACCCACAATCGTTCTGTTCTTCCGCTCAGCTACCCCATTCTGCTGTGGGTTATGGGGAGCTATGAGCTCTCTACGAATCCCTTCTGCCTTGCAGAAATCCTTGAACTCGTCCGAGATGTATTCACCACCATTATCGCTCCTAAGAGCCTTCACCTTCTTCCCCGACTCCTTCTCGACCAGTGCTTTGAATTCACAGAACTTTGAATATGTCTCGCTCTTCTTCTGCATGAAGAAGATCCAGCACTTATGAGAGAAATCATCAACAAAAATCACATAATACCTGTGTTTTGCTGTCGAAGCAACTGAGAAAGGTCCACACACGTCTGTGTGAATTCTCTCAAGGATCGTCGTGGCGCGACTATCCTTCTCGTGAAAGGTGGCTTTCACAAACTTCCCCAAAGTACACCCCTTGCATTGATCTGACTGCGCAAGTGTGCCTTTAGGAAGCCCTGTAGTGATCTGCTGCAGTATCTTCAAGGCTCCATGGTGAAGGTGACCCAATCTCCTGTGCCACAACTCGCCATCATCCCGGCTCACCAATCCTTTTGCCTTGCCTGCCATTGCTGCGCATCCATCTACATGCAACTGATAAAGGTTCCTCACTCGAACCCCTATCTTCCGGGTCTCACCAGTTGTCTTGCTGCACAGGAAGGCCTTTCCCTCGCTGAAAACAACATCATACCCCTTGTCTTCTAACATCGCCACTGAGATGAGATTCTTCTTCAATCCTGGAACATGCATGACTTCCTTCAATACAAAGGGTTTACCAGACTCCCTCTCAAAGGAAATGGTACCGATACCGGTCGCACTGTATCTACCATCATCGCCCATCTCGATGTGCACTCCAAGATCTTTGTCCTCCAGATCAGAGAACAAATCTCTATCTCCCGTCATGTGAAAAGACGCACCACTGTCCAAGAACCACACTGATCCCATCACACTTGAAACCAAGCATGCGATCAATGAAAAATCAAGCTCAAACTGAGAAGCTAAAGCCTCTCCCCCTGCAGATCCAGCAACTTGCTTGTTCTTCTTCTTCTGCGGACAATTTGTGGCATAGTGTCCATGCTGGTGACAGTGAAAACACTTCACCTTGGACATATCCTGCTTCTTGCCTTTCGCACCAGACTGAGAAGCTTTCTTGCTCTTCCCTTTCTTTTCTTTGGCAGCCAAAGCACAATTCTCTTCATCAGCTCCCTTTGACGAAGATCCGTCCCTGGTACTCCGACTGATCTCCTCCTGCACAAGATCTGACCAAAGTCTTTCCCATCCTGGCAACTTCTCCCGACCATTGACAGAGTCCTGATAGGAATGCCAACTCTTCGGAAGGCCAAGGAGAGCCAAGCTCACCAAGTCCTCATCATCGACAGTAACCCCCACACTTCCCAGCTCATCTCGACACTGAGTGAACTTCGTGAGATACTTGGGAATACTGTCTCCCTTCTCGCATTTGATGTTTCTGAGTTTATCTTTGAGCGCCAGCTTCCTCTGATCGCTCTTGCTTTGGAATAATTCTGTTAATGATTTCCACATCAAATATGGAGTAGCCTTTCCATGGAGGCTGGACACAATGTGATCCTTCACGCCCTCCAACAGAATTCTTCGACATTTTGCGATCTTCTTTTGCCAAGCATCAGCTTGAGTAGCATCAGTAGGCTTTGGGATATCCGTATCTATGAATTCCTTCAGCCCGTTATCATCCAATACTGCCTCCATCCTGTCCTTCCATGCAATATAGTTTGAGCTGCCCTCAAGAGCATACTCCAATCGCAATCCGTTGAAAGACATTGCTGCGTTGTCACCAAGAAAACACTGCTGCAAATTCGAATTCCACCAGCAACCAACTCAACTGCTTCCGATCAACCCTCGCTTGATATCCTGTAAAAATCTCTTCTACAAATCAAGCTGCTTTGATACCATGTAGAAATTTTTCCTACAATTATCTAGCTCTGATACCATGTAGAAATTTTGAATAATTTAACACATATTCAATGGAGATTATCCTGATCATGTACTATTGCGGAAAACATACACAATACATAAGCTCCTCTACGTTGATCAAGAATATAGCAGCATCAATAACAATAAAACATCAAGAGCATTCACTCATTAACACAGTATGTATCACGGGGAGAGCATCTCGCTAAAAACCCCACACTATCTGTATATTAATGATTGAGTCATGTAACATTACACAGCATAATACTTCTCACAAGTATCTCCACCTCTGTTACACACAATACAGCTCAGATCTGATCTCCAAATCTCTTCCACTGCTTGCCTGCCTCCACTGCTCAATACCTGCTCAAGAACTGATGAGAATAGCTTCCCAAACTCGATTTTCACCTGCAAAATAGTCACTCACTCTTTGTGGACGTGAGCAAAGGCTAAAATGCGGGCCAAATACGTGAGCAAACTCATTGGCATACTCAATCCTTTGATTGTGCAAGATCTGGTGCACAACTATAGTCACAACTGATAGCAATCTGATTCTCTACCACCTGTCCCTGTTGAACTGAACATGCACTGACATGCAACTGAGTTAACTGATGTATTCTTTAGTTGTATTATGAGTTAATAATTAGTTTAACAACTCATCATTAGTCTCTCTGCAGTTAGACTAACTACAACCAGTTTAACTAAGTTAAACTGAACACAACTCCATCAACTGTACCTCCAGTCCACTAAACTCAACTCACTTGAGTTCTAACTGAAGTCATGCATGCAACAACTCAACTGACTCATAAGAAAAACGAATTTCCTTCTGACAGCTGCATGTGCCACTTCCGTAGCTCAAACTGAAGTGCTCCAAGAGAATAAGATTAAGTTTATAGTCCAAATATTATTGTGAGATAATAATATTTGACTTTTCTATTTTTGACAGCCAGTCTAAAAATAGACTTGATCACTCACACTTTCATCAAAAATAGAAGTCCATCTATTTTTCCCAACTTGATCAATCATCCATAAACATAGACATGATCCATATGTCTAAAAATAGACATAGTCTAAAAATAGACTTGCGCCAAAAATAGCCTGCGGGCCCACTTAGTGAAGGCGACTCTTTTCACTAAGCTCCATCATTTTGTTGCAATCTCAACATACTATCTTCTTTCATGCTGACATTTAGAGCCAAGGAAAACCTTTAATAAAATAGTAACCAAGCGATATTCTAGATGGGGATTCTATCCCAAATGATGTGAGGTATTATTGGGAAAACATATTGAGGATACCCGTTTTAATGTTGGTAGGTCCAACGCTATCAACACCTAGTTTAATAGGTATAATAGGAAGAATGTAAGGGAATAATTGATGTGATAAAAATCCCACATAACTATCAAATCTTACTAAAACACATGTGGTATGTGTAGGATAAGATGTTACAAGATTATAGATAATATGCTCAACTACTCTAAGAGCACCATTGACTTGTCCTACCTTAGTGCATCAATTTGATGTGAGCATAATGCTAGAGTTTAGGAAGGTTATGATAGGCCATGGTTTCCGATGGTTGACTATGATTATTTGACAAATTGATATACATCTTAGCATACAAAAAAATATATGTACACTAAAATGATTAAAAGATATTAAATTCTTCTCAATCTACACAAGAAGTATCAATGTCAATATGTCTTCTTCATTTTTTAGTGTTATGACACACTTTGTAAATCATAAAAATTATGTTTATGTATATGCATTACGTGGATATCATTATTTTTAATTTATTTAATTTCCTCAATTTATTAAGACAATAGAAAATATTATTCACGAGTATATTTCATCAATTACATAAAAACATGATGTAATAATGATCAAAATTGTGGTATTCTTCCTAATATCCAAAGAAATGTATAAAAAGCTAATGAATTTAGACAAATCAAAGTTGATCTATTTCTTACATTCTCTTACTTTCCATAAATATCAAAACTACTATGTTCCACATGGAATTGTATAACCAGAACCATTTAAACTCAATTAAAAATAAATCAATAAAATTGATTTGTTATCGACTTGCTTATAAACTCAAACAATATCACACTTTGATAAGTAAAACCTACCTTGAATGGACATGGAATCACCTCCCAAACATAGAATCTAAACATTATTTACATGGGAGCAACTCGTCGTGAAACAATGTGACGCTTCCACATACCATATCTGCATATAAAAGAGCCAAGAAAGATTAAAGACAAATGGATTATTTAAAAATAAAACTAATTGGAAATCAATAATCTCAAAATTTACTGTACAAGTGATATGATATGTTTCCCTCAATAATCTCAAAATTTACTGTACAAGTGATATTATATGTTTCCCTCAACTGTTGTTTTCTCTGGTTGAATTTTTCAACACTACATCGAAGGCCGGCCTCCTTTTTAAATATCTTTCGGCGTGATTCATTGTCTACGGTGTGAAATAATTCGTGAGCACGTGTTTTGCTGAAAGTTTAATCTAGTACCAGTATTCAAGGAATATATATATATATAATTTTTAAAGAGGTTTGTTATTTTTAATTTACTATATTTTTGAAAATATAAAATTTTTTAAAATTCTGAAAAGTCTTTGGTATCTAATTTTTACGAATATAACATCTTAACGTCATTTTAACAATTTTTAACCGGATATCACATGAACTTTATTATAATATCTATATATATGAGTGCATGTTATTTGATGGAGCGGAATCCTAGGTCGTAAGTGAGCGTTGCAGAAAATTTTATTCAAACGCGAGGAAATTGTAACCCAGTGCCATACGGTGAGTGTAGAATCTTTCAGAGACTCACGTCACAGAGAATCGAGATGATGCTTTGCCAGATGGAAGCCTCCCAGGTGAACAGAGTAACAGAGAGACTTTAGTTGTAATTAGATCACATGTAGCCTACCACGAAGAGAACGCGCAGTTTTCGGATGCTTCTTTAGTTTCAAGAGGATATGGATAGCCAGAAATATTGAATACTAATAATATAAGTTTAAGTTTACGTTAGGTTATTATTATTATTATTTAAGTGTTGGATCAGTTAAAGGGTCAATTGATAGATATTTTTAAATTAAAAAAAAGATTAATAATTTTTTATTGTAAGCTTGAAGACTTAGAAATATATATTTTATCTTTATTAAATTATGATTTTTCCATTAACATAAATTTTGTAATATAATTTTCCATTCAAAATGAAGTAAATTAAGAGAATATAGGTATAAAATGTTGTATGATTTTAGGTATTATTTATAAATTAAATGGTATTTTTATATTATAATATAATTTTAAATTATATTTTAAATTTAAAAATAAATTAATTATATAATTTTTTTTAATTAATATTTTAATTTTATTTTTATTAATAAAATAAATTACATTTTTTTAAATTAAACCAATAATATTTTAATCTAAAATTATAATAATAAAAAATAATAATTACTTTCATAGTTAAAAACGTAAAATATTATCAGCCCAATTAATTTGGAGAAAAACATACCAACCAACAATACTTACTACATAAATCTTCCTACATTATGCAAATCCAAAAATCGCCCACCAATAAATTTGACATTGAAGCAATGTGTTCGCATCGGTATGAATTTCCCATTCTCGTTTAGAAACTATTCTGTATGAATCTCGTACATTGAGAATGAACAAATTTAATAGGTGTTCATATTTTTGAAGATAAGTAAAAAATTAATAAATAAATCAATAAAATGAAATTTTATTTATTATTAAAAAAAAATTGATAATTTGGACTCATAATATTATGATGATGATGATGGTGGTGGTTAACGTTTGCTGAGACCAAATAATGGTCTATCGGACCTAAAGAAACAAATTATCTATTTTGATTTAAGATTTTATTCCTATGCTCAAAAAGCTTGGAGAGAATCCTCCAGAGCTTACTATAATTTTGACATTGTAAAAGGCTAGGAATGTCAATATTGTAACAAAGATTGTGAAACTGAGGTCTAATGTGGTTATATGTGGGGCACTCTAAGAGGAAGTGGTTTTCATCCTCTATGTTCCTATTCTCACATATATGGCAGATCCTTTCCGTCCATGGCGTTTTAGGAACTGCCCAACGACTTGTTTCACTATGGAGCTCATGAGAATTCGTTCTAATCTTTGCTATATTAATTTTCTTCTTTGAGCTAGTTAAAATAGAGAGATACTTTTGATCTTCTAGGGTGGGGTTGATGACCTTCTTATAATAACTTAATTTTCTTTTAGCCGCTAGGTCTTTCTCACACCACATTTTTTCTTTGAACTTAGAAGTAACAATATCTTTAATGTTATTTATGTTTTGCAATGCATTATTTTCGTTGATCTCCCAATAGTTTAACCAGGCCCTTGTGTCTTTATGCCACCCTTGATTGAGCCTTAGGTGGTTTTCGCTAGAATTTAAAGCTAGCTTAGGAAGTCTATGATCGTCTATGTTATTGATTTTGTGCTTGTACAACAGAAACCTAAGCATAGCTAGGCTCTCAATAGGGGAAAGACCTGCTTCTATAAGGAGAATAGGATAGGGTGTATTACTTTTAATTTTCAGGTTATAAGTTATAAAATGCTTCTGGATTTGCTCAATCTCTCTCCATGATTCTCTGTAGATGCTGCAACCCCAAACCTCACAGCCATATAAGATAACAAGAGTGACTAAAGTTTCAAAGAGGAACTTCTTTTTATCCCACATTACAAGGTTTCCTATTTTACAATTATTTTCAAGACCAAAGTAAGCTTTCCACCCCCCATTAATCCTTTTCTCAATGCTATGATTCCAGTTGAGCTTGTGAAGAATATCAATTCCTAGGTACTTGTAAGAATACACTTCCTCCAAGTTATTATTGTCATACATAAAATTAGCGTAAGTTTCCTTCTTGGATTTGATAATCATAACTTTTGTTTTGTTAGTGTTAACAGTCATACCCATGGTAGAGCAGAAATCCTTAAGAAGTCTGAGTTGCTTATTAAGATTAGATGGGCACCTTGCCAAAAGAACAATGTCGTCAGCATAAAAAAGAAGGATGACGACTATCCTAGCTAAGATCGTGCCATCATATCCTGCTTCCCCTAAATAGCCTTCGAGCTTATCGATGTAAATGCCAAATAGGGTAGGGGAGAGGGGGCAACCTTGTTTAACTCCGATGTTACACTTAATATCTTTCGACCACCCTTCATTGCTCTTTAGCTTGGCAATTACATTCACTTATAACCTTATAGCGGCAGCTCTCAACTCGAGAGGAACCTTTAGCTCTTCTAATCTATTCCAAAGGTTGTATCTAGGAACCGTATTGAAAGCTTTTCTAAAGTCCACAAAGAAACAAAATAAATTGGATTTATCATTACGGCATTCGTCCGCAATGATCCTAAGCGTAACAAGGTGGTCTGTTGTTGAGCGATGCCTTCTGAAACCTGCTTGGCCTTTAGCCTGCTTACCTTCACTTTCAAGCCATATGCTTAAATTCTTTTCCAAAATACTACCATATAACTTGGCTAAGAGAGGGCTGATCATATTTGTTCGATAATTAGAGGGGTTATTTGTATCCCCACTTTTAAAAATATGGATAATGAGGCTCTCAGTCCAAGGTTTAGGGAACCCTTGCTTGACTGCTTGATTGAAAAGCTTGTAGATGTGGGGGATGAGGACAGGACCTCCAATTTTTAAGATTTCCACTTGGTAACCTTCAATGTCCTTAGCTTTCCCATTAGCGAGGCGATTAACCCCAAACTTCATGTCTTCTAAAGAGAAAACTTCTTTCGTTGTGAGAAGGGTTTCCAAATTATCCATGACATTTGGAGATTCATAAAGCTTTTTAAGTTAGGAATTCCAATCGTGAAGAGCAATTTTATTATTATCCTTAGTCTTCCTAGTTAGAATCTGCCTCCAAAATTTCTTAGGAGCTACCTTAGAGAGGTGTAAGAGATTCTCCTGTCTTTGACGAATGTACTGCCTCTTTTTCCTTTTAGTTAGGGCTTTGTATATTTTTATCTTGTCCATTTTAAGAGATTCATCAACAACGTCCTTAATTGCTCTCCTTGCACTTTTACAATCTTTGTCATACCATGGATTGGTTTTGCTATTTCGTCCTTAATTGCTCTCCTTGCACTTTTACAATCTTTGTCATACCATGGATTGGTTTTGCTATTTCTTTTATTATTTGAAACTTCAATTGAGAACTTGTTAATAGAATATGAGAGGGTTGTAGTAAAATTATGATAGAGGTCTTCTATGTTGTCTATATTAGATAAAGGAAGCAAATTAGTTTTTAATTCATTTAGAAAGAGATCATATTTATTTCTATCAAATATTAAGTTCTTTTGGCTATAAGTATTATTTTCTATGGGAACTCTATGCATGACAAAATTGAGAGTTATAAGTAAAGGCCTATGATCAGAGTGTCGTTTAAGATGTCAAAATTTATTATTTCGTTGTATAATGGGAGATCGGAAATAACGTAGTCTACCACGCTGCTACCAAGTCCATGGATGCATGTCATCTTGCTAGAATTGGGCCACTTCTTTAGGCCATTGCAAATTATGAGATCCTGAGCACTACAGAGCTTGACTAGCTCCGACCCAAACAAATTTTCCGCAAGATCTTCAGAGTTCCTTTTGTACCTGCTAGCGAGAGTATATGATATATATATAAGATAGGGTAAGAAAATTAAAATCAAATCATTAAATTATTAAAATTATAAAAGATACAAAAGAGAAAACAGAAGAAAGTGAAATTGATAGAACAAGTTTAATTGAGAAGAATGGAAGACTAGAAAGAAGAAACCACAAGGAAAAATAAGAAAAAGGAAAAATAATATTGCATTTAAACAAAGGATTGAAGGAAGAAAAATATAAATTCATAATAAAAAAAAAAAATACAAATATAATATATAAAGAGAGAGGAGGGAGATTAAAGATAGAACACAGTTTAGTGGTTGCAGTGATGGATGATATGAATCATAAATGACAAATGATAAGTTTTAATGATTGATTAAGTTTGTAGCTATTTTCTCTTTTGAATTATCTAAATATATATTTTTATTTTTCAATAACCACAACTTTCCAAATGATGCAAAAATAATAGAAGAGGTAAACACTTAAACCTTGCATAGAGTCACATTTATAAACGAAAATTTGTGCCCATTTTTTTCCTTCTTTTTTGAAGTACGAAAAAAGCTTGATTGTATTATATAAGAGATATAAAACAAACAAATTACATCTAGATATAGCCTAATAAAAAGATATAACCAACCCTGAACAAAAAATAGGGGAAAAAGTAAGCAAGTCCTGACATGACGGATGGTAAAAAAAACCCATAGTAGGGGGATAGACAGCAAGATATGTGCTTCGAAGGAAGCAATCAACCAGAAAGATAAAAAGATAGCGTATAGCTAATCCAAAAAATTCGGAGATGCAAAAATGATCATTTCTACCACAAGAAAAGGTAAATGTGGAATATGCTAGAAAACTAAAAAGAAGAAAGACATACCTAGGAATTCTGCAACGAAAAAAAAGTTATGTACCAGGAACGAAAAAAAAGTTATGTACCAGGAAGAGAGAATTCTTGAATAGAAAAAATTTTCTTTCAATTTTTTCATCCATATTCCAGAAACCCTTCTGAGAAAAATGTCCTTGTGATTTTTTTTCCCTTGACTTTTATTTTAAAACCAATCAGGCTGCTTTCTAATTGGATTTTCACGTCACTGAATTCGGATAATCTAAGATCATATAAATTTACATTAATTATAAAGATTGAGCTTATTAATCACAATACCATGATCCTGTTTTGGATTGAACTAAGATAGTATTAAGTACAGGGTATTTCTTCATAGCAATGTAATATTGGTAACATATCATAATGTATCCCTATATTTTAAAACATGGTTGCCAAACTGTACTGGTCCTAAGAAGGACCAGTATATTTTCCATTGAGAATTTCAGAACCTGAATGATCGGATCCCAAAATCTTCCTTTGTGTCTCTGCTGGACATCCGCATAAGCGATTCAACGCGAATAATGGGAAATATCGAAGACGACTGCAAACTGGACTTCGCCGAACCAGGGAAGCCCTCCTGATTCTTGGCTATTTCAAAGCCAATCTGAGATATTATTAATTTTTTTCTTCCACCCGAGGTTCCTCGATCATTCATCTGCGTCTGGCTTTCCTATTTGCTGGCTTCTGCAGTGTCCAGAGCTTGCAGTATCATGGATTTCTGAAGGGATTGGCGCTGACATCGTAACCGAAATGTGCGGCAATCTAGCGGATTCCAATACTGGCTGATCTGGCCGGGCGCCGATTCTGCAGAGGGGACAAGTGGAATGCGAAAGAAACCACATGCCAATACACTCAACATGAAAACTATGCCCGCAATTGGGCAAAAGCCGGCCTTTCTCATTCTCCTCCAACTCGCACAGACATACCGCGCACTCCAGCGCATCTATGAAATTCTGCGGTTTATATACAAACAGTGGGAGAGTCTCTATCACCGCAGATTCCAACCCTACGTTCCGCAGCGTCGCTGGTTCTTCGCCTGTAAAATGAAACCGACGACGCCTAGAAGCCGATCTCCTTCTGGTAAAACTAGCAGGATGCCTCCGAAACCATCTTGCATAAGCGTGCAGCAAAAAGACGAACCAAACCAGAAGAAGAAGAAATATAACGGCCGAGATCACGATTCTGCCTTTGACGACATGTCTAGATTTGCGATAAACGTTAGGGGGAAGATGAAAAGGATCGTTGGAGCTCATTGCCGAATCCCCAAATTCGCCCCTTCCGCCTGTAATTGAAGCCACGGGAGACTCTTTTTCAAATTCTACTGGTCTGAGTGAGGGTAACAATCCTCGGCCTTAGCCCACCCAATTACTAGAAATACGTCCGCATAATTCCTCCTCACATACTGTGTGCATGATACTCGATCCTGCAATTTCTCCCAATGAGCAGTACCTCCTATTAATTGAAAAATGGCATGACAAATTAAAGCTTCTTACTTTCGGTAAAGATGCCCGGCCCGACTGTTGATTTCAGAAAACTCGATTTTCAGAAAAACCGAGAAACGCCGAGCCGTATGGAAGGAAGTGACGATGTGGCCCTGGTCACCACTCAGATCATCGAATCCTTTGACATACAAATTCCTAATCCAAATCATGCGCTTCACTGAAACCGGTTTTTTCTCCTTGTGTTTCATGAAATGTTTCACACATTATTCGGGATGCTACTCGATGGACCATCACCATGATTTACAAATCGGGTGTCGCATTCACCTCTCCTTGAATTTAGATTCAAGGGACACGTCACTACCTATAAGCAAATATAGGAGCGCTTCCTAGTTGGGCGTGGAGGATTACTATAAAGGTTGCAATGCGGTTCCATTTCAATGTTCACTTAATTACTTGTAATGCCTTTGCTTGTAATGCCTTTGCTTGCCATTTCATTGTTTACTTAGTTACTTGTAAGGCCTTTGCTTACATATCTCGGGGGCCTCGAGGATTACTATAAAAGGCTGGAACGTTAGTTTGTTTTGTCTAATTAATAAATAGAGAGGTAAATATTTGAGATATTTTCGGTTTACTAGTTAAATGTGTTATATTATTTATTTGGACTCTAGTTAACTATGATTATTTCCATTTATATGAGATAGTAAACTCATTAAGTTAATTAATCCATTGATTATTCCATGGTGCGTTAGTTTGGAGTATCTCAACTTGCATGAGATAGTTTACTAATGACTACATCACTAATTAACTAGGATTAGATGACAATTTTCGACTACATCACCAATTAACTAGGATTAGATGACAATTTTCTTTAGTGCATGTTCACGTCTAGACTATTATATGACAAATTTCTTTAGTGCATCTTCACATTTGTCCATATTCACCACTAACTCAGTACTATATGATAAGTTTCTTTATTGTATGCTCACATTGTGTAGTTTCACTATTAGACTTACTACTATATTTGTTCATCTCTATAGAATATATTTCATCAAATTGTATTTTCTCATAAAAGTTTGTATACCCTTGAATAGAATTCATTAATTATTTTCTCTATTAGTTTTCTGTCTTCTTCCTTGCAAGTTTTGTTCATTGTTTTCTAGCTAGATCCAACCTGTGCATGTTTAGCTACAATTTCACACCAATACAAGGGGTTATATATTCTCTAGTCATTACAATTATCTTTAGGCATAGTCTAGTGCATTTGGTGTAGTCAAGTGGACTTGTTGTATGTGGATGATTTACAAACAAGGTACCACAAGAAACAATCAGATAGTGCAAAACTTAGAACTGAACACAAAACACACACAACTTAGATTTCACAAAGCCAAAGAATGATTTTATGCACAATGACAAAGGTTCTTGAATGTCAGTGGCGATGGCTTCCTCATGAAGCTAGCTGAACTCTCAAAATGTCCTCCTGGAGTCTCAAGAAGAAGCTAGACATCACATTGAATGCAGACGGTGGTTGGAATTAATGTTTTCAAACACTCCCCCTTAATTCCAACCATATGACAAACACACAAAATAAACTATATCACAATACATAAGACACAAACATGCTCCTAATTGACATGCCTACTAATCTAAATCTCAGCTAAGCTTACAACATAATCTATTTTCTACAACACATAACTTACTTCTACAAAACTCAAATTTTTCCTTCGCAAGAGGATTAGTGAAAATGTATGCTACATTCTCATTTGTATTACAATATATTCAGTCAATTTCCTTTGATTAGACTTTCCCCTTAGGAAATGATATTGTGTGTCTATATGCTTTGACCTTGCATGACATACAAGATTGTTCCCCAAGTTGATGGTGCTTTGATTATCACATTTGATCACTGTAGGTTCTTGTTGACCTTCACCAACATCATCAAGGATTCTTTTGAGCCATATAGCTTCACAAGTGGCACTACATAATGCTTTATACTCTACGGTAGTTGATGACAAGGAAATTGTTGTATGTTTCTTATTGCCCCATGATATATCTCTCGATCCTATATTGAACACGTATCCCGTGGTGGATTTCCTGTGATTTGGATTTCTAGCCCAGTCAGAATCATAATGACTTGCCAATTCAACATTACAATCATTAGTATATTCAATACCTTAGTTGATAGTTCCCTTTAAATATCGAAGGACCATTTTTGCAACTATCCAATGGCTTTCATGAGGCTTAGCCATGAATTGACTAAGTATGCTTACTGCATAAGCAATGCCTGGTCTAGTGGTAGTGAGATAGTTCAGACTTCCCACTAATTGTCTATATAATGTTCCATTGACCTCTTTTGTTCCATCATCACTTCTCAATTTGATATTCTCTTCCAATGGAGTACTCACTGCTTTACACCCATTCATATGAAATCTCTTTAGTAACTCATTTGTATATTTTCTTTGTGTGATTAAATTCCTTCCATCATCTCTCGATACTTCAAGACTTAGACAATAGTGCATCTGACCAAGATCCTTTTTCTCAAATTCCCGTGTTAACTTCATTTTTATATCCTTAATCAATATATCAACACTCCTTGTTATTATTAGATCATCACCATATATAGAGAGTAATATTATATCTCCATTTCTATCTATCTTTACATACAAATTAGGATCATTTTTTATTTTGTTAAATCCGTGTTGAAAGAAGAATTTATCTATTCTCTCATACCAAGATCTAGGTACCTGTTTTAGTCTAGAAAAGGCCTTTTTTAACTTGCATACAAGATGTTCTTGTCCATTCTTTACAATCCTTCTGGTTGAAGAAGATAAATCTCCTCTTTTAAGTCACCATTTAGAAAAGCTAACTTCACATCTAATTGATGTATCTTCCAATTATATTTAGTTCCAATGCTATCATTATTCAGATTTTATTTACTTTTTCAACTCGAGGAAAGGTATCTTTATAATATATACCTTCCTTTTCTGAATAACATTTCGCAACCAAACTTTTCTTATACTTGTCTATGCTAACATTCACATTAAATTTTGTCTTGCACAACCATTTCTATCATACAAGAACTTTATTTTTAGGTAATTTTGTTAATTCTCAAGTTTCATTTTTCATTATAGATCCATATTCTTCTTTCATAGCTTCCATCCTTTCTTTATGATTTCTATCTTGTTCATAATTTAAGGCTAAAAAATAGTCATTACTTGAGACATTAAAGCATAAACTTTATACTTGATAGGGTTTTGAATTTGTCGTGATGACCTTCTTAGAGGTTCATTACACTGTGGAGCACCTTCTCCCCTTCTTCTTCTCTGTGGAGTGCCTTTATTACTTCTTGGTGGACTTTGAATCCTTAACATGTCTTCTAGGATGTCTATGTTTTCTTGAGCTTGAGTTGATTCCACAAATTCTTCATATTCCTTAAAGCTATCATAAGGAGGCTGCCATACATTTTTTTTTATCTTCTTTTATTTGTTTATCTACATGCTCATGAAATATAACATCTTTAATGCAAAGGCGTTGTGAGTACTTGGATCATACATTTTAGATGCTTTTTAATCAGTACAATATCCAATAAAAATACATTTGATGGCTTTGGAATCTGACTTTCTCCTATCCTTTTTAGGAATATTAGAAAAGGCCTCGCATCGAAATATCCTTAGATGAATAAATTTAGGTTTAAAACCATAAAATTCTTCAAATGGTGTTTTGTGCTCAAGATATTTAGTAGGGCTTCTATTTTTAAGATAAACAGTGGTATTAATGGCTTCAACCCAAAAACTATTAGAATGTCCTTTACTTTTTAACATACTATGACCACATTCAACTAATTTTCTATTCTTTCTCTTAGCTACTCTAATTTGCTGAGGTGTATGTGGTACCGTAAATTCTTACATAATTCCATTTTGTTTGAAATATTTGATAAAAGCTCCTGAAGTGCACTCACCACCTTTCTCTGATTGAAGAATTTTAATGCTCTTTCCTTGTTTTCTTTTCAACCATGCTCTTGAATTATTTAAAGTATTCAAAAACATCACTTTTGTTTCTTATAAAGTACACCTAGGTTTATATAGTGCTATCATCAATAAATGTAAGAAAGCAATATGCTCGACTAAGTGACTTAGTTTGCATTGGACCACATACATCAGTATGCACTAGTTCAAGTATTTCACGTTTTCTTCTATTTTCATGCACGTGAAATTATTCCCTATGTTGTTTTCCTAGTGCACAACCTTCACATTCAAAGTGTTCACCCTCAATATTTGGAAGGCCTTCTACCAACAATTTATTTTGTAGTAACATTACGTCATTACGATTTAAGTTTCCATAACTTTTATGCCAAAGCTTGATGCCCGTTCTTCATTTCATCCAACTTGTATAATCCTCCAACTCTTATTCCTTTTGAAACAACCTTGTAGTTTTCCTGCACATCCTTTAAGAAACAATGTGATCTCACAAATTCAATTTTTAAATGTTGATATGTAATAGTAGAGACAAAAATTAAATTCTTATTTAATCTTGGAACATACACCACATTTTCAATTTGTTTTCCTGTCCATTAGGCATCATAACACTTATATCACCATATCCTTTAATTTCATGTGATCTATTATCTCGTAAATATATGTGTCCACAATTATTAACCTCATGATAAGTATAAAACCAATCTCCTTTGCATGACATGTGGATTCATGCACCATAATCTATAAAACAAGCATTATCATCATTAGTTTCTACTGATAAAGAAGCATTGGACACAAACAATCTAAGATTACTAAAGTCATGGCTAATTGCTTCATCTATATCAACATAATTTCTTGAATGTCTTCTTTGTTTAAATTGATCAGGCTTTCTTTTCATGCAATTCTTAGCAAAATGATAAGGTTTTCCACAGTAATAGCACACATCATCTCTACTTGATTTGGCATTTGTTTTTGGTAAAGGTGTACTTTGTAATAATTTTATTGTTTTCCTTTGAAGGACTTCTTCCCTTTAGCCATTAATTCTAAACTTGAATTAGGAGGTTTATGTTTAAAACTTCTTCTACGCTCTTATTCTTTCATAAGTATACGTGCCAACTCCTCAAAAGTAGGAGCCTTCTCTCTAGCTAAAAGACCAGTGATAACAATTTTATATTTATCAAGCATTCCATTTAATGTCGCAGTAACCAAGTCTGTGCTAGGTATTGTTTTACCAATGTCACCTAATTTATCCTTTAGATCTTTAATTCTAGAAATAAAATACTGACACTTTCATTTTCTTCCATATCAACTGAAAGAAGCTTACTCTTTAAATACAATATTCGATTTATCAACTTTGTCTTATACAAAATTTTGAGAGTGTCCCATGTCTCCTTGGATATTTTGCACTCTAATGTGTGGAATAATATTGTCCTTAACAGACATCCACAAAAGCACCTTTGCTTTATTTTCCCATCACCCCAATCTTGAATTGCACCATCTGTGGCTTGACGACACATTGGCTTGACTTCAACTCGAGAAACAATCGTCCATATATTGTAGCCTTCCATTAAAGTCTACAACTTAGACTTCCAATTTTCATTATTTTCATCATCTAGCTTGTTAGAATATGATAGATAAGACTTTGCTAATACATTTTCCATAATATCAATCTTGTGGATCCTCCAACCAATAATTTTAATGACTCCTTAATCACAAATATAATTCCTCAAGCAAAAGTCATAGAGTTATATTGAACTTCACAACTCAAAAATATTATTGAACAATATGTCTCTCCCACTTTTTTATTATTATTATTTAATTTAGCACCAAAAAAATTCTTATTTCACCACTCCACAACCAACATGGCTACACAACTCATATTCATTAAAATCTTCAAAATTCCAATTAAAAAACAAGACTATTTTTTAAAACCACAATTTATTTATTTTTTACTTGGTAATTTCCATAAATTTAGGAACCCATAACAACTACCACAAACTTATTTCACGTACTCCAAACTTTGAGTTATGTATTAACCATAAAGATTAATAAAAAAATATTTTCACCGTAAATGACTTAAATGACTCCAATTTGTAAAATAAGCCACTTTTAAAATATGACTCAACTTAATTCCAAATAAACCAAAAACAAAAACCTTTCCTCTAATATCAATTATGATATTAGCTTTAGAATATATAGATTGACTATTGCGCAACCAATTTATGAGAATATGGTTTTACCCTTAGGTGAAGGCCTTTTTTTTTGAGCTTGCAAACGAATATGATTTTACCATTATGCACAACGAAGGCTTCTTTGAGCTTGCAAGCTGAAACGGATTGTGATTAGAGGCCTCCTTCAGATCTCACTTTCTCGTGACTTGGTGGAACAAAAAACTTCCGCTCCGACCAATGTGCCCTCTTCTATCAGCACACAAGTAGTTTTTCCTTGCAGCACCACATACGATGAAAAAAATATCACAACAATCTCTTCCTTCGACAAGTTCCACACTATCTGCACACAAAGACTTATTTAAAACACAACGGTCTCCAAAACTCGCACAGTGGTTTCTCTAGTAGCAGGAAACTCCCTCTAGCAAGCCTCACGAACCAATGCTCCACACTAACACACTCTTTTTGCAATAATGTGATTTCTCAAACTCACACACAACTGGCTCTCCCAATCTCTCTCCGCACTCTCTTCGCAACAACTCTTCACTGACACACCCTTGCATGTTTTCAACAAATTCGGTTGCAGCAAAAATGTCATAGCCACACCACTTGCAAAAAAAAAATCTCAACACTTCTCACACAACGATCTCCTAGTCTGATCTCTCTCAAGAAAAACTCACCCACTCAATGTTGAACCTCTCTCCATGGTCTGATTCCAAATCAGAGAGCACAAAACTCAGAACTAAACACAAAACACACACAACTTGGATTTTACATTGCCAAAGAATGATTTTATACATGGTGATGAAGGTTACAAAATGTTGATGTCGATGGCTTCCTCATGAAGTTAATTGAACTCTCAAAAATTCATCCTGAACTCTCCAAAAGAAACTAGACAATGCATTGAATGTAGACGGTCATTAGAATTAATGTTTTCCAACACAAATTTGGAAAATAGTTTTTGGTCCACCTCAAAATGAAGAGGTTTGCATGAGCAAGACAAGTCTCACATAAGAGGATAAGACCTCAAAAGTGTTAAGGCATAATATCCTTTGTCATTCATTTTATTTTAGAGGAGCACTAGGGTTTGTGCTAAGTTTATGACAAGGCATAGTAGGACCAATTACTTTAGCAAAGTATGAAGAAATAATGATTCAATACTCAAGATGTAGTTCTTCTAGGAAATTATACTTTTTGTAATTGTAGTCTATAAATGAGACATAAGGAGATGGGTTTGCTCCTTTATTGTATATTGCAACATTCCTCATATAAATTGTAATGCCACTACCCCACATTTACCCGCTTTTACAAGCCCTTCAGATAAATGTGATGCTAAGTGCCACAATGACTTGGTGTGACCTCCTAGTTCCAATTAACGAATTGAAGCCTACAAACTAACCACGAACTAACAACTCACAACATCCCTTAGGGATACAAGACACTCAAGGGCCAAATAACCACCCCAAGTTACCAAACCTTGAGTTAGGGCTCTTTTTCATTGACCTAGGCTCACAACCACATGCATGACAAGGCCTCGGTGTGGTTGAAGGACTCCAACCGCATGCACAACATTCCTTCCATGCAGTTGTGGTCCAACTAACCCAGTTCAAAGGGTGTGGTCCTGAGCTTTAAACCATAATTCTAGGCCAACCTCCATACTACTTCCCAGAACTAGCACATTCTAGAATCATAATAGACATGAAAAAAAAAGATAAACCTTCAATATTGAGTTAGAAACGTGACCTAGACTAGTTGGAACATACTAGAGATTTCGTCAAACACATGGAAAGCATGTAATCTATAGGCCATGACTGCATATTAGAGTGTAAATATTCATTCTTTAACTATGAATCATCGAGAAGGTCTAATTCCCTCTCAAATAGCTATAACCACACTTTTTATCCCATTCATTCATTAACCATTCATTAACTCATCAAGGAATAAATAAGATCCATAACTATAACATATTATATAACCACGCTTATGACCACACATATAATCAGAATATTAACCATGATAGAACAACCATCAAAGCCACATAATAACAAATATAAATTCTCATGAATCACAATAGTAAAATAGATCTTATTAACATATGAAAAATCCAACCAAGTCAAGGACTTTGATGTAACACCTAACCATAGATTGAGATGAACCAAACATTTCTTTCAGCTAATCACTCTTGTGTCATACTCCAAGCTTGAATGTGGGATCTCATGGGATAAGCATGTTGGAAATATTGGCATTGATGTCAAGTTAAGTTGAATGATTAATGTCGATGAATGTTATTGAGGTCATTGAGCACATTGGTGATCATTTATGTTGAATGGAAAGTGTACATAAATGTTGAATCATGAATATAAAAGGTTGAAAGTGATATGAAGTGCAAAGGCTATGATAATCAATGTGAAGGCTCAACATTGAGATAAAAGTTGAAATACATATATTTCTTTGAACATAAAATGCAGATAATACAAATTGGATTGGTCTCCTGTAATTATTACTGAATGAGATGTTAGTTCAACTCTATTTTATATTACAAATAATTTACATAATTGAATGTGAAAAGACAAGCTTCTGAGCAGTTTTTGGAAGTCCAAGAGACAATGTTTCATTTCATATTCTTGTAGAGAATACAAACAACCATGTTGGCTTGCTTATAAAATATACAATGTAGAATGGAAAAGGATCATTTTGGATAAAAAGAATCTTCCTAAGAAAGTGGATGAGCAACAAGGAAAGAGATGCAAAGTAAAAAGGAGAAGCAACACAGTGGTAGAGTTGATAGCATAACTGTAAATGAGCTAACCAACATTTGTAACATGATGTTGTGATTGAGATATTTTTGTCCCCTTCTATGTTGTAGCTTGAAAAAGGAATAGGTTGTATCCTGTTGAGGTATGAGCCTCCTGTGCGTTGTAGCTTGCGGAAAAATTGTGCGAGTCGGAGCCTCCTCCGATGTAGGAGCCTCTTGTAAGTTTGAGCCTACAAAATTTTTGATGTAATAAGGATTAGAAACTTTCCTTCACATCACTTTCAGCCTAAAATTTGTGGTTTTCTCCCTTTGGGTTTTCCACTTATATTTGGTGTCTTTCTGACTTTATTCTTGCGTGTTGTGTGAGTGTTTTTAATACTTGATAAACAAATATGCAAATTTACTTCTTTGACACCTGCAAAAGAATTCAACTATAATTGAGCATAAAGATAAATCATCAACTGCATAAGAAGACATTGATCAAAAATAAAGAATTTTGAATTACTGACTCACTCCCCCTCTCAATAATTCCCAATCATAAATATCAATTGGTATAAGAGCCAAGTTCCTTCAGTAGCAGTCTAACAGTTGGAAAGAGGTCTTATGTTAGTAAAATGGCTAGTCAAGAAGGATGCTCAATGAATAAGGCCCCTCTATTTACGTTACAAACTATGCCTTCTGGAAAGTAATAATGAAGACATATTTAATGTCTCTAGGAATAGAAGTTTGGGCTGATGTGATGATGGGGTATGAAGAACCAAAGGAAACAACTACTGACAAAGATGCCAAACTGAATTTTAAAGCTAATGCAAAACATATGAATTCACTTCTAAGTGGTCTATATGAGTATGAATTTATCAAAGTAATGCATTGTGAGACAAATAATGATATCTAGGTTAAATTAGAAAATATTCATGAAGGAGATAAGAAGGTGAAGATGACCAAATTACAAGTGTATAGAACGTAGTTTGAGACCTTAAAAATGAATGAAGATGAAGCTATAGATAAATTATTTTTAAGATTTGATGAAGTTGTAAACATCATGTTGGTTCTCGCACAAACAATCAACATAAGTGTAATAGTTCAAAAAATTTTGAGGTCGTTACCTTCTAAATTCAATCCTAAGGTTTTAGCTAGACTAGAAATAATAAACTTTGAGACTTTAAACATAGATCAACTATGTGGCTCCTTGACATCATATGAGATGACAATTCCAAAAGGAAAGGAAACTAGTAGAGAGGCAGCCTTCAAGGTAGATGGGCTCACAAAAGAAAAGGAGAGGTCATGCTCAGGTTTTGATGAAGAAGAAGAAAAATCTGTCGGATGAAGAAAGGAATAGGTAAGTATAAAGGAAAACTTTGATTTATGTGTTTTAACTATGGAAGAGTGGCACATTATGCATCAAATTTTCCTTTTAAGAAAGAGGAAAATCATCCTAAAGGGAAAGAGAAGAACAAATCTAGCAAAATGCAAAAAGAAATACAATTCAAAAAGAAATTTTTCTATCCTCAACAAGATAGCAGTGAATCTGAAAGTTTTAATGAATCCTCTAGTGAATATGGAACCAGTGAATTCATGCTAATGGCCTTGGAAGAAATTGAAAAAGAGTTCCAAGAATATGAAGAAGAAGAGGAAGGTGAGGTAGACCTTGAGGTGGAGTTAATCAGTGCTCTAGATGAAATAAAAAGGCTTACACTAAAGAATATAAAGAAGAAATAGATCCTACTAAAACATGTAAAGGAAGAATCAAATTAAAAAGACATTATTTAGTTGAAAGTTGAACTTGAACAAGAGAAGGTGTGAGACATTTTAATGAAGAAAATAAAAGAGAAAATTGGGAGTGTGAAAGATTGGAGGAAGAGGTGGTATGTCTAAATAAAAATCTAGAAAAGCCTAAAACTAAACTAAACATGAATATTCAGTAGATAAAAAGGTCTAGAAAAATAGATGTGATATTAAATTCTAAGGGGTCTCCATTCATAAGACTGAGTTAGGCTATGAAGGAGAATCCATTAAATCTAAGGGAGAGGGTAAAACGACAACCTCCTTTGTAAAAGATGTTAGGGGAGAGTACGACAAATCACATCAATATGAAAACAAAAATATGGGGAATAGTTCAACATTGAGTGAACAACTAGAAAGGAACATTGTCGATAAAGTACATAAGGTAAAAGAAATGAACAATCAAACAACAATCTATCAGAAACCTCACTTCTTCAGGAGAGAGGATTATCAAATATCAAAATTGTTAGATCCTAAAAAAAATTCACTACAAGGTACAAATATTTGTTTTGTGGATATTGTTAATGCTGTAAAAACTTTGGAAGTAAAATTTCCATAAATTGTAGATCTTATGTGAGAAGAATTGATTTTGGAAATTTTAAAATGAGAAACAATGGATTCACAAACATTAAAACAAACATGACTCTAAACAAAATTGCATTTTCTCCTCTCCTTAATGTCATTGAATGTTTCTATTGTCACAATTTTGGGCACAAGTCTTCTTGAGGTCATATTAAAGACAATAGATGAATATCTCTGAAAATTTATAGAACAAATGGATGCGTACAATGGAGAAAGAATGTAGAAGAAAAGAAACCTGATAAGTGTGATCTAATTTTGTATTCTCAAGGTCAAAACAATAAATGGTATGTGGACAACGAATTCTCTAGATATATCACAGGAGATAAAAGCAAGTTTGTTTCCATGAATGAAAATAAAATTGGAAATGTCACATTTGGTAATGATGAAGCAAGAATAATTAGAGGAACACGTACAGTGAGTCTGAACAACGGAAGAGGAAAGGCTCAACATGTCCTAATTGTAGATGGTTTAAACGATAAGTTGTTGAGTGTAAGTCAGATGTGTGACAAAGGGTGTGATGTTCTCTTTAGAGCTCAAGACTCCGAAATCAGGTCAACATGTACAGGGAGGGTTCTAGAAAAAGGATTTAAAACTCAGAATAATGTATATATCTTGAAATAAGAGAGTGAGGAATTCTACATCAGCAAACAAGATGAATCTCGACTATGGCATAGGAGATTGGGGCATCTAAAACTTGATCATATCATCAGACTCAATAAGAAGAAAGAAGTAAGAGATCTACCAACAATAAATAAGCCTCAAAATACTATCTGCAAGCCATGTTAAATGGGTAAACAAACATGAACATCATTCAAAGTCAAAGATAAACTATCAAGTAGAAAGCCTCTACAGGTAGTTCATATGGATTTGTGCATCCCTTCCAGAACATAAGTAGCAAGCGGAGAACAATATTTCATGCTGGTAATTGATGATCATTTGAGATTGACTTGGGTGGCATTTCTCATAAATAAGTTAGAATAATTTGAGTAATTTAAAACATTTAAGGCATTGGCATAAAATCAAATAGGGTGCAAGACAATGTGCATAAGTGCAGACAAAGGAGTTGAATTTACACCAGATGAGTTTGTAGACCTACGTAATTAATTTGAGATAAAACAAAAATATAATATTGCAGACACACTGCAATAGAATGGAGTCATAGAGAGATAAAATAGGTATGTTCAGAAAATAGCTAGAGCCATGATGCAAGAAAGAAACATTGCTCAAACCTATTGGGTAGAAGCAGTGCATACAGTGGTACATATTCTCAATAAAGCACATCTCAGACAAAATTTTGATAAGACACCTTATGACTTATGGCACGGGAAACCATCATCAATCAAGCATTTTAATGTATTCGGGAGTAAATATTATATTAAAAATAATGATGAAAATCTAGGAAAGTTTGATGTTCGATTCGATGAAGGAATATTTTTTGGATATTCTCCAAAAGCAAGGGATACATATGTTATAATAAAAAAATGCATAATATTGTGGATTACATAGATGTTAAGTTTGATGAAGAGCCTCCCAATAAAGACAGGAGCACAAGTTTTATCAATCCTCCAGATCATCATCATCATATTAGTAAAGAGAATGAAGTACAAGATGAAGAATTACAAGACACAAAGACTTATTCAAAAGGAACATGAAGACACACTCAAAAGAATCATCCTAAGAATTAAATTATTGGAGATAAAAGCAAAGAAGTACAAACAAAGAGGCAACTAGTACAAAGATCTAAGAAAGTTAATATAGCAATGTTGTCACAGAGAGAGCCAAATAACTTTGAAGAGGCAAGTAAAGAAAAAAGTTGGATAAATGCTATGAATGAAGATTTATATCAAATTGAGAAGAACAAGACCTGGGGACTAACACCTAAACCTTCTGAAAAGAATGTCACTAGCATAAAATGGGTATTCAAAAACAATATGAATGAACAAGTTCAAGCTGTTAGAAACAAAGCTAGACTAGTGTGTAAGGGTTACTCAGAAGTGGAAGGTCATGAAGATACTTTTGCATGAGTCGCAAGATTGGAGGCAATCTGAATTTTTCTAGCATTTGTATGTTACAGTGATTTCAAGGTGTATCAAATTGATATGAAGTATGCCTTCCTAAATGGTGATCTTGAGGAAGAAGTCTATATGGAACAACTACGAGGGTTTTGATTGACAAATAAACTTTATTGTGTCTGCAGGTTAAAGAAAGCATTATATGGTCTTAAACAAGCACCATAGGCATGGTATTCTAGACTAGACAAGTACCTTCAAAGAAAAGGGTTCAAGAAAGGAGGAACTGATAGTAATCCATACATAAATGATGATAGAGATGAGTTATTGATTATAGTTGTGTATGTGGATAATATTATGTTTGGTAGCAATAAACATCATCTAGTAGAATGGTTTGCTGAAGAGATGAAGACCGAGTTCGAAGTGTCTATGATTGGAGAACTTACCTTCTACCCAGGGCTCTAAATCCTACAAAAACCTGGAGGAATATTCATTTCTCAAGAGAAATACCTAAGTGATATGTTGAAAATATTCTACATGGAAGATTTAAGCCTATCTAAACCCCTATGAATATGGGATGTAAGTTATCTATAGATAATGAATCACCCGATGTGGATCAAAAGCTATACAAATCAATTATAGGAAGTCTATTATACCTAACAGCTTCTCGACTAGATATAATGTTGGCGGTCAGATTGATAGAAACATATCAATCAACACCCAAGAAAAGCCATTTGTTAGCAACAAAAATGATTTTTAGGTACTTGAAAGGGACTACAAGCTATGGACTATGGTATTTGAAAGGTAAGAACTTTACATTGACAACATAAACAGACGCAGATTGGGCGAGCTATGTGGATGACAAAAATAGTACAAGCGGTGGTGCATTCTACCTAGAAGAGTATTTGGTAGCATGGCTAAGCATAAAAAACATCAGTTTATCTATCTACCACGAAATCTAAATACATAGTAGCTATATCATGTTGCACATAAGTTTTGTGGATGAAACAGACACTACAAGACATGAAGGTAAATTTTAATGAACCTATATCTATCAAATGTGACAATACAAGAGCAATAAGCATTTCAAAAAATATCGTGCTCCATTCAGGTGCTAAGCATATACCTATAAAGTACCACTTTCTTAGAGAACAAGTTTCTCAACAAATAGTTAAGTTGGAGTACATACCCACTGAATAACAAATAAAATATATATTTACAAAGCCCCTTGCTAGAGAAGCATTCAAATATATAAGAAACAAGTTAGGGATAACTTCTGCAGTCTCTCTTCACTAATGGGTGTTCAAAAGGGGAACCTGAAATACTACATGGTATATGAAATTGAGCATGATGTAAGGGGGAGATTATAGGAGCATGGAGGAGTAATGAAGAGGAACATGAGGCCTATGATTATGGAAAGAATTTGAAGCAGTTAAAGAAGCAACAAAAACAAAAGCATCATCAAAGTGCGAGATCAAGCCACTTTGTTTAGGAGCTAACAACACCAATCAAGTTCACCATTCAAAAGTCCATTCTTCAATGATTTTTTTCCACACGTGTATATATCCAACACATAAACACGTAAATAAATTTCTACAAGAATACATTGTACTTCTGAGACAATTACATATCTATCGAAGGCATGTTGGAAGTTAGGCCTAACTTATTGTATAATTTCATCATCAATTTTCTCAAGATTCTTCATTTTATAAATGCATCAATGTACATTATGATGATCTCCATTAAAAATTTGATGTATGAAAACCTCAAATCCATCCAAATATAAACACCGAAGCAAAAACAAAGGCATTTCCATCAAGCGAAGGAGGAGACTTTATATTTTTATGTTTGGTTTATAGATGCATTCATCATCAAGCATCATGATATCTACATCCGAACTTGATTATATGCAATCTCCATGTGAATACTTCCATCTCAGAAACTAATCAAATATTGTACAAATGTAAAGGATAATTTCATGTACATATCCTTTATGATTACAAGAGACTGCTATTGAAATGAAAATGGTTATGCAAATAATTAAATTACATTGCTACAATTCATTTCATCACTAGGATTTTTCTAAATCCTTCAGTGCTATTATTTTGAACACAAAGATTTGGATGCAAGAAGAGTTAAAGTGTATTCACCATTAATGAAAGAAACCTCTTGAAAAACGTTAGCAGCATAGTTGAAGATGAAGATCAGATGAGGATCCATCATCTCATGAGGATTTGAATGAAAAATTAATACATCAAGAGATTAAATCTATTCTAAAGCATAACATTTAAATTCAAATAGAGCATTCTCCATATCTATTCAAGATGCAAAAAATAAAACTCATATATCTCATTGCAAGCAAATGAACAGACATTCAAAACCATTGTGTTTCCAAGTCTATTCTCTACAGTCATCGAGATGCAATTTCTGGGCATCCAATACTGAGAAAATTTCGAGAACAACAATTTGTTGAACAAAAGGCTACCATTGCATGCCATTGAAAAGGGAATCACTAGCATTGATTGTTTACATACATTAAAAATCTTCAAAGAAAAAGGGAGATTCCTAATAGTTCAAGAAAAACTTAGAGTAAGCACCAGGAAGGAAATGGCAACCCAAAGAGGATTGAAAGCTCAAAATAATTCACCTATGTAATGGAGAGAATGAGTTGTTGAAAAAAATGTGTCGCAAAGAAAAGGGAACACAAGCTCAATAATGATAAATATAGAATTGCAGAAGACAGAATGGGAATAATATGACAAGAGACATAAAGATAATAAAAATGGACAACCCAACATAAATATGTTACTAATGCAAATGGTTGAATGGATAGTGTTGGAATATAATGATGAAATCGATACATGCTCCAACATTGAATTTCTTAATACAGATAGGAAAAAAGTTACCACCTGCAGCTCAACCTAATCCTATTGGAGAGTAGCTCAACGTATATTATTTGCGGCCTAAACCAAGAGACAAATAGTATTATTATTATTTGCTCCAATGTTATTGTTGGAAACAGAGACAAATGGCTCTTATTATTTGCTCCAGGAAATGGTATTAGCATGAGCATTATATTGTTTTAATGATTATCTGTCCAACATATATTATTTGAATGAATTTTTCTTCAATGTATTTCTGACTATCGTCTCAATATATCGGTATATTTCATATTTGAATGATTATTATTTCAACGCATATGGATTATCGTTTCAATGTTGTGTTATTTCTGTCCATATATCAGCATATATTGTTATTATTGCCCATATATCGTTTCATCAACATATATCGTTATTGACCATATATCGTTTCATAAAAGTTTATTGTTGCCCAATGCATTATTTTTGCTCAATGTTAATTGTTGCCCACATATCGTTTCAAAAATGTTTATTTCTGCTCAACGCATTCTTGTTGCTTAACGTTGCTCAACATTTATTGTTTCTCAATGCATTATTCTTTTAAAGTATTATGGTTTCAACATGCATTGACTACAACGTCAACGTAGTATCAGTTCAATGATTATCATTTGGAACGACCTTTTATTTCTGCCAACGAATGTTTATTGCTACTCAAAGTATATGCTCCAAGTGGTAGCACCACCGAGGCAGTATTCAACACATTCAACATAAGTATCCAACAAATTCAAATATAAGAAGTATGAAACATTAACAGTGAGATGAGAGGTATGCAGCGTTAATGGTGGCATGAATAATGGTAAGAAACATTAATGGTGAGGGGTATGCAACGTTAATGGTGAGAGGTAAGCAACGTTGATGGTGAGAGGTATCCATCGTTAATAGTGAGATGAGAGGTATGCAATGTTAATGGTGGTATTAATAATGGTAAACAACGTTAATGGTGAATAATGTAGTTAAATCCATCGTTGAATAATGGTGAGCATATTTTACATAATTTATTAACTCCAACGTGTGAATTGGTGCTAAGGCCAAACATTGAGGTGCATTAATTCATGACTATGTATGCTTGTATATGTGTGTATGCCATCCAAGGTCTCTTGGGATGTTGATAATGTTTTTGAAGAGGATTTGGAGTAGTGTCCAGCGTTAATTTCTTATGGAGCAACATTATATGGAGCAACCCAACGTTATGAATATTATGGAGCTAAAACACCTATCCATAGAAAATGAAGGATATTCACCTATAATCATGGTTAAAGAGGATATTCACCCAGGAAAAAAAGGATATTCACAGAAGCTAATGTTACTGTAGAAAAAACCAAATAATAAAGCAAAATGAAATCTTATCTTTCAAATGCAAAAAAGTATTGAAGAGAGGCATTCTTGTTATATTCTCTGTAATGTGTTCATCCTATGCAACTTTTCCATATTTTACAACGAGATCACACAACAATGTTTTGAAACACCTTTCTAATGTTAATACATTTTGAAGCAAAATTGGAATAGCATTCATTTTCAAGCCGAAATATACAGAAACCCTAATTTTCTATTTGCAGCAGTGTTCATTCAAACAGTGTGTCAACAATGTGTGCAAGACAAAATATTACAGTCTGTAGAGCCTTTGACGGTCTAGCTATCTCAATTCCATAGTGCTAAATAGAAAGAGTTATGCAACATGTGAATGGATTTACATTGAAGGAGCATTACATTGGAAGAGCATTACAACTTTTGCATATGCAATTTTATTTGCCTTAATTATTATATACAACATTATTATATATACAACATTATTGGGCATTATTGACGTTCCTGGCAACATTCCTTATTAAAATTCAAAGGTGTATTCCTATTTAGGCTCATGTACTCATATTCATATTCAAATGATGTCTTCACATTCACATGCTCCAACATTCATATTCTTCAACATATTCATATGCAACTTTATTTGGCTCTACTTGACCTTCATGTCAGCATTCCTTACTTATTAATACTCTACGATGTATTCATATTTCTATCTTTCTTACAAGTCACAACATTTCAAATAATAAAATTCATCATATATACCTTGGATCAACATTTACCTTTCTCGATTTACTATTGATTACATGCAGAATTATGGAATTTCTTTGAGAGCATGAAACTCAGAGTCTAATTCATCACTGCCACTCCTTGTCATTGATGTCAAAGGGGGAGGCATAAGATATATGAAGGTAGAAGAAAATATATTATTTTTTCCCAAGAGGAGGAATATTAGTGTTGCCATCAATGTCAATGGGGGAGAATGTTGGAAATACTGGCATTAATTTCAATTTAATCTGATTGATTAATGTCGATAAATGCTATTGAGGTCATTGAGCACATTGGTGATAATTTATGTTGAATGGAAAGTGTATATAAATGTTGAATGTTGAATATAAAATGTTGAAAGTGATGTGAAGTGAAAACATTATGCTAATCAATGTGAAGGCTAAATATTGAGACAAAAGCTAAAATACATATATTTCTTTGAACAAAAAATGTAGATAATACAAATCTCATTTGTCTCTTGTAACTACTGAATGAGCTATTAGTTTAGCTCTATTTTATATTACAAATAACTTTTAGAAGTGAAATTCAAAAGACAAGGTTGTGAGCAGTTTTTGGAAGTCCAAGAGACAATGTTTCATTTCATATTCTTGTAAAGAATACAAAAAACCACGTTGGATTTCTTATAAAATATACAACATAGATTGGAAAAACATCCTTTTGGAAAAAACGAATCTAGATAAGAAAGTGGATGAGTAACATGGAAAGAGATGCAAAGTGAAAAGGAAACACAGCACAACAGTGCTAGACTTGATAGCAGAACTGTAACTGAGGTAACCAACATTTGTAACATGATGTTTTGATTGAGATATTTTTGTCCCCTTCTATGTTTCAACTTGAAAAAGGAACAAGTTGTAGCTTGTTGAGGTAGGAGCCCCCTGTGGGTTGTAGTTTGCAGAAAACTTGTGGGAGTTGGAGCTTCCTTTGAGGTATGAGCCTCTTGTAGGTTGGAGCCTACAAAAATTCTGATGTAATAAGGAGTAGAAACTTTCCTTCACATCACTTTCAGCCTAAAATTCACTGTTTTCTCTGTTTGGGATTTCCGCTTATATCTGGTGTTTTCTTGTGTTTATTCTTGTGTGTTGTGTCAATTTTTTTAATAATTGATAAAAAAATCCGCAAATATATTTATTTGACACCAAGAAAATGATTCAACAATAATTGAACAGAAACATAAATCATTAACTGCATAAGAAGAAGAATAAGTGGAACAAAAAAAAAGAATTTTGAATTACTGATTCACCCCCCTTTCAGTAATTCCAAATCATAAATCTCAAAACCAAAACATGAAAAACCAAAGGAATGTAGAGGTTAGACCACTTCCACCCTTAAACTACCCCGATCTCTCCAAAATGATCAAGAGATCACAAAACCAGAACAAGCTTGGATGCCTCAAAATTTCTTCACCATCCCTTGAGGAATTTTCCTATCTCCACCTACCTATCAAGGGATTTCCAGAGAAAACCATATCCACCACTAACTCTTTGGAATTTTACTGATACCACCTCAACTAGATCCAAAACATTATGGCTATCTAAAGCTGAACTAGAAATGAATCCCATCAACACATGACTATCTAGGAAATGGCAAGGAAGTGCATAAACCACGATCAAACTACGAAAAACCCATACCAATGAAATCAAATAAACTAAATGAAAAAATACATGTAGCATGCATTCAAAAATAAGCTAGGAAATCACACATTTAACCTCTTACCTGTAGATTCCTCTTGCTAAAATTGATGATCCAACCTTCTCCTAGTTTTCCTTGATTGTCCTTTTCCTTCCTTTCCTTGCTTTCTTTCTCCTCTTGGTTTGCTTCTCTATCTCTCTCTCTCAAACTAATTCCAAAGCCAAAACTGAAAAAAGTTGTGAATTTATCCTCAAAATCTTCTGTGTCATTGAAGCCTCTATTTTTTTCATTTTCCTTCTAATTTCCCTCTCACGCAAATATGTGTCTCTTCACCTTCATTTTCTCCTATTTTCCTATATTTTATAATAAGATGCCAACTAATACCTCTTTTCCTTTGCTAATGCCTTTTCTAATTTCCTTAGTCATTAATAAACCAAAAGTGATGCCCACTATAGTGCTTTCCCCAAGGTTCATCTTGGAATATGTGTCCCATGACCTTTTTCTTATCTTATATTTATTAACCTTTATTACATGAACTTTTAACCTGACACTGTTACATAAATAAGATTAAGGCATCTTCCTTTGGTGTTGTATCTACATGTGTATTTTGGTTGCTATACTTGATTGAATGTCGTGTTATTCAATTTTATTTATGTTGCCTAGTATTGCTATAATGTTTTAACATTGTGGTGATCTCGATCTCGTGATATAAGATCCAAAATGTTTGAATGCGAAGAGAGGATGAGAGAAAACATATAGATGTACCATGAAAGTAATCACAAGAGAATTGATAATAATACAAGGACTAAAACCTTAAGAAAAATATGAAATAAGAGAGAAATATTAGAGAAGGATTCCATTAAGAAGAACCATTACATCTAATGAGTCCAATTTGGGTACATATCCTTCTCGACCTCCACTCTCTTTCTATTGCCTTCTTATAAGGGGTATTATTGTGGAATCTACTTGAACTAGGTTTGAATCTATTAATTACAAATTTATCAAGTTTCCTTATTCATAAATATATGGCTTTATGGCTTATATGTTTGACGAAGTTAGACTATACATTAGGGGAATTTTGAGGTCTAAAATGGGCCTCCTAATAAAAACGTACAACCAAAAAAAAAATTAGGAGCCAATAGGATTCAAGATGATGATGTCAACCATGGGGGATGATTTAACATTTTTGGAGTAAAAAGGAAAGAATATTAAAAAATAAAAAATAATAAAACTACTTTTAAACTCATATTTTCAACTCATCTCCCTAAGGTTTTATTCAAATTCCAAGAGGGAGTACTCTTTGGATGCAAAATTTAATTCCCCATCCAAGGAGTACTCATATTGCATACTTTCATTGGACCTCACTGGGGGAATTTTGAGGTCTAAAATGGGCCTCGTAAGGAAATTATAAAATAATAGTGGGAATAATAAAATAAGATTAAATTACATCATCAAATTTTAAGGAGAAAAAATAAAAACTATTTTCTTAACTCGTATTTTAAACTTATCTCCCTATGGGTTTCCTCAAATTTCGAGTGGAAACATTGGTTAGATGAAAATTTTGATTCCTCATCCAAAGAGGAGCCATGTTGCATAAGTTGATGGACCCTGCTACAAAAAAAATTAGAAATACATGAAAAATGTGATTGCAATCACATTTTTTCATTTATTTCTCATTTTCCATGTAGAAGGGTCCATCAAAAGTATAGAATATGGCTACTCCTTGGATGATGAATTAAATGGTGCATCCAATGAATACTCCCACTCAAAATTTTAGTAAACTATTAGGGAGATAACCTGAAAATACGAGTTGAAAAAGTAGTTTTATTATTTTATTATTTTTTAATATTTTTACTTTTTTACTCAAAAAATGGTGAACCATCCCCCATGGTTGACATCATCATGTTGAATCCCATTAGTTCTTATGAATTTTACTTTGGTTTTACATTTTTCTTTGGAGGCCTATTTTATACCTTAAAATTCTCGTAATGGCTACATGAAAAATGAGAAATACATGAAAAAACGTGATTGCAATCATGTTTTGCACGTATTTCTCATTTTTTGTGTAGCAGGGTCCATCGAAAGTATGCAACATGGGTACTCCTTGGACGAGGAATCTTAATTTTCATCCAATGATTGTTTCCACTTGAAATTTAAGTAAACCCATAGGGAGATAAGTTGAAAATACAAGTTGAAAAAAATAATTTTTCCTTTTTTTCCTTTTAAAATTTGATGATGTAATCTAATTTTATTTTATTGTTTCCACTATTATTTTATAATATCCTTAGGAGGCTCATTATAGACCTCAAAAATCCCCTAATGATTACCCTTAATATTATAATTAATCCTCCCCACTTGGAAAATAATGGACCACATTATTCACCCATGCTAAAAAAAGAGGGATCCCATTATGTTCAACTTACAATCATGATTACAATCTGATGTGACCTAATGAAGACAAGGGTTTTTTGTGGTTAATCCATAATGATGGGTGTTTGGATGCCCATAACCATAACCAATTTGATTAAAATGTGCCAAATACCAATCAAAAGAATGGTTTTGTGAAGTTCACCCATAATGAGGGATGACCTGTAATTGAGTTTGAAATGGTACGCTTGGAGAAGGGTTTCATGTGGTTTACTCATAACTATGAGATTATAGATGACCCCAAGGAAAATTTAAAGAACATAAATCTACCTTATAGTTTAGAAAACTTGGTGAATATTACTAGTCCCAAATGTGAAAATTATAAAACGACTAGTGAAATTTTTATAAAAATATTTAAATTTATAATGATTTTATATATTCTCTACAAATTTTTGGTGATTTGTAAGGTAAAATATTTTTATAATATAAAATTTGAGCAAATTGTTTTAAGAAAAAATCAAATTGATGAATCCTTTTTTAGATAGTATGGAAAAATAACCCCTTTTGTAAATATTAGCCCCTAAAATTTACCCTAGATGATCCATAACCTTGTTTTCTTTCTAGAAATGTGCCTATAAATGTAAATTTGTGGATAAATTTTGTTACAGGGGATGGAATCAAATTCTATTGAGATTATTTTTGACTTACTGAATAGACATTTCTAGTCATTTAAGATCATTTCTATGTAATGATCTGTGAAGTGAGAAAATCAATCTTGAAAGTCAAGCTCTACGAAACTAAGTTGCTTTGCAAACATGTGTGAATTCAATCGATGATATCTCTTAATCAAGGAAACAAAATAAAATTCTATTAAAAAACCTATTTTAACTAAAAAAATACTCTAAAATTAGCTATCATGCACCCTTCAAAATTCTCTGTAGAAGTTGTGGAAACTGCATAAAAAATGGATGAATATTCCTTCCTTGCATTCCATCCATTATTGTTCTTCTATGACAACGATATCATTATGGGTAAGATATGAAATCAATGGAATGAGATCACCCAAGCTTCTAGATACTGCATGCTTATTTTTTTAAGCTATGGCATGGTTGTATAAATCTATAATTACGTTGAATGTGAGAACACTAAATGCAAAGGTGCAGAAAGGATTGTAAGGGTTTGTATAGAAACAAGGGTTGTTGTAGAGGTCATGGAACATCCATGGACATCATGAAAACCCTAAAATTTTATAAAATGTTTCAAACTAGTGGTTGTATTGAATCCATGTAAGGGTGCTCTTGCAATGGTAAATGAAGGTTTGAGTGTTCAAAGCATTTTAATGCTTGTACAACAATTTTGAAAGTTACAATGTATGGACCAACAAACATTATCCAAGTGTGACAAAAGGAGGATGTATATTGTTGTATAAATTTGAAACAAAAACATACTTCAAGCCTTGGTTCCCATGGAGTGGTAACATGCTCTGGTACTGATGATCTAGATTTTGAGGGCTAAGATCCAAAGGTTTGAATTTGTTTGGTACAAAGTTTTGGGATCTACACAGAGGAGCACCATGCAGGAAGGTCAATCGATGATCGACACATGGCAATGTAAAAAATAAGGGAAGCAATTAGGCTTAGTTTATATGTTTTTCCCATGGTAATATTTCCACCCATAGTAAAATGGGATTTCTGTTAATCTTTCACCCAAAATGTAAAACTATAATTAGGATAAGGCCACGAAGGGAAAATAGGACTTGATGATATACTTTTGAGATATGATCTCACGTTGTAATGTTGAATTATTAGGCTAGTGGCTTGTGATAGTTAGGATTTTAATGGAGACTTATAAATGCTAATAAAATGATCTTCTTTGGCTCATTTTTTTATGTTTGTGTATTACATAAAGGATTGTCTATTTTCTATATTATGATAATGTTCTATATATGTGAATAATGGGTTTACTATGTCTAATAAGGGTATACCTCAATTTATTTTTATGAATAATGAGAAATAACAATATGTTGAGTATAAAAATGATAGGGTAGGATTTGTCTCCATCACTGTAGAATTTTCTAGGTACTAGCAGTCCCTCATCGATGCCTCAGGTATCACTTCACCTACTTACGGGGGTTGCCAAAAGGTTTGGTTTCTAAGAGGTGTTTTTGGCTACTTCACTAGGTTCACCCTCTCCACACCAACAAATGGTTCATCCCTGAACTTAGTAAATTTTATTCTGCCAAGAGGTTTTGTGAAAATGTCGGAGATCTGATCTTCGGAAGGACAATAAACTGGCTTGAGGACATCTTTGGCAATGAGAGACCTGATATGATGATACTTGGTGTCCACATGCTTTGTCTTTGAATGAAAAACTGGGTTCTTGGCAAGTTTGATGGCTGACTGGCTGTCAATGAATAATGATGTAGCTTCTACCTGAGAAATGCCCAAGTCCTGCAAAATTCGGTGCAACCAAACAATTTCACATGCTGCTTCCCATGCTGAAATGTACTCTACTTCTGCTGAAGAAGTGGCCACTGTAGCTTGTTTCTTACAACTCCAAGATACTGCTGCTGATCCCATGTTCATTAAATAACCTGATGTTGATGCTCGATCATCAATACTCCCAGCAAAGTCGGCATCAGAATATCCACCAAGTACAAAATTTTTAGTCTTAGTATAAAGAAGACCAAAATCTTTTGTTCCTTGGATATATCGAAGAACTCTTTTGGCTGCATTCCAGTGGCTGTCTCGTGGTTCTTGCATAAAACGTGAAAGAATACTGACTGCATAAGATAGATCAGGACGAGTATTTGTCAAATAAATCAAGCTGCCAATCAACTGTCTGTAAGTTGTACTGTCCACCCTTTCCACCCCTTCAAATTTTGAAAGTTTAAAGTTTTGCTCCATGGGGGTAAGAACGGGCTTGCAATCCTGCATGCCAAATCGCTGAAGAACCTCTCCTGCATACCTACTCTGAGAAATGAAAATATGATGTGGACGTTGGAAGACTTCAACTCCAAGATAGTAGTGAAGTAATCCCAAATCTGTCATTTTAAAACCTGCATGTAACTCCTTTTGCACCTGTGCAATATGATCATCATGGTTGCCAGTGATGATCAAATCATCTACATACATAACAAGAATTACCAGATATTTTCCCTGTTGTCACACATACAAAGTATCATCAGATTCACTTCGTTGAAAACCAACTTTCTTAAGGTATTCATCCATCTTTGCATACCAAGCTCGGGGAGCTTGTTTTAATCCATATAAAGCCTTGATCAATTTGCAGACTTTATGTTCTTGTCCTTCAACTTCAAAACCTGGTGGTTGGGTCATATACACTTCCTCCTGTAAATCCCCGTTGAGAAAAGCACTTTTCACATCCATTTGATGAACTTTCCATCCTTTTTGAGCGGCCAATGCAAGTGTTAATTGGATGGTGTTCCATTTAGCTGTAGGAGCAAAAGTTTCTTCATAATCAATGCCTTCCTGCTGTGCAAAACCTTTTGCGACAAGTCGTGCTTTATACTTGTCAAGTTCACCCTTCTGATTATACTTAATTCTGTAAACCCATTTACATCCTATGGGTTTAACATTTGTTGGACAATCAACAAGTTTCCAAGTGTTGTTATCAATTACTGCTCGATATTCTTCAACCATAGACTATTGCCATTCTTTATGTTTTACTGCCTCTTTGTATGTGGAAGGTTCAGTAAAATCATTTGCTATCAAGGAAAAATTGCCTTCACTTCTATGTGCCCTTCTGGTGCCAGTTTTATTCTGTTCATCAGACTTGACATCTTTCAAAAGTTGAACTGCCCATTTCGGAAGTTGGTGCTCACTTGTTTGCGCTTCTGTAAAGTCCCCATGATTGTAAAGAGGATTAATATAAACTGATGTTCGTCGTTCAGGTGAAGAATGTGGAGAATCACTGTCAGAAGAACTGCTGCTGCTTGGAGATGCGGATGAACTACTAGAAAACCCAGATGATGTTGTTGATGTAGATGGACTGGATGACTCATCTTCAGAGGAAGGAAAATCAAGTTCATACCAATTTGGTGAAGTTGGTTGACTTTGCATTTTTCCATTTCTTTTACTTCCTTTGGTTTCTAACTTGTGAAGAAGATTTTCAATTTCTTCAGCACTCTTACTGTCTGTTTCATCAAAAATGACATCCCTGCTCACAATGAATTTTCCATTGGTCAAAAGACGATACCCTTTCTTCTCATCAGAATAGCCAATCATTGTGCATTTTAAACTTCTTGAGTCAAGCTTAGTTCGTTTTTCTTTCGGAACTAAGGCATAACACACTGACCCAAAAACTCTAAGATGTTTAACTCGAGGTTTGAAACCAAACCAAGCTTCATAAGGTGTGATTCCGTCTAAAGAAGCAGTTGGAGATCTGTTTCTTAAGTAGACAGTTGTATGGATTGCTTCTGCCCAATATGTTGGACTTAACATTTTGAAAGTTAACATGGATCTCACCATTCCTAACAAAGTGCGATTCATTCTTTCGACTACTCCATTTTGCTGTGGAGTGTAAACATTAGTGAGATGTCGTCTTATGCCATTTTCACTGCAATAAGTTTTGAATTCATTTGAAGTGAATTCTCCCCCATTATCCGTCCTGAGAGTACCTATCTTTTCTTTGACTTCATTTTCAACAAGTTGGCGAAAAATTTTAAACTTATCAAATGCTTCTGACTTGTTCTTCAAGAAGTAAACCCAAGTCATTTTGCTGAAATCATCAATGAATAGTAAGAAATATTTGAAACCACCAAATGGAGTTTGTAGTGGACCACAAACATCACTGTGAACTAGTTGTAGCCGCCTGTTTGCACGCCATGAACTTGTTGGAAAACTTTCTCGATTTTGTTTTCCATAAATGCAAGCTTCACATTTTGCATTTTCCCTTTTGAATGTGGGAAGTCCTTTAACCATTCCTTGTTTCTTCAATTGAGAAAGACTCTCAAAATTCAAATGTCCATATCTTACATGCCATAGTCTTATAGGTGAAATACCTGTAGTCACTGCCCCTGCAAAATCAGAATGCCTTGGAATAACTGTCCCTTTCATCCATAACAGTTTTCCATCTTCATAACCTGTCATGACTGTTTTCAAGTTCTGTTTCACTGAATTAATCTTCACTAAACCATCTTCCATAATCACCTGATGTCCTGCTTGTCGAATCGTGACTAAAGAGAGCAAATTTTTCTTGAAACTGGGTACATACCATACATTGGAAATCATTTTTTCTCCAATGTCAGGGAGAAAAACTTTTACTACTCCTTTTCCATAAGGAGTATGTTTTGTATCATCAGCAAGAAAAATTGAATTAAGTTGGCATTCTCGAAAATTCCAGAAAAAATCACGTCGACAAGTCATGTGCTGAGTTGCCCCAGAATCCAAGATCCAGGCATCTTCATAGTCACTTCTAAGATGAGATGAAATTTGTGATGCTGGTGAGGAAGTAAAAACATATTCTGAGTTATCTTCATCTTGATCATTTGCAAATTGTGCTGAATGCTGCTGAAACTTGGGAATTTTATTAAGTGAAGTTCGACAATCTTCAGCATAATGGCTAACTTTGTTACATCTTCGACATACAATTTGACTTAAGTCTCTTCCTCTTCCTGAAGATTGTCCTCTGCCTCTGCTTTGACCTCTATGTTGAGATTGTCCTCTACCTTGACTATTATATCCTTGTCCTTGAAAATTGCCTCTTCCTTGGTTGTTTCCTCTACCTTGAAAATTATTTCTTCCTCCTCTGTTAAAATTGTTGCCTCTGCTTTGGCTTCGACCTCGATTATGTGCTACTTGATTCTGATTCCATCTGCCTCTTCCTTGAGAACTATCTGCTGATGACTTACTAGTGCTGGCTTCTGTGAGAAAAAGATCTTCACCAACTTTCTTCTTCTTCCCAAAAGTTTTATCATGTTGACTTAACATTTCAAAAAGTTCATCAAACTTTAGTTTTTCTAATTTCCCAGTTACTTGTAAAGTCTCTAAAAAATCCGTATAGGAAGAAGGAAGCCCAACAATTACAATTGTGACCATAAAGCTATCATCAATTGCGGGAAAACCAGCATTAATAATTTCCTGCCTAATATTCTTAAGTCTGGAGAGATATTCAAGAATATCACCATCTTCAGTTAATTTTTGTTGCAACAATTTTAACTGTAGATCAACCTTCTTTGATTCAGGCTGAGTATCAAAGAGGTCTTTAAAAGTTTTCAAGGCAGTCCATGCATCTAAAGCATTTTCTATATGGACATACATTTCATCATTCACAAACGATTTAATAAGAGCTAAGGCTTTAGCATTCTTGATTTCCAATTTTGCCAGTGCATCTGCATCTGTGGGTTTATTCGGCTTAACATCTCCATCACATATTCCTTGCCATAATTCATTGTAAATGGGTGTGCTTTCGATGAGACGATGCCATGTTTTATAAGATTTGGTGCCTTCTAGTTTGTCGGAATCAGAAAACAAATTAATCAACTTAGACATTGTAGTGTTAAGACTTCACACCACGAATCAAGCTCCAAAAAAATCAAGATGCGCAACACAACAGCAACACACAACGCAAAAAACGAACTATCGGGGCTTGGCCTTGACCCTCGAATAGTCGTCAAAACAGGAGAAAATTGACTGAGCTTTGCACTTGGCTCTAGTCAATTTCTCAAATTTTTACAAGGCAACTTTCAAAATTTGACTTTTACAATGGTGCTTTTGCACAATCAGGTAAAAAAACGTTACCCCCCCTCAAAGTAAAATTACTTTGAGTTACAGTTATCATCTTTAAAAATTACAAGTAAAATCTCCTTATTACTCCAAAACTTTACAAATCCTTATTTCTCCAAATATTTACAAAATTAAAAAATATTTCTAATTGCTGGCATGCTGGCTTGTTGCTGGCAGGCTAGCTCACGCTGGCTTGTTGCTGGCAAGTTGGTTCATGCTGGCTTGACATTGGGTTTGCTGGCTTTCTCATGGACAAACGAAATTCAACACATTCAATATAAAGTGGCAAAGGAGAACCCGGCTCAGTGCAACACATCTAGCAATAGATGGGTTAAAAAAGTCCCCCCTTCAGGGAACATGTTAAACATCACATGCTCTTCCTGTGTGGCCTGAAATAATTACCCACCGCCTTGGATCGATGACCAATTGTGAACATGACGCAAACCCGAACAACTTAGTCGGCAACATTACAACTGTCGGTCTCCAGTTTTTCATTTAGATTCGTAGAGCTTGCACGGACTTCAGACGGCTCTTTATGCTGTTCTGTCTGTAATTCACTGGCCTGAGCATGTCTCCAAGCGCTATACGATAAGTGGCTGAATCTGTACTGAAGCATAACAGAAATATCTAGTAACAGCTTCAGTTCACTTTGCATGGGCTCGAAGCCTTGTCAACTAGCCGAGAAAGGTTTGCTAAATTAGCTGTGAATGTCAGTGGCTGAAATCTTCAATTTATGTTCTTCAGTTCAACACAACCAATATGAAGAACAACAATAGAAGATCCGCTGATAATGCAGATAGGAGGGGAAAATCCGGACTGGCAACTGCCATCTATGGATACATTTGTTGGGAAGAAGCCATAAAGGGTACACGAAATGAAGAGTCCTGGCTTAAACTTCTCAGCAAAAAGTGGTGATCAGAGATTTGATAGCGCTGTAAATGATTTTGCGCTGCTGTTGGTGAGAATTGCTGCGCTGCAGCGGTGCTATGTCCTATGCAAAATGTCCATGCCTTCCAGGCAATCGTAGACGATAGGTCTTTTAAAAAGGCGGCAAAGTTTCTTGACACTAAGGTAACCTCATAACATAGAAATGCCAGAGACAAAATTAAGAGATTCTATGAGCAGAACATGGCCCAGGTTAATTTGAAACACTATAGGTTCAGATCTAGCTCAGCGCTCAGAAAAAAGATGAAATATAATTCATTATATATATATATATATATATATATATATATATATATATATATATATATATATATATATATATATATATATATATATATATATATATATATATATATATATATATTACTTGCCCACATGTAGTTCTAGGCTAATATGCAGCTTCAGGCTTCTATGCAGCTTTTTTTTTTTTTTAAATGATTTTAGAATTGGCAGATCTAAAATCAATAAAAAAAATTTGTTGCAAATTTCATACCAATCTTTTGCTGATCACTTCAACGGAGTTGAGTTTTTCCACGATCTGATAGAGCTGGAATCTCCTCCTCAAATCAACTGCTAGAATCTCTTCCTCAAATCAACTGCAGCATTACTGGTGCTCTGATACCACAATAATGGCAGAAGTGTCCTCAGACACGTAATTTTATTAATGAGAAAAAAACAATTACATAATTGATTTGCAAGAGTTTACACCCGAACAACCAAACACTCTTGCAATGAGCTATTTATAAGCTCCATGTCCTAACTACCTCTAATTATGGATCACTTATTAAATAACAAGTGTCCATTTACATTAAATGCTATTCAAACCAACTAGCTAACTAATCTCCTAAAATAGAGCCTAAGATACGACACATTTGGAGAGTCATATCTTGTTACAACAATATACTAATTTCTAATTGTCTCCATTAATTAATCATTCTAGAATAATAATTATTAATTTAATTTCTTAAATTAATAATTATTTTATTTCAATTTTATAACCTATGATAATAAATTATTTTTGGATCATCTAACATTTTCGAGACCAAGATTTGATACTAAAGGGGATATTGAGACCTACTAAGGATGAAATACGACATTGGGTATAGATGAAGGAATATGAATTTAGGTTGGAACAAAATAGAAAGCAGTGAATCATTCTTAAGGAATGGCTACAAAGGTATGTCTTTACATATTTTCACAAAATTTTCTTTGTTGAATTCATGATGGTTCTGGCTGAATGGTTACAAAATTGGTAGAAGAAATCAGAATCTGGCACCCTATTGTACCGTACAAATGGACTACAAAATTAATCCAGATGGTATATTCTATAAGAAAAAAGATCTTGTGTGCAATAGAACTTTGGTTGAATAAAATATTGAAGGGTTACATTGTTGAATTTTCTATAGAGGGAACTCAGTCATACAATGCACCCAAAAGATAAATTTTCAAATGACCTTGAGGAAAATACTTGAGATCATTATTTACCTAGATAGAGATGCTATCATGTCACAAAGGAGTCATGTCATTGGAATATTATACCATGATTAGCTAAATCTATTTACACATGATGGGGAGATTTGGGCTTGACTAGCGAATAGACTAAGGGAATAATGGTGGAGGATACAATAAAGCAAGTAAAGACTAGATGATATGAGGATGTCGAGACATCAGAGAGATAATAGCATAGAAGATAAAAGGACGATAATATTGTGTACATTGGGGTAGGAAGAGAGAACCATGGAAGAAGTTAGTGGAGTGTTGTGCAATGGAGTAAGATTTTGGCGCAGTAGTGAGGTAAGGGAGAGATGTGCATCAGAACCATGGGGTATTCACAAGGGGAGAAATACCATACCACGTGCATTCATATTGGGGGATATATATTGAGGAAAAATTACATAATATATTGCACGTATAATAGGGGGTGAAGGGTTTTTATATTGGCAGGTATAAAAATTGGAGGTGAAAGTTAATGAAAAAATATAAAGGGGTATAAATATGTTCATGAAAAAAATGGATACCTACAATATCTAGTGAAATCAGGGATTTTTTAAATTGGGAAGGTGTATTGGATTCATATTGGTAGTGGGTTAAATAATGTGATTTTTACAGGTATTTTCCAATATTTAGTCAAATTAAGGGTATTTTTTAGTATGCCATGAACACATGTGATATGCCATAGGTTCATTGAGTGAATCCCCCGTGATCAAAACCTCAACAAATAGAAGGACGTCAAGAAAATTAAGAAGGAAAAATAGAAGTGAATAATGGGATTTGAGAGATAAAGAAAAAAATAGCACATAGTACCTTTCTGATGGAGTACCACAAATATAAGATAATGAATAATTGTGCACTGAAAGAGGAAACAATAAGGAAGGAAACTGTAAACTTGAATTGGGACAAGAAGAACTAGTGTACTGCGGTTACCTTAATTAAGCCACACCCCAAATCAAACGCATGACTGACCATTCATCTCTAAGCCAAGAGTTAATATTAGCTAATAATTTGTTGCATATAATTTCAGTTACTGAAGAGAGTAGGGATAGCAGTAAAGTGAGTAAATAAAATGGGAGTACTGAGACAAAAGGAATAGAACCCAAGATATCACAAAGTTAGTCAGGAATATCACAAAGAAATATCACACATAACATAATGGTTGGTGTTAATCCTACTTTTTGAATACATGTCTTTCATGGCATTGGGACAGAGGATCTTGAACAAAATATTTTTGTTTGTGAAGTAGCATGGACTAGCAAGCAAGTCCATTAATAACCATCAAATATTGTGTAGTTAGAGACTACCTTTAGAGATCACATGATTACATGGTATATGAAATATAAGGCTACTTGACAAGCTAGATCATTGGGAAAATTAGTTATGAATTACTATAAGAATTCTAGAAACAAAAATTAGAATCCCAATGTATCACAAAGGTTAAGGAGTTAAACAAATTGTTAGTGAGACAATATGGGAATTTAACTAGAGGTTTAAAGTTTTACTTTACTGACTGACATTTCAAATTATGGATCTATGGCATAAGGAATGGTTTTTTGCAAGATTTCCTCCTCACATACACATCTCGTTAACTTAGCAGAAGTTCACTTCGCAGTCTGAGGATTTAGAAACTGCTACGAAATTTGAATCATCTCTTGCGGGAAGTGAAAGTAGTGCAAGGATGAAACATATTTAGTCATAGTTATCATACTTGACAATAGAATTTCAGTAATAGGAAAAGGTAATGAAAAGTGCAATGAATTTTGTGTGTACAATATGTAGGAAAGGAGGCCACCGCAAGAATAAATCCTAATTATGGTAGAATACATGGATAAAAGAGTTGTAAATCCTATAGCTTAAGGTCGAGGAATATTATGTGGTGTGTAGAGTATGGGGCCATACACCAACAACCTGTGCCTTGATGCAGAAGTACCAAATATCAAACAAAACTTTGTTATAAAACTTTTGCAATTCAGTAGGACAAGACATCCATACATGTTGCGTGCTAGATTTGATAAGAGAGCGAACTACTAATGTTGACATAGTACATGAGGAAGAGGGATCTGAATCACAAGCATCAACCTATAGCCATCTCAGAGCTTTCAATCAGGGTAGAGGTTGAGGGATTCAGGGGATATACAAGGATTTTAAGGTCGAGGTTGAGGAGGATTTGGAGGAGGGCATGGCTTGATAATACTCTATAACTACGGGAAACCAAGAAACATTACATAATATTTCCTTAAACCTTGGATGTTGTGTATGTATTCCAAAAAATTAGAGCATTCTACATAATATTGTCCTCAACTCATTGAAAATTGGTAGTAAAAGTGAACGAAAAACATACAATTGATAGTTGTTAAATTGCATAGAGGTTATCCATAAGTGGGAGTAGTTATGCATGGAGGAACAAAGATAGGAGAACATGTACGTGTAAAAGGAATCCACCCACACTAGTGGGTAATAAAAGAAACAAACCTAACCACCAGGTTTGATCCAATGAAAGAAAAGGAAGCATACAAGGAAGAAACAATGGAAGTGGTTGTGATAAAATGGAGTCCATCAAGTGCACCAACGTAACAAAGAATACCTATACATAATATGCCACTAGTCTATTAGAGGAGTGCACTTGGATAAATTGCTGAGGAGGTAATCTCGATCAAATATTTCTTAAAGAGTTATTTAGAACTAATTAGGAACGAAGTGGCCCTCGATATCCTATGTAGGATGATTGACTAGTGTGAGTGAGTAAAATTTCCTATCGTGCATAAATATTGGTTCATAGTTAAGCATTTTATGCAAAAGAGGAGGAAAATAAATAATTAAGGTTTAGCATGCATATAAGATATTAAGACATGGACAAAATTATTCTGGATCTAGGTTTTGATGTAAATATTCCTCCGAAGAATACACAGGAATTGATGGGGATGCCAAAACTAACTTGGTCATGTATGCAGCTGATGCTAGACAACCAGTAGAGGATTTTCCCTATTTTTATACTGATGGTGGTGGAGGACAAGAGTGATGCAGTGAGGAGTATTGTTGATTTTCAAGTGATATAGATTGTGGATGATACCAACCAATACATTATGTTAGTAGGAATTGATTGGGCATTCAATAATCAAGTCATAATTAACTTGAAAAAGAGGAAAACGATCTTTAAATAAGGAATTTTACTGCTAATCTTCCATTAGATCTAACAAAGGGAGACTAGTATGTGAGAACTTTGTGGGAAGGATTCAACATCCAAGAAATTGACAACCCCTACAGTGTAACTACATGTAGGAATGATTATGTTACTTGAACTATTGATGGTATGTTAAGCTAGAAAAGAATTAATTCTTGTGCCTCAGTTTTAGATAAGGAACTTTATAATTAGCAACAAATATTGCATGAAGTATTAACTAGGAGATGTTCTCAGATTATCTATGCAGTACAATGGGTTGGAACTAGGTACATGATCCCCTAATGTTTGATGGTGTAATAGATGTAGATTCATTTGTGAGAAAATTTGAATCATATGCACCTGAAAAAAATTAGATTGCAAGCCTTTAATGTAGTCCTAAAAACAAGTTTGGTGTATTAGTGGGTTGTGCACAGAGATAGGATGGAAAATTGGCATACAAGTATGTACTTGTTGTAGATCATGTTTGGATTAGATGGTGAAGACATTGAATGAAAGTATACATGAAAACATTTCCCTGACACCCAGCTCAAGGCTTCTGTTGCAACATGGACAAAGAAGAAGATACAAGAGGAAGATTGGATACATAGGTTCATACATACACTAGATATTATCCATAGAAATTGGTGTAAAAAACTAGAAGTACACAAAGGAATAAAAACTTAGGAAGAGATAATCCAAAAATTTAAGGAGACTTTCAACTTTGAGTCAAATGATCCTTAAGTAGATACAAATTTTCATATTGTAAAAGAAAATACGTTTGCATTAGAAGGTTGAACTAAGTAGAAGTCATTGTCTTTGTGTTTTTTGCACAAACACTCTCAGAATGTTAGACAAGTTATGGAATGCTACAATGTCATAGAGGAATGTGAAGAAGAGGATGACCAAAGGAAGTTACAGTTACCTGAGATGGAAGGAGAGTGCACTATAGCAGGTATACAACAATATTCTATATATTATGGCAAACCCGTTAGAACACACAAAGTACACATTGGGACTGAAGAAAATCCTAAATGAACATTATCATATATTATTGGAATGAAGAAATAATAGGGAAGATTGTTTATTTACTGCACAAATATCAGGAACTATTTCCAACCACATTTTCAGGGATGAAAGGTATACCTAGTGAGCTAGTTGAAATGGATATCCCTTTGAAACTAGATGCAAAGCTAGTTAAGAGAAGGCCTTCCAGATTGGATCCAATGCATAATAAAAAGTGACGAAAGAATTAGACATAATGTTGGAAGTTGATATTATTGAACCAGTGGAAGAGTCTGAATGAGTAAGGCCAATGGTGCTGCAGGACAAGAAGGTAGGTCAAATTAGGATATTTGTAGACTTAAGGAAGTTGCATGATGCTTGTGTGCATTACCCTTTCCATGCCCCATTTACAAATGATGTATTGGAGATTGTAGGAGAACAGGAGGCCTACTCATTTATAGGTGGATTTTCAGGATATCGCTAGGTTAAAATTGCACTAGAATATAGACACGAGACAACCTTTGCAATGTGTTGGGGATCCTTCCAATATTAAGTCATTTATTTTGGTATGAAAAATTCACTTGCAATATTTTCTAGAGGGGTGGTAGTAGCATTCAAATAATTGATTCATAGATTTTTAGAAGTATACTTGGATGATTGAACAATATTTATCTCTTAAAGAAGTATAATGAGGTCCTCATATTAGATAGTTGCAAATCTCATTGAACTTGAAAAAGTGCAATTTTTGTTCATCATTTAGTATTTTGTTGGGCCATGTAGTTTGTAAGGAGGGCTTGTTGATGCATCCTCCAAAAACTATTATCATAGTACATTTTCCTTGACCTACATCACTGTGACAATTGCGCAAACGTTTAGGTTATACATGCTACTACGGAAAGTTCATAAGGGGACATGTTTAGATTACAACCCCATTAGAAAATATGCTGAAGAAAGAAGTCAAGTTCCAATGAAATGAATAATTTTAGCATAGTTTGGATACCCTGAAAGACAAGATGTTTACTACATCAATTTTAATGTTTTCAAACTAGGGAAAGAAGTTCCAGTTTCATTTGCATGCATTTTATATAGCTTTGGGCATAGTTTTAGCTCAGTCAGGATAAGGGGATATATATCACCATATTTAATTTATTAATAGGAATTTATCAACAACCAAGCATAATTACATAAGTATAGAATGATAAGGATTGTAAATGGTATATGCACTACGAAAGTTTAGAAATTACCTGATTGAGTCACACCTCAAAATGCACATAAACCATCTTGTGGTAAGGTACATAGTCAGCAATCTCGTGTTGATGGGAAGGATATGCAGATGCTTTCTACCTTTTCAGAAATATGATTTGGGGTCATTGTGAAACCTGGAAGGCTTAATGTAGGACAAAATCATTTTTCGTGCATTTTTACTAGAGAATATGTAGGAAATATTGATGGTAATATATTGGTTGAATACTTGTTCATAGTAAGCATGGTTGATGATTAATTTAGAGACATCGTTATGTTCTTAAGAATAGGAGAAATTCTAGTAGAATATGTAGTTTCACAAAAGAATAGTTAGTAGTAAAACTAGCATATTATAAACTTATAGCATTATGTTTATACAATCTAGGTGCAAATGGTATACTTCAACATTGTATGTTAAAACATCAAAGGTCCCTGATATTTTCAAAAGAATATGAAGGAGTTGCAAGATGACACTATGTAGGAAAGTCTACCAAGTAGAATATCATGCAAAAAGGAATTTAGTGGCACACACTCCACAAGGATGTAAAGGAATTCAGCCAAAATTGTGACATATATCAAATGATTTGGAAACCATCTAGAAGGGATGAAATGTGCTTATTTCCATAGGTAATATTGCAAAAATTTGATAAATGTCAAATATATTTGATTAGACCTATCAATCCACTAGTAAAAAATGTAAAGAGTTAGATATATAATCACTATCATAGATTACCTTAACAGATGAGTTGAAGAGGAATCTATAAAAGATTACAGTGCATAAGTAAACACATGGTTTCTATTTGAAAAAATATTTTTTGGGTTTGGATTTCCTGAAGTATTGATGTGTGATAAAGGAACATAATTTTTGAACAATACGATTTCTTCATTGATATAAGAATTTAAAATTTACCATCATAAAATCACACCTCATCAATCTTAGGAAAACAGTACTATAAAGGCTTTCAATAATATTATGAAAAATAATCTAACACAAATATGGAATGTGAATAGAAATGGTTGAGATTCAAGGGTTCTAGTAGTTCTGTGGGAATACATCACCACATGCAAGAAATTGATAGGACATACACCTTTCAGATTGATATATGGACAAGAAGTGATAACATCTATGGAGTTTATAGTGCATAATTTGTATATTACTACACGGGAAAAATTATCTAATTCTTGCATAGCAGAGCAGAGGTTGTTAAATCTCATACAATGAGAGGAAAGAAATAGAGTAGTAGGATTTCATCAAAATTTCCATAAAGCACACAAAAAATCCTAACATAATAAGTGTATAAAACAAAAAAGTTTCAACCAAGAGATTTTGTTTTGATGTATGACAAAAAGTTTTTGAAACATCGAGGGAAATTTGAAACACATTGGTTGGGTCCGTATATAATTAGATATGTGACATAAGCATGAGCTGTTTAATTAGAAAAGATTAATGGGGAAGAAGTAAAAGGTTTTTTCAATGAAATTTGAATGAAACTATATGGGAGCAACCGACCTTATGAAAAAAAACTATGTCCATGTAGTTTTTCAAAGAAAAATAAAAAAATGAAAAATAAAATAAGAGTATTTTTATTTTTTGTTCAAACAAATGAACCTGTAAAGAGTGCAAGAGGGAAAACATCACATACCTATTAAATTGGAAGATAGATTTCATGCACTAACAATATGGAAAAAGAAAGAATGTGAAAAGGAAAAAGCATCAAAAAACATTAGCATCAACCACATAGATGGACATCATGACCAAATAAAATTTGAAAATCCACCTCATTATTAACAAAATGAGTACACTGTAATGACGAGAATCCATTCATATCATTGGATTTGACAAGAATAATTGTAGATAGGTTGTCCACTTTCCTAATTATGCACACTAAGGCAATATACATCTAGATAATTAAATATGATGTGATATGAGATCGGGTCTTACAACTTTCAAATTACATAAAGTGGCATCTATATATGCAAACCATGTGATATAGCCTAAATATTGACAAGAAGAATTTGAATTAGAAAAATGCGATTATCTTATAAACATAATCAACGAGATGATTCATTGTGCTACATAGATTAACCACACTACAATAGAAACATTGATACAGTGAAAAGTAAGATGACCACCATTTGTAGTCACAATCATTTCAAATTCCATGAATACCATCATGTTTATTAACACCTAAAATTTCCATATATGTCTCTTTGATATTTAAAAAAGTAGAATAGACATGAAAATCAAAAAATCATTTTGATTCTAAGAAAAATTATTTCAGTCTACATTTTTTATCATTTCTAAATAAATTATTCTAAAAATTGGTATGCAAACGGTAATCATTGTCTTAGAGTTTGAACATACATTGAAATAGAAATAAGAATTAACATTTAATGGAAATTACCATTAGAATATAAATAGGAATAGGACTTATAATTAAAATTGGCATGTACAATGAAATCAATGTCTTAGAAATTGATATGTACATGAAAATCATGAACTATGTATATGTATACATAAAGAAAATAGACATTGACATGTACACTAAAACTAACACATCAAGAAATAATCATGTATATTGAATTCAACCAATTTCTTTATGTGTACATGCATTGATTTCAGTATACATTTCTCAACATTCAACATTTTCAATTTATTTCTATTCAACTCTTTTGTCATAAATTTTTGAAATATACTTATGACTAATATTGTTTATGTTCTTAACAATAAGAGAAAACTAAGTAAATTTAAAATCATCATATTCATCTCAGAGATATACATAAAAATAACTTTCATCATCTACAAATTTTGTCGCTATACTAAAAATCGAATAAGGAAAATTGACATTGATCCTTCTTAAGTAGATTGAGAAAGGGAAAATCTATTAATCCTTTCATTCTATTATTATTTAGCATCTTCATAGTCAAACATTATTAATTTGTTATAATTTATATTCATGATGATCTTAGTTTCCAAACATCATGTTAATCTCAAAAATATACATATACATAATGATGATCATTTAAAAATTCACGTTATTGCTCATGACTAGAAACATTGTAGATCCATATTAACTCTAAATCTATAATGTGCTGAGAGGGATGAAATCCCTTAAGGTGTAAACCTTGTTTCTTAGAGTGTATAATTTGTGGAAAGTTTGTACCTAAATGTATTTGATCCCCCTCAAAGTATGATAGATCTAGACTTATGATGGATCTACACTGGTTCTAGCTGTGGGCAAGAGTGTAATGTTTTTATATGATAATCATTATGTATATGTTTGAGACAAACCTAATTATTTACAATGTACATCATTATGAATGAAGATAATAACAAAGTAACAACTTTTAGTGATAAAAATGCATAACAAAATGAAATGATTGCGATATTGAATAACAAATAGACCACATCATAATCTTAAGATGCATATGATAAAGATATTTAAAAACACATAAATTACATAGAAATTTATGTCATACTCTTGCATTCCACTTTTAACACACTTTTCCATATTTTCATATCGATCATATGGAAATGGAGGTTTAAATCAAAGAGCATCCAAAACTTTGACTTGATATATTGCAATGAAAGTGATACCCTGTTACTTTTCCTTTCCAATATTAATAATTGCCTTGTTTAATTTCTATCTCTAGGACTTATGGATTGTCAATCTCCAAGCAAATTTTAAGAGAAATTTCTTAGTATGACCTACTTCAATAGGTATAATAGGAACAATGTGAGGGAATAATTCATTTGACAAAACTCCCACATAGCTATCATATCTTATTAAAACACACATGGGAGGTTTAGGATGAGATGTTACATGATTATAGATAATATGTCAATTACTCTAAGGGCATCATTCACATGTCCTACATTAGTCCATCAATTTGATGCAAGCATAATGCTAGAGTTTAGGAAGATGACGATAGACCATGGTTTCAGATGGTTGATTATGCTTATGTTAGATATCGATATACATCTTAGCATACAAAAATTTTATATGTACACTAAAATGATTAAAATATATTTATTTCTTCTCATTCTATTAGAGAAGGTTCAATGTCAAAATTCCTTTTTTAGTTTTTCTTATAGTGACACCATTTGTAGATCATAAAAATGATGTTTATTTATATATGTTAGATGGATATCATTATTTTAAATTTGTTTAATTTCCTCAATTTGTTAAGAACATAAAAAGTATTATTCAAATGAACATTTCATAAACTACATAAAAAATAAGTTGAAATAATATTATCAAAATTGAATCATTCTTCATATATCTAACGAATTGTTATCAAAAGTGGACCCATGTAGACAAAATGGAAAGCTTTGCCTACTTCTAACATTCTATTACATGACATAAATGTCAAAAATACTATATTCTCCATTAAAAAAAACCATATAACAAGTACTCAACCATTTAAAATCAATTAAAAAAAAATCAATAAAATTGATTTGTCATCAATTTGTAAGGCTCAATCCATACCATAATGAAAACCTATTTTGAATAGACTTGGAACCACTTCCAATACAAAAAATATAAACATTGTTGTTGAATTGGTACATTATATTACTACCTTTTACTATTAGATTATAAACTTTAAACTATATTACTAATTAACACTGATGGGACCAGCCCAACACTGTTCGGACTAATCAACAAGTAAATGATTTAAGTGCGACTTAGCTGTGGATTAGTTTATGATTACCAATGTTCTCGAACTTTTCTAGAAAATTATAGGTGGCATTTATGTGTGCAATCAATACTATGCACTATACCTCAAGTCGCGTTTCCCACTCCTTGTTTCGCCAAAACTCTTCCTCCTTCGTTCTTTCAACCATTTCTATTCTTTGCACTTGTTTGCCGAGGGTTTTTTCTGTGTGGTTTTGCTGCTTGTGTATGCAGCTATGCTACAATTGCTGGGCACACCTTCTGGTTTTTCTTGTCCAACAACGTGACTCTTATATTTGCTTGACTCTTATACTTGCTTGGATAACCTTTGGTCCTGATTCATTGGAAAACCAAAAATAGTTATGCTGCCGCCTGTGTAAGTAGATTTTTGTGCCCTTTTTGCAATTGTTTCAACTGGTCTCTGCTCCACGAGCTCGGGTTCTGGTATGAGGTTGTCTTGCTTGTGAAATTCAGTGAGTTTACATGCACTTAGGTTTCAAAACAGTGGCGCTCTCCAGTCTTCGGCTTCAATGTAGGTAGCCTCTTCTATCCATGATTCAATTTGTCTCCCATTCTTCTGTTCCTAATGTGGCCGCTCCTTTGTCTCAGTCGTTGGTTGGAACTCGAGGGTTAAAGGATTTTTCTCTATTCTCACTGCGAATCCTTCAGGTAGGGAAAATGTATCCCTCTTCTACTTGCACTCATGCACTTGTTTTGTTTTACTCTATCGACAAGTTGCTAACAACTGTGTGTTGATTCCTTTTGCAGGTATTGGGGTTTGCAGTTGGGTATGCTCAGAACAAACGTGTCGGCTTCTGGCTGGTAGGCTCTGTCAACGCAACTAATCTTCAATTTTTGGATTAGGCTTGTAAGATTGAGGATTTGGTTTTCCTCAATGCTTAGTCAGTGTTGTCTCTCAGCTGTAGCCAGCGTCCTGGTCGTTTTGTTAGCATAGGCTTCCTTGGTTCTGTGATTGTTGGCTGTAACTTTTAATGTGTGGGAGCCGTTTCCCAAAACCCTCACCTAGGGTTTGTCGACCATCGGCTATGTGACTGTTTCTGGTTTATTTTGGAACTCTTCTATGTATGCTCATACATTTCATCTTATAATTTAAAGAAAAAACTTTCAGGAAAACGTTGGTTTTGGTTTACCTTGTTTTAATGATGATGATTGGTTGTCGTTCCTTTCATTCCAACTTCAACGCCTTTGAATTACGATTGTTAGTTTGCAACTGTGTTTGTGAATTTGTTTTTTCCATGAACAAAAAGTTCTGTAGTTCCTCTGGTAATTTATTCTAGTGGTCAATTTCAAAGTTAAGAAGATAATGTATGGCCTGTATGTGATTAACTCATCCAATTGATTTGTCTGCGTTCATTCCTGTTTATTCAATGTCGATTTCTTCTATGGGATTCAAACCCTCATTTTGGAAATGCAACTCTGTCTCACTGTCTGGACTCTGTTTCTTAGAAAAGAAGAATTAAATAAACTTGTATGTAAGAATTGTATTGATTACTCTGATGTTCGGTGAATTAGGAAGAAAAATAAATATACTATGGATACATAGATGAATTCGAATTGTCTGTTCTTTTCTTATTATTGCTTGAATGCTAAAAATGTTGAACCCTTTCAATGGATTTTTCATGTACATTTATAGTCTCTATTCACAGTTACGTGAACTCTGCAATTACTATTTTCAGTTGTACTACTATTTAGTTACATAATGATGCTTACATTCGGTTATGCTTTTTGACAAGATTTTACATCAAACACATTTTGTTTTTTCTCCAAAATGACAAAACAGTTATTAAATTTCTATTGACTAAAGACAGACAAACTAATGACCCTAACCAACCAAACTGTCCCTTACTAGTACTGAAACTAAAAGTAAACAAAATCTTCCACCCTACTTTGACAAAATAACATAATTTTTTTTTTTTTTAACACAAATTCCATCTTGGTGGAGACCAACACCCGGTCATGGTTCCCTAGCTAGATGCTCCTGCATCAGGCTCCTGGGCTAAAAAGAAATCATGACTCCAGTCCATTAGCTTCTCGACTGAAAAACTCGCCTATTAAATCTGCCTGGCATCAAGCCACGAACTGTCCTCAATAGGACAGTTCTTCCACTTGACCAAGTATTGCAGATACTCCTTCCACTGAGTTCGTTTGGCCACTTGAGTATCGAGGATGCTCTCGATCTCGGGAGGCTGAACGTAAGGAATCTGACTCATCCAAGTTTATCCTCCATCTTGGGTATTCGCTGTAGGCCGTTTGGTTCTGTCTTCTTCTTCTAGGTCAGTAGTGTAAGGAAATAGGTCTGCAACATTAAAGATGGGTGAAATGCCTATCCTTGGTGGTAGCTATATCTCATAGGCATTCGCTGAAAATTTTTGGAGGACTTTGTAGGGACATATCTTCTTATACTTCAGCTTATTGTATGCACCTCTAGGGAAGCGTTCCTTGCGCAGATGCGTGAGGACTTCATCTCCTACATTGAACTGTACTTCCCTTCTCTTCAAATCAGCTTATTGTTTATACTTTTGGTTGTTGTCCTGCAATTTAATTTTCACCACTTCATGAAAATCTCTCATCGCGTTAGTGAAATCTTCTCCATCTACGGTTCGCCTTTCTTGCAGTCCGAGATCTCACAACTCATGCACTCCATGAGGATGCATGTTGTACAGGATCTGAAATGGACTGTAACTTGTGCTGTGATTAGGCGAGTTGTTATAAGAGAACTCTGCCTGTGCAAGCACTCGATCCCACATCCGCGAATTCTCACCAATCAAACTTCGTAGCAGGTTTCCCAGATTCCTGTTTACCACCTCTGTTTGTCCATCCGTTTGCGGGTGATAAGCACAGCTGTAACTCGGCTATGTATCCATCTTCTTCCACAGGGTGTGCCAAAAGTGCCCTGTAAACTTCACATCCCTGTCCGAAATAATAGACTTAGGCAAACAATGTAGCCTAACAATCTCTGTGAAGAACAAGTGGGCCACATGAGTGGCATCATTGGTTTTTCTGCAAGGGATAAAATGTGCCATCTTTGAGAATCTGTCCACTACTACCATCACCGAGTCATAACCTCGCTGTGTCCTAGGTAGACCCAAGACAAAGTCCAAGCTGACTGAGTCCCACGGTCTGATTGGAACAGGTAATGGTGTATACAGTCCCGTGTTTTGACTGTGACCTTTCACCAACTGGCACACTTTACATCTGGTCACAAATAGCTATACATCCCTTCACATCTTTGGCCAAAAGTAGAAATGACTGAGCTACTTGAGTGTCTTGTCTATGCCAAAATGTCTGGCTAGACCTCCACTGTGCTTCTCCCAAATAATGTTCTCTCTCATTGAGCAGTCAGGAATGCATAATTGTCCTCTTCTAAACAGTAGTTTCTCTTGCAAGATGTAGCCCAAACATGGACTGTTATCTCTCACCAAGGGATTCTGACATGTCTCATAGGCTTATTTAAAATTTGTGTCAGTCTGATATAAATCTTTCAAGTGCTCAAAACCCAGCACTTGTATAATACTCTCCTGCAAAAGTAAGGCCCTCCTACTCAACGCATCCACCACCTTGTTGGAATACCCGCTGATGTGTTTCAACACAAAGGTGAAACTCTGCAAATATTCCACCCACTTGGCATGTTTGTGATTCATCTTGTGCTATTGTATCACATATTGTAGTGTAGAATTATCTGAAAACAACACAAATTCATTTCCTAGCAAATAGTGCCTCCAGTGTTTCAATGCCTATACAACAACATAAAACTCCTTGTCATAGGATGAATATTTCTGTCTGCTTTCATTTAGCTTCTTGTTGAAAAATTCAACAGGTTTATCCTCCTGGCTAAGTACAGCTCCAATAGCTGTACCGCTAGCATCACAGCGAACCTGAAAGAGCTTTTTAAAATCTGGCAATCTTAGGATCAGTCTTTCTGTGATCTTCTTCTTTAGTAGCTGAAAACTCCTTTCCGCTACATCAGTCCATCGAAAAGGCTGACTGGCCTTTTTAATGGTGTCCAACATAGGTGCACAGATTTCGCTAAAATTTCTTATGAATTTCCGGTAAAAACTCGCCAGCCCATGAAAACTACATACCTCAAATAAGCTTTTCAAAGATGGCCAATTAACTATCACTGCAATCTTCTCCGGATCCATCTTCAGCTCGTTTTCTGCTATTACAAAGCCCAAATAAATCAACTCTTTTTGCAGAAAAGTACACTTCTTCAGATTTATCAGCAATTTATTCTGTTGTAATTTTTTTAGCACTTTCCGAACATGTCGAAGGTGCTCCTCCCTTGTCGTGCTAAAAATTGGTATGTCGTCTAGGTACACTATCACAAATTTTCTGATGTATTCTTTCAGCATTTCATTCATTATCCGCATAAATGTACTGGGTGCATTTCTAAACCCGAATGGCATAACCAGCCATTCATACAGTCCCTCATTCATCTTAAAGGTTGTCTTCCACTCGTCCCCCTCTCGAATTCAGATCTATTGATACCCACTCTTCAAGTCTATCTTAGAAAAACATGCTACCCCGCTTAGGCAATCCATCATGTCGTCCGTCCGTGGCAGTGGGAACCTATACTGGATGGTGATTTTGTTGATGGCCCACGAGTCTATGCACATCCGCCATTCTCCTCCTTTCTTGGGAGTGAGAACCATTGGAACTATGCAAGGGCTCAAACTCTCCTTTATCAATCCTTTGTCTAGCAGTTCCTGCACCTGCTTCCTAATCTCTTCATTTTCCTTGTGGCTCATTCAGTATGCTACCTTATTCGAAAAACTTTCTCTGGGTATGAAGTCAATATGGTGACTTATGCTTCTTTTGGGGGGCAATTTATCTGGCAAGTCATCCACCACTATGTCTGTAAATTCCTGCAACATCTGCTAAATTTCTGGGGGTAAATCAGATACCTTTGTATGCAACAATACCTTTCTTGCTCTTCTTACAACTGCATAACTCACCTCACTATCCTCAACTTGTTTCAGAAACTGTTTTCCATTGACCAACAATGCTCTTGGATCACTTTTTACTGCTGTTCCTTCCTCCTTGATGGGAATAAGCATGTGCTTGATTCCATCCTTGACAAACTTATAGCAGTTTGTCAATCCATCATGTACCACCTTTTTGTCGTACTGCCATGGCCTACCTAGCAGTATGTGACATACATCCATTGGCATGATGTCACAAATGACCTTATCCTTATATCTACCTATTTGAAACTCCACCTCGCATTGTTCATCCACCAGCAACTGATGGCCTTTTTGCAACCATGAAACTTTGTAAGGGGTGGGATGTTTCAATCGCTTCAATTCCATCTTTTCCACCATCTCTGTGGCCACCAAGTTATTTGTACTACCATTGTCAATAATTAACTTACAGCACTTACCGTGTGACTTACAAACCGTTCGAAACAAAGCCTTCCGCTGAGTTTGTTCAGTGGTTTCTTTTGTTGGTTTTAACAACACCTTGTTCAACACCAGGGCTTCCCCTATTTCTAGAGCATTCTCTGCTTCTTGGGGAGGTGCCTCTACTTCTTCTGGTTGTGCGACATACGCACCCCTCTGTCTAGCTTGGTTTGCCTTAGGACACTCAAATGATCTGTGTCCCCACTTATGACACCTGTAACATTGGTAACCGGCTCCTCTGCCTCAGCCATTTCCCCTACCTCGCTGATATGGCCTACCACCTTTCACATTATCACCTTTATCTGCTGATCTGGAAGCTTTAGAACTGTTGCCTTCCTCATTACTACTAGCAGTCCACCCTTTGCCATATGACTAGCCTTTTCCTCTACCGATTCCTCGTCCTCTCCTAGCATTTTGCTTTCTATTAATTTTCTCTTCAGCTTTCATAGCACTCTGATACGCTTCTTCAATGTTCTTTGGAGACAGAATACTAATTTCATCTAAAATTTCTAGTCTTAAACCATTTACATACCTGGCTGTCTTCTCCGAGGTATCCTCTGTATAACTGGTCCTTAAGTTCACTTGATAAAACTCCTCAGTGTACTATCTCACTATCATTCCTTTCTATTTCAGATTTTGCACTTGTCTATGTAGTGTAATCTGATAGTCTTTCGGCATAAATATGCCCTTCAACTTGGCCACCATCCTTGACTAGGTTTTGACCGACAACTTGTTCAATCTCCTTCTCTTTGTTTGGACATTATTCCACCATAGGGCTGCATGTCCCTTCAACTTTGTCACAGCGAACTTAGCTCTGTGGTCTTCACTGACCTCCTCACACTCGAAATACTTATCCATCTCGCTAATCCAATCCAATAGAACCTTTATGGACAGGCGACCATCATAATTTGGGAGTTTTGGTTTGGGTTTACTGCTTGCCACTAAGACAGATCTCAATAGTCACATTTCTGGGCCCTCTCCATCCGATCCATCTATTGTCGCTTCAGCTTCCTCTTCACTATCATTGCCTACCTCTGGATCCCTTCTTCTCCCTACTTCGACTACATCCAAATGGGTAGTAAGAATTCTAATCTCCTCTCTCAATCCTTCCTCTGCTATCCTCCGAACACCTCTTCCACAACCTCTCCTTCCTACCTCCATTTCTTCAATCAATTTCAACCTGCTCTGATACCACTATGATGGGACCAGCCCAACACTGTTCAGACTAATCAACAATTAAATGATTTAAGCGTGATTTAGCTGTGGATTAGTTTATGATTACCAATGTTCTCAAATTTTTCTGGAAAATGATAGGTGGCATTTATGTGTGCAATTAATACTGTGTACTATACCTCGGGTCGTGTTTCCCACTCCTCGTTTCGCCAAAAATCTTCCTCCGTTGTTCATTCAACCATTTTTGTTCTTTGCATTTGTTCGCTAAGGGTTTTTTTTGTGTGGTTTTGATGCTTGTGTATGCAGCTGCATTGCAACTGATGGGCGCAACTTCTGTCTTTTCTTGTCCGATAGTGTGAATCTTATATTTGCTTGACTCTTATACTTGCTTGGATAACCTTTGGTCCTAATTCGTTGGACAACCAAAAATGGTTCTTCCGCCACCTATGTAAGTAGATTTCTGTGTTCTTTTTGCAACTGTTTCAACTGGTCTCTGCTCCACGAGCTCGGGTTCTGGTATCAGGTTGTCTTTCTTGTGAAACTCAGTGAGTTGGCATGCACTCAAGTTTCAAAACAGTGGCGCTCTCTGGTCTTCGGCTTTAATGTAGGTAGCCTCTTCTATCCATGATTCAATTTGTCGTTTCCATTCTTCTATTCCTAATGTGGCCGCTCCTTTGTCTCAGTTGTTGGTTGAAACTTGAGGGTTAGAGGCTTGTTCTCTGTTCTCACTGCGAATCCTTCAGGTAATGAAAATGTATCCCTCTTATAATTGCACTAATGCACTTGTTTTTCTTTCCTCTGTTGACAGGTTGCTAAAAACTGTGTGTTGATTCCTTTTGCAGGTATTGGGGTTTGTAGTTGGGTATGCTCAGAACAATTGTGTTGGCCTCTGCCTGGTAGGCTCTTGCAACGCAACTAATCTTCAGTTTTTGGATTAGGCCTATAAGATTGAGAATTTGGTTTTCCTCAATGCTTAGTCAGTGTTGTCTCTCAGCTGTAGCCAGCGTCCTAGTTATTTTCATAGCATAGGCTTCCTTGGTTCTGTGATTGTTGGCTGTAACTTTTAATGTGTGGGAGCCGTTTCCCAAAACCCTCACCTAGGGTTTGTCGACCATCGGCTATGTGACTGTTTCTGGTTTATTCTGGAACTCTGCTATGTATGCTCATACATTTCATCTTATAATTTAAAGAAAAAACTTTTAGGAAAACGTTGGTTTCGGTTTATCTTGTTTTAATGATGATGATTGGTTGTCGTTCCTTTCATTTCGGCTTCAACGCCTTCGAATTATGATTGTTAATTTGCAACTGTGTTTGTGAATTTTGTTTTTCCACAAACAGAAAGTTCTGTAGTTGCTTTGGTAATTTATTCTGGTGGTCGATTTCGAAGTTAAGAAGATAATGTATGGCCTGTATGTGATTAACTCATCTGATTGATTTGTCTATGTTCGTTCCTGTTTATTCGATGTCGATTTCTTCTATGGCATTCAAACCCTCATTCTAGAAATGCAATTATGTCTCACTGTCTAGACTATGTTTCTTAGAAAAGAAGAATTAAATAAACTTGTATGTAAGCATTGTATTGATTACTTTGATGTTCGGTGAATTAGGAAGCAAAACGAAAATACTATGGATACACAGATGGATTCAAATTGTCTGTTCTTTTCTTATTATTGCTTGAATGCTAAAAATGTTGAACCCTTTCAATGGATTTTTCATGTACATTTATAGTCTCTGTTCACAGTTACCTGAACTGTGCGGTTACTGTTTTCAATTGTATTTCTATTTAGTTACATAACAATGCTTGCATTCAGTCTTTCTTTTTGACAAGATTTTACATCAAACACATTTTGTTTTTTCTCCAAAATGATAGAACAGTTATTAATTTCTATTGACTAAAGACAAACAAACTGATGACCCTAACCGACCAAACTGTGCCTAACTAGTAATGAAACTAAGGGTAAACAAAATCTTCCACCCTACTTTGACAAACTAACATAAAAAAAGCAATATGTTAACACAACTTCCATCTTGGCAGAGACCAACACCCAGTCACGATGCCCTAGCTGGATGCTCCTGCATCAAACACCATATTTTTTATTCTATAATTTAATTAAAATCTATTGATGATGTATTTTAATTATATATATAAATTGTAAATAATATTATTTTCATTTTATACACATTTATGATATATGATAAATTTTACTTATTTATATATATTAATTTAAATTTACATAAAAAACACACACAGATATATATAAATTTCAAATATTATATAAATAATTTCCATTTCTAAGGTCAGAATTAAAAAACATTTGATACACCATTAACAAAATAACACAAATAAAGAATAAAAACATAAATATAACCTCCACACCAAAACTAAATATATAACATTTTAAACTCAGCCAATGATATGATTGACCTAAAACTCCAAAACAAAGTTTACAATTCTGTGTTTTAAATGTGGAATTTTACACGAGAGAAACTCGTCGTGAAGGAATATAGTGCTTCGAAATATCATAGATCACATAGAGGAGCCAAGAATTGTTCAACATTAATTTAAAGTCAAATTGATGGTTTAAAAATAAACTAATTGGAAATTTCTAATCTCAAAAATTACTGTACAAATGATATTATATTTTCCCCTCAACCATCGTTTTCTCTTGTCAAATTTTTCAACATTACATTGAAACCTGACCTCCTTCTTTGTTAAAATCTTGTGCTGTGATTCATTGTTTACAGAATGGAAATAATTTATGAGCATGTGCTTTGTTGAAATTTTGAAGCAAAAATTATAAAATGTTTCAAATATATGAATTAATAGGAGAGGTTGCATGGCAACTAGTCCTTGCCTTCAGCTTTACAATAGCTATCTTAGTCTCAAGTATGTCTCTTGCATGGCTCTATAGGGCTGAAATAAAGTCAGAGACATCATATACATTTAAAAATAATGTAATCAATTTGACTATTGAAGAAATTCCCAAATGTATATCAATAGTGGGACTTATTCCAACATATTGGGTAGAAGCTAGATCTACTAGAGTTGGTTTTGAAACATGTTCCTTACCAGAGCACCTTGCTAGTCATTTTTTGTATTTTTGTAGAAGCTATATCTACTAGAGACTCGGTTGTGCAACAGTTTCCTTAGCTAGAGCACCTTCACAACGATTAGTCTCCAGAAGCCATAACACATTGAAAATCATTAGTCTCATTGGCAGAATAAAGACTCTTAACTAGCTTTAAGATTTTCATTCGAGAGAACCACGACGGTCATTAGTCTCTAGAAGCCATAGCACGTTGACAATCATTAGTCTCATTGGAGAAACACAGAATCTCAACTGGAATTTAGATTTTCATTCAAATCACGGTGGCAAAATGTGCATTTAGATTGCATTGTAAGAATGTTGGACGCTCATAACAAATCATTGATGTTGGACTCTAATAACATATTGTTGATCTTGTTTATTTTTTTCGGGATCTTTTGCTTCCTATGTGTAGCATTAGTGTATGTAGAAATTCAAGACTTCATTTGTCCACATGTTTCTTATTTATAATGTTCCTACATCTGTACAATTTTGGTGTCCTGATACAAATCCCAATAAACTTCTCTAAATTACTATGTCAGAATTTACTGAAAGCCAGAGTAGTCACTATTCTAGAACCCATGAGAGCATATTTAACTATGATGGACTTTTGAATGGATGAGGAATCAATCCTTCCTCTGTAGTTCCAGGAACCTTAGGAGATGAGCATTGAGAGAAAATAACATGTATGATTCCTTTTTCTTTAGAAATTCTGATCAAATATTGGCATGCCTCCACCCTATCTCCCACAACAATACCATTCACTATCCGCTCGTTGATTACATTGAACAATACTGAAGGATCAGAATGCAACAACACCATTCACTAGCCCCTCCTTGATTACATCCAATGGCACTAAAGGATCATAAACATTAGTATATGCCTTGTTTACTTTAGCCCTTGCATTCTCTAAAACATCCAATTCTTTTGGTAAATAACCTAGCTTATCTATTCTTTGGAAAGACTGTTTCGAAGGATGATGATTTTCATGAATTTCTAGTTCTACAACATGGTCTGAATGAGCCACAACATCATCTACAAGTCCAACTCTAAGTGCCTCTTTGGAATCCAAGGCCTTTGAGGACAATAACATGTCAGACACACATTGAAGTCCAGCCAATCGAGGCAATAGTTGTGTGACTGCCTTGAAACCATCAATAAGAAAATGTTCATCTGAATCAAAAAGATTTATTGTTGATCCTAGGCATATGCACTCTTCAGATTTGTTTTTCAAAGCTTCTTGATCTTCAGTTCCCTCTTAGTCTTCCATTTCGACTGCCTTTTCAGTTCTTCTTATTTTTTCAACTTCTTTTTTATCTTCTACTTCAAGATCCTGAGTTTTAAGATTGTAATTTATCTTATCTTTCTTTGATAATAGCCATGTTTCCATTTTCTCTAACATGTTTGCAAAGTATCAGTTGTAATCTTCAAATTTATGATTTGGAAGCATTTTACGTACAACCTTCAATTCTAGTCCTCTCCTCGATATCACCCATAGCTGACCAAATTCATGCTCTGATATCATTGTAATGTATCCGGCTACATTTCCAAGCTATTCAGAGGAGATTATAGATTTCATCAAGCAAATGTTTCCGAAAATATTTACAATTTTCTCTAACAGTTTTCTATGAACAGTGTATGTGCAAATTAGGAAAACCACATTTCAAGGAAACATTCAATCTCCCAATCAATTTAGCACACAAAATGGTAGAGGCAATTTTTTATCTTCATTAGAGAAATTTTAAAGATTAAAAATTGGAGAAAGGACACCTTGGAGAGTCTTCAGATTTTCCAATCTAAATACGAATACAAGAAATTACTCCTAGATTATTCGACCTTCTCAATAGATCAACTGTTGAAGAACAAGTCTTGGTCCAATGATGTTTCCTCAATTTACTAGTGATGAACCACACTAGAAAAAGCATGTAGCTTCCCTTCTAAAGGCATGCCACATTCCAAACAAATAATTGAAGACCACTTTTCAGATTAGGATAATAAACTACAACCAAGCTAGGTATTTGGTCTCTTGTGAAATCAAAGTGCTAGAAATGAGTATATGATAGGTATGTCATGGATTTGATCCTTCTCCTGTAGACAGAACTAGAAATGAATGATTCGATCCCTCTCTAATTTGATCAGTTCACTATAGCTATAGAATTGCATCCTAATGGGCATTAAACTTGCAACCTAGTTGTCAATTATTTTTAAGTATTTGGCCCTCCTAACTTTCTTGCCCTGATTGGAACTTCTTTTCTATTGAGTCCTTCTTGAGTTCCTTTGATAGCCAAATTTTTCATAGAAACTTGGTATTTCTCCATGACCTCCTTTGCACCTGCACTCTCCCCTTTTTTTCTATGTGTTGTGTCTTCCATATTTCATTTAAGCCATGGGTGGAGGAGGAATTGCATTGCTATATGCCTCCTCTTTGGAGACAAATCCATTAATGGGCATAAAAATTTGACAAGTTCATCAACATATTTCTCATTGAACTTATATTTCTCTACTAGTATACAATCCAAGGGCCAATACCAAAGCCATCTAATTTTATTTAAATCCCCATGTATGTCAAAAAGGACCTGTGAATATATCCCACCTAAGGCGATATGATTTCAAACACAATCATTTTTCATCATAGGGTTATTCTAACACTAATAACATAAAATATTGACACACTTTCAGTAATATTATGATTCAAGCCCTAAAGAAACCCCAAAAACATGTACAAGGAGAAAGTAACCCATGTAATATTTAAGTAGGAGATCATTTATAACAAAACACCTTATGAGGTATATTTCCAAGAATCTCCATCATCAAGGTAAGGTGATCATGAAATAGAATCAAAAGTACCCATTCGAAAGTAACCAAAGAAAAGGGTAAACTTGTAGACATTGTTTTTCTATTACCAACCAAATCTAGCACTCCAAAAGAGTTGTATGATGGACCTCCACCAAATGTTTTGAAGAAATATCATCTTACATTATTTAACACTATAACCTACAAATCCATGTGGTATTTAAGCACACATAAAACACGAATCTATGCATGTTTTTTTTGCATAAGACAATAGTAACACCACTAATAATGACTAGTTATTTATACAAATGAAACCTCCAAAAGGAGCTTGAACATAAGAAGGTTTTGGAAAGATATTACTGTAGCTCATTGTGGTTATAACCTTCTGGGCTCTCAGGATCAAATATCATATCATCCTTAGCCAATTCAAAAACTATGCAAGCAAATGACCACTTGCCAACTAGTGTAGAATATTTTGAACCGAAAATAACCTCTAGGAATCAATATTTCCTTGCGTGAATATCAGGCATAAGCTACTTTGAACCCTATAAGAATTTCCCAAGTCTACAATTTTACATCTCAAATATATTGATCTGAGGCTCTAAATCTTAGCAGAATAACGAGCATTTTTGTCTTTCTATCTTCTCGATCTCCTCCTGCAATTTCCTTCAAGATGTTGATCTCATCCATGGTTGCTTTTGCATAATGTTGCCAGATTTTTTGCACCTTAAGAGCCAAAAATATTTGTATGAACACATAGAAACAAAACTCATACATCTTTCTAAAAATTAATTTATATTTTAAGGTCCTAGTTAAAAATCACGATCATAGGCAAAGCAATTTTGCACAATTAAATAGAGTGATATATACTGCATAAATGAGAAAAAGAAAGTAGATGGAGACAATGCAAACCTAACATGGGTTAGTGTGTTGAGACATACCTTGATTTCATGAGCCATCATTCGAATTAAAAACAACGCACCATAAGCATTTATATCAATCATTCAAAATATATAGCTTGGTAGTAGTCAGTGATCACCAATACATAGCTAGCCCTTGAATTTCTACATTTGTAGTTTTATTGTTGATTTATGTGATTGGTGTTGATGGGAAGTGGCCTCATCTTGGAAGAGTTATTTAATTTTCTCTTCATCATTCTTGTAGATGATAATTTGATCACATATTCAATTCTATAAATTTTAATCTCCATGCTAGATGATTAGGCCTCTACTGGACTGATGTTATAAATTTTCAAATACTCAAATGATAATGCAAATTGCATCAAGGAATGAGCGGCCTATAACTCCCAATCCATGGTGAGGAGTGCTTCCAACCCCTAAAAAAATAAGTGAGTCCATTAGTATGATTCACTACTTAGGGTTTCATCAACTTTGAAATGAATAAATCGACAAACTTAAGAACTATCATCTCATTCTAAATATTTGTATTGAGAAGCGGGAGGTATATGTTACCATGTCTCTTTACAGTCACGCCAGCACTTTGAAAACCTCACACTATCGAATTTGTGTTGTCTCAATTTTCACGCCCACAAATCTGTCGACTATGCCTCTGTTAAATGGATACCCAATCATCGACAAAGAAAATATTGAAGTATCTTCATTTGGACAGAAAGTTAGGCACACACATTAATCATTCCCATCATTTCCTAATAGTAGTTTTCATACCTCTATAGGCTAAGGAAACGTATGGACTAGAAATATTAAATAAATTAATAGAATATTAAACATATTAATAAAAATATTAGTATGTAATTCATTTTTTTTAGAAGTATAACCCAGATCATTATGGAATAAAACACTCGTGGCGCCTATTCCACCGATGTGCATTATGCATGCTATTTCATAATCAATGTGCTCCTGCATAATCTTTGGATAGTTCGAGAAGGTCTCCTGGAGACCCACGAGCCATCCATAGTTTCTTTCTAGGCATCAGTATCTCAACTACCGGGTCTGAGTAAGATGCATCAATGTATTGTCTCAAACAGACCCTACTGAGCCGGCTCTGTAGGATGCAGGTTTCGCTACCAACATAAAGGAACACTGTCTAGAATTTCGGATTGTATGGATATGTGAAGAGGGTCCCATTACAATGCCAGAAGTTGTTATAATGAATGCAGAGTCAGAAAATGCAGTGATGTAGAACCTAAATTAAGAGTAGGAATCCAGCGGCGAGGGTTGTAGAAGATGTAGGATCAACAATCGGAAGTAGAAAGTCCAAATAATTATTGAGACGGACTAGCCCTAATCCAGCTAATAACGTAGGACAGAGCTGGGTTTTGTTGAAATGCTAATTCCAACTGCAGCAAAAAACCGCCATGGGAGTTCCCCGTTATTTCTGTTTTCTTCCCTTTGCGATACGATTTGATCGCTATCACACATTGACCGCCCGTTTCACCCTTATGTATTCTGATTGCGATTTCGCGATGCGATCTGATTGCATATCACAAATCGCATTCATGAGTGTCAAGGCTCCCCTCTGTTTTGCGTCGAATGCGATTGCGTGATGCGATCAAATCGCAAACCGCAAATCTCATAATCCAATAGTTCCCGCAGTGTTAAACCTGTTCTCCCTATGATCAAATCTCAGCCATCCAATTAAGTCAACGGTTGATGTACAGGTTTGCAGCAATTTATGTGACGTAAACTAGAAGTTTCATTGACCGCCAGTTTTTTCAGTAAAAGTAATTAATGAAATCTAATGCGATTGGTAAATGTAGGTAAAAGTATTTATTTTTATTGTTTTTATTTTCACGGTAGTATGGCACAGTAAAACAAATGTAATGTCATGTTTTATTGTATATAAAACATAAAAAAAACATGAAATGAAAGTGTAGACGCAGCAACGCGATGAAAAAATTTGTAATGCACAACAGTGCAGAGACAATGTGATGTTCAGTGTTTTTGCTTAATGCATTTTATGTATGGCAGCGCAATACTGTTTTTGGTTAATATAAAAACTTTGTTATCTGTTATGTGAATCGATCTCCATTTCTATGGATTGAAGTAAATGTGGATGAAATTCTGGGATACAAATTAAAAGTTTCTCTGTGTTAAAGAAAACAGAGTATTACTCTCTGTTCATTGTTGTTTGGAATTATCAGAAATTCCCATCATGGTATCAGAGCTTGTCCAGGCTCTTTGAAGGTGTCAAAGAAGCTGAAGGAAGGATTTCTTGCTGCAGCAACTTCTCCAGCAGAGTGAAGACTTAGTCAAGAAAAAAACCCAAGGTATTTCTCAAGTTATTTCTGTGTTACTGTTGAGGATAGCTAGTTATTTTAAATACACAGTCAAGTATTTTGAAGCATAGTCAAGGAGTGCAAGAATGGCTGGAGCCAGCACTGGCATGGGTATTTGTAATACTCAGCTCCCACAATTTAATGGGAAAAACTATGACTATTGGGAAATAACCATGAGAGCCTTGCTTGCTTCCCAAGACTTATGGGAATTTGTTGAGGATGGTTTTGAAGAACCAACTGATGAAAATGAGTTTAATAATTTAACTCAGGCAGAGAAAGATCTGTTGAAGAGAAATAAGAAGAAGGATTCAAAAGCCCTCTACTTTTTTTATCAAGCAGTGCATGAGAGTGTGTTTCCAAGGATAGCAGTAGCTAAGAGATCCAAAGAAGCATGGCAAACTCTCAAGACAGCCTATAAAGGCATGGAGAAAGTGAAGGCAGCAAAACTGCAGTTTCCGAGGAGAGATTTTGAGAATCTTTGCATGAAGGAGTAAGATAATATTGACTCATTCTTCACACATGTGATTGGTTTGGTCACACAGATAAGGTCTCATGGAGAGATTCTTGAAGAAAGGAGGATTGTGGAGAAACTATTGAGGATCCTACCCTCAAGCTTTGATGTGATTGTCACCACCATAGAAGAGACAAAGAATCTCACAAACTTCTCAGTTGATGAACTACATGCGTCATTGATAACACATGAGTAGAGATTGAGTAGAAATGAAAACTCATCTCTAGAACATGCCTTTAAGACCCAGATGTCCTTTGGAAGAGGAAGAGGTAGAAGCCAAAATAGAGGTGGAAGAAACAGTCCAGCAAATGCTCAAGGAAGAGGCAGCAATCCAAATCAGAACCAAGGCCAAGGCAGCAGTCAACAAAGTGGACAACATCATGCTCAAGGACAAAGGTATGATAAATCCAATGTCCAATGTCACTATTGTAAAAAATATGGGCATTATGCAAATGAATGTAGGAAGAAGCAGCATGATATGAGTAATAGAACTAGTGCAAATTTCACTAGAGAAAATATCAGCCAAAATAATTTGTTTTTAGCTTGTAATATGGCTGAAGAAAAGAGTGAAGATGTATGGTTTCTAGACTCCGGTTGCAGTAACCATATGACAGGAAACATAGCCCTGTTTTCTATGTTAGATCAGAGTGTGAAGTCACAAGTCACACTAGGGACTGATAATAAAGTTTCTGTTATGGGAAAAGGAGAAGTAAATGTCTTAACAAAGAAAGGTGAAAAGAAAACCATAGTAGATGTTTATTATGTTCCTGGAATGAAATGTAACCTCTTAAGTATTGGATAACTTACTCAAAAGGGGTACAATGTTTTCTTTGTGGATGATGTATGCACCATCATGGATAAAGCACCCAGCAAACAATGTATTACTGAAGTGAAGATGACAAGGAACAGGATGTTCCCTCTCAGAATGAAGGCAGATTTAAAAAATGGAGAAGAAATAGCAGCAGTGACTCAAGAGGCTTTCCAAAGCGAACCAAAAGATGAAAATTGGTTGTGGCACTTGAGATTTGGACATCTCAACTTTGGAGGTCTTAACTTGTTGAGTAGAAAAGGAATGGTAAGAGGATTACCATTGATAGAGAAACCAAACAGCCTTTGTGAAGGTTGTATCTTGGGGAAACAACACAGAGAAAATTTTCCATCTGGGAAAAGCATAAGGGCAGAAGCACCCTTAGAGATTGTCCACTCAGATCTATGTGGACTGATTCAAACTCCATCACTTGCAGGAAGCCACTACATACTAGCATTTATTGATGATTTTACTAGAAAAACTTGGGTTTATTTCCTGAAGAACAAAAGTGAAGTGTTTGAAAGAATTTGCAATTTCAAAACACTTGTAGAAAACCAAAGTGGGCTGCATATCAAAGTTCTAAGAACTGATAGAGGAGGTGAGTATATCTCCAAAGAATTTCTATGTTTTTGTAGAGGAAATGGAATTCATAAGCAGTTTACCACTAGGTACACTCCGCAGCAAAATGGAGTTTCCGAAAGTAAGAATAGGACAAGCATGGATATGGAAAGGAGTATGTTAAAGGCAAAACATTTGCCAAATGTTTATTGGGCTGAAGCTATACAATGTGTAGCGTACATTTTGAATAGATGCCCTACAAAAGCAGTCATGAACAGAGTGCCAGAAGAAGCATGGAGTGGGACAAAGCAAGGAGTCACCCACATGAAAGATTTTGGATGTGTGGCTTATGCACACATTCCAGATCAACTAAGGAAGAAGTTGGACAACAAATTGGAGAAATGTATTTTCATTGGATACAGTGACGAATCCAAAGCTTACATGTTGTATAACCCATCCACCAAGAAGCTTATTGTGAGCAGAGATGTTCAGTTCATTGAGGAGGAAGCTTGGGATGGAAGCATAGAGAAAACAATGAATGTTAAAAACTCTTTTTCTCATGATGAAGATGATGAGGAGATGGCTGAAATACATCCCCAAACAGAAGCACCAACACAAGGGCAGCAAGGGACACCCTTGAGGAGAAATGAAAGTGCTTCTCCAAGCACACCACAAGGAGGAAATTCAAGTGCTTCTTCAAGCACTTGTACACCAAATGAAAGAGGTAAGAAGTTCAGAAATTTAAGTGAAATTTATGAACAAGAGGCAGCAAATGAAGGTATGAACTCTTTGTTTGCTTTGTATTGTCACGTTGATGACTCTGTTCATTTCAAAGAAGCAATTAAGGATAGGAAATGGATAGAAGCTATGGATGAGGAGATCAATGCCATAGAAGGAAACAAGACATGGGATTTAGTTGAACTATCAAAAGGAAAGGAAGTCATTGGAGTCAAATGGGTCTACAAGACCAAGAGTAATGCTGAAGGCAAAATAGAAAGACACAAGGCAAGACTTGTTGTCAAAGGATATAAGCAGCAGTATGGGAGAGGCTATGAGGAAACTTTTGCACCGGTTGCCAGAATGGAAACCGTGAGAGCAGTGTTGTCCATAGCAACACAAAACAAGTGGAAAGTTTACCAAATGGACGTGAAGTCAACATTCTTAAATGGAGTGTTAATGGAAGAGGTTTACATTGAACAACCTCTAGGCTATGAAAAGAAAGGCCAAGCGCACAAAGTGTGCAGATTGAAGAAAGCTCTTTATGGGTTGAAGCAAGAACCAAGAGCGTGGTACAGTAGGATAGATTCTTATCTACTGGAAAATGGATTTGAAAAATGTGAGGGAGAACCCACCCTCTACATCAAAGAAAAGGATGGTAAATTACTAATTGTTGTGTTATATGTTGATGATGTTATTTTCATAGGTAATGATGATTATCTTATTGAAAATTTCAAAACAGTCATGAAAGAAGAATTTGAAATGACTGACATGGGTTTGTTGAGATACTTCTTAGGAATAGAAGTAGAACAAAATGGAAATGGGATTTTTATCTCACAAGCAAAATATGTTAATGAAGTGTTGGAAAGATTTAATATGCAGGAGAGCAAGGCAGCAATCACTCCCACAGTGATGGGATTAAAACTCAACAAAGAGGACAACAACAAGGATTTTGATCCTAGTTTGTACAAGAGCATAGTTAGTAGCCTCATGTATTTGACTGCAACTAGGCTGGATATAATGCATGCTGTTAGTTTAATTTCTAGATTCATGGAGAGGCCAAAAGAAGCACATTGGCAGGCAGCAAAAAGGATTCTGAGGTATGTTAAAGGTACTAAAAGGTTTGGAATTTTATATACTGTTTCAGAATGTTCAGATTTAATTGGATACACTGATAGTGATTGGGCTGGAAGTGTAGATGATCGGAAAAGCACATTCGGTTATGTTTTTCACATGGGTTTAGGAGCCATTTCATGGGCTTCTAAAAAACAACCTATTGTAGCATTGTCTACAGCAGACACAGAATATGTGGCAGCTAAAGCAGTAGCGTGTCAAGCAATTTGGATGAGAAGGATGTTAAGGAGTTTATGCCAAGAGCAAGCAAAAGGAACTGTGATTTTTTGTGACAATAGTTCAGCTATTGCATTATCCAAGAATTATGTGTTTCATAAGATAACGAAACACATTGACACAAAGTTTCATTACATCATGGAATTGGTAAACAATGGAGAAATTGTTTTAGAACGCTACCGAACTCAGGAGCAGGTTGCAGACATCCTGACCAAACCATTGGGGCAGAAACGTTTTGAGTCTTTGAGGAAATGTCTGGGTATGACTGATAACCCAGTAGTTGAAATTAAAGGGAAGTGTTGAAATGCTAATTCCAACTGCAGCAGAAAACCACCATGGGAGTTCCCCGCTATTTCCGTTTTCTTCCCTTTGTGATGCGATTTGATCGCTATCGCATATTGACCGCCCATTGTACCCCTATGTATTCTGATTGCGATTTCATGATGCGATCTAATGGCATATCGCAAATCGCATTCATGAGTGTCAAGGCTCCCCCCTGTTTTGCATCGAATGCGATTGCGCGATGCAATCAAATCGCAAATCGCATAATCCAACGGTTCCCGCAGCGTTAAACTTGTTCTCCCTATGATCAAATCTCAGCCGTCTGATTAAATCAACGGTTGATGTACAGGCTTGCAGCAATTTACATGACGTGAACTAGAAATTTTATTGACCGCCAGTTTTTTAGTAAAAGTAATTAATGAAATTTAATGTGATTGGTAAATGTAGGTAAAAGTCTTTAATTTTATTGTTTTTATTTTCACGGGAGTATGGCACAATAAAAAATAAATGTAATGTCCTGTTTTATTGTATATAGAACATAAAAAAAACATGAAATGAAAGTGTAGACGCAGCAGCGCGATGAAAAAATTTGTAATGCACAGTAGTGCAGAGACAGTGTGATGTGATGTTCAGTGTTTTTGCTTAATGCATTTTATGTATGGCAACGCAATACTGTTTTTGGTTAATATAAAATCTTTGTTATCTGTTATGTGAATCGATCTCCATTTCTATGGATTGAAGTAAATGTGGATGAAATTCTGGGATACAAATTAAAAGTTTCTCTGTGTTAAAGAAAACAGTGTATTACTCTCTGTTCATTGTTGTTTGGAATTACCAGAAATTCCCATCAGGTTTCAGAGGAACAGAAGCGACTACACCAGGATTTGGGAAAATGGCAGGTTATATGTATGTATAATTTATACCTAACAGAGTAGTGCGCTAAAACTGCTGGACAACAAATTACCAATGTCAATGTTGTTGTTACTTAGCCCATGCATGGGAACAACCTGGGATATCGACATTTCCAAATTCTGGTTATGATGCTAGTAAGCTCATTAATTAAGAAGGTAAGGCAACATATCTTATTATAAAGCTATCAACATCTCTATCTCTATATAAAGCTCGAGCAACTGCAGGATGAGATCGATATTATGCGTTTCCAGATGGAGAGACAGTAAGAGAGGCATAGGTAGCGTAGGCAAAGCCAAAGGATGTAGGAGCATAGGAGACTCACAAGCCATCCATAGCTACCTTGCTAGGCATCGATATCTTAGCTACCTGGAGTGAGTAAGATGATTCATTGTAGTGGCTCAATCAGACCCTACTGAGACGATTTCGTAGGATGCAGTTTGCGCTAACAACACAAACGCACACTATACAGCATTTTCGTTTGTATGGATACAAGTAGAGGATCCCATTACAGTGCCATAAGCTGTTATAACAAATGTAGAGCCAGAAAATGCAGTGATGTAGGACCCAAATTTAGAGTAGGAATCTAGCGACGAGGCATGTAGTAGATGCAGGATCAATAGTTGGAAGTAGTGAATCCCAATAATTATCGTGACTGACTAGCCCTAATCTGGCTGAGAAGGTAAGATGAAGCTTGGTTTCGGAGGAACGGGAGTGACTATGCCAGCATTTGGAAAAATGGAAGGTTATATGTATATAAAAGTTGTACCTAGTAGAGCAGTGCATTGAAACTACTTGACGACAAATTACCAATATCAATGTTGTCACCTCGCCCATGCATGGAAACAACCTGGGATATCCACAGTTCCAAATTTAGGTTATGATACAAGTAAGCTCATTAATTAAGAAGCTAAAGTAGCATATCTTATTGGAAAGCTATCAACATCTCTATCTCTATATAAAGCACGGGAAACTGCACGATGAAATCGATATTATGCCTTTCCAGTTTGAGAGATAGTAAGAGAGGCATAAGTAATGTAGGCAAAGCCAAAGGAAGTAGGAGAATAGCGAACAATAACATAAGTGACATTCTGCGACATTCGTACTACAGTAAGAGGCCTTTTAAATAATTCTAAATAGACTATGGATCTTTGGTGAGGTGGAAGAAAGTCACTCCATACATGTTGAGGACCTCCTTGCACCATACATAAATCCCTAATGCCTCTTAGTTCTATGGTGGCAGAGCGAGAAGACGCTCCTTAGTTCTATGGTGACAGAGCGAGGATGCTTCGACAACATTAAAAAATGTAAGAGAGTTCGTTGCCTCGTCAGCTTCTTCAGTCTCTTCTTCTAACTCGAGAGCAAGGCATTAAGAAAACTCTGGAAGTGTGTGTGGAAAATAGAAAGCGAAGGGAATTTCATTTTGAACTATATTTCAGGTAAATAAATAGAAAGAAAAACCCCTATATATGAAAAGGGCCAATGACTGATAGTACTACACAAAGGAATGAAAAAGAACTATAGTCTGTTATAAATGGTCATATACGTATTAACCACTTCCTTCATGTATTCCTCATCGGTTGATGAAGAAATTTGGAATGTAGAGCTATCAGTAGAAGACCTCATCGAGCCCTCGACCGACTCCTGAGTTTCTCTCCACCATACATGAAAGAGTCTCCCATTCCATTGGAATGAAGGTGATAGATTTTGGACACTTTATATTTTATGAAGGTAGATCGCTCAATAAGACCCTGCATGCCAGATTCCTATAGCTTTCTAATTAGGTTAGCTTCGCAAGTAGAGCTAGCTAGCATTTTCCTCAAGTGTCTGCAACAAACGGCCTGAACTTCCCTCCCTCTACTTACCCTCCAAATATAGAACATGTGGGAAGGGCCATACAGAGCGTATGCTCTCTTACCCTTTGCGTAATCAATATATAACTAATCCGTGTTCTATCCACAGTAATTTCCAATCATCTAGAACCACTAAAGGCCTTATGTCAGTGCCCTTTCCTGAGAAGGATTGTTGGAGCGACAGAGACTTCGTGGAAAGGAAGGGTTATCACTGAGTCATGCGATGATGTATAGCTTTATTGTCACAAAGCGGTGAGATGGGGTGGGATGCGGGAAATCTCAGTGTAGCTACATCCTCGTCGTAAAGAAAGAAGCCAATGCCTCTTGATCAGACGAGGAAAATAGGAAGTTGCTTTGCATGGTTGTAGAGGTGGCAATTGTAAAGGCCACAAATTGAAAAAGTATTCAAAAGAGGTACAAGGATTTCATTTAAATATTTAGTGTTTAGAACTAATGTTAGTATTAGTTTCACTTGAAAAAATAATAAAGAAACATTCTAATTTAATATATGGTTATAAATTCTTGGCTTGGGGAAAAGGCCAAATAAAATGATGAAACTAAAAAGCTAGAGTGAGTGCATGATAAAGCTTAAAACTATAACTTAATTTACAGAGTAACTAATGTTTAGTAACCAAAGAGTCCCATGGCAGACGACAGAGATTAAAAATATATCACAAGTATATCTTGGGCCGTGACTCATTATTTATAAAAGGGAAATAATTCGGGAGCATGTGCTTTGTTGAAAGTTTGAAGCAAAAATTACAGAATGTTTCAAATATATGAATTAATAATCTATCACCAGTATTAGAGTAAAAATAACTATCACAAGTATTAGATGAAACTGAACCGAGTATGTGTTTTTTCAAATTTATTTATAAGGTTTATATAAATTTCAAATTTACTGTGTTGAGCACAACTAAAATTCAAGATGCAATTTTTTTAAGTCTAAAATTTTGTCTACAAGATTCTCTAATTAAAATAGATTTATATTTGTTTTGAACAATGCATTAGTATACTTATAGTTGTTTTTAACAATGTACTAATAAAATATTTTAACAATAAGATTTTTTTAATTTTAACTTGTTTTGTATAATATATAGAATCATTTTTGTTATTAGTATTTTTAAAATTTATACATCAATTCTATATGGAATATTGAAAAATTACAATTCTCTATCATATTTTTAATTAGAAACTATAATTAGAAAAACTTGTTAATGGAACAAATTCTACCGAATGCAACTAGTACGTGTGGCTCAAATTATGTTGCACTAAAAATTGTATAAAAAATTATAATTAACATTAACCTAGATTAATATAATTCAACATGAAAAATGAATTATAATTATAAAAGCTTATTTATGGAACACATGCTAGTGAGTGCAACTAGTATTAGCCACTCGAGTTATGTTGTACTAAAAATTGTATAAAAAATTATAATTAACATTATCTAATATTTATATAAGTCAATAGACAAATTGAATACTGTAGGCTTGCTTTGGGTGAAACTAAGAGATGTGAAGTGATAAATTAATTTCTTGCTAAGGCTCAATAACTACACAAATTTTTTTGGGTAGTAAGTACTAGTAAGTCTATACATCTACAATTTAACTCCTATATAAGTGTTGAAGAAAACATAAATATTGGTGAGAAATAACTATTGGTAAGCATATTTATTTACATCTTATTCCTATCCATTTTTAATTCAATAATTGTTTAAATTATGGTGGGAATTAACAATGGTAAATTTGTTGGAGTAGATTTTACATGCATATTGCAACCATATCCATAAAAATAGTTTTTTAATAATATTGAAAAATAAATATTTAATCTTTAAACTTGAATATTATAAGAAACAAATAGTGGAAAAATCTATTGCTAGAGTCTTGTCTTGATAAGGACTAATAAAATACATACACTCTATCTATACATGATTATAAAATCTTTTACTCAACATGTATCTTGAAATGTTTGATTTATAGCCCACATTAAAAATGATTTTTGTTATTAATATTTCTTAAATATTACATATGAACTCCATATTATACATATAATAAATTAGACATGTCCCTAATAATGAAAAATAAAATTACAAGGAAATTTTAAATTTAAATTATTTTATTTTCCTCTATGTAAAACTAATAGAAAACTATGTTATTTATTTTTTATAGTAATTTTTTTTTGTTATTAATGTATATTAGTTTCAAATGTTACATGTAAGTCAATTATAAAATATATTACACATTATCTGATATGAATAATATTATTTTGACATGCAATTTGTCAATTACATAAAGTCCTTTACTAAAAATTAGATTAGAATTTGTTTACATTCAATAACTTTATAATTAAAGTATTTGATTTATGGTTGGCATTGGTTCTATTACTAATATCTTTTAATTTATTCATGCAAGTATTATTTTATCATTTTAAAATATAACTTTGTATTACATCATCTCTCTCATACTCAATTATAGAGTGACACAATCATTTTTAATGAGATTTGTTGTTTGGCATAGTCTCACACAATAATTTTTAAGATAAAAGTCATCTTTGAATTAGAAAGAAGGAGTTACAGCTCATAGGTGAGTACTGCACCTGGAGACTGCACTCATACAAAGATAACTCTCTCCGTACGCTCTACTATTCATGAATGAAAGATTACATCATTAAGTACATCACTAGAAATCAGGTAGTTGCAAACAAACTCCTAAACTCTAGGAACAAATCCTAAACTAAGGAGATACGTTACAACTTATGTAACCATTTCTCCATTAATACAAAATAATATTAATTATTTTCAACTCCCCCCCTAATGGAGAAAGGATTATTCTGAACTCCTAGCATCCCTCTAAACAATTCAAACTTTACACGCCCAAGAGGCTTAGTAAAAATATCAGCCATGTTATCACAAGTTTTACAATATTCAACACATATCTCTTTTGACTGTTGCTTCTCTTGAACAAAATGAACTTGAGTATCAATATGCTTGGTATTTTTATGAAAGACTGGATTGTTTGCAAGCTTGATGGTACTCTGGTTGTCAGTTTTGATGATTGTTGATTCTTTCTGCTCTTCTCCTGCATCGTTGAGAAGTCTTCCCAACCAGATAGCTTCATATGTGGCTGCACACAATGCTTGGTACTCAGCTTCACATGAAGATAGAGCTACAGTGTGCTGCTTTTTGCTGCTCCATGCTATGAAACCGGATCCAATGTTGAATGCGTAACCTGTGATAGATCTTCGATCATCCAAGTTACTTGCCCAATCGGAATTTGAAAAACCTGCTAGAATAACATCAGAAGTGTCAGTGTACAAAATGTCATAATTACTAGTACCACTAAGATACCTCAACACACTTTTTACTGCGACCCAGTGACTTTCGAGTGGTTTTGACATGAACTGGTTCAACACACTAACAGAATATGCCAAATCTAGTCTACTTGTAGTCAGATATATCAAACTGCCAACTAGCTATCTGTACATAGTGGCATCCACCTCTTTAGTGCCATCGTCACTGCTCAACTTTAAATTCTGCTGTGATGGTATTGCTGCTAATCTGCACTGCTCCATTCTAAGCCTTTCCAACAAGCTTCTGGCATACTTCCCTTGAGTAAGAAAAGTTTGTCCAGAATCTCTCCATACCTCCAATCCCAAGCAATAATGAAGGTTTTCGAGATCTTTCATCTCAAACACTTGTGACATATGTTGCTTGATTTCTCTGATCAGATTGTTAGCATTGCCTGTTATGAGCATATCATCTACATACAAAGAAATCAAAATAATTTGCCTCTGTTTATTAAACTTGGTATATAGATTTGGATCATTCAAGCTTCTATGAAAGCCATGCTGAACCAAAAATGAGTCAATTTTCTCATACCACGACCTGGGTGCCTGTTTTAAACCATAAAGTGCCTTTTTCAATTTACACACAAGATGTTCCTGTCCCTTTTTCACAAAACCTTTAGGCTGTACTAAATAATTTTCTTCTTTCAAGTCACCATTCAGAAATGCAGACTTGACATCTAGCTGGTGTAGCTGCCATTTTTGTTTTGTTGCTAAGGAAATTAGCATTCTAATGGTGTTTAATTTGGCTACATGAGCAAAGGTGTCATCGAAGTCTATTCCCTCTTGCTGTGAGTAACCCTTTGCTACCAGTCTAGCTTTAACTTTCTCTATACTCCCATCTACATTTAATTTTGGTTTATACAGCCATTTACATCCTATGGGGGTTTTACCTTCAGGCAATTCAACCAAATCCCAAGTATGGTTTCTGTTTATTGATTCAATTTCCTCATACATTGCAGCCCTCCATGCATCAGATTTACTTGCTTCCTCATAATTTACAGGTTCTACAATGTTTAAAATCTTTGACATTAATGCATAGCCTTTCAATTTAGATGATAATCAAGTCTTCCTACCTGATCTCCTTGGTAGGGGACTTACCTCAATTTCAACCTTTTCCGAGCTTGCATCTTCATTGATTATATCATCTGTTACTTCTTCTTCTTGTTTCTCCTCCTGCTCTTCATCTTCCTCACTGTTTTCTTCCAATAGCAATGGAATGTTCCATTCACTGTTAGAGTCATTCTTTCCTTCTTCAACCTGTTCATGAAATATGACATCTCTGCTTGCAAACACCTTGTGAGTCACAGGATTAAATAACTTATATGCCTTGAACTCAGTGCCATATCCAACAAATATACATTTCAGGGCTTTAGGATCTAACTTCTTCCTATCTACCTTAGGTATATGAGCATAAGCTTTTGACCCAAATATTCTTAAATGACTCACTGCTGGTTTGAATCCAAACAATGCTTCAAAAGGGGTTTTGAAGCCTAAACATCTAGTAGGACTCCTATTCTTTAAATATACAACAGTGTTAATAGCTTCTGCCCAAAGACCATTTGATAGACCCTTACCTTGAAGCATGCTCCTTGCACACTCCACAAGAGTTCTGTTCTTTCGTTCTGCCACTCCATTCTACTGTGGAGTGTGAGGCACTGTAAATTGTTGCACAATCCCATGATGCTTGCAGAAATCCATGAACTCTCCCAACTTGTATTCTCCCCCTTGATCTGAGCGAATAATTTTTATCCTTTTTCCTGTCTGGTTTTCTACCTTGGATTTAAACTTTTTAAAGTACTGAAAAGCTTGACTCTTTTTACTCAGAAAGTATACCCATGAAAATCTAGTTCAATCATCTGTAAATAAGAGAAAGTAATATGCTCCTCCTAATGACCTGGTTTGTATAGGTCCACAGATGTCTGTATGCACCAGTTCTAAAATGTCTCTTTCCTTTCTATTAACATGTAAAGGAAACTCTTCTCTATGCATTTTCCCTAATGCACATCCATCACAATCCAGCTTAACATTATGGAAAACAGGGAGTCCATCGACCATACCTTTTCTCTGAAGTAGGATGAGGTCTTGCAGATTAAGATGGCTGAATCTATGATGCCAGAGATTTTCGGCTGTCGATCCAGCTGCAACCATTGCCTGTTATGGCATACTCTTCACATCTAGTCTGTACAGATTCCCCACGCGCACTCCTGTTGCAACTGTTTCCATCTGGCTATCCTTAATGACACAGTTAGTCTTAAAGAATTGAACTTGCATGTCCTGATCAGTAATCATTGAGACAGAGACCAAATTTTTCTTAATTCCTGGAACATACAGTACATTTTTAAGGTGTCTAATGTCACCGCTAGGTAATTTTATAGGAATCTCACCATGTCCTTTGATCTCATGTCCACTATCATCTCCTAAATAGATTTTCGACCCACATGAAGTTTCTTCAAGAAATTCAAACCAATCCTTCTTACCAGTCATATGTGAGGATGCGCCAGAGTCGACATACCATATGTCATCCTCATCTTCCTTTGAAGCTAAAAGAGCACAATCGACTATAAATAGTCGAAGTTTGTGGCTATGATCCTCCTCTTCCTTAATGAAGTAACCCTTATGTTTTCTCTTTTTGTTTCTTCCTTCGTCTGCCTGCCTTTTATAACAATCTCTAATCTCATGTCCAGGTTTCCCACAGTAAAAACATTTCTTGGTGGGAAAATTATTAGCATACATACCTTTACACGGTCTCTTCTGAAATGTGTTGGCTCCTCTATGATGTTGCTGTTGCGGTTACTGATGCTGCTTCCCTTTAAATTGTCTCCTTTTTGCCATCAGAGCAAGGTCATTGCTCTGAGATTTCAAATTTTTTCGTCGCTCTTCTTCTTGTATCAGAATCCCTGTCAGCTCTTCAAATGAAGGGGCTTTCTTCCTTGCTGACAGCCCTGTGATAAATGTCTGGGAATTATCAATCATTCCATTCAACGTGATCGTAACCAGATCTGAATCGGAAACTTTCTCTCCGATATCTCCCAATCTGTCCTTTAGGTCTTTGACTCTCGTAATGAATCCAGCAGCAGTTTCATTCTCCTCCATCTTCAATGCAAACAACTTTCCTTTGAGTGACAAGACACGATTTGAGTTCTGCGTCTGGTATAGGTTTTTAATGGTCGTCCAAATGTCAGCGGCCGATTTACAGTCTCTAATATGTGGGATAACATTGTCCTTGACGGACATCTTCAATATGACCTTTGCTTTTGTCTCCCTTTTATCCCAATCTTGTTCTTGTGTGGCTGATCCTGATCTCAACTCATTTCCTGTTACGATCGACCAGGCATTTGCACTTTCAAGTGCATTCTGCATCTTGAATTTCCAGTTGTTGAAATTTGATTCATCGAGTTTGCCAGACTCGTGGAGATATGATTCTAAACTATTATTCATACTGACTTATACCAGATCTGATCCTCTGTTTTGCTGAAAAAAAAATGTACCTTCAATGCGTCACCATCGGGCAAGTCCGATCTGCTGCCACCGAATAGATCCGGAACTCCAATGCGCCACCACCGGGCAAGTCCGATCTGCTACCACCGAACAGATCCAGAACTTCAATGCGCCACCACTGGGCAAGTCCGATCTACTGCCACTGAGTAGATCAGGAACTCCAATACGCCACCACTGGGTTACTCTGATCTGCTGCCACCGAACAGATCCAGAAATTCAAAGTGCCACCACCGGGCAACTCCGATTTGCAAAAATCGCAGATTTTTCAATGAGAAAGAGGTTGGCGCTCCTTCGACAGTGAAATACCCGCGCCGGAAACAAAATCTACGCGAGGCACGAAATTGGTGTGATTAACTCTTGATTTTCCGTGCCAACTGTACTTTCTGGCGCGCTTATCACCCTCAGAACCGCGCCAAGTGGTGCGACTGTTCCTTAAAAACCAGTGCCAGCTCTTCTTTCCGCTCAAAAATGGTGTGACTATTCGTGTCAAACCCGCACCAACACTTCCTTGCGCTCAGAGATGATCAGTCATCTGAGACCTGTCCTCAGGTGTTACTGCAGTCCACCTGATTCTACAAATGCCGCCACTACAGTTCTATAATCAATGATGCATCCTAAAAAAGTTAAGGCTATCCCTACTCTGAGCTCTGATACCAAGATAAAAATCAGATTTGAATTAAAAAGAAGGAGTTACAGCTCACAGGTGAGTACTGCACCTGGAGACTGCACTCATACAAAGAGAACTCTCTCCCTACACTCTATTATTCATGAATGAAAGATTACATCATTAAGTATATCACTAGAAATCAGGTAGTTGCAAACAAACTCCTAAACTCTAGGAACAAATCCTAAACTAAGGAGATACGTTACAACTTATGTAATCATTTCTCCATTAATACAAAATAATATTAATTATTTTCAACTTTTTAATGAGGTTGGTTATTTGGAATAGTCTCACACAATAATTTTTAATAAGGTTCGTTATTTGGCATAGTCTCACACAATATTTTTTAATGAGATTTGTTATCTGGCATAGTCTACCTTATAGAAGAAATAGCAATTTTCACCAAACTTTGGCAATATAATTTCAAACAAGATTGTAATTTTTTGTTGTTTATAATTATTTTAATTCAAGAGTTTAAATTACTTACACTGATATTTAAAAAAAATCTAAATTTTTATTAATATTAACCACAAAAAAATGTCAAAAAAATTGATTCAGTTTATTAATTCTATGATATACACTATTAATTCTATTAGCTCTATTTGTTAGATTATGAGTATTTTATTATTTATTTAAATTATATTTTTTAAATATACTATGATAGACTTAATTTGTACATTAAATTTGTCAAATTAACAATTTTAAACCAAATATAACATAAAGTTCATCCTAAAATAATAAATAAATATATAAATAAAAACAAATAAACTCTGTTAAATTCAAATTCATCGTAAAATATTGAAGAATAAATAAATATATAAATAAAAACAGCCAAACTCTGTTAAATTCATCTTATTCCGCATTCAGAGTAGTTCAATAAATCGAAATCGTTATTCATTTTATTGTGAATTTAGAATCAAGTAGTCTAACGAGGCAGAGGAGTTGTTTGGAAAGTTATGGAAATTCCAGTGATATTTAGAGAAAATCTAATCGTTGTTATAGTTGTTAAACTCCAAAATTTTAGATAGAATTTTTTGATGGCTGAATCCATTTCTACCATCAAAAACACTATTCAAACACTGCTTCTTTGAAATTTTTTTGCCCAGATTAATTTAACCAGACGAAAGAGCTGAAAAGATCGAAATCTTTAATATTCCTTACTGTAGAGATTTTGCAGATCCCAATACAAAATCACGAGGGTACAAAATCACGTTCAGACAGCCTGCCTGAACATATTTATATTTGTCGACGATTACGTGGATATTTTTTTATTTATGAGCATGAAATAATTAAGATATGAACCAGTATTCGATGGTTGTTGAGTCGAACATTGTTTAATTTTTTTTCGCAGAGAGATCGATTCACACGGAGGTGAGGTGCATGACACATACTTCCATGATTTGTGGAATGTATGTATTCTGAATAGTTTAAATCGTTGCTTAATGGGGGTGGATGCCTGCTTTTTGATGCTGCTGTTTTCCATTTTTTTTCATGCAAAGTCATCAAAAATGGTAAAGCGTACCCTGATCGATAATGGATAAGTGAAATTGGATGTCTTGATCCAACGAAGCAGTTGGATGTTAATTACGCCACAACAAAGCGATGAAGAAAAAAAAGCCTAATAGTAATCTGCATGTTATTCGATAGAGCGGAATCCATGGTCGGAAGTGATCGTTGCAGAAAATTGTATTCAATCCCCAGAATACCGACTGCATACCGTGAATGCAGAATCTTTCAGAGACTGACGTCAAGGAGATGAATTTTCGCCACGTAGAAGCGTATGAGGTCACCACGGTATCTAACAGAGAAATGTTGGTTCCGTGTCTATTATGGAAAGAGTTTTAAAAACAATATTTAAGATAATTTATGGGTAATTTGTTTTAACTCAGGAAATTTTTTTTTTAAATTGTTTTAAATATTATCATTAAACTGGTCTCTCAAATTATTGTTCTAAAAAATTGTTTTTATAAAAATAATATAGAATACATGTATTACTATTTCTTAATAGCCAATTCATTTTGTCTTAACTACAGGATTAAAAAAATTTGTAAATTGCCTTGAATATTGTCTTTAAGTGAGTGTCTAAAATTATCGTCTTAAAATTTTGTGTTTATAAAGACAATATATAATATATGTATTATTGTCTCTTTAGAGACAATTCATTTTTGTCTCTCAAGAGATAATCACTACGATTAAAGATAACTTCTCTATAGAGACAATGTATCTTTAATCCTAGTTATTGTCTCTAGGGAGACAATAAAAATTTACCTTTAGAAATATATATATATATATATATATATATTGTGAATCTTTTTGTTTCTTCAATGACTAAATCATGTCAAGGCACGATGAAACTAAACCACAAACCTCCTTTTTGCTTCTTCCACTTGAAACCAAAGAAGAGTCATGAATCAAGTCACACCGAGTCCTACCATGCCTCTACATAACTCATGTTTATTTCGTGGTAGAATCTTAGTAAGCATATGAGTAGAGTTCCTATCTATATGGATCTTTTCCAAGGATAATTGTTCTTCCTCCAACACATGGTGGATCCAATGGTACCTTAAGTCAATATGCTTGGTTTTTGAATGAAATGCTGGGTTTTTCCCCAAGTGAATGGCACTCTGACTATCACAATATAACACATACTTGTCCTGCTTTATTCCTATCTCTCCTAGGAATCGTTGCATCCACAACATCTCTTTACAAGCTTCTATTGCAGCTATGTACTCTGGTTCTATTGTAGAGAGGGCTATTATTCTTTGTAGCCTTGACATTCAAGATACTGTTGCACCAGCACATGTATACAAATAACCTACAATGGACTTTTTGGTGTCCATATCTCCAACCATAGCTACATCTGTAAATCCTTCAAGCACAGTCTCATCATGACCAAAACATAAATAATATTGACTAGTACCCTTGAGATACCTCAAAATCCATTTTACTTCTTGCCAATGTTGTTTGCCTGGATTGGCAAGGAACCTACTCACTACTCCCACTAAATATGCAATGTCTGGTCGTGTGCATACCATGGCATACATCAAGCTGCCAACTACTGAAGCATAAGGAATCTTGTTCATCTCTTCTTTCTCCTTGTCATCACTAGGACATAATTTAGTACCCAGCTTGAAGTGGGCTGCAAGGGGTGTACCAACTGGCTTGGCATCCTTCATATTAAACCTGTCAAGCACCTTCTTGATATATTTTTCTTGTGACAACCACAACATTTTGTTTTTCTTGTCACGCATAATCCGCATGCCCAATATCTGTTGTGCTGATCCCAAATCCTTCATTGCAAATTTGCTACCCAAATCTTTCTTCAACCTATTGATCTTATTCTTATCATGCCCAACAATCAACATGTCATCCACATATAACAATAATATGATATACTTTCCTTGATCATACCTCTTGATATAGACACAATGGTCAGCTTCCAACCTCTGAAAACCATGTTCCAACATGAATGAATCAAATTTCTTGTACCATTGTCGAGGTGCTTGTTTCAACCCATAGAGACTCTTCTTCAACCTACAAACAAGGCCTTCTTTACCTTTTTCTATGAAGCCTTCTGGCTGCTCCATATAAATTTTTTCCTCCAATTCACCATGATGGAAAGCAATTTTTACATCTAACTATTCACATTCTAAGTCCAAAGTTGCAACTAGACCAAGAATGACTCTAATGGATGACATTTTAACAACAGGTGAAATTTTTTTAGTGAAGTCAATACCTTCTTTTTGGGCAAAACCTTTCACCACCAGCCTTGCTTTATACCTCTCCTTCTTTTTGTCACCTTCATGTTTAATCTTGTAAACTCATTTGTTTTGTAGAGCCTTTCTACCTTTTGGGAGGTTTACCAACTCCCAAGTTTTATTTTCCAGCAAAGAGTTCATTTCTTCTTACATTGCTTTCTTCATTCTTCACTGTGCTCAACTTTACAGGCTTCTTGAAAACAATTAGGCTCACCTTCATTAGTCAACAAAATATAGTTTGAAGGAGGATACCTTTGTGAAAGCTTATGAGGCCTAGAAGATCTGTGAACCAACTGTGGTGGTGCATTATTAGGTTGAATCTCCTCTAAAGGTTTTGTTGATCTATGGAAAAGGTATGTATATCTTACTTATTTCATCATCATTTTCTTTAGTTATATCCCTTCTACACCCTAAACGTGTTAATATATCAAAGGATTATGGTAAAAATAAGGAAATTATCTATCATCACGATTTAGCTAACTGTTATCATGCCTTATGCAGGAAAAGGATGAAATGGAACAATTGCTATTCCCTAGCCAGGAAACAATGTACAAGTAGTAAGCCAAGGATAGGAGCATTCAGTATAGGATGAGAAAAAGGGAGATCATAGGATCAGCGCAAAGACAAAAAGTTAACTGAAGATGGAAGATTGCACGAATCCCTCAGGATCTCTTGATCCTGAGGGATCACTGTTACTATTTTAGCCTTCTTATCGCTTGGCCATTATAAAATGCAGCGAATGTAAAGAGAACGAGGATTGGAGATTATTCAAAAATTACTATTGTACTTTTACTTTGATCATCGACTCTCGTTATTGAAACAGAGTACAAACTAGCTATAACTATTTTGCAAATGATTAATATATAATGCAGTTGATGTTCCTTTTATCATACTGAAGTAATCCGGTGGTGTTCACTGGCGGCTAAGGGCCCATCCCTGGTGGATTCACTTGATGTTCCTGTATCATTCTTTTACAAATTCTATCATGTGATGGTTTGGTTTGATTTCCATTTACTGTAATCACATTGCTTTACTATTTCATATTCCTAGACTTAACGTAGTTACTCTGTTTTACATGCTATAGAAGTATTGGTTCAAGTTGTTATTTAATTACCTGTTTAAGTATTATTTTATTGTTATTTCAGATTTAGTCATTTGAGTTCAACATTCTATTTCCAATCTAGTAATTTAGTTCAACGTGCTATATTGAGATTCTCCACTGTAAAGAGCATTGATTACTGCTGTCTACGCTTTCAAACCGAGATCCCTACTATTCAAATTATAAAATACTTTTGGAATATCAATCAGTTAAAATAGAAATGAGTTATTGTTACTGTATTCTTCACTGATACGTGAATGAATGTTTGGTTTGGTTTCGTTAGTAAGTTAAGCTTTCTTTTAATTGTAATTTGAGTTCACTAGTTGCATCCATTTACTCTTGTATTTGAAAGCACTGTACTGCAATTTAGAAACATTACTCTTGAGTAAATAGCCGCCACACACTGTGTACACTTTTGAAATAGAAATTATTGCCCAGATTGATAACTAATGTGAAGATAATTAGGAGTTAAAAAGACACCTTTTATACTTCAACATTTGGGCGCCGTTGCCGGGAAGAGTGTAGCCATTTCTAAAGAGTAGTATACATTTGATGTTTGTTTGTTAGGAGAGAATTGGATATTAAAAATGGAAGGTAAGAACTTATGTACGAAGCATGTAAAATCCCTGCTCCCCCACTCGCTTTCCAACATAATTGTTAAGAACTTAGGGTAGAAGTAAATATTTGAGTTGTGTGTATGACTAAGAAGAAAAAACTTGAAAACAATCCAAATCCACTACCCAAATCCGACAAAGCTAAGGGACCAGTGACCCTTGGTCGATCAACCTTCATAGACGACATCATTAAGAAAACCGAATCTCAGCCATCAGTAGGCCCTAGGAAAGTTGCTTCCAGACAACCTACTGGCTCCCTTCGGGCCACAAATTCAACATCTGTAGCCTTTGCTGAGGTACACAACAAAACAGAAGAGACCGAGCAGAGTTTTCAAGAAATTGAAAATTTTCGCCCAATCTCTTGGCAAGAAGGGAATTCTAATAATCTCCGTGAAGGAGGAGGAGAAACAGGGGAAACAGAGGAGCCAAGATCCCCTCAGGTAATAATTCAACTAGGAACACTCAACACCCCAGATAAAGGGAGTGCCATTAAGTTCATTCAAGAAGAAACCAGGGAAACTGAGGAGCCAAGATCTCCCTAGATAATAGTTCAACAAGGAACACTCATTGTCCCAGACCAGGGAAGTGTTGTTAAGCTCATTCCCATCCCTTCTAGCCATCCTAGGAACAAATCTTTGGAAATCTGAGAAGGGTATTGGCACATATTTGATCAAATGGCCCAGAACCAACAAACACCTCAGACCTCCACACTGCAGTATCCCATCGTTGACACAACAATCAACGCACCTATGAAAGCCATTCCTCTCCAGAATATTCCTACCTTTCATGGGCTGACATCAGAAGATCCAGATGCATTTCTATTTGAGTTTGATGTATTGTGCCATGGGTATGGCTATACCACCGATCCCCAAAAACTAAAGCTATTTCCCTCCACATTGAAAATGGCAGCCTTACAATGGTTTATGGGATTAAGTGGGGGCACTATAAATGACTGGGATTAGATGAAAACTGCTTTCCTAAAGAAATATTAGGACTATTGCAAATCCAGGGAATTAAAGGATGAGATATTTCAAATGACAGCAAGACCTAGCAAAACACTAGAAGAATATGTAGAATGCTTTCAATACAATCTCCAGATATCTCCCTATGCATCTTTGCGCTTGCCTAATAATGTGTTAAAAACTACAGTAATTAAAGGTATGAAAGAACAATGGATTGAAACATTAAACATTATGGGTAAAGGCGACATATATCAGGAAATCTTCACTGACATCATTAATTTGTGCATTAGCTGTTCAAGAGGCAGCATAAGATTGAAGCCAACAGAGTGCGACATGATAACAAGGGATAATAAAGTCTCTGGTGGAGGAATAACTCGCACAGAAGTTGGCAATCTATTAGAGGATTTCAAAACTAATATCCTAGGGACTCTAACAATGTAGTTGGACATTATGCAAGCCAAACAAAAGCAAGCAGAAGTAGAACAAAACTCGGTAATATTCTATCCTAGATGCAGAAGGAAACATAGCCACAAAGAGTGCCCGCTGGATACGGTCCAAATCTACGCCATCTATATGAAATATCATTCAACAGAAATTTTCCCATCACTCCCAGGACTGAAAGTAGTCTACAAAGAGGCGGAGGAAGAAATAGAACCAGTTTACCTACTAAATCAGTGCGCCAGTGTCAATCACGACAAACAGGTATGCCCATTGATCCATCCTCTTCCTTTCAGCCCCCTCAGTATAATGCTCATCAATATAATGGAATGTGGAAGAATCAACCACCTGTCCCTAGCTAGTCGCAGCAGAAATTTCTCATGTCACCATGGCCAAATCAAACAAATCAAACCAATTGGCCGAACTTTCCTTACTATCCACCATTTTGGCAAAATAATGCACATTCAACACAATGGTCACCCTCCACCTCGCAGAGTCAAAACTGGAAAAAACCTACAAATCAGCCAACATGAATGATCCCCCTATCTCAACCCACACTGCCAGCACCTTACACATTGCAACAAAACCCCTAGACCAACTTAAGACCGCAGCTCCCAACCTAACCCAACCCAAATCCCAACAACAGACCAGTTCAATCTGTGCAAATTATTGAAGGACCATAACAAAAAACCGAGTTAAGGGAGTGCAATGACCTTCAATTAAGATCTGGGTGTATAGTAGAATCAGAGGGGGATAAAAATGTCCAATTTGAAAATCTGTTACCTATAGAACAAACACCACAAGAAGAGAATCTGGTTAGATAGAAAACTCATGAACAAGCAACCACCTCTTCTCCACCATTCCCAGAACGACTAATCATACCTCGCCCAATAGAACACCCTGATTTTGATCTTCTAGGAGAATTGAAAAATTTATGTATAAAAATACCACTTCTCTAGGCTATTCAAGATATCCCAATTTACACAAAAACTATTAAAGAATTATGTATGAAAAATCCAAAGAGGAAAATAACAACAAATCCAACTGTCGATGTAGTCAGTACCTTATCCGATTTATTATCAGGAAGAGAAGTGCCTGTAAAATATGAGGACCCAGGCAATCCAATAGTTACTGTGAAAATAAACAGCTACTCCTTTCCTAATGTACTAGTCGACTTAGGAGCAGCAATCAATATTCTTACCACAACAACTTGCCAAAAGTTCGGCATTACATCCCTAGACCCAACCACAACTTTGCTGGAATTGGCTGACCACTCAGTAATCAAACCAGAAGGCAAATTACATGATGTAATGGTGTCAGTGGATTCGTGGGACACCCACTCATTTTACCAGAAACCAATTAGAGGGACACCCACTCATTTTAGGTAGACCTTCGTTGGTGAATGCGGATGCTTATATCAGCTGCAGAATAGGCAACATGACCATAACAAGAGGAACCAATGTCAAGAATTTAGCATTATATCCTCCTTCCCAACAAAGTTTAACAATAATCAAAACCAGAAAACAACTTGTATCATATCTAACTGAAAATATTAGATCACCCCTAACCATAGAAGATTCTCTCAAATTTACATATCAAACATAATATGACATCATCAACACCTACATTAACCAACAACACCTACATTAACCAACCAGAAGTAGGATCCCATCTCAAATGTCACATGATCGAAGCAGCATTCGATAATGAAGTAGAAGAAGATCCCCCAAAAGATACTAATGATCAATCAATACCAATCACCTCTGTTTATAACAACAAAACCATAGAAATTGAGCTAGGAAAAACTTTGAACATTAACAAAAACCTCATTGCTGACCAATAGGAAAAGTTGGTTCAACTCCTAAGAAAATATAAATAAGCCTTTGCATGGGATTACTCAGACATGAAAGGAACAGATCCACAGTTGTGTATGCACCACATCTATACAGAAAAGGATGCTAGACCTATTCACCAACCCCAACAGAGATTAAATACTCATCTTAAGGATATTGTGAAAGTTGAATTGCAAAAAATTTTAGATGTAAACTTTATCTACCCAATATTTGACAGCAAGTGGGTCTCTCCATTAGTAGTGGTGCCGAAAAAGAATGGAAAGTGGCGGATATGTGTTGACTATAGAGAATTGAATAAAGCAACACAAAAAGACCACTTTCTCCTTCCATTCATTGACCAGGTATTGGATACGTTGGCAAGGAAGAAATTCTTTGCTTTCGTAGATGGCTTTAGTGGATAAAATCATATTTAGATTGCCCCTGAAGATCACGATAAAACTACCTTTACCTACCCTTGGGGAACATTTGCTTACAGAGTCTTACCCTTTAGGCTGTGTAATGCACCTACCACATTTTAGAGGGTTGTACTCAGCGTTTTTTCAGATTTGATAAATGAAGGACTCGAAGTGTATATGGATGAATTCACACCTTATGGGGATGACTTTGAGCCAGCATTACAAACATTAGAAAAAGTGTTGCAAAGATGCATTGCCAGCAGGCTCTGTTTAAGCCATGAAAAGTGTCATATGATGATGATCGAGGGACTCATCTTAGGTAATTATATCTCAGCAGCTGGAATACAGGTAGATCCAGCTAAAATTCAGATAATTTTTTTAACACCTACCCTCACCACACAAATAGAGGTATGCAATTTTTTGGGATTTTTTGGTTATTATAGAAGATTTATAAAGAATTTTTCTTAGATTGTTGCACCATTATATGCACTAACAGGAAATATTGATTTCATTTGGATAGTGTTATCGGGAAATCTAGTGTCTATGCAGAGCTGCTAGTCCCACTAAGGCTGGTAGCTACCTTAGAAACAAACAAACTAAAATCACTTTCGTTTTCCTTTATGAGAAGTAGATAAGAGGGCAAAGAAGGAGACCAACCTCTGTCTTGTGCTTGGTTCCTTGCTTGTTTCCTCTCCCTTCTGATAGATCTTTGCCACTTGCTTCTTCGTCTACCCAGCTTCAAAGAGCACCTGTAGAATCAATGTAGCATAACACTATCCAAGAACATAGATCTACTATCATAAACAATATAGGACCAGATATACATTTACCACACAAATTCATATATCTTCAATCATACAAGAATGTGGATTAAAACTTGAATAGCTTTATTAATAATCAAGAATAGAAAAGAGGATTACAATGAATTGTTCTGACCTAGCATCATCCTCTCAGCAAGAAAGCCCTTCTTCACCTCATGAAAAGCTTAGATCACCCAACACTATGATGTTACACCAAGAAACCAGCAACACTTCCTTACAAGATACAAAATTCCAGCCTTTGGATCTCTGGGATGAGGGATCCATATATAGATGTTTGAAAGGGGTGTGAGTCAGCTTTTGAGATTTGATTAGTGTCCTCTCTCTGATAGTTCTTGATTCCACTTGGAGATTGATGATCTCTTACTCATCCTTGGGCGAATGCAGAGAGGCAAGTGTCACAGGAGAAGTTTCTGGAAGATTCCATGATCCTCCACCTTACATATTGACCCTGCCATTTGTCCACTCTCACCCATCGCACCCCATAGAAGGGCTTTCCAGTATGCATCGCACCTCCTGTGTGTATTTAGGTGGGATGCAATGCACTTTGACCATGGAGTAGGTGAGATGGTCCAGTTTTGACTAGTTCTGAGTAGTTTTTCATGGAGAACTTCTGGGAGAAGATGTAATCAGTTGACCTTGTTATTTTAGAGGTTGGAACAACATTTTTAGGGACTTAAGAGCCCTTGTTTTATGGAAATTTATGATTGGGGTTATAGTGCCCAAAAATGTCTATAATAGTTGCCCCCTAAAGCATGAGGTCGTTAATCTGTTGATGTCGGGTGAAATGCTTTATCATGAGGATTTGAAGTTTTTTCGAGCTGGAAGGCGACCTGTAATAAGATACAATACAATACATTATCTTCATAATATTTTCATGATCTAGCTAAGGCAGGCATTCCCATGCTCAGCTTTATAAATTCATTTTCATGTACATAAGACAGACAATCGTCTGAGTGCAGACTGATGATTCTGGTAGAGCCATCATCCCTCGGATTGGATGATTATCTGTGTAGTAATGATGTACATTTGATGTCTTTATTTTCCTGAATATATATCGCATCTCGGATGGATGGAACTAGATCTGGGGTCTTCAATCTTGTTCGATCTTCACTCAAAGTACAAGTCGATCCATGTGAGAGATGTTCTGGAGTCGAACAAGGAAAGACATCGCCTGAATACCAGCCAATGATGTAAGCTATTAACAAGCGCGAGAGGAATCACCGATAATGATGATGACCCTCAAGGTACTACTGTGAAATTTACGTGGTGTGAATAAGGGACTTGGCGTCAAACACCACTCAAAATCTTTTGGTCGAAGGCCATTGATGTAAACCTGTTGTCGGAAGTGAGAAACTTGCCATTGATGCATGCAAGCTTCAAGGTACTGAAAGGGTTGTTCCTAGATCGACTTCCTGGATAATGAGCTGATGTCGACAAGAAGCAATCCGTCATAGGAGGGCCTTAGTGAATCCCACATCAATGACACGTAATGGAGCAAATGATTTTAATGGAGGTGAAAACAATATGATGATATAAGGTTCAGGGTGGCTGTCATGAAAGGATGGAGCGTAAATGTATTGCAGTGGATGAGACACAGGTGAATTCTCTGAGTGACATCTCTTGAACATATCGGTGACACTGACATGATGGATTGGTAGCGTTAACCCCAAATATGGATGGCGTGATGGACCCATGGTGATATGACCAGTGAACGGAACAACCCAACCCGACTCGGATGCGGAGTGAAAGTGTCATGTTCAAGAGCGACTTGCTACCAATAAAGTTTCTTCAAGTTTTCTTCCCAATTTTTCCCCAGTCATTGCTGACCAGTACCTCTTTATTTTTGTCAAGCTTGAGGAGGATAACATATGCTTGTTCTATAATTTGCCCTTCGGGCAAACCCATCGCTATGTTTTAACGAGCCTAGTGATAGTGAAACTCGTTCTTGTCTGTATGGACAAGTTTGTCGCTATTGAGTTTTAACGAGTTTAACGACAAAGATAACTCGGTCCTTTTCAATTTTAGAGAGTCTGAAAAATGGATGTAAAGAAAACTCCAATAATCATTTTTTGTCATATAATCCCTTGATTCTGAAAAAGTATAAAACAATACAAAAGGGATGAATTTTCAGTAATTTTAACGAGCCGAACAAAACAAGCGCTCGATCTTTTTGTGTAATAATCCCTCAAGTCCAAAAAGATTAAAATCTAAAGGAGGGATAGCACTTCCAGTCACTTTAACGAGCTGGAGAGGCCAATTTCTCGGCAATCTTTTCATATTTTACGAGTCAGATGAAAAGAGCTTAAAGGAGACTCATTTTTCGAGGAACGAGTGATAAATTCGGGTAGCAGCTGATTCTAGGTAAGGTTTGGAATTTTCCAATCACGGAAGTGTCACAAGGATGGCTAACAGGATCACTCTTCGCAGCTGTTCCTCAAAAAGGGTAAAAAATCAAATGGAGGTGAATGATCGGCCAATACAGAGTGGAGGTGATGATGAGAACACGACCAAGGCTTCAAAGGCTTATGATAATACATTCACGATGGTTATTTATCGGAAAATGGTTCATTTTTTAATGAGCTTAAAGTCTAGGGGAACATTTTCTCATTGCTTATGTTTATTTTTTAACGAGCTTGAATTCCGTGTTAAAACTGCTCGATATAATGGTCATTGATTACCTTGATTTTACCATTGACAACTTTGTTCCTTCAAAGGTTGTACTGCCTGCTCAATTGCTTCATCAAACTAGTTAGAAACACACAATATATGATTGAAAAATGAGTTAACACACTAATATTTTACTTGAATTACGTAAAAAGTAATTTAAAAGTGCTTTTTACCTCTCATTTTACCATTTCATTTGAACTTTGGTTTGTTGGAGCTTTGGAGGTGCTTTCCGCCTTGATTTTCACCAACTGATTCCGGGAGATTCTGTGGACAATTCTTGGCGCCGTCTGGACCAGGTAGGAGCTAAACCTGAGCTCTTCAATTTCATCCTTTCCTTTTTGAATTCTGAGCATGTTTTCTGGTTTTTCTGAGCCTCTGGGGTTTGAAAAACTTGCCCTGGCTCCAACACACCTCTCCTATATCAAAAGGTGTGATGCATGCTGGCTTGGCCATTGGCCAGTTAGCATGCATCCCACCTAGAACACTGCTCGGGGTGTGATGGGCGCAAAGAGGGAAATTTATGCACAGTTTTTCATGGAAATTTTTGCCTGTTTTTCACCAAATCAGGATCCTGACTCTTCTCTTGTTTGTTTCAGATATTCACTGGATAAAAATGCCTATTACATGGCGAGAATGTGAGCATGAAGAAGAGGACATGCTTCCTTTACATGATCCGGTTACGGTAAATGCATTGCGAAACTGTGGCCTGTTCAAGTTTTTCCGCATCTCTAGCATGAGGCAACAAATCAACTTGTTGCAATATTTTCTTGATGCATGGGATCCTACCACCTAGGTGTTCCAGATTAGGGGCAAGTCCATCCCCTTGACTGTCGTGGACATCTATTTTTTGACCGGCTTATCGAGGCGGGGTGCCCCTATCTCATTATGAGGTTTGGCCCGTGGGGGTGAATCTATGAGAGATTACATTCGCAGGTATTGCAGAGAGGGATCTCAGCTGAGTAAGGACGGCAAGATCAATATCCGAGATGTCACTGACAGGTCCCTGAGGGCCATTCTGTTTACTTTTGCTAGACTAACTGGTAGTGCGGCACTTCACGTGGCCAACAGGTCTTATATGCAGTACGCCTTGGAATGCCTTGAACCAAAGGTGTTCAACTGGTGTGATGCAGTACTCTCTGTGATGAAAAAACAACTGAACAAGGTGAAAAATGGAATATTGAAGAACTTTGGATATGGTTCTATCTTGACAGCTTTCGCCTTGGAAAAGATCCCGCTGATGCAGCTGCAGTATGTTTCACTTGGTTTACCTCCACCGACTGAGCCACAGATGCAGAGATGGGTAGACCTTATGGCCAGACATGCTGGTCAGTCCCAGATTTCCTTTTCTGATACCTTTTTCGAGTGGTTCAACCATCAGGAGATGGTTTTTTTTGAGTATCCATATGTCAGTATGGATTTCCGCAGTGACCCGGATTTGGTACTGCCGGCTGGCGAGCAGTGGGGTGTCATCGGTAAATTCTCTGACCATATCTTTGTTTATCGTTTCTTTTACAATGTTCTTGTGCTTTCTTCTATCAGCACTAATCAAAACTCATGTGCTAGTAGTACGCCTAAGAGTGCCAGCTACTGCTCCATCAGGAGAGGCTGTGGGAAGGGCTATCCTTCGCGACCTTGATGTGGCCGAGACTCTTTTAGCATTGCAGGATCAGGTCGAAGGCCTCACTCTTAGTATTCCAGACGTGAGGACAGATGAGCTGCCCCTGAGGATGCAACGACACACTACCGGCCTGCCGAGTCGATGGAATAGGATTTTACGCATGATTGCACAGGCGGTGACTTGTTATCACCATCATCATTAGACTAGGGTGCCCCCTAGCATTTTTAGTTTTGGGTTATTTGACCAATTTTGTCTTGGTTATAGAACATTATGTGTAAACCATAAACAATTATATATATATTTTTTATTTTCGGAGTTTTATTTTGGTTAAGTTACATGATCCTGATGCAAATACTGATGAAATGCTTATTTTTATAAATGTTGCAAATGTCTATCTAACACATAATTTGCCAATGAATCTGTTAATGTGTTTAAGTTTCTAGAAATATGATGATATTGAATAAAATCAAATTGCCTTTCCAAAATCTTGACCCTTAGGAACATGCGATAGATAGCTGGATTTCAGACGGAGTAGATACCAGTGAGTTGTAGTATGATGAGCTGTGAGTCTAGCTTGACGACAAGTCGGCTTATGCCATGTGTGATGGCATCAGAGAGAAGTTCTATCAACATGCTATATTCAGCGATGTTATTTGTTGATCGACCAATACATACCCCTCTGAAACTTACTAACTCGACGCTTGGATCAAAAATGATCCAGGCTGCAGAAGATAGGTTCTGCGAACTATGAATCGCTTCGTCTGCATATCCAACAAATGATTCCAATAGGTTCGACATCTGCAACAAATATAAAGGGTGGATTACTTGACCAAAACGATTACCCTTAGTGAAAACAAAAATGTAACAAAAGCATATGGGTTACCACACTAAATCATGCATAGTAACGCTTAAGGTACAACTCGTTACAGGGTTGCGCCAATGGAATCCCGTCATAATCCATTAACTTGTAGGCTCCTTTTTCTAATACACACTTAACAATATAGGGGCCCATCCACAAAGACTTGAACTTACCTGCTCCCAATTTATCGGATTCCTGGTCGTTAATTAAGACCAAGTCACCTTCTGAGAAGACACAGGGTTTGACATTCTTGTCGAACTGTGCCTTGACTCGTTTCTTATGGGATTCGTTAGCCAAAGTGGCATCACGATGGGTTTCATCCAATTAGATTAGTTCCAAGAAACGAGCCTCCTCTTCTGAAGTTCCGAGGAGAAGGTCGACTGTGAGTTTGAGGGACGAGATTTCACACTGAATTGGTAGGATTGCTTCTAGGCCATACACTAGTTGAAAAGGTGTAAACTCGGTTGCATTCCTTACCGATGTTCGGTATGCCCACAAGGGTGAGTACAGGATCAGGTGCCAACTCCTTTTGTGGACTCCAATCATTCTTTGCAACATTCACTTCAGGACTTTGTTGATTGCTTCAACTTGTCCATTGGCCTATGGGTAATATGGAGTAGAGCTGTCGTGGGAAAACCCCAATTTGGCAGCCAATTCGACCATCATGTGATTGCGAAAATGCGATCCATGATCTGTGACTATAGCCTGTGGAACACTGAATCTGGTGACTACATGATTGAAAAAGAAAAGGGCAGTTGTTTCACCAGTGTTATCTAATGTAGGCATCGCCTCGGCCCATTTGGTAAAATAGTCTACTACGACTATGATATACCCATGCCCCCCGGTCAAGGTGGGGTTACATGTCATGAAATCAATGCCCCATTTGGCGAATGGCCCAACAACAACTATCGGTTGCAGGGGTGTGGGTGGTTTTTTGGTTTTGCTATCGAAAATTTGACATGCATGGCAACTTCTGACTGCGGTTATGCAATCTTTGAACATTGTTGGCCAGAAGTATCCTACTCATAAAAAATTTTGTGCCATAGCGTAACCAGAATGATGCCCCACACACGTGCTTGAATGGAAATCATTCAAGACTTTTTCAGCCTCCTCATGGGTGAGGCACCTCCTCAGAACTGTATCGACACCACGACGGTAAAGTGTATCACAGACGATCATGTAGTCTTTTGATTGGTATCGAATATGTTTTTGTTCTGAGAGAGAGGTATTAGACCTATATTTTTGGGTTTGGAGATAGATGATTATATCTCCATACCACGGTTTGCTTTAAGATATCAGAAACAAAGATTCATCCACGATGGTTTCTTCGGATGTTTTCATCGTTGGACGATGATGGGAGATCGCATAGTAATTCCGCGAAAATAGGGATTTCTTTGATTTGGATTTTACGAATTCTAGATCAAACTCTTGAATAATTGCTATCCATTTTGAATATTTGCCCCTCAGCAACTGTCGCAACAATATATAAGTCATGGGGTTGCAATCTGACAAAATGGTAGTTTTTCGAAAGAGGACATAGTGTCGAAATCACTATATCGCTTGAACAGCTACGAGAGCCAGTTTTTCAACATAGGAATACTTGCTTTCTGTATCATATAAGTTTCTACTCAAATAATATATGGGATGTTCAATTCCATTGTCTTCTTGAACTAAAACCATTGCGATGGTTGTATCCGTTGCAGCCAGATATAGGTTAAAGTCTTTTTGATAATCAAGAGCGTACATTAATGATGCTTTCATTAGGGATTCTTTTAAAGCATCAAAGGAAGCTTGCGCGACTTGATCCCAGACGAAGGGTACTTCTTTTTTCAATAGATGTGTATAACCTTTAGCAAGTTCGGCGTAATTTGGAATGAATCTCCTCAGAAAGTTTGCTTTCCCTTGGAGTTTCTGAATCTGAAGCAAATTTGAAGGTGGAGGCAAATTTATGATTGCCTGAACCTTACATGGGTCAAGACGAATCCCGTCCTTTGAGACTACAAAGCCAAGCAAACGACCAGAACTGACACAGAACACACATTTGTGTGGATTGAGTGGTATCTTGTAGTGTCGGCAACGTATAAATATCACTCTCAAATGCTGCGGATGATCGGTCCGCTTTCGAAATGAGTCAGAAGGTCGTCGAGATATGGTTGAATGATGTTTTTGATGTCATGGAAGGCATAATTCATTGCCCTATGAAATGTTGCCCCTGCATTCTTTAAACCAAAGGGTAATTTGTGATATGCAAATGTGCCCCACGGACAAATAAATGCAGTCTTGACTAGTCCTATGGGTGGATATTTATTTGATTATATCGGGAGAATCCATCCATAAATGAAAAGATTTCACATCCGGCGCATTCATCAATTATCTAGTCAATAAAGTGTGTAGGGTAGTTTTCTTTTGGACAAGCTTGATTTACATCCCTATAATCGATGCACACTCTAATCGTTCCTTGTTTTTTCATCACAGGAACAATGTTTGATACCCAATCGGTTAGAGGAACCAGGTAAATAAAACTAGCATGGAGAAGTTTTTCAACTTCTGCCTTGATGGCAGCGGCTTTCTTGGGGTGCACCTGCCATAGCCATTGTCGTACTGGTTTGACATCTGGATACATCTTTATTTCGTGTTCAACTATACTCGAGTCAATGCCTGGAATTTCATCATATGACCAAGAAAAGGCATCTCTGAATTCGCGAAAAATAACGTTATATATTTCCAGTTCTGAAGGAGAACAACATTTGCCAACATAAATATTCTCTACAACATCCGTTTTGGTCGAGATATTTATGGCGATAGTATCTTGAATATTGGACAAGTTTCGCTCGGAATCCACCGTGTTTACAGTATTTGATAGGAAATAAAAAACTGAAGGATGATGAAGGTAATCAAGAGTATCTTCTTGACAATCCGGAAGATGGGAACGATGGTGGTAATTTTCCCATGGCGCCCCGTCGATTATCATTAACTGAACAATTCCTTCGTCGGTGTAATGCACTTGCGACCAAGGATCTGAGGGGGTGCCGTATTCCTTAGACCTATCTATCCAAATGCTTGATGAGCATTGATTTGGGTTTGCCTCCCATGCCAAAAACATTGATTGCTACAATATTCCTATTGAACTTGGAGGCAATACCTGCAGATGATCCATGTTAATATCGTTTTCTAATATCTTTTGAATTGAAGATATCATATTGCAGGTTCTTACCGTCGCCACTTCTGCCAGATTGATTGGAGGCGGGAGAGAAAAACTTCCCATTAATATAGGGTCTTTTAGTAGGCCTACTTCGATATTTTGAAGTGAATGGGGGCTTCCATGGATCATCAGAATGCTTCCCGTAACTTGGGAACTATTGGGGAGAAATGTTTGTTGGTTGACGATTGTAATTCCTCCTTGAAAAGGAAATGCAATCTTCCTAAAGTAGGTCGACACAACCGCAGCCATAGCATATATCCAGGGCCTTCCTAGTAGGATGTTGTAATCGAGGTTTCCGTCGATTACCTCAACATCTATTTCTACTATTTTCCCCCCCAGTTCAACTTGTAAGTTACTTAGAATCCCATATGGGGTATATGTTCGTCCATCAAATTCTTTTAATGTTGTTGAATATCGCGACAAGGTTGGACATCCTAAAGTTTTCCAGCAACTCATCGACATAATACATGTAGATGCCCCCTCATCAATAATTGTTCGATGAACAGTTTTTTTGAGGGCTTTCACTTGAATGAGGAAAGCTAGTTGAGCTGGTAACTGAGGATCATATCCTTTGTGATTAAAGGACACAAGATTAGAATCCTTTGGGTCAATCCCACCTATTGCTGATAATAAATCCTACTTTTGGGAGGGGAAATTTTGCAGTACCTAAAGTGTTGACATAGTGGATGGCGATTGGGCCAGATCTTCCACTATATTATAATGTTGCGCTGCTCTGGCACGCGGATTAAATGTCGACTTGTGTACTACTCCCTTTGGCGGTTTTATTGTTAGCTCTGGAATGATGGGTGGCACAACTTCTGTCAAAGTTGTTGTTGAACTACTAGGTTGATCTTTATCCTTGTTGTTCGACAGCTGTGGATTCCCGTAATCTTTATTCCTTGTCATTATCAAAGCATCATTTTGCTGTTTTGAAACCGACGACATCAGCGCTTGGGACAGGGAAGCATTGTCACTAGAAACCAGATTTGTTCCTCGATTTGGAAACGGATCAGTCAATACCGTCGAGGTTTCTAAATTCTTGAAGAATTTTCTAAGCTCAGCTTTTTATGGACAATTTCTTGTACAATGATCCTCATCACATATAAGACATGGACGATTTGGTTTCTTATCTCTAGAAGGGTTTGCAGAAGATTTTTTAGGTGATCATTCCTCCTGTTTCTTCTTCTTCCCTTTGTTTTTCTTCTTGCCTCCTGGTTGCTTGGTTTCTTTGCCTTTATCAGTTGAGATGACATTTACTTTCGAGGTGAAAAGTTCTTCTTTTGCATTTTGACTAGAAATCTTACGGGCCTTTTTAGATGTAGCCTTTGTTGATTTCGTGTCTGTCATACCAATCATGCCATCACCGACATGAGAGTCATTATTCGATTTAGGAGGAGGAGGAACGGAAAATTTCGATCTGGGAGAGTTAGGGATTTTATCGTAGAGCGTGCCAGACTGAGTATAAATAAAGTCTAAATATTGCGCATGAGCAATAACTTGCTCTTCAGTGATGACTCCTCCCTTTGCCACATCTTTTGTAATGGAAGGTAATAATGACTTAATAAACCATTCAGCTAAAAGCTAATCAGGAACATACGTTTTTACCATTCTACGACGACGTCGCCACTCATGAATATGATCGGATATGTGAGTGGCCGTCGTTTGCTTGAAATTGGTAAGAAGTTCTGTCCCCGTTTCATACCTTATGGGTAACTGAAAATGGGTTAAAAAGGTTGTGGCTAGGGCGCTGAAGTTATCAAACAAAGCTCTAGGTAATCCGATATACCATTTTGCTACCGGACCAGTTAACATCCTTTGAAAAAGGCAAAGCCTAATCAAATCATCGTTTAGGGTGTTTGATGAACACCACAGATGAAAGGTCATCACATGATTCGACGGGTCTTCACCAGGATTTCAATTAAATTTAGGAATATCTGACGGAAGTTTATGCAGAATCGCTGACCACCAAGGGGCGTAAGGAATTGGATCGTTCGTTATCCGATTTAGATCCGGTAACTCTAAAGTTGCCACGAAGGGTAACTGTTGATTCAGGTTTGGAGAAGCATACCCAGGATAAGATGGGATTGCCTAAGTAGTTGGTCTTTGCATACCAGCATAATGCATTTGATGCTGGTAACTTTGATAAGGTTGATGGGCATAACCATTATAGAATGGTTGATTTTGACCGTTTTGAATATACGGCTGCCCATTATTTGCAAAGATTTGTTGCTAAGATCCTTGGTATACTTGTTGGAATTGCGGTTGTTGATATTGCACCAGCCATAGTTGTGAAGCCATGTGCTGTTGTCCAATACTGGCTGTTTGACCAAGATGAGGGGTAATTGTACCCGTTTGGGCCTGTGTCATTCCACTAGTTGGCGATTGTGGTTGAGTCACAGGGACAAGAGGCTGTTGCATTACAATCTGAGAAACCTGAGGTTGGCATACAACAGGAAACGCTTGTACTTGCGATACCGTCACAATAGCCGGCGCAGTTGGTATATTAGACATAGGTAAACATTGTTGCATCGAGTATACCACTCTTGGTTGTTGAGGCAGTATTGGCACCCAACCGCTAGATGTAATTCCAGCATAATCTGAATTTTGTTGTGAACTCTCGTATGGTTGTCCTCCCGGAGGAGACAATGAAAGGGTATATTGCCCCCCATACGGCGGTAATCCGGTATTCAAAGGAATTGTTTGTCCTTGGGGACCGGACTGCCCAAATTGACACGTGAAGGATCAATTTGCTGAGACTCAACATAAGAGTTCCCGGATATTATTCCAGATGAACAAACAGGGATGGACCATACTGTTGAAATATCCCCTGAGTGGGCCCCATCCAGCGATTCAGAGCTAGTTGGGACAGATGGTATGCTGGTGAACATTGTTGGAGTGACAACAGGAAGTTCTGTCGTCGCTATGTCTGACGACACAGTCTTGGATTTCGACGGTTGTTCAGACATTTCTAGTCTATCCAAAAGATTTCCTAGTGATTCTATAGGAGCTTCCGATAATGGTAGACTAATTTTCTAATGAAGAAGGATATAGAGTGATCCCAACTCCAAATTTCGATGGAGTACTAGATGGAGGGTCCTCCACAATCTCTTCTATAACAATTAGACCAGGTGGAAGAGGTAGACCGTCAGGTCCGTAAAATATTTCTGGTTCCGAAGAAGGTATAAAATCTGCAGTGATAGATGTTTGGGGAGTAACACCTTCCGAATCAGCTGTAGATGGAGCTGGTTCAGTAATACAAGTGTTTACCTTCACACTAGGATCAGTTCTACTGTCCTTTGGTGGCTGCAAAACTTCTTCTATAAAGGCAGGGATACCAGAAATGTTTAGAGTAACCGGAGTCTCCGATGGAGACAAAGATGGTTGACTCATAAGCCTCTGCGAATGACGGGGTTTCAATTGACTTTCTTCCACGATTATGAATTACTCGATTAACTAAAAATAAAGGGGAAATATGTTTCCGAATTAAATGAATTTTATACGCTTTGACACAACTTTTTTTTTCAATTTTTAAGAGTCAAGAAAAAACAAAAGATGACTCTAGTCGCCTTCGATTTTTAATGAGGTTGAAGTGACAAGTGCTCAGATGGACCTTTTCATTTAAGGAGTCTGAAAAGGAATGAAAGAGACTACTTTGGAAATCTAGACAGAGGGATTACCAAACCAATTGCAAAACTGCAGAATACTTTTTACGGTACGACAGTCAATCTTCCTGAATGCTATGTTCAGTGCATTGCGATCGATAGGGCAGCAGACACGGCTTCCTATGGATAAAGGATAAAGCCTATTGTGGTCTCATAATATATACTCGACGGTACGTGGGACCACAAGTCCGTACTGGCATTTATTGTCTCAAAGTGGAGGAATCACCCAACCAGCAATGAAAACAACAGTTACCAGGTTTTAGGACGCCGGAATACGTCTCTAGCCTAGACTTCTAAATGTTGTGCATTAGGTTCCAAAGCATTTTTAGATTCATTAAATTTATTTTACAGTTGATCTTGCTTAAGAAATTTTCCTTTCAAGTTCACCGTGTGATGTAGATATAAAATTCCTAAAATGAAATCTAAGATGATAAAAAATCGTTTAATCATCTTTTTTGCAATGAAAATCCTAGCTACTAAGGAAAGAGAGACGATATTCTTTCAACATAGAGCAGAGAGCACACACTCTATACACTGTCCTAAATCAAACCAACAAACAGTCTAAATGCAAGTGCACATGCATGTATTTGTTTTCGGCCTTCTTAATGTGTGAATGATAAAAAGAAAGCTAAGCGCAAATCTGAATTATTTTTCAAAGCGACATTACTAACAAGTTTCTTTTCAAGACAAAATGAAGACAATGACGACACTTTGCGATTTGGAATCGAAAACTTGCTTTCGACACCTGAAAAACTACTAATTCAAATCAAATATAAGAGTAACAGTGTAATCGACTATCAAGAACAATCCGATTCTCTTCTATGACTGAAAATGACACTTGTGACACTTTCAAATCAAGAAACGACAGTTCAATTATGCTACTTCTCTGTAAAAGAGAACTGAAAATGGATCACAATACATAAAAACGTTTGCAGTTCTTTGCACAATGGAGGCGGAATAATGGTAAGGAAGGGGGTTTCAACAGAGGTATATTGACTATAGACAGCAAAAGTCTTGAATAGAGCTGAAAAGAGTAAACACAGAAACCAAAATCTAAGAGCAGAAGAGGTCTTGTCTGATCAGCGCACCTGTAACACAGGGAAAGTGAGATGCAACGCACCTGCTACACTCGGGAAGTGTGATGCATCCAGATTCCAAAGAAGAGATAGTGCGATGGTCCATAGGCGAGACTTCAACTGGGTTCCGGGTCACAATTTGCAGCTTAGCTCAGGGATTTAGGCCAAGAAAGTGGTAATCAGTAAATAAATCATAGGGATAGATCTAAGCAGGTTACTAGAGCCACCACAAGGGAAATTAGAGAGCTTGTAAATCGATTGTTCAGTTCATAAACAAAATCCGGAGATAGACTGAAGCAACATTGATCTACTTTGCACTTGCATAGCAAATGCAGTTCGAAGGCTAGCTGGCTTGACTTCAGGCTCCGTCTGTAAGTTTATAAAGAAAACAAATGTAGACAAACAAACAATCTATTCGCTCCCCAGCGTAGTTGCCATTTTGTTATCAAGAAATCTAGTGTCTATGCAGAGCTGCTAGTCCCACTAAGGTTTGTAGCTACCTTAGAAACAAACAAAATAAAACCACTTTCATTTTCCTTTATGAGAAGTATATAAGAGGGGAAAGAAGGAGACCAACCTCTATCTTGCGCTTGGTTCCTTGCTTGTTTCCTCTCCCTTCTAATAGATCTTTGCCACTCGCTTCTTCGTCTACCCAGCTTCAAAGAGAACCTGTAGAATCAAAGCAGCATGACACTATCCAAGAACATAGATCTACTATCATAAACAATATAGGACTAGATATATATTGACCACACAAATGCATATATCATCAATCATACAAGAATGTGGAGGAAAACTTGAATAGCTTTATTAATAATCAAGAATAGCAAAGAGGATTACAACCAATTGTTCTGACCCAGCATCATCCTCTCAACAAGAAAGCCATTCTTCACCTCATGAAAAGCTTAGATCACCCAACACTATAATGTTACACCAAGAAACCAACAACACTTCCTTACAAGATACAAAATTCCAGCCTCTGGATCTTTGGGATGAGGGATCCATATATAGATGTTTTCAAGGGGTGTGAGTCAGCTTTTGAGATTTGATTAGTGTCCTCTCTTTGATAGTTCTTGATTCCACTTGAAGATTGATGATCTCTTACTCATCCCTGGGCGAATGCAGAGAGGCAAGTGTCACAGGAGAAGTTTCTGGAAAATTCCATGATCCTCCACCTTGTAGATTGACCCTGCCATTTGTCCACTCTCGCCCATCGCACCCCATAGAAGGGCTTTCCAGTATGCATCACACCTCCCGTGTGTATTTAGGTGGGATGCAGCGCACTTTGACCATGGAGTAGGTGAGATGGTCCAGTTTTGACCAGTTCTGAGTAGTTTTTCATGGAGAACTTCTGGGAGAAGATGTAATCAGTTGACCTTGTTCTTTTAGAGGTTGGAACAACACTTTTAGGGACTTAAGAGCCCTTGGTTTATGGACATTTATGATTGGGGTTGTAGTTCCCAAAAACGTCTATAACAGATAGATAAATGTGAAAGTGCTTTTGAGGATTTAAAAAGGCTTGTATCAACAGCCCCAGTGCTAAGGGGCCCAAACTGGGATTTGTCATTCCAGATTTTATTTGATGCTTTAGACACAACAATCAGAGTAGTTCTTGGATAGGAAGAAGATAAAAAACCATATGTAATATATTATATTAGCAAAAATCTACCTCCTACTGAATAAAACTATATTGTGAGTGAAAAAGAATTTTTAGCTGTAATATATGTTGCAAATAAATTTAGACATTATATAACTGGATATCCTATAGTTTTATATACATATAGCTCTGCCATTAAATATCTAGCAAATAAACCTGTTACAAATGGAAGAGTGACAAGATGGTTGATTCTCTTGCAGGAATTTGATATCACAATTAAGGAACGACCTGGAAAAGAAAACCTTGTAGCTGATTTTCTCTCACGAATGTTGAAGCCAGCTGACTGAGCAGCAGTTGAGGATCATTTTCCTGATGAAAATGTATTTTTTGTTACTATTAGAACACCATGGTATGCAGACGTTGCAAATTACTTGGCACTAGGCAAATTACCCAAGCACCTAACGCCTATTGAAAGAAAACAAATAGTGTAGCACAGTACCTGATTCTCTTGGATCGGGGGCTACTTATTCCACACAGGGGCAGATATGCACATTAGAAGATGCATTTGAGAAGATGAAGTGTTTGCCATTCTAAAATCATGCCATGAGGGGCTGTGCAGTGGACATTTTGCAAATCGTAGGACTGGTCACAAAGTCTTACAAATAGGCTATTACTGGCCCACTATCTTTAAAGATGCTAAAAGGTTTGTTCAAGCTTGTGATAGCTACCAGACGGCAGGACGCCTTGGACAATCTGATGAGATGCCTCTGAACCCGCAATTAGTAATCAAGCCATTTGAGCGGTGGGCGCTAGATTTTATTGGTCCTATTAACCCATCATCCAATCATAAAACATACATACTAGTTGTAACAGAATATGTTACTAAATGGGTTGAGGCATAGGCACTGCCAAAAACTACCAAGGATTTAGTGATACATTTTCTTTTCCAATTATTTGTGCGATATGGCATGCCGAGTGACATAATTAGAGATGGAGGACCACAATTCGCAGGTAACAAGATTGCTGCAACATTGAAAAATTACCATATTCTCCACAAAATTACAACTCCATACCACCCACAAGCGAATGACCAAGTAGAAAGTATTGATAAGGTAATTGAGGCAATACTTACAAAGACAGTTGCATCACACAGACGTGAATGGGCTTCCAGATTGCCAGAAGCCTTGTGGGCATACCTCACAACATGGAGAAATACCACGGGATATTCGCCATATCAATTAGTATTTGGTAAAGAACCCATCCTCCTAATCGAATTTGAGATACAAACATTAAGAACAGCTCAGGAGGTGGTTTTGAATTTAAATGAAGCTCAGATCAATAGATTACAAAAAATCAATGAACTAGATGAAATCAGGTTATCTACTCTTCAACACATTGTACTAATCGAACAACAGAGAGAAAAATGGAATGATATCCTTATTAAAAAGAAGATCATCCACGAAGGAGATTGGGCACTCCTATACAATTCCAGGTTCCAGGATCTCCCCAGAAAACTCCAGACCAGATGGTTAGGACCTTAAGAGATACAAAAAAGTGCATGATAATGGAACCATTACATTGGCAGCCATTGATGGATCTGACTATTCTTTTAAACGAATGGTCATTGAGTGTGACTATATCACAAACCGCTTACCAGGGAGTCCTTTTGCCAACAGTTATGGGAAGATTCTGCCATGCAAATTCTCGCTGAAGAGGATAACCCATCCTTAGCATCAATCCAGTGAACAACTCATTTGTTTTTTGAATTTTGTATATAGAATTTTCTTTCTATTTTTGCTTGTATAAACTATATTTTTTTGTTCAGATTTTCATGCTGTTCCATTTAAGGAATAGTCATTGTTCTTCTTAAGGAACAACAACCATTCCATTTAAGGAGCAACAATTTTCTCTTTATTTAATTTTTGTGCTCTTCTATTTAAGAAACAGCTGCTCTTCCTTGTAAGGAATAGCTATCGTTCCATTTACGGAACAAGCAGTCCCTTGTATATATGATTTTTGTGTCATTCCATTTAAGGAACAACAGTTTTGTGTGGGTTTTCTTATTGTTGTTCCATTTAAGGAACAACTATTGTTCTTCTTAAGGAACAACAGTCGTTCAATTTAAGGAATATTAGTTTTGCGTGTGATTTCTTATTGTTGTTCCATTGAAGGAACAACTGTTGTCCCTCTTAAGGAACAACAACCGTTCCATTTAAGGAACAATAGTTATGCGTGTGTTTTCTTTGCACTGTTCCATTTAAGGAACAACTGTTGTTGCTCTTAAGGAACAACAATCGTTCCATTTAAGGAACAACATTTTTGCAGATCTTTTCTTTTTGTTGTTCCATTTAAGGAATAGCTACTGTCCCTCTTAAGGAATAACAACCATTCCATTTAAGGAACAACAGATTTTCTTCTGTTGTTCCTCTTAAGGAATGACAGTCTCATGTGTTTATATTTTTTGCTATTCCATTTAAGGAACAGGTGTTGCTCCTCTTAAGGAATAGTAGTCGTTCCATTTAAGGAACAACAATCTCATCGATTTGTATTTTTTTTGCTGTTCCATTTAAGGAATAACTGTTGTTCCTCTTAAGGAACAACAACAGTTCCTTTTAAGGAACAAAAGTCTCCCGTGTATTTTCTTTTTGATGTTCCATTTAAGGAACAGTTGTTGTTCCTCTTAAGGAACAACCGTCGTTCCATTTAAGGAACAACAATTTCGCGTGCATTTTTTATGCTGTTCCTTAAGAGGAACAACTGTTGTTCCCTCTAAGGAACAACAATTGTTCCATTTAAGGAACATTAGTTCCGTTTACATTTGTTTTCATTGTTCCGTTTAAGGAACAGTTGCTATTCCCTTTAAAGGAACAACAACTATTCCATCTAAGGAAAAACAGTTTGATATGCGAGTCTTTTTCGCTATTCCATTTAAAGAACAATTGTTGTTCCTCCTAAGGAATAGCTGCCGTTCCTTCTAAGGAACAATAGTTTCATCATTATTTGTTGTTCCCCTGAAGGATCAGCACTTTCGCCTACTCCTATTTTTTTCCGTTGTTCCTCTTAAGGAACAGCTGCTATCCCTCTTAAGGAGCAACAGTTTCGTGTGCAATTTTTGTTGTTCTTTTTGCTATTCCTCTTAAGAAACAACAATTTTGTGTGCTGTTTGTCTTTTTATTGTTCCTCTTAAGGAACAGTGGTGGTTCCTTTTAAGGAACAACACCCTTTTTTATGTACATTTTTTTATTGTTCCTCCTAAAGAACAACGCACTTTTTGACAAGCTTTTCTTGTGTATATTGTTTCACTCTTGATGATCCTTTGAAGGAAAACATTTATGCAAGGATAAAAAATTTAAAGGTTACTGGAATAAAAAAAATCAAAGAGAAATTATCATCTTTAATGCAATTTCTTTGTATTGATTAGAAAAGGGAAGGACACAACTATCTATATCACTTTGCTATCCTTATTTTCACTATAACTCAAATTGATTGATTACTTGTACCATGCTAGTTCCTCCCTAATTCTCATAATTCTCTTTGCTTATTATCATTGAATAAGAATAAGGGAATATTTTCTTCCATTGATATGTTCATACTTCTTCCACCATCCCTACTCTTAAGGAGTGTTGAGCCATCCTCTATATATAAACATGAAGTGCTATATAAAAAAGAAGAAAAGAAGGAAAGAAAAAAAAATAAAAAAAATATATATATATATATATATATATATATATATATATACGTTTACTAACAATTCTATGATTTGTCAGATGGAGGATAGGGGGTCTCATCATGAGCCAGCCTACCATGATCATAAGGAAGCATTGAAGTGGCATTCCCACTATGTCCGTCACACCAAGGATATGATCCAATGGACACATGAGAAAGATACAAATCCTTGGAACAGGAGGTCTAATCACGAGCCGGCCTGCCCACCTTCCACTGCTTCCTAGTGAATGGCATTGTGATCTATCTGGTTACCAAGCCAGCACAATGGCCTCCACTCTGACATCACAGGGCACTTTCCTAAGTATACATAAAGGACCATGGTTCCAAAGGGTGAAAAAGCAACTCTGTCAAGGTTATAAACACCTGTGGGCAACAGAGCTCTACTGATGGTATTGGAGTCATATTTTTCAACATCAATAGTAATTATAAACCCTTTTCTTATTTCTTTATCTTTATTTCAAAAAATATTATGTTCCCAATTCCTTTTGAACCTTTATGCATGGAATATCACGTAAAAAGTCAATCATAACGGTTTAAGTGGAATAATGACCGCATAGCATCTTACTTACGTCAGATGTCCTTTCCCCTTTTGAAATCACTCCATAGCATCTCTATATTTATTCATAATTCTCATGTTATGCATCGACTTCAGCAACTCAATATTTTTGTGATCTTGTCATAAATATGTACAGTTTTCCATCTTTACCACTGTACGATTGCCGTCAGTACGTTGTTCCTACATTTAAGCAGTTGTAGGTGACCTATCAATTTTTAGGGGGGCGTGGGTGACTTCCAAAGAACTTTTGCATACGTGTTAGTCTTTTATTTGGTTATACTGGGCTACATGATATCCCATAATAATAAGTTCTTAATGGTATCTATGTTAAAAAAGTATTATCTAAATTTAACAATTTGTTGTTCCATTGCTAGCTCTGTGTATTGCTGTGTTACCTGTGTTAAAGCTAATAGTGTGCAGAATTCAGAAAAAATGGGAGGATGATCAGTACACAGCGAGTCACAGACATTAGCTATCTCCGATGCCGCCTGAGAAATTCTATTACAAGCTGGATGGGTCACATATTTTACATGATTGCAGCAACCCAATGAAACCGTGGCTATCAAATTTTTACAGAATTTGCAAGATGATCATTCTATAGTAAGAGGAAGGCGAATGACAGTAATGGATGAAGTGATAGTGGAGGTGTTTGGATTACCAGCAGTTGGACCCATATGGACGCATAAAAAATTGAGGCGACAAGCCGTGATTGCTGCCTTTCGGGATGAAGGATAGAACCTGATTTTCAAAGACAAAGGAGTTCAACCCTCATCTCTGGGAGAACCATGGACAAAGCTGGCTAGAATCGTTCAGAGTTATATCACATGTGACAGAAGAAAAGATGTGGTAAGACCACTCCACCTCAAATAATTAGCAGTTTTAAAACATAAATGTTCTGTAAACTTGCCTGGATATTTGAAATTCTTGTTACATGATGCTGCTCAAAGCATAAAGAAATCTGAGCATATAGAAACTGTTGTAAGTCATTATTTTTTAATTAGGTTGATAGTAAGCTACAATCTAGCCCAGTAGAAAACCAGTTGGTAAGAATTAGTGTTTACTATAGAGGGGGGGTTAACCTTACCTGCCCCAAAAAGGAAAAGGACTACCAACACAGTAAATAGACCACAAAAACACAGACGATATGCCGAGACAAGTCAGGAAACAATTGAAAACCTTTTGGCTAATAGCAACCAACCCTTAGAATTATCTAGCCCTGAAAACGAGCAACCTTTACAGCTGGAAGGAAGAGATAACCTAGAGTCAGAACTTGAGGATGAGACATAGCATACTAGTGAAGAAGAGAGGGATAAAATAGAACCTCCGTTAACTCCCTGCACAACTCCACCACAAGATTTACTACATAATACTGAATTGGCCCAGATTTTGACCAATATGAGTGAATATATACACCCCAAAAGTCTAATCAACCTCAATATTGAAGCAGCACAATTGGAAGAAAACTCTGCCAACAATTGGAATATATTAGAAGAAATAATTGGTGAAGCAGAAACAAGGGAAGAAGCCACTTAGGAAGGGGTGGACCAAACTAGGGATACCCCTCCAGAAGAACCTAGTCAGGTCAATTTAAACATAGAAGATGTGGGCCAAACAAAGGAAATAGAAACCAGTCAGGGTAGAGACGTAGCCCCTTAAGAACAAAACCCAAACGAGCAACTGAGCTCGGTAAGAGCATAAATAGTTAGTGAAATAGTTGTTCCTCCCAGAAATAAGAAAAGCGAAATTAAGAGGTTGAGAAAGGAATAGTAGAAGTTGCAGAATTTAGTGAAAAGACTCAGACAAAGGATAAAGACATTAAAAAGGGGGAAATTTCAAGCAGAACCCCAAAACTGGTGAACGCAACCATCCAAATTGAATTCCATGATACAAGGGTTACTGGGAATAAAACCGAGCCCATATTCATACAAATTGATAAGGAACAATAGGCAACTGTTATAGAAGTGGCTGCCCAAATAGATATTGTACATTTTTGTAATGTAGTTGTTCAAACGGAGGCAATATCCTCCAACAGTGCGGCCACCCAGACTGAAAATCTTACTATCCATAATAAAAGAATGTAGACTTTAAGCATTCCGTCCCATAATAGGAGTATGCAGACTATAGGTCCTCAGTCTCATAATAAGAACACCTAGACAAATATCCAAGCCAAAGATGTTTTAATAGACAACGATCCTGGTATAACAACTCTTCAAGAGAATATAGCACACACTCGGGTGACCATAGAAAGGCTTGAGGAAGAGACTGTTCGCCAACAAAGGTACCAAGAATTACAAAGGCAATTGCTAGATATCAACGCGTTGGGAAGCAAGGCGTTCGAGAAATGTTGGAGAGCAGAAGAAAGAACTGAGAAAATAAAGATCAGACTGGAGGCAATTATGCATCAAAGGGATACTCTCTGTTCCCTATACACAGATGTTTTAGCATGTAGGTTCCTTACCAAGAACTATGCTTTATTTTCATTAGAAAGGTATTTACAGTTAAAAATTAAGGTTGTCACGGTAGGGAAATCCATAGAATTGAAAACTGTGGAAGATTTCATAAACTGTTATAAACACCATGGCGTGAAAGTTCAATGATTACTCTGTGAGTTTTATTTGCATAATTTTGTATTGGAAGAAGAAATGGAAAAGAATCCCAACCGTCTTGTGGGGGATATACAATTTCAGGCTTTCATTTCATTTGTTGTTAACTAGTTGAAATGGTTCAAAGCCCATAATACTTTTCAGAGGCAGGAAAATTGGTTGGACCTTTGGGTCAGGGGTGAACTGAAAAACCCACCGCAATTGCTAGCCAAACACATAAGTTTGATGCAAAAGGAAGGAGTAATTCAGGTATTGGGGCCCATTCATAAAGAAATTGTCCAGCAGGGGGTAGAGTATTTTCTCTCTTTGAAATATGACTCCTTGGCAACAGCTAAATTCAGATGGACAATTTCCAACCATAATGTGTAGGACAAAGAACCATTTAACTATAAAAACTTTAAATTGGCCGCAGATCACTTTGTTACTTATAGCAACCTCATCTTGAGGGAAGACCCATATTGGTTACGTTGTCGATTTTGTAGTCCTATTGTCTGGTATCCTGCAGAAGACTATAAAGCTATATATGAATTACCTGAAGGACAGACAAGACACATTTTTGAAACCATGGCCAAAAATCATGGTTTTAGACCACTGCATGGCATTCCTTCCCCAGCCTATTCCTTGACTGCTTTGCATACAAATTACATGGTTTTCATGAGGGCATGAAAAAGGGTAAGCATGGGAGTGTGTTGAGCTATGGAAAAGGTATGTATATCTTACTTATTTCATCATCCTTTTCTTTAGTTATATCCCTTATACGCACTAAAAGTGTTAATATATCAAAGGATTATGGTAAATATAAGGAAATTATCTATCATCACGATTTAGCTAACTATTATCACACCTTATGGAGGAAAAGGACGAAATGGAACAACTGCTATTCCTTAGCCAGGAAACAGCGTACAGGTAGCAAGCCAAGGATAGGAGTGCATAGTTATGGATAAGAACAAAGGAGATCACATCATCAACACAAAGATAGAAAGTTAACTGAAGATGGAAGATTGTGTGAATCCCTTAGCATCTCTTGATCCTAAGGGATCCTTGTTACTATTTTACCCTTCTTATCACCTGGCCATTATAAAAGGCAGTGATTGTAAAGAGAACGAGGATTGGAGATTATTCAAAAATTACTATTGTATTTTTACTTTGATCATCTACTCTCGTTGCTGAAACAGAGTATGAACTGGCTATAACTATTTTTCAAATGATTAATATATAATACAATTGTTGTTCCTTCTATCATATTGAAGTAATCCAGCAGTGTTCACTGGCGGCTAAGGGCCCATCCCTGGTGGATTCACTTGTTGTTCTTGTATCATTCTTTTACAATTTCTACCATGTGATGGTTTGGTTTCATTTCCATTTATTGTAATCACATTGCTTTACTATTTCATATTCCCAGACTTAACATAATAACTCTATTTTACATGCTGCAGAAGTATTGGTTCAAGTTGTTATTTAATTACTTGTTTCAGTATTCTTTTATTGTTATTTCAGATTTAGTCATTTGAGTTCAACATTCTATTTCCAATCTAGTAATTTAGTTCAACGTGCTATCTTGATATTCTCCACTGTAAAGAGCATTGACTATTGTTGTCTACGCTCTCAGACCGAGATCCCTGCTATTCAGATTAGAAAATAATTTTGGAATATCAATAAGTTAAAAGAGAAATGAGTTATCATTATTATATTCTTGATTGATACTTGAATAAATGTTTGGTTTTGTTTTGTTAGTAAGTAAAGATTTCTTTTAATTGTAATTTGAGTTCACTAACTGTATCCATTTACTCTGGTATTTGAAAGCACTGTACTACAATTTAGAAACATTACTCGAGTAAATAGCCGCCACACACTGTGTACACTCTTGAAATAGAAAGTATTGCCCGGATTGATAACTAATGTGAAGATAATTAGGAGTTAAAAAGACACCTTTTATACCTCAAGAGGTTGCTGCAAGATTCCTTTTTCTGGTTGTTCATCATTTTCCACTTGTTGTTCTTCATTCTCCTGAATTTGTTGTTCATTTTCTTGTATTGGTGGTATGTTTTCCTGCTGCTCTTCAAACCTGTCAATAATCTTCTTGACCTCCTGGACCAACTCACCTACAGTCCTCTTTAACATTTTTGACTCATTAAATATAACATCCCTGCTTCTAATAATTTTATGTTTAGCTGGATCCCATAGACGATAACCAAAATCTTCATCTGCATATCCCAAAAAAATGCATTTCATAGATTTATCATTTAGCTTAGTTCTATTTTCTTTGGGAATATGTACAAATGCTTCACATCCAAAGATTTTCAAGTGAGAATAATTCAAATTCTTACCAGTCCAAACTTCTTTAGTGATACCGCCATCCAAGGCTGTATTTGGAGATCTATTTATGAGGTAGCAGGCGGCCCTGACTACTTCAGCCCAAAAATTCTTCTCCAAACCGAAATTGAACAACATACTTTGCACCTATTCCATGATGGAGCGATTCATCCTTTCTACGACACCATTCTGTTGAGGAGTACCAGGAACAATCTTCTCATGCTTTATGCCAAACCTGTTACAATATTCCTTAAATGCATTTGAGCAATATTCTTCACCATTATCTGTTCTTAAACACTTGGGCAATTTGTTGTCTCTCTTTCAACCACAACATGAAAATTTTGAAATATTCCAAACACTTCACTTTTACTTTTCATAGGATATGTGCAAACCTTCCTGGATGCATCATCTATAAATGCTACAAAATATGATGCTTCTCCTAATGATTTGATGTTAATAGGCCCAAACACATTTGAGTGTACTAATTCTAACACATTTTTCTTTCTGTAATGGCTACCTCTAAGGAATGAAACCCTTCTTTGTCTACCATATATACAATGCTCACAAAGATCAAGATTGTAGGATTTCAAACCTGGCAATAAATTTCTACCAACAAGGATTTTTAAGCCCTTCTCGCTCATGTGACCCAAACACTTATGCCACAGATCTGCTCAATTTCCTTCTTTTAGGACAACAGCCAAATCTGCTTTTCCTACCAGTGTCTTCAGTGTGTATGATGTTCCTATATTGGGTCCTTTGGCCATGACCAATGCTCCTTTGCTAATTTTCCAGCCTCCTTTTCCAAAGCTTGTGGAATAGCCTTCATCATCCAATCGTCCTATAGAGATTAAATTCATGCACATTTCTGGTACATGCCTAACCTGTTTCAACAATATATCTTGTCCATCTTTCATCTTGATTTGGAGATCTCCCACTCCAATAATATTGAAAAAATGATTATTCCCCAAATGCACTCTACCATAATCACCAGGATTATATGAAACAAAATTGTCTTTGCATGGGGTTACATGGTGAGATGCCCCAGAGTCAAGGATCCAATCAAAGCTACTGCTAGATGTATATACACATGCATCTTCTACTGAAATAGTAAACAACACATCACCATCTGTGGCTACAATAGTAGTATCACCTTCATTTGTGCTGGATGACTTGTGATTTGTATTGGACGGTATCTAGTCCTTTTGTCCTTTCTTCCAGAATCGACATTCTTTCTTCATATGACCATGTTTGCCACAATGAAAGCAGATGATCCTGCCTCTCCTTGATTTTAATCGGCCTCTCGATCTTTATCGCCCTTTCCGGCCTCGATCCATTCTCTTAACACGATCAGCTAGAGCTAGAGCTTATCCTCCCTGGTTTTCTGCAATTGACTTGTATTTCAATTCCTCATTCATTAAACTGTTGCTGACATCATCAAACTTTAGGGATCATGTAGTTGTTGAAGTGCTCATAGCTACAATTAAATTTTCCTAGCTGTTTGGCATAGAACACGTTAGCAAAATGGCTCTAATTTCATCATCTAAAATGATTTTAACAGAGGCAAGCTGATTAGTAATAATATTAAATGCATTCAAGTGCTTAGCAATTGAAGTAGCCTCCTTCTTTTTGAGATTATAAAGCTTCTTCATCAAGAACACTTTTTTCGATGCCGTGTTCTTCTCATATAGATCATGGAGCTTCTTCCATAATCCTTCAGCTGTCTTTTCTCCGGACACATTGAAATATACATTCTTTGTTAGATATTGGTGAATTTTTGTAATCGCCTTTCTATCTAGCTTATTCCATTTTTCGTTTCTCATCGATGAGGGTTTCTTTGTTGTTCCCTCAATCGACAAATATTCATCCTTCAAAATCAGTATATCCTCCATCTGTGATTTCCATAGGGAAAAATTAGCCCCGTTCAACTTCTCCATATATGTCACTGCTGTCTCCATTTTCAATATATTGATGCTCGAAAACAAAAACTCCACTTAAAAATAAAACTTTAATTATTACTCTTTAAAATTTAGTAATAATGACCTTCCTCCTTTTTAAAATACCCTTTTCAAAATTCCTACTCTTTTTTAAAATATACTTTTCATAATTCCAACATATAATTATATAAATATAAAAACATATATAATGTTTTGACCTTTTCACATTTCACATATACATATGTTGGTTTGTATACATGCAAGCTTGATGAAAAAAAAATGACGAACTCCATGTAAAGCACTTACGCACTCCACGTTTTAGGCTTCATGGCACGTTTCACCATATGCCCACGACCTTTTTATTTCTTGCAACAATTGTCTTTATGTTCTGCAGCTAGTTCCTCAGCTATTTCCTCAACATATCCTTTTCTTGGACTCTCTTCTTTGCAGCGATTTCCAATTTCCTGGATTGATCCTTCAACAGCTCCAGAGGTAGCAACCAACATTTTAATGAAAGCTACCAGAGTAAGGCGATGGCACTAAGCAGCTTGCACGGTGGATATTTGACCCTAGCTCTAATACCAATTGTCAGTTTAGAGCGTACGTCACACAGAGCGGATTTATACTCAGAGACTTATATGAAAATAGAAAAAAATAATTCCAGAGACAGACAAATGGAGAAACAACAAGATTACTCAATCAGAAACAATGGAATAGATAAAACAATCACTAGAGAATAGAAATCACTTTGCATTACGTAACAGGCCCAGACCTTGGCTTGCTTTCCTTGGCCAGAGAAATTACAAATTTATAGAGGCTGAAGAAGTATCTAGAACCCTGCATGTGATTTAGATGGAGATATAGAAACTAATGGCGGTGTAGAAGGATCTAGAATCCTGCATGTGTTCTAGATGGAGATCTAGAAACTAATGGCGGTGTAGAAGGATATAGAATCCTACATGAATTTGGCTTCACACTTAACACTTGCAGGGTAGGTGATCTTCCGTTGAGCTAGAACCCTTCAAAGAAATGTGTTATCTCAATAAGAAAAGATAAAAATCAAACAAAATGAATATCATAATGTGTTATCTTAGCTCAAATAAAAAAGTACCTCCTGTAAATATGGCAATTCCATCCAAGTATTTGCTTTTCCTCTCTCCAAATCCATGAGCTTTCAAAGAACCAACCTTCAATACACTGTTTTGTTAACAACAACAGTACCTAAAGCTTCGTGTTCAATTTCCTCCACAATGATCAAAATCAGATACCTCCCATGGATGACATCTTCTAATATTGTGATCATGTCTCTTGCATTTGTGATATGCTTATCAACTAATAGAAGCTACAATTTACAAAAAATAGTGATTCAATTATAGTCCTTGATAATTAGAATGAAAAAACAAACGCGAACAAATAGATATTTAGCATAACCTATGCTTAGAAATGTTCATCTTTCTTTTTAATCATTTAATCATCACTGCCAATTCAATAAACAAACCAAAAAAGACTTTGGGCACAAAATAAACAATTTCATACAAACCAAAACAATCCAAAACCAACCACAAGGGTGTATGATATGTGTACTTATAATATGGAAGTGACTAGGAAATCATTTCACAATTTCATGAGAGCAAGGGTTAAGAACCAAAGAGAATTTCTTGGAATCTTGAAATAATAGGGTTTCTATCTAGCTAGAATGTTGCAAAACACCAAAGTTCGACCTACATTTATGCCATGTTGGAGCAAAACATCAAAGTTCCACCTACATTTATGGCAAGTGTGTATGGTGATGAAAGATTGAGGGTTTTATTTAAAAAATAGTGTGACTTTCAATTATTATCTCTCACATTACGAGGAAAAGAGATGAATAACAACAAAACAAAGAAACAAGAAGAAACTTGTTTTGCATCAATTGCTTTGGAATTCTCATACTCCATGAACATCTTCTCATTGTCTATCACAAAGTGTGGAGAAATATAACCACAATCAATTTTCATTCTCTCCAGAACATACATATTATTTTATGCACTTTTTTACCTCTCCAAGTGTCACAACATCTTTCATTCAACTTTTCTCATGGCCTCTACTATCAATTTTCCTATTTCATAGCTATTCACAACTTTCACTAAAGCACCATCTACTAATTCATTGTCTTCAACCTAGAAAATAATACAAATTACAAAGTGTTAACATGTGTAGCCATTCACACATAACAAATTTCTAGAAATACAAATGTTTCACAAGAAACTCCTAAACATGCTACCCTAGAGTAAGGATTAAATGCTAATGTTGCATCAATTATTTCCATAATAAAAGTGCACCTCAACTATAAGACTAAATAACCACAAATATTAAATATCTAATAAGACCACAAAACCAAATGTATTCCTCAAGGAAAATTTTGTATGAAAAATGAAAAATATTTTGCAACCAAAAATACCTTAGGAAACTAATTCATTCAATTAGATGCAACACTAAACCATCAGAAAAATATAAAACTAACCTACTCAAAACATGAGGATTTACCTCCTTTGATAAACTTTTGAGTTCCGAAAGAAAGGCCTTTGCTATCATGCCAATTCCCCCTAGTAATTTGAATGGGACTTGCACCCGTTGCAACAACTTAAACAAAAAGGTTTCATTTCCAATTCTGATTGAGAAATTTAGCATGCAATCTTTGTCTGTTGCGTCCATCCTAACAAGCTCATAGAAATTTACAAAAGGATAAAATTTTTCAAATATCTCATGACAATTTTCCCATTCAAATACCGTCTTAAACTCATTAAATCCCAAACCAAAACTAGAAAAACAAACGCCATAAAATCCTACAAAAATGAATAGATCTTAAGCCAATATTAGTGGCAACAAATTACCTTTACACCTTCAATTATTAAAACCTATGCAAGCACAAAAAATGTGGTGCTTCCATGCCCAATTAAATTCTTTGTCTATCTAGTTTCTATTGCAAGCCTCTAGGTTGCATATTTTCAATTTGAATTTTTGACCTCTATGTAATGTGTTGTGGTAATTTTGCACTAGTTTTCAAAAAAATTTAAACTTCTTGTACAAAAACTTAACACAATAAATCCAACACTAAACCCCTACCACTAATACTACTGTACAATGTTATGATAATTCACCCTAGAATTTCTTGATAATTAACCTTTCTTTTTCTATTACAGTGGTTAAATTTTAATTCAGAATCGCTACTTCGTCTTCAGGGATTACAATGAACAAAGGTATCTGGAATAATAAATAATAATACAATAGTTTTTGGCAATACAATACTCAATATCATATAAACCCAGAGTCACAACATGAAATTCAATTCAAACAACTTCAGTTCCTCACTGATGAGAATTATGAACCACAAGTTAAATCCAAATTTGACAATATTAGTTACTCTAACCAGGAGTCACAACTTAAATGAGTTATGTTTCCTACACTTCTTGGGCTTTACATTGTCTAAGAAGTCAATTTTGAACCTGTTACAGAGTTGGCTTCACCACAATATGCCTCCTTCTACTAGACTACATCCTTTTATTGGAGGATCTGAATTGTTGGAAGTCACGAATTGCAAGAAGTGTCTTTGCTGGCCTGTACAAGACTTACTCTCCAAAGATTGAATAGAATACAAACTCAGTGGTTTCCTTTGGATCCAAACTCGACAATAATCAAATCCTCGCAACTTGGAAACCCTCGTTGATTCTGAACTCGAATAGGTCCTTCTTTAGGAAACTCTGATTCAGACTGTATTTAGGCTTTGGAACCCTCCAATGAGTGTCGAGTCACTAGTCCACTACCTTTTAAACCTCCAACTAACCATCCACTTTGGGTCCATCTTTCTTGGATAATACCAAGGCTCGTTCTAGGAAATAAAACACGAAAGGGACAGTGAAAGACCCCGCTTTCTAGGACAAGAACTAATCAAGTAAATTTGTTTCCTTCTAGATATATTTCTTGTGCCATAACAAGAGAAAATCCACAAGTTTTTTGGCTTTTCAAATGCCCTTCCTGTGCAAGAAAATCCCTAGCCGATTTTTTCAGACCTTCAAGAGATGCCTACACCCAAACAGAAAATTGCCCTTCCTTAGACTACATGAGCACAAAAGATCTTGTTGCTTCTTCCCATACTTCATCCCATAAGGACACCTCACATACCATGAAAATGACCTCACAATGCCAGATGGGATACTGGTCAAAACCAAAACCTTGGAATTTTGTTGCCCAACCACAAAAACTTTGTCCCAAAAAACATAAATATTATCTTAGAATTTTGTTCCTCCTTCAAGGTATTCCTATTTTAAGAAATAGAGAAAGAGAATGGGAGAGTGTTGGAGAATGTAGCTAGATTCGGTCTTCATAATTATCTTTTTACTTATGACTGTATATTTTTGTAAAAATAATAAAAAATAATTATTATTTTAAACATGGGTTTCATGCTCAAGTTGATTTTCATTCTAGGTCAATCACGTTCTTCATGCTTCTAGGGTTTGTCAAGTCAAAATAATATTTTTCATAAGCAACATTACCAAAACTGCAGATCCCCATACCTAAAACATATACGAATACCAATTCAATAGGGCGATGATTAGAATGGTGACTTCATTTGATTGGAGACAGTTCCAACAGTTTAGTCATAAAGATGCTTGTGGAGGTCAGACAAACATTACAAGTAATGATCATTGACCCTCTTTGCAAATGATGGAGGACTTAAAATTTTGATAGAGGAAAAATAATAAAGTCTATCATTCTATATAATGCATGGTGGGACAAGGTCCAATACCTTTTGCAGTTCGTAGAACCAATCCTAACCATCATTAGGGCATTTGACACAGATATGCCTTGCTTGGGAGAGTCTTTGAAAACATAGATAGTATGTTGGAGAGGATACATGAAATTATCAAGGCAAGTGAATGTGAACCATTTGAAGTATTTTACAATGAAGTGAAAGACATAGTTATAAAAATGTGGAACAAAATAATCACACAAATACACCTTTTGCATATGCACTACACCCCAAATATTATCATTCCAAAATATTGTCTTTACCTGGTAGAGTAGCTCCAAACATAGATTTTGAAGTGGTACAGGGATATAAGACAACTTTGAGGAAAATCTATAGGGAAGTGGGAATTACAAAGGAATTAAGTGAGGAATTTGGAGCATTTGTACAATCCAATGGGATATTTTCAGATCCACTGGCCATGGATGATCAAGGGCATTTGGATCCTATTACTTGGTGTAGCTTCCATGGTGGGGGAAAAAATTCTCTCATCTCTATCCATGAGGTTGTTATCACAGGTTGTCAGTTCCTCATTAGCTGAGAGGAACTGGACTACATATGGCTTCATCAATTCAGTGAAGCGAAATAGACTCAGAGCAATGAAGGCTGAGGATCTTGTATATGTTCATTCCAACCATCGCCTTCTATTACATTCTAGTCCAGATTAAAAGAAAGGTCCAGGTAGGATGTATGATGTGGAAGCTAAGATATATGACTTAAATATGACATTAATGCCATGACTCACCTTAATCTACTTGGGGATGTTACACAATAAATTCCTACTTCTACGACATTTTCACATTCCTAGCCCACCATCGTCTATTCATGATGTAGAGTTTCAATATTCATATGATGATGATGTAGACCTATTTCAGGATTTGTAGACAAACATACTTTATATTATCATATTAATAAAGTGATGATTGATGAGACACTCATTTTGTATTTACTACTATTATTTTTATATGGGGCAAGATGCATCATTTCAATGTTTAGATTCTAAATTATTTAATATTTTTAGTTCTAATGTTGTGATTCATCAATGGTTTTGATTTCAAACATCAAATATGTTTTCTAAAATTTAAAAAATATTATTATATATTTTTCCACCTACCATATCCTCGCCATATCTGAATCTTGGTTTTTCCAAAATCCAATAGATCTAGATCTAGATCTGTATCCATATTCATATCTTGGTAACTTAGGTCATAAGTTTAGAAGTCAAGTCCCATTTGGTTCTTTGATAATAAAGTGGAAAAAGGAATTTTTGTTTGAGTCAAAACATTAATTCTGGTACCTACAAGACCAAGTCAACCCTGCCTTATCAAGTTGGCCTTGTTTGGGTAATTTAGCCTCCTAAGATGTGTATATATAAGAGAAGCCAACCTCAATTGGAATATACATCAAGCAAGTTTGATATCTTGAGAAAGCAGGAGGAAAATAAGCAAAAAAGGCAAGGAAATAAGTCTAAGTCAAGGAGAGAGAAAGCAAGGTCAAAGGAGAAGGACTTTTTTCACCAAAACTCGCACATGTGTGAAATTTCAGAGTTGCAATAGGGCCAAAAATTATAGGAGGCCAAATTTCTGTTGTAGGCACCGAAATATGAATTTTGACCAGTTTTGGGGGGATTTGACCATTGTTGACTTGTGGAGACTTTGCCTTTGACTTGTTGGAAGGATCCCTTTATGCACTTGTATCCTTGACAAAGGAATTGAAATTATACCAATTATTTATGGACAAAACGTTGGGATGATGGAATTTTGGGTGTTCATAAGTTCCACTATAAATATGATAAAAAATCATAATATATGACAAATAAAGTCTCTAAATGATTTCAATGGAACTATAGTTGAGCATTCCTACTCAATAACATTATGCAATATGAAAAAGATATAATAATATGAGTTGATGTAGTAGTTTACAATAAGATAAATCACAAAAAAATGCAGTTTAAATATAATAAGAGAGTTTGACATAGAAATAGAAACACTAGTCTTCCCAGATTTATAAGTTAGGTTATAATAATGAATTTACTCCTCTGAAGGAAAACTTATGCCCAGAATTTAGACTGAGCCATGTTGTTCATTCCAGAGATAAATCCACCCCCCCTGTTCCTATTGATAACAAGCATTCCAGTAACATATCTCCAAGCTAGACAATGGGAAAGAAAAGTGATTTGGATAGAGAAGAGTAGGTGGCAAAAAAAGAGAAATGATGATTTCCCCAAGGTGAATTAAGAAGTCAAGAAAAATTGAATTCCAATGTCATTGATTTTGACCCTTATTATGATGTGGATGACAAGATTCATGGTAATAATATTAATACGAGGCTTGATGATGACTATGGAAAACATATCCTAAGATCCCTTTTCCTAGATGACACGGTATGAATAAGGAGTTGATTGGAGCATGTTATGAAACTAGCTCAAGAAAAGATAGAAAAGATAGATCAACGCCTTAGAATTCAGCCTCTTCAAGGGGGAAACCTCCTTTACATTACATAAATGAACAATTCTTGGATGATTCAAATGACAAAACCTCCTTTCTATATATAGGAGTCTAAGGAGTCACAATATAATCCAGCCGACCTAACAATAATAATATAAAGCCACAAAAATAACAATAGAGGGATTCTATGGGGCACAAAAATAACAATATGGGGGTAATAGGGGCACAACAATATAAATAAGGGGTATAACTACAATAGTAATGGGGTAATCACTAGTATTATAGGGACCCAACATGCCCCTCTCCTTCAAAAAAGTGTTGTCCTCAACGCTTGAGTAGTTCTGGATACTTCTGCATAAAATTCTCATCCTCCCATGTGGAATCTTCAGCGGATAAGTTCTTCCACTTGATAAGATACTCTGAAATTGATCGATTTCGTAGCTGTCGAGTTCTTGTTTCTGTGACTGCTTCCGGTTCCAATATAATTTTTCCTTCCTCGTCAAGTTCTGGCAATATTGTTTGAACTGGGAGCTTGTCACCTATAACCTTCTTTAAACATGAAACATGGAAAACTGGGTGCAATCGAGAAGCTGCAGGAAGCTCCAATTTGTATGCCATAGTACCAATCTTTTGCAACACCTTGTACAGACCATAATACTTTGGTGATAATTTATTATCCTTCTTAGCTTGCTTTAGGGACATTTGCTTATATGGTTGTAGCCGTAGGAATACCCAATCACCTACATCAAAACTTCTTTCACTACGATGTTGATCTGCCTGTTGTTTCATTCTATTTTGTGCCAACACGAGGTTATCCTTTAAGAGTTGGAGGACTTGTTGTTGATGTTCGATGTGATGTTCCACTGCCTGAACCTTAGAATTTTCTCTTAAATATGATGTGATGGATGGTGGTTGATACCCATAAAGTGCCATAAATGGGGTCATTTTTGTTGTTGTATGGAAGGAAGTGTTATACCACCATTCAGCCAGAGGCAACCATTTGACCCATTGTGTCTGTTTATCAGATACAAAGCAACGAAGATATCCTTCCAAACATTTGTTTACTATCTCAGTTTTCCCATCAGATTGAGGATGATAAGATGAGCTATGAGCTAACTGAGTACCAAGACAAGAAAATAATTCTGTCCAAAAATTTCCAGTGAAAATGGGATCTCTGTCACTTACAATAATCTTTGGGTTTCCATGTAGCTTTTGAATTGTTTCCATAAATGCAGTAGAAACTGTACTGGCTTTAAATGGATGTGATAATGCACAAAAGTGTGCATACTTGGTAAGTCTGTCAACTACCACCATGATGACACTCTTTCCCTCAGACTTGGGTAAACCTGTGATAAAATCCATTGAAACCTCCTCCCAACGTTGGCTTGGAATGGATAAAGGTTGTAATAGACCCGGTGTCTTAATTGTTTCAACTTTATTTTGTTGGCAAACCAAACATTCCGCCACAAACTTTTGAATATCTGATTTAAGGCCATCCCAAAAAAATTCCTTCTTAACCCTGTGGTAAGTTTTTAAAAATCCTGAGTGCCCTCCTAAGGGAGAAGTGTGCAATTCCATAAGAATCTTTTGTTTTAGCTGGGAATTCTTACAGAGGTATAAGCGATCTTTGTACCATAACGAATCATTTTGCCAGCTAAATGTATCAGATGTACTGGAATCTTGTTGTAGCTTTCGAATAAGTGCCCACACTTCTTCGTCATTCTTCCATTCCTCCCTTGCTTCATTTATCCAATCTGGTTGGATAATAGAAATGGCGCACAACAATGCTTCCACATCCTCATCCTTTCTTGAGAGTGCATCTGCCACCACATTTTGCTTCCCTTTTTTGTAGATGATTTCAAAGTCATAACCCAACATCTTTGTGACCCACTTTTGTTGCTCTTCAGAGGATAATCTTTGTTCTAAAAAGTATTTAAGGCTATCATGATCCGTTTTTACCTTGAAGTGTCTTCCCATTAGGTAGGGTCGCCATTTCTTAAGTGCATGGAGTATTGCCAACATTTCCTTCTCATAAATAGCTTTGCTTAAAAACTTTCCCTTGATTGGACGACTTTCAAAAGCAATGGGTCTTTCATCTTGCATTAGAACAGCACCAATTCCATTTCCTGAAGCATCACATTCCACAATAAAGGTTTTTGTGAAGTCCGGTGTAGCTAAGACCGGTGCTTGGCACATTGCCTCTTTAAGATGTTCAAAGGCCTTTGTTGCTTCCGAAGTCCATGAAAATGCATCTTTCTTCAATAATGTTGTTAGAGGTGCTGCTATTCTCCCATAATTCTTAACAAACTTGCGATAATACCCTGTCAACCCAAGAAATCCTCGCAGATGCTTTATGGATGTGGGGATTTTCCATTCCTTAATGGCTTTAATTTTGCTAGGGTCTACCTTAACTCCTTCATGAGATACAATATGACCCAAATATTCCACCTCCTGGACTCCAAAGAAACATTTGGATCTTTTTGCATATAATTGTTTCTCCTCCAATAGTTGTAGCACCCTGTCAACATGTTCAACATGATCCTTCCAAGACTTGCTGTAGATTAGTATATCATCAAAAAATACTAACACAAATTTTCTAAGGAATGGTTTGAAAATTGAATTCATCAAACCTTGAAATGTTGAAGGTGCATTGGTAAGGCCAAAAGGCATGACCAAAAATTCATAATGACCCTCATGAGTTCTAAATGTTGTTTTCGGAATGTCTTCAATCTTCATTCTGATTTGATGATATCCCGAACGAAGATCCAACTTGGTGAAGTAAATTGATCCATGCAATTCATCCAGTAATTCATCAATGACAGGAATGGGGAACTTATCTTTAATAGTGAGCTTGTTGAGCTCCCTATAATCCGGACACATGCGCCATGATCCATCCTTCTTGTGCACCAATACTACTGGAGCAGAGAAAGAACTTTGACTCGGTTGAATTATACCAGCCTCTAGCATTTCTGCAACCATACGTTCAATTTCACTTTTTTGGACATAGGGATATCTGTACGGCCTGATGTTTGGAGGAACACTTCCTGGAATCAGATGAATAGCATGATCATGATCACGCATAGGTGGGAGACCTTTGGGAGTCTCAAATACCTTGAATGATTGTCCAGGACTTTTTGGAGATCTGGAGAAATAGATGATTCCAATGTGGAAACATCTAGCGAACATAATTGTGCAATTACACCTCTTTGCTCCTTTTTTAGAAGCTTTGTCATACCATTAGAGCTGATTATCTTTCCTGGTTTCCCTGTAATACCCCTTAATTCAACTTCCTTTCCTTCCGTAGAAAATTTGATGAAAAGTTCTTGAAAATTAAAAGCTATTGTACCCAAGGATTGTAGCCATTGGACTCCTAGTACAACATCAGCACCTCCCATTGGAATGGAAAGCATTGGGCTAGTCAATACATATTCTCCCATGGATAGCTTGATATTATGGCACTTTCCAGAGCAATTTATTGTTCCTCCATTTGCAATCATCACTTGACACTCTGGTGCTGGATATAGGAAGCAATTCAATTCTTTTGCTACCCTACAATGAATAAAATTGTGGGTGCTTCCTGAATCAATCAACACTATTACCTTTTTCTTCTTGATTTGTCCTTCTATCTTGATGGTTTGAGGAGTGGTAATTCCCGCCAATGCATTACAAGATATGGTCGGATTTATTTGTTCTTCATCTAGGCTTTGTTCCTGGAGTATATCCTCTTCTTTTGACCTTTCTTGCTCCTTTTCTTCTTCCTCTTCACAATCTATGTAGAATAATTTCTTCTCAGCACACTTATGACCTTTAGTGTATTTGCTATCACAACTGTAACAAAGCCTTTTGCTCTTTTTTCTTCCAATTGTTGTGGTGTCAACCTTATAGGTTGTGGAAGACTAGGGGCAACAACACTTCCATCTTTATAGTTGTGAGTGGTATGCTTCCTGGTTGCCATAATTTTGCTTTCCATTTTTCTTGCTAACCTGAATGCCTTCTCTAATGAATCAGGTTCCCAAAGGCGAACATCATGTTGGATATTATCCTTTAAAGACCCTATGAACACATCAATCCTATGCTCCTCTGGAATATCTTTTACCCTTATGTTCAATTTTTGGAACTCCTCAATGTGCTCCATTACTGAACCCTTTTGTTTGAGACTTATCAATTGGCTAAAAAAAGTGTTGCTTTTTGTATCCTCATAATGTGCTATCAATTCTTCCGTAAAAATTGCCCAAGTGATAAATTGTTTACGAGAGCAAAGCCATTGATACCATACAAACTGATTTGGTTCCAAATATACAGTTGCCATACGTACCTTTTGTGTGTTTTGCACATTATTGAGATCGAAGAATTGCTCCATCTGTAATATCCATGTGGCAGGATCCTTGCCATCAAACTTCCTCATATCGATTTTTGGAATATGGTGAGTCTTCGATCCAACATTAGCATCTATGGAATCATGATTAACATTTCTTTTATTCTCATCATGAGTTTCCTTTACTACCCTTTCACCTTAGTGCCCATTTCTTGTAGCAACTTATTCATATTTATCTTCAATTCGTCCATGTCTGTCTTCAAATCTGTCTTCAAATCTGCCATGTCTCTCTTCAAATCTGTGTTTGAATCATCCATCTTAGCTTCCATGCCCTTTATCTTAGATTCCACGCCATTTATCTTAGCTTCTGTTAGCTTTTGTGAGCGTGACATTTGTTGCACTTGTTCTTGTAATTTTGATATATCATGTAGCATTTCTTCCTCTTCTTCATGAGTCATGCTAGAGCTTTCAGGTTCCTTACTAGGTGTTTGCATTTTCTTTCCTTGGGGCATCAGTTACCGATAATAATGCTTTACTATGCCCTTTGAATTCCTTCAAACCAAGCTTATGCAAAAAATTAAAAAAAAACTACACACCTTTTTTCACTTTGTAGAAGCCTGATATTGAATCTGATGTATCTCTGTAATTTTGGATCATCCGTTCTGAAATTTTGACCTGTAGTAGCCTTCTGAGTCCTCTTTCCAATGCCACAAGTCTGACCCAAATTGGTTTCTCCAAGGAAGAGTTATACGAAATCTCCCACAGTGACTTGCTTATAGACTAGTTCAGTAGAGCAAACTTGTACGACGTGGCACAAGTCATTGTTTCGACCTATGGATCTGAAAAATGCATACAAGAAACTACCATCCGTCCTCTTTCTGTACCTTCTTACGAAATTTCAATCCGATCCTCAGAGAGAAAGTTATGATGATTTTCCCCAGGTCACCTGTTTTGAATGTAATTCAGGAGTCTGCAAAAAGACCAACTTCCTCAGATCATATCTCCGAAAATATCGTGCGAAAAGCTCTGAAATTCGGACCCAAGGTTCAGCGCGATTTCGTCTCAAATGGGTTTTTTTTGCGACTTCTGAAACATCAAAGAAAAAAAGTTATAGCGAAAATTCCACAATGACCTGTTTGGAGCAGCGAAACCCTAGAATCCAAAGCTTTGATACCAAATGTTATGAAACCAGCTCAAGAAAAGATAGCAAAGATAGATCAACGCCTTAGAATTCAGCCTCTTCGAGGGGGAAACCTCCTTTACATTACATAAATGAACAATTCTTGGATGATTCAAATGACAAAACCTCCTTTCTATATATAGGAGTCTAAGGAGTCACAATATAATCCAGCCGACCTAACAATAATAATATAAAGCCACAAAAATAACAATAGAGGGATTCTATAGGGCACAAAAATAAAAATATGGGGGTAATAGGGGCACAACAATATAAATAAGGGGTATAACTACAATAGTAATGGGGTAATCACTAGTATTATAGGGACCCAACAGAGCATAAGTAAATAGTCCCTTGACCAAGAGGTTATAAAGATTGGTGACTTGAAATATTCTTTTTCCTAATAAAAAACATATAGAGACACTTGTTTGTTATTTAAAATATGATCATAAAATTACTACTACAATAAAATGTAGATTGGCCTTGGAAATTTCAACAACAAATATCAAGAACATAAAGAAGTTACTAGGGTAAGAGAACACCCTGAATACACAAGCAACAAGGATGTGGAACAAGCATGCAATTCAGAGGATTGGTGATTGTTTCAAGCCCAGATTAGAAAATGGTTATGTAGAAATTAGGGACAGGTTTGATAATAACATCTCTGGTTTCTTAGAATATGAATTTGGACAAATTTTAAACTTCTAAATAGAAGTTCCTTCTTTGTTTCCACTACAATTCAAAATGTTGTAAAGATCAAAATGGGATATCCCTTTCAAACAAAAAGGTAATGAAAATGGGGCATCCCTTCAAGAAAAAAGGAATCAACACTCAAAAACTTCACTTTATAGCCATTCCATGATGATATACAACACTAAATGAAAACCTTCCCACACACTTTTTTGGATCACATATACAAGGATAGGAACAAGATAGTTGATAGTCTCTAAAAAAGTTATTGGGGTTGGAGCATGGTCTTGGAACCATTTTAGTTTCTTACCATGGAAATACAAATGATTTCATTCATGAAATTTAGCTATAAAATTCTCTATAGACAGATACCGTGACTTCTACAATGATGTATTTTTGTTTTTAAAGCCATGAAAAGTCTGTTTTCTGTTGTTGATATAGCTCACAAGTTTTGTGATAGTTGACATATTTCATAATCTACTTTTGAAAGATCTAATATGTGTCACTTTAATTCAATAAACAAATTTGTATTTCTTTAATTAGCTCAATGATATGTAAGCCATGTATTCAAATTTTTCATGAGCCAAATGTGAGACCTCTCACCCAAAGCTAGGTAGGTTAAAGATTCAACTCTCATGATCCACTAATAGTTAAGTACCCTAATTAGGTCCACTGCTTTACTGAATTTACCATCCATGTATCATGGAAATCTACTTGAAGGGTTTTCCATGAGGTGTTCTGCGAAGAAAAAAATATGCATGGGGTTTCTTTGGAAAAGAAAAAAAATGTGTGTGTGTGTGTGTATATATATATATACATGTAGATAGGTAGGTAGATCGATAGATAAGATTGTTACGTAGCCCCGATGGTTAGTTCAAGTGATTTGGCATTCCATGCCAAAGCCATATTAACCACAAGCATCACAAGGTATAATCCACTCGGGTCCATTGCGGGTTGGCACATGTCTACCAACAATAGAGCACCATTCATAGAATGTGAAGAAAATGTTGGAGGGTTTCCCCAAGGAAGTTGTATATGGAAAAAATGATGTTATCATTGTTTATATCAATACTTAAAGAAGAGTTTTATGAACAAAAGCAAGGGGGAAAATAAAATTATGCCGTTCTCTTAATTAGGCCTATATTGGAGAATCTAGAGGTAATATTGCACATGCTTGGAACCTGTTATTACATTTTGGAGTGTCAAAGTAAGGCTTATGTTTATTTTTGCTTATCATGTCTTTTGACAATATGGCTATTATAGATCCAATGCTCTCGTAAGTTGTCACTAGCATAGTCCCAAGTGGCTCTTTGTGGGGAGAGGATGAAATGTAGAATGTATTCCATCTATGGTTTAATGTTACAATATGGAGCATTTCTCAGCTTGTATTCATTTTTCATGCAACTACAATCTATCTGGCATTTGTTGTATATTTTGAAGGCATTCCAAATTTTGGTTCTCATTATGAGGATCCTAACTTGTAACTAATAGAATAAAATGTTACAATCTATTTTCATTATGAATTGCAAAAACATGCCTACAAATTTATTTCATATATCTATATATATATATATATATATATATATATATATATTAATTACAAACATTATAACAATGGAACATTGTTTGTCCTTTTTGCAACCCTCTCTGTTGTGCTCTGAATATTAAGTTTTTGACTCCTAACAAAAATACAATCTATGACTTTTGATCATATCAAGCAATCAATTGCAAGTGAAACCTACTGCAATATCTCTTTTCGTTAGTTACTTTTTCACCAAACTAATGTAAAAAGAATTACATGATATAAAAGTAAATAAGGATTAACTTAAAGCCATGGAATCATACCAATGGACACTTAAAAGACAGATCTATGCAATTCACATTATTGACCTAGAAATTATCCCTAAGATTCTCCACAACATGTCTGGAGAACATGTAAGACTAATGAAAGAAGGAGAATGAAATCCCTTCAAAGTATACACACATTACTTTGGTATATAAGGTTCACCTTGATATCTTAACTACTTGATCATTGTTATCGTGCCCATAAAAAATGGCTTTTTCTGAAATGTCTGCAACAATAAAAAAGGAGTAAAAATTCATAAGCAAAACCATACATAAAAACCAAAATAGGGAAACTTACTCATGCAAAGCATTTGTATGAATAATTAATGCGTTCTCTTAACAATGTTTTGTTTCTTACCATTCTAGCAAACCTACAACCAAGGATCCATATATCTAGAGAATAATCATAGTATTGAAGTTCAAGAAGATATTCAGGGCCTTTGAAGTATACGATACATAGAGATGCGTCACTGTTACCTGACTACCCATTTGAACACATTAAATACTAGATCATAGAAATATCCATCTTCTAATTCTTTCTCGTTAACACACAAAAGTGTGCTCCCAATTCTTACCAGTGTTTTGAGCACCAACATGGCCAAGAAAATATGAACAAGTGTAGAATACACATCTCAGAGTATTCAAAATATGATAGAACAAGAACATCTCAAAGTAAACACATATCCAGAAAAATGTTAGTAGCCCTAAATTAACAAATTTTTAAATGGTAAATATTATTATTAACAAGGGTTGAACCAACCAGAATTTGAAGTTTGATTCCACTTAGAAGTGGGGAGACGTGGGAACAAACAACTAGGGTTGACAGTCGTTAGTAGGCGTTGAACTCCATGGAAGGGCGCAAAGGATGGAGCCCCACTCCCTCCTACAAGCAGACTGTAGCCAGCCGAGGTAAGAATCCAATAGAAGAGGTCAGAGGTATTGCTGAAGTAGGGAAAGAAAGCATGGAAGAAGAGCAAGAGGGAATTACATCAAAGGAGAATAATAGCACAAAAGAAAAGGAGGAAGATGACAAGGAACAGGGGGCAAAAACCAAGGCACAGAAGGGTCCATGTAAACCCAAAACTGAAGTCAGACCCAGAGTAGTTCTAAATGATCTTGCTTTGCAGGCACATAGGGACCACATACGGACATATGCTATCATTTGTAAATTCATGGGAGTATGGCCCACTGAAAAAGCACTACAAACATGGATTAAATATCATTGGAAACCAAAAGGAAGCATTGGCCTACATCTTGGGTCAAAGGGATTCTTCACTGTGGTCTTCACAGATATTGAGGATAAAGACATAGTGTTTGAAGGGGGCCCTACTTCTTCGCAACTACTGGCCTCTATATGAGGCCGTGGATGATGAACTTTGTCTCGGAGCAGGAGACATTCACTTCTGTTCCGGTATGGGTAAGGCTTTACTCCCTTCCTCTTGATTATTGGAAAATAGATTCATTAACAGCCATAGGAAATAAATTAGGATGTTTTGTCAAAGCCTCTGAAGCCACCAGAAGGGGAAAATACACTTCCTTTGCACGAATTTTTGTGGAAATGGATATGTCCATAGACCTACCAAATGAGGTTATCTTGGAATTTTTTGATGAAGAATGAGTTCAAACAATTGATTATGAACATATTCCATTTAGATGTCATAGATGCCATGAGCATGGACACCTTTTCAGGGATTTCCCCCTTAGTAAAATGGAGAATAAGAGCAAAGCTACCACTATGAAAGATATTGAAAGATTTCATAAAGTGAGACATAGAGGAAAAGGGAGCAAAAGGGCACTTAAGCAACATCAAGCGAAAGGGCCTTAGGCTAGTCTAAACATGTACCAAGTGCTCGAGGAAGAAGAAGAGGAAAAAAAGGTAGATCCGGGAATGGAGGGAAGTCTAGAGGAGAAGGAGAAAGAGGAAGACAAGGAGCAAACAAAGAATAATAATAAACAAAAAGAGGCTATGATGAGCGATGTAGAACTGGACATGGACCATGAAATGACCCAGAGCGAGATGGAAATGGAGGACCATGAACTACAGGAGATTCTTGAGAGAGAAAACCTAGATTTGGAAGGATTATTGAAACAAGGAACCTTGGGAGGGGTAGAATCGTTACCTCAAGAGGAGTTCACTAGAGTACAACAGTTGTACTTATGGAAAATCTAGAATATAGGGATGGACAGGAAAAGTAACACTGCAAGACAGGGTAGCGAAGGAGTAAAAACCATGAAAAACACACTAGGATTAGCACCTATATGCCCAGGAAAGAAGAGAGGTAGAAAAAAGCAGAATGAGTTGTTGATGGAATGTGGAAAGCTAATGATAGATTCAGGTAAGATGAAAGACCTAACCAGTTACTCCTTCACAAATCTTTAATGATGAAGTTCACTTCTTGGAATATCAGGGGTCTAGGTAGTAAAAGGAAACAAAGATTAATTAGCAACAGAATGAAACAAGAAGCTCCGGATATGATTTTTATCCAGGAAGCTAAATGTTCCTTTCAGAAAATTAAAGAAATATATAGCAAATGGCTCAATCATTTTGAGTTTTTAAAAGTCAAGGAAAAAAATACAGTAGGAGGAATTCTTACTCTTTGGAACCCCCAAAAGATTGGTATAATAGATGCTGAGGCTTCTAGAAATTATTTATTAGTGGTTATTCAACCTGTGGGGGATAGGGACATCTATTTGGTCACGAATGTTTATGGCCCTCAGAGAATGGATGACAAACTCAGGTTTATAGATTCTCTGGTGAATCTCAGAGCGAGATATGTAGATATACCATGGATATTGGGTGGTGATTTCAACATGATCCAATCACTATCAGAGAAAAAATGGGGCACAAGAATGCTAAACAAAGACTCCTTAGCCTTTCAAACTTTTATGGATTCTATGAAGCTAGTTGACATTGTTTCAAGTAATGGTCTCTTCACTTGGAACAATAAAAGAGGAGGAGAGTCTCTGGTTGCATCAAAGTTAGACAGATTCATCATCTCAGAGGACCTTATGCTTAATAATAAGGAAATGACAGCAAGTATTCTCCCCTTTGGAGGATCAGATCACTGGCCGGTCCAACTGGAGGTCAAAGGCATAGGTACCCCTAGGAATAGACCTTTCAAATTTGAAAATATCTGGCTCACCCATCCAGATTTCATTAACAACATTTCAGGTTGGTGATTGGAATATTTACACATTCATGGTACAAGTATGTTCCTTCTTCACAAAATATTAAAACATATCAAGTGCAGGTTGAAAGATGGAACACGAATGAATTTGGAAATATTTTTGAAGGAAAAAAAGATGTTGAAAACAAATTGAAGGAGCTAAACCAAAACCTTATTATGGTTGCCTTTGACAAAATCAGAAATGAGCAAGCTACCAAACTCCAGCAAGAATGGGAGAACTTTTGTAAACAAGAAGAAATATTTTGGAGACAAAAATCTAGAGTGAAATGGCTAAAAGAACGAGAGAGAAAAACCAAATTCTTCCACAGATCCACCTTGGCAAACAGAGTCCATAACAGAATATATTCGATCAAGGATGAGGGAGGGCAACTTCTCAATTCCCACGAAGACATAGAAGCTATGTTATTCCAGCACTTTAGTGGGATAGCAAAGGAAAACATTTCAGACAGAGAGCATTTCATCAAGGACATAATAAGACATATACCAAGACTAGTGTCCAGAGAGGATAACTTCAACCTCAATAGGCCGGTGACTGAAGAGGAGATCAGTGAGGTACTCAAGGAAATGCAGAATAGTAAAGAACCAGGCCCTGATGAATTCAATGTAGATTTCCTTAAATCTTGCTGGAATATTGTTAAACTGGACATTTTGAATGTAGTAGAAGATTCCAGGAGGAATAGAACTATTTTGAAAGCACTTAACACCTCCTTCATCTCTCTGATCCCTAATGAGGATAATTCCCTAACTCCAGATAAGTTTAGACCCATAGCATTGTGCAATGTGGTTTACAAGATAATATCCAAGGTTGTAGCCAATAGACTCAAACCTCTTTTGCCCACTATTGTGTCTGGGGAAAAATCTAGTTATGCGGAAGGTAGGAAAATTCTCAATAATATCATTCAAGAAAAAGAGGTGGTGCACTCACTGACTAGCAACAGGAAGGCTGGAATGGTCATGCAACTGGACCTAGCCAAAGCTTATCACAAGTTGAATTTGACCTATATTAGGAGGGTTCTTATTGCTTTTGGGTTTTATCATAAATGGGTCAGATGGGTCATTGACCTGGTAACTTCTCCCAGTTTTTCTATTTTGGTAAATGGTTCTCCCTTCAAGACTTTTATTCCTTCAAGAGGCCTCAGGCAAGGTGACCCACTCTCTCCCTTTCTCTTCATTCCAATGATGGAAGGACTGGGTCGGTCCATCAAGCAAGCGAAGGAAGATGGAAAAATAAAGGCTCTCTAATTTTTTGAGAATGGACAGTCCTTGACTCATCAACAATTTTTGGATGATACCATGGTGCAAGGAATCCCTATGGTCAAAGAGGCTCTAGCATACAAACAACTTCTAAGTGACTTTGCCATGGCTTCAGGTATGGAGGTTAATCTTTCCCAATCCAAGATTTTTTTCTTTAATACCAATATAGCTATTCAAAATAATATCTCCAGAATTCTAGGCTTTCAAAGGGATTTCCTTCCTTCCAAATATTTGGGTGTACCTCTAACTGCTAAAACTCTGCATAAGAGCATATGGGAGCCGGTGATTAACAAGATGCAAGATAAAATTAAGAATTGGACCATCAGATCTTAAAACTTGGCTGGTAGATTGGTTCTTACAAAGGTTGTTCTTCAATATATCCCAGTTTTCATGTTTTTATCTCTCCCTGCACCTAAAGGAGTCTTACAACAATTTAGAACCATTCAAAGAGACTTCCTTTGGGGCAAGGAGGAGAATAGAAAGAAATGGACCTTGGTAGCCTGGGAAACGATTTGCAAACCTAAAAATCATGGAGGTCTTGGTTTGGACGATCCATAGGTTCTAAGTATGGCTTATGGGGCTAAACTTTGGTGGCATTTGGTTAAAGAACCAAAGGCTCAGTGGGCTAGTATCTGAAAGAAAAATATGCTAGTACTTAGCAAATTAATGATCATATAAGGATGTCTGGAAGTATAAAAGGCTCCTATATCTAGAATAAGGCCTGGGAGAATAGAGGCTTAGTACAAAAGAACAACTTCTGGGAAATCAAAGTGGGAGATCTGGCACTATTTTGGGAAGGCAAATGGCAACAAGAACCGATTCTGTTAAAAGAGGATTTTAAGGACCTCAAGATAGAGACAGATATCATAGGGTTATCTAAGCTTAAACATTTTTGGGATCAAACCAATAATGCAGGAAAATGGAGGAACTGGAGGAATATCGTTTACAGGGAAGACAACCCCTTGAAAGCTAAAGGAGAGGCTCTTATGAAAATGTTGGAACAAAGGAATAATGGTAATAGTGGTGCATGATCAGGTAAGATGGGGAAACAACAATGAAGGCACCTTTAATCTTAAGGAGGCAAAACACATACTCCTTGAGCTGGATTCTCTTGCTCCAAATAGAATTTGGCAGAACCTATGGAAGCATCATGGCTCGATGAAGATTAAACTCTTCATGTGGCTGGTCTACCATAAGAAAATTCTTACTTGGGACAAAATTTGGAAAAGGGGGGTTCTGGGACCTTCCAGATGCCAGCTTTGTGAGGCCCAAGAGGAAACTATGGAACACCTCCTCAACAATTGCATCCTCACCTCTAGATTGTAGAACTCTTTTTCAACCATCTTCCAAAAGACCAACAGGGATAGGGGGAGTATTATCAACACCCTAAACAACTGGAGGCGAAATTTTTATGATTCTGATATTCTTTGCTCAGCTTGGGATCTCACACGTAGCTTCATTATTTGGAATTTCTGGAAAGAAAGGAACAATTGGATCTTTAAAAATGTAAAGAGACCCTTCCAATGTCTTTTTGAGCAAACCTTAAGGCAACTTAGGGAGATGGTTAGTACAATCGTGAGAAATCTCCCTAAGAATCCCCCTTCAGATGCTGAAATGAGAATTCTCGGGCAGTTGGGCATGTAGGGGCTTATTCCTCAGGGCCTGGATAGAAAGGTTAGGATAATGGAAACTGAGCAGGACTATTGGCATCCTCCCCCTCATGGTTTTCTGAAATATAACATTGACGAGGCCTCTAAAGGCAACCCGGGTATTGCTAGCTATGGAGGGGCGTTAAGGGATGAATTGGGAAATATCCTTTCTGTCTTCCATTGCCATTTAGGCAGAGCCACTAACAACATGGTAGAACTAATGGCTATGGAGCAATACTTAGAAATCCTAGTGAAGGAAAATCGGAAAAACGCCATTATTGAAGTGAACTCTGAGCTAATCATTTTCTCAGTCAAAAGAATTAGTTGGGGCACGGGGTCAGAGAAGGTTTCAAAACATTGAAGGTTGATCTAGGTTTTTCAAAGGATCCAGCTCCACCTCATGAGCCTACAAATGATAAGTTTTAACCATGTAAGAAGGAAGGCTAACAAAATGGCAGATTTATTGGCTAACCAAGAAGTGAATTTCACCATTATCATAGTCGCGATGGGTTGGAAAGGGTTGTCTCATAACGGACTGAAGGAACAATGTGGTTGCTAAGTTGACAAAGATATGATGGTGTATTGTAATAGAGCCATGGAGGCTATGTCCAGATAATTCGGTTTCGACATGAGTTGCTACATTTTCCTCACTTTTACCCTTCTACGATGGATCGGCATATTTTGCAACTCGGGCAGTTGGCTAGCGGGATGGGACTATACTACACATGAGTTCATCAACTCGTACAAAGGGGATGGAGTGAGAAGCTGGAATCTGGGCTTTCATGGTGGTCGGAATACCCTAGATTCTCTACATGGGGACATAATTCTGCCCGCGAAGTGGTTTTCTGGTCTTTGGGTGCGCTTTAATCAGAAAGTGGTTTTTGTGATTTGGGAGCGATTCTACTCAAGTCGCTACATGTGGCCAAGGGGTGGGTATGAATACTACCCTCATCACATGCTAACCAGCGGTGCTTTAGGCCCGTGCGATATGATCTTGGACTACCAGATCAAACACAGTGGATCGACGGCTAGGAATCATTGAGCATGTCAGTGGGTCCATGTTGTTAAGCGGCGAGCTTTTTGGCATCGCGATATATTCCTCTATCGTTGGATTAAGCTTGTGAGATCTACGGTTAGTGGGTCTGCACGGTTGATAGACGGGGTCCTTGGCCCTGCGATATCTTCCTCTACCATTGATCGGGCATGGTGTTTTGATGGTGGAGATTAAAGGCTTCAACATTGATTTCCATTTTCATTTAGGTATTTCTTTGGTATGAGTGTTATTCCCCCATTCGGATTGGGGTGAATCGATTGGTTGGCCTTGGTACAGTCTGGCAATTGAGGATTTTTCTATTTTGTTTGGTAGGGATCGGGGTTTACACCCTTAACTCGATGCCCTTGGTTGTTAGGTGGTTGTTTTTACCTGGTCCATGGAGCCACTTGGGTGTTTGTAATCTATGTAAATTATTTTCTGATTTAATGATAATGAAGCTACGACTCTTGCTTTAGCAAAAGAGGGTTGAACCAACCGACAAAATCAATACCTTCAGAACAGATTAAAAGATTCAACCACATGAATCACATGATTGGGACAACCAAGGCACATAATGCCTTGGGCATTCATAATTTTCTTTTTGACATACGAATCTGTTCAATGAGGCCAACAACTAGCTTCGACTGGTCAATAAAGTTACATAACCTTCAATAAATGTTTTGATGCAAATATAATAAACTAGAGGGTATGATCACAACTCATGGACCCATTGTAAATAGTAGGTATAGTCAAGTTCCTATAAACCATAGAAAGGAAAAAGCTTGTCTTTTGTGGACCATAATAGCGCTTTAACTTAAGGCATGTATCCAAATAAATATCAAGACAATGGAAAACAAGATACAACAATGAAACTTAAGGAATTCATAAGGTAAGTGAAGCTTTAGAATTCTTGAAATAATACTTACTTGAAACTTTCTTTGTAAAGGACCACTTTATAGTAAAGGGGAAAATGCTAAAATGGCATCAAGGAAATAGTTGCAGACTTGACAATGAAAACTTGATAAGGTGCGGATATACCCTGTAATCAATAACCAAAATTGTAAAAAAATTCAAATTTCTAGTTGCCTTCTGTGAGTTAAATTCTCGTCAATCACAAGTTGATGGAAAGAAAAAAATGGCCTAGTTTTCATTAGAATCTCAAATCTTGGGTGTTATATTTTTACCTTGTTTTCTCAGTAGTTGATTCTCCTTCCCCATAGCACAGTTGTAATAGCATATCCATGCCTCGATATATGTTTGCAACATTTATACAAAATTAAGCTAGGCATAATACTAGTTTTCTTTGGGAGGAGTGTTGTTGTTATGTAGATAAGTTTGTAGAGGGCAGAAGCATGCATGCATGCACCATTATTAGTTAATTTCTTGTTTTACATTTAGAAAAGGCCCAATTACCTATGAGAAAAGTGCACGTTGCATGGCACAACTCCCAAGAAGGTCATGCATTAGTTTCTCTTCAGTTCAGAGGCTTAGTGAATGCATGCAATGACCTAGTCTTGTCGACTTGTGCACACTATTTCTGGAAGCATTATCCATGCGTGAGGGTGGACTCAACACCATGACCTAGTGTTAGGGCTAGGTTTTAACACAACCACCTAGGGTGCATCACTGCATGTCTGTAACAACCCCCAACCACCCAACTGAGGGAAATTACCCCTGAACTCTACCTTCAATGCCATAAATTTAACATTTCTTTAGCCTCTGTGGAAAGGTAGTTCAATGTCTTCTCTTAAGCCATTTTCAGAAATATCTTCCTAGGCAATAATTTGCTAGATTTGCAACAAGAGAACCACTCACCATTATGGAGCATTACCTCTCTTAAAGAATTACCTCATGGTAAAAGGATTATTGATTATAATGAGTCCTTCAAAGTTTATAAGATCTACATTAAGTTAGAACAATAAGACTATAGTGAGTCAAAACACGAAATTTGATGAGAAGTCTTGGTCCTCCAAGTATTAGTGACATCTTTAGAAGGTTGAGGAGGGACAAACAGTTGTTGTTCGAAATGCTTCTCCACAAATTTGAGGGAAATCAGATTTAGATCAGCAAAGTTCCAATGAAAACACAGAGCATGCATGGCAAACCCTCATATTGCACAAGACACAGGCACAAGTTGGAGCTCCAAATAACAAAATGAACTCACAAATTTGATGTTGAATGATTAAAATTCATTGTCATAACTTTCAATGGCCAATTTATAGATTTAAAGGCATAGGAGACTGGGTACCTAATGATATTGCTAAAGGTAATCCATAGTTGTTTGCACAAGGAAAATATCTGAAAAGGGTAGCACTATATATATATATATATATATATATATATATATATATGTATGTATGTATGTATGTATGTATGTATGTATGTATGTATGTATGTATGTATGTATGTATGCATGCATGCATGCATGCATGCATGTGCGTGTGTGTGTGTGTGTGTGTGTGTGTGTGTGTGAGGAATTTCAATTATTTGAGTAGAGTTTCAGGGAAACCATCCCAAATATGATGACTTGAATTTTAGGATTTTGTTCTAATATGTGATTGATTTCCATTTTATGATGGATATCTTTCTTCACCTTAATAATTGAATGATAGGAACATGTAACAAAAAAGTTATTGTTCATCATATTTCCAATAATAAAACAACAAAATATGATTAATAAATCAATTTTTATGAAATTGTTTGACCGTCTTCTCTTTTACATAGGAATTTGCATAATTTTAAACAAAAATAGTTGTGTCAATATAATTTAAGACATTAGAAAACTAATATATTAATCAGCTTCTATGAAGTCGTTTCCACTATCTTCTCTTTTACATAGGAATTTGCATAATTTAAAAAGAAATAGTTGTGTCAATATGATTTAAGACATTAGAAAAATAATATATTTTGTAAAAATTAATAGGTAAATTTTTGTATTCGGTCCAATTTAAAGTGATAACCCTTCTCCCTCTCATTGAAACTCATAACCAAATAGGAAGACATTCAAGGTAGTTTTGCGAGACACAAACAGTGAAAAAAAGTCATTTTAAATTAGTTCTTTTTATTTCATGGTCCATGAAAAACCCAAAAAATATCCCATTGTCCCAAAATGGCACATAATTTTGCTAAAAAAAAAATTAAAAATTGAAATTTGACACCTACTAACTACCGAAATAACTATCATAAAACTGCGAGTTATAAATAAACTAAATTTCAAGTTCTAAGTGTTGTTGAAACTTGGATGAATGATACAAAAGATGCATGACTTACCATTCAATATTTGCTGGACTCGGATGAATGATACAAAGGATGCATGATCCATCATGCAGAAGTGGCCCAATAATTTGGGTGACGCAATGTGGATTAAGTTTTTCCATGACTTTTTTTCACTTCTTGTTCCAAATGCTTCTCCAGATATTTGAGGGAATGCATATTAAGATCAACAAAGCTCCAATGAAAACACAGAGCTTGCATGTCACACCCACACATTAAAAAAGACATAGGAGCAAGTTGGAGCTCCAAAGAAGAAAATTAACCCATAAATTTGATGTCGAATAATTTAAATTCCTTGTCATAATTTTCAATGACCAGCTTATAGATTTAAAGGTGGAGAAGAATAGGTACCTAATGATATTGCTGAAGGTAATCCATAGTTGTTTGAACAAGGAAAATATATGAAAATGGTTGTTGGATAGTTGGCATTGTGTGCATGACCAGTGGCCTTGAGAAGACATCTTCAAATGTGTTGGCATTGATGTCAAAAATAATGCTGAGGAGTAGGGTTGGGAAGTTGGATTGCCTAAAAGTTAGTAGAAGTGTTGGCATTGATGTCAACCAGACAAGCTTGTTTGCTTGTTGCAACAGATGCTGGTAGTGATGGCTCGGAAGGAATCTTAACGTAGTTGTGGGCTTCATGTAGAAAATCATCATGGTAGCAGGCTTAATATTGGAGAAGTCGTAAAATGATGATTACAGTGATGGACTAGATAGAAGCCCATGGTAGCTTCATGCTTCTTGTAGAGAACCATCATAGTAGCAGGCTTACTTGAGAAGCCATAAAATTATCAACTATTGTGATGGCCTAGGATGGGAATCCTTGGGAGCTGCAGGCATCATTAAAAGGATCACCATTATGGGTGTGATTCTTAGCTATCTGGAGAGTCAAGGAGCAGAAAAATCTCAGCGATTGTGGAGCCATATTTTTAGGTAGTAGATGGGCTCAATGGCTAATTGGAAAACCTTCATTGGATGGTTGTCAAAATAATCTTTCCAATGGTACGTGGAGGCCCTAGAATGGACTTCTGGATCAAAAGTTAGAGCTAGTTGAAGTTATGCTTCTCCGAAAGAGAACTTCCAAGGTCCTTCTGACACGTGTCCAATTGACAATCAACAATCGTAGGTTCCAAATTGCATTGCACAAAAATTTCAAATCACCAATCAATGACTTGTGATATTTCCAATCAGAGGTCTCAACATATCGATGATCAAAGTATAATAGGTTCCATAGATCGGAGGCCTAGAGTGATATCAACGATCAAAAGGCAGTCGGTCGAGTCCATATCGCATATCAACGTTTGGCATTTCTTCAAAGTGACAACAATAGGAGTTCATTGATCAATGAATGCTTATTGAGTTATAAATAACCAGGATTGGTGTACTCTTCATTAATTCATTGGGAAGATAGGAAGAAAAAATACAAAGGAATTCACTGCAAAACTAAGTAGGGCGAGGCACTTTCTCTCTCCTCTAGGAAAACACGTGGAGGCATCCAGTTAGTTATGATAAGAACCTATGGGTGCAGGTGATTGGCTCCAATAAGGACACATGGAAACAAGTGGTGAGCTCCGATGAGGACATGTGGCAGGATCTAATTGGTTCTGATAAGCAACACATGGCTACTAAAGTTAACATGATGTGACAGTATGGGGAGACACATGGTAGGCAGTTTTGGTGTTTTGGATGGCCTAATAGGACATATTTGGGTCACATGTGTCACCACTCAGAAGATGCCATGTGGCAGGTGATGATGTCACATTAGTGATCGATGATCACAGGTTTGTGGTTGTTGACATATAGGTCACAATTGTGAAATCGGCGATTAAGGGGCTCTGATATAAGGGTTGGCGCCTGGTCATGTAAAGTATTAAGGAACTGAAGGCTAGGGCTTATCAGACGAGCTAATCAACAATCAACAATTGGCAATTTTGTTTTGTTGGGATATGTGCAACAAGTTGAAAACATCGTAAGGGGGGCTTCGTATTGTTAAGCACTTGGTTTAGAACAAAGGAAAAATGAAAGGTGAAAATCACTTTATAAAGGGAAAAGGGTTTCCAGACAGGAGTCTATAGGCCTTAGTGCCTTAATTCTAAGCCTTAGGCCACTGCCCTTCAGTCCTGTAGTGAGAGATGTGTGGCAAGTGTTGGAAATAATACTGAGAGGGGGGGGGGGGTGAATCAGTATTATCAAGTTCTTTTAATAAATCTTCCTTATTTATACTTTGAATTATTTTTGCATATCAGTACCATAAAATAATGAGCATGAACATAGAAAAGAGATAGTCACACCAAAGAACACCAGATGTAAGGTGGAAACCCAATGTGGGTGAAAACCACCTGTTGCAGTATGTCTCTATCTTCTTTCAAATTAGAAACTCCTTTTACAATGGTTTTGTACCGGTGCAGTCCTTTACGAGTACGCAGGCTGCAACCTGCAGAGAGCTACAACTCTCCCTCGCTTTCCAGTCTCTCCTGGAAGGGAGCTACAACCCCCTACTTCTTTTCTATCAAGGATCACTTTTCATAAATTTTCAAACTGGATCCATAAACATCAAGAGATCATCAAGTACAAGTAATTCACCCAGTCAACTGCAGTAACCAGATCAAAAATAACAGTAAACTAAACCCAGAACACCTTATCAACAAAGAAAAGTCAGCCAACAAAAGATCTTAAGATAGATACGCAGTTTTTCTTTCTCTGGCCTGCGAGCGTACGCACTTCACCTTCTTCTCCCCTGCGTATACCCGCAGAGACCCTTCTGCCGCACCGCGTACCCATACACTGTTTCTTCAATCACGCTGCGTACTGTTACTATAGGCACGAACCCAGAGATACTATCACGCCACGTACTGCTACTGCAGCCACGCACCCACAGATGTTATCGCGCCGCGTACCTACGCACCTGCGGCTTCAGAAGCGCCGCGTACTTTCCCTGTTCCTACGCACTTGAACCTCTGTCGCGCTGCGTACCCACGCACTGCGCCTTCTTCTGCTCTGTGTACCCACGCACTTCTCCTTTTTCTGCTCTGCGTACCCACGCACTTTCACTGTTAATCACTTGCGTACTTCTGGTTAGGGCCGAATTGGCAGTCCACCAGTGTGCTACAGATCGTCAGATACTCAAATATGATCATGTGCTCGAGAGATCACCCTTCATAGATTCGCTTTCGTCTTCACCTTTATATAGATCAAGCTTTTAAAACAATAACCCAATATTTCAGATCTTAGGATATTCAATTTGCAAAGATACTTAGCCAGGTGATCTCCTTTGCTTTATATAGGCAAGCTCTTCCTAAAATAATGGATCAATACCATAGATAACCAATACAAGGGGCCCAAAAACATGGGGCTCAATAATAATAATAATATAAAACAATACCACGGGCCAAAACCATAGAATCAGGAACGACAGGCTAAATACCACGGGCCAAACATAAGAAACCCCACGTGAACGCGCTTCTCTGCCTTGAAGTTAGTGAACTGGGGGTACGCACCTTCTGAACGGATGACCTGTGTGTATGGCCGCAGTCCCTTCACGGTGTACCTGCGGGTACGCACCTTCTGAACTATTCTCCTGCGTACCTCTTAATTTCCAACATTTTGAGAGCCTGATCAGAGCATTGCCACTTGAGGGTGTTGCCATCAAGTACAACATCTGTATCATAGAGCCATACCAGAATCATAATGCCAACAATCTCCCCCTTTGGACTTGATGGCAACCTCAGAATCCTCAACGTCATTCTCCCCCTTTGACATCAAGGGCAAAGGGTAATGCTCCCCCTTAGAACATGGTCCCCCTGACTATAAACCAGATCTACAAATAAGAACCATAAGCCACCAAAACACCATAAATGACCATGAAAGAGATAGAGACATATTGCAGCAATATTCAGACCAGCATCCATGATCTCCTTCTGTACGTCCTCCATAATGCCAACAATGCATTATATGCTCCCCCTGAACCTGTGCCATTCGATCTTCAACCAATCCTCAACCCAGCACATGTAACCATCAGAAGAGATTCAACAAGATGATGCATCAACAACCCCCAGCTTTTGCCTGAGGTATTCAAAGGTCTCCCTGGGCAATGGTTTGGTGAGTATATCAGCAACTTGTTCCTTAGAAGGAACATACTCCAACTTGACCTTTTGTTCAAGTACTTGTTCCCGGAGAAAATGATACTTGATCGGTATGTGCTTGGTCTTTGAATGCATGACTGGGTTCTTTGAAATACTGATTGCACTTGTGTTATCACATAAGATGGAGATAGGTGGTGTACAAGTGATTTGAAAGTCCTGCAAGGTCTGCATCATCCAAAGGAGTTGAGTGCAGCAAGATGCAGCAACAACATATTCTGCTTCAGCTGTAGATAAGGCAATCGAACTCTGTTTCTTGCTGAACCAAGATACCAATCTGGAGCCCATAAAGAACGCACCACCACTTGTGCTCTTCCTGTCATCCACGCTTCCTGCCCAATCTGCATCTGTATAAGCATGAAGTGTGAGATCTGTATCTCTAGGATACCATAAGCCATAATTTTGAGTCCCTTGAAGATATTTAAAGATTCTCTTCACTACCTGAAGATGAGTTTCTTTCGGATTTGCTTGAAATCTTCCAACTATTCCCACTGCATGCATGATGTCTGGTCGGGTACCTGTCAAATAAAGTAGACTTCCAATCATAGATCTGTAGGTTGGTTGATGCACTGCTGCTGATTCATCATTTGCACTGAGGCTACATCCTGTGACCATGGGTGTACATACTGGTTTTGCATCTTCCATGCCATATTTCTTCAAAATTTGCTTGAGATACTTGGTTTGAGACAAAAAGATCCCTCCTTCCTTTTGTTGGATTTGCAAACCAAGAAAATATGTCAGTTCTCCCAGCAAGGACATTTCAAATTCTTTCTGCATCACCAAGGCAAAGCTTTGACTCATAGCTTCTTCATTGCTGCCAAAGATAATGTCATCTACGTACACAACAAGTATTAGCAATTTGTCATTTTCAACTTTTATATAAAGATTGTTGTCTACTGATCCTTTTGAAAAACCTTGTTGATGAAGATATTTGTCCAAACGATAGTACCAAGCCCTTGGAGCTTGTTTGAGACCATAGAGAGCCTTTTTCAATCTGCATACAAGATTTGGATCATTTCCAAGAATGAAACCATCTGGCTGTTCAATGTATACTTCTTCTTCCAAGTCTCCATTCGGAAAGGCTGATTTCACATCCATTTGAAATACTTTGAAGTTTTGAAAGCTTGAGAGAGCAAGGAACATTCGGATGGCCTCAAGTCTTGCAACAGGAGCAAAGGTTTCTTCAAAATCTATTCCTTCTTGCTGCGCATACCCTTTACAAACAAGTCTGGCCTTGTTTCTAATTACTTCTCCATTTTCATTCAATTTATTTTTGAATACCCATTTTGTCCCTATAACATTTTTATCCTTTGGTCTAGGAACCAACTCCCAAGTGTTGTTCTTTTCGATCTGCTCAAGTTCTTCATCCATTTCTTTCACCCAACATTCATCTTTGCATGCTTCTTTCACATTTTGTGGTTCAGTGGAAGAGAGTAATGCCAAATAGCTTGAAGCTTCTGCAACTGTTCTTCTTGTTTGTACACCTGCTTCTTTCTGCCCCAAAATCTGAGATTCTGGATGATTCTTCTGAACATATCTGGATGGAGTCTTCTCTTCTATCCTTATCTTCTCCTCTGGTTCTTCTTGAGGTTCTTCTTCTTCATCATTCTGTCTTTGAGGGTAGTTTTCATCTTCTTCGATATCTTCATGATTTACTTGTCTAGGAATGTAACCCTTCTCATCAACCACTACATCAATGCTGTCAACAATTCTTCCAAGTCTTTTATTGTAGCACTTGTATGCTTTGCTGTGTGGAGAATAACCAAGAAGAATGCCTTCATCTGCTCTAGGTTCAAGTTTGCCAAGTTGCTCATCAGTATTCTTAATATAGCATTTGCTCCCAAAGATTTTGAAGTGCTTTACCGAAGGAGTCTCACCATACCAGAGCTCATGAGGAGTTTGAGTGCTGTTCACCTGGACATTTGTTTTGTTAAGAATAACAACCGCAGCATATGCAGCTTCACCCCAGAAAGTTGCGGGAGTTCCTAACTCATCAAGCATAGCACGAGCCATTTGTTGGACTGTTCTGTTCATTCTTTCCACTACTCCATTTTGTTGAGGAGTTCTAGCTGTAGAGAATTCTCTTCTTATCCCATGTTCTTCACAGAAATCGAAAAATTCATTTGAGGTAAACTCCCCACCTCTGTCGGATCTGAGGCACTTAATTTTGTATCCTGATTCATTTTCAACCAAGGCTTTAAAGGATTTGAATTTTTCAAATGCTTCATCTTTGTGCTTCATAAGTCCTAACCCGACAAACCTGGAGAAATCGTCAATGAATAATATCAAGTATTCTTCTCCTCGAGGTGTCCTTTTCCTGAATGGTCCACATACATCTGTATGTACAAGCTCAAGAGGCATCCTAGCTGATCCTTCCTTTTCTGGAAAGTTAGTTCTGGTTTGCTTTCCAAACTGACATGATTTGCATATGGTGTTGTCTCGAATTTTGATATCTGGAAGATCGCGAACTGCCTGATATTTGCATGCTTTCCTTATTTGTGAAAAGCTTAGATGCCCCAACCTCCGGTGCCATAACCAGTGTTCATTATCCTTGCTTAGATAGCATTGTTGTTGTCCTTCTTCAAATATGAATAGATTATTTGGAGTTCTTTTACCTTTGATCACCGTTTTACCTGTATCAAGATCACGAACAAGACATCCATTTGATCTAAATATCACCTCGGTTCCTTGGTCACACATCTGGCTGACACTCAGAAGATTATGCTTCAATCCATCAACATACAAAACATTTCCAGCTTTGACCTTTTCTTTTAACTGAGCAGTGCCTTTTCCTTTTATAGTTGCAGGAGTATCATTTCCAAAAGAAACTTTCTTTCCCTTTTCTAAAGCAGAATATGATTCAAGTTTTTCTTTATCACCTGTCATATGCTTCGAACATCCACTGTCAATGTACCATAGATTTTCCTGTCCCTCTGCATAAAATGCTATCCCACATCTTTCTGTTTGTGGTTCCTTTATTCTCCATGTTTTGGTGCTTGAGGCTTGCTCCTTTGTCTGATGAAACCTGCTCCTGCATTCAGAATCTTCATGACCAAAGTTATTGCAAATAGAACATTCAACTTCATTTTCAAGAACCGAAAAGTTGTTATAGGTCCTTTTTGTAATCCCGGTCAAACTTCTTTGTTTTTGAGCTTCTCTAGTCATGATCGTCTTATATGAAACACATTGAGCTGCTTTGTGACCAAAGTTATGGCAAGAAAAGCATTTTCCATTGAAGAAACTTCTGCGGTTATCCAATCTTCCGGCCAAACGATTGTAATTTCTATTGTCATTCATTCTTGAAGCAAATTGAGAGGATTTTACCTGTGGCTGGTTGTAGCTTTTGTTCATCCTTAAGACGGATTGCCCCTGATTTGCCTGATAGTCTTTTTTTGTAATTGGTCCCTGTTTTACCTAGTGATATCCGTTGTGCCTTTGCTCATTCCTTCTTGCTGCATTAAGATAACTTTTTGAGGTGGATGCTTGAGAAGTTTCTCCATTATAGCCCAGACCTGTCTTGTTTAGAGGAGAACGATGTACATTGATGATCTCATCCAGAGTTTCAGATCCTTTGACAAACTTAAGATTAATAACCTTTGTTTTCTCAATTTCTTTTCTAAGACCAACAATTTCACCTTCTAACTTTTCAAGATATTTTTCCTTTTCATCAATTTGAAGTTGTAGAGTATCAATGATCCTATTCTTTTCTTCTATACATGTCTTGAGTCTAGGAATTTCCTCACAAAAGCTATCCACATCTATAGCATCCATGTAATCATCATCTTAAAATTCCATTAAAAGTTTATAGTCATTACCTCGTTCATCTTCATCGCTATTTGATAGACCATCACTATCTTCATGCGTGTAGTAGCTTTTCTTATTTGCAATCTGTTTCTTGTTCCATCTAGCAGGTTCCTTTCCTTTATCCTTATAAGGACATTTCGCAGCATAATGACCTACTCTTCCACAAGCAAAGCATTTAAAAGGTAACTTACCTCTGAACCTTCCAGAACCCCTTTGAAGATTTCTGACAAAATTTGATTCTTCTTCTTCTTCTTCTGGCACGTGACTTGCTTCATAATAGTCTCCTTTGCCTAAAGCCTTGAAAGCAGCTTCTCTTCTGTCTGAAGGACCTCCCTTTCTCATTTCATAAGCAGTTAGAATTCCGTGTAGCTGAGACATAGTAAGAATTCGTAGATTTTCTTTTTCTTCTATTGCAGACACTTTAGATTCAAACTTGGGGGACAATGATCTTAGAACTTTTTCAACCACAATAGCGTCTTTTATTTCTTCACCCAAGTTTTTCATGCAATTAACAATCTCATCTACCCGAAGAAAATAGTTAGCCACACTCTCATCATTATACATTATGAGATTCTCATACTGAATCCTGAGGATTTGAAGTTTAGCACGCTTTACCTGTTCATCTCCTTCATAGCTCAAGACAATCTTGTCCCATATTTCCTTTGCGGATTTATATTGCATAACCTTTATGAATTCTGTTTGAGATAAGCATCCTAGCAGAGTATTGACTGCTTTAGCATTTGTTTCATATTTCTTCTTCTCGGCCGAATCTGTAGGAGTAGCTGAAGGAAAAGTGTAGCCTGTATCTATGATATCCCAAATTTCTGTACCAAGAGATTGAAGATAGGAAGTAACTCTTACCTTCCAATAATTGAAGTTTGTCCCATCAAAGATTGGTGGCCTGATTGATGCTTCCCTCTCGTAGTTGCTCATGATGAATGATCTTCCTCCAAGCGATCAAGCCTCTTTGAAGGACCTGCTCTGATACCAATTGTTGGAAATAATACTGAGAGGGGGGGGGGGGTGAATCAGTATTATCAAGTTCTTTTAATAAATCTTCCTTATTTATACTTTGAATTATTTTTGCATATCAGTACCATAAAATAATGAGCATGAACAAGGAAAACAGATAGTCACACCAAAGAACACCAGATGTAAGGTGGAAACCCAATGTGGGTGAAAACCACCTGCTGCAATATGTCTCTATCTTCTTTCAAATTAGAAACTCCTTTTACAATGGTTTTGTACTGGTGCAGTCCTTTACCAGTACGCAGGCTGCAACCTGCAGAGAGCTACAACTCTCCCTCGTTTTCCAGTCTCTCCTGGAAGGGAGCTACAACCCCCTACTTCTTTTCTTTCAAGGATCACTTTTCATAAATTTTCAAACTGGATCCATAAACATCAAGAGATCATCAAGTACAAGTAATTCACCCAGTCAACTGCAGTAACCAGATCAAAAATAACAGTAAACTAAACCCAGAACACCTTATCAACAGAGAAAAGTCAGCGAACAAAAGATCTTAAGACAGATACACAGTTTTTCTTTCTCTGGCCTGCGAGCATATGCACTTCACCTTCTGCTACCCTGCGTATACCCGCAGAGACCCTTCTGCCGCACCGCGTACCCATGCACTATTTCTTCAATCACGCTGCATACTGTTACTGTAGGCATGCACCCAGAGATACTATCGCGCCGCGTACTGCTACTGCAGCCACGCACCCACAGATGCTATCGCGCCGCGTACCTACGCACCTGTGGCTTCAGAAGCGCTGCGTACTTTCCCTGTGCCTATGCACCTGAACCTGTGTCGCGCTGCGTACCCACGCACTGCGCCTTCTTCTGCTCTGCGTACCCACGCACTTCTCCTTTTTCTGCTCTGCGTACCCACGCACTTTCACTATTAATCACTTGCGTACTTCTGGTTAGGGCCGAATTGGCAGTCCACCAGTGTGCTACAGATCGTCAGATACTCATATCTGATCATGCGCTCGAGAGATCACCCTTCATAGATTCGCTTTCGTCTTCACCTTTATATAGATCAAGCTTTTAAAACAATAACCCAATATTTCAGATCTTAGGATATTCAATTTGCAAAGATACTTAGCCAAGTGATCTCCTTTGCTTTATATAGGAAAGCTCTTCCTAAAATCATGGATCAATACCATAGATAACCAATACAAGGGGCCCAAAAACATGGGGCTCAATAATAATAATAATATAAAACAATACCACGGGCCAAAACCATAGAATCAGGAACGGCGGGCTAAATACCACGGGCCAAACATAAGAAACCCCACGTGAACGCGCTTCTCTGCCTTGAAGTTAGTGAACTGGGGGTACGCACCTTCTGGACAGATGACCTGCGTGTATGGCCACAGTCCCTTCATGGTGTACCTGCGGGTACGCACCTTCTAAACTATTCTCCTGCGTACCTCTTAATTTCCAACATTTTGAGAGCCTGATCAGAGCATTGCCACTTGAGGGTGTTGCCATCAAGTACAACATCTGTATCATAGAGCCATACCCGAATCATAATGCCAACAGCAAGGGCTAAGGAGAAAGGAGCTAGGAAGTCAGACACCAATGATTTGTGGTCTGTGGTTGCTAGCACAATGGGAGAACTGAAAAATGTTGATAAAGAGGGCTCCAATATGTGTTAGTGCATGGTAATGAAGTACACACAAAATCAAAGGCACAAAGATTTAACACAATGAGAATGCCTGCCTGAAAAGTGTAAAGGACTTAGAGCCTTAAGTCTTGGAACTTGGTCATCGCCCTTGGTCCTATGAAGAGAAATTTGAAAAGGGGATAGAATGAAAAGGGCCAAGATTAATCAGAATTTAATGGTTTCACATGTATGGTTGTGAATGAACTTCTGATGAAGGAAAAGGCTCTGATAGTGGTCCATAGCCTAAATTCTACGATATAGAAGCAGTACAAAGGTCTATTGATGGTTGTATGAATCGATAGTTGTCCTTTTGAATGAAGAACTATAAGGTTGATGGTAGAAGATATCATGTGCACACATTATAGGAATACATGCAAAACATAAAAGCCATGCCGAAGTACTATAATCCATGAAGAGGCATGAAGAGTCTTAATGGAGTGTGCAGTGGACTGAGAATTAATTCTTAGTATGGAGGAAATTATGAGTGTGTACATTCTAAGTGAATGTAGTGGCAGAGATCAAGTCCGATGAAAACAATAGAATGTAGGGCCATGCCTAAGTAAATTTTTCATTGATTAATGAGGGCAGTGTCAAAAATTCAACTGGTTGGCATCGTTGATTATAGTGAACACATAGGAACAAAACCGAGGTGCTCTAATGAGAAAATGGGGGGAATGCAACATAATTTCTTATGAGCCCAGGAGAAAAGAGCTATGAGTAAGTGCAATATTGTGAGAGGCTTAGTAAGAGCCAGTTTTGTGTGTAAAGGCTCAGTGTGCCTAAGCAAAAGAAAAGAGACCCCCAGAGTAGTGTGCTCTATGTGTGAAGACCCATAATTGTCGGTGTTTTGTATATAAGGCTTGAAGTTGTCTGTGAGCTATGACACAAGGCTAAAGTTCCTACACTCTGTGTTAAAGGAAGAAGCTGCCTTTGTTTTTTGGATAAGGTTGTGTGTGTTCCTTAGAGAAGTAGACTATGTGTTGCGGAAAGAAGAGAGGTCGAGAGTAGAGCGACTGTTGTTGAGAGAAGAGAGTAGAGGGATGAGAGTGATTATTGTTTGAGAAGATCACAAGGCTGTTGAAGAATGCTACAGAGAGATGCAAAGTGCAGTAGAGTGAGCAGTGATCAAAGCTAAGATCAGCCAGAGTTGTTGGCAAATCACAAAGGAAAACCAGTTCTTATTTGAGTGTGGGTTGGTGCCTACAGACAGGAAGTTGGTGCTTCCATCTTTAGTGGGGCTTGGGAAGGCTTGGGGGTCGGTGCCTCCCGCAAGTTGGTGTTTTCTTAAATCCAAGGAGATGCAAGTTGGTGATTTCAATGAATCCATGAGGTTGGTTCCTCATATGGTTGTTCTAGTAAGTTGGACGAGTGTCTACAACAACAGGGAGTTCGTGGCTCCTCCAGGTCAATGCTAGCAAAAAAGCAAAGGGAGTTGGTGCTTCCTGTGATTGGGTGCTCACAAAAATAGATTGATTTAATAGAGTAGGTGCTTCTGTTCACATCAATAACAACAACATGCTTTGTGGTTTTTTCCTGAAAGGGTTTCCACGTGTAAAAACTTGTGTCTATGTGTATGATGCTTATGGTTTGGTTGCTTGTTTGTAGATTTTATGTTGTTGCCATGTTATATATTGTTCTTGGTTATATGGATGAATGCAAACTTAAATAAGAAAAGTAAATTGGCATAAAGAAGTAAAAGTTAGCCATAATATTGATTCAACCCCTCTCAGTATTAACATTGTTTCGGGTAACTATCCCAAATATGAGGACTTGCATTTTAGGATTTTGTTCTAATTTATGATTCATTTCCATTTTATGATGAATTTTCTTCACCTTATTAATTTAATGTTGCAAGAAAGTTGTTGTTCATCACAATTCCATTAATAAAACAATAGAATACCATTAATAAATTAGTTTTTATGAAGCAATTTTGCCTATATTCTCTTTTACACAAGAGCAATTTGGAGCTCCAAAGAATAAAATTAACTCAAAGGAGAACCAATCATCATTATATATCATTACCTCTCTTGAAGCGTTACCTCATGGTAAAAGTAGTGTTGGATATAATGAGTCCTCCAAAGTTTATAACATCTACATTCTGTTAGAAAAACATGACAATAGTGAGTTGAAACATGAAATTCAATGAGAAGGCTTGGTCCTCCAAGTCATAGGGGCATCTTGGGAAGGTTGAGGAGGGAGAGACAGTTGTTGTTCCAAATTATTCTCCACATATTAGAGGGAAATAAAATTCAGATCAAAAAAGTTCCAATGCAAACACAAATCATGCATGACACACCCACACATTGCACAAGACACGCGAGAAAGTTGGAGCTCCAAAGACTTATTTTCAAGTGATTTATCCTCCTGATGAAAAACCACAAGATTTGAAAGAGAATGATAGGAAACAATGATTAAACCCAGGTGGTTGTAGAAGATGAATCATGTGGCTAAAAAGACTAGATAGAAGTACAATGAAAGATTCATTGCATGAAGATTCTCATAAAGAGAGGTTACCTACGGTATTTGGTCAATAACCAACCTCATATTTTCTTTTTGCTTTGTAATAAATACATTGACCCAGTTCAGGGAAAATTCACTCAACTACTTAAAAGCATTTTCTTTACTATTTGAAGGGCACATTTCATTATCGGTTAAGGTATGTTGATGATGGAAAATTAATGTTGCATAACTTTGTGAATTCAAAATATCAAGGTGATGATAGTGCTAGGAAGAGAACTTCAAGGTTTTGTTTCAACTTGGGGTCCCAAGTATGATATCCTAGATCAGTTGGAAGCAAGAAACATTGGAATTCAAGTTTCGGGGTTGATGGTTTTAAGTATTGTGATAATCAAAGTTGCTCAACTCTCTACAAATCAAGTACTTCATGATCACTCCAAGCATATGGACATTTGGTACCATTTATTGGAAGATAAGTTCAAGAAGGGAGTTGTGGTTCTTGAGTATGTTCCCTTGAATTTGAAATTTGTACACATTTTGACTAAGCCCTTATGAAAGGGGAAGATTGAGATGTTGAGGGAGAGAATAGGCTTAGTGAAGAACACCTACTCACAAAGAGGTAGTGTTAGAAATTTTTACTTTTTTTTTTCTCAGTAGTTAATTATCCTTCCTCATAGCATGAGAATGATATTATGTCCATACATGGGAGAAACAAATCCTTACAATTAGATGTGAGCAGAGAATTGATGTTCGATGGAGTTAGGAACACCATTAGTTTACTTTGGGATAAGTCTTGTTGTCTAAGTTTCACGGTATAGTGAAACATAAATGCATACATCTGAAACAAGAACGTGCTAGAAACATGAACCCCCAAAAAATAAGGAAACACGGATATATATATAGAACTTTGAAATTATTTAGAATATAGATGTAGATTCATACATAATTAGGAAACTGTTAGTACCCAAGCCCAAACAAAATCATGCTACAAAAAATACCCGCATATCATCGAAATCATCAATATCACACTCTAAACATTAAAATAAGACAGAAAATTCATGTCAAATCTAGATTTTGCTTGAGTGATGGGTGCACTTTTACTAGGGTGATTATTAAATTCTAGTTCCATACCCTCATACATGCCAAAAACATTGCAACCAACCCAATCCTGAAATCCCAGAAACTATCATCTCTACTGGATTTTGAATGTAATATAAAATTTTACTTTCTCCATATGAAAATGAGGTTGGAACCTCTCTCCAACATCCTAAAAAAAAGTCATTAAGAATTTACCATTCCTTATGATCATGAGGATTTGTTTGGAGCATCCTTACACCATCTTGATATCATTCCCCAATGTATAAGTCCTGAGGATAATGAATCTATATTGATTTCTCTTTCTCAATAATCAACCTATAGTCCTGAGGATGAGCATAATACATAGACCTGCAACTCCCACAACAAGAGTTATGTTACATTTTATTTAGAAGACTTAATCTACAATAGATCATTGCATCATGAAATTACTAAATTTACTTACTCAGACTTGAGACCTTGTTTCTTAAGCTACCCTTGCATGTGACGAATAAGATCATCACTCTTTTCCAGAGCTTTTTCTCCCCCCTGTTACATATTAAAATAGTTAGGAAATTATCTAGATCTAAGATTTTGTTTGCATTTATGGGAAGTTTATTTTGTGGCATCAAATTATCATCTTCATCTTGATTTCATTTTTCACAATACTATCATACAAGGATCCCATATAGTCATCTGCTAAATCTTTTCCATCATCTACACCTCAGTTATTCCTTATGAAATCTGCCTTTGATATCTTCAATAACACCGCAAGTTAGGAAAGAGGCACTTGGACAAAGGATGATCCCAAAATAATTTGAAATATGATGATCCATGATAACTGGCAACTAATTGCACAGATGAAAAAGACATACATTATTCTCCAGCATTGGATTATTTGCATGAGTGTTGAACATGATCATAGAGTATGAAAGCACATAAATTGTGTCTATGCTAGTGAAAACCTTTTGGTTTCACATATAATAGCGCTCTGCAAATTTTTCTTTGATGAAATCAAAATTTTGTGCTTCTTCAGGTAATATAAATCCTTGTAAGAAGGAACTTATTTCCTCATTGAATTCCATCTCTTCAAAATTAAAGGAGCAACATATGCACGCAACACACTTAGAAAAAATCATCTATTTCCCCTAAATAGTCAACAATGAATTTCTTGTTCAAACCAAATGCATTTCTTCGAAAAGTAGCTACCTCCTTAGGGGAGTCTGCAACTTTCTTTGGATTGATATGGAATTCAATGCTCTTTGGAAACAACCAAGAAATGGAAAACTATTTGAAACAACAAAATGTGACCCTGGGAGCTTTGGAAACAACCTATCACATACCTAGGTTATCTTCAACACCTCGAAAAACTAATACTAGAAAGGGTATGTAGCCCCCAAACTTGAGGTTTACCCCTTCCCATTGCTCCTTCCTACACCCATTTCCAAGTTACCAACCAGAAAAAATAGGTGTACATGCTTTATACATAACACATTGTTGGCATTATGATTCTGGTATGGATTTATGATACATATGTTGTACTTGATGGCAACCCACTCATCTCAGATAATAAATTATAGTGTAGAGAAAAGTTCACGCACTTTTATGTAGAGAAAAGTTTATTTCATGTAGAGAAAAAGTTCACGCACTTTCATGCAAGGAAAAGTGCGTATATGTTGGAGAACTTACCTTGGTCCATGGTAGTTAGTCCTTGGTATTTGAACCTATGAGGAAAAGTGCGTATATGTTGGAGAACTTACCTTTGGTCCATGGTAGTTAGTCCTTGGTATTTGAACCTATGAGGAAAAGCGCGTATATGTTGGAGAACTTACCTTTGGTCCATGGTAGTTAGTCCTTGGTATTTGAACCTATGAGGAAAAGCGTGTATATGTTGGAGAACTTACCTTTGGTCCATGGTAGTTAGTCCTTGGTATTTGAACCTATGGTTTTGGACCATGGTACTTCGTCAAAAGTGTTGATCTCACGTACTTTCATGGTTGGTTTGTGGTATTAGTCCAACAGTTTTTTGATCCTATGGTTTTGGCCCGTGGTATTGTGAAAGGCTTAAGCCTATATAAAGCAAAGGAGATCACTTGGCTAATTCATTCTTGCAAATCGAATATCTTAAGATCTGAAATATTGGGTTATTGTTTTAAAAGTTTGATCTATGAAAGGGAAGTTGAAAGCGAATCTGTGAAGGGTGATCTCTCGAGCGCTGCAGCTGCGGAAGTGCGGAGGCCCACAGAAGGCGCAGTGCAGAAGCACCACAGAAGGCGCAGTGCGGAGACGCCATAGAGGTGCCACAGAAGGCGTAGTGCGGAGACGCCACAGAGGCGCCACAGAAGGCGCAGTGCGGAGACGCCACAGAGGCGCCACAGAAGGCGCAATGCGGAGACGCCACAGAGGTGCCATAGAAGGCACAGTGCGAAGACGCCACAGAGGCGCCACAGAAGGCGCAGTGCGGAGATGCCACAGAGGCGCCACAGAAGGCGCAGTGCGGAGGCGCCACAGAAGGCGCTGTGCGGAGGCGCCACAGAAGGCGCAGTGCGGAGACGCCACAGAGGCGCCATAGAAGGCGCAGTGCGAAGGCACCACAGAAGGCGCAGTGCGGAGGCGCCATAGAAGGCGCAGGTGCGGAGGTAGTACAGATATCCGCATATCTATACCAGTGAAGTTACGATCCCTGCTTAAAATTTGTTTTATCTACCTTTGACTATTCTGCAGGGTTTTGGGTGCATAACTGATGTTTGGTTACTGGTATTGAGTTCATATAACAGCATGATTAATGAATTATCTTTATGTACTAGATCTGGTTGATAACTCTCATAATATCATTGTATATGTATGGATCTGGTGATTGAGTGATTCAGAAGGTTGTTTGATTATGAGCTTCAATGTTGTTGTTGGGTCCAGTATGAAAATTGGATGAAAAGTGGCCTTTCAGATTATGTGTTGTGCTTCAGTGTATCCAGTCTGAAAATTGATGAAACGTGGTACCTGGAGGAGAGAAGATTGTAGGCCAGCGCCTATGTACTAGTATCTAAGCTAGTACAAAAGCTAAGGGAGATCTTTGGAGCATTGTAGCAGGTAGCAGCCTGCGTACTAGTAAATGGATCGGCTAGTACAAGAGCAAAGGGGGTTGTAGCTCTCGTACTGGTATAAGACTGCACCAGTACAAATATTGTAAAAGGATTTTCTTATTAAGAAGAAGATTGAGATGACTTGCAGCAGGTGGTTTTTCTCCCGCATTGGGTTTCCACCTTATATCATGGTGTTCATGTGTGTGCCTTATGTGTGATGATCTATTCTCTATTACGGCATCTTTTATCTGATAATATGGTTGATAATGTTCTAATGCACTCATTGAAGATCAATTAACTTAATCATAAGAAGTTGTGGAAGTAGCATATATGAATTTGATTATGGAAATGAAAAAGTTTTATTAATGTGATAATACTGATTCACCCCCCCTCTCAGTATTATTTCCAACAATTGGTATCAGAGCAGGTCCTTTGATAGAAGCTTGATCGCTTGAAGGAGATCCGTGGAACAATGGGAAAGAAGCTTAAGAAGAAAGCACCTAAGAAAAAGAAGTCATCTCAGAAGAACTATGACAGTGGGAGAATCGATTGGGGATTAGGTATAAGAAGCTCTTCAGATTCAGAATCAGATTCAGAATCATTATCAGGTATGAATATATTATCCTCTGATGTTCCAGCTATCTTTCCTTTTGGAAGAGATGAAAGTGATAGCGAAACTACTGAATTTGCTCTTATGGGTGAACAAGAAAGATATCAAATAGAGGCAGAATTTAAAAGGCTTCCAGACAAAATTAGAGATCAACAAGATCTATTGAACAAAAGGGAATGTGATTTCAAAGAAGAAGCTACCAAACTAAAGACCCAACTAGAAGAAGGAAACAAGGTAAGAAAGCTACTCAAGGACAAGGAAGACCAATGTCAAAAATTGCAGCATGAAGTGACATCATTAAGAAAAGAAGTCAACGAAAGAAGCACAACCATCAAGAAACTCAAAGATAGATCCAGCTACTATGAAAATCTTGAAGCTACAATCCTCTCACTAAAAGGAGATCTTGAAGAATCAAAGAAGCAGAATACTAAAAGGAGATTCTCAAACTAAGGGAACAAATGGAAGAAGGAAGGAAAGCTGAAGAAGATTTGAAAAAGAAATCTCTTGAAAAGGAAGAACAACTTCAGGTTGAGGTAAATATCTTGAAAGGTAAACTGGAAGAAAAGGATAAGCTTTTACGATTTCAAGATAGTTCTAAAGTCTTGGATGATATTCTTAGTAGTCAAAGGTCTCCTGCTATAAAGACTGGTCTTGGTTTCCATGAATCTGTTGAAGGTGAATCTAGTTCACAAGGTGAGGCAAGGAACTCTAAAGAGAAATCTAAAGTGGTCAACGAAGAAATGAAAGATCAATCTCATCATCAACCAAGAAAAGAGATTCCTCAAAGAAAATCCTTTACTCCTCCTATGAATAATGTTGAATGTTATGTATGTCATAATCTTGGACATGTTGCAGCTAGATGTAGAAGAAGAAGGGTTCAAAACCATTATGTAGAAAGATCATCACATTCAAGGTACTTTTATGGATATTGCTTTGCTTGCAATATGTTTGGTCACAAAGCTGCTGATTGTTACAGGAGGAATATGAAACATGTAAGATGTTATGCATGTAACAAGCTTGGACATATAGCTAAGGAATGCAGGAACAAAGTGTGGGCACCATATCAAAAGGAGAAAATGTCATCATCACGCTTGAAGATATGGAGGAAAAAGGAAGTACAATCAGAAAAAGGCGGCACTGCACAACGTACAGACATACCAGAATCAGAGGGAGCTGAAAGTACAAAACTTCAGTGTCCTGAATCTCATATGCAAACTCCATAAAGGAAAGTTGCATATATACGCGAGTTAGTTACTGCACAGTCGCGTATATGATTGTTTGAAGAAAGGCAGTAGGAACAGGTTCAAGAGAAGGATCAGTTTTGCTCTAGTTAATAATAATGATGTGTGGATATGATGGTTAGAAGTGTTTTGGTTCTAACTTGATATTGATGATGTCTTGATACTTCTTATTGATATGCATGATCAGACAGATGGCACAGGTTTAGAGGGAGAATATGGACTTAATGCATTATTGGCATTATGGTTAATAGTCCTTGGTGATGATACTTATATGGATAAATGATTCATCTTGCTATGGTTATGAGTTGTTCACATGGTTCTTGGATCAGATTTATCGTTGATTCTCTAATGATGCTTGCATGGGAAGCACTTAGCTTGAATTCACATCTTCTTGATGTTGAGTCACTCATATGCTGTTGTCGTCATATGCATAAAGATCATATATTACAGTTATGATTCCTTTCATTCTTGGCACAAATGGATGAGGATTGTTGGCTGGATACAGGGATGATTATTCAAAGTTGCATTGTTGGAGACATGATGATAATGAGCTCTTATCTATATGATGATAGGATTGTTTCATACATATGTTGATTAATGCAGATATTCCCAATTGATGATACTTGATTCATGTAGATCTGGATGGCTATGATGTTTCTCACATAGAATGTCAAATTCTGTTGATGCGGACATACCTTGATGATTCATGCACTAATACAAGTTGCTGGTCTAGTTGTTGTTGACAGATACTATGGAGCAGATCATAAAGTGTTGTTGCTGATGTTTATCTTATTTAGGTGATGTCATATCAAGACTCATGATGTAATAGTGTCATCTCTTCAGGTCATGTAACGACCTATGTTGGTTTCCCCACTATGCCTGGGATGAAGATGTAATGTATTTGGTTTTCATTTTTCTGATATATCCCCACTTGGTTGGGTGATGGATGTATGTATTGAATCTTTTAGGAAGGTCATTTGTGATGTAGAACATCCTTTTGCAGACCTTGCTTACAGTCAGGGGGCGCCTGAGCATGAACAACACTATACAACAGAGCAGACATTTCAGCTTGTTCTCAGAAAGAGCATGATCAGATTGGTGAACCCGACGTGAAAGGAGATCTTGGATGCTGGTCTGATTATTGCTGCAATCTATCTCTTTCATGGTCATTTATGGTGTTTGGCGGATTATGTTTCTTCTTTACAGATCTGGTTCATATTCAGGGGGAGCATGCTCTTAGGGGGAGCATAACCCTTTGCCCTTGATGTCAAAGGGGGAGAATGAGCTGAGGATTTTGAGGTTGCCATCAAGTCCAAAGGGGGAGATTGTTGGCATTATGATTCTGGTATGGCTTTATGATACATATGTTGTATTTGATGGCAACCCACTCATCTCAGATAATAAATTATAGTGTAGAGAAAAGTTGTCGCACTTTTATGCAGAGAAAAGTTTATTTCAGGTAGAGAAAAAGTTCACGCACTTTCATGCAAGGAAAAGCGCGTATATGTTGGAGAACTTACCTTAGTCCATGGTAGTTAGTCCTTGGTATTTGAACCTATGAGGAAAAGCGCGTATATGTTGGAGAACTTACCTTTGGTCCATGGTAGTTAGTCCTTGGTATTTAAACCTATGAGGAAAAGCGCGTATATGTTGGAGAACTTACCTTTGGTCCATGGTAGTTAGTCCTTGGTATTTGAACCTATGAGGAAAAGCGCGTATATGTTGGAGAACTTACCTTTGGTCCATGGTAGTTAGTCCTTGGTATTTGAACCTATGGTTTTGGACCATGGTACTTCGTCAAAAGTGTTGATCTCACGTACTTTCATGGTTGGTTCATGGTATTAGTCGAACAGTTTTTTGATCCTATGGTTTTGGCCCGTGGTATTGTGAAAGGCCTAAGCCTATATAAAGTAAAGGAGATCACTTGGCTAATTCATTCTTGCAAATCGAATATCTTAAGATCTGAAATATTGGGTTATTTTTTTTAAAGTTTGATCTATGAAAGGGAAGTTGAAAGCGAATCTATGAAGGGTGATCTCTCGAGCGCTGCAGCTGCGGAAGTGCGGAGGCGCCACAGAAGGCGCAGTGCAGAGGCGCCACAGAAGGCGCAGTGCGGAGACGCCATAGAGGCGCCACAGAAGGCGTAGTGCGGAGACGCCACAGAGGTGCCACAGAAGGCGCAGTGCGGAGACGCCACAGAAGGCGCAGTGCGGAGACGCCACAGAGGCGCCACAGAAGGCGCAGTGCGGAGGTGCCACAGAAGGCGCAGTGCGGAGGCGCCACAGAAGGCGCAGTGCGGAGGCGCCACAGAAGGCGCAGTGCAGAGACGCCACATAGGCGCCACAGAAGGCGCAGGTGCGGAGGTAGTACAGATATCCGCAGATCTATACTAGTGAAGTTGCGATCCCTGCTTAAAATTTGTTGTAACTGCCTTTGACTATTCTGCAGGGTTTTGGGTGCATAACTGATGTTTGGTTACTGGTATTGAGTTTAGATAATAGCATGATTAATGACTTACCTTTATGTACTAGATCTGGTTGATAACTCTCATAATATCATTGTATATGTATGGATCTGGTGATTAGGTGATTCAGAAGGTTGTTTGATTATGAGCTTCAATGTTGTTGTTGGGTCCAGTATGAAAATTGGATGAAAAGTGACCTTTCAGATTATGTGTTGTGCTTCAGTGTATCCAGTCTGAAAATTGATGAAACGTGGTACCTGGAGGAGAGAAGATTGTAGGCCAGCGCCTATGTACTAGTATCTAAGCTAGTACAAAAGCTAAGGGAGATCTTTGGAGCATTGTAGCAGGTAGCAACCTATGTAATAGTAAATGGATCGGCTAGTACAAGAGCAAAGGGGGTTGTAGCTCCCGTACTGGTATAAGACTGCACCAGTACAAATATTGTAAAAGGATTTTCTTATTAAGAAGAAGATTGAGATGACTTGCAGCAGGTGGTTTTTCTCCCGCATTGGGTTTCCACCTTATATCGTGGTGTTCATGTGTGTGCCTTATTTGTGATGATCTATTCTCTATTACGGCATCTGTTATCTGATAATATGGTTGATAATGTTCTAATGCACTCATTGAAGATCAATTAACTTAATCATAAGAAGTTGTGGAAGTAGCATATATGAATCTGATTATGGAAATGAAAAAGTTTTATTAATGTGATAATACTGATTCACCCCCCCCCCTCTCAGTATTATTTCCAACACACATTTCATTCATAAACTGGAAGATTATGTCAGTGAAAGCTAGCATTGGACGGTGAAGGGATACTGAGCACACACCGGAATGGTTATGGGGTTAGAGCCTGACGAAGAAAGGTATTGTCCTCAGGACATGAGCTATGGTGTTGGTCTAAGAAATGGAAAAATATTTGAAACAAAGGGCTTATTCTCAAAATACAGAAAATCCAGCCTATGTAATGACATGTAACTCAGTTGAAGCACAAGTGCACAATGAGCTCCTTGGATTTTTCGAAAGAAGCTAAAAAAATTGGAAAATCCTTCATAACAAAGAACTTTTCTTACAAATATAATGAGGTTAGTGTGCGTAATGGAATTTAACTTGGTTGAGGCACTAAATAGTGTAAATTTATCAATAATAGAATATATAAGCATGGATCATAGGTCCCAAGGGTCATTTGAGAGCTCACGCTGAAATTATTGCACGAAAAACAAAAACCTGAATAAATAAATATATTCCACAATTTCTAGGATTGGAACTTTACAGAGAAACACAAAAATATCAATCTTATGAGCCCTACACCATTCTTCTCAATTGATTCAATAGACACAAAATTTTAATATTCTAAAATAAAAATTATGAGCACCAAGGGAAGAAAACCTCTATGGTGTTGTCGAGCATTGGTTCTACTTGGAACTAACGGGTTTCTTTGTGAAATTCAAAAGGTAAGAACCCTGTGCATGGCCCGTCAGAATCCAAGAAATATATTTTGGTGAATAAGAATCTCCACAAAAGAAAACAATATCGAAACCTTGTCCAACACGGCCTATTATATTACATCCCCAGATAATCAAAGACAAGGTGACATGAGTTTTTCCCATGACTGATTTGGTCACTATGTTACCTACTATACTGTAGGTCTAAGTGGAGCCTAAGATTCGAATTGGAGATGTATTTTTTAGTCGTTATGGAATTTACTTTAGGCGTAAGTCTAGTTATGACCTCCAAAAAGAAAGAGATTACAACCATGATAGGGCTCATGTTAAAGCTCAAGCTCAGCTTTAGAAGATACACATTATGATATGCATAGAGATAGTAAGATGAATGATATAGTATCATATAGAAGCTCAGTACTTGAAAACAAGATAATCGATATGCACATGAGTGTGGTTGTTGCCTAGGGTTGACTTGAAACTTCTTTATTGGAATCAAAACATCCATTTGTTATTCTAGGGACCAAGATCAACTAGATTGAAAAAAAATATGCTTTGCTAAAGCTACAGATTTTGAATACGAAATTAGCTATCATTCATTTTAGCTGAAAATAGACGGAGTCAACTGGGCCCTCATATTTATCCTATCTTCTCTAATCATCCTACTGATCACTATTTTGACCTTGTCCTTGCACGAAGAAATGTTGAATTCCTGTATTTTTGGTATTTGTTAGTGATGATGTTGAATATAGGTTAAATCAATGTAAGTGTAATAGCCCTGGTGAAAATTCCATGTATATAAAGTTAAAAATAATAACCATGGTTGATGGGACACTTATTCTGAGCTGAATGTTAGGCAAGACATCCTAGGGGGTGTTCATTTGGTTGTGTATGGCTAAGGAATTTGGAAAAGGCTAAGGTTAAGGCTTTGGAAAGGCCAAATGTCATTTGACACACATTTATTTATGAAAATAATGAAAATTAGGAGAAAAAGGAGGTGACAGGTCATAGGTTGCATGTGAGGAGGAAAATGAAGAAAATAGAGGCCTCATTTATAAGAAGGCTTCTGAGGATCAGCTGGTAAGATTTTGTTAGTTCAGTTTTGGAGCTCTCTCATTATTCTCTCTCTCTCTCTCACTCCTGGACACATAGTTTTCTTGGAGCATTTTGGCATTGGACCAAGAAAGGCAAAGAAGGAAAGAGGACTATTGTGTAAATGTATTGATGTATATGTGGATCCTATGGCTGATATGCTTATGATATTTCTGTCCCTATTATGTTGGTTATATGTATGCTTTATGACATAAGCTATGTATGGCTCTTAGCATGCTTTTACTTGTAAATGAATGGATAATGTATGTGTGGCATAATAGATGATAACGTAGCAAATTGAATGAGGGAGCAATGCTTCATAGCGATTATTAGATGAGTACGAGATCCCTACACTTAATTTTGTTGATTAAGGTCTTATTCAACTTATAGCTTTTGCATCCTTGTTTCCTTTTACTGTTACTGAGTTACCATTCCATTCTAGGTAGTGACCTAGGCTCTGGGCCTGAAAAGTGGCTCAAATCCTAGAGTTGGCATAACACTAACAATTTTAGTCTCTGGTCGCTAACAGGAAATCCTGTGAGAGCAAATTTGGGTTTCTAAATGGTCTCTTGCCTATAGCATGGGAGGGACTGAGGCCTAAGATGTCAAAAACATTAGTGGGACCTAGGGATAGGATGTTTGAGTGGCTGACATGCCTCATGAGGGTTATGTTGCTGATGTGGATAGGTTGGTTGATGTGTTCTATAGATTTCACTTCCTTAAGGTCAAATAGGAGGTCGAATAGCATCATAGTAGTCTCTTGTCGCATGTTTACCTAGTTGGGATGGTCACTTTGGTAGATGTGAGAGGAGGGTGTTATAGAGTGGTATCAGAGTATGGTTCACACCTTGGAATGGATCAATAGTGTGTGTTGGTCATTCATGCATATGAGTTGCATGTGTGTCTTCTACACTACATTCCATGTGCTTGCTACATTGCATATTGTTGATCATGGTTGTAGCAAGGTTGCCATATTGAATTTGATGTTGACTTTGTGGAATGTAGTTGTCATGCGTATATGACTAGTTAAATATGGTTATATGTCACTTACATGTTGATTTTATGTCACCTACTTACATCCTTTTATGTTAGGCTACATCCTTGTAGGTTTGATTACATTTATCAGTCTTGTTGGTTGATTACAAGAATTCATAAGTTATGCTCGATTACATGCATCTATGCATATGTGTAGTTGATTTGGCATTGCTTATGCATGTTGATGGTTGCATGTGGCAATGTGTGCAATGGAGTATCCTTGTTGTCATGCATGAGGTCATAGCATGCATTGTTGATATGGCTTTGCATTGATGACTAGACCATAACTAGAGTGATGTTTATTTGTTGATACATTTATTTGTGTATCGCTATATGATGTCATGTTTATGTTATACATGTATCACACTGATTTGTTGATCTTGTAGATAAGGTATCCTCCCCAAATTATACTAATGTACGTTGGTTTATTGTGATTTGGGTTATTTGGAATATTATGAATTGCAGGAAAGAGATCAAATGACTAGCAAGATGGTAGACTACGTAGAATATCCCTAGGAATCAAATGAGAAGGGTGGTGTAGGGAACTCTTCTGATTTGGCAGACACCTTGAGAAGCTTGAAGGAAGAAACAAGGAGTTGTAAGGTAGATAATGCCTTGATGATATAAGCACAACAGAAACATGCAAAGGTTAATGCAATACTTCTTTAGAGTTTGTTAGACTTGTAGTGAGAAGGGTCACTTTGGATCATGCATAGACAAGAGGAAAAAACTAATGGGGCATATGGCAGTAGGTCTCCTAGTAGGCGCAGGTCGAATAGATTTGACAAAGTGAGGTATGATAGCTTTTGGACACTTCGGATAGGAGAGGTGATGGATACAAGTACTATTCTAGTTCTGGTTCTAACAGACATCATGATCATCATCACTACCATCCTTATAGGAGGAATGATAAGGGATACTTTCTAGATGATTTTAAGAAATCGAAACCACCTAATTTTGATGGAGATGTGAAGAAGCTAGAAGATGTAGAAGCTTGGATACATGTTAAGTAGGTCAGAGACATCAAGACAGAGGATTTGAGTTAGTGGGAGTTCAAAAGGCTTTTGAGGCATAAATACTTGTCAGAAAGGTACTATGACAGTAACGCTAAATAATTCCATGAGACAAAGATGAGATCAATGATAGATGTAGAGTACATGACCAATTTTCTGGAGCTATTGAGGTATGTACCATATATTACAGATGATAAGGCTAAAGCTTAATGATTTTTTAGTGGTTTTCCATTAACATTTAGTGATTGGATTGAGCATGATGAGCCTCAATCACTTGAGGAATTCATTGGGAAAATGAAGAATTTCTATGAACAATCAAAGCGTAAGAATGAATATTAGCAAGGATAGAAGGGAAAAGACATAGGTAAATGTAAATGGTAGCCTGAGATAACAAGGCCTCAGCATGCGTATAAAAAGAGGTTTAATGCATCTAGACAGGGACATGAGTCGCAACAACAACATTGGTGTTTTGGTACTGATTGATTGGAGTGTTGGACATGTAGTAAGGAGCACCTTAAGAGAGATTTTCCATAGAATCAAGGTGGTAGGCCTCATATATATAGTGCGCAAGAGGCATATATTGCTGGGGATGTTGCTGAGAGTATTCCTCATATCTATACAACAGTGGACAACAAGCATTCTTAACCAGAGGTATATATAATTGCGATGGACAATAAGTTTTTTGATCAAGTTATTTCTATTTTGATTGACACTGGATCTAATTATAGCTATGTTAGTCCTGACTTGGTGGATAAGTGTGGGTTGAGTAAGGAATTGCATGAAGAATCTTGGTTAGTGTAGTTGGCTATAGGTGCAAAGAAGTGAGTTCATCACTGGGAAAGAGCTTGCACATTTGACTTTAATGGTAAGCCTACCATAGAAAATTTGAATGTATTACCATTAGGTTCATAGTGTAACACCCACCTCCCACATCTACCCAAGCAATCGACCAGCTGAGGTAAACATGCGACGAGAGGCCACTATGATATGATTGGACCTCCTAAGTCACATTAAGGAAGTGGAACCGATGGAAACACACCATACTAACAACCAACATCATCATTAGAATTGTCAGAAGACAAGTCAACCACTTATACAACTCGTCCCTGGGTCACACTGCTTTTTTAGATCTCTTGGGCCATAGTCGCTCTCATAGGCCTGCCTACCAATGACTTTCGACCAAAATTGTCAGTGATGTGCCAACGACCCTGAGATTCAAGCCACCTTTTCAGGCTGAGAGCCTAGTTAACTACCCATAACTATTCCATCTCTTTAAATCAGTAAAGTAACATGGAAATGACAGTGCTAAATAAATTACTTTTTCAAGACCTTAACTAGACCCCTACTAGCCATGACAAACATTTCATGAAACATATCACCGACATGTAACCTATAGGTGTAAACAACAAAATTAAGTGTAAGGATCTCATACTTATTGTTCCCTCATGCCATTTGCTGCATTATCATCTATTAGGTCATAGATGAATTATCCATTCACATAGATGTAAAAACATGCTGAGAGCCATACATAGTTGTTGTCATAAAATGTGAATATAACCAACATAATAGGAATAGAAATACAATAAACATATCAGCCATCAAATCCATATATACATCAATACCTTTACACATTAAAATCAAGGAGATGGATTTCTCATTAATGATGCGATGAACAAACTCGAGATGGTACTACTGCGTTCCACCTGATCGTAGAATGGTTGAGCCAAATATCCCTTTAGTTGTTGACACCTAATCATGGGGATTGGTTGAACAATCATAAATAGTGTAAATAATAAATAATGGAAAAGGAAGAGTCATCGAGAGATGAAACCCAAGAATCACTCCATCATGAATATAAATATGAGAAATATAAATGAATAAACAGATTTCATTTGAGGAGTTACCTCCTAGATTGACATGGTATCAGAGCCAACTCCATTTTTATCTTTTCTGCCCTTGTAAATCCCTCCTATTCTCCCTATTTTTGGAGAACTGTCACCTTCTCTGCATTCTATACACCTGCGCTGCCCCGATGGTTTCTCATATTATGCCTTTCTATACGTTATACCTGCATTATTGGTCTCTGCTTGCATTGTTGGCTCTGGTCCACTGTGGTATATGTTATACCCATTGAACGCTACCCTCTACAATTTGTTTAACACTGCATTCAACATTCCCACACCACACTGCCTCTCAACCCATCCTACACACTATGCTCTGGTTCAGGAAGTTGTTTCTTCATAAAGAACTCCCCAATACAATGAAATTACAATGAACTCCTACGCATATTACAATGGTGGTGGTAGAATTCGATATCACTGGTTTAGCAGCATCAACTCCCATGGGATGTTGCAATACATGACCTCCCTCTCCACTTCATTTTTTTTAACAATCTGTGTTGTGACGAATTTCAAGGCAGCCTCAGTCTCTACATCTTCATCGGTGGGGAAGGTAGGTGGGCTGCATTATCACATGGTCCATGACCTCACCATAGCAGAGCAGAGTACATTTACATAGTATACATTATTTACATATAAAAAAAAACATTCATTGATATCTATTATGGGAGTGGTTCTTAATGGAAGGAGAACTATCCTGAGTGCTCTTGGAAGATCAAACACAATCTAATTTTTAATGAGTTGTGGAAAGGAGTTTGTGTTGGAGAAGGAGACAATGAACCTACAAAACCTACCTGAGATAAGGAATTTTCCATTTGGGAAAATAAGAACAGCAAGGCCTATGCCTTGATTGCAGCATCTAAAAATTAAGAGGTGAGTCATCATATTTTTCCATTTTCAAATGCTTTCGAAGCATTACAAAAACTGAAGGAACTCTATGACTCACACTTGAAGTTGTTCAAGTCATGATTAAATTGTCCAGCCTTGAATTACAAAATGATAATCGTCTTGCTCTTACATCAGAAGTAAAATCTATTATGCATGATATCAAAGTCACTAATGTTGAACTGGACATTCCACTGATAGATTTTGTCATGGCACTTTATCCCACTTACTCAAATTATCTTGAGTCATTGAAAGGAAATGGAAACCTCAAATAAATTACCTTTGACTCCATTATGAATAGATTTGTTGAGAGAGAAGAAGATTTTCGGAAGAAGACAACTCCTCAGTATTATAAAGAGGCTGTGTGTCTTGCACATAGAGAAAAGAATCTTGCTCAAGATTCTTCTAGAGGAAGAGATGGTTGAAGAGGAAGAGGAAGAAGAAATTTCAAAGGAAGGGGAGGTAGACACTCTCAAGGAGAAAACTCAGATTTGCATTGCATACATTGCAATAGAGATAGACCACATGATGCATCCACATGCAAGTTTCCTTGGGAAAGAATTGAACAAGAAGGAAATCAACCCAAAGGTAAAACTCTTGACAAGGATCAGAAAGGTAAAGCACCTGAATCCGCCGACTATGTTGTGGCACATTGTAATATTGGAGTAAATGAAGACTTGTTTAACGCCTCACTTGCTTCTTGGAAAATTGATTGGTTGCTTGATTTAGGAGCAACTTGCCACATGAATTTTAGAAGATATTTTTTTGAAGAATTTACTAGCAATGTTGATGGAGCGGTATACTTTGCAGAAAAAACAAAACTCAAGCCATCAGGGCTTGGCACAATCAGGCTCAAATTGCCTGGTCTTCTAGACTTTCTTCTACATGATGCTTTATATATCCCACAGTTGAGGAGAAGATTGTTGTCCTTGGTACACATCTGCCAGAAAGGACACTCCATTCATATGTTTTATGGCAAGGTTGAGGTGATAAAATCATCAGATAACTAACTTGTCATGACGGGGATAGAAGAAGAAAGGGTTCTCGAGCTGCAAGGTACCTCTGCTCGTGCACAGAATTTCTCATACAATTCTCATTATGATGAAGGTACATTTCCGTCAAGTCTATTATGGCATGCTATATTTGGACACTTGAACTATGACAACCTTCACTTGTTGAAGAAAAATGGTGTTATTGGTTTGCCTACAATTCCTATGAAACTTAAGAAATGCAATGCTTGCATTCTAGGAAATCATAAAAAATAGTATGTTCATGAATCACATTCCAGATCACATAGAAAAATTGAACTCATTCATTCAGATTTATGTGGTTGAATTCCTGTTCCTTTTGCAAATGGAAATAGATATATGATGACATTTATTGATGACTACACCAGAATGTGTTGGGTTTATTTATTGAAGAACAAATAGGATGCTTTTCAAACATTCAAGAAATTTCATACATGGATTGAAAATGATGCACAATCTCATATTGGCTCTATTTGCACTGATAATGGAAAAGAATACACTTCAATTGAATTTGAAAACTATCTTCGCCAACATGGGATCAAACATCAAACAACTGTGCCTTATAATCCCCCAACCAAATGGAGCAGCTGAAAGAATGAATAGGGAAATCTTAAATATGGTATGCTCCATGATGTTTTTCAAGAATGTAAAACTGATGTTTTGGGCAGATTCAGTTCTATGTGTTGTATATGTAAGAATAGATGTCCATCTAATGCTATTAGAAACAAGACTTCTTATGAAATGTGGTATGGCCACATTCCTTTGGTAAAGAATCTCAGGGTCTTTGGTTCCACCTGTTATGCCTTGATACCAAAGGTACATAGAAACAAACTTGGTGCAAGGAGTCATAAGTATATCTTCTTGGGGTATTCAAACACCTCCAAAGCATACCATCTCTATGATGAGGTTAATAAAAATTGTGTTGTATCTATAGATGTAATCTTTCTTGAATCTTCCGAAGTTGACAATGTTGTTGAGTGGCAACTTGATCGCTTGGATAGATTCACAAATGCAAAATCATTTCAAGAATTTGATAATCATATTCCACACCTTGAAGGGGGGATTCCTATACTTGATCAATCTATGGAATCTTCTTCTGAAGCACTCTCTCCCACACATGAAATTCCAACCATTGATGATACTTTGAGTGATGTGATTTATGGAATTGGGAGACTCAATCTTGATTCAGTCCCAACTCAATCAACTAAGCAGCCTGGACCATTTCAGAAAGGTCCCCCAAAGCGGCTAACAATGACACTTGAAAGTGTTCATCCTGATGAGGTTGGAAAGAAAGGAACAAGAATTTCAACCCAAAAAAATGGAGGTGATGTAGATGACTTTGATTCACCTGTTCATATGGATGTTTCTTATGATTGTGAACTGAATTTGTCTAAAGATTTTGAACCAACTTCCTTGAAAGAAGTCGCTTCTTATGATGAATGGAAAGAAGTGATGCAAAAGGAGTATTATGCCTTGATAAAGAATGGCACTTGGAAGCTGGTTGATCCTCCATTGGGAAGAAAACCAATTTGACGCAAGTGGCTCTACAAGAAGAAGTATAAAGTTGATGGCTCACTTGAAAAGCACAAATCTAGTCTTGCAGAAAAAGGTTTTCACACAAGGAAGGGGTGTATTATGAGGAGACTTTTCCTCCACAACAAAATGGGCTACCATCTAGACACTATTTGCTCTAACAGCTTAGAATGGTTGGAAAGTCCATAAAATGGATATAAAAATGCTTTCTTGAATGGAGATGTAAAATAGAATGTTTTTATGTCCCAGCTTGAAGGATTTGATGTGAATGGACATGAGCATAAAGTATGCAAACTTGTGAAATCTTTGTATGGCCTTAAGCAAGCACCACAAGCCTGGTATGAAAAATTAACTGAGCATATTCTCAAACTCAATTTCAAACATTATCATCTTGATGATCCAACTTTGTTTGTAAAGAATGTTGGAAAAATAGTTGTATATGGTATATGTAGATGATCTTTTGATGGCAGGGAACAATGAGAGCTACATTTCATCCATAAATAAGGAATTGAAGAAATGTTTTGAAATGACTAATTTGGGCTATGTTCATTACTATATTGGTATTGAAGTAACTCAACATCCGACGTTTATATTCCTTTCTCAAAAGAAATACATTGGATATCTTTTGAGCAGGTTTGGCATGGCTGAATGAAATCCTTTAACTACTCCAATGGAACAAAACTTAAAGCTCACATCTATTGAAGAAAACAAATTTGAGGATGCAACAACGTATAGACAGCTTGTAGGAAGTCTCAACTAACTGACTACTACTAGACCAGCCATTTTGTTTGCTATTGGAATCCTCTCCAAGTTTATACAAAAGCCTTGTGAGGGACATTGATCTACTGCAAAAGGATTTTTAAAGTACTTGAAGGCAACTCAAGACTTTGGACTCAAGTATACACAGGTGGGAAACTTCAGCCTAATTGGATACTCTAATTCAGACTTCAATGGGGACAAAGAAACTGGGGTATCTAATTCTAGTTATGCTATGAGCTTTGGATCAAGAGCTATCTCCTAGAGATCACACAAACAATTAGTTCTAGGAGATTCCACAATAGAGGCAGAATATGTGGCAGCAGCTGAGGCAACAAAAGAAATTCTGTGGCTCAGGAAAATCTTAGAAGATTTGCAGGTAAAACAAGTACATTTGATTCCACTCATGATTAACAACACCTTTTCAATAACTTTAGCCAATAACCCAAATTTCCATAATCGAATGAAGCACATAAATACAAAATACCATCTGATTCGACATCATGTTGAGGCCAAGACAATCCTCTACGTCATTATTCCACTAATGATCAGATTTTAGACATCTGCACCAAAGAACTTGGAAGAGAAAACCTTGAAAGATTCAAAATAATTCTTAGACTCACCAACATCCCTTCAGATTAAGGGGGGAATGTTGACACATAATCATCGGGATTGGCTGAACAACTGTAAATAGTGTAAATAATAATTAATGGAAAAGGAAGAGTCATTGGGAGATGAAACCAAGAGTATCTCCCTCATGTATATAACTATGAGAAATCTAAATGAATTAATATATTTCATTTGAGGAGTTACCTCCTGGCCTGACATCATCCATTCACCACCATGCCATATTCCAAGAATTAATGTGGGACCTCATAGACCACATCAATCAAAACTCAGCCAGGGTTTCTAGAGGCCATCCACCTTAACCCATCAAAAAAGATTCGACCTCACGATCAGACATCAGAAACCATCATTAGATAGATCTCTATCCAAGCCTTTGAGGGCTACAGAGCATTTGTCCAACCAAGGCTCCAAGGCTAGTAACTCAACCCACAAATTTTACCCAGCTCTAGAGTGTTTGTCTAACCAAGGCTCCAAGACTGGTAACTCAACCCACCAAGGGTTTCAAAGCATTTGTCCAACCAAGGCTCTAGGACTAGTAACTCAACCCAAGCTGAGGAATCATGAGAACCAACCAAAAATAATTATTGAAAGTAAACCGACAATCACCATGGTTATCCAAGAAATGGCAAGGCTAGGCAATCCACTGTCAATCTAGTCAATCCTCCATGCCAATGGCAAATCACAACCAAGAAACCACATGCATATTCCATGCATGTCATTTGCTCAATTTAGTGTCCTAAATTTCTCTACATAAATTATCAATCCAGGTATCGTAAATTGATGAATTGTAGTGCACTATTTGTGCTAGATAACCCTTCTTACTTCAATGTTTTGGGGGTTTCAGGTCTTTTAATTCCTAATGATTTACAATGTAATTATCAAAAACTTAAATCTAACATTCGTAAAGACTACTCAAAATATAAAAATGAAAAGAGATCTTTAAGAAAGAAATGAAAACAAAGCTAAGAAAGACTTGGAAGCAAAGCTTAAGCAAGAAATGAAAAAAACTTTTCTATTCCTATTTTACCATTATTCCCAAATCATGAATTAAAGTTGAAAGTGAAATTTGCAACTGACGTCTAACTAATTACAGAAATAAAACTAAATGAAATACTTAGTTACTCTACCTCTCAATTTTGGGAGAAAGTCCCCTTGGGATGACATTTGAGGAATTATGTACTTCATTAATCTAACAGAAAACAAATACAGAGATGCAACAATAACTCATTGCATAAATGAAATTTTCAACCACTTAGTTAAAGATGAATTATCAATTTGAAGGGTTTTTCATAAACATTGATTAATACCACGAGTCAGTAAACTAAAAATAAAATGGCAAAGACAGCAAATGGCATTGATCAGTCTAATTGAGAATTTAAAATAGAAAAACAATGAATGAAGTAAACTAGATTACATTACTAAGTTTCATCTTCTGACTACTGATAAAAACTAAAAAGAGATAAAGAAAATGGAAGTTACTCTAAATTATGAACACTGTTAATAAGAAAATGATGGAAATTGCATTATAAACATTATTAGTAAGGAAATGATTGTAAAAACTCTGAAAGAAAATGATAAATTTACAGTTAACAAGAAGAAGAAAAATAAAATGAAATGAAACCTTCTTTAGTGCAGGGGCCCTCTGCAATTGATTAGGCTACGCTTGCTCAATCAACTGCAAGAAAACTCCTTTAGATTTTCATAGAACATGCAATCTTCATATTAAAAATAGGGACACAAAATGCCCAGAAATTACAGAGTCTAGAACTTTCACAATAAAACTATCACTATTACCACTAACTTCTTCGGTCCTTTACATAGGTATTTATAAGAAAAACCAGATAACTCTTTGTGGAGAAAAACATGCTACAGTCAAACACGTAGAAGACAGATATGCGGAATTTATTCCTCAGCTGCTAGAGACATAAATTAAAGACATGGTGGTTGTTGGATTCGGTTGTACAAGTGGTTTTTGGAGTCCGTAGGTACAAGTAGTTATTCCGAATAATGCTTCCCATCACTGTGAAACGTGTTAATTAACCATGAAAAAGAGTCCTGTTACCTTTGGTCTCTATGTTTGACTTATCCATTGACCGTAGTTTTATTCCATCTTCTTTGTCGACCTAGGCTAAGTGAATAGGATAGGGTCCATGTCATGATGATTTCCAAGCTGCCCATGTAGCTAGTTTCTCCTTCTGACACCTGGAACCTATTAGAGCATGAAGGTAGTTGTGGAACAGCTGCTTCGCTGCAGAATATGCTATGTTCCATAGCTAATATACAAAAATTTATTTAAACAACAAAACATAAAAGCATAACATGTAAATCATTAAATTTCCTCCTCAAGATAGTATATACCAGGCATTGATGATGAGAATGCATCTTTCTCATGGAAAAACAAAGAGAAGAAATGAGAAGAATTGCTAGGGAAAGAGTAATTTTGAGGCTCATCATACCCCCACTGCAAAATCATTGTATTTCGCCATGCAATTTTGCCAAAACTATGAACTCTTTGTCTTATTGCATCTGCTCAGATACCTCTGCCAATACATCTAACTTTCTTCTCTTGATCTTCTTTGAACTGACAATCATCATTGGTTTCTTCATGAGAAGTATGTATTTAAGGTTGATCCTTGTCTTGTTCAAGTTTCTATTCTTCCTCTTCAACTTCCTATTTTTCTTGTACCATAGGCCTAAGTGCAGTATGGTATTGTCATGAATGGCTTTATCCAATTTGCTTTGTTCCTTTAGGGCTTCATTTTCTTTCTTAATATGCCTGTTCAATATCTCCAACTCATATATTTCTTGTTTGAGTGAGTCAGTCAGAGGCTCTTGTAGATTAACAAGTTCTTCTGGATTGGCTGAGGAACCTGGATCCCTTGAGGCATTTTTCTTTGCTAGTGATTCTATGTAATCATAAATTTGTTGTTGTGTTGGATCTATACTTGTGGATCCTCTGCTGGGGTTGCCTTCAAAATACTGCCTAGGAGAGTTTTGAGGACTCTATGTAAATGGAATATTTTCAGGAGATGATACTCGGATTTCTCCTTCCAGGTTGATGAACTCTGTTTCCTTAGATGATACCTTCTTTACCATTCCTTTGATCCTATAGCTTCTTCTAAGGGGTTTTATGTTCTCTTCCTTTGCACCCTTTTTCTCTTTTCCTATCTTTTCCTTCCCCTTGATTTGTCTCTTAATCTCTGTCAATTTTTCAGAGATTGGTTGTTCATCATTTGGTTGTAATGGAGATTCAGGTGCGCTCTCAGTAATTTCACTAGCTTTATGTTTTTTCTTCTTCCTCTACTTGATTTGCTTTCTGATCTCTGTTAATTGTTCAGAGATTGGTTGTTCTTCATCATTTTTCTGTACTAAAGGCTCAGGGTTGCTTTGAATGGTGAGATTAGTCTTGTTTCTCCTACTCTTTCTGACACTATATTTTTCAGGAGATTCTAATGTCTCTTGGAAATTGTTTCTTATCAGAAAGTTTTCATAGGTGTCCCCTATATTCTTTAGATGATATTCAACCAGGATTTTGACCAATCCATGATGGTACATGGTTGTTTCCAGAAATTCTATTTTCTTTTGTACATTTGAAGCCATTCTCCTTAGACTGTTTAGAAGGAAGAAAGGGAGGTTGATGTTTCCATTGTCTAGAAAATTCATCAATAAACGTATATGATAAACATACATACATCCAAATCTTCCCTCACAGGTAATAAATTTTTGTAATATCAAAAGCATGCTTCTCCATTTATTTTTGAGTGCTGAAATAGGGATTCCTTTCCTAAACACAGTGACATCCATACCTGGGTTCCTGAGGAATACCTTCCATGATTCACTATGAAATTCTTTGTTTTTGAACCATCTCTCACCAAGTCTTGGCAATTCTATAGCCTCTGCTATGTAAGATTCAGTTATTTCAAACTTGATGTCCCCAATCTCCACTTTTGTACCATCAAATGATCTAGTGAAAGATTTTGTGATATCCTTGTGATATCCATCAAATTTTTCAATGAACTTTAGCCATCCAGTCTTCTACAGCATCTCCTTGAGTTGGGGGTACCCTTCCATAAATTTTGCTCCTACGGGCTCTGCCGTGACAATGAGTCCCATGGTCTTTGTTTTGTAGAATTTACTAACCTCTAAATTACTCTCACTGTCTATAAAACGAGTGTTATTTTAAGAAAAGGAATGATTGTGTCTACGGAAATGGAATGATTGTGTATATAGAAAATGGAAAGGCTATGTATATGAAATGGCTGCGTGAATATGAGAGAAAAACTTAAGAGTTGGCATGTAATAAATAGACAGTAAGGGTTTAGAGACTCGTAGATAGGTAGGTCACATCATTATCTTGACCGTTAACAGGTGTAGTTGTGGAGAACAATTTAAGTACATGTTATGGAGTTTGAAGCAGAGATTTATTATGAAAGAATCATTGAGACCGTTTGTCATTAAAGATGGAAGATATAGCAGAGACATCGTGGTGGTAAAATCAAATGATGGTTGATTAAGGAGACATGTGATTATATATACTATACAAACTTATGTTTTCAAATTGCTTTTGAAATAAATTTTTACATTTACCTTTGGAACCTTTACCTTTCACTTGCTATTTATTTATTTGTTTTTTTTATTTTGTTCCATAGGTACCTTGAGCATGATTGGTCTTCAAAAATTGATTTTTCTTCAATTCCCTGTATACATGATTTTATTATAAACTGTACACTTGTGCCTGAACTGATAAACAAATTGTAGCTACAGAATCAGATTAGCTACAAAACAAAATCAGCTACAGAACGTGAAATAGAAAGTGAAATATGGCTTATGGATCATGAACGAAATGGAAATGCCTATGTAAGTGTAATGAAATGAGATGTAAGACAAGATGATAAATGAAATGGAGATGGAATGAATACTAAAAAAGGAAAAATTTATTGATGAAATATGACAATGGGATGAAGTGAAACTATAAAAATAAAATGGAGTGAGGTGAGATGAGATGATGAACTTTGCAGAATCTAAACTACAGAGTGACTGTGGCCTTTTGTCCCTACTTATTATAGAAATAAAATGGAAAATATAGGCTATCAGAAACCTCTGATTTTCACCCTGTATTTTCTGTATAAGTATGCCAATCAATGATTGGTTTTCAACCTTATACAATTTATTATATATATATATTTTATTATTTATTTTTGTTTTTTTTTTCATAGGAAAAATTAAGACTAAGTTAGTGGAGAAGAAGGACTCTTCTTCACTAACTTCATTTCAGAATTGTCTTGGAAAATCTTGATGAACTCCTCTTTTGAAATTGGTTTCTGATATATCTTTAATCTATGACCATTCACAAGAAGAGGAGTTTTATTTTTATCTATTTTTTTGATCTTCACTGCTCCATTACTAAAGACTTTTTCAATCTCATATGGCCCAAGCAAATGAGTTTGAAATTTCCCTTGAAATTTTTTAAACTTTGAATCAAATAAGAGCGCCCAATGTCCCACTTGAAACCTCTTGTCCGTGATATATTTTTCATGCCATTTAGCCCTTTGTTGTTGGACTATACCAGTCCTTTGAACTGCCTCTTACCTGATTTCATCAAGTTCATTAAATTGCTCCAGCCTATGCTTTTGTGCCTTTGATAAATCTAGTCCCAGTTGGACTGCCATCTTGAAAGTTCTGATTTGGAACTCTATAGTGAACAGGACTTGTTTCCCATAAACAAGTTCATAGGGTGGATGTCTCGTTGTTTTCCTCCATGTAGTTCTATAGGCCCATAAGGCTTTAGGAATCCTTTCTGCCCAATCTCTTTTATGTAGATGCACAGTCTTGGTGAGGATTCCTTCAATCACTTTATTTGTAGATTCCACTTGACCATTTGCTTGTGGATGATAGGGAGTAGATTTCTTATGCTTGATCTTATATTCTTCCACAAACCCTTCTACCATGTTAGATGTGAATTGAGATCCCTGATCTATCACAATTTCTCTTGGAACACCAAAACGAGTGAAGATGTCCTCAAAAAGAAAATTAACTACAGATTTTTCTTTAGCAAAAGGTAATGATTTGGCTTCTACCCATTTAGTGACATAATTAGTACATACCAATATATACTTTTTCCACTTAGATGGAGGATTAATTGGTCCAATAAAATCTAAGGCCCAATTTTCAAAAGATTCGATGAGTACCTGAGTTCGTAATGGCATTTTGTTTGAGGGAGCGGGTTTCCCTACCCTTTGGCAGTTGTCACATCTCCTGACATATTCTTTAGCATCTTTGAAGAAGGATGGCCAATAATATCCTAAAGAAAGAATTTTATAGGCTATCCTCTCATTAGCAAAGTGTCCACGACACAGCTCATCATGACATGCCTTAAGAATCTCGGGCACTTCATCTTCCCTGACACACCTTCTGATCATAAGATCTGGCCCTATTTATATAATTCGTTAATGATCCATGAATATCTTGCACTTTCCTGAATAATTTTTCTTTTCTCTCTAGGAAACAAATGTGAAGGTAACTTTCCTGTGACCAAGTAGTTAGCAATATCTGCAAACCAAGGATTTTGAGTAGTTACTGCAAAAAGATATTCATTAGGAAACTTATCTTCAATTGGAGAATCTTCTTTGAAATTCTAAATCCTAGACAAGAAATCAGCAACTGTGTTTTTTTTTCCAGGTCTATCTAGCACAGTAATGTTGAATTCTTGCAAAAGTAAAAGCCTTATTGTAATTCTGCCATTAGTAATAGGTTTATTCATGAAATATATAATTTCAGAGTGATATGTATGAACAAAGGTTTCATAACCTGTTATATAGTGTCTGAACTTGTTAATTGCTTGAACAACAGCTAGAAATTCATTTTCAGTCACAATATAATTCAACTCAATGGGGGTCAAATTCTTACTTGTATAGTAAATGGCATAAGGAATCAAATATTTTTGTTCCAATACAACTCCCAAAGCTGTATCTGAAGCATATGTTGAAATATGGAAAGGGAGTTTCCAATTTAGACCTATTAAAATGGGTGCTTCAGAAATTTTTATTTTTAAGGTTTCAAATGCCAATTGGAAATCATAATTCCAATTGAATTCACAATATTTGGTAAGAAATTTAAGAGTGGGGATGCTATTTTAGTGAAAATTTCTATAAACCTCCTATAGTATCCTGTAAATCCTAGAAAACTTCTAACATCCTTTTGGCAATTTGGAATTGATAATTTAGATATGACTTCAACTTTAGATTTGTCAACTGTAATCCCATCTCCTGAAATGTGATGTCCTAAAACAATACCTTCTGTAAACATCATAAAAAAAAATTCATGGCTTAGTGAAAGGTTTGTTTCCCTACATCTTTTAAGAACTTTTTCCAAATTTTCCAAAGCTTCTTCAAATGTATTTCCATAAAATGTAAATTCATCCATATATACCTCTACACAATCATGTATCAGATCAAAAAAAATTCCTAGCACTACTCTTTGGAATGTTGCAGGTGCATTACATAACCCAAAAGGAAGTACTTAGTCGGCATAAGTTCCCCATGGACAAGTAAATGTGGTCTTATACTGATCTTTAGGTGCTACCTGAATTTGATTATAATTACTAAAACTATCCAAGAATGAGAAATACTTCTTACCTGCTAATGTATCTAACACTTGATCAAAAAAAGGCAAAGGAAAATGATCTTTAAGTGTTGATTTATTCAATTCTCGGTAATCAATGCACACCCTCCATTTACCATTCTTTTTAGGCACGATTACCAAAGGAGAAACCCATTGGCTATCTGAAATTGGGTAAATGAAGTTTACATTCAGTAATTTTTGGAGCTCTTCTTGCACAATCTCTCTAAGATTTGGATTCATCCTTCTCTGAGGTTGTCTGATAGGTTTACAATTTTCCTCAATATAGATGTGATGGATACAAGTCTTAGGATCGATGCCTTTCATGTTGGTGTATTCCCATGCAAATGCAGTAGAATTTTTTTGTAATGTTTTGATTGGCTCTTCTTGTTGTAGTTTCTCCAAGTTTTTATTTATGTTCAATGTCCTACATGGAAAAATTTCAATAGTAGAGCTACCAAACTCTTCCATAGAATAGAGAGACATCTGCCTAGATGACAAATATTCAACATTAGATTTTTGTTGAAATTGCTTATGGTCATATTCTGAAGATTATTCAAAATTTTCCAATGTATTTAAAATTTGAATATCTTCACTAATTTCTGAAATAGTAAAGAGAGGCTAAATATCATCTTCATCATCAATCCATTCTTTGTCATCTATTTCTATGATTGCTTTTGCTGGAGGATATACAGTAAATTTCTTTGTTGAATTACCATTAGAAATATACATGTCACCAGATCTACAACTAATAAAAGCATCAGTTGTGGCTAGCCAAGGTATTTGTAATATGAGTGGATGTCCTCCTAGATTGTTCTTGGGAGTTAAGATCATAAAATCAACAGGATTTTCCAAAGAATCTAACGATAGTGAAATATCTTCTAGCACACCATCTGGTTCGATTACTGATCTATCTGCTAGTTGCAGTAAGGTAGGTGTGTAGAGAAGATTAGGAAGTTTAAGCTGTTCCATATTTTGTTTACTCATGATGTTTATTGTTGCCCTTAAGTCAATCAATGTATTTGGAATTTCAACTCCATTGACATGTGTTTTCACAATTGGACTTCCTGGATCCACACATTTCTGTATGGCAATTTTTTCCATCATTATGTCTGCTATTTTTCCTACCAGGTGAATTCTTTTTGTTTCTTTTTCTTTTTTTCCTGGTTTTTTTATGCTCAACTCCTTTATTGTTTTGTATATAATTGGAATTTCTCTAATGGCTTGTAGCAAAGGAATTTTGATACAAACATTCTTCAATTCATCTAGAAAATAATTGTTGGGCGACAAAATCTGTTTTTCTACCCCTCTATCAATTTGTAGTCTTTCAGGAAAAGGAGTTGTAGAAGTAGATGTTGGTTGCTCAATGATGGGAGTTGTGTTTACTGATTCTTTTTGTTTTTCTTTTTCAATGTTTTGGTTTTGGAGAGATGTTCCCTCAAAAATTTTATCGACCTTTAGAGAATCTTCCTTAGAACTATCCTATTCCTGAATAACTACAGAAGGTCTTTCCTTTTCTAATATCCTTCTAGATCTTAGTTGAACATCATTAAGATCTAGATGAGTAATCATGTAAGTTGGAAATTGTTGTCCTTCTACCATATAAGCATTATGAGGGTTTTTATTGTTGGGGTTTGGTAATGGTTGGGCAGGTAGCTGATTCGGTTTCTGCTGAAATGGTAGTAAGAGTTGAGGACTTTGGTTTTGTTGTGGAGGTTGTTGTGGAAATGTCAATGAAAATTGAGGGTTCTGATTTTTAAGTTGTGGTTGATGATTTTGTTGATGAATTTATGGGGGAGGATAATTATGATATGATGGAGGATATTGATAATATCGAGAAAATCTCCCATAAGGATTTTGTACTCCTTGTGCCCATAGTTGAGATTGAAATTGAGGTTGAGGCCAAGGTTGAGATTGAGATTGAGGTTGAGGCCAAGGTTGCTGCCAAGAATTCCAGTTTGGTGGGCGCTGAAGATACATTTGATTATTAAATCCCTGATTTTGTGGCCCCAGCCAAGGTCTTCTAGAAACAAAACAAAGAGGTTCTGCAAAGTTTGGGACTGTTTCCTCATGAAAGACATCCTTAAGACCTGGGATTGAAGGACAACCCTTGGTCTCATGGCTTTCTGAGAAAATCATACAAGTTTAGACAATTTTTTCATATAAAGCTCATTCCCTTAGAACATGTCTTTTTCTTCGTTTTGGACAAAAAATGGCTAAAGCATCAACCTCGGTTTTCTGCTTGTTTTGTATTTTAAGGGTGTCTAATTTCTCACTAAGGCTCCCCAGAATGTCAGTTTTAAATTCATCAAGCATATTACCAATTTATGCCCTACTTCCAGTTCCAGTTGTAGATTTGTTTACTCTAACAAGAGAAGGATCTCTTGGCCCTTTCTTTTTTTTAGATTTCTGTATTGAGATATGAACACACAATTCTCCTATATCATTTAATGGAAGTTGAGAGATATCTCCCTTCCCCATCATGTTAAGGATATCTATCCACTCATCTCTAATGGTTTTTAATAAAAGAGCTTTCAAGGTTTCTTCATCTAAATTGTTCATGTTTGTTCTTTTCAAATTATAGTTGAATCTCTTAATCAAATCTTCTAAGTTTTCATCCTCTCTTTGCATCATTTTGAACACTTCATCTTTGTGATTGGTAGGAATGAAATAATACAAGTACCTATCCAAAAACATTTTTTTTCATGTCATTCCATGTTCTAATGGACTGAGTGACTAACCCCATGAACCATTTCAAAGCAGCTGCTTTCAGTGTTGAAGGAAACAATTTAAGTTTTTGAGAGACTTCTAGATAGCCATAAGTTCTGCACAAGACTTCAAACTCAAACAAAAATGTTTCAAGATCCTCACTTTTCAACCCATAGAAGTTTGGGAGGACAAAAGGTGGGATATTATTCATTGTGGCATTTGTTTCCTCATCCACTATAAGGAATCCAAAAGAGTTGTCTATTTCCTTATTTCCTCTGCCTCCTCCATTATTTCCTCTACCTTCTCCATTATTTCCTCTTCCTCTACCCCCTCCTCCAAACAGTGAGAATTCCCCATCTTGTTCTTCTTCTGCCATTATAGTTTCTTCAGAGTCAATATAGGGTTCAACCTGCAAGGTTACTTCCTCCTCCTCTGGTTCTTCTATTAATGGAATATGGGAGAGAGGTTCTACTTCTTCTTCCTCACTAGGTATTCCTAATTCTTCAACTACAATGTGCTCTCCTCTAGAGGTGAAAAAGACTATTCCTACTATTGGAGATTTGAAATTTTTCTCCCCTAGGACTGACTTAGTAGATGAAGTAGGAGCTTCTTTTGATTGGATTTCAGCCCTTGGAATTCCAGGAGTCCTATGGCAGGGAGTATGAGTTTGGGATGGAGGTGTTTCTTTTCTTGTTCTTGGTGGAGTAGGTGGTGTTATTGGAATTGAATTTTGCCCCTAGCTATAAATCTACCCCTAGAGTCTCTTTCTCTATGCATGTCATTTTTTTTTGTTTTGAATGTAAGTGATAAGGCTACCTAGTTACACCTCCCCGCCAATGGCACCAAAATTTTTGGTCAATTTAGTGTCCTAAATTGCTCTACATAAATTATCAATCCGGGTATCATAAACTGATGAAGTATAGTGCACTCTTTGTGCTAGATAACCCTTCTTACTTTGTTGTTTTTGTGTTTTATGTTGTTTTGGGGGTTTTAGGTCTTTTAATTCCTAATGATTTACAATGTAATTATCAAAAACTTAAATCTAACTTTCATAAAGACTGCTAAAAAGCTAAAAATGAAAACAGAGCTAAGAAAGACTTGGAAGCAAAGCTTGAGCAAGAAATGAAAACAAAGCTTCTATTCCTGTTTTACCATTACTCCCAAATCATGAATTAAAACTGAAAGTGAAATTTGCAACTGATGTCTAACTAATTACATAAATAAAACTAAATGAAATACTTAGTTACTCTGCCTCTCAATTTTGGGAGAAAGTCTCCTTGGGATGACATTTGAGGAATTTTGTACTTCATTAATCTAAGAGAAAACAAATACAGAGATGCAACAATAACTCATTGCATAAATGAAATGTTCAACCACTTAGTTAAAGATGAATTATCAATTTGAAGGGTTTTTCATAAACATTCATTAACACCATGAGTCAGTAAACTAAAAATAAAATGGCAAAGACAGTAAATGGCACTAATCAGTCTAATTGAGAATTTAAACTAGCAAAACAATGAATGAAGTAAACTAGATTACATTACTGAGTTTCATCTTCTAACTACTGATAAAAACTAAAAAGAGATCAATCAAATGGAAGCTACTATAAATTATGAACATTGTTAATAAGAAAATGATGGAAATTGCATTATAAACATTGTTAGTAAGAAAATGATTAAACACTGTCAAAGAAAATGATGAATTTACAGTTAACAAGAAGAAGAAAAATAAAATGAAATGAAACCTTCTTCAGTGTAGGGGCCCTCTACAATTGATTAGGCTACGCTTGATCAATCAACTCCAAGAAAGTTCCTTCAGATTTTCATAAAACATGTAGTCTTCATATTAAAAACAGGGACACAAAATGCCCAGAAATTACAAAGTCTAGAACTTCGATTTCACAATGAAACTATCACTATTACGACTAAATTCTTCGGTCCTTTACAAAGGTATTTATAAGAAAAAACATACAACTATTTGTGGAGAAAAACATGCTATAATCAAACACGTAGAAGATAGACATGCGGAATTTATTCCTCGGCTGCTGGAGACATAAATCCAAGACATGGTGGCTGTTGGATTCGGTTGTATAGGTGGCTGTTGGAGTCTGTAGGTACAGGCAGTTGTTCCGGATAATGCTTCCCATCACTGTGAAACGTGTTAATTAACCATGAAACATAGTCATGTTACCTTTGGTCTCTGTGTTTGACTTATCCATTGACCGTAGTCTTATGCCATCATCCTTATCGACTTGGGCTAAGTGAATAGGATAGGGTCCATGTCACGATGATTTCCAAGCTGCCCATGTAGCTAGTTTCTCCATCTGACACCTGGAACCTGTTAGAACATGAAGGTAGCTGCAGAACAACTAATTAGCTACAGAATAGGCTGCGTTCTGTAGCTAATATACAAAAATTTATTCAAACAGCAAAACATAAAAGCATAACATGTAAATCACTAAATGTCCTCCTCAAGACAGTATATACCAGTCATTGATGATGAGAATGCATCTTTCTCATGGAAAAACAAAGAGAAGAAATGAGAAGAATTGCTAGGGAAAGAGTAATTTTGAGGCTTAAAACATGCCAAAACTAGAGAAGAAATAATAGATGCAACTCAGTACCTGCAAGAAAATCTGATGTAGTTGTTGATGTTGATGCATCCTTGTGATTTCATACTCTTCCTTTTCCTTCTTTCTCCAAGAATCCAAGTATGCCACACCCTGCAAGAGTGCTCCAAGAAATCTCTAAGTATCCAAGAGTATGGGAGAAAGAGAGCTCCAACACTGAACTGAAAAAAGGTTAACAAATGATCCTCATAAGCCTTTTTATGGACGAGGCCTCTATTTTCTTCATTTTCCATTATTATCCTTCATTTTCCTCCTCACATGCAGCCTATGACCTTTCAACTCCTTTTTCTCTTAATTTTCGTTATTTTCATAAATAATTGTGTCAAATGTCCTTTTAATGCCTTACCCATTTCCTTCGCCAATTTCCTTAGCCATTAAACAATCAAAATGAACACCCCCTCGAATGTCTTGCCTAACATTCATCTTGGAATAAGTGTCCCATTCATCCATGGTTATTGTTTTTAACTTTTATTACATGAAGCTTTCACCAGGGTTGTTAAACATACATTATGTTGTTGGGAATGGATTGGTGGTATCTACAAAGAACCAAGGTGGGATATTATGATAAATCCATTGAGTGTGTTGATGACAATGAGGAACTAAGAGTCTTGCAAGGTAAGAAGAAATACACATTAGTTAGGATGGTGACAACTATGCAAGAAAAGCATAGTTGTATGAAAGGGTGTATGTCATTTGCAGTACACATTTCTAGTGATAAGGGTAAGGAGGTTGGGGATGCATATGTGTTGAGAAGGTACCTAGGTTTGCAGCAATTCTAGATGTATTTCTTGAAGACATCATAGAGTTGCCACCTCATAGGGAGGTATACTTTTCTATTGAGTTAGTAGCAAGGGTGGCTCCAGTATCAAAATCACCTTATAGGATGAGCACACCTAAGTTAGTTGAGTTAAGGTTGTAGTTGAAGGAAATGTTGGATAACGGATACATTAGGACAAGCGTATCACCTTGGGGAACACTAGTATTGTTCATGAAGAAGAATGATGGTACTCTCATACTATGCATAGATTACAGGGAGTTGACCAAAGTGGCCATCAAGAACATGTATCCTTTGTCGAGGATGATTACTTGTTCAACCAACTGAAGGGAGAAGAAGTGTTCTCGAAGATTGATTTGAGATACCAATATCATCAGGTACGCATAAAATAGGTGGACATTTACAAGACTCCATTCAAGACGATCTATGGGCACTATGATTTCGTTGTTGTCCCATTTGGCTTGACTAATGATCCAATTACATTTATGTGTTTGATGAATAGTGTGTTACATCCATATTTGGATAAGTTTGTTATTATGTTCATTGATGATATATTGGTATATTCTAAAAATGAGGAAGAGCATGACAAGAAATTAACAGTAGTGTTGAGGTTGTTGAGAGACCATCAATTGTATGCTAAGCTCAAAAAGTGTAGTTTCTTTCATACTGAGGTACACTACTTGGGGCATGTTGTCTCCAAGAAGGGCATAAAAGCAGATCCAAAAAATATAAGAGCCATCATGGAGTGGGTAGCTCCTAAGAGTGTGGATGAGGTGAGATATTTCATGGGTTTGGAAAGATATTATAGGAGGTTCATCGAGAACATCTGACAAATTTCTTATCCTATCATATCATTGCAGAGGAAAGATAAGAAGTTTGAATGGAAAGAGGAGTGTGAGGCTAGATTTGAGAAACTTAAGAAGTTTTTGACACATGCACTATTGCTACACATTGCATATTCGAACAATGAGTTTGTGGTATGCACAGATGCTTACAAGAGAGGACTTGGTGGGGTCCTTATGCAAGATGGACAGGTGGTATGCTACGAGTTGTGGGAACTAAATGAGCATGATTAAAAATACCCAACACATGATCTTAATTTAGTAGTGAGCATACATCCATTGAAGATGTGGAGGCACTATCTTCTTGGCAGGACGATTTTATTGATGAGTGATCATGTTGGGTTGAGGTATTTGTTTGACCAACCGAATATGAATGCCAGATAGGCTAGATTGTTGGCCACGATCAGTGAGTTTGATTTCAAGATCAAGTATAGGTATAGGTAGTGGAATAGGTATATGTGGTAGTACAGGTACATGTACAGGTATTGGTATAGGTATAGGTTGCAATTCATGTACAATTACATGTACAGGAACATGTATAGGTGCAGGTGCATAGGGTATGGATTATTGTCTTCTAGGTGATGGATTGGTCACATTCAGAGATAGGATATATATGATAGAGATTCAGAGATTCAAATTTAGATATAGGATATAAATATATGATTCATGAGGGAGTTTCATGCGAAACCTTATTGAGGTCACCCACATTATCAAAAGACATTGACTGCAGTGAAGAGATTTTACTATTGGCTGAATTTGAAGATGGATGTAGAGGAGTTTGTGGTGAGGTGTTTTGATTTTCAACGAGTGAAATCAGAGTGTAAACATCCAGGTGGACTGATACAGCCAATCATGATTCCAAAGTGGAAATGGGAGGTCATTTCCATGGAATTAATCACAGGGTTTCTGAAGGCAATGAGAAAGAATGATTCCATCATGGTTGTTGTTGATAGATTGAAAAAGGTTGCACACTTCATTCTAGTGAAGTCTAAATTCTCAGCTAGCAATGTGGCACATGTATTCATTAGGGATGTGGTCAGGTTGCATGTTGTTCCAAAGAATATTGTTTCAGACGGGGATGTGAAGTTCACTTCCAAGTTTTGGAAGGAGTTATTTGTAGGTTTGGGCATAGAGTTGGCCTTCAACACAACTTATCATCCATAGACAGATGGAAAAACAGAGAGAGTTAATAGGATCTTGGAGGACATGTGGAGGATGTATGTGATGCATCAACAATGGAAGTGGGAAGAGTCTCTTCCCTTGGTAGATTTTGCGTACAACAATGATTATCAAGAATCATTGAGGATGAGTCCTTTTGAGGCATTTTATACATGGATTTGAAACACTCCCATTAGTTGGAGTGATTTAGTTAATAGGGTATTGATTGGAAAAACCATGTTGGAAGACATGGAACATGAAATGCAGGTAATCAAGAAAAATCTAAATGAAACATAGGATAGGCAGAAGAGTTATGCAGATCAGAACAGGTTGTTGAAGGAGTTCCATGTTGGGGAAAAGGTGTACTTGCACATCAAGCCAAAGAAGATTTCCTTGGGGATTGGATCTTATGCCAAGTTGGCACCACGATTTTGTAGACCCTTCAGTATCATTGAGAGAATTGGACAAGTAGCCTATCGACTTTCACTTCCTCTGATAGTTAAAGTCCATGATGTTCTCCATGTATCTTTGCTTAAGAAGTATGTGAATGATATTGATCCTGTGATTGATTGGTCTGTATTGCAGGTGGAACGAGATGGATAATTCCAACTAGATATTTATGTATATTACAGAAAAATGTGCTCGTGCTCTGAAACTGAGAAATCAAACAAGTTAAAGTGCAATGGAAGCACTTTGGGCATGATGAAGCTACATGGGAGATGACAGATTAGATGCGGGCTATGTATCCCTCCTTATTTTTCGATTGATTCAAACCAGCTTTGATATGGTGTTTTGGTATATGATTTGATATGGTGTTTTGGTATATGCTTTGATATGGTGTTTTGGTATATGTTTTGATATGATGTTCTGGTATATGTTTTGGTACATGTTTTTGGTATATATTTTGGTGATATTGCTATATGTACATATGTATATGGATGTAAATACTGCCATGAGCTATGTTATAAAGCTCCATTAAGCAGTATAGGTGTCATTTCATTATGATTATCTTGTCATGCTACTATGCTATCATGTTGTTATGTTATCATGATGTTATGGTGTCATGTGGATTGGCACTCAACATGATGATCATGTAAATGTCGTAATGAGCTTTGTTATAAAGCTCCAGTAGGTAGTATGTTGTCACGATGTTTTTCTTTTGACTATGCGCTACATTATAAATACTGGATCGAGCTATGTTATAAAGCTCCGTTAGAAGCATGTCTTCTTTCAACAAGTTTTTGAGGTATATGTGTGGTTGAACACCGGGGACGATGCCCCCCAAGGGGTATGATTCTGTATAATGTTGGTGAAAATTCCATGTAATAAAAGTTAAAAATAATAACCATAGTTGATGGGACACTTATTCAAAGCTAACTGTTGGGAAGGAAATCCTAGGGGGTGTTCATTTGGCTGTTTATGGCTAATAAAATCAGAAAAGGCTAAGCCAAAGGCTTTGGAAAGGAAAAATGGCATTTTTGGCACATTTCTTTATGAAAATAATGGAAACTAGGAGAAAAAGGAGGTGAAAGGTCACGGGTTGCATGTCAGGAGGAAAATGAAGGAAAATAATGGAAAATGAAAAAAATAAAGGCCTCATTCATAAGAAGGCTTCTGAGGATTAGTTGGTAACCTTTTGTCAGTTTAGTTTTGGAGCTCTGTCATTATTCACTCTCTCTCTCACTCTTGGAGATTTGGAGTTTTCTTGGAGCATTTTGGCATTCGATCAAGAAAGGAAAAGAAGGAAAAAGGAAGTAAATATCAAGTAGGGAAAGGTAGGATCCAATACCTGTAGTAGGCTTGATTACAAGTATCGACTTGGATGTAAATTTTCCTTGCTATATTTGACATGCATGGCATTGCATGTGGTTCTTTTCTATCATGGACTAGGTTTTTCTAGGTGTAACAGTGTTTTTATCCTAACCTTTCCATTTCTGGATAGCAATGGTGTGATGGGGTTCTCGCGTTTGGCTAAGATGGATTGTAACACCCTCCTCCCTTGTCTACCCAAATTAAACATGCCAATTGGGGTAATCATGAGATGAGAAGCTACTATAATAATATTCAACATCCTATGTGACCTTAAGCAAGTTGAATTGATGGAACCTCACACACAGTGATCCAACATCATTAACAAAACCCTTAAGAGACAAGTTAGCCACTCAAACATGTTGCCCCTATGTCCCACTACTATTATGGACCTCTTAGGCCATAGTCACTATCATGCTATGGGAAAGGGAGTGACCAAAGACCTAACATGTATGCGAGTGACTGTGGGCCAAACTTGCTAGTTCTGTGCTAGCGACCCCTAGATTTAAGCCAATTTTTTAGGCCCAGAGCCCAGGCCACTATCTAGAATGGAATGATATGTAGGAATGTACAGGCTAAGTTCCTCAGATAGAACACCAAAGGACACCGCTCACAAAAAGATCACAGATCAATACAATAGTGTTCTTGACGTGGTTAAAACCCTCAAAGAGGGAAACAGTCCATGGCCTAAGCTGACTTCCAAAAATCACTAGCATTTAAACTAGCTCACTTGGTCCAAAGTTACTTTATGATAATAGAGGTCTTGGGTTCAAGTTTTTATTTTTGTTAGAGTTACTTTTTCAAAAAGCACATGTAGCTTATGTTTTAAAGTTACTTTATGTAAAAGTGTTCTCACCCATTATAAAAAGTGAGTCGCTTATAATTTTAAAGTCTCTTTATCTTTTATTTAAGTTACAATTTAGTGGGTAGCTCATAAAGTACCATTGTAAAAGTTACTTTCACTTATTTATAAAGGTGAGTCACATAAATTTCTTTTAAAAGTTAGCTAATTAGATTTATGTTTGGAAATGAGGGATTTTTTTTAAATATAACATTATCATTCATTTCCACACATTCACACACTTCGTTTGCCTCTTCAACAACTTTTATTCAAAAAGCCATAACTTCTTCAACCGGAAGCCATTTTCAGAGCCGTTTTTTTTAATCTGCCTATTTTTTCGAGATATTTCCATTGGACCACTTATTTTCAGCATCTACAGCTTCAATTTCTATTAAAATGGAAATTCCATGCCAAGTTATTCTTGACAGCACCAACTACTTCCAATGGTGGTCCTACATTGTGGATTTACTTACAAGTAAAGGTCTTTACAGAATAGCCTCAGGCCAAGAAACCAAACCTAAAGATGAAGATAAGGTAGCCAAATAGGAAAATAGGCAAGATAAAGCACGTGGGTTGATAGGGATGTATATTTCTCCAAACCTTAGATTCCATATTGAAAAACTTGATACGCCCAATGAAGCAATGAAACAACTCACTAAAGTTTTTGGAATAAAAAATGAAATTAGAGCCCATCAACTTGAAAATGAGTTGATTACGTTCAACCCCAATAATTTTTCTTCCATTGAAGAAGTTCAAGACCCTTAGACTTCTCTTGGAAGGTGTTAAGGTTAAGAAAGAAGATGGTAGCCATATCTATTCCATTCTTACTAAGTTGGGACAAACCTACTCTGTGTTTGTTTCCACCTTCCATTCTACAAGCGAAGCCTTCATTTCTCAAGGACAAGACTATATGTCCCCTTCCTTTGATGCCTTTTGTGATTCTTTAATAAGAGAACAAGAAAAACTCTTACACCTTGGTCTTCTTAATCTTGGAAAATCTTCTAAGAAATCCTTTTCCGCCCAGCAACAACCAAATTCAAAGAATCCTAAGAAGTCATATCCTAAAAAGAATGGTCCTAAACCAAACAAGGGTCCAAAGAAATTTCAATCTCAAAATGAAAAATCATTTCAACAAAATGATAAGGCAAATAAAAACAAAGGGAAGAAGACTGATAGACATTGCCACTTTTGTAATCGAGATGTCCACTTAGAATCCAAATGCTTTAAGAAGATGGAAGCCCTGGAAGCAGCAATGAAGAAGCATAACATCCATTTGGATCACTCTTGAACTTCAACTTCATCTTCAGGAATAACACTTTCTGCATGTGGTTTTCAAGCATTTCGATCTGGATATGCACTAAATGTCTCTTCTTCTTCTCATTCTCATGAGTGGCTCATTGATTCTGGAGCTTCTTATCACATGGTTAAAAACAATGCCATGTTTTCTTCGTTAAATGATTGTAACACCAAAAATATATATGTTGGTGATGATAGATCTCTTAGTGTTGTAGGGACTAGAACTGTTCATATAGACAATGGTCAATTTAATGATGTATTATGTGTTCCAGCCTTATCCTGCAACCTTCTATCTGTATATCAGATAACTCATTTAGGTGAAGGTAAAATCGTTGAATTTTCACCTCACGATGTTGTAATTAAGGACCTAAGAGATCCTAGATAGATTTTAGCTACTGGCATTGATGATGATTCTACAAGGTTGTATAAGTTTAACAACTTTGGGTCATCAAATCTTCCCTAGGTATTTGTTGCTCATAATGATGAAGTGAGCAAACTTTGGCATGAGTGATTTGGTGACTTAAACTATCGCTCCTTTCAGAATCTATGTAAATAAAATATGGTGACAGGTCTTCCAATGGTATCTTGCAAATATGGTGTTTGTTTGGGATGTGTACTCAGAAAACATCACCAGGATATTTTTGAAAAAGGTGCCTCTTGGCACGCCTCAACCTCTTTACATCTCGTGCACAGTGATTTATGTGGTCCACTTCCAGTTGTTTCATTCTCTAGTTGCAAGTATTTATTAACACTCATTGATGATTTCTCCAGACGCACTTGGGTATACTTCTTAAAACTCAAGAGTGAAGTATTTAACATTTTCTTGGCCTTTAAGGCCTTTGTTGAAAAACAATTTAGACATCAAATTCTTAAGCTAAGGTCTGATAATGGCGAAGAATATGTTAACAACAAATTCATCAACTTTTTCACTAAGAATGGAATTCAAATGAAACATACTGTTCCATATACTCCACAACAAAATGGTGTAGCTGAAAGGAAGAATCACAACTTCAAGGAAATGGCTAATTATATGCTTCAATCTAAAGGACTTAGTCTTAATTTTTGGGCAGAAGCAATTAAGTGTGCAAATTACATAGTAAATCACACTCCTACTAAGGTTTTAAAGAATGTCACTCCAGAAGAAGCATGAAGCTCAATTAAACCGGATGTAAGTCACTTTCGTGTTTTTGGAAGTGAAGCATGGGTCCATATTCCAGATGAGAAACATAAAGCTTTAGAACCTAAGAGTGAAAAATGTATTTTTGTTGGATATTCTGAAGATGTCAAAGGATATAGACTTACTCCACTTAAGTCCAAAAATGTTATCATTAGAAGAGATGTAAAGTTTGCTGAAAATATGTCGGCCTACGAGCCTTCTTCGAGGGATGTGCCACCTCTCTCTATCCCTTGTACTTTTAAAAATATTTCTCTTTCAAATAATGACAGCGAGGATGACAATCCTCCCCCACCTTCTCAGGATTCTCCTTCAGCTCCTCGGCTTCCAAAATGGGTCCGTGCTACTCGGGATGCAACAAGTCCTCTTGCTGATGATCCTACAGATCAACGATGTACACATTCTCCATTCGATAGAGCCTCTTCTTTACTGGCTCAAGCTTCAGCGAATTATGATCCTGACACCTTTGTAGAAGCTTCACGCCATCCATATTGGGACGCAGCTATGAATGAAGAATATCATTTATTATTGGAAAATGATACATGGGATCTTGTTCCTCTACCAAAGGGACGAAAACTTGTTAGATGTGTAGAAATTTCACCCTAGATTAAACTGATTATGCAATGTACTAAAGAAAAATACTTAATCTACTTCTACAATCAAACTTGCGGAAGCTTAATCGATTTTGATTAAGATCAAACATAACACATATAACAAAGAAGAAGATTCAATCACACATGAAACATAGAAGAATACTCAAGAGAAAGCCTTAGCTAAAAACCCCGCTATCTGTATTATCATAAAAGCGGAAATATCTCAGGATTACACAAAGCTTTAGCTCTCAAGCTATCCAGCTCTCAGTACAATCCCTCACTGCTGCTCATAGACAGAATAGACACACATATGCCTTCCTTCAGTCCTCCAAGCCTCCTACTTCCTTATGCAGTTTCTCCTGGGTCCTCAAGCTGCCACCTGTGTGTAATAAATCATCACACACTACTCTGACCTCTGAAATAACTACGTAATCCTGAAGGAGTGAATTCCTTCTGCATGGATGAGTTTCCTTTATAGGAAAATTCCTCCAACTAATAGTACATTGTCCCTTCCTTTAATATCAACTGGGTATTTCTTTGAATTGACATGCATGAGTTATTTATGAAAGAATATTCAGTTATCTGGAGAACACTAGTTGAAGCATGCATGCATTAACTAACTGAACTCACAATTAGTTCCTCCAATAGTTTGGGACTAATTTAACTAGACTTAACTCAGTTAACTGAGCTAACTGATTACAACTCAAATACAACTCATCCTTATCTACTTAATTAAGGGATAACCTCTTCAATCAAAGGGATAATTGTTGCATGTCTTCACATATACTTCATGTTTGATTTTCTCCAACTAATTAACTCAAGAATAATTAATTAATTATTTTTCAAACAGTGGTTGAGATCAAATTCGAATTTTAATTCTCAATTTCAATTCAGGGACTAATTCAAATTGGAATCTATCCTGAAATGCTATTTATAGCAATGATATTTTTAGAATTTCTATTTTTTTCTATTTCCAACAGAGTTCGAGTATATCCTGAAATGCTATTTATAGCAATGTTATTTTTAGAATTTCTATTTTTAGCATTTCTTCTTGCTATTTTCAACACTCCCTCTCAACAAGAAAGGCATTCAACTCAAACCCAATCCTGAACCTTTGGAATGTTCTACATGCAACACTTCTCTCAAGTGTTGTTGCTCCAGCAACTCCAAAAACACAAAAAATATCCAACCTGAATCAGAATGATTCCTCTGTCATCAAAGTCTCTGACTACTATTGCCTCTATCGACTGAAAACTCTACACCTCTGTGCTCTTCAGTATCTGACTGCTCTAGCCTCTATCACTTTGATCTATGACTGCATTAATCACACCGACTCCTCCTGCTGCATCCGTGTTGTTGTTGGTCCTGTATCTCAGCACTGCATCTGCACTGCACCTCCTCTCATCATGTTTCATCGTGCTGCCCACTGTTGCACTGAAAATCAGTTACTGAGAAGTAAGTAACTAATCTCCCAATTGACCTCCCTATTGGGCTAGAAACACCCTCTAATGCTGAAGCTCCCTTTGCCGCTCCATCCGCATCTATCTCTACCCACTCAGCTAGTCCTGTTAGTCCTCGTCGGCACTTCCATAGAAAGGTCTAATCAAAGAGGTTGGGTACCTCAAGAATCCTGCCCCTATTTCAGCCTTCTTGGGACTATCACTTCACATCGCCCCACCTCACAACTGGAGGTATGGCTGCGTGTGATCCCTCTGCCCACTTAGCTCGAAATTTACCCCTACTAGAGGTCTCTGCATGAGTGGATGCCTTCACTCGGTCTCCTCCCTACTTCCCCAGTTGTGGCTACTCCACAACATCCTGAAGTTGCTTCACCAATTGTGGCTCCTCCAAAATTGTCTAAGACTTCTTCTAGCACTGCGTGTTGAGAGGTAATGTACTCTCCCTCTCAACCACCAAGTCTCCAACAGTTTCCTTGCTCGTCAAGGCTTTGCATGCATCTTGAACCTCAAAAGCATATAGGTTCTTGACTCATGAACCGATTTGCTTCACTTGTGTCATGGTGATGTGTCTAAGGAAAACCTTTCCCATACTGAAGACTACATCATAGCCTTTGTCCAACAACATCACAATCGATACCAAGTTCTTCTTTAGTCCTAGCACATACTTCACATATGTCAAGGTGATGCGAGCTCCATGCTCCCTCTAAAAAGCAATAGTACCTTCACCTAAAAAACAGTACCTTTCATCGTCACCCATCTCTATGAGTATCTTGAGGTCTTTCTCCTCCAAGGTACTGAACAAACTCTTATTGTTGGTCATGTGGAATGAGGCTCCATTGTCAAGAAACCAACCACAACCCATCATCGATGAAACCATGCATGTGATGAGTGTAAAATCCAATTTGAACTGTGAGGCCAATACCTCACCTTCAAATCCTTTCGAGGATCCCTTCTTGGATTTATTTAATGGACAATTAGTTTCATAATGGCCCACCTCATGACAATTAAAGCATCGCACTTAAGATTTGTCAATCTTCTTCCCACCATGAGAAGAACTCGATCTGGGATGAGAATCCTTCTCCTTCCCTTTCCTTGCATTACTAGCTAAGGCTAGATTTTCTTCATCATCCTTGGACGAAGAAACATCTCTGGTGCTCCTCCTGATCTCCTCCTACATGAGATCTGACCACAGTAATTACCAATCTGAAAGTTTCTCTCTTCCATTCACTGAGTCCTGGTAGCTATGCCAGCTCTGAGGAAGACCGAGGAGAGCAAGACTCACCATATCATCATCGGCTGTCATGATTCCTACACTTCCAAGCTCATCTCTGTAGGCGGTGAGCTTGTTCAAATATGTAGAGATTGTGTCACCCTTTTCACACTTGATTTTCCGAAGCTTGTCCTTTAGTGCCTGCTTCCTCTGGTTGCTGTTGTTCTGATATAGGTCCTTCAATGTCTTCCACATTGAAAACAGAGTCTCCTTTTGATGGAGACTCGAGACAATATGGTCTCAAACTCCCTCTAGAATAATCCTCCTCACTCTTGCCACACATTTCTTCCATTATGCCAATTCTTGGGCATTAGCTATTGTTGGCCTGGGGACTTCTTAATCAATGAAGTCCTTCAAGCCATTGTCCTCTAATAGCTCCTCCATGTGATCCTTCCATCCTATGTAATTTGAGCTGCCATCTAGGGCATACTCGAGTCTCAAGCCATTGAACGCTATTGGTGGACTTTGAGATGTGATAAGAAATCTATTTTGTACCTACAATCAATAATTTCAAACTTCGAACTTCTCCCTTCTTTGTATACTGTTCTCTGCTTTGATCACCTACGCTCAGATACCATGTAGAAATTTCACTGTAGATTAAACTGATTATGCAATGTACTAAAGAACAGAACACATATAATAGAGAAGAAGATTCAATCACACTTGAAACACAAAAAAATACTCAGGGAAAAGCCTCAGCTAAAAACCCTGCTATCTGTATTATCATACAAGTGGAAATATCTCAGGATTACACAAAGCTTTAGCTCTCAAGCTATCCAGCTATCAGTACAATCCCTCACTGTTGCTCATAGATATAATAGACCACACATATGCCTTCCTTTAGTCCTCTCAGCCTCCTATTTCCTTGAGCAGTTTCTCCTGGGTCCTCAAGCTGCCACTTGTATGTAATAAATCCTCACAGATTGCTCTGACCTCTGAAAAAACTGTGCAATCCTGAAGGAGTGAATTCTTTCTGCATGGATGAGTTTCCTTTATAGGAAAATTCCTCTAACTGATAGTACATTGTACTTTCCTTTAATCTCAACTGGGTCTTTCTCTGAACTGACATGCATGAGTTATTTATGAGAGAATATTTAGTTATCTGGAGAACACTAGTTGCATGCATGCATGCATTAACTGACTGAACTCACAATTAGTTCATCCAACAGTTTGGAACTAATTTAATTGGACTTAACTCAGTTAACTGAGCTAACCAATTACAACTCAAATACAACTCATCCTCATCTCCTTAATTAAGGGATAACATCCTCAATCAAAGCGATAACTGTTGCATGTCTTCACATAGACTTCATGTTTGATTTTCTCCAATTAATTAACTCACGATGAATTAATTAATTATTTTTCAAACAATTGCTAAGATCAAATTCGAATTTTAATTCTCAATTTTAATTCAGGGACTAATTAAATTGGAATTTATCCTGAAATGATATTTATAGCAATGCTATTTTTGGCATTTCTATTTTTTTCTATTTCCAACAGAGTTGGAGTATATCTTGAAATGATATTTATAGCAATTCTACTTTTAGCATTTCTACTTTTATCATTTCTTTTTGCTATTTTCAACAAGATGCAAATGGGTTTACAGAACCAAGTATGGACTAAATGGAAAAGTTGATAAACATAAATCTCCTCTTGTTGCTAAGGGTTTTTCACAAGTAGAAGGCATTAACTATACTGAAACCTTCTCCCTTGTTGCGAAAATGAACTCTATTCGCCTTGTTCTTTCCCTTGCTACCTCTTTCAAATGGGAAGTCTATTAGATGGATGTTAAATCTGCCTTCTTGCATGGGGACTTGCATGAAGAAATTTATATGGAACAACCTACTGGCTTTATACAAACAGACTCCAACCTTGTATGTCGGCTTAAGAAATCCCTTTATGGTCTCAAGCAGGTCCCTCGGGCTTGGTATGCCAAAATGGATAGCTTTATTTTAGAAACTGGATTTTCTAGGGGTCATTCTGACAATACTGTCTACACCAAGAAAGTGGGCAAGTCTCCTATCATTCTTGTTCTTTATTTTGATGATATTATCCTTACTAGTAGATCCCAACCTTATCAACCATGTGAAGACTAGCCTTAAAAATAAGTTTGAAATGATAGAATTAGGACACTTGCATTGTTTTCTTGGTCTTCAAGTCTTGCAATCCAAAGAAGGTATATCCCTTTCCCAATCCAAGTATGCTTGTGATCTTCTTCACCATTTTCACATGGAAGACCGTAATCCAACCCCTTCTCCCTTTCAGTCTAGAGCCAAACTTTCAGTCACTTGTATTCCCCTGAAGTTGATGCTACCTTATATCGTCAACTTGTAGGAAAAATTTTGTATCTGACCCATACTCATCCTAAAATTTCCTTTGCGGTTGGCCTTATTTGTCAATTTATGCAAAACCCACATGAAAGTCATTGGAAAGCAACTAAAAGAATACTTTGTTATGTTTGAGGTACAGTTTAGTTTGGAATTCATTATAGTGCAGAAGCATCTCCTCTATTGGTTGGTGTCACTAATTCTGATTGGGCTAGTGACCTTGATGATCGGAAGTCTACTGAAGGTTATGTGTTCACTCTTGGTTCAGGACCTATTACATGGGCTTACAAGAAAAAAAGTGCCATTTCTCTTTCTTCAGCAGAAGTAGAGTATTGTGGTGTCGTAGAAGCTAGTAAGGAAGCCCTGTGGCTTCGTCAAATCATATCAGAATTTGGTTTTAGCAGTTGCATCCAACTACACTTTGGTGTGATAATTAATGTGCCATTCAACTATACAAAGATCCAGTCTAGCATCAACACAACAAACGCATTGAAATACACATGCACTTCATCAGAAAGCTCATTCATGACCATGTTCTTGAAGTACAATATTGTTCAACAGATGATCAAGTTACAGACATCTTTACAAAGGCTCTCACAGAGGTAAAGTTTACTAAACTTCGATTTATGGTTGGATTTCAGGAAGTTGTCACTAAGGGGGGATAGGATCTAATGCCTCCTTCCTTCTATTATTGTGCCATATTTTTACATCCTTCAATCCTATCCCAAGTTGTTCTTAAGGGGGGATGTTAGGATATTCCAACACATAGGAAATAGTTAAGGATAACTTGGTCTAGTGTAGAGTTAGGTAAAGTGTGTTTCTTTACTATGTATTTTTGTAACTTACAATCTGATAGTCATGATATGTAGTGATCGAACGATTCATTCTCTCCTCGATATTACCGACACTTGATCTGTGGCTTAACACCCGATTGGTCCATGATCTCTATTTAAAGAGCATGGAGGGTCATTTGTAGGGTAACCGTTCATGAGAGAAGCTTATGTAAAATTTTTTTCTTTTATTAATAAATTTCCTAAATTGGTCGTGTTGGCTCAGGCCATGGACTGTTTCCCTCTTTGAGGGTTTTAACCACGTCAAGAATACTAGTGTATTGATTTGTGATTTGTTTGTGAGCGGTGTCCTTTGGTGTTCTGTCTAAGGAACTTACCCTGTACATTCCTACATGTTAGCTTGAAATAAAGAAAAGTAAAGGGAAACAATGAAGAAAAATAAATAATCTCAACAAGACCTTAACCAGAGCCTTACTAGCCATGAGAGGCATTTCATCAAACATATTGTCAACATGTAAACTACAAGCGTAAACCACATAATTAAGTGTATGGATCTCATACTTATCTAAGAATCGCTATGAACCATTGTTCCATCATGCCATTTGTTGTATTATCATTTATTACGTAATATACACATTATCCATTCATATACAAGTAAAAACATACTCAGAGCCATCCATAGTTGTTGTCATAAAATGTGCATATAACCAACATAATAGAAATAGAAATATACTAAACATATCATCCATAAAAATCCATATATACATTAGTACCTTTACACATGAAAATCAAGGGAATGGATTTCTCATTAATGAATGCAATGAACCACCCGTGGGTGGTACTACCATGTTCCACTCGACCATAGAATGGCTGAGCCAAATCTCTCTTCAGCCATTCACCCTCACACCATCTTCCAAGCATGAATGTGGGATATCATAGAACACATAAATCAAAACTCATCCAGGCCTTCCAAAGGCCATCCACCTTAACCCATCACACAAAAATTGCATCTCACGGTCAGACATCACAAAACCATCATCAAATTGGTCTCCATCAAATCCTTCCAAGGATTATAGAGCATTTGTCCAACCATGGATTCCAGAACTAGTAACTTAACCCACAACTTATACAGGGCTTCTAGAGCCTTTTTCCAACTAAGGCTTCCAGGCCTAGTAACTCAACCTACTAAGGGCATCCAGAGAATTTTTCCAACCAAAGCTTCGAGGACTAGTAACTCAACCCAAGATGTTACAATGCTTCCAGAGTGTTTTTTCAACTGGGGCTTCCAAGACTAATAACCCAACCCAAGCTAAGGAAACTTGAGAACCAACCAAAAATAAAATAATGAACGTAACCCACAATCACCATGGCTATCCAGGAAATGGAAACGCTAGGAAATCCACTATCGATCCAAGAAATCCTCCATGCCAATAATAGATCACAACTAAGAAACCTCATGCATATGCCATGCATGCCAAAACTAGTGAATAAATAATACATGCAACTCGTTACCTGCAAGCAAATCTGATGCAATTGTTGATGTTGATGTCTTCCTATTGTCCTTGCCTTCTTGCTCCAAGAATCCAAGTATGTCACACCCTCCAAGACTGCTCCAAGAAAACTCTTAGTATCCAAGAGAGAGAGAGAGAGAGAGAGAGAGAGAGAGAGAGAGAGAGAATAGTGAGAAAGCGCTCCAACACAGAACTAACAAAAGGTTACGCCCTGATCGTTAGAAGCCTTTTTATGAATGAGGCTTGTATTTTCTTTAGTTTCAATTATTTTCCTTCATTTTCCTCCGCACATGCAACCTATCACCTTTCACCTCCTTTTTATTCAAATTTCCATTATTTTCATAAATAAACATGCCAAAGATGCCATTTTTCCTTTCTAAAGCCTTAGCGATTACCTTTGCCAATTTACTTAGCCATAAAGAACAAAATGAACACCCCTTAGGATGTCCTACCCAACATTTAGCTTGGAATAAGTGTCCCATCGACTATGGTTATTGTTTTTAACTTTATTACATCGAATTTTCACCAGGACTGTTACAAAACCCTCCCCCTTGGGGAACACTATCCTCGGTGTTCAATACTGATATACCTCAGAAACCTGTTGAAAGAAGACATATTTCTCATGGAGCTTTATAACACTACTCAGTGCAATATTTACAGTGAAAGATTTGTTGAAGACATAACATCATGACAACATGACAAAATATTGCATAGTGGATCTTTCTAACAAAACTCATTATGGTATGTACAATGATCATCCTGCTGAGTGCCAACCCACATGACATCATAACATCATGACAACTTAACCACATGATAGGATAGTAAGATAATGACATAACCATAACAACATGATACCCATACCACATAGTGGAGCTTTATAACATAACTCATTACGGTATTCACATCCATACATGGGTGTACATTTAGCAACATCATCAAAATATATATATACCCAAAACATATGCCAAACCCTATACCAAAACATATGTCAAAACATATAATAACACCATGTCTAAGAATATTTCAAAACACCATATATCATATATCAACAATCATAAAGCATATACCAAACCACCATAAAGAAAACACCAAACCACTACAAGAAAATACCAAAGCACCATAAGAAAATAGCAAACCACCATATCAAGCTACTTTGCCTCAACCAGAAGACAAGGATAAGTGGCCCACATCTGATCCGCCATCTCGAATATAGATTTATTAGGTCCAAAGTGCTTCCATTTCACTTTAACATTGATCTGGATTTAAATAGGAACTCAACAAATTATAGATATAACCATAAATAAAAAGATGTAGTGGAAATAACGCTTCATTTCATTAATAGAAAAATACTAAAGTATTCTTACAAATAGAATGTAAATCAGAGTAGCTTGGCAATGATAGCTTATCTCTAAGAAGAGATGTGGTGGCTACATGCCTCCAAACTGAGTTACAATGAGGATCAAGGGCCTTTTTATTATTGAACAATAAGAGAAAATCCTAAACAACCAAAACCCTAACCCTAGGAGATGTAACACATGGAGTTTATGGACCCCGTTGGGGTTAGTTGGGCAGCCAACTTCCTGGGGTCGCAACTTGGTCATATTGTCTCTATTTGATGTGTATGATACCTCATTGGAAATATATCTCTAAGAAATACAACTATCAACATGATTATTAGTGAAATTGTCGTTTTCCAAAAAAAAACATCATTTAGGGCCTCAAAATGGCTCTAGAAGTTCAGGACCTGAAAACTGCGAAAGATAGCAAATTGTGCTACAATTAATGAAACAAATGAAACTGACTAGGGGGTCTAGGTGGAATAGGTGGGTGGCCACCAATATCCACCTGGATCATTCCTCCCCTCTTAGGAAGCAATGGTTCCCATAGCGTGTAGAGCCTCCATGATGTGAGGAAATTTTTGTTGAACCTAGTCCCTCATGAGATGTTCTGCAATCTCTGATGTGTCTAGTAATGGTGGGAAGCATGGTCGAGGGTAGTCCACATTGAACACTCGATGCAAACCAAGGAATGGAGGAATGTTGTGCTCCAAAGTATTTTTTTCCCACATCCTTGGTAATGGTGTAAGGACCATATCAGAGTGGTATGAGTTTCTGATGGGCTCTTGTAAGGCGTTATTTCTACAAATGCAACTATCTTTGTCACCCTCCTGAAACTTGTGTGGCGGGCGATGTTGATCATGGCACTTCTTATACTTCGTACTTTCCACAATGGAGTGGCGATATATAGGCTCGTTGGGTAGAGGTACTCCAGGAGTCAAATTGAATGAATGCTTGGCTTGATAGTGCAACGATACCCGTGTGGGTGAGGAGAATATGTCCCTGTATTATTTCATGACTGTATCCACCTGCTTCTATTGTGTGGAGGAACCCTTCTTGGGGGCCATGGATGTGGCTACGATATTCCCCTTACTTTGTGAGTGAACCAAAAAGAAATAAATTTCCTAGTCTGGGAGATGATCTTACTACATTTCTTGGCAGATATCAAAGAGGTAGCGATAGGTGGGGCTACCTTTGGTATCATGTATAATGTATTACCCAAATAAATAATCACAGAGCGAGGTCTAGGCTCATATACAACATGTCACTTCCACAAGTATGGTTGTCCTAATAATACATCGAAAACTTCGAGAGGAGCAACATCACACAATACCTCATCTATGAAGGGCTTGATGTTGTAGTGAAGGTGACACTGCTGGCTAAGTCAGAGATCTCATCCTTGGTGAAGCCACCTAATGATGTATGGTTGTAGGTGTGGTATGGTTAGTAGGCCCAGCTGCTTCATGACCTCTACTAAAATAAGGTTATCTTAGCTTCCACTGTCGCAAATTAATTGTAGTGGCAAACCCTTCACTCACATTTGTGAGTGGAAAAGATGCTCCCCCTCCTTTGGATCATCGAGCTCATTCTTCTGGATGTTGGCAACAGAAACAATGGCACTGGGCTCCGCATTAATAATCTACTTCCCTTTGTCATTCCTCTTGTTGGGTTCTGACTCAGGGTCAGAAGATGCATGTTACCTTGAAGCCTTCAACTCGACCACCAGTGACTACTTGGTTCAACACTCACTTTTGTTGTCAGTGGGGCTCTTATGGAACTCACACCACTTTCTTGTGTCCTTATTTGACTTCGTGGTGGTATTATTTTTTTGCAACTTCGACAGGTTGTCCTCAGTCACAGATCCAAAGTCTCACTTCTTTTGTTTAAACTTCTGCTCGATCTCGAAAGCATATGGGTACATCGTGCCGAGGAAGGAGATGTCCAGGAACTCCATCTCATCCTATATGTACCAGTGTAAGTATCCACGGTATTTGAGTATGAAGTGCAACTCCAAATCATTGATACCCAACTTTGTGCGAAGGGTATGAAAAAATATTGGTAAACTGCAGCCCATGTTGGTCCCTTCCTTGCCGCACCATGGTCCAATTTACGTATTTATGCTCGTAGATTAAGATAGAGTAGTATGGCTCCTCGATGGAATCCTGAAATGAATTCCAAGTGGGTGCTTCTAGAAGCAATGAGGTTGTAAATTCATCCTTTTGCTCACAGTAGGTTTCCCACCAGTCCTTGATGTGGGGGGCATCTTTGAGAAGTGCAAAAGTGATTGTTTCATGGCTAGAAAAATCATGAACAAAAAAATATCCTTCTTGAGATTTAACCATTTATCTATGGCATTTGCATCTATCTAACCCTCAAATATGGGAATGTCAAAATTAAATTGTACCTTAAAGGGTGTGGTTCTTCCAGAGTAGCTGCTAGAAGTAGATACATCTCTACTAGGTAGCCGTTGAAGGATATGGGAAAAACTATCCATCATCACATTCCTTTGTCGCTTAAGGGATTCTTCAAGCAAAATTTTGTTAGGATCTCCTGCCCCCTCAAGATTTGTGAGGCTAATCCTACAAAGGTTCAACCAGATCAAGCCATAACTCCTTATATCCCAACCTCATTGGGGACATGCAAAGAGAAATAGAGAAAGAGTAGACCACTCTAATACCACTGATCTAGTTTTAAACAAGAACACAAAAAATTATAGATATAACCATAAATACAGAGATGCAATGGAAATAACACTTCATTTCATTAATAGAAAAATACTGAAGTATGCTTAAAAACAGAATGTAAATCAGAGTAGCTCAGGAAATGATAACTTATCTCTAAGAAGAGATGTGGTGGCTATATGCCTATGAACTGAGATACAATGAGGTTCAAGGGCCTTTTTATTATTGAACAATAAAAGAAAACCCTAAACAACCAAAACCCTAACCCTAGGAGATGTAACACACGGAGTTTATGGGTCCCATTGGGGTTAGTTAGGTAGCTAACTTCCCAGGGTCGTAACTTGGTCATATTATCTCTGTTTGACATGTATAGTACCTTGTTGTAAATATCTTTTTGAGGACTACAATTGTTGACCTAATTATTGTAGCCATTGTCGTTTTGCCCAAAAGATGTCATTTAGGGCCTCAAAAAGGCTCCGGAAGTTCAGGATCCGAAAAATTGCCAAAAATCATAAATTGTGCTACAATTAAGGAAACAGATGAAATTGAGTGGGGGGTCTAGATGGAATAGGTTGGTGGCCACCAATATCTACTTGGATCAAACTTGCTATATTTCTTAGTTCCAGAGCATGAGCGAATTTTTCTGCAAGATATACTCAGGCTCCAACTTGAATTCCCCATCTTGTTCCACCTACAATACAAACCAATCAATCACATGATCAACATCCATAACATACTTCTTAAGAAAATATACATGGAAAATTGGCCCAATAGGCTACTGGTCCAATCCTCTCAATGATACTGAAGGGTCCACAAAACCGTGGTGCCAGCTTGGAAAATGATCCAATCTGGAAGGAGCTCTCCTTCATTTTGATATCCAAGTACACTTGTTCCCCAACCTAGAACTCCTTGAACAACATGTTCATATCTGCATAACTCTTCTACTTATCCTGTGTTGCCTTTATATTCTTCTTGATCACCTACATTTCATGTTCCATGTCTGCCAAAATATCTGGTCCAATCAATACCCCGTTAACCGGATCACTCCAACTAATGGGACTGTTACAACTCCACCCATAAAATGCCTCAAAAGGACCCATCCTCAATGACTCTTGATAACCGTCATTGTATGTGAACTCTACCAAATGGAGGTACTCTTCCCACTTCTATTGTTGATGTATCACATACATCCTCAACATGTCTTCTAATATCTTGTTGACCCTCTCTGTCTATCCATCTGTCTATAGATGATAAGCCCTGCTGAAGGCCAAATATGTCCCAAAACCTACAAACAACTCCTTCCAAACCTTGGAATTGAACTTCGCATCCTTGTTTGATGCAATATTCTTTGGAACACCATGTAATCTAACCACATCTCTGATGAAAACCTATGCTACATCACTAGCTGAGAATGTATACTTAATCAGAATGAAGTGTGCAACCTTAGTTAACCTGTCCATAATGACCATGATGGAATCATGCTACCTCATTATCGTCGGCAATCCTATGATGAAATCCATGGAAATAACTTCCCATTTCCATTCTAGAATCACATTCGACTATTAACATCCACCTGGATGTTTACAGTGTGCTTTCACTCGCTGACAATCAAAATATCTCGCCACAAACTATGTTACATCCCTCTTCAAATTCGGAAAATAGTAATACCTCTTCAATGCTATTAGTGTCTTCTAATAACCTGGGTGACTTGAATATGGTTTCGCATGAAAATCTTTCAAGATAACCTTCTTGAGCTCACTGCTATCGAGTACATATATCCTGTCTCAAAACTTGACCAATCCATCTAATGTAAGACGATAATCCATGCCCTCTCCACCTGCATCTGTACCTATACCAGTACCTATACCTATACTGCCACCTGTACCTATACCAATACATGTATTTGTACCTATAACTCTACTTGTACTATCATCCTGTTGCAACTTGTACACAATCTCCATATACCTGACATCCTACTAACCTGCCTGCAAGGTTCTATCCTGTAAGTCTGTCCCATAGTACCTCATAGCTACCAAGTGATGTACCTATATCCATCTACACAAAGCATCTACCACCCTATTTTCCTTACCTTTGATGTACCTGATATCAAAATCAAACTCGTTGAATATGGCCAACCATCTAATCTACCTGACATTCAGATTTGGCTGGTCAAACAAATATATCAACCCAATGTGATCACTCATAAGAAAAAAATGCCTACTAAGAAGATAGTGCCTCAACATCTTCGGTGTGTTTATAATTAATAACAACTCAATGTCATGTGCCAAGTAGTTCTACTAGTGCTCATTTAGTTTCCATGACTCATAACATACCACCTGTCCATCTTGCATAAGCACACCACGAAGCCCTCTCTTGCAAGCATCTATGCATACCACAAACTCTTTATTTGGATCTATAATATGTAACACTTGTGCATGTTTCAACAACTTCTTAAGCTTCTCAAAACTAGTGTCACACTCCTCTATCTATTTCAACTTCTTACCTTTCCTTTGCAATGATGTAATAGGATAAGCAATGTACAAGAACTTCCTGATGAACCTCCTGTAATATCCTACCAAGCCCATGAAAGATCTCACCTCATCCACAAGTCTCTTAGGAGCTACCCACTCCAATATGGCGCTTATCTTCTTTGGATCTATTGCAATGCCCTCCTTGGAGAAAACATGTCCCAAGTAGTGTACCTTAGTCTAAAAGAAACTACACTTGCTGAGTTTAGCATACAACTAATGCTTTCTAAACAACCACAACAATGCTACTAAATACTCGACATGTTGTTCCTCATTTTTAGAATATACCAGTATATCATCTATGAACATAATAAAATACTTATCCAAATATGGACGCAACCCACTATTCATCAACCACATGAATGTAGATGAAGCATTAGTTAAGCCAAATGGAATAACAACAAACTCATAATTCCCATACCTATTTCTAACGCAGTATTGTATGTTTCCTCCTCTTTCATGCATACCTAACAGTATTTGGATCTCAAGTCAATCTTCAAGAAAATTGTTTCTCCCTTCAACTAATCGAACAAGTCATCAATCCTTGACAAAGGGAACCTATTCTTGATAGTCACTTTGTTCAACGTTTGTAGTCAATGCATAATATGAGAGTACCATCTTTCTTCCTCACAAACAAGATTGGTGCACCCCATGGTGATACACTTTGCCTAATATGTCCGTTGTCCAACATTTCCTTCAGCTGTAAATTTAACTCAACCAACTCAAGTGTACCTATCCTGTAAGGTGATTTCGATGTTGGAGCTACACCTGGCACTAACTCAATAAAAAAGTCTACTTCCTTGGGAGGTGGAAAATCTGTAATTTCCTCAGAGAATACATCCTGGAACTATTGTAAAATTGGATACATATTCAACACATCTACATCCTCATCATCCTTACCCTTATCACTAGAAATGTGTATAGTAAATAGCTTGCACCCTTTCCTGTGGTTATGCTTTGCTTGCATAGTTGTCACCATCCTAATTGATGTGGCTTTCTTTTTACCATGCAAGACTCTTGGTTCCCCATTGTCATCAAAACACTCAATAGCTTTGTCATAGCAGTCTACCATAGGCCTATGGAGATACAATCAATCCATGCCCAACAACATATTGTATGATCCCAACGGTAATACATTCAAATGTGTTGTGGTAGGTATACCAGTCAAACCAAAATGCACATGATCTTACCCAATGATGAACTCACTTCTTCATACTGGTGGCTAACTACATTAACCAAGACTCTACATGCAATTCCTTACTCACACCACACTTATCCACCAAGTCAGGACTAACATAGCTATAATTAGATCTATGGTCAATCAAAATAGAAATAACGTGATGATAGAGATTATTGTCCATCTCATTGATATATTCATGATGTTTTATCTGCCTATTTTCCACGGTTGCATAGATACGATGAATAATATGGCCTACATCTCCATTAGTCTATGCCTCTGTTGCACTATATATCTGAGGTCTACCACCTTGATTCTATGGACAATCTTTCCTACAATGATCTTTGCCACAAGTCCAACACTCTATAGGCTTCCCACCTTCATCCTTATTATTTTCTTCAAATTGATTCCCTGTCCTCTATATGATGCATTGAACCTCTTCGATGGTGCAACATTCTCCTTGTTATCTGTACCCTATGGCCTTGCTTACTTTTTATCCCATTTTCCTATGTTCTTTACATTACCTCTCCAGCCTAGCTTAGTCTTTGTGCTACACTTCGATTGTTCATAGCAATGCTTTATCTTTCGGATGGCCTACTCCAATGATCTAGGCTCATCGAATTCAATCATATCTTTGAATACAACTGGTAGTCCATTAATGAATATCTGAATCTTAGCCTTATCCTCCCTCATGCAAGGCACATTCCTCAACAATTCTAAGAACATACTGGTGTACTCATCATCTATCATGGATCACATATTTAGTTCATAGAATTCTTTTTCCTTGTCATCAAAGTATCTCTCTGACGAATTCTTCTTCTTGAATATCCACTCAAATTAACTCCAATTCAGATCTTCCTCATTTATATCTCTGACATTCTTCACATCTTCCCACCAAATGTCTTCTTTACCTTTATGACTGAAAGTAGCCACTCTAGCTTTCATGTTCTCTTAGTATTCATGCAACTTGAAGAACTTATTCACACAAAGCTACCATTCCTTTGCATCCTATGATCTCTTTATCTCTCCACCAAAAGGAGGTGGATTTGATTTAGTAAACCAATCCAACAAGTATCCCCTATCAATCCTCCTATAAGGATGATAATTATAATGATCATAGTGGCTATCTAATTCAGAACTAGAATCATACTCATGTCTATCTCTTCTCCTCTTCGGAGTGTCCATGAATTGGCCATCTTAGCTTGTGTCATATCTATTTGTTCGGTGCCCGCCATGCGATATACTACCATATTACCCATTAGTTTTTTCCTCATGCTCAAGATTTATCCAAAGTGGTCCTTGCCGCTACAAATTTGACAAGCTCTGGAGTATCGTTGTATTTACCTCTGCTAGCTTTTCCTGTGTCTGTATTATTCTGTCATTATTGTCCTTACAACTCCTTATCTCTTCCTTTAAACTTCTCAGTGTTACTGCCAAATCAAAAGAGTTCCCAACACCATACCACTCTTCGGATTCATAGGGACAACCTCTGTAGTCAACCATCTTGCTAGTTGTTTTATATTTCTTCCTGCAATGCATAATATGTCAAATAAACCAAATCTCAATAGATCAATGTACCTTATAGAGCTTGGGGAGGATACCTTGTCTGCAATATCACCAAATCAGCATGATACATGTATAACATAATCATAATAGCATATCGACAAACACAAGTAAATGTATCAACTCATAAACATCATTCTAACTAGGGTCTAGTTATCAACGCAAGGCCATATCAATAATGCATTCTATGACCTCATGCATGAAAATAACCATTACCTGATTTTACACATCGCCATGTGAAACTAATATTATGCATAAGCAATGCAAAATCAACTACACCTACGCATAAATGCATGTAGTCAAACATAAGTGAACAAATATTATAATCAACCTACAAGACTGATACATGTAATCAAAATATTCAGGAATGTACCCCAACATACAAGGATGTAAGTAGGAACCATAAAATCAACATATAAGCAACATATAATCCATATGCAACCAGTGACATGGTCATGACAATTACTCTTCATGAAACCAATATCAAATTCTCCATGATAAACATACTTAAACCCTAATCATTAGTCAAGCAAATGTAACAAGTATATAAATGTAAGAGATACACATGCAATTGACATGTGTGCATGAAAAACACATTCAACCCATCCAGTCTGAGAGTTTAACCATGCTCTTATACCACTCTATAACACCCTCCTCCCTTGTATACCCAAAGTAACCATGCCAACTGGGGTAAACATGAAACAAGAGGCTGCAATGATCAAATTCAACCTCCTATGTGACCCGGAGCAAGTGGAATCGATGGAACCTCACACATAGTCATCCAACAACATCAACATAACCCTCAAGAGATAAGTTAGCCACTAATACATCATGCCCCTACGTCCCACTGTTATTTGGTACCTCTTAGGCCATAATTGCTCTCATGATATGTGAAAGGGAGTGACCAGAGACCTAAAGTCTCTCTCATAGGCCTGCATGTTAGTGACTGTGGACCAAACTTCCCAGTGTTGTGCCAATGACCTCGGGATATAAGCCACTTTTGTGGCCGAGAGCCTAGACCACAACCCAGAATGGAATAAAAGCTTGACATCAAGAAAAGTAAAGGGAAACAATGAAGCAAAAGAACTAATCTCAACAAGACCTTAACAAGACCTCTACTAGCGATGATAGACATTTCATCAAGCATATGGTCAACATGTAACCTACATGTGTAAACAACATAATTAAGTGTAGGGATCTCATACTTATTTGAGAATTTCTATGAACCATTGTTCCGTTATTCCACTTGCTCCATTATCATCTATTAGGTCATAGACACATTATCCATTCATATAGAAGTAAAAACGCATTGAGATCCATACATAGTTGTTTTCATAAAATGTGCATATAACCAACATAATAGGAATATAAATACAATAAACATATCATCCATCAAAATCCATATATACATTAGTACCTTTACACATGAAAATCAAGGGAATGGATTTCTCATTAGTTAATGCAATCAACCAATCGGGGATGGGACTATGACATTCCACCCGACCATAGAATGGTTGAGCCAAATCTCTCTTCAACCATTCACCCCCATGCCATATTCCAAGAATGAATGTGGGATCTCATAAAACACATCAATCAAAACTCATTCAGAGCTTCTAGAGGCCATCCACCTCAACCCATCAAAAAATTGTTCCACCTCATGGTTAGACATCACAAAACCATCATTATATTGGTCTCCATCCAAGCCTTCCAGGGATTATAGATCATTTTTTCAACCAAGGCTTCCATAACTAGTAGCTCAACCCACAGGTTATAGAGGGATTCTATAGAATTTTTCTAGCCAAGGCTTCCAGGACTAATAACTCAACCCACCAAGGGATTCCAGAGAATTTTTCCAACCAAGGCTTATAGGACTAGTAACTCAACCTAGGTTGTTATAGAACTTCTAGAGAATTTGTTCAACTAGGGCTTCTAGGGCTAATAACCCAACCCAGGCTAAGGAAACATGAGAACCAAAAAAAAAAGCAATGAAAGTAACCCACAATCACCATGGATATCCAGGAAATGGAAGGGCTAGGAAATCCACTACCGATACTGGAAATCCTCCATGCCAAGAACAAATCGCAACCAAGACAACACATGCATATTCCATGCGTGCAAAACTAGTGAAGAAATCACACATGCAACTCGGTACGTGCAAGAAAATATGATGTAGTTGTTTAGGTCGATGCCTTCTTGCACTTTCCTACTCTTCTTTGTCTTCTTGCTCCAATAATCCAAGTATGCCACACCCTCCAAGAGTTCTTAAAGAAAACTCTAAGTATCCAAGAGTATGAGGCAGAGAGAGAATAATGAGAGAGAGCTCCAACACTTAACTAAAAAAAGGTTACCAAGTGATCCTCAGAAGCCCTTTTATGAATGAGGCCTCTATTTTCTTCACTTTCCATTATTTTCCTTCATTTTCATCCTCACATGGAACTTGTGACCTTTCACCTCCTTTTTCTCCTAATTTCCATTATTTTAATAGATAAATGTGCCAGAAATGCCATTTTGCGTTTCCAAAACCTTAGCCATTTCCTTTTCCAATTTTATTACCCATAAACAACCAAATGAACACCCCCTAGGATGTCTTGCCCAACATTCAACTTGGAATACGTGTCCCATCAACTGTGGTTATTGTTTCTAGCTTTATTACATGGAATTTTCACCAGGGTTGTTATATGGATTGTTGGATGGATTTGAAGCTGAGTGGGGAGGATATCTGAATGGTATAGCACATGGCCTAGTGATCCTTGAACTAGACTGTGGATCATGGTAAATCCAATGGCATAGTGACCCCTGAGTCAGACTATGGATTAGAGTAAATCCAGGATTATGTTGCCTCGATGGGCCTAGGAATCATTGTCTGTGAATGGGAGGATTTACGGTAAAGCCAAGAGATGGTTTTCTCTTTGTTGGGCCTAGTAATCCTAGATTTGGGATATGCAGTAAAATCTAGAGAGTGGGTCTCAGTTTATAGCCTAGTGATCCGAGTTTAGATTGTAGTAAAGTGTGAGAGACTAGGAGACAGGAAAATTCCTCACAGTGTAGGTGGAGAAATCTGGTGGCATCCATGCTTGTTTGGCCTAGTTATCGAGTGGAGATCATGGTAAAACCTATTATGATGTGTTTATTGTGATGGCCTAGTGATCTGTGATGGATTACTGTAAAGCCTAGTTTCTCTTGATAAGGGTAAGGTGGTTTAGCCTTGATGTTCCTTGGTTGGTTATTTTTGTTTGAGTCCCACATTCATGCTTAGCATATGGCATGGGGGTGAATGGTTGATGAGAGGTTTGGCTGAGCCATTATATGGTCGAGTGGAACATGGTAGTCCCATCTACAGTTAGTTTATCACATTCATTAATGAGAAATTCGTGCCCTTGATTTCTATGTGTAAATGTGCTGGTGTATATGTCGATTTTATGGTTGATATGCTTATGATATTTTTGTCCCTATTATGATGGTTATATGTATGTTTTATGACAGAAACTATGTATGACACTCAACATGTTTTTACTTGTAAATGAGTGGATAATCTATATATGCCATAATATATGGTAATGCAGAAAATGGCATGAGGGAACAATGGTTCTTAGTGATTCTCACATAAGTATGAGATCCCTACACTTAATTCTGGTGATCACACTTGTAGGTTACATGTTGATGATATGTTTGAAAAAATGCCTAGCATGGCTAGTATGGGTATGATTAAGGTGTTGTTCAACTTATTTATTTTGCATAATTATTTCCATGTTATTTTACTGTCTAAGTTATCATTCCATTCTAGGTAGTGACCTCGGCTCTGGGCCTGAAAAAATTGCTTAAATCCTGGAGTCACTGGAATAACACTAACAATTTCAGTCTCTGGTCACTGGTCATAAATCTTGTGAGAGTGACTTTTGGTTTCCAGATGCTCTCTTACCTATAGCATGGGAGTGAGTGAGGCCTAAGATGTCCACAACAAGAGTGGGAACCCGAGGCAAGATGTCTAGGTGGCTGACATGTTTCTTGAGGGTTGTGAAGTGGATAGGTTGGATTATGTGTTCGATCGATTTCAATTCCTTAAGGTCACATAGGAGTTCGAATCCAATCATAGTAGCCTCTCATCTCATGTTCACCTGGTTGGCATGGTTACTTGGGTAGATTTGGGAGGAAGGTGTTACAGTGAGACCAATTAACTTTGATAAGTTTTTTCCTTAATTGTGGCATAGCTCAAGATTTTGTTTTGAGAAATCATCCTAGGTAAGTAATCCACTTATTTTGGAATAAAATAAGCGGTCAAGTCTGAACAACAATCAAGGGCAACGATATATTATCAAAACTTAGTTAGGATTTAACCACAAAATTTTTGTGAGCTTATCTGTGGATAATTGGATTTATTTTCACGTGGATCTAGGTTATTATCTAAAGGGGTTTGGACGTCACTGAATGGATATAAATCCTCAAAAAATGCTGAATCACACCAATTTCATTGGAGTTTTTAACTTTTTTTACATTAGAAGCTAACGAAAAGTGACATAACTAGACAAGCCTTACAACATTTTAGAAAAGCCTCTATTACATCAGGATTGACATCAACATTTCTGATTAATCTACTTATGCTTGAAGCTTGCAAAAAAAGTTGTGATAATAAAGTAGTATTACATCTAAATTTATCGGTGGTTGTTTAAGCTTGACAATGTCTATGCAAAAATAAAAACAAAAATCACATTTTCAAGCCACCCTTGTTAAATTTTAGTAAAGAAAATCATCCAGATTTACATGCAACCTAACTTACAAAAGGATTCGATGATAATAAGAAAACCCTTAGTATAAAGTGTGAAAAGATCACATTTCAAAGGAAAAACACAGAGTTGTAGAAAATTGTCTATGGGAAAATGCAAGGAGGTTATTAATCAAACTGTCATGCACACCTAACCTAGTATCTACGACAAACACCTAGAACTTGACAACGAAGCCCCGAAAACTAGTAAAATTTCTTAGCCAAACAAGCAATTGAAAGAGCTTAACCCATATACTTCAAATAGACAAAGTTTTAAAGGAAATTTGACAAAAGCCCCAAGAAATAAAGTGTTTAGATTAAATATCTTTGGATAATCAAGGGTTTGAAGAACATTATAAGCTAATGGTTTATGGAAAATTAATAGAAAAACCACCACCACCAGAGGAACAAACAAAGAGTAGTGAAATGAAAAATCCTTACAAGATGGGAAAATTCAATAATGAGAGAACTTCCTCCCATCACCAAGCCCTATCGATTCTCCTTGGCCAATTTGTCTTGCTTAATGTGCATGAAATACACAAGTGCATAGTTTTGTTGTGGGGACACTGTTAGACTGTCGATCTCCACAAACTTAAGGAACTTTTGGATGAGTATAAGTCTTTGGTCTCACTGTGATTCATTGTGTATTAAAATTTCATTTCATAGATCAAGTGAATCAATTGATATTTGGACGACTAATGCACCATACAATATGATGATGGTAAGAAAAATTCATTTTGAAAAGTATCCAATAAATATATTTTGTGTACAAACTCTTTTTTATTCCAAATGTGGGTATGAATAGAACTCGCTCATACACATATATTTCACTAATCTATTTCAAGATATCTATGAGAACCTCGAGAGAATCTCTTTATGCTCATTATTGTTTAGGGATGCTTCAAGTTATGTCCTATATATGACATCAAGCCAAATACTTACATAGAGTTTTCTTGTATGCTCAGTTCAATATCAAAGAATGTTGTCCAAGTGAAAATAATATTATTTCTAGCCCACGGGGCTTTGGATTGACAGTGAATGGGTGCATTGTTAAGGCACTCATTGTGATAGGTCACTGGTTGAAATCTCCCATGGGTGCTTACCTACAAAGAAAAAGAAAATAGTATTATTTCTAAATGTTGAATTTGAAAATAAATTCCTATGATTATCCCATATATACACAATTAATTTGTGTTCTCCTCCTTGCAAAAAGGAATCGTTGTGATGTCCTATTCATCCATCCTCACATCATATTGTAAACCTATTTAAATTTGCTTTCTTTGATTGGGATCTTTTGTATCTTAGATATTTTGACTGCTTAAAAAAGTTTCCAACTATTAATTATTATTTTAAGGAGGATTTTTGGTCTAACCCAAGTAACTCTTACATGTAATTAATATTAATATTTCTAGATTCACAAAGTGTTTTATATTTTAGTCGTTTTGGCCCCTAAAAAAAGTTTTAATCTATGAATTAAGCATTTGAGTAGGATGTTTTGGGTACCCCAAGTAACCATGAATATTAGCAACCACACATGTAATTAATGTTAATATTTTTAGATCCACAAAACATAGGAAACTTAAAACTAATTTCTTTTCATTACCCTCATATAAAATTACTAGTTATTCAATTCTCAGCAACCACACGACACCAAAGCTTAAATATTGACTTAATAAAAAATTCATTACTAAATAGAGGTAATAGGAAAAATGCACAACTAGAAATAAATATAAAAAAACTAAAAGAAATGGCCCAAATGAAAGAGATTTAAATAAATATGAAAAAAAAAAAATTGAAAATTGTTACCATGGAAAGTGATGATGCCCTCAACCTCCAAGTTATCTATTAAAGTTTCATCAAAACCATTTATCGTGTAATGTGGGAGTTCGTGCTTTCTTTATATTAATCAAACAAGCATGGTTCAATCCCCATGGAAGTAGGCATCAGGAACGTGGTGATCCTAACAGCGAAGGAATCAATGTGAACAACAAACCCAAGAGTGTATACAAGTATTTTGTGCATTATCAAGCACGCACACACACACACACACTTATATATATATATATATCTATATATATATATATATATATATATATATATATATATATATATATATATATATATATATATATATATATATATATATATATCTATCTATATATATATATATATATATATATATATATATATATATATATATATATATATATATATATATATATATATATATATATATATATATATATATATATATATATACCTTGGAGTAACTTACAGTCACAAAATGCAAGAGAAAAACTATAATGTTATGGTTGGTATTTCACAAATCTATATTTGAAATTTCTGCTATTTGTTAAAAAAAAAAAAAAAGACACTCAAATAAAAACTTCCATTTATCATGTAGCTTACTTCGAGATTTCCAATTATTTCATCTAACAATAAGTTTGTTGGATTCAAGTCACAGCCATGCTCAGAGACCACCTAATTTTGTGGGTGAGGCTTCTGAAATATGAAGGGATAAAGTCATTGATTGCATTTGTACACCCAATTCCACTTTGGCTCTACCAATGATAAAAATTTTAGTGATTTCTCTAGCATCCATGTGAATTTCCGCCATCAGAAATGCAATACCAATATGTAGATATATTATACTTACAAAATGGCCAATTATCTACCCACCTATACAATAAAATTCCAATAATCACCTTAGTAATGGCCATGTTTACAAAATATTTTGATACAACTATAGAATGGTCTACAGACAAGAAATCGTCTCTAATATATGTGAGTGCACTAGATATTAAGAATTTATTCCTTTACAAAAATGTTTTTAGTTTTGAACCAAAAGGATCTCTCCGAAATATCTTAATTTTGACTTCCAACAATGTCTTTCCCTTATCTAAAGGTAAGCTTCTTCAATCAAATCTGGTAATCCATACTATTTAGCTTTGCTTATTAAGCCCATTTATAATTACGCGTGTAATATCCTCCAACCTACAGTAACAAAATTCCTAATGGCACTGCCTTCTTCAAAGTTCAGACCTCTCCACACAAATTTTGTGTCTACTATACTATTTAAATTCACTCTCAAACCCTCACATAAATATATTATCACTTACCTGATATTGGCTCTTATGAATCCACCTACCTCTTATTCTCTCGGGTTTCATTTTAATGCTCATAGAAATTCAATTTGAACGAACCTTCTTTGGATGGATCCCATTTTGAATTTTTCATTTCCTTGTTTTCTCTCAATTTACCACTTAATCAATGATCAAAAGGAGTTGCCCATGTTTAATAGTTTTCTTTCAAATTTAGGGAGAGTCTCTTTTAGTGATGATTGGATGAAAGGTTTTGGAGAGAGAGGGATCCAGACTGGTTTTGAAGAACACAGTATGGACTACCCTTTTGATCTTATAACTAGATCTACATAGGTACCTAAGGGTTTGTAAATATTTATGGCAAGAGTGGATGAACTATAAATTTCAAATTCGGATAAGTGGTTCGAGAGATTGAGTTTATTTCAAATTGGTCAATAACCATCAAATGTTCCAAAGAAAGAAATTGGATAAGAGAATTGGAGTTAGATAGAGACTTACCATTGTGAGAAATGGATGCAGTCAAAATTTCTTTTCCAAGGCTTGGCAGGTTGACAGGCTCGAGGAATTTTTTCCCTCTTTGATAGATTTATAAGCGCCATATGTTGCAGTAGCCTTAGAGGGGTTTATGTTCCTATGCTTAGGAAAATTTTTGAGGTGATATCAAACAATTGAAGCTTTCTCATTAGCTACTCGAGTCTAGAATTTCTGGAACATCTCTATCCATCTCTTTCACCGCCTTGGAGGAGAAGGCGACTGACCTCCAAGCTCCAGAGACAACCTAGAGAGAGGGGCACTATTCGGGTGACGATGGAAGGAAAAGCCCTACTTGAATATGATGTGGGTCTAGGTTTCCATAGAAAAATGAGGGAGCCACATAAGATACAGTTAGATGTCTCGTTCCCCTACGCAAAAACTAAGGAATCCCCTAGTCTTTGTCAAACTAGAAGGTAAAAATGAGATTTGTGGAAAATTCATTTCGAGCCCCAGACACATTGGAAGAGCCCATTTGGGTTCCATTAACAGCCTTAGCCACATTGAGAAAATCCTTGAGAACACCAGTCATTTTCCTCAAGGATGAGCTCTGATACCCAGAGAAAGTTAAACATAAAACTATCGACTTACGAAGACTAGCTATTATAGGAACCTCAAACATAGAAGAAATGTCCATGTGTTTTTAATAGGCTACCAAAGGCAATAATCGTCAAGAGCCAGTGTCAGTGGAAGGATAAAAGAGTTACAAGAACTTGTGGAAAAACCCTGGTCTCCATTTCCCAAACCTCCTCGAGAATTAAAAAATCCCTTTTTTGAATTAAACATAACTTGTTCTTCCATTCTTGAAGGTTCCTTGAGGGTTTTTTATTCCATTATTGAAATCTGGTCGAGGGTTTGAACAACATTCCCCATTGTTTTTCCATTCTTGAAATATCCTTTATGGTTTGAATAGAAATGGCACTGCCCACCTCGAAATTTTATCTGGTGACGTGGTACACAGGCTTTTGAGTAATTTAAGACAAAATGTTTTAAAAAATTTATTAAACTTCCATGGTATGTATTAAAAATGGTTGAGACAAAACGAAATTTTAAGACGAAATAAAATAAATGTCTTAAAATCCCATTCGTGTAGTACTGATTCAATGGAATGGAATCATCTTTAAATACTTTGGAAACCTTTTTCGAGGATATTTTCAAAAATTTCTCCTCCTTCTAGATAGTTTCACCCTTTTTAAACGGGAAAAGGCGATAGTCTTTTGTCGTGGTGATTCAATAGAATGTAATCATCTTTAAATTCTTTGGAAACATTTTCCCAGGGTGTTTTCAGACCTTTCCCCTCCTTCTATATAGTTTTCACCCCTTTCAAAGGTGGAAGACGTGACAACCTCTTCTTTCTCTTTCACAAAAGGTTTTATGTCACTACTTGTCAAAGGGACTAGATTGACACACTTCAAAATGTCACATTCCACCTTGGATTGAGTCCATATTTTGAGCCAGTGAGGTGGAAGGGTCTCTAATATTTCTTACATGTACAGTTAAAAATGAACATTTCACTGTCATTATCATCTTCAAATAAAAGCACATGGGAGAGCTCAGTCTCCTCTTTTTATCAAACATAGGCTATAAAGGTTGGTGTGCCATGGGACAAAAATAAAAAAGGTCCCTTAACAAATGTAGATCCTCTCAATCTCCCCCAGGATAAGGCCTCAGTGCAAAATAGCTACATGACTCTTCAAAGGAAATTTAGGATGAATATCGTGCTCACAAGATGAAGTTTCATGAATAAGAGATGGGAAAGGATAATGTTGGGACTTTAAGGAGAATTTAAAGAAAGATACATAAGCTCAAAAACCTCAAGGATAATCCCAAGATAAACATACGAGCTCTAGCTCTCGTCCCGAGTCATCCAATGCTACTTGTTAACAACAAGTTTATTATTGGTGTTGGTGGATAAATAAAAAAAGGAGAAGGATGCTAATTATAAGGCATGGAGAGTGAAGATGAGATATAGGAGATAGATCTAGAAAGGACTATAAAATAGGAGGAGTCAAAAGTGGAACCCAAAGCGACTTATAACCAATATCTTTCCTCTACCTAGAGTACCTTTGTCACATCTCCTTATTCATCCCCTTCAATTCGTCTCATTGCTTATTATAGTGAAGCTTCGTCAATTCTTGTGATATCCCAATTAACATAAATGTACATGGCTAGTGTTGACCCTTCTTCCAGTGTCTTAACTACCTTATAAATTCCCCTTTTATATTCCCCTTATACTACAATTCCATCCCCTACTATCTTGGCTTCCATGATTACGACAAACCCTCTACCTATTTATCTACTACCCGTACCATAATCTCCATGATAGTTTCTCAAGCCCAAGTTTCTACCTCAAGTACAATGCAGTTATTTCGGCCTTTGAGATTCTTTTGATAATTTTGTTGCAATAAAAGCATAGGGTAAACGGATTCAAGATAATCTACCACCTTTGGTAACCAATGAGGTAACTAGCCAAATGATTATAGAATCCATGAATCTAGAGATAGGGATCCTTTCCCTAGCAAATTTGGATCATATGCGGACATGTTACATAGAAAAATTAAAAAGTCAAATAATGATTTAGATTTTGTAAGGATTATCAATAGAGATAATGATAAAGACTAAAAGGAACATAAACTAAACTCATTAATATAGTAACAGGGCTGGTAATATAGCTCTCAACGTGTTGTGATGGTTGCAAGTGATATTAGAGCATATTACAACACTATCCTATTGTGGGAAAAGATTAGGTTTAAAGGTTAGAAGTTGATATAGTGTTTCTTATGGTGATAACTTGTAACTAAACACTAAATTAATTGCATTACAACATTGAAGAAAAGACGTGAGAAGGTTCTAATATTACAAATAAAGTTATAGCATTGATAACATTGTACAATTACGTCTTAAATGAACCTTAGACATCATATGTATGGAATCTAAAGATAGAAGGAATGTGAAAAATCCTAAGGATACTGAAGAAATCATGAGGAACCTAAAGGTTGGGATCGATAGCTATCAAATAAACAATGAAAGGATAATTTAGGACCATGAAAGGAAATCATAATTGAATGTTGTGTTACTACATAGTCTATCCAAAATTTATAGACATTGTAGCAAGGAACAAATTCTAGCAATGCTATAAGAAATCCCTATAAGTGTTGGGTTGTGTTGGTGAAAGAAGATGGCAAGTTGTGGAAAGATAGAGATTGAGAAATTTAATAGTCAAAGTTTTGAGTTGTGGAAACTCAATATGGAGGATATGTTGGTGGATAGAGATGAGTGGATTGTGGTAGATCCGGGTACTAAACCAATAGGAGTGTATGATGAAGAATGAAAAAAGTTGGGTCAGAAGGCAAAGATCACAATACAATTGTGTGTCTCAGATTCAGTATTTCTGAATGTATCCGGGGAAGCTACGGCGAAGGCCTTGTGGGACAAGTTAGGGACTTTGTACCAATCTATGTCTCTAGTGAACAAATTGTTCCTGCGGAAAAAACTATATAACCTGAGGTTGAAAGATGGAGACTCGGTGACGGAGCATCTGAATGCGTTTAATACTGTGGTAAGTCAGTTATCGTCTATTGATATCAAAATTTCATATGAAGATAAGTGCATTAGTTTTTTTGTTCTCTACTAGATTCATGGGATAGTCTGGTTATTGCAATAGGTAGCAATGCAATTGCCTTGCAGTTTAATGAAATAGTCTCATCCTTGCTAACGAAGGAGATGAGACGGAAAAATATGGAGAGCCAGAATGGTGATTCCTTGTCTGTATGAGGACGGTCCCAAAACAGAAACAAAAATAACTTATCGAGTGGGAGATCTAAATCTAGAGGGAGATCTAAATCTCCAGGAAAACCTGTAAAGGTGGTGTGCTGGAAATGTAGAAAGGAAGGGCACTACAAATGGGACTGTAAATATAAAGCTCTTGATAAAGGAAAGGGATTTGATGATGCTCCTTCTGCAGAGGCGAAAACCACCTCAGATGAAGGTGGGGATGTATACTTGGCTTCTTTAAGTACACATGTAGATCATGAGGCATGGTTGATTGACTCAGGTGCATCCTTTCACTTAAATCCACATAGAGAGTGGTTCTACGAGTATGAGAAATACGATGGTGGTGATGTCTTCTTAGGGGATGATAGGAAGGCTAGAATCATCGGTCATGGAAAAGTAAAGTTGAAGTTGCAAGGTGGAATGGTTAGAACACTTCCAGGTGTTCTACATATTCCTGCATTAGCTAGAAATCTAATTTCTGTAAGCAAGTTGGATGATGCAGGTGTAAAAATAGTGTTCGAGAAGGATACCTGCAAGATGGTTCGGGGAGCACTGGTATTGATGTCGGGAGTTCATATTGAAACTCTGTACAAGCTATAAGGTAGCATTGTTGTTGATGGGTGCAACAATTATGTGGTTCCTAAAAGTGGAGAAGAAAATCTAGTGGGCTCTGGAGAGACGACCATGCTGTGGCATCAAAGGCTCAGACATATTGGAGAGAAGGGCCTTTGAATACTTCATGGTAAATTTATGGTAGAAGGTATGAGTAATAGCTCTCTGGATTTTGATTTCTGTGAAAATTGTGTAGATGGGATGCAGAATCGGGTGAGTTTCACCTCTTGTGGTAAGAAGGCAAAACAGATATTAGAGCTTGTGCACAGTGATGTGTTTGGAATTGTGAAGGTTCTAGCACTGGGTAAGTCTGTGTACTATGTATCATTTATAGATGACTTCTCAAGGAATACATGGATATATTTCCTTAAGAAGAAATCTGAAGTCTTTGACAGGTTTAAAGAATTTAAGGCTCTCGTGGAAAACCAGACAGAGAAGAAGATAAAGGTGCTAAGGATAGATAACGGTGGAGAGTTTTACAGTAAGGAATTTGAAGAATTTTGTAAGAAATGTGGTATAGCATGGAAGAAGACTACTCCATATACACCTGAGAAAAATGGAGTTGCGGAAAGAATGAACAAGACGTCAATGGAAAGGGCAAGAAACATGCTTAGTGGTGACGGGTTAGGATAGGAATTTTGGGTAGAGACGGTGGAGACAACATGTTACCTGGTCAATAGATCACCTTCATCAACGTTGGAGGATAATACTCCACAGGAGGTATGGAATGGTAAGAGACCCTCTCTTTCACATCTGAGGGTATTTGGATGTGATGCATATGTACATGGTCCAAAGGAGAAACGAACCAAGTTGGATAGTAAATCTGAAAAGTGCATCTTTATTCGGTATAAGGATGCTCTAAAGGGTTATAAGCTTTGGAACCCAGTAACAAGGAAGGTTGTGTGCAACCAAGATGTGGTGTTCAAAGAGGTAAAAGATGTTATTAAACATGAAGTCCAATCAAAGGAACCTGAGAAGATAGAGTTTGAGCTTAAGGAGGAAGAATCAGAATCTACAATAGAAGAGGAATCAGAGGATGAAGAGCCACAAACTCCGAGTGTGAGAAGATCAGTTTGAGAAAGAAGGTAGCCAGAAAGGTATAGTCCATCTGCTTTCTATTCAAATTTTTCTTTATTTGTTATTGAGGATGATCCCAGGACCGTGAAGGAAGCAGTAGATTCAGACGATGGAAAACTCTAGAAAGAGGCCATGGTTGATGAAATGGCATCTTTGCACAAAAATAAGGCTTAGGATCTAGTGGAGTTGTCGGCTGGAAGGAAACCCATTGGCAACAAATGGGTGTTCAAGAAGAAGACAAATGCAGAATGAAAGGTGGAGAAATACAAAGTTTGGTTGGTAGCAAAAGGTTATTCCCAAGTGTCAAGAATTAATTTTGGTGATATCTTTTCTCCTGTTGCCAAGGTAACCTCTGTTAGATTAGTTTTATCTGTTGCTACTGCTTTTGATTTTGAGGTAGAACATTTGAATGTGAAGACAACATTTCTTCACGGGGATCTAGAAGAGGAAATCTATATGAAGCAACCTGAAGGCTTTGCGGTGAAGGGTAAGAAAGAACTAGTATGTAAGTTAAAGAAGTCTTTGTATGGGTTAAAACAATCACCAAGGATGTGGTATCAGAAATTTGATACATTTATACGGGGACTTGGCTTCACTAGAAGAAAAGTAGATCACTGTACATATTTTAAATTAAATGGTAACCGTGTTATTTATCTAGTCTTGTATGTGGATGATATGTTGCTGGTTAGAAACGACAAAGAAATTATCTAGGATTTGAAGACCCAATTGTCCTCCAAATTCGACATGAAAGATCTTGGTCCTACAAACAATGTTTTGGGCATGGAAATTAAAAGAGCTCTGGCAAAGAGGAAGCTCTGGTTAAACCAGAGGAAGTATGTCGAGACAATACTGCAGAGGTTTATTATGCAGGATAATAAACGGGTGAAGGTTCCTATTCCTGCAGGTGTGAAGTTATCTGTTGAATAGTTTCCCAAGACATAATAAGAGGAAGAGGACATGTCCCATGTTCCATATGCAAGTGCAGTCGGTAGCCTAATGTATGGAATGGTCTGTACTAGACCAGACATTGCACATGCAGTGGGAGTATTGAGCAGGTTTATCTCAAAACCAGGGAAGGAGCACTGGACAGCAGTGAAGCGAGTTTTTAGGTATTTATGTGGCACTAGCGATTATGGTTTGAGCTACCAAGGAAGACCAGGATTAGGCAAAGTGCTGGATATTCATGGATTTGTTGATGCAGACTGGGCTAGAGATTTGGATCTGAGAAGATCTACAAGTGGGTATGTGTTTAACCTATTTGGAGGTGCAGTCAGTTGGATGAGTAAGAAACAATCTATAATGGCACTATCAACTACAGAGGCAGAATACATGGTAGCCACTCATGCAAGAAAGGAAGAAGTTTGGTTGCAAAGATTGTGTTCAAGTATGGGGTTAGTATAGAGAGCTATAAGGATAGACTGTGACAGCCAAAGTGCAATTGTTTTCTTAAAGAACCCTACATATCATTCAAAAACAAAGCAAATTGATGTTTAGTATCACTTCGCGAGGGATATGATAGAAGAAAAAAAGGTGTTGCTGGTAAAGGTGGACATTTTGAAGAATACTACAGATGCATTTACAAAATCTGTGAGCTCTGAGAAGTTCTCTTGTTGTAGAGAAACAATGCGCGTTGTAGGGCTGAATAAATGAATAAGCTCTCTTGTGCCCCCCTATGGAAACAAATCAACAAGTGTGAGAATGTTGGGTTGTGTTATATTCTTTCCATGACTAGCCCACGTAGTTAACCGGGGTGTTAGAGGGGGGGTAGAGCCACCGCTTCATTGCACTGATTGTGTAGTTTGGGGGTGGGGGGGGGGGGGGGGGGGGGGGGCGGTGGGTTCACAGGGGTGTTGAGGGCTGCAGGTAACCCCACTCTATGGGGTTCGAGGCAGCGCCCCGGATATTTTTTTTTTTGGGACCATATATTAGGTTGGGTGAACCTACCTATGGTTTTGTGCATGATTTTTTACACATGCTTTTGGACGCAATGGTTTTCGGTCCATGGTTTTGGACGTGATGGTTTTCGGTCCATGGTATTGGATGCTTCAGCATGTATAAATATGTATTGTAACATTTAAAGGAACATAATGAAAAATCAAGCTGGTAGTCCCGGTTTTTGGATCTAGGGGAAAATCTCTGTGTATATGTGTTTTATGTGTTATGCTCTTGCATTGTTTATTTTCTGTGTTTTAGAATTCTTATGCAGGTAATTTCTATACGGGTTTAAAACCTACAATAAGAAGTTGTAAAACCCATCAAAGTTTCAAAATCATGACCCAACTACAAATGATGCATAGGAAAGCTCCCATTTGAAACCTCTTTCAAGAATGTTGTTCATGACATTGCAAATGGTTATTTGATTATTTGAAGGTTTCATTAAAATGATACTGCAAGTACCAAAAACAACAACATATATACTACATGTACCAAAATTAACATAAATACTTGGTCTGGCATTTTGTATAGACACCAAGAAAATATGGATTTATACCACCATTGTACTCCTCTGAAATGGGCCATGAGAAACAATGGTTGACGACTATAGCATATATGGTTACACCCTACACCCTCATCTGTAGTATGAAAATATACACTAATGGTATAATACATATTAGAATGATTGGAAGCCAATTTTTGAAACTTTTGAATGAACTTAATTGGGAAGTTATTTACTCATGTGAAAGTTTCTATTTTTTCAATGACACTCATGATTTAAAGGGAGTGAGTTCTCATAAATAACATGATTTCCTTGGGCAAACAATGACATATTTCTTGGTTAGCAAAGTCAACTATGAAACATAGCTTCCACAACCCATCCTACTCTCCTAAAAAATAACCTAGAGCTCACATGAAAAGCATAGGTACAAGTCTAGAAAAAACATCCTCTTATTTGACGAATATCACCAAGGATTTTTTCTATTGTGTAATGATCAATACTCTCTTAATTGACCAAGATAACCAAGGATTCCTCCTATGGTTTATTGTTCAATAGTCTGGACTTGAGCGCAACTTTGATGGGCCTAGTTTGGACTTGAGCTCAACTTTGATTGGTTTAGTGTAGAATACTCAGTTCTCTTCTTTGAAAGGGAAATATGTTAATATATAATATATGTCACTAGAGAAGGAAATTTTGATGTAATGAAGAAATATTTCCAACCCCCTTATCATTGGAAAACACTTGTTCCATGTGACACAATACCCTACATCACTTGGTCTACGGGACACCACACCTTGCATCACTGGATAAATGGAAGCTCAAGTGATACCTGTAGCCATTATTGTAGTGAATTTAACTTTTAAAGTGATAATATATCTCTCTCTCTTTGTGTGTTTCGAGAGAAATTGACAATATCGCTTAGATAACACTCAAGGTGTTGGGTTCATCTCAAGTGATACCTATAGCCATTATCGCAAGGAATTTGACTTTTAAAGTGATAATATCTCTCTCTCCCATTGTGAGCTTCTAGGGAAGTTGACCCTATCGCTTGGATAACACTCAAGGTGTTGGGTTTGTTACATATGATATTAGAGAAGATTACAACACTATCCTACTATGGGAAAAAATAGGATTAAAGGTTAAACTTTGGTATGGTTTTTGTTATGGTGATGACTTATAACTAAACATTAAATTGATTGCATCAAAACAATGAAGAGAATACATAAGTAGGTGATAAGAGTATAGACGAAGTTATAGCATTGACAAGGCTATACAATTCCCTCTTAAATAAACCTTAGACATCATATATAGGGAATCTAAGGATAGAAGGAATGTGGAAACACCTAAGGATATAGAAGAAATAATGAGGAGCCTAAAGGTGGGGATCCAAATCTACTAGGTAAATAATGAAATGATAATTTAGGACCATGAAATGAAATTAGAATTGAACGTTGTGTTACTACATAGTCTATCTAAAATCTAGAAAAAGATGTTACAAAGAACAAGTTCTAGTAATGATGAAATAAATCCCTATAAAATGTTTCAAAATCCATCAAAGATTAAAAAACATGGCCCAACTACCAACAACACATGGAAAATCTCCCATTTCAAACCGATTTCAAGAATGTTTCTCATGACATTGCAAATGGTTATTTTGATTATTTGAAGGTTAGTGTTTCATTTCATTAAAATGATACTACAAGTACCAAAAATGGCAACATAAATCCTACAAGCAACAAAAGTAACATAAATACTACAAGTACCAAAAGTAACATAAATACTTGGACTTCCATTTCATATAGACACCAAGAATATAACATAATAGAAAGCTACAAAGAAAAGTGTATGGGCGTTAGTTAGCATAGGATCATTACATAAATAGTTGTTGAAATATATGAAAACATGTATCACAAAAAAAACATAAAATTATTCTAAAATATGGCTTGAGAAATTGCTTGATAAATTAAAAAAAAATGATGACTCATTAAAACTTACATAATTAATTGTATTTCAGAGAATTACATTGTTGAGTGAAATTACAAAGAAAACAAAATACTTCTAGGTGTGTTACAATGTTAAATTAGATAAATGCTGGTTAGGATTTATTAATGCATTTAAATGAATTATGATTGTTACTTATTAGAGTCCTTGGCTATAATATGGGTAGGGTAGATATGGGCATTCTTTACATCAAAATAGAGATGACTCATAAAATGAGTAGAAGGGAAAATAATTTCATTAATTTATAACACTATACATCTATAAAAAATGGTTTCAAGAGCTCTCACACAACTACATCTACCATACTTCAACAATTATCATAGTAATGTTATAAAATGTACACGTGGCCTTCAATCAAAATGTGCACACCAATTCCAACAAATAATATACATTTTCATTGGTCTAAAGATGGGTGCAAGTATATAACCATCTTGGGAATCATGTGAAGGTCATAGGCAAGGTGCCAAAATCATGTCAAATCCTAGCACTACCATTAAAATCAATCCATAGCCAAAAATAGCTAAAAATACTAATTTCTCATTTTTTGGATCTGGCTTCTGACATCTACAGTTGGCTAGCTTTGACATTGATGATTAGCTATATTTCTACATTAACAATTAGTTGGATAGCTTTGACACTAATAGTTAGCTAGATTTATACACTAACAGTCAGTTGGATTAAACACTCTTAATCATATAACTTCTTACACTGATAATAAACTAGATTATTACACCGGAAATTAACTATCTTCAACAAAAACAATCAACTAGCTTCGACATTGATAGTGAGCTAGCTTCTGACATCAATACTCAACTAGCTTTTATGCTAATAAGAAACTATGAACATGAAAAAAATAGTAAGATAGAAAATTATGTGGAAATAAAATGATTCCAACATATTGATATTACATTTTGTCACATTCATGTAGGTCAATGGTCTAGCAACAACAATGAAATTTTATAGCTTCAACAACCTTTATGATAGAATATATTACATTTTATTTAGTCTCACACTTTATCAACTACACAGAACCAGGATCAATCATTTATCTAAGAAAAGGAAACTAAACTATATTATTTTTAGTCCTTGTATTATATGTCGATGATCTACTAAATGTAGTGGTAATTTGATTATAGCAAAAAATGTCCACATAATATTCTTTATAGCTTCCTCGTAATCCCCTTTTAGTAGAAATGTATTTGTCTTCTACACTTGAGAAAATAATAATAGACTACTTCTTAGCCATCTATCTGATGGATCCATCCAAAAACTCAAATACACATGTATACTTTTCGCTATCTACATCTCTAGCCTAATCAAGATCTATAAAATATCATAAATAGAATTATTCATTTCGATTTTTCTTCTAGCATAAAACATAGTCCTTGGGCTCCTTCAAATACTATAAATGATTTTCACAGTGACTCAATGCTCCTTCCTTGGATTAGACATAAATATACTAAGAAATCCCATTAAATGTGTATCTTCAAGCCTAGATAAGAAACCCTAGAACTTCAACATATGGCATATTGGCCATATATTCCCTTCCTATTTAAGCCTTAAAACATATCTCTAAGGATACAAAGAAAATCATCTAATCATTCACTTGTGAGGTCCTCCAAAATGGCTGACAAAGAAACTTGAAAGTGTTTGTTTTGATGAGGATGGAAAGACAAGAACAAGAAGCTCAACCAGGCAGAATGGAGGTGATGTAGATGATCCATATTCACCTATTGATATGGATGTTTCTTATGATTAGGAACTAAATTTGTCTACAAATTTTGAACCAACTTCCTTCAAAGAAGTTGCTTCTCAGGATAAATGGAAAAAAGAGATGCATAAAGAAGATGATGCTTTGATCAAGAGTGGCACTTGGAAGTTGGATGATCCTCCATTGGGAACAAAACCAATAGGGTGCAAGTGGGTCTTCAAGAACACATATAAAGAAGATGGCTATCTTAACAAGCATAAATCTAGGCCCATGGCAAAAGGTTTTACATAGAAAGAAGGAGTCGATTATGGAGAGAATTTTCCCTCACAACAAAATGGGCTGCCATCCAAACACTATTTTCCTTGGAAGCTCAGAATGGTTGGAAAGTCCATAAAATTGATTTTAGAACTACTTTCTTGAAGGGAGATATGCAAGAGAATTTTTTGATGTCCCAACAAGAAGAATTTGTTATGAAGGGTCTGGAACACAAAGTATGCAAGCTTGTAAAATCCTTGTATGGCTTTAAGCAAGCACCATGAGCCTGGTGCGAGAAGTTGACTGAGAATCTTCTGAAACTCAATTTCAAACATTATAATATTGATGATGCAACATTGTTTGTCAAGAAAGTTGGAAAAATAGTTGTGTATCTTGTGGTGCATGTAGATGATCTTTTGATGAAAGGGAATATTGAGAACTACATTTCATTTATAGAGAAATAACTGAGGAAATTATTTTAAATGACATATTTGGGCTATGTTCACTACTAAATTAGTATTGAAGTAACCCAACATCTGAATTTTATATTCCTCTCTCAGAAGAAATACATTGGAGATCTTTTGAATAAGTTTGGCATGGATGAGTGCAATCCTTTAGCTACTCCAATGAAACAAAATTTAATCCTCAAATCCATTGAAGCAAAATAATTTGAGGATGAAACAAATTATATGCAACTCATGGGAAGTGTCAACTTCCTCATCAATACCAAACCAGGCATTTTATTTTTTGTTCGAATCCTCTCAAGGTTAATGCAAAAGCCTTGTGAGGGTCACTAGTCTATTGTAAAAAGAGTTCTAAAGTACTTGAAGGGAATGCAAGACTTTGCACTCAAGTATACAGTAGGTGGGTGACCTAAGCTTTATTAGTTACTCTGGTTCAGACTTGGATGGAGATAAAGAAGCAAGAGTATCTATTTTAGGTTATGTTATGAGTTTTGGATTATGACCTGTCTCCTCGAGGTCACACAACTAGTCAGTTCCAGCAGATTCTACAACTGATGTAGAATATGTGGCAACAGTTGTGTAGGTTTTAACCCCATACAGAAATTACCTGCATACAAATTCTAAAAACAGAAAATAAACAATGGTGAGAGCATAAAACATAAAACAGATATACACAAATATTTTCCCGTAGATCTTAAAACTGGGACTACCAAATTGATTTTTCATTATATTCCTTTCAATGTTACAATACATTTATATACATGTTGAAGGATCCATAAAACCCATTCCATTAACCCTATATTAGAACATAACTGTAGTTTCTTTGACCGTATCTACAAAATACCATGGGAAAAAATGATCATGCCAAAAACCATGTGTGAAAAACCATGCACAAAACCTTTGGTAGAATCACCCTCCTAATATAGGTTCCATAACATTTTTCCCTAGGGCACTGCCCTCGACCCCGTAGAGGGGGATATCACCTCCCTCAAACCGCCCAATAGGGTGGCGATATTGGCCCCCATTGATACCCCTGTTGCACCTGCCACAATGATAGGGGGACTTGCAGGCCCCCCTCTAACCCCCTGCCTTCCATAATGGGGCTAGTCATGGAAATAATATAACGTGGGAAATATAAACTACCCAGCCACTACCAAGCCAAAAAATTTATTGTTTGTTGGAATCCTCTTTAGGTTTATGCAAAAGCCTTGTGAGGGTCATTAGACAACTACAAAAGAGTTCTAAATTAGTTGAAGGGAACTCAAGACTTTGGACTCAAGTATACACAGGTGGGTGACTTAAGCTTGATTAGATACTCTGATTCAAACATTGATGGAGATAAAGAAACTAGAGTATCTACTTCAGGTTATGTTATAAGTCTTGTGTTAGGACCTGTCTCCTAGAGGTCATGCAAATAGTCAGTTCCAACAAATTCTAAAACAGAGGTAGAATATGTGGCAACAATTGTGTAGGTTTTAACCCTGTACATAAATGACCTGCATACGAATTCTAAAAATAGAAAATTAACTATGGCGAGAGAATAAAACATAAAATAGATATACAGAAAGATTTTCCCTTGGATCCCAAAACCTGGACAACTAGATTGATTTTTCATTATATTCCTTTCAATGTTACAATACATATATATACATGTTGAAGGATCCATAAACCCCAATCCATTAACCCTAGATTAGAACATAACCATAGTTTCCTTGACTAGATATACAAACTACCATGGGTAGAAAACCATCATGCCCAAAACCATGTGTGAAGAACCATGCACAAAACCATAGGTAGGTTTGCCAACCTAATATAGGGTCCAATTTGTTTTTCCCTGGGGCACTTCCCTGGACCATGTAGAGCTGGGATATCACCTCCCTCAAACCCCCCAATAGGGAGGTATACCGACCCCCCTATGACCCCCCGTTACGCCGAACGCAACGATGGGGGGACTAGTATCCCCCTCTCTAATCCCTGGCTTCCCTAATGGGCCAAGTCATGGAAATAATATAACACACACCCAACATTCTCCCACTTGTTTTTTCCTTTCCACTGGGGGCCACAAGAGAGCTTAGTCATTGCTGGAGCCTTGCAATGCCCATTGTTTCTCTACACCACGAGAACTTCTTAGTCTTCATAGGCTTTGTAAATGCATTTGTACTATTCTTCAAAGTGTCCACCTTTACTAGTAACACCTTTTTGTCCTCAACCATATCCATCACAAAGTGATGTTGAACATAAATGTGCTTTGTCTTTGAATGATAAACAGGGTTCTTTCCTAAGAAAATTTCACTTTGGTTGTCACAGTCTATCTTTATAGCTCGTTGTATCAACCCCATACTTGAACACTGTAGAGTCCAAGGACTGCCTTACCTTCACACCCTTTTTGCTTATACTTATTCCTTTTTCCTATACCTATCACCTAAATAAATGCAATAGACACAAGGTTTTTTCAAAGAAAGCACTTACATGTCCTATTTTTCATATTTTGTTTATATACCTTATTGTTTTATTAAAATTTTCATTCAGCTACAGAATTGGCCTGTTTCTGCAACTAATCTATATTTCCACAACTACCTCCATTGTTGACAAAGTTCGAGTGCACCAGCTAAGCAAAAGAAGATATGGATGAATGAGGAATTATTCCCTCATGGATTATTTCCTATTGTCTTGAGCCAATCCTTCAAGAAGATCGCACTGTAACATAGTCAAACTTAAAGTCAAATGCAAGATTATGTGTCGAGATAGAGTCTGAATTTTCTGAAATATTATCGATTTTTTTTTCCAAATAGAAAATCGATTATTTAGTGATATAGTTTGTTTAATAGGGATCATAATAAAGATATGTAGGCTTAAAACTATCATACTATTGCTTGGAGAAATTTGATAAGAGCAATGGTCGCTTTGTGTTTTGGTGTGCGTCACTATATGTAAATTTTGAAGAACATATTGTTGAACTTGTTTATGAGTAATAGACATGGCTCATATGTTCCATGCTGTGTTGATTGAAGATTGTTGACTATTCTGTGGAGGGCCCCTGCGTTTAGTAAAGGTCTTTGATTGATTGCAAATAGATTTATTTGATTTCTTAAAGTCAAATTATGGATGCTCTGTTTTGTGTTTTGAAATGCAGTATAATGGAATTCGTTATTAAATTGTTGTCTACATAAACAATTTCCTTTTCCTTCTACCTAGCAAAATCCTATTATTTCATTTTCTTTTTACCTGGTATAGCTTGATCATCTCATTTGATTTCTACCTAGTGTAATTCAGCTGTCTCGTTTTAAAGCTTAGTTTTTTTCCTGTTTATCAAATATTAGTTCTTTTTTGAGTGAAGTTGCATTAGTTAAAGAGTGATATTATTTTCCTTGGAAATTAAGTTCAGACATAATTCATTTTCAATTTAATTGAATATATCTCTCTTGAACATAGTAATCTAATTTGGCTGCAGCATAAAATTCAAGATAATAAAAAATAGTCTAACATAGTAGAGTTTAGGATCACTCTCCAACAATCCAAAAAACGTTATTCAACTAAGATTAATTTTTAGGATAACCAGCTAACAACTTTAAGAACAACACTCTAATATAGTCAGTAATGCCATCTCCATATTAATTCTAAGTTTGTACCTTAACAATAACATAGATACCTTAATGACATAAAACAACTTCTAGAACATATAGTGCACTTGTGATTCATCAGTATACCTGCCCTGGTCGATAATTTATGTTGACAATTTAAGAACATTAAATTGGCTAAATATTTTGGTGTTGTTGCTAGGGAAGTACAAATAGAAGTTAAAAAAAGAGAGAAAAAATTCTCAATTCAAAACATGATATGCGTAGGGATAGAGACTCTAGAGGTAGATTTGTAGGATGAGGAAGAAGCATGATTCCCACAAATCCACTCACTTCACCACGACTTCAAAATTCCACACCACCTACTCAAACTTGAATTCCATTTGTAGGTTGACAAAGACTTCCTAAAGTCTCAAGATTAGAAATCCAATCAAAAATTTCACCTACTTCATCCGCCGAAGTTGTAATTGAAGAAAATCTTGCATCCCCAACTATAGGAGTAGTTTTTCTATCCTCCAATGGTGAAATTTTTTTAGGAGAAGAATTAGAAGTTCCTAGCGATGAAGAGGAACATGAAACTTATTTTCACCACTCGTTGATAGAGGAACCAGAAGAATTAGAAGAACCTTACATTAGTTATGAGGAATCTGTCATGGCTGAAGAAGGGGAAGGAGAGCTACACAATGTCAATGGTGAGTAAAATAGGATTGGAGGAGGAAGAGGAAGAGGATGAAGTGGAGATAGGAATAGAGGAGGGGGTAGAGGTAGAGGAAATCAAGATCCTTTTGGATTTCCTATTTTTGATGAAGATACAACCCTTACAATGAAAAATATTTCACCTTCTATTCTTCCTAATTTCCATGGAAAAAGAAATGAAGACCCAGAGACATTTCTCTTCGAATTTGAAGTATTATGCAGATCATACAACTATCTGCATGATGCTCAAAAACTGAAATTGTTCCCTGCTACCTTAAAGGATTCAACATTAAAATGGTTCATGAGTTTAGGAATGAATTCTATAAGAACATGGGCACAAATGAAAGAGGATTTCTTAGGCAAATATAGATATTAATGTATGCCTAGTAACCTTAAGGATGAAGTCTTCAAAATGACACAAAAGGAAGATGAAAATCTTGAAGACTTAGTAGAGAGAATTGTCTACAATATTAAAAGAGAAAATGGGTAATTTGGATGAGGAAACTTTGAAAGCCCTCTTGATCAAAGCTATCAATGATGAATGGATCGATCTCCTTAACTTAATAGGGAAAGGAAATATTTCTCAATTACCATTTGCAGATATTTGTGATTTATGTGTACATATCTCAAGGGGTAAATCACAAGCTGTAAAGAGTCCTAGAGACCCTCTCTTATCAAGAATTAATAAATCTACAACTAGGACAACCAGCAGGAAAAAATTAGGAACCTTGCATGATACCTTCAAGACAAATATTTTAGGGAGTCTAAGTGAATAGATAGACACCCTTAAGATAGAATAAGCAAAAATCTGAAAATGTTGCATTATCTATTTTCTATCCTAGATGTCGAAAAAAGCATGCCTTAAGGGAATGTCCCTTAGATTCAAAATCTATAGAAACTTGTTCCATATGTGCAGATAATCATGATACTAAGGAGTGTCCTTCTTTACCAACTCTCAAGGTTGTATTTAATGATGAAGGAATACTAGAGAAAGTAGACCCTGTTTACTTTATAGCCAAGAGACCATGGCAAAGCTCCCAACTAGATCAACCACAAGGCTTCAGACCTCAACAATTTGCTCAGTCTTCACAAAATAATTGGAATCCATCTTCGTAGCCTTGGGATCAACAACAATCACAATCTTGGAATCAAGGATGGAAAAGTCCTTATTGGGTTTATGCTCAATATCAATAATATTCACCATCCTATATTCCACTGCAATTTTTAGCCCAATCTAATCAAATTCCCCAAGTTAATAAATTACCTCAAATCCATGTTTAGAATCAAAATCCATAGCTCTCCCTACCATTTGCACAAAAATGAAATCAACTACCCGCGCAGCCACTTCTGAAACCTAATAATAAAATTCCACAACAACCTGTGTACAAAATGGAAGGGAAAAATCCTCGAACTTATGTAATAACCCCACTAGATCTAAATAATGTCCAATTAAGGTTTGGAAGAGTGTTACAAGGAAAACCCCCTATTATTATTCAAGAAGCAAGACCAAATCTTCAAAAACATAAAAATAAATCTGAAGAAGGAGATACCTCTCTCCCTCAAGAAGAGAATAATCAAATAGAAAATGTTCCAATAAATACGCCTACTATATAATAACCCTCCATATAAATTAGGCCACCTTTCCCTGAATGGTTGAAAATTGATGGAGTAGAAAAACAAATTACATTGCCTGATTATAATATTTTGGATGAATTAAGAAATTTCTGTATCAAAAATCCTTTATTACAAGCCATAAAAGAAATACCAATATTTGCAGAAAAGTTTAAGGAATTAAGTACTCAAAGATCAGGAAGAAAAATAAAAGACATAAAAATAATTCAATTAGTTGGAAAAATTGCAGACATCATGATGAGGAAGACAACAATCCAAAAATATCTACATCCAGGAAGCCCCATTATAAAAATTCACATCAATAGAATTGAAATACCAAACACAGTGATTGATCTAGGAGAAGCCATAAACATAATGAGTAAACAAGTTATGGATTCTCTTAGGCTTCCTAACCTTCAATACACAAAAATTCTATTAAAATTAGAAAATAGGTCTATGATTAAACCTGATGGTGTGTTGGAGGATTTTTGTGTATACTTAGATTCTTGGGAATATCTTGTTGATTTTATGGTATTAACACCTAAGAATAATTTAGGAGGACATATCTTGGCTTGATGGGGCCTGACCCAAGTTTAGAGTTAATTAGCCAAACAAATTCTTATATTATTGGCCCTTTCGACAACAGCCCGCAGAGCGCGGACTGAGGTCTCACCCGAGGCAGTATGGGGGGATGCTGGAACCAAGTTTCTGCACCCTGGAGATGTCTGAGGGGTCGATTTAGTCCAACTACAAATACCTTTGCACGGGTCACTTCATGCACTTATCCTAACCTATGATACCTTCATGATCGGTTATAACCACCTTTACGCAACCCTCGCAAGGGGCTCAGGTACTTTCATGCTGCTATTGAAGCGATCTACGCTAATTCCCCAAGTTACGTTGTGGTTCTTACTTATCTTCTTCTCATTCTTAGTTAACTTCATGTAAACATAAACGTTGTCTTATATTCTCTTAATCAACATAATCATATAAGTTTGCGCATATAAACAGTAAAATTGCAATTCATACCCAATATACTCAATGCATAAAACGGGGATACATAGAAATCATATGAAACTTCTCTTTATTACTTCTCCAAATTTTACAGACTTGACTCGCCATGTGCACTCAGCTGCAGACTACTAGTTCTCTGTGCACTTAGCTGTAGAACCTTCTCCTACTCTACAACCCAAAGACTTGACTCTACACTTAGATAAGACTCAATTCTTCATCCTTAGATCACTTCATCTAAATTATTGCTTTACAACTTAGAGCCTCACTCTATTTATAAAAGCCCATGGTCTGCGGACCATGGGTAGATCCCTCAAGTCGACATTACATTACAAAAATAAGGGTAGTCAACCCTATGACTCATTTACAAACTTCGCGCTCCGCGCCCACAAAACGCGAAGTCTTTACATCGCGTTTAGTCAAAAATTGGGCTTTAAGTCCAAAAACTTCCCTTGGGGGATCCCATGCCAAACAAGCCCCCAACACAAACATCGTGACTCGCCCTCGAGTCACTCTGTCAGTGTGGAGATATTTGCACAGAGACCTTGCAACTTTACCAGAACTGCTGCAAGATCAGTAACGCATTGAGCATCTGCCTGCTGTACCTCCCACACACACTATTCAAAAATTATTGTAGCTGAACTATTTCCCTAAACCTGTTTATAGTCCCGTGCCTCCTTGCAGCTACCTGCAGTTCTAAGATTGTGCTTCTGTCTGCTATTCAGATAGTCGGGTCGCCCGTGTATGGCTTCAACCGACTGCCATTCACTTTTCCGGGGAAAAGTTCATCGTTTAACTTCACCAACTGCATCGTGAATTTTACTAAATCAATCGTGCCACCATCTATGATCCCCTTAGTAACATATGGTCCAATCGAAGGCATCAATCTAATAAACTCTTAGCGATAGTCCCCAAATTTGTCAACGTAATTGTGCGCATCTTGTTTTATCACCACGGATTTTTGTTCAAGAAAGTCCTTCTTTATTCCTTCCTCAAGGTTATTAACTTCTTATTCCTCCATGGCACTTTTCCTTCTCAACTGAACTCTTTCATTCATGAGTTCTTGGAACCTAAGACTACCTTGTTGGATCTCTTCATTAGGTCCCAAGCGTTCTTCTTCGAGCTCTTCCAACTGCGCGATTTCTTCTTCCAAAGCTCTGCGATCCATTATATCCATGGGTGCTGCTATGCATGGACTAGGCACACTATACTCCATCAGCTTTACAGTGTTTTATCCATAGGCCATCCTAGAAGGTGTCTGTCATGTTAGTTTCTTGCACATTTTCCTATAAGCCCATAAAATTATTGGTACGTGTAGGTCCCAATCACTTCGCTGTGCATTACATACCTTGTTCGGTGCTTTGCAAACTTTGTTAAATTTTTCCGCATGGGTAACCTTCTGCGCACTCGTTCTCTCCACACTTTGTCATTCCAACTTGAGGAACTGTTTGTGCATTTCCCTCCCAACACATGCTTCTTGACCGTATCTCCCAACGCTAAGTTCATGTGCATCCGCAGAGGTTGTTTTCCATATGCCTATACCCACCTGGATAGATGCGCACATGGACCAACCCGTCCATTGTATTTATCTACCAATCAAACTATAGGTTTCCCAAACTGTGAGGACATCATCCTTCTACATGCACGCAAGTCTTCAAAGCTCCCTTTGTGCATACCTCACCACCTCACGGGTGTAGCACACATCACCCAATTCAAGGCCTAGAAATGTTTCTTTTCTGGTACCTCCATTTCAAATCTGTCCAAGAAAGCATCTACCTCACCTAATCCATCATACGTAGGCAAATCTCTCACGTTTGTCGATACACATCGCAGTGACCTTGTCATCGTGTTACAATTAATTACGGTTACCTCATGTAAATGGTCTTTCCATCGCTCTATCTCCTCATCTAAATCCAAAGTATAGGAGTTCTCACGCTCCCATGAAATTTGTCCATCCATGGTGGGATTTACCCAGTCGTTCTCTCGTGTGGTTATCTTGTAGATACAGTCCAAATCATCGTCACTTTCATAGTTACACATTGGCTCTATGTAGTGTGATCCCTGAATAGGGTCCAAGGGTATAACTATTCGTGGAGACTTCTTCTCAAAATTCATCTTGCGCTTTTTCAGATTAATCACCCCATTCATGTCAGTGGCCCAATCACTTCCTAAGAGTGCAGGGTAGGGATTGTTGTCATCAACAATCTCTATCACTTCAAAGTCTGCCAGTGCTCTCGCTCCCTCAACATCCACAGTGAGTCCATGCAATCACCTCATGGTTATTATCTTCTGTTGGTTCACCATTCGCAGCTAAATAGGAGACTACTGCAGCATAGGCCTCCCCATGCACTCCCATGTCTACTTTGGCAGAACATTCACATCCAACCCTAAATCCAGAATTACTTGGTCCATCTCATATTCTCCAATCTATGTGATTAGCCTCATTTCTTTCCCCATCCAAGTATTGTGTTTTCAAATCTTCCGGACTACGTGCGGTTCTCCTGGCGCGGTCCCAGCACATCTGTTAATGAGTTCATGTAATCCCTTTACAACCTTACTATCGCACAGTAGCTTCATACATGTTTCCAGGAACATCGTGAGCATCGATGGGTCTATCTCTAACTCCTGTTTATTTTTGGTTCCTGAAGTGAAGGCATTAGCAAAGCTCTTCTTAGCTTCCATAAAGGTTTCTCAAGTGCACTCCAAGTCAAACTCCACTTCTTTCATCAGAGCTTTACGAACCCAAGTGCTATCTTCTGGCTGTTTGCCTTTATCATCTCCCGTCGTAATTCCACTTTGGAGAACAATGTTCACATTTGGATCTTCCTCTCATGGCTCAGACCTCATCATCTACGAGTTCTAAGTAGGGGAAGGTGGTAGCGCTCCCTTGGCGTGTATCCTAGCTATCAGCGTAGGACAATCCTCTGTCTCATGATCAAACAAGGTACAGTACAGACATGATGGACGTGTTAGATTTGTACAATCATAGGCATAATGTCTTGGCCCTTCGCAATTATAACATATCAACTGTCTGTGACCTCTTCCAAGTCCTCTTCCACCTTGGCCTCGTCTGTGCCCCTGAAATCCAATTCGCACCATTCCTACACTCTGGTCTAAGGGCTGCGTTTTAGCCTGAACTCTATAGGTGGGAGTTCTATCCATCATTAACTCATAGCTCCTAAAAGTGCACTCATCGTGTCCAACCTACCTACTAAATTTACAGAACAATTGTTGTGAATTCTGCATGTACGTCTGTAGCAAATGGAAGTTGTCTGTAGCATTTTTTGCACCTATTTGACAAATCACGTACCCTAAAGTAGGCACCATGCTCGTTCCTACTTGCACTTCCAACCGTAATGGCATCGGTCCTCCTCCCATGAGGTAATTTGTGAACACCGAGCAGTGGTCCTTGTCATGCCCCTAACCTTTACATTTTACACACCACACCTCTTTGCGCACTTCTGGTCAAGTTGTCCTATCCTGTTTTAGACACTGCATCTCAAGGCATAATTTTTTCAACTACATGTGGATTTGTTGAACACCCAAGTTAGAATCCTGTATTGGGGTCTCATGCAGTCTCATGGTGATCTCTAGGGCCTCTACCCGAGTCATTAACTTCTATTGTAACAATGCTCTCCTAAGACGTGGTATTAGCGATGCTACAAACCATTCATGGTGTTGTCCATCCGTCACATTCATATTAGCCTTTCGAATCATACACTTCAGCCTATGATCCAGCTCCCAAGGAGTCTTGCCTGGCAGCATTGTGATCTCCTTGAACTCGATGATCGACTGTGCTTCTGACTTCGGCCGACCAAATTCCTTATTTAGCACAGTTTGGATATCTGCATTTCCCACATTTGGATTATCACTTGAGTTCTTAATGTACCATGTCAGTGTGCAATCCTGCAGAGCGCTAACCAGTGTTGCTTCTTTATATTGTTATATGTAACTTCCTGTGCTTCCCATATAGCTTTTACCACAAACCTGTTGGGCATGGAATCCCCCCCAAGGCATGTTTCGGGGCTCAAAGCCCAAGTTTTTACCCGATATTATTGTAAAGACTCTGCGAATTGCGAGTGTGGAGCGCGAAATGTATGATAGAGTCACAGGGTCGTATGCGCTAGTCTTGTAATGTAATGTCAGCCTACCCATGGTCTGTGGACCATGGGATTGTATAAGTAGAGCAAGGCTTTATGTGTAAAAGAGAGCAATGAGGGAAGCAAGAAGGGAAGACAGAGTCTAAGTGACTAAGTGTGTCTTGGGTTGTAGGGTAGGAGAAGGCTTTGCCGCTGAGTGCGTAGAGGCCTAGTAGTCCGCAACTGAGTGCGCGGACCCTTGTAGCTGAGTGCGTAGGGCAGAATCGTGTCTGTAACTAAAGAAGAGATTAATAAAAAGAAGTTTTATCATAATTCTATGCACTTTTTCTTGCGGTAATGCATGTTTTCTGTAAATTGCAAATATATTGTTTATTTACTGCGTGCACCTGTTGAATGATTTATGTTGCTAAGTATAACTTAAGCACACAAGTAGGATAAAATAATCAACTAACATTGGGATACTAGTAAGGACTTGGGAAATAACAATGTTTGGCCCCTGAGTAGGGTTGCACGAAGGCAACATCTTAGGTTGCGAGGTAAAAGAACATGCACGTAGCAACGTGCGCATAGGGTTGAACCGTAGACCACTTGAACCCATGAGACATCGCTAGGGTGTGGAAACCTGGTTCTAGCACCCTCCCATACTACTTCAGGTGTGAGCTCAGTCCGCGCTCTGCAGACTGTTGCTGAAAGGGCCAGTAGTAATGAGATTTGTTTGGCTAAATCACCTCTGAGCCTGGGTCAGGCCACAATAAGCCAACAAATGGTTCCATTGTCTGGATGGGATCTGTATAAGAGATGTTTGATGTCATGTCACTAGAATCTGATAAAGAAAGAAATTGAAGAATCCGAATCATGTCTGATGTCTGATGTCATGTCATGTCACGAGTTCATGGCATAGGAAAATAGGAATCCGCAAGATCGAAGGAACAATTGTTAGAGTGCTACTTATATATGGAAATTCAAAAAAAATTCTTTGCATCCTTCCCCTCTGAGTTTTATGAGCGAATCGTGAAGTTAGCAGACAGTCAGGAAAGGTGTAGGCTCGACAAACCTATTGTGTGGAGTCCAGAGTTGGTGTGCATACTAGAAGCATCAGGAGATAATATCGTGCGTGCTGTGGACCATTGGCTCAATCGAATTATAGGAGGGTTTATCACTGAGTTCGTGGTAGACACTTCAGTTAGCTACAGCGAGGCAGAACAACACTTCCTCAAAGGATCGCAAGGTAAGTACGTTAAATCTTTGAACACTTGGACTAATATGCTACTGTGTGAAAAACGAGTTATGCAAATAAATTGATGTTTGGGGCTGCAGAAAGTGGGAGGATCTACATAAATAAAGGTAGCGAAGAACTAAAGACTAGTCCCTTGATTTCACCTCCATGGGAGAGTGAGGAGGAGCTTGCGAAAGTTTCACCAAGGAGCGCGATCAGTCTGATAAGACAAAAATTTCCACGCATACCACACCCACCTACACCACCACCAGTTTCACCATCTTCCACAACCACAGTTCAATATGGAAAGTGCAATAAAATTGTCGGTGTTCAAAGGAGTAGGGAATGAAGATCCAGACCAATTTTGGTTTGTGGTAAAGGTTGTATGGGAAGCATAAGGAGTCACGGATGACAATATAAAGAAGGCAACGTTGGTGAGTTCGTTGCAAGATCGCACACTGGAGTGGTACATTAAGAATTCTAATGATAATCCAAACACAGTAATCGTGGATATCCAAGCAGTGCTAAACAGGGAATTTAGAGTCCAAATTAAGAGATAGTCGATTATTGAATTTAAGGAAATTGCGATGCTACTAGGCGAGACCCCCTGGGAGCTAGATCAAAGACTAAAGTGTATGATTCGTGAAGCCAACATGACCTTGACGGATGGGAAACACCATGCATGGTTTGTAGCGTCGCTAGTGCCGCATCTATCAACCACGTTGTCACAACAGAAGCTATTTACTCAAGCTGAACCCTTGTAGATTGCAATGAGACTCCACATGACCCCAATACAAGATCCTAACTTGGGGGTCCAACGGATCCACGCGCAGTTGAAAAACTTGTGTCTTCAGATGCAAAGTTTGAAAAAAGATAGGAAAACTCACCGAGAAGCATGCGGGGAGGTATGGTGCATAATGTGAAAAGGCCAAAGACATGACAAGGACCATTTTCGAGTCTTCGCGAACTACCTAGCGAAAGGAGGACCGATGCCATTAAGACCAGAGGCACAAGCAGGACCAAGCGTGGAACCTACATTATGGTGTGAAATTTTTTAAATAGGAGGGAAGTATGCCAAAGATAACTGTTATATATTACAAAAGTATACACGGATGTCCCAGCAGTTGTTCTTTAATTTTTTTAGGTCAGTAGGCCATGATGAGCATACCTGTAGAAGCTATGAACTGATTATAGATCAGACTCCTACCTACATAGTTCATATTGAAATGCGAGCTCTCGATCAAAATTCAGGGATGGCACACACTAGATTTTAGGGGCGCAGACAAGGTCGAGGTGGAATGGGACCAGGAAGGGGTTGCAGACAGCTGATCTGTTACAATTACGGAGGGCCAAGGCATTATGCCCGCAATTGTACAAATATGACGAGAGCATCATTTTTATATTGTACCTAGTTTGATCATGAGACGGAGGACTGCCCCACACTGACAGCGAGGTTTCACGATAAAGGAACACTCCAAACTCCCTCGACACAGAACCTGCAAATGATGAGGTTTGAGTCACATGAGGAGGACCCGCATGTAAACATCATGCTCCAAAGCAGTATCACGACAAGAGATGACAAGGGCAAGCAACCTGAAAAGAGTGCCTGGGTTCGCAAGGCTCCAACAAAGGAACCAGAGTTTGATTTGGAGCGTGTGAAGGAGACATTCATGGAAGCTAAGAAGAGTTTCACGGAGGCCTCCACTTCAGGTAGTAAAGAAAAACTAGAACCAGAGATGGACCCATCAATGCTCACTACCTTTCTGGAGACATGCATGAAGCTACTGTGTGACAACAAAGTGGTGAAGGGGCTGCAAGAACTCATCACTAGATGTGCTGGACCCAGAGAACCATGCGTAGTTCGAAAGCTCGAGAAGCACACAACGTGACTAGGAAAGGAGATGAGATTGAATGCGCAAATCGTGGAATATGAAATGGATCAAGTAATTTTGGATCTAGGATCAGACGTGAACATCCCGCCAAAGGATACATGGGAGCACATGGTCAAGCCCATGTTGCAATGGTCTTCTATTCAATTTTGAATGGTGAACCAGCAAAAGATCCTACCGATGGGAAGATTACAGGGAATAATGGTAGATATCAAAGGTGTGAGCACACTTGTAGATTTTGAAGTGATAAAGATTGTTGATGATAGCAATCCCTATCCCATGCTACTAGGAATAGATTCAGCCACTGATATGCATGGAGTGATAAATCTAAAGAAGTGCAAGATGATTTTTGAGAAAAAGTCACTGTGCATAGTGGTACCTCTAGAACTTGTGGAAGGATCATGCTACACAGAGCCGGTGCATGACTGTGACAACGATGACGATCTAGACTATATCTATAGGATAACCACATGAGAGTAGGATTGGGTAAATCCAACAGTGGATGGTAGGATTTTGTGGGAGCACGAAATCTCCTGCACCTCAGATTCAGACGAGGAAATAGAATGATGGCAAAACTGGTTACATGAGGTAACCACACTCAACTGCAACATGATGATAAGCTCACTGCTTGAGTAGCAACAGAAGCAAGAAATCTTCCTATGTATGACGGGTTGAGTAAGGTAGATGATTTATTAAACAAATTTGAAAAATAAGTACTGGAACAACAGCGTTTCGACGCTCTAATATGGGCACTGCGTACTATGCCCACAAGGTGGTGGGGTACACACTAGTATCATTTTGAGGACTGGCAAGAATACAGGAGGATGATGGGCCTGCGGTTTGGGATAAATCAGATACGGCTAACAAACAAGTATTATGGAAGAGATGATCCATGTGCACACCTCGCAAAATGGACCAAGGTCTATAGGGAAGAGCCACAACCTGAGTGGGTGCATCTATTCTACCATACCCTGGATATCATACCCATGCATTGGTATTCTGAGACGGAGCTCTGCCATGGCATGAGTGAATGCGATATCTTGCACGAAGGATTCCTATTAACCTTCAGGTTTGAGGATCATTGGTGGGATACTATTGATAACGCGCTACAAGCAGTAAAAGCAGTTATCTTCAAAATACCCGAGGAACCAATGGAAGTGCTTTAGCCAGAATGGGTGACCTAGCTGAGCTAAGCACTGGAGTCTTACAATGTAAATATTGAGGAGGATGATGAGGATCAACGGAAAATTAACATTCCAGAGATTGAAGGCTGTTGTGAGGTTCGAGGACCATTGATCGAAGATCCTGACATCACCACGCCGCTAAAAAAAAAGCAGGTAAACATTGGGACAGAGACTAAACCAAAATATGCAACACTTGGTGATTATTGGGATGATGGCACGATGGAAAAGGTCACTGAGTTACTCAGCGAGTACCAAGACTTTTTCCCAACCAAGATTACAAAATTTAAAGGGATTTTTGGCAACTTAGGGATGATGAAGATCACCCTAAAACCCAATGCGAAGTTAGTTAAGCAGAGGTCTTACCGCTTGAATCCAAAGTATAAGGACAAGGTCCACGTAGAACTAGACAAAAATGCTCGCAGCTGGAATTATTGAACTGGTGGAAGAATCCGACTGGGTGAGCCCTATGGTAGTACAAGAGAAAAAGTCGAAGGGCGAGATGCGAATATACATGGACCTCAGGAAGTTGAATGATGCTTGTGTACTCGACCCATTCCCAACACCATTCACAGGTGAAGTATTGGGAAATGTTGGCAGACAAGAAGCATACTCTTTAACAAACGGGTTCTCATGGTACCAACAGATCAAAATCGCATCAGAATACAGGAGCAAGATGACCTTTGCAACGGAATGGGGCTTCTCTCAGTACGCCATTATGTCGTTTGGGTTGAAGAACACACCAGCCATCTTTTCACGCATCATTGTTTCCACATTTAAAGAATACATCCACAAGTTCCTAGAGGTCTATCTGGATGATTGGACTGTCTTTGGATTGGTTAAGCACCATGTATCAAGCTTACGCTTGATGCTAGATACTTGATAACGACACTAGATTATGCTAAACCTTAAGAAGTGCACATTCGTCATTCCATTTGGGAACCTGTTCGGACATGTGGTCTGCAAACAGGGACTGATGGTGGACCCTACGAAGATTGCCATGATTCTAAATTTGGAAGCACTGCGAAGTGCTAAATATTTGCCCGCTACCTTGGGACACACAGGGTACTACAAGAAGTTCATCAAAAGCTATGCCCAAATGACTGCGCTGATGGAAAAACTATTGAAAAAAGATGTCACATTTTGCTGGAATGATGATTGCATGAAGAGCCTAGATGTCCTAAAGGGGAAATTGGCCTCCACTCCAATCCTGGTCTTCCCAAAATGGGATGTGGAGTTTCATGTCCATGTTGATGCGTCGTGTATCACGTTGGTTGAAGTACTCACACAAGAAGGCAGAGAAGGCTTGGATCACCCTCTCGTGTTTGCAAGTCGTAGATTGTTGAAAGCTAAGAAGAACTATTCCACAACCGAGTGAGAGGGGTTGGTGATGGTGTACGTGCACCAGAAATACCTACACTATTTTCTAGGAGGACATTTCATAATGCATATAGACCATTCCGCGCTAAAGTACTTGGTCAATAAGCTTGTGTTGGGGGGGCGCATATGTAGGTGGCTCTTATTGTTCCAAGAATATGACTTTGAGGTCATGGTAAAACCTAGACGCCTGAACGCAAGACCAGATCACTTGTTGTGCATTGAGACAGGTGAGGGATCTACTAGTTTGGAGGAAGGATTACCTAACACACAACTCTTTTCTGTACATGTCGCGGACGGGCACTTCAAAGGTATAATCCACTTTCTAACAACAGGGACCGTGTTGAAGGAATACTCAATCCAACAAAAGAAGGAATTGGTGGTGCATGCGGCAGACTTTTCCATCATCGCGGGGGACTTATATAAAATGGGAAATAATGAGATATTGCAAAGGTACATACCTAAATTTGAACGAAGTCAAATCCTCGTGGAAGCACAATGGGTCACTACAGGAGGACACTATGTAGGATGAGCGACCACAAAAAATATTCTTCGCGCAGGGTTGTGGTGGCCAACCTTTCACCAAGATTCAAAAGCACACTGTAAGGCCTGGGATATATGTCAAAGAACCGGAAAAACATCTTGGAGGGACGAGATGCTATTGAATCCACAAATGACATTGCAACCATTCAAGAAATGGGCGATCACCTTTATGGGACCCGTCAAACCTCAGGGAAAAACGGCTGCATGCCACATCATCACCATGATAGAGTACCTAACACAATGGGCATAAGTGCAGCTAGTCAAAGAATGCACGGCCGCTAGGGCTACGGAGTTTTTTTTTGAACACATGTTGACCCAATTTGGATGTTCAAAGATCTTAATGAGTGATTGCAGTACACATTTCCTGAATGAAACCATCATCGCACTCACAAAAGAGTTCCAAATGTATCATCAGAAAAGCACACTGTATCACCCACAAGCCAACGGGAGAGTAGAAGCTTTCAAAAAAATACTGGAGATTGCGCTAACCAAAGTGTGTAACATGCAGCGGAACGATTGGGACTTGCACATACTTGCAGTACTATGGGCTTATAGGACAGTGTGTAAGAAACTGATGGGACAAACACCCTTCTAGTTTGTTTATAGTGTGTAAGCTGTCATGCCAATGGAGTATATTGTACCTAGTCTACGAATAGCTGCACTCACAGGTATGATGGACCATGAAGCTCTGGAAGAAAGGCTCGTGCAATTGGAAGAACTTGAGGAAGAACGGTTCTTGGGTAGTTTTCATCAACTGGTACAAAAGCAGCATTAAAAGGGTTGGCACGATCGCCGTACTAAGTTGCGCACCTTCAAGGTAAATGATTTAATGCTGTTGTATGACAGTAAGTTTGAAAATTCCCGGGAAAGTTCAAAATGCATTGGTTGGGACCATACATGGTTAAGAAAGTCACAGATAGAGGCATAGTACAACTGGTCAAACTAAATGGAGAATCTTTCCTAGGCAAGTTGAATGGCAGCCGTTTGAAGCCCTACACGGGTGGGTCAGCTATCTGACTAGCTGGCAGAAGCACAGTCTTCGCGCTCCAAGGAATTGGACAAATGCACGGGACTATAAACATATGCAACAGATACCGATACAGATGTATGGAAACATTTCAGACACAGAGGTCTCAGAACATTGGATGCAACAGATCCAATAAGCAGTGTCTCAGTGCGTTGTTGACCTTAGCACAGTTTGAGAACAACTGGAGTGACTCCGTGCCAAGATCTCCATGCCAATCGAGTGACTCGAGGGTGAGTCATGATGTTTGTGTTGGGGGCTTGTTGGGCATGGAATCCTCCCCAAGGCATTTTTTGGGGCTCAAAGCCCAAGTTTTGACCCGATATTGTTGTAAAGACTCTGTGAATCGCGGGAGTGGAGCATGAAATGTATGATAGAGTCACAGGGTTGTCTGCCCTAGTATTATAATGTAATGTCGGCCTACCCATGGTCTGCGGACCATGGGATTGTATAAATAGAGTGAGGCTCTAAGTGTAAAAGAAAGGAATGAAGGAAATGAGAAGGGAAGATAAAGTCCAAGTGACTAAGTGTGTCTTGGGTTGTAGGGTAGGAGAAGGCTCTGTAGCTGAGTGCACAAAGGCCTAGTAGTATGCAGCTGAGTGTGCAAACCCCTGCAGCTAAGTGGATAGGGCAGAGTCGAGTCTGTAACCGAAGAAGAGATTAATAAAGAGAATTTTTATCATAATTTTGTGTATTTGTTCTTGGGTTAATGCATGTTTTATGTAAATTGCAAATATACTGTTTATTTACTACGCGCACCTGTATGAATGATTTATGTTGTGTTGTGGCCACCAACAACCCCCCTCTTTATTTAGTATTAGCAATAACACTAGGTAAGTGGGGACCCTTAGTCAAAAAATTTAAAAAATCAATTAGTGCTTATATATGTTACTCCTTAAGAAACATCACATCGCACAAAGAAGGATAGGACATTTCCTTATGAGTAAAAATGATAAACTGTGAGATGCGACGCGAACTCCATCGCATCGCATGCATTAATAAAAACTCATATTGGAAAACCTTAAAAAAAAATTGCCGCTGATATGCGATATCGCATATCGCATATCGCAAAATTTCATGAAAAACACATAACGATTTAACGATTACAACGATCTGCGATTTTGCGATAGTGCGATACTGCGATCTGTGATCTTGTGATAGCGCGATCAAGCAACCTTGCGATAGCACAACACGATGAAATTGCGGTAATACGATACACCGAAATGTGATATTGCGATGCAGATCGCAGAAACATTCCATCGCAAATTTTCCTAGCTCAATATTCAAGAAAAGTTTTCCATAAACTAAGAACTGGATACGCGCTTTAATGATAATTAATGAATTATATGCCAGTTGTTAATAAAATATGGTTTTGTGTTGTTCGAAGAGCCAGTTTACGTCAGGTGGCATGTTTTTGCATATCCGTAGCATTTAAAGCTTTCCTGTCGATTTTTATTATTATTACTCTCTCCTCACTAGTGAACTGCAGGAACGAAAAACAAAGTTACACAAAGCAATGTGCAGGAAGCTATGAGGAAAAAGGGTGAAACTCCAATGTTCAAAGACAGAGAAAAGACGCTCGCATGCAACAGAGCCGCAGATTCACAGAAAGTTGCTAGCCATCCATTATAGATCTTTCATTTACAGCCATGGTTGAATGAGTATTGAATGATGTTGATATCAATAGGCAGTTTAATGCTCAAGGTCAAGAGCTCACGAAAGCATTATTTTTACAAATTTTGAAGCTTTATACCCAGTGAAGAAAAAGGTGCAAAAGGAGAAAAACGCATTAGAGAATCCCGGATCAAAGAACGGAGGCAGTTTCCGATGCGCGATTAGCGCATCACTGAGAAAATTTCTCAAAAAGCAAAGCTTCTAACTGCTCAGTCACTTGTAAGCCCGAAAAATGCAAGAAAGCAATGGTAAAGAACAAACTGGAAATAGAAAGCTAAAGAAAAGGCAAAAGCGATTCAAAGGTTAACCAAGTTGAACTTGGATTATTACTGGGCATACGCGGTAAAGCCACATAGTCAGAGGATGACTCTCGAGCATATCATTGATTTTGCTGAGAAGGTGGTGCCAGCTCTTACCATTTCTATTTGCTTAGCTCAACCAAAAGCGGAAGACAATCAGCCGACTCTACTCAGGCAAATACTGAATGCTTGTAACATTAAGGAGCAAATACAGAAATAGTTAGATATTAGATTTAATTTTAGAAATAGTTTTGTTTTATTTTTTGCTTAGAAAAATGGCGGTCATATAAACCGTATCCTGAATCTGTGTAATTAATTTATTTAGTTAGTAGTATTTAAACCCTTCTCATGCATTTAGAGAAGGGTCCAGAAATTTATCAAAAACGTGTCCTCAGAACATGCACTTTTGCACCCTCAGAGGAGGTTTTGGTGAATGAATGGATCAAGATTTGTTGATGTTTGCATTTGATATCTGCTACTGATGTTGCACTTCTGTACTCTTAGTGGATGTTAGAGCAAGGAGAGATAAATCATTGTCGTTTGAAGTTCATGAGTAGGACTAGTCATAAATGGTACTTTTATCTCTTAACCATTGCTGCTTATGTGTTAAAGTGATATACATTTTTTTAGTTGTTTATGTATTATTGCATGAATGCCTGAGTTATCATTTGGCACTTTTTTACGGTGATAGCTATTTATTTATGCTTAATGTATGAATAGCTTATTATGTGATATGTTTTTCACAACTGTTTCGTCTAACTTTTTATGCGAAGTGGTTCATCCTTATTGATTTCCTTTCTTATAATCGCTTAATGATCTTTATTACCAGTTGTTATTTGAAATCTCTTTAGATCGCATAATAGAAGAATTACATCCCGGGTTAGTATAGACTTAGATGTGCTGTTTATTAGAATTCAATAGCATAGAATTAGATTAAAGTTAGAATTAGAATATCTTAAATAGGAACTGTTAGATCAGCAACATCAAATTCTACACACATACACTCATAGATTGAGAAACTAGTCCCATTATCCCTAGTCGGACCCGCTATACCAAACGGATAAGGAGCTGCCAACCAAGGTCCGGATCGGGCGGGTATCCCCCTTGTTGTCGACCCGATTTTCAAGGCTTCAACATTTTTGGCGCTAGAAGGAGGGCCTGAACTATGAATGGCAAGTAAATATAAATCTGAATACCATTCTGAGAGTAGGACTAGTCATAAATGGTACTTTTATCTCTTAACCATTGTTGCTTATGTGTTAAAGTGATATACAATTTTTTAGTTGTTTATGTATTATTTCATGAATGCCTGAGTTATCATTTGGCACTTTTGTACTGTGATAGCTATTTATTTATATTTAATGTATGAATAGCTTATTATGCGATATGTTTTTCACAACTGTTTCGTCTAACTTTTTATGCGAAGTGGTTCATCCTTATTGATTTCCTTTCTTATAATTGTTGAATGATATTTATTACCAGTTGTTATTTGAAATCTCTTTAGATCGCATAATAGAAGAATTACATCCCAGGTTAGTATAGAGTTAGATGTGCTATTTATTAGAATTCAATAGCATAGAATTAGATTAAAGTTAGAATTAGAATATCTTAAATAGGAACTGTTAGATCAGCAACATCAAATTCTACACACAGAATCATAGATTTGGAAACTAGTCCCATTATCCCCAGTCAGACCCGCTATACCAAACGGATAAGGAGCTGCCAACCAAGGTCCGGACCAGGCGGGTATCCCCCTTGTTGTCGACCCAATTTTCGAGGCTTCAACATTTTTGGCACTAGAAGGAGGGCCTGAACTATGAATGGCAAGTAAATCTAAATCTGAATACCATTCTGAGAGTAAATCACCCTCACCATCTCCCCCGACTTCTCCATTACACTTAAATCCAGAGTTAGAAGTCGCTCGAGTATCAACCGCTGCTACAAACCCTGACATTTCAGAACAATCTACCATTGAACTTCCTGAAGTCAAATCTCTCATTCAAAAACTTCAACGATTTTCCATTTTTCCTCAAAGGTCTGATAAATCTCAACGCAGTGTGACTTCGCAATATAACCCTGCTCATCTCCTGACCAGGCTAAAGAGTGAAAAATTTGGCGTTTAGCCAACTGAATTACATCTTCCCACCAGGAAAAGAGCAAGGAAATCACCTAAAGAGTCTAACAGCGAGACTCTTTCGTCAGCATCATCCATCTCAACTTCTTCACCGCAAAGTCAACCATCCACTCCACCACTCCAGATCATCAACCATCCGTCCGTTGTAACCCCCACAACTCCCCTTCAATCATCTACAATCGTAGTATCCTCATCTTCCTAACCACAAGGATCAGTTCAGTAATGGCCCAGTCTCCATGGAATAACCCTGGGGCAGTCTTAATGCCTGCACCCTTGAGTCAAATACCGGCCCATCCTGAGTAATGGCTGCCTAAATTTAGCCCCGAGGCAGGCATGCTAGCAGAAGAGCACATAAACAACTTCATGCTATCCATTAACCTCAATGGGCTTACTAATGAAGATGTTGTTGTTTGGCTTTTTCCTTATACTTTGCAAGGAACAATCGGATCATGGTATTTTTCATTGCCCTCCGGATCCATCACTAGTTGGGACATCTTCCAGGAGAAATTCCTGATCAAGTTTGGTGATGATAGGTCTACGGCTATGTTAATCAATGACCTATCCAACCTTAGGGCCAAATCTAGAGAACCTATCAAGGATTTCAATTTACGTTTCAACAAAATCTTCAACAAAATTCCTATGACTTCCCAGCCCAGTGAAGAAGTACGATGTGAATGGTATATCACCGCTCTACCATCAAACATAGCAATCTTCATGGACAGGGCCAATAAAACAACCTTAGCCGATAACATGAAAGAAGCAATAGCAGTAGAGAAACGTATAATAACCTTGGAAAAGAAATCTGTGATAGAGGAACATAAATCCAAGAAGGTCACCTTCAAGGAAGACTCCAAGAAAAAACAAGTAAAAGATCCATTTGATTTGGAAGGATTGCAGAAAGTTCTAAAGACCATGTCCAATGAAATGGTCGACATCAAAAAGCAAGTAGCAGAAACTTCTTCAAAAAATCCCTACAGAGCTTTTAAAATAAGCCCTTCAATGGATTCAAATCCACCCAATGCTATTTCAAATGCTGAATCCAAGGAAGAGGAAGAGGAAATTGCCACTGAAGGGCAGACTGATGAAGAAGAAGTTGTGGAATTACAAGGAATGTGGGATTTCATCCTCCCACAAGAAGAAGATTAAGAAGTATTTCCAGTTAGCACACAAAGCAAAAATCAGCTTGATCCTCCCCAGACTACCCCTAAGCCAAAGAGCGCAAGCTTTGCAATAAAGGATAAAGTCGCAACAAAGAAAATGACATATAAAGCGACTCAAACCAGCCCAGTCCAAACAGATGAAAAAACTCCATCTAAAACACTCATCGTGTTGGATGAAATGGAGTACAATATTATAGAAGACATGAAAAAGACTAGGGCCAACATCACCCTTTACGAACTGAGCAAGTTGAAGCATCAACAGGAGATAATGATGAAAGAATTACATGCTGTGCCAGTTGCACCTTTACCTGCCGCTGTACTTTCTCAAGCTTCCCATAACATGGGAAGACCTCCAACTAACGTGATCAATAAGATTGATTCGAATGACATCGCTCTAATTGGAGGAAGATCAAGATCTCATACTCCCCCGTTTCTCTTTACTTATGAAATCTTCAATAAAAATGTGCACAATTGTTTGGTAGATTCTGGTGCTTCATCGAATATTTTACCGAAATCCATATGTGCCAAGTTAAACGTTCAACCACAGAAATTTGCTGTGCACATAGTTCAGCTAGATCGATCTCAAGTCAAAGTGATTGGTGAACTAAATCAAGTAACCATAAGGTTTTCATCCAACCCAAAGGTATGCCAAGTTAATGACATTTTAGTTGCTGACATTCCTAAATTCTATGGCTTAATTATTAGCAAGGATTGGTCAGAAAAACTTCATGCATACTTCACAACCGACTGGTTGCACATGTGGCTACCCTACAACGGTAAACCGAATCAAATAAAAGTTGAACGAGAGCTACATCAGAAGTACATAGTAACGGAACTAGAGGGGGAAAATGAACCAGTAGCGTATAACAGCAGCATTATTGGCAATTACTCGGTAGATTCTTTCCTCAGGAATTTCAATGCTCACGCGTCACCCTATTTAGAATACTCTGTTTTGTCCCAAGTCGAGAATTTTTCTCGAACTGATAGTTCGAAATGTATCAATTTTTTATATAAACTTGTAAATAAATATTTGTTTTGGAAATTATTTTTTGATGGTTCTAGATCTAATAAAGGAGCAGGAGCAGGATGCATTTTGATTAGTCCAAAAGGAGATAAAATCATGCTCACATGCAGACTCGAATTTGATTGCACCAACAATACAACAGAATATGAGGCTTTGGTCCAAGGCTTGTACAAAGCAATCGGGTTAGACGTCAAGTACCTTCAAGTTTTCGGAGACTCTGAGATTGTGGTTAGACAGGTGCGTAACACTATACATTGTTTATCAGGTCATTTAAAACATTATCAATCCTTAGTTCAAGATCTGACCAAGCATTTCATAGCGTTTAATATTTATTCAATCCCCAGACTCCAAAACGCAAGTGCAGACCTTTTGGCTAACGTAGCTTCTAAGCTTATTCCTTCAGAAGATTTTAGTCTAGATAGATTCTCAATAGAATTAATATTTAGACCATCCATTCCTGATAACATCACAAATTGGAGAGTATTCAATGACGGTCCTAATATTGTAAATTTCCTCACATTTGAAGGATCCTACTCCAATCAAATAATTGACGAAGACCAACATGATCGACAATTGCAACAAAATATCTCTAATAATGCTATACCTAAGTCTGTGGTCAAGTTAGAAGACTTGTACGATTTGAAAGATTAGTTTAAAAGGTCTACCAATTCGAAATTCCAAAGTTCAACCTTGAACTATGAGTTAGTAAACCTAGGAACCGATGCCAAACCACAAAACATTAATCTAGTTCTCGGCCTAACCCCTGAATAAAAATCAGTGTATATTCGTCATTTGAGACAATATAAAAATGTTTTTGCCTGGAATTATCATGAACTGAAAACATACGACACTTCCATCATCCAACATACTATTCCCATGATCGATAATGAAAAACCTGTCCAACAAAAGTTGAGAAAGATCCACCCCAATTTAGAAAATCAGATAAAAACCGAGCTCAATAAGTTATTGAAAGCCAGAATAATCTTTCCCGTCAGACATTCCAAATGGGTCTCCAATATGGTACCTGTTAGAAAGAAAAATGGAGATATTAGGATTTGCATTTACTTTCGAAACCTTAACAAAGCCTGTCAAAAAGATAATTTTCCTTTACCACCTATGGAACAGATATTGCAGGCAGTGGCGGGCTCAGAATTAATGTCCTTCTTTGATGGATTTTCAGGATACAATCAAGTGTTGGTACATCCTGATGACCAATTGAAAACCACATTCAGAACTAAATGGGGCACATATGCATATCGAAAAATTCCATTTGGTTTGATTAATGCTGGTGCCACATTTCAGAAAGCCATGGACATTGCATTCAAAGGTTTAGTCAGTGAATCTGTAGTAATTTATTTGGATGATATAACAGTGTATTCGAAGAAGCGAAGCGACCATCTTAAAGACATGAAAGAAATCTTTCAACGGTGTTTAAGGTATGGAATTTCACTTAACCCAAAGAAATCTTTTTTCGCACTAAGTGAAGGGAAACTTCTAGGATTCATAGTGTCGAAATCTGGTATTCACATTGATCCTGACAGAATCAAAGAAATTTCTGAAATATCCCTACCTCACAACAAAAAAGCCATGCAATCTTTCCTTGGTCAGATCAACTTTGTAAAGAGATTCGTTCCAGATTTTTCACGAATCGTGTCTCCTTTGCAAACCATGATTAAAAAGAACTCAAATTTTAAATGGGGCCAAGATGAACATGAAACATTCAACCTGATCAAACAAGCTATTATTAATGCTCCATCTTTAGCAACTCCAAATTTTTTGAGAGCCTTTTATTTTATACACATTTTCCTCAGATAAGTCATATGCTGCAATACTAACTCAAGCAAATCAAGAAAAAGCGGAAGACCCAATTGCATTTTTCAGTTCAAATTTACACGGTGCTAAATTAAATTATTCAGATGTGGAGAAACAGGCTTATGCTATTTTCAAAGCAGTCAAATACTTCAGACGTTTCTTACTAAAAACCCATACCAAAATTATAGTACCGTTTCCAGCGGTAAGGAATCTTCTAGTACAGAAGGATGTGGGTGAGAAAAGGGTCAATTGGGTTACTGCCTTACAGGAATATGGCATTGAGATTAAACCAACAAACATTGTAAGAGGTCAAGGCTTTTGCAAAATGCTCGCTGGAGCGTCGCAGATTTCTGAAATTCCATCTGCAGAGGTACAAATGTGCGAGGTAAGCCTAAACGATGTAGAGTCATTATACGCTGATATCATTTATTATCTTAAGAATGGGTATGCTCCTTCACACCTCGATCATACTAAGAAAAGAGATCTAAGGTTGAAAGCCAAACAATATCAGCTCATAAATGATATTTTTTTAGAAATAATTATGATTATGTTCTTCTCAAGTGTCTTGAGAAATCTGAAGCTGAAAAAGTTTTGCAGGAACTCCACGATGGGCCGGCAGGCGAACACTATGCTGGAGATGCTACTGCACATAAAATCTTTCGCGCAGGATATTACTGGCCCACGTTATTTAAAGACTCGCACAGTAACGTGAGGAAATGTCAAGTCTGCCAAACTACTGCTGGAAGACAAAAAGAACCATCCTTGCCACTACGGCCAGTAAACATTGAGCAACCTTTCAGTCAGTGTGGATTGGACATAATAGGTGAGATCGTTCCTCACTCTTCTAAGCAGCATAGATACATCCTCACAGAAACAGATTATTTTACTATATGGGTAGAAGCAGTTCCACTCAAGACAGTTAATTCTGAAAATATCATTGAGTTCATAGATCAATTTATAATCACCAGGTTTGGATTTCCAACCGCTTTAATGTTTGATAATGCATCATACTTTTGTGGAAATGCAATGATTGAATTTGCACTTAAAAGAGGATTCAAACTTAAATATTCGGCCAATTATTACCCGCAAGGCAATGGGTTAGCTGAATCCACAAATAAAAACCTAATCAGGATTATCAAAAGAAAAGTTGACCAAAATCATAAAAATTGGCATAAGGCTTTGATATATGCTTTATGGGCAGACCGAATAACGCAAAAAGCTTCTATAGGCACTTCTCCCTTTAATTTAGTTTATGGGAAAGAAGTGGTTCTTCCGACTCACTTAGCAATTCCCTCTTTGTCTCTAGTTCAATACATTGATGAAGTACCCACTTCCTCCTTACAGCTAAGACAAATGGAAATAATCAAATTAGAAGAACAACAAGAACAGGCTAAGAAAATGCATGCTCATCATCAAGAAATAGTAAAATCCTCTTTTGATTCAAACATAATGACCAGAAAATATTTTCAGATGGGAGATTTAGTTTTAAAGTGGGACAAAGCTCATGAAGAGAAAGGCAAACATACAAAATTTCAAAGAATGTGGCTTGGTCCTTTTCAAATTGTAGAAGTCATAGGTCCATCAACGTTTGTGTTACAAGATTTAGTAGGTAAGAGGGATCCTTTGCCTGTCAACGGACAAATTCTCAAGAAATATTTTCCATAGAAGATTATTCTTCTATTTTTGTAGAGTAGTTGTTTTTATTTTTTCATAATAAAACCAGTTGTGAGTGGTTACATTAGGCATTTACAAAAAGACACCAATTCTCTTTCAGATTTTGAACTTTTCGCTTGTATAAATAGCAAATCTTTTGGAAAACTGATCTTTATTATTGATAGATACAATTAAAGACTCTAGCCTAGAGATGATACTAGTTTCAACTTCAAAAAGTTTGATGAAAACAACCTTTAGTTAAGAAATTGTTTTATCTCAGTACAATGAAAGGTATCAATAAAAAAATAAAGATTCTCTGTAGAACAGTTGTTTTCAAAAACTCTATTATTGTCATCCATAGCTATCTTAAGGAAACAATGACTTCCTCCCTAATAAGAAAATCACAACTTTCAGAGGAACAACCCAAGGATACACTTTATCTTGAAGAATAAGAGGTCTCATCATGAGTCGGCTTATCATAATCACAGATATTATAACTTGTTGACTTTGCCAATATTGTACACCACAACAGGGCAATGACTCAATATTGTTGCAATCAAAAGAGAATGGGTCTCATCACGAGACAACTTGTTCAGCAAAGTTATAAATCAAGTGAATGATTGTGTCATAATTTGGCTACCAAACCAAGACACTGTTCTTTAAGAGTAAAAAAGAAAATCAAAGCAATAAGTGTGGATATGGATTTTTCTTTGAAAGTTGTAGGCTGCCTTAAGTAGGATACAGGATCATTGTTGGGTAACAGGTAACCCTGTCGAGGCTATAAACGCCTGCTGGCAGCAGAGGCTCTACCTACGACAAATGAGCATATTTAAAATTGGTTTACAGAGGAGACTTTGTTTTATCTTTACAAGACCAAGTAATGACTGATGTAAATACAAGGACTAGATTGAGGAAGAAAATAATCAAAGTGGAAAATAGTTGAAACAAAATATCATTGACAGGTTAGAGCATAATGTACTTTATCTTTCCATAATAAAGTTTAATTTTCTGAAATTTTTTTTGTTTTGGAAGTTTAGAAAATTCAATAGAAAAACAGAGATAACTGGTTCTTCCAAGTGAATCACCAATTGTTGTGGCCACCAACAACCCCCCTCTTTATTTAGTATTAGCAATAACACTAGGTAAGTGGGGACCCTTAGTCAAAAAATTTAAAAAATCAATTAGTGCTCATATATGTTACTCCTTGAGAATCATCGCATCGCACAAAGAAGGATAGGACATTTCCTTATGAGTAAAAATGATAAACTGCGAGATACGACGCGAACTCCATCGCATCGCATGCATTAATAAAAACTCACAATGGAAAACCTAAAAAAAAAAATCGCCGATATGTGATATCGCATATCGCAAAATTCCATGAAAAACACATAACGATTTAACGATTACAGTGATCTGCAATTTTGCGATACTGCGATCCACGATCTTGTGATAGCGCAATCAAGCAACCTTGCAATAGCACAACACGATGAAATTGCAGTAATACAATACAGCGAAATGCGATACTGCGATGCAGATCGTAGAAACATTCCATCGCAAATTTTCTGGGCTCAATATTCAAGAAACGTTTTCAAAAAACCAAGAATTGGATACACGCTTTAATGATAATTAATGAATTATATGCCAGTTGTTAATAAAATAAGGTTTTGTGTTGTTCAAAGAGCCAGTTTACGTCAGGTGGCATGTTTTTGCATATCCATAGCATTTAAAGCTTTCCTGTCGATTTTTATTATTATTACTCTCTCCTCACTTGTGAATTGCAGGAACGAAAAACAAAAGTTACACAAAGAAATGTGCAGGATTCTATGAGGAAAAAGGGTAAAACTCCAATGTTCAAAAACAGAGAAAAGATGCCTACATGCAACGGAGCCGCAGATTCACAGAACATTGCTGAGCCATCCATTACAGATCTTTCATTTACAGCCATGGTTGAATGAGTATTGAACAATGCTGATATCAATAGGCATTTTAATGCTCAAGGTCAAGAGCTCACGAAAGCATTATTTTTACAAATTTTGAAGCTTTATACCTAGTGAAGAAAAAGGCACAAAAGGGGAAAAACACATCAGAGAAGCTCGGATCAAATAATGGAGGCAGTTTCCGATGCGCGATTAGCGCATCACTGAGAAAATTTCTCAAAAAGCAAAGCATCTAACTGCTCAGTCACCTGTAAGCCCAAAAAATGCAAGAAAGCAATGGTAAAGAACAAACTAGAAACGAAAAGCTAAAGAAAAGGCAGAAGCGATTCAAGGGTTAACCAAGTTGAACTTGGATTATTACTGGGCATACGTGGTAAAGCTACATAGTCAGAGGACGAGCATATCATTGATTTTGCTGAGAAGGTGGTGCCAGCTCTTACCATTTCTATTTGCTTAGCTCAACCAAAAGCGGAAGACAGCCAACTGACTCTACCCAGGCAAATATTGAATGCTTGTAACATTAAGGAGCAAATACAGAAATAGTTAGATATTAGATTTAATTTTAGAAATAGTTTGTTTTATTTTTTGCTTAGAAAAAGGGAAATGATTTAAATCGTATCCTGAATCTATGTAATTAAGCTATTTATTTAGTAGTATTTAAACCCTTCTCATGCATTTAGAGAAGGGTCCAGAAATTTATCAAAAACTTGTCCTTAGAACATGCACTTTTTCACGCTTAGAGGAGGTTTTGGTGAATGAATGGATCAAGATTTGTTGATGTTTGCATTTGATATCTGCTACTGATGTTGCACTTCTGTACCCTTAGTGGATGTTAGAGCAAGGAGAGATAAATCATTGTCGCTTGAAGCTCATGAGTAGGACTAGTCATAAATGGTACTTTTATCTCTTGATCATTGCTGCTTATGTGTTAAAGTGATATACAGTTTTTTAGTTGTTTATGTATTATTACATGAATGTCTGAGTTATCATTTGGCACTTTTGTATGGTGATAGCTACTTATTTATGCTTAATGTATGAATATCTTATTATGCGATATGTTTTTCACAACTGTTTCGTCTAACTTTTTATGCAAAGTGGTTCATCCTTATTGATTTCCTTTCTTATAATCACTGAATGATCTTTATTACCAGTTGTTATTTGAAATCTCTTTAGATCGCATAATAGAAGAATTACATCCCGGGTTAGTATAGACTTAGATGTGCTGTTTATTAGAATTCAATAGCATAGAATTAGATTAAAGTTAGAATTAGAATATCTTAAATAGGAACTGTTAGATCAGCAACATCAAATTCTACACACACACACTCATAGATTGGGAAACTGGTCCCATTATCCCCAGTCGGACCCGCTATACAAAACGGATAAGGAGCTGCCAACCAAGGTCCAGACCGGGCAGGTATCCCCCTTGTTGTCGACCCAATTTTCGGGGCTTCAACATGTTGCTAAGTATAACTTAAGCATGCAAGTAGGATAAAATAATCAACTAACATTGGGATACTAGTAAGGACTTGGGCAATAACAACGTTCGACCCCTGAGTAGGGCTGCGGGAATGCAACATCTCAGGATGCGAGGTACAGGACTATGCGCGTAGCAACGTGTGCACAGGGTTGGACCGCCGACCAGTTGAACCCATCAGACATATCTGGGGTATAGAAAACCGATTCTAGCACCCTCCCATACTACTTCGGGTGAGACCTCAGTCTGTGCTTCGTAGAATGTTGTTGAAAGGCCCAGTAGTACCGGGATTTGTTTGCCTAAATCACCTCCGAACCTGGGTTAGGTCCCAATAAACCAACAAAACCAAAATTGGTCCAGATCTTAATTTCCCAATCCCTTGAACATAGACAAATTTATTGTGCTTGCCATATTGACTCATGCTAGCAGTGGAGGTGGTACGGGCAAAGATGGAGGTGATGGTGTTGAAGTTGGTGGTGGTGTGGGTGGGGGTGGTATGTGCGGAATTCTCTGCCTTATCAAATGGATTGCACTTCGCGGAGATACCTTTGCGAGCTCTTCCTCATCTCCTCACAGAGGAGAGATCAAAGGGATATTCTCTAGTCCCTTACTTCCTTTGTTCCTATAGGTTTTTCCACTTTGCATAGCCCCGAACATCAATGTAACTGCATAATCCTCTTTTCGCACAATAACAATTTAATTCAAGTATTCAGGGATTTTAAGTACTTACCTCACGGTCCTTAAGAAAGTATCGCTCTGCCTCACTATAGCTGACTGAAGTGTCTACCACGAATTCAATGATGAATCCTCCTATAACCTGACCGAGTCAGTGATCAACAGCGTGCACAATCTTATCTTCCGATGCTTCCAATTTGTGTAGAAACTCTCGGGTCCACACAATAGGATAGTCAAGCTTCTACCTTCCTTCATTATTTGCTAGCTTCACAATCCACTTGTACAACTCAGTAGGGAAATATGCAAAGAAGATTTCATGGATCTTTGTGTATAGGTATCAGTCTCCTGTGCCGTGTACTCGTGAATTCTCCTGTCCAACCAATCTTCAATTTCCTTCTTACTTGGATTCCAATGATACGACATCAGACATCTCTATGTAGATTCCGGTCCCAGCAACTGAACCACTTATTGGCTTGATGGGGCCTAGCCCAGGTTCAGAGTTAATTAGCTAAACAAATCCCTGTAGTACTGGCCGTTTCGGCAACATCCCGTGGAGCATGGACTGAGGTCTCACTTGAAGCAGTATGGGGGGATGCTAGAACCAGGTTTCTACACCCTGGAGATGTTTGACGGGTCGATTTAGTCCAACTATGAATACCTTCGTGCAGGTCACTTCGCACACTTATCCTAACCTGTGATACTTTCGCGATCAGTTATAACTGCCTTCATGCAACCCTCGCTAGGGGCTGAGGTACTTTGGCATTGCTAGGGCAGCGATCTATGCTAATTCCCCAAGTTACACCACGGATCCTACTTATCTTCTTATAACTATTAGTTAACTTCACGTAAATAGATAATTTGTATTAGATTCTCTTAATCAACATAATCATATAACGTCGTGCATATAAACAGTAAAATTGCAATTCATACCCAATATACTCAATGCATAAAACAGGGAAAAGATACAAAGAAATGATATGAAACTTCTCCTTATTACTTCTCCAAAGGTTATAGACTTGGCTTGCCCTATGGACTCAGCTGCAGGAGTTCGCGCACTCAGCTGCGGACTACTAGGCCTCTGCGCACTCAGCTACAGAGCCTTCTCCTACTCTACGACCCAAAGACTTAACTCTACACTTAGATAAGACTCAATTGTTCATCCTTAGATCACCTCATCTAAATTATTTCTTTACTACTTAGAGCCTCGCTCTATTTATACAATCCCATGGTCCGCAGACCATGGGTAGATCCCTCAAACCAACATTACATTAAAAAAATAAGGGTGGGCAACCCTATGACTCATTTACAAACTACGCGCTCTACGCCCACAAAATGCAAAGTCTTTACATCAGATTTAGTCAAAGCTTGGGCTTTCAGCCCCAAAACTTCCCTTGGGGGATCCCGTGCCCAACAACATCTAGTAATCGTAGGAAGACCTTGGTTAGCTATGGCTGATGCTTTCATCAGTTGTAGATCAAATGACATGTTTATCTTAGATGGAAATTCTACAAAGAAATCTACATTATACCCTCCTGGAAGAACAACAATAAAAATAGAGAATGAGGAATGGATAGATGATGAAGATGATATACAACTTGTTTTCACTAATGAACAAGTACGAGAGGAAGACGAAATTTTAAATTTATTGGAAAATAATGAATCTTCCTCACATTATGACCGTAGTCGAAATGAATATCTCTCATCTAGACAATTATCATTAATCTCCATGGAGAAATTTGGGAATTCCTTAATAGAAATATTTCTAGGAAAAACTTTGAATATTAATGAAAACTTGGAAGAATTACAAAAGAATCAATGGGTCGAGGTCTTACAAAAACATTCTTTTGCTTATGCATGTGAATACATTGATATGAGAGGAATTGATCGTAAAACTTGCATACATCATATCTACATCAAACAAAGTGCAAGACTAGTTAGACAACCCCAACGAAGAATGAACCCAAATCTTAAAGAAATTGTCAAGGAGGAATTGCAAAAATTGCTAAATGTAAATTTCATCTATCCGATATCAGACACTTACTTGGTATCACCCTTAGTAATCATTACAAAGAAAATTGGAAAATGGAGAGTATGCATCGATTATAGGGAATTGAATAAAGAAACATTAAAAGAGCATTTTCCACTACCTTTCATAGATAAATTCTTAGACACATTAGGAGGGAAAAAGTATTTTTCATTTTTGGATAGTTTTAGTGGATATAACCAGATTCAGGTAGCACTTGAAGATCAAGATAAAACTACATTAACCTATCCATGGGGAACTTATGCTTACCGAGCACTTCCCTTTGGATTATGCAATGCTCCAGCAACATTCCAAAGAGCAGTCCTTGAATTTTTCTCTGATCTTATTCATGATTATGTGGAAGTGTACATGGATGATTTCATAGTCTATGGAGATTATTTTCATGAAGCACTTGAAAATTTAGAATTTTTTTTAATAAGATGTAAAGAAACAAATCTCTTGTTAAGTCATGAGAAATGTTTCATGATGTTTAACAAAGGAATTTTTTTAGGTCACTATATTTTAGGAGATAGAATTAAGGTAGACTCATCTAAAGTTGAGGTCATTTCTAAATTATCAGTGCCAAACTATCAACGAGATGTTAGGAGTTTTATTGGTTCTACTGGATATTATAGAATATTTATAGAAAATTCACAAAAATTTCATCTCCACTCTTTAAACTACTTACCAAGTATTGTGAATTCAATTTTAGTTCTGATTGTCAAGATGCCTTTGAAACTTAAAAAAAAAAAAAAAATTGAAGCACCTATCTTAAAAGGACCTAATTGGAAATTTCCTTTCCATATATCAGTTGATGCTTTATATAAAATCTTGGGATCTGTATTAGGGAAAAAAACACCTTACTCCTTATGCAATCTATTATACCAGTAAAAATTTAACTCCTATAGAGCTAAATTATTCTGTAACTGAGGAGTTTTTAGCCTAGTTCATGCCATTATATAACTTGTTATGAAACTTTCATTCACACAGACCATTCTGCCATTAGATACCTAATGAATAAACCAATCACTAATTGAGGAATAACCTGATGGCTCTTATTGTTACAAGAATTCAACATAACCATTCTAGATAGACCCGGAAAACAGAACACAGTTGCTGACTTTTTATCTAGAATTCAGAATGATAATAATGATGAACTTGTAGAGGATAAATTTCCTGATGAAAATATTTTTACAGTATCTACTAAATCACCTTGGTATGAGGATATTGCCATTATTTAGCTACAGGGAAAATTCCATTTCACTTGTCTCTTAGAGAAAAGAGGAGGATAGTTCACAATAACACATCTTATTCATGGATAAACAAAGAGTTATACAAAACAGGACTAGATCTCATCATCGGAAGATGTGTTCAAGAGGATGAAATACCAGAAATACTTAAAGCTTGGCATGATGAACCATGTGGAGGACATTTTTCCAACAAAATAACTGCTTATAAAGTCTTACTTTTAGGATATTATTATCCTTCCATTTTCAGGGATACCAAGGAATATGTTAAAATATGTGATAGTTGTCATAGAATGGGAAAACCAACTCTTTCAAAAGAAATTCCATTACAGCCACAGGTACTCATTGAACCATTTGAAAAATGGGCACTAGATTTTGTTGGTCCAATGAGCCCACCCTGAAAGCAAAAAAGGTATATTCTAGTATGTACTGATTATGTCACTAAATGGGTAGAAGCTAAATCAATTCTTTTTGCTACTGAAAATGTTGTAGTTTCATTCCTTTTTGAGAATATTTTCACTCGTTATGGTGTTCCAAGAGAAATTGTAATAGATATAGGAACACAGTTTACGTCTAGATTAGTGCAGAATCTTGTTAAGCAATACAAAATAAAACATCGAAAGTCCACTCCATACCATCCACAAGCCAATGGATAGGTTGAGTCTACAAATAAGGTGATTGAAGCAATCCTTACCAATACTATACATTTACACATGAAGTATTGGGCATAAAAGCTTACAGAAGCTTTTTGGGCTTATAGAACTACATGGAGAAGTACCACAGGACATACTCCCTATGAACTTGTTTATGTGAAGTAGGTCTTACTTCCAATAGTGTTCCAGATCCAAACTTATAAAACAACAGTCCAGTTAGCTCTTGACTTATCAGAAGCACAAAAGAAATAGATGAGATAACTTAATGAGCTTGATGAAATAAGACAAGAAGCCCTCTAGAAGACTAGACTATTTCAAAAATAGAGATCTAGATGGCATGATAAGTACATTAAAGAAAGAAAATTTCATCCAGGAAATTGGGCATTACTCTTCGATTCAAAGTTCAAGAATTTCCAAGAAAAATTCCAAACCCACTGGCTTGGGCCTTATGAAGTTGAAAATGTCTTTGATAATGGTGCAGTTAGAATCAGGACTATTGATGAAGAGAAAATTTCTCTTTTGGTAAATGGACATCGACTTAGACTTTATCAAAAGCCATACAAAATAAGAACTTGTCAAAATTTTCTAAGATAATTCAAAATTGAAGATGGTTGAGAAGAGTTCTTCTCCTTTTCCACCTTAGAAAATTTACTTTTATATATGTATAAAAATAAAAATAAATGAATAAATAAATTATATATATATATATATAAGGTATAAACATGAAAACCAACATGTTGTTGGCATGCTTATACCAAAAACTTGAAGTAAAAACCAACTCCTGTTGGCACCTTAAATTTTATTTCCAAAAAGAAATTCCCTTTCCTAAAGTTTTTTTCTCAGCTATAGAATTAGTGAATTTCTACAGCTCAGAAAAGTTTTTGTAGCTAGGACAAGTTTATGCAGCTCTAATAAGATTTTTGTAGCCAACTTGACATGAACACTTGGTGATTCAAATTGAGGAATAATTGATAGTGAAAAGTACAAGAAAGAGATATCAAAGGAAAAATAAGCTTAGAAAGTTAGTCAAAGGTATGTGATACTTTAATTTCACAATGAGGATTACTAATTGCATATATGAGCTAAGAGGACATAGCACTGCCAAGATAAAACAAAATCATTGCAAATTGTGGGTGATGGTCACTTGTCAAAATCATCATAATCCACCACTTAAACTCCAGTCTTGCCTTCATTAAGAATCTATCGAAGTAATCACCGAACCATTATTTTGAATGTGCTCTAACGGTCAATTCATTCCCACATCCTTCATTATAATTCAATTGTTCTCCCATTTCTCTTAATTCACATAACCTCTCCATCTCTCCACCACTGAACGAAACCCTACCAACACCATTTTTCTTGTCAAGTGAACATTACTTGAGATGAATCATCTTCCATAATGGGTGTTATTGTCCAAACTGAGCCAGTAGGGAGGAAGTTGTTAGAAGGATATCCTCAAACCAAGGAGTTGTTGTAGAAAGTACATTGGTTACAATTTATAGAGAAATTTAGCAATTTACACAGGGAGGTGACGAAGGCTTTTTCACGTTATTTTGATGGGATAGAGGTTGAAATAGGAGACATCAAGTTCACCATAATGGAGTCCCTAATCACAGAAGCTACTGAATTACCCATAAATGGAGAAAATTAGTTCAAAAATAGAGGGATCGATGTGGAATATTGGAAAGTTTTCCTAAAAAATCCAAACATGGACACCACCATCTTCAGGAAAGGTATTCCTAATACAACCCTTAAGTGTAAATGGAGGAATTTACTCCTTGTACTTCAAAAATTTATTGCTTGTGAAGGTTGGTTTGGATACATGTATTTCTACCACATTAGGATAATGATGAATTTTCTTAAGGAACACCAAATGAATCTTCCTTACTTCCTCTTACATAGACTTAGGCAAATGTCCATGAATGTTCAAAAGAAAATCAAATTCATAGACAATACCATGTACCATCATGGATTGATAAAGATCTTGATTGAGTTTCACCTTCACAGTGTAGGGGACAACTGGGAGAAGTTTCTGGTAAGGAATCATTCTGAATAAAAATCCCCTGAACAACCTAGCAGTAGTATAATCCTCATGGGAAGGAAGAGAAAAATGGAAACAATAAGAGAACAAGAACCGTAGTCTCAACAAGAATTATTAGAAAATGAACTACCCATAGTGGATATTTTGCAAAATATGAAAAAAGGAAATCTTATAAGAAAGAAAGCTAGCAAAAGAACATAGGATTTACCACAAACCAAGATCCTTCCTCAGGAAAAGAAGCCAAAAACTAAAAAGAGGAAAGCATAGGGTTCAGCGACCTTAGGACTAAGGAGAAGTACCAGATTGAACATAGTGCAACAAGCAGTCTCAGGAGCTACATAATATATTGATATTGAGGAGAGGGAGCCGACTAAAGACCCTGAAGGCTCTCCAAAAAGAGCAACAAAATTGTCACCAAGGGTGTCATCACCACCCTGTAGTTTACCTCCAAGAATTCCAGTGCATAGTCCAGGTGTTGATCCTATTCAACAAGATATTTATGACTACATAGAGTCATTAGAAAGGAAGGAAGCAACAACTAAAGAATAAATCCAAAGTCCATGAGAAGTAAGAAATTAGTTCAATGAGCCACAAGAACCTTCATCATCTAATGTTTTAAAGCAAGATATCTTTGAGATGGAGACATTGAACAGATATCTCAAAAAATGAAAATCAGACATCGAAAGCATAGAATGGGATTCAAATTGCAAAGAGTGCCAACCTTATTCTTCATTTGAGTTTGTGGTACAAAAATAACAAAAAGTTGAAGAAAGAAAATAGGGCAATGCAAAGAGAAATCATCAACCTAAAATATAAGATCCTCTTGAAGAAACCATGAATGCAAGTGGTTGCAAGAAAGAAGAAGAAAGTGAATCCTGAATGTCATAACCAGAGGGCATAAGAGAATGACAATAATGAATTGTATGAGGACATACAAAACCTCTGGCTTGGGGGAATGTAAAATCCAAGAACGACCTTACCTTCACACCCTTTTTGCCTACACTTCTTCCTTTTTCCTATACCTATCACCTAAATAAATGCAATAGAAACAAGGTTTTGTTAACGTAAGCACTTACATGTCCACTTTTCCATATTTTGTTTATATACCTTATTGTTTTATTAAAATTTTCATTCAACTATGGAATTGGCCTATTTTTGGAACTAATCTATATTTCCATAGCTACCTCCATTGTTGACAGGGTTCAAGTGCACCAGCTAAGAAAAAGAAGATACGGATGGATGAGGAATATTCCCTCATGGATTCTTTCCTATTCTCTCAAGTGAATCCTTCAAGAAGATTGCACTGTAACACGATCAACCACAAAGACAAATGCAAGATTATGTGCCGGGACAGAGTCCGAATTTTCAGAAATATTATCGATTTGCTTTTCCAAATAGAAAATCGATTATTTAGTGATATAGTTTGTTTAATAGGGATCATAATAAAGATATGTAGGCTTAAATCTCTCATACTGTTACTTGGAGAAATGTTATAAGAGAAATGGCCGCTCTGTGTTTTGGTGCACGCCGCTATATGTAAATTTTGAAGAACATCGTGTTGAACTTGTTTGTGGGTAATAGAAATGACTCATATTTTCCATGCTGCATTGATTGGAGACTGTAGACTGTCTTGTGGAGGACCCCTACGTTCAGTACTAGTCTTTGATCAATTGCAAATAGATTTATTTGATTTCTTAAAGTTAAATTATGGATGCTCTATTTTATATTTTGAAATGCAGTATAATGGAATTCATTATTAAACTGTTTCCTACATAAGAAATTTTCTTTTCTTTATACCTAGCATAATCCTGTTATTTCATTTCATTTTTACCTGGTATAGCTTGATCATCTCATTTGATTTCTACCTAGTGTAATTCAACTGCCTTATTTCAAAGCTTAGTTGTTTTCCAGTTTATCAATTTTTACTTCTTGTTTGAGTGAAGTTGCATTAGTTAAAGAGTGATAGTATTTTCCTTGGCAATTAAGTTCACACATCATTCATTTTCAATTTGATAGAATAGATCTCTCTTGAACATAGTAATCTAGTTTGGTTGCAGCATAAAATTCAAGATAAAATAAAAAACATCTAGCATAGTAGAGTTTAGGATCACTCTCCAACCATCCACAAAACTTTATTCAACTGAGATTAATTTTTAGGTTAACCAACTAACAACTTTAAGAACAATACTCTAATATAGTCAATAATGTCATCTCCATACTAATTCTAAGTTTAGAACTTAATAATAACATAGATATCTTAATGACATAAAACAAATTCTAGCACATATAGTGCACTTGTGATTCATCGGTATACCTACCCTGGTCTATAATTTATGCTGACAATTTAAGAACATTAAATTCGCTAAACAAACACAATATGTGGAACCAAACTTCTTCTTTGCTTACATGAGTGTTTGTCATGTATTCTGCCTCTATAGTTTATAGTGACACTACAGACTGTCTCTTGCTCATCCAACTGACTGCACCACCAAATAGGTTAAATACACACCCACTTGTAGATATTCTCTTACCCAGATCTCCAACCCAGTCTACATCAACAAATCCATGAATGTCCAAAACTCTTATCTAATCACGGTCTTCCTTGGTAGCACAAACAATATTCACTACTGCCACATAAATACCTGAAAACTTGCTTCACTATTGTCAAATGATCCTTGCATAAATCACAATACTGAATACACTCACGTATAGAACATGGTACATGTCCTCTTTCTCTTCTTGACATATCTTGGGACACTCTTCAACATATAACTTTAGACCTAAAGGAATATGAACCTTCACTGGTTTAGTATCCTGCATATTAAACCTCTGCAATATTGTCTCGATATACTTCCTCTAGTTTAATGAGAGCCTCGTATTTTCCCGATCTCATTTAATTTCCATGCCCAAAATATAGTTTGCATCACCAAAAGTATTTTGTCTGGAATTTGGAGGATAGTTGGCTCTTCAATTCCTGGATAATTTCTTTTTTATTTCCAATTAGAAACATATCATCCACATACAAGACCAAATAAATAGCACGATCACTAATTAAATTAAAATATACACAATGACCTTATTTGCTTTTGTTGAAGCCAAGTCCCCATATCTATATATATATATATATATATATATATATATATATATATATATATATATATATATATATATATCAAATTTCTGATACCACATCCTTAGTGACTATTTTAACCCATACAAAGACTTTTTTAACCTGCATAATAGTTCTTTCTTAGCGTTCACTGCAAATCCTTCACATTTCTTCATGTAGATATCTTCTTCCAGATGCTCATGAAGAAATGTTGTATACACATCCATTTGTTCTACATCAAAATCAAAAGTAGCAGTAACAGATAAAAGTAATATAATAGAAGCTATACATTTTCAATAGGAGAAAAAAGATCTCCAAAATGAATTCCTGACACTTGGGAATAACCTTTTGCTACCAACTGAACTTTTTATTTCTCCACCCATGGGTTTCCTTTTATCCAATAACTCCATCAGATCCCAAGCATCATTTTTGTGCAAAGACACCATTTCATCAACCATGGCCTCCTTCTAGAGTTTGACATCCTTTGAATCTACTGCTTCCTTGACAGTTTTGGGATCATCATCAGTAATAGATAAATAAAAATTTGAATAGAAAGCACTTGGAATATACCTTTCTGGTTGCCTTCTTTCTCGAACTGATCTTCTCATAGCTAGATTTTTTTCCTCTTCAACTTCTGATTCCTCTTCTGTTGTAGAGTCTGATTCGTCCTCCTTTAGTTGAAACTCTATCTTCTTAAGTTACTTTGGTAGGATTTCATGCTTAATAACATATTTTACCTCTCCAAACATGACTTCGTAGCTATACACAACCTTCATTGCTTCTGGGTTACAAAGATTATAGCTTTTTAAACCATCCTTATACCCAATAAAGATGCACCTTTTAGATTTACTATCCAACTTTGTTCTTTTCTCCTTTGGAACATGTACATATGCATCGCATACAAATACCCTCAGATGTGAAAGAGATGGTTTCTTACTAGTCCATACCTCTTGTGGCATTTTATCCTTCAACGCTGATGAAGGTGATCTGCTGACTAGGTCACATGTAGTCTCGACCGTCTCTATTCAGAATTCCTATCCTAACCCGATACAACTCAGCATACTTCTTCCCTTTTCCATCAACTTCCTTTTCATTCTTTTTGCAACTCCATTTTTCGAAGGTGTGTATGGAGTAGTCTTCTTTTGTGATATACCACACATCTTACAGAACTATTCAAAATCCTTCTTGCAAAACTCTCCACCGTTATCTTCTTCTCTGTCTGGTTTTACACCAAAGCCTTAAATTCCTTAAACCTGTCAAATACTTCATATTTATTCCTGAAGAAATATATCCATGTATTTCTTGTGAATTCATCTATAAATGATACATAGTAAACATACTTACCCAGTGATGCAATTGACATAGGTCCGAACACATCACTGTGCACACGCTCTAATATTTGTTTCGGCCTCTTCGTACTAGAGGGGAAACTCACCTGATTCTGCTTCCCATATACACAATTTTCCCAAAAATAAAAATTCAGAGAGAAATTCAATGTACCTTCTACCATACCATTACCATGAATTACCCAAAGGCCCTTCTCTCCAATATGTCCAAGCCTTTCACGCCATAGCATGGCCTTTTCTCGAGAGACCACTAGATTTTCTGATCCACTTTCAAGAACCACAGAACTGTTGCACCCATCAATAATAGTGCTACTCTAAAGCTTGTACAAAATTCCAATCTAAACTCCCTACATCAATACCAGTGCTCCTCGAACAAAAATCGGATATCTAGCCAATGCATGAATATGGAGAACACCCACGTGCTCTAATCCTTCCACCTATCAACCCCAACTTGAATTTTCTGCGATTTAAGATTCTAGCCTTTTCTTCATCCCCTTCGAAGACATCACCACCATCATATTTATCATACTCATGGAACCACTCCCTATGGAGAGTGAAGTGAAAGGATGTGCCCGAGTCAATCAACCATGCTTCGTGATTTACATGTGTAGTTGAAGAAGAGTACAAGTACACATCCCCACCTTCATCTGAGGTAGTTTTCGCCTCTGCAGGAGGAGCATCATCATATCCCTTTCTTTATCAAGAGATTTAGATCTGTAGTCCTTTTCGAAGTGCCCTTCCTTTCAGCATTTCCCACACCACTTTACAGGTGTTCTTGGAGATTTAGATCTCCCACTCGAGGGCTTACTCTTTTTTTGTTCTGGGACCATCATCGTATAGATAAGGCACCAAAATTATGGCCCTCCATATTTTTCTGTCTCATCCACTCCGACAGCAAGGATGAGACAATTTCATCAAACTACAAGGCAATTGCATTGCTACCTATTGCAACAACTAGACTATCCCACAAATCTGGTAGAGAACAAAACAAATTGATGCACTTATCTTCATCTGAAATTTTTATATCAACAAATAATAAATGGATTAACACAGTATTAAATGTGTTTAGATGATTTGTCACCAAGTCTCCATACTTCATCTTCAAGTTATACAACTGTTTCCGAACGAACAATTTATTCACCGGAGACTCAGATTGGTACAAAGTCCCTAACTTGTCCCACAAATCCTTTGTCAAAGCTTTCCCTGATACATTAAACAATAATGAATCTAGGATACACAACCTTATTGTGCTCTTTGCCTTCTTATCCAACTACGTCTAGTCTTCAGCGGATATTTCTGTTGGTCTAGTACATAGATCTACCATGATCCACTGATATTTATCCACTAGCATATCCTCCATCTTGAGTTTCCATAACTCAAAACTCTGACCATTAAATTTCTCGATCTCTATCTTTCCATTGCTCTTCATCTTCTTTCGCAACAAGAATTGATCCCATAGATCTCCCACTGAATAGGGTCTACCATATGCCCGCGAAAAACCCCTCAACAACAAAGGTGTCCCCTTGAAGTAGAAACAATTTTGATACCAAATGTAGGTTTTAACCCCCTACTGACATTACCTTCATACAGATTCTAAAAATAGAAAATAAACAATGGCGAGAGAATAAAACATAAAATAAATATACACATAGATTTTCTCCTAGATCCCAAAACCGAGACTACTAGAATGATTTTTCATTATATTCCTTTCAATGCTACAATACATATATATACAGGCCAAAGCATCCATAAAACCCAATCTATTAACACTAGATTAGAACATCACCGTAGTTCCCTTGACCAGATCTACAAAATACCATGGGCAGAAAACCATCATTCCCAAAACCATGTGTGAAAAAACATGAAAAAACCATAGGTAGGTCTGCCAACATAATATAGGGTCCACTTGTTTTTTCCCCAGGATGTTGCCCCGGACCCTGCAGAGGGGGGCTACTGCCCCACTCAAAGCCCCCAACATGTGGGGATTTTTCCTCGCTTGTGACCCCACCACTGTGCCCAGTACACCGAAGGGTGGGCTTGTTGTCCCCCCTCTAACCCCCCAACTTCAGTACTAGGGATAGTCATGGAAAGAATATAACACACACCAAACACGTTGAAGCAACAAAAGAAATTGTGTGGCTCATGAAAATTCTAGAATATTTGCAAGAGAAACAAGTGCATTCAACTCCTCCTTTGATTGACAACACTTTTGTAATAAAGTTGGAAAAGAACTCAAAGTTCCATGATCAAACGAAGCACATCAATAGAAAATACCATTTGATTTGGCACCATGTTGAGGCCAAAACAATCCACTTATGACATTGTTCCAGAAATGAGCAGACTACATATATCTTCACCAAAAGCACTTGTAAGGGAAAAGTTTGAAATATTCAAAATGATGTTTGGACTCACCAAAATCCATTCAGATTAAGGGGGAAATGTTGACACCTAATCTTTGGGATTTGGAAAAATTATTTAAATATTGTAAATAAAAAAAATAAAGGAAGTTAAACTATGAAGAGACATTGGGAGATGAAACCAAATAGTCTCCCTCTCCTTGTATATATTCATATTCTCTCTTAATGAGAAACAAAATTTGATTCAAATTTATATAGCTGGTTTGATAGGAAAGATACTTAGAATAATAACATTAGGTAAATGAGAGAAGTAAAAATATGACAGAATTATAACAACCACAATTGTTTGACATTTATTTACCATTTTATGCCATGCGAAGCATGAAGGGGCTTGCACAAGATGATTGAAGAAGTCTAGTCATAAGACAAGGGTAATGTGTAGCACATGGAATGAACGAATGAGGGTAACATGAAAACATGTAGAGATGCACCCATTAGAATGAGTTGAATCGGCTAGAGTGGACATGGCGAGTGTTTGTTATAGGGGGCTTGACCCAGGTTCAGAGTATGTTGTGCACCAACAAAACCCTCAACTACTAGTCCTTTCGACAACGACCTGTAAGCAGATCGTAGTCTCACCCAAATCAGTTATGGGAGGCTACAGAACTAGGCTTCTGCAACTGAAGGGATATCCGTGCAATGACGTTGTTTATTTACTTCTACTTTATATTGATCCTATAACTTTTCATGCATAAGAAATTCGCGCGAACGCTTAACTTAATAGATTTTCATTAAACCCATAAATGTTAACAATTAATATTATAACCCACAGTTCATCGCATAAATCAGTGGAAAACATACATAAATAGATGCATAATAGTAGACAAAAAAAAAATAAAGAGTTGTAAAACTTTTCCAAAACATCCTTCTTTATTAAACATATCTTTAGTTACAATAACTTCTCGGACCTACACGCTTAGTTGCAGGTGGTGTATGCACTCATTTGTAGCTCTACAATGCCTCCATGCACTCAGCTGTAGAGCCTTCTCCAAAATATATAAATATACAAGCCTAAATATCTCTTCTATTTTGAATTATGAATTGATTTTTTTGTAGCTAAGATATTACACCTCCTTAAGTACATTACATTCTTACAAAAACCATGGTCCACAAAACTAGGACTATTACCCGATACCCGTTACAAAATAAGGGCTTATTCCCCTCCCCAAAGCCCTAAAATTACACATGATGAATATATCTTTGCCAGCTTCGCACAATCCATTGCTTCCTCTACAGAGTCTTTTGCCATAATTTGGACTAAGTCAGACCATGCCCAATAGACCCCCAACACTCACCCGTGACTCATCCCGAGTCACTCAGATTCGATGCCCTTGATCTTTGTTGTGATCACAATATATGTTGCATTTTGCCGATGGACTGTTTTTGTGAGCAATTTTTCTTCTTGATGTGCCTCCTTCACCAAAGCTTCTGTAGTAGGGCCAACAATATTTTCCAGTATTTTTTATTCTCTTCTCTTCAATTTCTTTAGATGTTCATCCACTTCCCATGAAAGTTGTAGGGCTTCCTCTTACCATTTTTGTGTCCTTTCCTGCAAAATTTTTGCTTTTCTTTGTAGTTCATCGATCTGCGACTGTAGGTTCTTTTCTTATGTAATGATGGCAAGCCTCTGCAAGATCAGTAAGGTCTTCCCCACTACCAGTATCTCACTGCGCCTTTTCTACTTGGACTGCAATTATTCCTCAATCTTCAAGACATTTGGATCCTCTTGCAATGAGGTCTAAATCTGCATCATATCGTCGATCAATTTTCCACAATATACCACGTGTTAGATATGATATCCAATACTGTACTGATGTCCCTTTGTCTCTTCTCATGAACCTTTCATGGTGTGGTTGGCTACAACCTTATTCGTAACTCTGATATCTACACCTCATACTCAAATTTCAGCTTAGATATTGTATCCTTTGAGTCTTTGATAATGAGGGTGAGATTCACGACGTTTTCTACTGGTGGTGCATCCTCACAGACCTGCACGTCTCAAACTATGCTACAAGTTTCAACAATGGCCCTCTCCAACTGTTCTCATTGCTGCCTTTCTTCCTCCCTATCCTTGCACAACTTCTGTAGTTATTTCGACATCATTCCTTTATCTAACTCTGCCTTTGATTTCAACAATGACGTATGTTTTTCTCGTTCTTGTAATTCTGCGATGATACCTTGGTAACACAATGATATTCATTTGGACACTATGCCACACCTTAGCTCTCTCCTTGTCTATTGCTGCTTCAAACTGTAGTGCCTAAGATGGCACCTATAACATTTGAACCTCGAAAGTTGCTTCCATTAGTTGTTCTAGCTGAAACGACTGAGTTGCTTTCTATGGTTTTCTTACTATTTGTGGCAACACCTTTAGCTCTGTGATGCCCTACTCTACTTCAGCCAAGATCACTTTGCAATGGTCATTGATCTTATCGCAGGATTTTGTATTGATTTCCTGGAGCTTCTCCACTATTTCATCAATCTCCCCATTAGTGAGGATGAGTGGTGTCATTCCCTTACCCTTTTCAGTCTTCTGCTTCTTTCTGTTATGCTCTTAACCTGCAAACTGATACCCAAATACAGAATATGCGAAGAAAAGATACCCAGAACACAGAATAGCAATGATTTTATTATTCAGAGAGTAATGTTCACTTGCCTCTTCGAGGGGGCAACCTCCAATAGAGCAGAGCTCGACTACAAAATAAGACACAATGCTCCTCGCAGGGAGTCTCTATCCTTTATATATGACTCATACATGCAATACCATGGGCCAATACCGTGGGTATTATTAATACCATCTATATAATACTACGGCCCATTTGCAACTAACTGTGGTCCCGTCATTAATTGCGGGTTAACCACTTACAAATATTAATATGGGCTTCATTGACTCTTGACTATGACGTGATCCCATGACATAAATAAGGGGGTTAGGGTGGGACCCTAACATGCCCTCCCCCTTAAGACTAGCCTTGTCCTCAAGGCTGAAGCTGCGGAAACTGCTGAAGAATAGTGGCTGGTTCCCAAGTTGCATCTTCCAGAGAGGTGTCTTTCCATTTGACAAGGACTTCCTTAATCATGCGGCCGCGCAGGTGCTTGTCTCGTGTGTCTAGAACCTGTTCGGGTTGAATCCAGATTGACCCTTCTTCATCCAATTCAGGTAGACTGGTTTGAACTCGGCAATTGTTCCCAATCACTTTCTTGAGGCACGATACATGGAAAACTGGATGGATTTTTGGAGTAGGTGGCAAAGCCAACTTGTAAGGCACTTCTCCAATGCACTGAAGTACTTGGTATGGTCCGTAGAATTTTGGAGAGAGCTTTTGACAACCCTTGTCTTTGAGTGATGTTTGCTTATATGGTTGCAGCCTCAAAAAGACCTGATCCCCTTCTTGAAATTGGTGCTCTGAATGATGCTGGTCGACCTGTTGCTTCATGCGGTTCTGAGCTTGATGAAGATTCTCTCTAAGATGGGCGAGCATGGTTGCGCAGTGTTGTAGGAGTTGATCCACTGCTTGTACTTTGGAGCACCCCTTGAGATAAGAAGTAGGGGAAGGCGGAAGTTGACCATACACTACTTCATAGGGAGTCATTTTGGTGGTGGCATGATAGTTGGTGTTATACCACCATTCGGCCAGAGGTAACCACTGTACCCAAAGGTGTTGCTTTTCTGAAGTGAAACACCTAAGGTAGGTTTCTAGAAATTTGTTGACGGTTTCAGTTTGACCATCCGTTTGCGGATGATAGGAAGTATTGAGTTTTAGTTGAGTGCCTTGTATCCTGAAAAGTTCCTGCCAAAAATTACTGGTGAAGATCGGGTCGCGATCAGACAGAATAGAAGTGGGCATGCCATGCAATTTGAAAATCTGATATATGAAAGATTGAGCGACCAAAGTTGGTGTAAACGGATGGGGTAGGGCACAAAAATGAGCATACTTCGACAGTCGGTCCACAACCACCATGATGACTGACTTGTTCCCGGACTTTAGAAGACCTGTAATGAAATCCATAGAAACCTCTGTCCAAATTGATGTCGGAATGGGCAATGGTTGTAATGTGCCTGGTGTGTTGATAGTTTCCCCTTTGTGGCGTTGACAGACATCGCATTCTGCTACGAAAGTAAGGATGTCCTTTTTCATGCCTGTCCAAAAAAATGATCTTCTGGTGCGAGCATACGTCTTCTGAAACCCCAAATGTCCTGCAATGGGAGATGAGTACAATTCTGCCAAAATGCGATTTTTGAGGGGGGATGTTGGTGCTATGACGACTCTGTCCCTGTAGCGAAGAATATCATCCTGCCACGAGTAGCCCTTGGTGGAATTTGGATCTACCTGCAATTGAGAAATGAGTTGGGATAGCCCGGGGTGTGAAAACCATTCCTTGCGAGCCTCTTCAATCCACTTTGGAATGGGGAGGGAAATTGCTAGCAGAGTACTTTCTTCCTCAAATTGGCGAGATAATGCATCTACTACACTATTGTCTTTCCCTTTCTTGTAAATGATCTCATAATCATATCCTAGCATTTTGGCGAGCCATTTATTTTGTTGTGGGGAGGATAGGCGTTGCTCCAAAAAATATTTAAGACTGTGATGATCTGTGCGGATTTGAAAACGTCACCCCAATAAGTAAGGTCGCCAGGTCTTGACTGCATGTAAGATGGCCATCATTTCTTTTTCGTAGGTAAATTGGCCCAGATTCCTCCCACTTAGTTGTTGGCTTGTGAAGGCCAAAGGTCGCCCTTCCTGCATTAAGACCGCCCCAATACGTGTCCCCGAAGCATCACATTCAATGACAAAGGATTTGGTGAGGTCAGGTAGTGCTAAGACTGGAGTGGAACACATGGCGTTTTTGAGAGCGGTAAATCCCTGTTGTGCTTCCTCGTTCCAGAAGAAGGAATTTTTCTTTAGGAGTTGAGTGAGGGGCTTTGCTATGCGGCCATAGTTGCGAACAAATTTACAATAATAGCCTGTGAGACCCAAAAATCCTCTCAAGCTCTTCAAGGTCTTAGGTTGAGGCCATTCTTGCATTGCCTGGATCTTTTTGGGGTCCACCTTGACACCTTCACGCCCCACAATGTGGCCCAAATACTCAACTTCTTCCATGCCAAACAAACACTTGGACATCTTGACAAATAATTTATGCTTGCAGAGTAGTTGCAAGAGTAGATCTACATGCTGAAGATGTGCAGCCCAAGTGCCACTATAGATGAGGATGTCATCGAAGAAGACAAGGAAAAATTTCCTGAGATATGGTTTGATAATGTGATTCATAAGGCTCTGAAAAGTAGAGGGGGCATTACAAAGACCAAATGGCATGACCAGGAACTCATAATGGCCTTCATGAGTTCTGAAAGCAGTCTTGGGAATGTCGAATTCCTTCATGCGAATTTGGTGGTAGCCTGAGCGAAGATCCAACTTAGTGAAGAATTGAGCTCAATTGAGTTCGTCCAGCAAATCGTCAACCACCGGGATGAGAAATTTATCTTTGACTGTCAACTTATTGAGGGCCCTGAAGTCGGGACACATCCACCACTCCCCGTCTTTCTTGAGCACCATGACCACTGGGGATGAATAAGGACTAATGTTGGGACGAATGACACCTGCTTCCAAAAGTTCCTTGATTATTTTTTCTATTTCATTCTTTTGGGTGAATGGATATCTGTATGGCCGCACATTTGGGGGTTGGGCCCCTGGAACCAAGGTGATGCTATGATCATGTTCCCCTCGCGAGGGTGGAAGCTCATGAGGCTTGTCAAAGACCGACAGATGGTTATTTAAAATCTGTTGCATCTCAGGATGAATTGGCAGAGACTTGGTTTTGACGACCTGGATGGCATTAAATTGAGCTACCACTCCATGATGGCCCTTTTCTAACAATTTTTCCATCCTATGCGAGCTGATGATAGAGGGGGCTCCCGCCTAGAGTCCACGGAGGGTATGTGTGGAGTTGTTCTGCTTAAAACTCATATATAACTCCTGGAAATCCATTGTGATTGGCCCAAGAGTGCGGAGCCATTCAGCGCCGAGGACAATGTCGCAACCCCCCATGTGTATGGCAAACATGTGGGTTTTCAACTGATAATCCCCCATTTGAAGTTTGACATTTTCACAGCGGCCTTCACATTTCATTGTGCCCCCATCCACAATTTGGACTTGGAAGTTAGAAACTGCTCGTACAAAACAATGCACTGCTTCTGTGACTTTTTGATGGATGAAATTATGTGTACTTCCACTATCAATCAAGACTACTACTGGGTGATGTTTAAGAAAACCTTTGATTTTGAGAGTTTGAGGGGAAGAAATCCCTGCCAATGCATGCAATGAAATAACTGGTTCGTCAGAGACATTGTCCTTTTGGTTGTCTTCTTCTAGCGTCTCATGTTCCTCAAGTGGTGGATCTTCCTCTGTTGAGCTGTAGTCAATGACATCAATTTGAAAAAATTTGGGCTCCTTGCATTTATGACCTAGGGAGTATTTTTCATCACAGTAGTAACATAGTCCTTGCTTTCTTCTTTTGGCCATTTCCGCAGGTGACATCTTTTGGACCTTAAGTGTTTGAGTCGTGTTGTGAGCTTGTGGGGGGCGACCTTTAGTGGAGAAATTTGGGCAACTGTATTGGGCTGCTAATGCACGTTCCACATTACGGGCTACCTTGCAAGCCTCTGTCCATGTGGGAGGGTGGTGCAGTAAAACTTGAGCTTTGATGGCTTCTTTAAGACCGCTGATAAAACATTCCATGTAGAACACATCTGAGAGACCCCAAGTGCAGAAGGCTAAGGCTTGAAAAGCTATAATATATTCATCCACTGTACCTGTCTGTCGGAGCTTAGTAAGACGACCCAAAAAAGAGGTTTCCTGTTCAAAGCTGTCTTGAAGAGCTTTTGTAAATTGGGTCCAAGTCCTAAAAGGTCCGTTGCAACGTTGATTCTATTCCCACCATTACCACCTTTCATTGTCCAAGTACATGCTCCCAAACATAAGCTGAGTCGCATTATCTAAGATGCGATTCAGTTTGAAATACTGCTCCATTTGTGCTATCCATGCTGACGGGTGAGAACCATCAAATTTATCCATATCCAACTTGGGAGGTCGCTGACTAGGTTGTTGGTGGGTGTGCCAGACGTGAGGAGAGTGGCTAGACTCACCCTCATTGTATTCATTGCCATTATACGCCTCCTCGTGGGCTTGCTCCTTGCCCTTCGGGATTAATTGCTGGACCTGGATACATAGTCCGTTAAGTTGATTGGTGAGGGTTTGCATGGATTCTTCAAGTTTGTCCATCCTTTCATTGGCCATCGCTTGGGCTCTAGTTTCTACCATACACCAACCTGATGAACAATTGGGACCGTCTAAAATTTTTTTCACTAATAATTGAATGGTACCAGCGTGCTCAGCTCATTGTCCTGATTCTGATGGGCTAGATCACCAATAAGCGCCCCGGAAGATTTTTTTTTTCTTTTTTTTTTTTTCTTTTTTTTTTTTTGTGAAAACTTCTAACAGAGTTTTACTCCTTCTTGATCAATACTGCAGTCGCCAAATCCTCAAAATGTCAACGCGGCCAAAAGTCCTGCGAAAATTATACCCCGGTATAGGAACCCTTCACAACAAATCCGATCTGGTGGATCTGAGAGATCTGAATGGCGGATCGGATAGCTCTGGGCAGCGGAACAGACTGCTGCTGCGGATCGGTTGGATCTAATAGATCAGAATGACTGATCTGCGAACTCGAGACTGCGGGACTGATGTCTGTTGCTGCTATTGCACTCCTTTGCACAAGCGGATCTGATATAGATGATGTGCGATCCCCCGATATAAAAGGGAACTATGGTCTTGAGGAGTGTCAGGTGCTACAAATCGCAATATACATAAGGGTGGCAGTAGTACTCGGCCCAATGTTTCAGGGCTCTAACTAAGGAGGATCTACCGTACCCTTAGCCATACAACCCGACTACCCTATCGTACGGGCGAGTAATCTCTCCGAGTGCTGTTCTCAGTGTACTGTAGCCACAAGACGGCCGACGATTTATCTATGGCAAGGTTTCAAGGGAGCCTAGGGGGCTTCCGATATACCCAGAGGGTATGTGGAAGACAGTTCGTTCACGGTTCTGTCTAATGCGCTACTACTCGAAGGGGTACCCACAGGGGTTACAAGGGAGTCCAACAGACGTGACCACCTCTTGTATTTCCTGCGTGCATGCCTCCCCAAATTCGCAGGTTTATGCGCTCAACGACAGATCTCGTGGTTTAAAGATGCTGGAACACGTCTCTAGCCGAATTTTTTTTTTGCTAAGAATTGGAGATCCCACCGGCCCTCAAAAGTGCTCTGATACCACTTGTTATGCTCTTAACCTGTAAAATGATACCCAAATACAGAATATGCGAAGAAAAGATACCCAGAACACAGAATAGCAATGATTTTATTATTCAGAGTGTAATGTTCACTTGCCTCTTCGAGGGGCAACTTCCAATAGAGCAGAGCTCGACTACAAAATAAGACACGATGCTCCTCACAGGGAGTCTCTATCCTTTATATATGACTCATACATGCAATACCACGGGCCAATACTATGGGTTTTATTAATACCATCTATCTAATACTACGGCCCATTTGCAACTAACTGTGGTCCCGTCATTAATTGTGGGTTAACCACTTACAAATATTAATATGGGCTTTATTGACTCTTGACTATGACGTGATCCCATGACATAAATAAGGGGGTTAGGGTGGGACCCTAACACTTTCTTGGTCTCATATTTATGACAAAGGGTGATTTTTCTGATACCTCCACATCTTCGTGTTCTTGTCCTTGCCCTTTTTCCTTTGTTTCTACTTTGACATCCTTCTTACTCATATCCACACCCTCCATGGTACCCTTCCCTCTTCCAACTGCTCCATTAGATGGAGTCATAAAATCTTCTAGCCAATCCTGAACTATTACGAGGAGATCATCCTTCGTTACCAAATATGGTAATGGATGCCATGTCTCTGTTGGATCTTCTATCACTTTCACATACACCCTATCAAATTCTGCCTTGAACTCCATGATGTGACTATACTGCTTATACAAGCTCAATGAAAGTCTTGTATACTGATTTACTACCATGTGAAAATCCATTGACATCAACACGAAGAAGATTTGATTCTCTGTTTCTCAGGTCACCTCTTTCATGAACCAAAGCAAGGCATACCTCGTTGCTTCACATACATCTACTTCCACATTCAAAAATTGAGAATCTTTTAGCTCCTTCCATGCAACCAGCGTGATAAAAATTAGTAACTAGGCATAGTGAAAGGTCTTGCATTCTTCCTTCGTCTCCCTACAATCAGCCGAAAATTCCTTACATAGGTACAAAGACGATTTGAACTGGACTCCCTTCTTGCACTCCTCTACCAACCATTTGTTGGTTATAGAGGGCTTGACCCAAGTTCAAAGTGTTTTTCACACCAACAAAACCCTCAACTACTGGCCCTTTCGACAATGACCTAGAAGAAGATTGCAGTCTCACCTGAAGTAGTTATGGGAGGCTACAAAACCAATCTTCTGCAATCGAAGGGATATCCTCACAGTGGTGCCAAGTATTTACTTCTACTTTATATTGATCCTATAAATTCACATGCATAAGAACTTTGCGGAGACAATTAACTTAACAGATTTGTAGTAAACCCATAAACCCTAATAATTAACATTATAACTCATAGTTATTCACATAAATCAGTGGAAAACCTACATAAACAGATGCATAACAATAGACAATAAACACATAAACAATTGCAATACTTTGCCAAAACTGCCTTCTTTATTAAACATATCTTCAATTACAAGCACTTCACGGGCCTGCACACTCAGCTGCAGGTGGTCTACGCACTCAGCTGGAGACTCTTCAGGGCCTCCGTGCACTCAACAATGAAGCCTTCTCCAAAATATAGAAAGATACAATCCTAAAGATATCTTCTATTTTGAATTATGAATTTCTTTTTTTTCCAACATATTACACCTCCTTAAATACATTACATTGTTATAAGAACCATGGACCACATAACGTGGATCCACAAAACTAGGAATACTACCCCATACCCATTACAAAATAAGGGCTTTGTCCCATCCCCAAAGCCTTAAAAGACTACACAATGAATATATCTTCGCCATCTCTACACGGTCTGCTCCTTCCTCTGCGAGGTATTTTACCACAATTTTGACCAAGTTGGACCATGCCTAACATCATGATAGTGCATGAGTCAAGTGAGCACAAATAAGCACATATGACTATTGAGACAGGTTGGGCCAAACTATCATTTGGGAAAAGTATGTAATACAAAACATTGACCCATTCGAAATGGAAGAATGCAACATTCTTCAATTTTCGAATGATCAATTGTAAATGCAACAACATAGTTGGCTAAGGTAACAAGCATTTGGGAAAGTACCATTTGGATTATAAGTGCTAAAGTGAGACAAATAGTTGGTGAAGGCGTTAGAGAGGAAATGCATAAGTTTATATTGGTTTGGATAGTATGTAATCACCCAATGTCTAGCATGATTGGGTTGGTCATTGCACAAGTCATTACATGATTTTCTTACATGACATAGTGTAGAGAGATAAGTTCTTGCTAGTTAGAGGCAAAGTTGAGCATGCAAACACAAGAAAAATAAATACAAAATATTTTTCTTGAATAAATAATTTATATTCATTAATTATTCTCTCATATACATCCATCAAGATATGACTATTCTATCTTCTTGCTTCACATTACAATGACCCAACAACAAGTATATAAACACCAAATGTTTTAAATATGGAATCATGAAAACTCTAACTTTCCTTTCTTCATGAAAACTAAGACTTCACGATTTAACTAACTTTTTCTAACTTTCCTTTAACTTAACTCAATGTTTTTCTTTTTCTTGACTCAACTTTTCTAGACAAAGAACTAACCTTCTAACTCTGGCTCACTTGACTTCTAATATTATACTCGAATTGCATTCCTTAACTTAACTCTACTCTTCATGCATTGTATGCATACAGGAATAATTACTATTTCTAAAATTCCACCTTAATTACAACCAAATGAATTAACCTTAAATTAATCGTGACTCAACTATGCCTGCTACACTTACAATAAAAAATTCTCTCAATTTTCTTTTTACAATGTAGTTTTTTCTTTTTCATTTCTTCCATATTCTATACCCTTGAAACTACTTAATTTTCAATTTCATTTTCTTGACGTAAGATCCATATTTCTTCACTTTCTACTACTGCAGTTTTTCTTTGACTTCTTTTATATTTGTTTTAAAAAAAAATTTAGGCTTTTAGAACCTATCTTTTAAGCTTCCTCTTAAAAGATTCGTTCACTCATGGACTACTACTAGAACTCTTCAACTTCAGACTATGAAATTTATCGTGCTTCTTCCGTTTTATATTCTTGATCTTCTTTCTGACATATTTCTTGATAGTAGAATTTTATCTCTTCATGACTCCATTCTTGAAAGGTTGTTTCAATACTTTCTTCTTCATCTTCAGAAAATTCCATGCCTTTTCCTACATCCTTTTCTATATCTTCTCTTTCAGATATAACTATAGCTCGACTGTTGTCCCCTTTACTTCGACACTGAAAAGCAATGTTAAAAAAATCTTCGTTATGCTCTGTAGTGATAGATTTATTTGCTTATTATTTCTTCTCTAACTCTGCAACTGCATTGAGGTTATCTTCTAGTGTTATGCTATAAATGGATATTCTCATCAAAAACTCATGAATCACTTTATCCTCTTCTTAATCATCAATTTCTTCTAGATCACGCACTGCTTCATGAATTTTTTTAACTATTTCTTCATAACTTGCTACTACAATGATAGATTCAACCTTAAATTCTTCATCAAACATAGCACTTTCCATATTTCCACAATCAATCTTTGTTTCAAAAAGGAGACCACAAATTTCATCAACATAATTTTTCTCCACTTAGTTGTGATATATTTGAGCATGCATGTGGTCATTAATAATTTCATCTTCAACAAATTCATCATTTGTTGTTGGATTCCTGAGAGATGCACTTTCAACTCTACAAACCATTACTTCACTTGAAACTTTGTCTTTGTTATTCTCAAACTTAAATGCCTCAAACGCTAATGCAAAGAGGTCATCATCAACTAGAATCATACCAACTCGATGACACATGTTATTCAATTATGTATTGGAAGCTTCACCATCATCAACAAGGTCTATTGTTGGATTCACCAATTCAAAACTCACTTTACAATCACCATCCACATGTGTCTCGTCACAGTGGGATTCCCCATCATACTCACCATCCATGTTATAGTGGGGTTCTCGAGAATCTATATTCTCTTGATCTATTTCACATGTAGAGGCTTCAACTTCGCACTTTGTAATATTTTATCTGTCTTCTTCATCCAAATGCATTTATGTATGATGGGTTTCAATTTTGTAGTATTTATGACCATCATCCACATTTGAGTGGGATTCTCCAAGCTTTGTTTTCCTCCAAGAGTCTTGCTCATTTACTCTTAGACTTGCAGTTAAATTTCTATTGATTATTCCACAGACTGTAACATAATTTGCTGCTTTATGTAACTTTCCTTTATACCAATTTCTACTTGTATGGTCTTCCATGATTCTTAGGAAGATGTAGCTTTTGCTGCCTTGTACACGTACTTCTCATCCAATGAATGTTTTATATGACCCAATAACAAGGCATCACATGCTTCATCATATGGATTATTAGACCGATACTCAATTAATTGTTTACATCGAAGAAAAGTTTCATTTTGACAGTTCCCAAAAAGTAAACTTTTTACTAGTAAATTTTGGAAGTGTTATCAGATCCATCCTGATCCATTCATCCTCAAATTGTTCTATTTTATCTACTTTCCTTTTAGATGCCCTGACTGTGGTGGTAACTTCTATGATCTCTTCGAAATACTTTGGCTCTTCAGTTCAATTTTTTTCTCTATTTTCTTTAGTCTTTCCTTGTGGCTGATGATTATCATCTTTCTTTTGTCTTTTGTCTTCTTTCCTCATTGTGTCAACCTTCTATTAATGAATTTCACATACACTTGATTATATTTAAAATTAAACATTTCAACCTTCACTTTAACAATGGCTCCCAATAACTACTAGCAACTTTTCTAAGTTCTTCTATGTAGATTCTTATGGAGTCTCATGGCTGCAACTTAATGTAACACCTTCCTCCCACATCTACCCAAGCAACCGACCAAATGGGGTAAACATGTGACAAGGGACTTCTATCATTATATTAAACCTCCTATGTGACCTTAAGGAAGTGGAATCAATGGAAACACAACATATAGACCTTCCACATTAGCCACAGGACTCCCAGGAACCATCCCAACCACTTAGGTGGCTAGCCCTTGGGTCCCACTAAGGTTTTAGACTAGTTGACCCCCAGACTCTACCATGATATGGACCTGGTAGCATGCAGGAGGCTCTGCACTTTTGCATGCCAAGGCATGCCAGTGTCTAGGCACTATTTTTCCCAATGATGTGCTAGAGTCCCCAGGATTTGAGCCACTTTTTCAAGCCCAAAGCCTAGGTCACTTCCTAGAATTGAATGACACCTTCAGATGACAAAGATAATAGGGAAACAATGATGCAAAAGTAAATACATGAACAAGCTCTTAACCAAACACCTACTAGACATGACAAACATTTCATCAAACATGTCACAGATATGTAATCTACAGGTGTAAACAAAAGATTTAAGCATACGGGTCTCATACTTATCTGAGAATCGCTAGGAAGCATTGTTCCCTTATCATTTGCTGCATTGTAATCTATTAGGTCATGGATACATTTTTCATTCATTTACAAGTAAAAACATGATGAGAGCCATACATTTCCACTATCATAAAATGTATACATAACCAACATAATAGCAACAAAATTTCCAAGGAATCACATCACTATGATCCACATATAAACCAATATAATACCCATAGAAACACAAGGATAAATAACCTCATATTAATGATGCAAAATTCAAACCTGGGATGGGAATACCACATTCCAACCAACGTGGCAATCCAAGCATGAATGTAGCACTCAAACCAAAAGAACCAACTAGGGCATCCTGAGGCTAAACCACCTCACCCTCATCAATAGAAGCTAGGCTTTATTGTAATCCATCCTGGATCACTAGGCCAACATAATAAACATGTAATAACAAGATTTACCATGACCTCCACCCGATCAGTAGGGAAAATAAACATGGATTCCACTAGATTTCTCCACCTACACTGTGAGTAATTTTCTTGTCTCCTAATCTCTCATGCTTTCCCGCAATCCACACTGGATCACTAGGCCCTAAATCAATACCCACTCTCTATGATTTACAGCATATCCCAACCCAAGATTACTAGGCCCAAAAGAGAGAAATCCACCTCTTGGCTTTACAGTATATCCTATCATTCATTGACAAGGATTCCTAGGCCCACCAAGGGAACATAATCCTGGCTTTACTGCAACCCACAATATGGCTTAGGGGTTACTAGGCCAATGGATTTATCATTATCCAGAGTGTGGTTCAGGGACCACTAGGCCATGTGTTCTATCATTTGAATATTCACCAAACCTTAGCTTCAAATCCATCTGGCAATCTAGCTCAACCAGAACATGAGAAACCCATCACACCATGGCTATCTGGAAATGGCAAGGGTAGGCTAAAAATACTATCACACGTGGAAAAACCCATTCTAGAACAATAAAAGAACCACATGAAATACCATGCATGCCAAATATAGCAAGTAAAATACATATGAAAATGGATATCTACAAAGAATATTGTTGTAGATGATTGATCCTACTCTTCCTTGCTTGCTCCCTCCTTCCTCTTGCCTTCTTTTCCTTTCTTGATCCAAAGCTAAAGTTCTCGAAGAAAATCTAAGTGTCCAAGAGTGTCAGAGAAAGAGAGAGAATAATAAGAAATCTCAAAATTCGAGCTAACAAAAGGTTACAAACTAATCCTAATAAGCCTTTTTATTAATTAGGCCTCTATTTTCTTCATTTTCCATTATTTCCCTTCATTTTCCTCCTCACATGCAACCTGTGACCTTTCACTTTCCTTTTATCCTAATTTCCATTATTATCATAAATAAATGTGCCAAAAATATCATTTTTCCTTTCCAGCGCCTTAGCCATTTCCTTTGCCAATTTCCTTAGCCACAATAAATGAATAAACACCCACACCAGGATGTTTGGCCCAACATTCAACTTGGAATAAGTATCCCATCAATCATGGTTATTATTTTTGGGTTTATCTTTTATTACATGGAATTTTCACCAAGGTTGTTGTAGAACCCTCCCCCTTAAGGGACACCGGCCTTAGTGTTCAAGCACACCTATGTCTCAGCAAAACTACAAAAAAGAAATTGTACTTCCCATGGAGCTTTATACCATAGCTCGATGCAGTATTTACAATGATCACCCTATTGAAAAGAAAACCAACATGACAAAATAACAACATGAAGAAATAAGGCATGACACCCATATTAAGGAATTTAGACTTCTGTGATCCATAACATTGTTAAGATAGTCTTCGGCAAAATCACATAACCAATCTTTTGTCGACGCGTTTCGAACCAACCAGTGTGGTTCATCGTCAGGACAAGTTGAAGAACCAGTCTGGCTTAGCTCGATTAAATATAGTGTGCAGAGACTCCAACGGCTAAAATTCTAACGACTAATTTGATCTAATGAACCTGGTCAAATCACTAAAATAGTTAATTAATATTTTTCTAGAAATAGTTAAAATTGGTAAAAAGGAATTCATTTGTTAATTTAAAATAAATAGATATATTATTAATATTATTTCTATTAATAGAATCTATAGTATAAATGGTTATTATATGTTAAATGATTTATTATTATTTATTATTTAAATAATTGAATAATACTAAATTAATTTAAAAATAGATATATTATTAATATTATTTCAAATCTCTAGTATAATATTAATATTTTAATTATAATGGTCATTATATAATGATATATTACTATTCAATTATATTATTAAATAATTATTATTTAATATTAATAATAAATAGATATACTATTAAAATGTTAGTTTAAAGATAAATAGATATATTATTAATATTGTTTCAAATATTAAGAGAATCTATAGTATGATATTCATATTTTAATTATAATGGTCATTATATAATATATATTAAATGATTTATTATTATTCAATTATTATTTAAATATACGTGAATGGTAATAAATCACTACTATTTTTATAATTTAGTTACATTAGGTAATTATGTAATAACTTAATGGTCCATTGGTAAGTTAGATTTCCATTATTTAGTTCTTTAAAATATATCATATTCATTATTTAAATATAATGGTCATTAAAATAAGTTATATAAAGTAATATGTTACCATTAATAATCGATATTTATTCAATATTTATTTATTCAAAAAATATATTAAAGTCAACTATGTCATAAGGTAAATATTATTATTATTTATAAGGATTAAGAAAGGGGGTCTTTATAGACATTGATAAAGGGAAACTCAATGTATAATTAATAAATCTATGAAAAAATAATAATAAATGCCCAATGGTATCATAAACCGGTTAAGGTTAATACACTAATAAGCCGAGACTGATTCCTAACTTATTAAAAACACTCCAAAAAATCAGACAAATCTGCCAAAAGAAAATTAAAGGAAGGGGAAGATAGAAACCCTAAGACCAAACAAAAACGGGGAAAGAGGAGGCTAGGAAGACAAGGCTGGGACCCAACAACTGCTGATCTTCCAGCCATCATCCCTATTAAGATTGTTTGGCCTTTTCTCAATCTCCAGGGCCTCTCTAAATTTACGATGGTGAAACTGCGCAACTTTGGCAATGACTTGAGCCTCCTCTATACATACATGATGCATAGTCTTCCCCGCATGCTCAGCCAGGGCCGAGGACTTGGTCCTACCATGTCTTAAATCCGCTGAATGCTCGCTAATCCTCTGATTGATAGAGCGACCAGTCTCACCAATATAAGGGGTGCCACAGGAACATGGAATGACATAGACGCCCTTCATGTCCTTAGGGTCAATCGGGTTTTTCAGACCTCTCAATACTATCCGTGGCTCCCTCAGGTCTGTGAAAGACCCGATTGACCCTAAGGACATGAAGGGCGTCTATGTCATTCCATGTTCCTGTGGCACCCCTTATATTGGTGAGACTGGTCGCTCTATCAATCAGAGGATTAGCGAGCATTCAGCGGATTTAAGACATGGTAGGACCAAGTCCTCGGCCCTGGCTGAGCATGCGGGGAAGACTATGCATCATGTATGTATAGAGGAGGCTCAAGTCATTGCCAAAGTTGCGCAGTTTCACCATCGTAAATTTAGAGAGGCCCTGGAGATTGAGAAAAGGCCAAACAATCTTAATAGGGATGATGGCTGGAAGATCAGCAGTTGCTGGGTCCCAACCTTGTCTTCCTAGCCTCCTCTTTCCCCGTTTTTGTTTGGTCTTAGGGTTTCTATCTTCCCCTTCCTTTAATTTTCTTTTGGCAAATTTGTCTGATTTTTTGGAGTGTTTTTAATAAGTTAGGAATCAGTCTCGGCTTATTAGTGTATTAACCTTAACCGGTTTATGATACCATTGGGCATTTATTATTATTTTTTCATAGATTTATTAATTATACATTGAGTTTCCCTTTATCAATGTCTATAAAGACCCCCTTTCTTAATCCTTATAAATAATAATAATATTTACCTTATGACATAGTTGACTTTAATATATTTTTTGAATAAATAAATATTGAATAAATAAATAAATATTGATTATTAATGGTAACATATTACTTTATATAACTTATTATTTTAATGACCATTATATTTAAATATTGAATATGATATATTTTAAAGAACTAAATAATGGAAATCTAACTTACCAATGGACCATTAAGTTATTACATAATTACCTAATGTAACTAAATTATAAAAATAGTAGTGATTTATTACCATTCACGTATATTTAAATAATAATTGAATAATAATAAATCATTTAATATATATTATATAATGACCATTATAATTAAAATATGAGTATCATACTATAGATTCTCTTAATATTTGAAACAATATTAATAATATATCTATTTATCTTTAAACTAACATTTTAATAGTATATCTATTTATTATTAATATTAAATAATAATTATTTAATAATATAATTGAATAGTAATATATCATTATATAATGACCATTATAATTAAAATATTAATATTATACTAGAGATTTGAAATAATATTAATAATATATCTATTTTTAAATTAATTTAGTATTATTCAATTATTTAAATAATAAATAATAATAAATCATTTAAGATATAATAACCATTTATACTATAGATTCTATTAATAGAAATAATATTAATAATATATCTATTTATTTTAAATTAACAAATGAATTCCTTTTTACCAATTTTAACTATTTCTAGAAAAATATTAATTAACTATTTTAGTGATTTGACCAGGTTCATTAGATCAAATTAGTCGTTAGAATTTTAGCCGTTGGAGTCTCTGCACACTATATTTAATCGAGCTAAGCCAGACTGGTTCTTCAACTTGTCCTGACGATGAACCACACTGGTTGGTTCGAAACGCGTCGACAAAAGATTGGTTATGTGATTTTGCCGAAGACTATCTTAACGACACCCATATTGCTTATTGGAGACTTATAACATAGTTCATGGAAGTATTTACATCCATATAAATATGTATATATCCCAAAACATCACCAAACATGTACCAAAAAAATATACCAGAGACATATACCAAAACACGATACCCAAAATGCTTTGTCTCAACCGGAAAACAATGAAAGATACATAGCCCGCATCTAATCCACCATCACCTATGTAGATTCATTGGGCCCAAAGTGCTTCCACTACACTTTAAGCTTCTTGATTTCTCTATTCTGAAGCATGAGCACCTTTTTCTGGTATATACAATAAGGCTCTAGCTAGAATTATCCATCTAGTTCCACCTGCAATATAAACCTGTAAATCACATGATGAACATCTTTAACATACTTCTTAAGTAATGACACATGGAAAACATCATGGAATTCACTATCGGAATTAGTGCAAGTCGATAGGCTATTGACCGAATCCTCTAAATAATACTGAAGGGTCTACAAAACTATGGTGCCATCTTGACACATGATCTAATCTGTAAGGAGATTTTCTTTGGTTTGATGTGCAAGTAAACATGTTCCCCAACCTGGAAATTCTTAAGTAATGTGTTCCAATCTGCATAGATCTTCTTCCTATCTGGTATTTCCTTTAGATTCTTCTTTATAACTTGCATTTTCTATTCCAAGTCCTCCAACATGTACAGTCCAATCAACACCCTGTTAACTGGATCACTCCAACTGATGGGAATATTGCAACTCTGCCCATATAATCCCTCAAAGAAACTCATATTCATAGATTGTTGTTACCCATTATTGTAAGTCAGCTCTACCAGTGGAAGATAATCGTCCCACTTTCACTACTAATACATCACATACATTCTCAACATGTCCTCCAATATCCTATTGACCCTCACTGTCTGTCAATCGCTTTGTGGATGATAAGTTGTATTGAAGGCCAACTCAGTGCCCAACCCTGCAAACAACTCCTTTCAAACTTGGAAGTGAATTTTTCATCCTTGTATGACATAGTCTTCCTTAGAACACCATGAAATTTGACCACATCTCTAATGAATACCTATGCTACATTGCTAGATGAGAATGTAAATTTCACTAGAATCAAGTTCAAAACCTTTCCCAACCTTCCCATGACAACCATGATGGAATCATGTTGTCTCACATTCCTCAACAAACCTATGATAATGTCCATTGAAATGACCTCCCATTTCCATTTTGGAATCACAATCAGCCGTAGAAGTCCACCTAGTTGCCTAGACTCCGCCATCACACGCTAAAAATAAAAACTCCTGGCGACAAACTCTGTTACATCCTTCTTCATATTCAACCTATAATAATAAAAATTCACTGCATTTAATGTCTTCTAGTAGCCCGGGTAACCTGAATATCATTTCGCATGAAACTCCCTCAAGATTACCTTCTTGAGCTCAGTACTATATGGCGCATATATCTTGTCCCTAAATCTAACCAATCCATCTACTGTAAGATAATCATCCACATCATGTGCATGTACACTTGTACCTGTACATGTACCATTATCTGTACTACTACCCATACCTGCACCTGTACTACTACCTGTACCTATACCTGTACTCCATTGTAACCTCTGAAAAATATCCATATACCTAACATCTAGTTTACATGCTTGCAAGATCCTATCCTATAAGTCTATCCCATAGGATCTCATAGGTGCTAACTGGTTTACTTGTACCCACCTACTAGGAGCATCTACCACTATGTTCTCATTTCCTTTGAAGTACCTGATCTCAAACTCAAACTCACTTATTGTGGCCAACCATCTAGCTTTCCAGGTGTTCAGATTTGGTTGTTAAACAAATACATCAACCCAATGTGATCACTCATTAATACAAACATCATGCTAAGAGGATAGTGCCTCCACATATTCAATGCATGTATAATCGCTACTAACTCAAGATCATGTGTCAGGTAGTTCTGCTTGTGCTCATTTAGTTTTCGTGACTCATAGAATACCACCTATCCTTCCTCCATAAGGACTCCACCAAGCCTTCTCTTCCAAGAATATTTTCATACTACAAATTATTTGTCCAAATCTGCAAGTTGTAGAAATGGTGCATGCGTCAACAACTACTTTAGCTTCTAAAAATTTCCCTCACACTCCTCTGTCTATTCCAACATCTTTCCTTTCCTCTGCAATGATGTATAGGGTAAGAAATATGTGAGAAGTTCCTGATGAACCTCCTATAATAGCCTGCCAACCCCATGAAATATATCACCTCATCTGCATTCATGGGAGCTACCCACTCCATGCTGGACTTTATATTTTCTCTATATAATGCAATTCCCTCCTTGGAAACAACATGTCCCGGGTAGTGTACCACAGTCTGAAAGAAACTTCAATTTCTGAGCTTAGCATAAAACTGATGCTCTCTAAACAACCTCAACACTACTGTTCAATGCTCAACATGCTCTTCCTCAGTTTAGAATATACCAATATGTCATCAATGAACACAATAACAAAATTATCCAAATACAGACTCAACACACTATTCATCAAGCACATAAATGTAGTTGGATAATTATTCAAACCAAATAGAACTACAACAAACTCATAATGCCCATACCTAGTCCAAAAAGTTGTCGTTTAAATTTCCTCCTCTTCGATGTCTACCTGGTGGTATCCATATCTCATATCAATATTTAAGAACAAGGTTTATCCCTTCAACTAATCGAGCAAGTCATTAATCCTCGGTAATTGATACTTGTTCTTGATAGCCACTTTGTTCAAGTTCTTTTAGTCAATGCATAATCTTAGAATATTGTCTTTCTTCTTTACAAACAATATTGATGCACCCCAAGGTGATACACTTGGCCTAATGTATCCCTTGTCCAAAATTTCCTTCAACTACAACTTCAACTCTACAAACTTAGGTGTGCTCACCTTTTAAGGTGCTTTTGATGCTAGAGCTACCCCTAGCACTAAATCTATAGAAAATTCTACCTCCTAGTGAGGTGGAAACTCTGAAATTTCCTTAGGAAATACATCCAAAAAATGTTGTAGAACTCGGTACCTATTCAAAACATCTACATCCTCAACTTCCGTATGATTGTCACTATAAATATGCACTGTAAATAACACACAACCTTTTCTATGAATGTGCTTTTCATGCATAGTTGTCACCATCCTAACTGATGGGGATTTCTTCTTTCCCTGTAAGACTCTTGGTTCCCCATTGTTATCCACACACTCAATGGATTTATCATAACAATCCACCCATGTTCTATAAAGATACAACTAATCTATGCCCAACAACATATGGTATGATCCCAACAGTAATACATCAAAAAGTGTTGTAGTAGGCATACCATTAAAATAAAATGCACAAGCTCTTACCAAATGATGAACTCGCTTTTTTGTACCTGTAGCAAACTTCACTAACCAAGATTATGCATACAATTCCTTACCCAGACCACACTTATCCACCAAGTCAAGACAAGCATAGCTATAACTAGATATAAGGTCAATCAAAATAGAAATAAGTAGATCACAAATCTTACCTTCCATCTCAATAATAGATGCCTGATGGTCTGCGTGTTTTTTATCCAATGCTGCATAAATACAAGGAATGCTCTAACCAACATCCCCAATAATATATGCCTCTTGCACACTATATGTCTAAGGTCTGCCACCCTAATTCGTTGGAAAATATCTCTTAAGGTGCTTCTTACTGCATGTCCAACACTCCAACCCACCAATAACCTCACCTCTATGTTGTTGTTGTGACACATGTCCCTATCTAGCTGCATTAAACCTATTTTGTGTTGCCACATTTTCTTTCTTGTCCACATTTTAAGGCCTTGTTCTTTTCATCTTCCATTTACATTTACCTTTGTATTTTACTTTCCATCCTTGCTCAGATTCATTTTTATGCTTTGACTATTCATAAAAATGTTTCAATTTCAAAATAACTTCATCAAGTGAACGAGACTTGTCGTACTCAATCAAATCTCTAAACGTTAATGGTAATCCACAGTCAAATCGCTGAAATTTAGCCTTCTCATCTTTAAGATACGGTGGATACCTCAATAACTCCAAGAACATATTCGTGTACTCTTCATCTGTCATTTATCCCATCTTTAGCTCATATAATTCTTTGGCCTTACTATCGTAGTATGTTTCTGACAAGTAATTCTTCGTGAAAAGCCTCTAGAACTCATGCCAAGTCAAGTAATTTGTCCTAATGTCTCTAACCTACTTCACATCTTCCCACCAGATGTTTTCTTTACCTCTCAGGTTGAAGATAATGATTATGGCCTTCATATTATATGTGTGCTCATGCAACTCAAAGAACTTCTTCGTCCCAAGTATGCAAGCCTCTACATATTCTGACTTCTTCACATTTCCATCAAAAGTAGGCGCCTTTGCTTTCCTAAACTATTCTAGAAATCATCCCCTATCACTCCTCCTATAAGGATTATAATTATGACGATCATGATGCTAATTCGAACCAAAACTAGAATAATACATGTATTCATACCCTCTCCTATCGGGAGTATCCAACAACCTGCCATCTTTAATCGTGTCATCTCTATTGGACTTCTAACCACCATGAGACCTACTGCCTTGTGCCCTATTAGTTCTATCCTCTTGTCCATGGCTGATCAAAAGTGGCCTTTGTGACTGCAATTATGAAAAACTCTGAAGGATTATTACATTAACCTCTGCTTGTTTCTCTTGTTCCTTCATGATTTTGTCATTGTCTACCTTACAACACCTTACTTCTCCCTTCAAGATTCTCCAAGTGCCTCCCAAATCATAAGAGTGTTGAACACCACGCTACTCATCTGATTCATAGGGTGAGTCTTTGTAGTCTACCTTCTTTCTAGTCATTTTGATCTCTTTCCTACAAGGCATATTATGCCAGCTAAAGCAAATAAAAAAATCAATGTGCCTTAGCAAAATTCGAGGAGGATACCTTTTCTGCAAGATCAAAAAATAAACACAATACATGTATAACATAATCATAACCACATATACACATGTGATAAATAAGCATATAACCATGTAACCATCATTCTAGTCGGTGTCTAGTTTGTTATCACCCAGTAATTTCCAAAGTTTAAGGAAAGAGATCTCTGGGGTAACCACCAACCAACTTTTAGGCTTAGGCTCTAGCCAACCTAAGTCCAGATAGGCTCCCTCTATATGGTTTAGCTTTGTTTTGATGGGATATTACACTAGTTATGAAAGTTTGGGGGGGTTTCGATTTGTTTTGAAGATTGGGTGTTGGAATTCTTAGAGAAGATGGGTAGAGCTAGGTCTTCAAGCCACTGGGATATGGAGTCAACAAATGGATAGCATAACTGGACCATATCATTAAAGGGAATGTTCACAGGGTAGGCTAGCAAAGCAAAATGCAAATCTTTAGGCCTAATGGGTGAAGTGATTCTAACCGGGGTGAAAGGGCACTTAAGAATCCTTGGACCAGGATCATAATTAATAATAGAGGGTGATCATGAATAAAGGGAAATTAAGAATCCTTTGCTATAGACCAAAGGAGAAACTATGGAAGCTAAGGAGCAGTTAAGAATTCCCTAACTAAGATAGTTAAGGAGAAAACATTCAGAATGTAAAACAGTCAGGACAGAGTGCATTTAAGCAATTTCTGAAATATCATTCCTTGTTATACATTTAGATTTTAGAAATTTACACAAAAGATTATGGGAAAAACATAAGGAAAATAACATTGAACATAGGAGAATACTTATTTTTATTTCGCTTTACACAATAATCCTGCAAAATATCTGATCTTTATTCCTTGATCCAGCAAGCCAATCCAATCATTGATACTATAGAAGTCTGATTTGAGAGACAAATTCTATAGAAATGTCTTGGAATCCATACAAAATGCTTCAAATGAAGAAGTATTTATACAAATTCTAAATTGAAATATCTTGAAAAAATATCAAGATTGGTTGTACAAATATCTCAAATTGTTTTGCATTAATAGAACTTAAATAAAGGACACTCAAAACTAATGAATCTATTTTGCACTATATTTACGGATTGAGGGTAACAAAGAAGAGAAAGTCGAATTTGATATCAACTCTTAATTCATGATGAGGCATCTAAGTCACTAACTGCATCCTTTCTTTGTGCATTATGCCCCAGTAATTCTGCAAAATTACCTTTTTATATCTCAATCCAAGATAGATATGTAAAAAATGAAAGAGGCTATTGTAGATAAGTATGTGATTGAGATAAACCTCTCTGAGTTTCCCAAAATTTAGCTCCATCTGTTCACAATAGTCTCTGCAGAAAGATGTCAAAAACAAGACTTTGCACAGTCTGAAAAATAGGCTTTGAAGACATGAAATTATCGCACTTTTGGTAAAACCTCTATAAGAAGTGAGATACATTATGTATATTAGCCATTTAGGAACAAAAACCTCCTCCCGTTTCTCAAAATTCAACTTGAATTGGCCGAACTAGTTTATGAAAAACTATGACTTAAACATGAAATTTCTGAAGAATGTACCATTTCTGCTCTGATTTCATCTTTTAACCTTAAATTTCTTTTAACTGTTTTTCACTTTTACTTTGGATAAACTTCATTGTTGCTGGTGAAAGTGTTTTCATCTCTATTTAACCCTTACTGCCTCCATGTTTACTTTTACTGTTTACTTTTACCGCTCTGTTTTTTCATCTATCTTCACTTTGACATGAATCTGTATGCTTTGTAACTGTCTTCCCTACTGTTTGTCTTCATGCTAGTTGCTTTACTTGACTTGGTCTTCAATTTGATACTCTTTCACCTTGATACATTTTGACTATTCTTTATTGTGTCCTTTTACCTTCACTATATATTTTAGGTTTTTACTGTCTATTTCAACAGTAAATCATTCAATTCCATGCTTCCTCTGCTTGTCTTTTAACTGTATGTTTTATTTTCTATCTCTGTTTTAATAGATTTGATAACAATCTCAGAGTAAATAGGTCTTATGACTAGTATTAAGATTGTTTATCCAAGGTTGCAGTCTTCTAATCGCCTGTAAAATAAAACAAACTGCTAGGAAAACGTTCAGTTGACAGGGAGGGTTATTAAAGGATTTATAGAGCTTTATAGGTCTATGGAGTGAGTCCAAAGTGCTTTTGGGAGGTAAATAGTGCTTGAATTAGTTAGCAGAGGCTTAAGGTGGCACAAAAGGGTTACACAGGATTTTACTGCACAAACAGGCGAAAACTATCAAAACTGGGGTTTTCCTACTTAAAAGGGTAAACGTTTCATTTTTTTGAATTTTGGCGCAATGTGAACAGTAGAGGGTTTTTTCATTTAGCGAGAGGGCAGTTAGCAGTTTATTTCGCACCGCTTTTCTGCGTCAGGTGGTTTTAGGGAGAGGCCACCCGATTTCACTCATTGGCTAACACGTAGCATCAGGGGCTGGTGGACAAACTACTTTATTGGGTGGGTATTGTTCAACAGATGGGTTGGCCCAATATGGATAAGGGCTATCAGATGTGGAGGGAAGTGACCGCACAATGATCGGGCGGGGAAGTTGCATGAAGGCTAATGTGGGGCCCAGTCGGTGCTTAAGTGTGGCAGTATTAGGGTTAAAAATGGATTAAGGCAAGATTAATCACAGAGGGCGAGACTTTAATATTTTTTAGGGATAAGGGGTAGTACTATAGTTTATAACTAAACTAATGGGTGGGGTTATTTTATATAGAGGAGTTAAATATATACGGGATAGTGGGTTTTTTGGGATTTTTATATATTTAATTAAAAAAGTTAATATGGGGTGAGATGAGCAGAAGGGGTGTTTGTACTTAGGTATGCAAAATCGTATACATGTTCCATACACTTAGTACTTAGGATAAATGTATTTGGTGGGTTTTGCACATAAAACATGTTTATAAAGGGGTTTTCCTAGGCAAGAGAACTTAAGCTTAGGAAAATGGGTTTTGTGATGGGAATGAATGATTTATAAGGGAATTTAACACCTTTCCTCCTCAAGTCATCAAGCCAAGTGTCCAGTCCCACTAGAAGTCAAAGAAATGCTCTGAGCCTCTTTAACTTAAAGAACTATAGGTATAAATATTTTTATTGTGAAAGGGAAGTTAGTGTGTCATAGGGGTTAAAATGAATGAGGGGATGTTAAATAAATCACATTATGAACCATTTCCTTTGCCTTGTCCTCTACTTATGCATATTGGAAAGATTCATTTAAAACAATGACATAAGTGCTTTTATGTAATCACATGATATTTCTGCAACTTTTCTACTACTTACCTACTTACTCATCCTACCATTTTTTCTTCACTTTATTTGGGTGCATTTAGGCTAGCAATCCCTTATCAATATTTTTATTTTCTTTACAAAGTAAACTATCTAATTGTAACCTTATATCATCCAAGGGCTCAGATTAAGCTTATGCGCTCCTTTTATTTTCTCTACCTAACTATGATCTGCCAAGATTAAACTGTTTAGTCGGATTTTGTTCTCTAATCCAGAAACATGAAATTCAAATCATGGAATAAAAAAGATTAAACTATTTGATTACCATGGATTGTGGCATGAACAAAAAGTTGCACACAATCATTATTATGCATAAAAGTAAATAGTAGTGGCATTTGGACTTGCACACTTTCATGGTCTTTTTGTTTTTGGGGTTCATATACTTTCATTTTTTTGACCTTCTCTTATTCTTTTTGTCCATTGATTTATCTTTTAGGACATACCCTCTTTTCATTTTTTGATTTTTCAATATGGAAGACATTTGCAGAAAGCAAAGGTATGTACATATTACAAGGCTTAACCTTAGCCATTCAAAATTATGACTCCTATTGGTATAGGAACCTAACAGTGGCTGCACTTGAGGATGGAATTTCCCTGTGAAATGTCAAGAACACCATCGACTAGTAGCCTGATCCATTGGGCCAATCCCATAGATGTATATGCTCTGTTGTATAATCTTTGTGACTAAAAATTTTGAACTGAAAACACACCCTTTTCTACAAACTAAAATCTGATCTAACATAAAGTTGCTGCTAAAAACTGAATTTATTCAAACTAAAATCCTACCTACTTACTCTAATCAACTTTCTGACTGCTAGTTAGGTAAAATGAAACAACGAATGCAACCACTCAAGAATCATATATATTGGTAGATTTTGCTGCATGTGCTTGTTTGTGATTAAAATTGAGGTTCTAAAGCCAAGTATAACCTTGTCAGCCAATGAGAAGATAAGGAAATACTTTCTTTCCTTTGTAGGCTCTAAAAACTGTATAAAAGGATCTTCCAAAATATATACACTATTTTTCAACTGATTTAAGCAACTACACACTTGTTCTGGATGGCTTCGATGCCATGAAATTGAAATATTACTTTAATCTTTAACACCCTGCAGACTTTCAAATGAGCTTTGTGATGATACTTCTACTGATTGAAATGTATGTCTGGTGAAACCTTTATCATCTTGATTTTGAATATCATAGTCCATTAATGGAGAGAAATTTTGATTGCAATCATCATCCAACCTATCAGCTATTGGACTATAAACAACTTGGAAGGTTTACTGCAACTTATTGCATATAGGTTTGAATGGAACTTCATAGGTTTCTACAAGCTGCTCATCCTTTTCTTTAGAGATGTTATACCACATTTCCTTTAAAAACTGAAATGATTCAAAACAAAGAGGCAAAGAAGCTTCACTTATTTCCAAATTTTCTGCACTTTCTTCTTCACTTTCATAGCTGATATGGATAAAATGATCATTGTTTTCAAGCTGCTAAAACTGAATTTCCTTATTCCCAAAACTAGCTTCTGATTGCTCTGTAAAGTTAGTTTGGATTTGAAGAACATAATTATCATCATACTGATCATATTTGGGCAAATCATCAAAATAAGTAATGTCATCAAACATACACATTAGATCAAGAGATTTCTCCTCCACATATTGCTTTATGAATCTATCTTTTGATCTATGGTAGTTGGAATTAGTAGGAATTTTTTCATGATTCTCAATCTCTTCTTGTTGTGGAATAAATGTGTCATGGTGATTTTGAGAAAAAAATTCATCTTTCATGGTGATCTTCTACATCCTTTCCTCTATTTTCTTCATCAAAATGTCAAGTTTTTCCTCTTTTTCTGCTTTCTACTTTTCTCCTCTAATTTGCAGATTAACTTCTACATCTACTACAATGTTCTGCATCTATTCCAGTCTTGAGGGGTTTCTTTCTCTTATATGAAATTCTATCCCTGGATCAACTGCTCTTGGGTAATGCAAAAGCACTGAATCAGGGGGAGGTCTTATATTTGATGGCATTGAATAATAGGCTTGATTAAATCTGTCTGAAAATTATCGTATTGTTTCATTTGGCTATCTTTTTAACTAATTATATTCTTCTATGATCACAAGAAGATTGACATTTATTACCCATCTATCAAGGAAAATTTTGACAAACTGTTGGACATTTGATATGCTTGCAATAGGTAAATTCTTGAACCAACTCTTTACTCTACTTTGCAAAGAAAGAGAAAAAAGCCTAATAATAACATCGTCTTCATCAATTTCAAATGAGTCTAGATAATTCTTAAAACCTTGAATATGTTTTTGAGCAGTGATACCATTCTCTCCATCAAACCTAGGGAGATACTTGTAATAATTATTAGGGAAAGCATGGAGTGTAGGAGGTAAGATGAGTGGCTTATATCTATCAGGAACTTTATGAGGTACTAGAATATGTACAGGGATTGTATGATTAGTCTTGATTGTTTGATGCTCCTCAATTGGAAAATGATCTTCATAAGAGTTAGAAGATTGTTGTTCAAGTGTGTAAGGAGACTTTATATCTAGATTTTTCAAAGGGAAATAATAAAAAATTAATCTATAATCTTCTCTAAAATACAATATACATTGAAAAAATTTATCAATGAGAAAGAACATAATGTCTTAGATAACAATCCAAGTTAAAATCTGATCTTTTCACATAGATATTTTAGGTTCATTCCTCCAGTGGAGTCTTGATTGTGGAATTGATTTGGAGTCACCAGGTGGATGATTTTAACGTTTGTGTGTCTGATCACTGTCCACCATCATAGACCAGAACTAAACCTGTAAAACAATTCTGAGGAAAATGTTAATTCTCCCCAGTATGGTCACCACTATGTTATCACCTAGTAATTTCCTAAGGTTAAGGAAAGAGATCATCGGGGTAACCACCAACCAACTTTTAGGCTTAGGCTCTAGCCAACCTAAGTCCAGAGAGGGCTATCTCTATATGATTTAGCTTTGTTTTGATGGGATATTAGGCTAGTTATGAATGTTTAGGGGGGTTTTGATTTGTGTTGAAGATTGGGTGGTGGAATTCTTGGAGCAAATTAGTAGAGCTAGGTCTTCAAGCCATTGGGCTATGGAGTCAACAAATGTATAACATAACTGGACCAAATCATTAAAGGGAATGTTCACATGGTAGGTTAGCAACGCAAAATGCAAATCTTTAGGCCTAATGGGTGAAGTGATTCTAACCAGCGTGAAAGGGCACTTAAGAATCCTTGGACCAGGATCAGAATGAAGAACATAGGGTGATTATGAACAAAGGGAAATTAAGAATCCTTTACTGTAGATCAGAGGAGAAACTATGGAAGCTAAGTAGTAGTTAAGAATTCCCTAGCTAAGATAGTTTAGGAGAAAACATTCAGAATGTAAAACAGTCAAGACAGAGTGCATTTAAACGATTTCTGAAATATCATTCCTTGTTATACATTTACATTTTAGAAATTTACACAAAACATTATGGAAAAAGCATAAGGAAAATAACATTTAACATAGGAGAATACTTATTTGTACTTCACTTTTACACAAGAATCCTGCAAAATATCTTATCTTTATTCCTTGATCCAGCAAGCCAATCCGGTCATTGATACAATAGAAGTTTGATTTGAGAGAAAAGTCTATAGAAATGCATTGGAATCCACACAAAATACTTCAAATGAAGAAGTATTTATACAAATTCTAAACTGAAATGTCTTGAAAAAATATCAAGATTGGTTTTACAAATATCTCAAATTGTTTTACATTAATAGAACTTAAATAAACGACACTCAAAACTAATGAATCTATTTGGCACTATATTTATGGATTGAGGGTGAAAAATAAGAGAAATTCGAATTTGATAGCAACTCTTAATTGATGATGAGTCATCCAAGTCACTAACTGCATCCTTTCTTTGTGCATTCTGCCCCAGCAATTCTGCAAAATTAACACCCATTGATACCTTTGTATATCTCAATCCGAGATAGAAATGTAAACACTGAAAGAGGTTATTGTAGATAAGTATGTTTTCGAGATAAACCTCTCTCAGTGTCCCAAAATTCAGTTCCAGCTGTTCACAATATTCTATGCAAAAAGATGTCAAAAAAAGGTCTTTGCAGAGTCCGAAAAATAGGCTGTGAAGAAATTCACTTATCTCAGTTTTGGTAATACCTCTGTAAATAGTGAGATAGGTTTTTGTATATTAGCCTTTTAGGAACACAAACCTCCTCCAGTTTCTCAAAATACATCTTGGATTGGCCGAACTATTTTATGAAAAGCTATGCCTTAAACAGGAAATTTCTAAAGGATGTACCATTTTTGCTCTGGTTTCATCTTTTAACCTTAAATTTATTTTAACTATTTTTCACTTTTACTTTGGATAAACTTCATTGTTGCTGGTTAAAGTGTTTTCATCTCTGTTTAACCCTTACTGCTTCCATGTTTACTTTTATTGTTTAGTTTTACCGCTATATTTTTCATCTATCTTCACTTTGATATGAATCTATATGCTTTGTAACTGTCTTCCCTGCTGTTTGTCTTCATGCTAGCTTCTTTACTTGACTTGGTCTTCAATCTGATACTCTTTAACCTTGATACACTTTGACTATTCTTTACTGTTTCCTTTCACCTTCACTGTATATTTTAGGTTTTCACTGTCTATTTCAACAGTAAATCATTCAATTCCATGTTTCCTCTACTTGTCTTTTAATTATATTTTTTTTTTTTCCATCTTTGTTTGAATAGATTTGATAACAATATCAGAGGAAATAGGTCTTACGACTAGTATTAAGACTATTTATCCAAGGCTACAGTCTTTTGATCACTTGTGAAATAAAACAAACTGTTAGGAAAATGTTGGGTTGACAGGGAGGGTTATTAATGGCTTAATCAAGCTTTATAGGTCTATGGAGTGAGTCCAAAGTGCTTTCAGGAGGTAAACCATGCTTGAATTGGTTAACAGAGGCTTCAGGTGGCACAGAAGGGTTACACAGGGTTTTACTGCACAAACAGGCGAAAACGAGAAAAACTAGGGTTTTCCTACTTAAACGGGTAAATGTTTGATTTTTTGAATTTTGGTAGAAAGTGAATAGTAGACGGTTTTGTCATTTAGTGAGAGGGCGATTAGTGGTTTATTTCGCACCGCTTTTGTGCGTCGGGTGGTTTTTGGGTGGGCCCACCCGATTCCACTCATCAGCTGACACGTAGCATCGGGGGCTGGTGGACAAACCACTTTATTGGGTGGGTATCATTCAGCGGATGGGTTGGCTCAACATGGATAAGGGTCGTCAGATGTGGAGGGAAGTGATCGCATGGTGATCGGGCAAGAAAGTTGCACGAAGGCTAATGGGGGGCCCAGTGGGCGCTCAAGTGTGGTTGTATCAGGGTTAACAATGGATTAAGGTGGGATTAATGACGGAGGGTCAGACTTTAATATTTTTTAGGGATAAGGGGTAGTACTATAGTTTATAACTAAACTAATGGGTGGGGTTATTTTATATAGAGGAGTTAAATATATACGGGATAGTGGGTTTTTTGGGATTTTTATATATTTAATTAAAAAAGTTAATATGGGGTGAGATGAGCAGAAGGGTTGTTTGTACATAGGTATGCTAAATCTTATGCGTGTTCCATACACTTAGTACTTAGGATAAATGTATTTGGTGGGTTTTGCACATAAAACATGTTTATAAAGGGGTTTTCCTAGGCAAGAGAACTTAAGCTTAGGAAAATGGGTTTTGTGAAGGGAATGAATGATTTATAAGGGAATTTAACACCTTTCCTCCTCAACTCATCAAGCCAAGTGTCCGGTCCCACTAGAAGTCAAAGAAATGCTCTGAGCCTCTTTGAATTAAAGAACTATAGGTATTAATATTTTTATTGTGAAAGGGAAGTTAGTGTGTCATAGGGGTTAAAATGAATGAGGGGATGTTAAATAAATCACATTTTGAACCATTGCCTTTGCTTTTTCCTCTACTTATGCATATTGGAGAGATTGATTTAAAAAAATGACATAAGTGCTTTTATGTAATCACATGATATTTCTGCAACTTTTCTACTACTTACCCACTTACTCATCCTACCATTTTTTCTTCACTTTATTTGGGTGCATTTAGGCTAGCAATCCCTTATCAATATTTTTCTTTTCTTTAGAAAGTAAACTATCTAATTCTAACCTTATATCATCCAAGGGCTCAGATTAAGCTTATGCGCTCCTTTTATTTTCTCTACCTAACTATGATCTGCCAAGATTAAACTGTTTAGTCAGATTTTGTTCTCTAATCTAGAAACATGAAATTCAAATCATGGAATAAAAAAGATTAAAATATTTGATTACCATGGATTGTGGCATGAACAAAAAGTTGCACACAATCATTATTATGCATAAAAGTAAATAGTAGTGGCATTTGGACTTGCACACTTTCATGGTCTTTTTGTTTTTGGGGTTCATATACTTTCATTTTTTGACCTTCTCTTATTCTTTTTGTCCTTTGATTTATCTTTTAGGACATACCCTCTTTTCATTTTTTTATTTTTCAATATGATAAATATTTGCAGAAAGAAAAGGTATGTACATATTACAAGGCTTAACCTTAGCCATTCAACATTATGACTCCTATTGGTATAGGAACTTAACATAGTCATAAATGCATGACCATATCAACTACACATACCATGACCTCATGGATGAAAATAGCAACCATACCAATGTACACTGACAATACACAAGCATAAAAATTATCTAACCAATAATACACTCATGAGGACATACTTCATAACAACAACATCCTCTTTCACATGGTGATATCACTACAACCATGAATGACACCATGCATATGCAACAAGCACATGGACCACAAGGATGATTGACACACATGAAAATGACATGAATGCATGACCAACACAAACTACCCATATAGTCCAAGGGCTTAACCATTCTCAGATAAAACTTTGTAAAGCCCTCCTCCCACATCTACCCAAGCAACTGGCCAACCGAGGTAAACATGTGATGAGTGGCTACTATGATTAGATTAAACCTCCTATGTGACCTTAAGGAAGTGGAATTGATGGAAACAAAACATACATACCTTCCACATCATCTAAAGGACTTTTACGAACCATTCCAACCACTCAGGTGGCTAGCCCCTGGGTCCCATTGAGGTTTTAAACCACTTGACCCCCGGACACTCCCATGATATGGAACTGATAGGATCTAGGAGGTTCTGGATTATCTCATGCCAAGGAATTCCAGTGTTTAGGGACTTTTTTCTGAGTGCTATGCTAGTGTCCCCAGTATTTGAGCTACTTTTTCAGGCCTAGAGCCCAAGTCACTTCCCAGAATTGAATGACACCTTCAGAATAGAAAGATAACAGGGAAAGAATGATGCAAAAGTAAATAATTTAACAAACCATTAACTAGATCCCTACTATCCATGACAGGAAATTCATCAAACATATCAAAAATATGTAATCTACATGTGTAAAGAACAAATTTAAGCATAGGGGTCATTTATTAGGTCATAGATACATTGGTCACTCATTGACAAGTAAAAACATCATGAGATCCATACGTAGCCATTGTCATAAATCATATACATAACCAACATAATAGCAACAAAATTACCAAGGAAATCACATCCATATGATCCACATATAAACCAATATAATACCCATAGAAATACAAGGAGAAATAACCTCATATTGATGATGCAAAATCCAAACCCAAGATAGGAATACCAAGTTCCACCTGACCATAGAATGACTAAGCCAAATTTCTCTTCATCCATTCACCCTCGCGTCATATTCCAAGTGTGAATGTGGGACCAAAATGAAAAGAACCAATGAGGGAGTCACGAGTTTAAACCACCTCACCCTCATCAATAGAAACTAGGCTCTACCGTAATCCATCTTGGATCACTAGGCCAACACAATAATCATTTAATAATAGGATTTACCATGATCTACACTCGATCACTAGACCAAACAAGCATGGATGTCACCAGATTTCTCTACCTACATTGTGAGGAATTTTTCTATCTCCTAGTCTCTCAAGCTTTATCACAATCCACACTGGATCAATAGGCCCTAAACTGAGACCCACTCTCTAGTATTTAGCACATATCCTAACCTGGGATTACTAGGCCCCGCGAGAGAAATATACCTCTTGGATTTACCATATAACCTTATATTCACCAGCAAGGATTCCTATGCCCACAGAGACAATACAATCTTGGCTTTACTACAACCCACAATGCTCAAGTGTTATTATTCCAATGGCTTTATCATGATCCATAGTTTGGTTCAGGGACCACTGGGCCATGTGCTCTAGCATTCGAAGATCCACCTCACTTAGATTCAAATCCATCTGACAATCCAACTCAACAAAAACATGAGAACCCCATGACACCATGGCTATTCGGAAATGACAAGGCTAGGATGAAAACATTGTCACACATAGAAAAAACCACACCAAAACAACAAAATAACGACATGCAATACCATGCATGCCAAATCTAACAAGGAAAATACACATGCAAATCGATTCTCACAAAGAATAATGTTATAGTTGCTTGACATTGCTCTTCCTTTCTTGCCCTTTCCTTCCTCTTTTGTTCATTTCCTTTCTTGCTCCAATGCCAATGTGCTACAAGAAACTTTAAATGTCAAAGAGTGCAAGAGAGAGAGAGAGAATAATGAGAGAGCTCTAAAACTGAACTAATGAAATGTTACAAACTGATCCTTAGAAGCCTTTTTATTAATTAGGGCTTTATTTTCTTCATTTTCCATTATTTCCCTTCATTTTTCTCCTCACGTGTAACCTGTGACATTCACCTTCCTTTTGTCATAATTTCCATTATTTTCACACATAAAGGTGCCAAAAATGTCATTTTTCCTTTCCAAATCCTTATCCATTACCTTTCCCGATTTCCTTAGCCATAATAAGCCAATAAACACCCACACCAAGATGTTTTGCCCAACATTCAGCTTGGAATAAGTGTCCCATCAACCATTGTTGTTATTTTTTCCTTTATTAACTTTCATTACATGGAATTTTCACCATGCTAGTTATAGTTATGTTGGATACTCCTTCTTTGGTTAGTGGAGGTCGCTCTTTCCTCTTGATATGGTGGATGATTTATAGGCTACTCACCCTAATATTTTAGTAGTTGGGTTTACAAACTCTCAACGAGCTCTAGTTTCTACTTATGGACCAATGGATGCAAAGTTTGATTTGTGGGCTACTCACATTATCCAAGGCTCTTAGTGGAAGTATCTCATGACCATCATAATTCCTTTGGTTCTTTGAAACCTTGCCAAACCTTTCTTTAACACCACTTGTTATTTAGAGGCACCGATAAACATGCAAACACAAGACAAATAAGTACACAAGATTTTGCTTGAATAAATAATTTATATTCATTAATTATTCTCTTATATAAATCGATTAAGTTGCTACTATCCTCTCTTCTTACTTCACATTACAATGACCCAATCATGAGTATATAAGAACTAAACTTTCTAAATATGGAATCATGCAAACTCTAGCTTTCATTTCCTCATGCAAACTATGAGTTGACTATTTAACTAAATTTTTCTAACTTCACTTTAACATCAATCAACATTTTCCATTTCCTCAAATTAGTTTTCCCTGACAAGGCATTAACTTTTTAACCCTAACTCACTTGACTTCTAATATTAGAGTTAACATCCTTTCCTTCACTTCACTTAACTCTTCAAACATTGTATGCCTATGAGAATACTTACTATTTCTATCAAGTGAGATGGTTTTTATCTATGACAAAGTTGTGTACATTTACATATTGGTTATGCTAATGCATAATTGTATGGAATGATTATCTACATAGTTCAATAAGTGTTAAACTTATGAATTTCAATAATCGTGAAATATAAAAAGTGAGGTGTAGTATGGAATCACATAGTTTTTTATTGAGAAAATTGATGTGATTAAATGAGTCACGACACACCACAAACCTATATTGATGGGCCATCTCTGTGCGCTAAGTCAACCTCTAATGTGGGTGACTATAGGGGCATGACAATGGCTCTTTAGGTTAAATTAAAGTTTATGCTAGAGGTACTGTTTCAACGTCCTTCATAGTTTATTTATATATATCTATATTAAGTGAGGAATATATAAATCACATAGCCGTTATTCCTTGGTTTGAAATGATATCAATTACTAATATTACTTGGTTTCTTAATAATGCATTCATGGTTTTCTAATTACTAGATGAAAATATTTACCAAGGTCTTAATACCTAACAATATCAAAAAATATTAAACTCCATTTTGTATATATATATATTACAATATTACTAGATGAAAATATTTACGAAGGTCTTAATACCTATCAATATCAAAAAATATTAAACTCCATTTTGTGTATATATATATATATATTAGTAGAAAATGTTTTTACAATAAGAAAAAATTTAAATACTAAAATATTATCTAAGAAATAATTAAAATATTGTTATTTATCTTTTTGATATATTTGTTCAATAATGAAAAGAAATTTGGGATTGAGTAGAAAGGAAAAAATGGAGGATTAAAATATTTTTTATAGTTATATTGTATCTAATTTCAAGCAAATTTATATGAAAGTTTTAGTTAAGTAATTTAAAATTGTTCCCATACTTAATTAAAATAAAAAAATAAATTATCTCATAGAGTGTTACATGATTTACGATCACCTTGTTATGAACTATAATGTAAAATAGAGTGTAACTCGATTTACGATCACCTTGTTATGAACTATAATGTAAAATATCTCATAGAGTGTAACTCGATTTACGATCACCTTGTTATGAACTATAATGTAAAAGCATGAGATTCACAATCCCTGTGAGTTAGGCCAATAAAAAAATAATAATTTTTTTTTTTTTATCTATTTATTTATTATAGTTTTAAAATGTGGTACGTATATTGTAATTACTTTGAAATCAAATTATCTTTAATTTATTACTTTTATGTATTTTTTAATATAATTTTCAAATAAATATACATTAAATTAAATTTTTTAAATTAATTAAAAATATTCTAACTTTTCAAAATATATAAAATAAAGAAATTGATATGATTAAATTTCATGTGATTTGAATATCTATTTTCAAAAATAAAAAATATAATTATTCCCTATCCACTCATGGAATCTCTAAGCAAAGGTATTGAATGCTACAAAAGACAAGTTGTCTCTTATCATATCAACAAAGATCTAAGGGACAAAAGATAAATTGATGTGGGAAATCTTTCGAGGAAATTTTTTTGCATTTTTCAAGTCCCCTACCCCACAAAATAAATGAAGAGCCCAACAAATGGTTGTCTTTATATAAGATAAAGTGAATGTTAAGTGAAATAACAACCTCTCTATTAGTGGACTTAGGGCACGTGTTAGATAATATTATCTTAAATTGATATAGTTTTGTTTTAATTGTTAATTGCCTTAAATTAAATGGGTTTAGTCTAATTATCATTGTTTTAAGTTGCCACTGTGTAATACTCCTCGTGAAAAGTTAATGTTGGTAAATAGTAAAGTTAACCATGAGTTAAAACTTTATTTGAAAAATATAAAAACTCTGATGCTAGTATTATGATAATTAAATTGTGTTATCATTATTTGATTTGAGCATATAATTAATTATGGTCAATAACTGTGGAGACAGTTACAATATAAAAAAAACCCTAACTACCTTCAGGAGGTAGTGGAGTCCCCAGTTGGAAAAAGGGGAAAAAGATTGCCAAGTCTGGTAGTGATCAGATGGCAGAAAGAAGAAAAGAATGCTATGTCTGGTAGTGATCAGATGGCATAGGAAAGGGAAGAGATTTTCCTGTATTCGCTATGTCTGGTTAGGATCAGATAGCGAGGTCTGGCGTAGCCAGTGAAATTGCAGTCAAAAGGATCTGCAAAAGTGCTTGGGGGTGGAAGATCGAGAAGGGTCTTCCTACGGTCGGGTGGTTTGACAAGCAATACAAACAGGTTTGCCGTAAGCAGGTAAGGCTTACTAAGCATATCAACTGAGAAATTACTTGCGTGGTTCTGTGATAAAAGAATAGAAAACAGTGGAAAGTAATTCGTTTATTCTTCTTTTAAAAAGGAATACTAGTTTTTATGTGACCAACAGAGTCAGAACTTGTATTCTTTATTTGAAATAAAAAGCGTAGATATAACAAACAAATCTCTGCAACCATGGCGAAAGCAAGAATTTTAAGACAAGAAAAGAATACAGTAAACCCTTCTTTATATACAGGAATTGAAACAAAAGTCTAGCAATCTCTGTATTCAGAAACTGGAAAGAAATTTATAAACACCCTCTGTTGAATAGAGACTGTAGTTTACATATATTCATAAGAGAATGTACACGGAAGGTAAATCTGGTGTGACTTTTAGAACAAATGAGTTCATATATTAAACTATAACCTTGTTCAAAGAATGGCGACGAGATACCTTAACCCTCGGTCAATGGGACCGCGGAATGAACCGGATGCTGGTATCAAAACAAGTTCAACTTAACAGCATTTTCGTTACAGCCGCGTAACAGTGTCGCATGGCTTGAAATATATATACATTCACGGTTAAACAATAAATAAACAAAAGTGCATTGATGCCATGGAACGAACACAATAACTGTAACCATAAGCATGCACAGCCAAGATTAACCTACAACCCCGCTCTGGATGAGCCACCTTAGCCGAACTTAATCATGCGCTTAGCCAGCAGAGGCTATTAAAGTCGAGTCATATGAATACATGAACCCATCATTTGAAAGGAAAGAAAAACAATAGCTTTACCCTGAAGAAGGAGATATTATAAATTAAACATTAAGTCTGTAAACATAGTCCAGTACAGAGAAGGCGGATAACCGAAAAGAAACATTATAAATAGAGCTGAAGCTTACGGAGTTTCTCGTGTCTCATATATATTATCTCAACAAGTTTAAACCAGGAAACAAACCCTTATTGGTGTTCTCATGAGCTCCCATTTGAGTATATTTGCCCACTTTTCTAAGAGATCATGTCCTAGTTGAAGCTAGATGTTACCCACATGTTGTGGGTGATATGCCTTGGAAATTTTTTTTATCCATGATTGTACTTAGCCGGCAGCCAACAGCTCCTCGTAGCCAGCAGTGCCTCGTAGCCACCAACTATCTTAATGTACCATTTCTTAGCAACCTAAGCAAGCCATATGGTCCCTCTCCCACCTCTCATGATCGTATGTTTAAAGGTGGGCCTCTCAAACCTATAGGTATGAACAATGTAAACTTCGAAACGGGAACTATAAACTCAAAACGGGAACTCTGGCCAAAAAACCCCGAAAAAACATCAAAAACAGTGCTAAAAATGAAAAGTGTGTATACTGGAACGATGATTTTATTTTTTAGGGGTCAATTTTGAATATGTTTTAAAAATGGCAGTCACTACGAAATTTACTACGAAATTTTCATGGAAAACATAGCTTAAAAACAAAAGTGATAATACTGGAACAATGACTTTTTTTTAGGGTCAATTATCAAAATTTTAAAAAAATGCTAGTAAAACCAAATTTTTATGTGCCAAACAAAGTTGTTTATGAGGAAAAAAACACATTAATGTTTTTGGTAGGATATCATTTTTCTTTCCTAAGTATAAATTCAACAAGTTTTCAACCATAACATGCTATATACAAAAGAAAAATGATTCCAGGAATTGCCTAGCCACCAACCGGGTGGATAGGCGGGCCGCTGGGGTGGCGCCAGCCCAGCCGAGCCACCCCAGCGGCCAGCCTGCCCACCCGGTTGGTGGCTGGGCAATTCCGGGAATCGACCAACCACTAGCTGGGCGGGCGAGCAGGCCGCCGGGGTGGCACGGCTCGTGACTGGGTGATTCCCGAAATCCCCCAGCCACCAGCCGGGCAGGCTGGCGGGCAGCCGATGTGGTGCCAGCCCAGGCCGCGCCACCCAGGCGGCCCGCCCGCCCAGTGGCTAGGTGATTCCCGGAATCACCCATCCACCAGCCGGGCGAGCGGCTGGTGGCCGGGCAATTCCCGAAATCGCCAAGCCACCAGCCAAGTGGGCAGGCGGGCCGTTGGCGTGGCGCCAACCCAAGCTGTGCCACCCCTGTGGCCTACCCGCCCGCTCAGCTGGTGGTTGGGTGATTCCCGGAATCGCCCAGCCACTAGCTGAGCGGGCGAGCAGGCCGCCGGGGTGGTACAACTTGGGCTGGCGCCACGCCAACGACCCGCCTGCCCACCTGGCTGGCGGCTTGGCGATTTCGAGAATTGCCCAGCCACCAGCCGCTCAGCTGGTGGTTGGGTGATTCCCGGAATCCCTCAGCCACTAGCCGGGCGAGCGGGCGGGCCACCAGGCTGGCGCCAGCCCAGGCCGGGCCAACCCAGCGGCCCACCCGCCCGCCCGGCTAGTGGCTGGGTGAAATTCGCGCCACCCCGCCTGCCCGGCTGGTTGGTGGTTGGTCGCCCGGCTAGTGGCAGGTTGATTCCCGGAATCAACCAACCACCAGTAGGGCTGCCAGCTGGTGGCTGGTTGATTCCCGGAATCAGCCTGCCACTAGCCGGGCAGCCAGCTGGTGGATGGTTGAATCCCGGAATCCATCGGTTGGTGGTTGGTTGATTTTAGGAATCAACCAACCATCAACCGGTGGCCGGTTTGTGGCTGGTTGATTCCGGGAATCAACGAGCCACCAGCCGCTCACCCAGCCACCAGCCGGGCGGGCGGCTGGTGGCTGGTTGATTCCGGCAATCAACGAACCACAAGCCATCGTTCGGGCGGGCGGCTGGTGGCTCGTTGATTCCCGGAGTCAACCAGCCACCAGCAGGGTGGCTAGTTGGTGGCTCGTTGATTCCTGAAATCAACAAGCCACCAGCCGCCCGCTCGGCTGGTGGATGGGTGATTCCCGGAATCAACCAGCCACAGGCTAGGCGAGTGGCTGGTGGCTCGTTGATTCCGGGAATCAACGAGCCACTAGCCAGGCGGCCAGCTGGTGGCTGGTTGATTCCGGGAATCAACCAGCCTCTAGCTGGCCGCCCGGCTGGTGGCTCGTTGATTCCCGGGTGGCTGGTTGATTCCGGGAATCAACGAGCCACCAGCCACCGGCCGGGCGGGCGGCTGGTGGCTCGTTGATTCCCGGAATCAACAAGCCACCAGCCGCCCGCCCGGCTGGTGGCTGGGTGATTCCCGGAATCAACCAGCCACCGGCCAGCGGGCGGCTGGTGGCTGGGTGATTCCCGGAATCAACCAGCCACCAGCCGGGCGGGCGGCTGGTGGACCAGCCGGCCGGCTAGCTGGTGGCTGGTTGATTCCTGGAATAAATCAGCCCCCAGCCACCGTCCTGGCTGGTGGCTCCGCCTGGCTGGTGGCTGGTTGATTCCCGGAATAAACCAGGCACCAGCCGGGCGGTCAGCTGGTGGCTGGTTGATTCCCAGAATCAACTAGCCACCAACCGGCGGCTGATTGATTCCCTCGCCCGGCTGGTGGCTGGATGATTCCGGGAATCAACTAGTTATCGGCCGGGCGGGCGGCTGGTGGCTCTGCCCGGCTGGTGGCTGGTTGATTCCCGGAATCAACCACCCGGTTGGTGGCTGGTTGATTCCCGGAATCAACCAACCACCAACCGGTCGCCCTGTTGGTGGCTGGTTAGACCGGTTGGTGGCAGGTTGATTCCGGGAATCAGCCAACCACCAGCTAGCTACCCAGCTAGTCGCAGGTTGATTCGGCAATCAACCAGCCACTAGTCGGGCGGAGCCAGCAGCTGGGAGGGCCGCTAGTGGCTGGTTAATTCCGGTAATCAACCAGCCGGGCGGCTGGTGGCTGGTTGATTCCGGGAATCAACCAGCCACCAACCGGGCGACCAGCCTGTGGCTGGTTGATTCCCGGAATCAACCAGCCACCAGCCGCCCACCCCACTGGTGGCTGGTTGATTCCGAGATTCAACCAACCATCAACCGGGTGGCCGGTTGGTGGCTGGTTGATTCCGATATTCAACCAGCCATCAACCGGGTGGCCAGTTGGGTGCTGGTTGATTCCGGGAATCAACCAGCCACTAGCTGGCCTTCCGGTTGGTTCCTGGTTGATTCCGAGAATCAACCAGCCACCAGCCGGGCGGAGCCACCAGTTGGCCGGCCTGCTGGTCCACCAGCTGCCCGCCTAGCCGATGGCTGGTTGATTCCGGGAATCACCCAGCCACCAGCCGCTTACTGGCCGGTGGCTGGTTGATTCCGGGAATCACCTAGCCACCAGCCGCTCACTCGCTGGTGGCTGGTTGATTCCGGGAATCACCCAGCCACCAGCCGGGAGGGCGGCGGCCAGCTGGTGGCTCGTTGATTCCGGGAATCAACGAGCCACCAGCTGGCCGCCCGGCTGGTGGCTGGTTGATTCCGGGAATCAACGAGCCACCAGCCGCTCGCCCAGCCGGTGGCTGGTTGATTCCAAGAATCACCCAGCCACCAGCCGGGCGGGTGGCTGGTGGATGGTGGCTTGTTGATTCCGAGAATCAACGAGCCACCAACTCGCCGCTCGACTGGTGGCTGGCTGATTCTGGGAATCAACGAGCCACCAGCCGCCTGCCCAGCCGATGGCTGGTGGCTCGTTGATTCCCGGAATCAACCAGCCACCAGCTGGGTGGCCACTAGTGGCTCGTTGATTCCCGGAATCAACCAACCACCAGCCACAAGTCGCTCACCCAGCTGGTGCCTGGGTGATTCCCGGAATCAACCAGCCACCGGCTGGGCAAGCGGCTGGTGGCTCGTTGATTTCCGGAATCAACCAACCACCAGTCGGGTGGCCAGCTGGTGGCTCGTTGATTCTTGGAATCAACCAGCCACCCGCCCGGCTGGTCGCTGGTTGATTCCCAGAATCAACCAGCCACCAACCGGCCACCTAGTTGATGGCTGGTTGATTCCGGAAATCAACCAGCCACCAACCAATCGCCGGTTGGTGGTTGGTTGATTCCGGGATTCAACCAGCCACCAGCTGACTGCCCGGCTAGTGGCAGGTTGATTCCGGGAATCAACCAGCCACTAGCCGCCCGCCCGGCTGGTGGTTGGTTGATTCTGGGAATCAACCAGCCACAAGCTGGCCACCCCGCTAATGGTTGGTTGATTGCGGGAATCAACTAGACACCAGCTGGCCACCCCGCTGGTGGTTGGTTGATTCCCCGAATCAACCTGCCACTAGCCGAGCGATCGACTAATGGTTGGTTGATTCCCAGAATCAATCAGCCTCAAACCGGATGACCGGTTTGTGGCTGGTTGATTCCCAGAATCAATCAGCCTCAAACCGGATGACCGGTTTGTGGCTGGTTGATTCCCGGAATCAACCAGCCATCAACCGGGTGGCCGGTTGGTGGCTGGTTGATTCCGGGAATCAACCAGCCACCTGCCGGGCAGAGCCACCAGCCGAGCGGGCAGCTGGTGGCTGGTTGATTCCGGGAATCAACCAGCCACCAGATGGCCGCCCGGCTGGTGGTTGGTTGATTCCCGGAATCATCGAGCCACCAGCCGCCCACCCAGCTGGTGGCTGGTTGATTCCCGGAATTAACCAGCCACCGGCCACCCACCCAGCCGGTGACTCATTGATTCTCGGAATCATCCAGCCACCAACAAGGCGGGGGAATCAATCAACTGCTCGGTCGGTGGCTAGTTGATTTCGGGAATCAACCAGCCACCAGTTGGCCGCCCGGCTGGTGCCTCGTTGGTTCCGGGAATTAACCAGCCACCAGCCGGGAGGGTGGCTGGTGGCTGGTTGATTCTCGGAATCAACCAGCCACCAGCCGCCTCCCCGGCCGGTGGCTGGTTGATTCTGGGAATCACCCAACCACCAGCCAAGCAAGCAGCTGGTGGCTGGTTGATTCTGGGAATCACCCAACCACCAGTCGGGCAGGCGGCTGGTGGTTGGTTGATTCCCGGAAACAACCAGCCACCAACCGCCCGCCCGGCTGGTGGCTGGGTGATTTCCAGAATCAACCAGCGAGCGGCCGCGCAGGCGGCTGGTGGCTCGCTGATTCCCGGAATCAACCAGCCACCAGCCGGGCGGCCAGCTGGTGGCCCGTTGATTTCTAGAATCAACCAGCCACCGGCCACCCGCTCGGCTTGTGGCTGGTTGATTCCCAGAATCAACCAGCCATCGGTTGGTGGCTGGTTAATTCTAGGATTCAAGCAGCAACCAGCTCGCCGCCCGGCTGGTGGCTGGTTGATTCAGGGAATCAACCAGCCGCCAACTGGCTCCCCAGTTGCTGGCTAGTTGATTCCGGGAATCAACCAGCCACCAGCCGCCCGCCTTGCTCGTGGTTGGGTGATTCCGGGAAGCAACCAGCCACCAGCTGCCCAGCTGGTGGCTGATTGATTCCCGGAATCACTGCCCAGCTGGTGGCTGGTTGATTCCGGGAATCAACCAGCCACCAGCCAGGCGGCCAGCTAGTGGCTGGTTGATTCCCGAAATCAACCAGCCACCAGCTGGCCGCCCGATTGGTGGCTGGTTGATTCTCGGAATCAACCATCCATTAGCCGGGCAGAGCCACCAGCCGGGTGGGCAGTTGGTGGCTAGTTGATTCCGGGAATCAACCAGCCATTAGCCGGGCGGAGCCACCAGCCGGGTGGGCAGTTGGTGGCTAGTTGATTCCGGGAATCAACCAGCCGGCCTGGCCGCCCGGCTGGTGGCTGATTGATTCCGGGAATCAACCAGCCACTAGGCGCCCGCCCGGCTGGTGGCTGGGTTATTCCCGGAATCAACCAGCTAGTTTTGGCCAGCTGGTGGTGGTGGCTGGTTGATTCCTGAATAAACCAGCCACCAGCTGGCCGCCCGGCTGGTCGCTGGTTAATTCCCGGAATCACCCAACTACCAGTCGGGAGGGCGGCTGGTCGCTGGTTGATTTCCGGAATCAACCAGCCACTAGTCGGCCACCGGGCTGGTAACTGGTTGATTCCCGGAATTACCAGCCACCAACCACCTGGCTGGTGGCTAGTTGATTCCGGGAATCAACCAACCACCAGTTGGCCACCCGACTGGTGGTTGGTTGATTCCCGGAATCAACCAGCCGCCCGCCCGGCTGGTGGCTGGGTGATTCCGGGAATCAACCAGCCACCAGCCGGGCGGGCGGCTGGTGGGTGGTTGATTCCCGGCTGGCTGGTGGCTGGTTGATTCCCGGAATCAACCAGTGGCCGGCTGGTGGCTGGTTGATTCCCGGAATCACCCAGCCACCAGCCGCCCGCCCTGCTGGTGGCTGGGTGATTCTGGGAATGAACCAGCCACCAGCCGCCCGCTCGGCTGGTGGGAATCACCCAGCCACCAGCCGCCCGCCCGGCTGGTGGGAATCACCCAGCCACTAGCCGCCCGCCCGGCTGGTGGCTGGTTGATTCCCAGAATCAAAAGAAAAAGGAGAGATAGTTAACATTTATCAAAAACCACAATTATTGATTAACTATCTTATAAACATTTGTCAGATGAAGGAGATTGGGTTCTGGATTTATTTTCTGGCTCAGGTAAGTTTTATTATATGGAATTGAATTTCAATATGTTATTTTTTAATTAATATGTCATTGTACTAATTTAGTTCATTATTTCTTTTGTGCTTGATAATTAGGTACAACGCTAGCATGTTGCCTTCAAAAAGGAAGAAATTGCATTGCAATTGAAAAAGATCCAGTACAGTGCAATTTCATTCAGCAAAGAATTAATGTTCTTCAATTTCTTCCAGATGCAATGCAAGAAATTGGGTTGAATAAAGGGGACTTTAGTGAATCACGTGTGGCAAAAAAGGCAAAGGAATGCCAACCACCATTACATGGAATGTTTGGAAAGACATACATTGGGAGATTCGCAGACATCAAAGACCCATTAGAAGAGGAAAGTGAGCAAAAAGAAACAGAAAATATTGTGGAAGAAGACAATGATGAAACTCTAGGGGACGAAGAGTTTGAATTACGTGACATTGTTGATTAAATTTAAGTTATGCTTGTAAATCAAGCTTTGCAATGTTTTGACTTTGACATTTTATGAGAATAATAAACACTCAATTAGGGTTGTTATACGTTCAATATTTGTAATATGTGATTTTCGCATTGATTTTTAAGTTAATCATTATTTTTTGAAAAAAAAATGATTATTATTATTTTTTTGACATGAAATTCATAAAAAAAGCTATTATTTAACTGTTTTTGGTTAAAATTATCGTATAAAAATTGTGATTTTGACATGTCAATTCTAGCAAAAAATTATCAAAACATGTAATTTTTTAGTTATATTTATGTTAAAAATGGTTATTTTTATGTCCATTGTTAAAAAATATTGTTTTTTAGAAACAATTATTTCATGTGGATTCAAAAATTAATTAAGGATGTATAAATATGTAGAATATCGAAAATTCTAAATATCGACCTCCTAATTTAAAAATGCAAAACAATAAAAACCTCACTAAAAAAAAGTTAAAATAAAAATAAAAAACAAGAAAATGTGAAGAAAACGGCCACTTAAAAAATGATCAAATTTACAAAATAATTATTTACATTTTATACATTAGAAAATTTAAAGCCAAAACACAGGTCTTTTAAAAAAGGTGGTGATGCAGAATACTCGCTTTTTTAAATCAGCATGAAAATCACTACCATTCTAAAACGATTCTAAAACATATTGTACATAAAAAAATTGAAGTGCCAAAAAGTATGCTCTAAAAAAAACATGTTCATTCTGCATCACCCTTTTTCAAAATCAGGTCACTTTTTCGCTATCTCTACGAAACGAGTAACAGTATCAGTTCCCGTTTCAAAGTTTACATTGTTTATGTCTTGTTATTTGGTAATTGAGAATTATAGTTTATTTATCATGGAAACTTTTGGCATGGATTAATAGGGGGATTTAGTGGAAAGAGTGGTCTAGGTCTGTGCCCTTGTCCCCTAGGTATTTTTGGGATGTTAACCTTGCACCCTAGTCACGTGAGATCTCTTTTACTGACCTATTGGTTTTAGGGATGGTACCGCAAGGGAAACCCTAATTTTGGTTGCATGGCCACTCTCACTTTGACCTAACCTGGGGTCCATTTGGTCCTGTTTGGTCTTGTTTCCTATCAAAGCTAAATTTTCAAGGATTGCGTAGGAATCCAAGTTCCATATACATTTTTAAGAATAGGAAGCTCCATTGCATGACATACTCCCCAAACCTAATCCTTGAATCCTCATCAACCTTTCCTATAAAACCCTACACCTTGCTTACAAAGCATACAAGCCCTAATTTTGAGCTTCTCCTTGAAAATGGTAGTTGGAATCACTTCTTATCCATTGCATTGATATATTATTTGTAAGTGAGTCCTCATAACGGGTGTCCTCTCATCAGTGAAAGTTGATAAAGAGTAGAGAGTCTTCGTTGATGTGACAGTGGGCTAAGTTTCTAATGTTTCCTTTGTCCTAGCAGTTTCCCCTTTAGGATTCCCTTTAAGACCCCTACTAGTTTGAGAATTAAAAAGTCTCTCAATAGATGAAATCTATAACAATCATGTTATTTTGTGTTTAGAGAGGCAGGAGCTTTGCATGATCATAATGAAATTTTGCAACACAGGCCATGGTAGCCATGGGAATCCATACAACTTTCATCCGCACAAGGAGGCAGCTTACTCGGCTTTCGAGGGTTTGTACATTCGAGAAGAAGAAGATAGGGTTGAAGGAGGCTCAAACAATAAATACATTAACTACCTTTTAGTGCAATATTCTCTATCGATGATCCAATGACTAAACATTATTATATCACCTAAGAATTAATTCAATGATGCACAATCATATCGTCTAACAATTAATCCAACAATCCAAAATAGGATAGAGTGGAACATGGGGGGAGTTCTTCTCAAAGAGAATGCCTTAGACGTAAATATAATTTTAAATTATATTTGAATTTAAAAAATATATATATATATTTAAAATTTAAATAATTATGTTATTATAATTGTTTATGTAAAAGGACAAAAAAGAGAATTGGACTTGAGGAATTTTAAAATTCTAAATTATGAATGAGTAAGATTTAATAATTTTGGAATATTGTTTCTCTAATACATAATCCAACCAATAATATGAAAGGTATATGAATGGTTTTTTTTATTTTTAGTATTGCTACAAGTTATTTATAATTAGTAAAACATGACTTCTTGTAGTTTATTAAATTTTTCAACTTTTTTGTACGGAAAGTTGTAAATTAATATTGGTAGTGATGGAAGGGATTAAGCTTTATTGGAAAGGATTTTGGTGGTTTCACGGAACCTGCAGTATCAATGAGTCCGCTTAGAGTCCGTCTGAGAAATCATCGAAACACAAAATTTAGAGAAAATAAATAAAAATATAGTCTTTTTAGGCATTCCAAACAATAAATATCATTAAGCATTCTTTCTCCAAGCAAGTATATGAAAACATTCAAACCATTGGAAATCCATATAACTACAATATTTTTCGGCATAAAAAGTTAATCTAAAATATTTTTTCTTATTTTCTTTGGAATGTTAAGTTTCCACAAGTGAATATTTTTTTTCCATTAATCAAATAATGCTATAAATAAATATATGAAGTGTTGTTTTAAGATAGGGAAACTATTTTGGACACACAATCACTTGGTTGAGAGAATATCTCAACTATAGAACAATCTAGGAAACAACTCCTAACTAATAGGAACAAACTCCTTTAGAGACAAGTAGGAATTGCATTTCCCAACACGCTCCCTTAATGAATACTTGTCTTGATATGAATATGAAAATTCTAGTTGTGGTCAAACATAACAAAAGAATATGTTGATGTCTATATAAAGGAGCAACCATCCACTGGAATGCATGGGTTCCAACCACTGCAACCACTAGCCTACTAGGATGCCATTTGCATAGATGGTTATGTCAACCATTTTAACTGCATACATGTGCCCGTACCTATAAGCCCCCCTCCATCGTTATCATGGGTTTTATTGGATTACTTATAACCATGCTCTGAGTTTTAGCGGATTACCCTCCATGCCAACAACCGCTTTCGGCCACCAAGGCTCAACTCTGCCAAGAAGGCACTCAATTCAACCACTAAGGCTCAACACAGCCACAAAGGCTCATCACATACCCATCTTGACCAAGCCCAGGGTTTTTCAGGCTCACCCTCAACCATGCAAAGGGTTTTGTCGGCTGACCCTAAACCATGCCTACAAAAATCACTATCCACGTCACTCTTTCATGTGGTTATAAACCAACACTGCAAATACAAAGTGGTTTTAAGATTACCACGAACTTTATGGGGGTACACATACCTCATCAGAGACTCCAACTTTTGGAGTTACGAGGTACATACTTTACAAATACCACTACAAAACATCCAAGACTTTCTTACTAATAAATGTATGTGACACATAATACATCATCATCATGAGTCTATCCCGCAAACTCACACTGACTCACACACAATTGTCCATCATCATTTAATTTCTTGTGTCGTTGTTGCTAAAAATCAATATTGTTGCACTTCAACTTTATTATCCACCAGAGAGTGTCTTTGTATCCTCTTTCTTTTATTGGTTCAATTGTTGTCTTGGATTCAGCTGTGCGATTTGTTAGAGTAGCTAATTCTAACAAAACCACTCCATTGAATTAGCCAAACTCAGTGTCAAAACTTCTAATTCCAAAACATTTCTAAATACCACTATTAATTTGTTTTTCTTTGAAATTTCAAAAAATGCAATCATAATCATTTTAATAATTTACGTTTCTACATTGAGTTGACAAAGCTCAACGTATTTATCTTTCCAAACTCCAAAAAAAAATACAAAATAGTGAAATAACCCTAAAAACTGGACAGATGCTCAAACTACCAAGTGGTTGCATGCTCAATGCTTCCGAGCTCCTCTTGGGACTCATTCCAGCGGTGAGTCTACTCCCACAAATAGCACACATGCAGTTTTCCAGTTTATGTTTTCATCTCCATTTGCCAAGTAAATTCCCATTAATGTTGTTATCTCATTTTTCTCCTCTAATTTGTTGAATCCAAAATGCTACAGACGACTCTGTCCTCATTTCGATGAAAACGTTCTACCAAACCTGATGCAAAGTTACAAATATGCTCAAGTGCTTTCCCATAACTTAACCACTCATACTCCTAGATGTATCTTTTCAAAACTCCTGCCATCTTCGCCGACTTTCATTTCTCTTCTAATCATCTTTCGGGTTCTGAGCAAGCACATCTGTGCATGTCTTTTGCATGCTTGCTCAAAGAGGTCCGAAAGAGTTAAAACTCCTTCCTACGTCATTTCAACTAAGGAATAACTACGACGGTGTCAGATTGCAAAACCACCGTCCCCACCCACATCCACAGGCACTCCATATACCTTTCCCTTTCTTCTGTTCCTTAACACGAATGATAGCAGCACAGGCACAAGGATGCAAAACATGTAGGCATTCATCTTTGCGAATAGGCTTTATTGCTGGACAGATGCAATGAAATCTTCTTTTAATGATAGCTCCAACAAGGGCAGAGTTGGGTCACATGTATCTCGCCAGTAACTTAAGAAACTTAACCAAAGTTTAAAACCTTGCTCTTCGAAAGCAACTGTTCTTTTGTAGCAGGACTCATCGGCTAGGGGAAGGAGGTTAACATACCTACACCTAGAATTCATAGACACACTCATAAATGGCTACATTACAGTATTCGAAAACAGGCGAATGAATAATAAACAAACCCTAGGAATGCATAGTGCATTTGTGGCTGTGCATTAAGACACAATTGGAGCGATCTCAAAACATGACCAAACAGATATTTTGACAAGTAACAAATTTCGACCTCAAGCGATCTCGACATACCAAGCAATTTATGGATCTGAAGCTTGTTAGACTGGATCGATTTACGGATCGAAATCTCAGTCTCAAAAAAAACTTAAAAAAAAAACCAATCTGTAAAAAGGCACCAAAACTTGTCTCGCATTGGAGCACAATAAAACACCCACAGAGCCGATTGGAGCAATCTCGTCTTCATGTTAATGGTGCGGGAACACCACTACACCCACGCTGCCACTGTGGCCATGCTGCCACGCTTACTCGACCTCCTGCATGAAGGCACCACCGACAACCAGAGGATCTCGACCTCAAACAAATACAGGCAGCTGCATCACCACGATCCAATCCGCTGTTCAATCCATGCTAATCTGATCTCATCCACAATTCTGTTTCGCAGATCCCAACAGCCAATTGCACCTTTGAACTAGCACTGCCACTCTCACGCACTGCCGCCACAAGAAGACCACATAAAAAACTTATCATATCCAACGATACATTTAACTGATACTCGATCAACAACTTTACTACCACACAACACCATACTCCCTCCACTCTCACAACCCTGATCGATGTACAAATAAAAACTCAAACAATAAAAATATACTCTCTTATTTCCTGAGCCCACTAATGGCTAAGGTCGAGGCCCGAGATACCATGTTAAATCTCCATAAGTAAATCTATGTTATAAATAAATATATGAAATGTTGTCTCAAGATAGGGAAACTATCTTCGACACATAATCACTTGGTTGAGAGAATATCTCAACCACACACCACTTTAGGAAACAACTTGGAATTAATAGGAAGATACTCCTTTACATAGGGAGAATCAAAATTGAAACAACTAAAAATTACATTTTCCAACCGTCCTATGTGAATAAATATATGAAATGTTGTCTCAAGATAGAGAAACTATCTTCGACACACAATCACTTGGTTCAGTGAATATCTCAACCACACACAACTCTAGGAAACAACTCCGAACTAATAGGAAGATACTCCTTTACATAACGAGAATCACAATTGAGACAAGTAAAAATTACATTTTCCAACTATAAAGATCAAATGACTAAATCAATTTACTTTATATTATTATAAAAAAATTATCAGCCAACTCAACTATATACTTTTCCATATTAGTTTCTCAATTATATACTTTTCCTATAAGTGTTTCTATGTATGCTATTGTGGCAACAAATAACTAACAGTCAAACATACCCAGCTATATATGTAGCACTTAACATTTCATTTCAATGGTAGAAAATTTTACCCAAGAATAAACAATCTAAGATTACAAAACGGTGGATGATCTCCATGTTTGAAGAAAAGTTAATTGTGTAACCGAAATTCCCGTTACAATTCTGAGGGGCATTGAGTAAATAGAGAGCAAAATGTACCTTTAAATCTCGGCAAATTTTTTAACCCTGAAAGTTTAAGAAAATTATAAAACAATAACGCGACGTACTTAAAAAATAGATCCGGTTACTGCTCTCCTGTTTCCGCTGTATATCCATCTGGACTTTCTTGGACAGAGCTGGGCTATTAATGAATTAGGGTTTATATTGTGAATCGATCACAATGTCGAAGAAATATATCCGAAATAACTACCAAGTTGTACAAATATTTTCGCTGCCTTGCTGGTGTAATTTAATTGACAATTTTCAATTAACAAAGGGCAATGTAGATTATGCAAACGGAGATAACGTAATATTACCGTAGGATGAGGAAGTTCGTGGGTGTAATCTTATCCAACTGTAGTCCAATGCTTAGAAGGCCATGGAAAATTTTACCTCCGCATCTTCACACAATATATGACGCATTATATGTTTTGTATAATTGATAGTTGTTAGTGAATAAAGGTAGCTTTTATGTTTTATATTAATATTGATAATCCTATTAATGTTTTCAATAGTAATAAAATTAATATTGATATAAATATAATATTAATGGGAATAGATTTATTTTAATCATGGATTTAGTAAAAGTTAAGAGGGATGAAGTTTCAAATTTAAAAAAAATTTACATGTCAAGAAATTTAATCTTTTCTAGTGTTTGATAAATATATAATTAAGATAGTCCTATAGTGGTAATTTTTCATTATTTATATTGTATTTTTTAATATTTTATCTTTATTAATATTTTTTATTAATAATTAGATGAGTTACACATTTCCCTATTATTAACAAGTTACTATATTATATTATTTTGAATTACTTTTTCCTTTCAAACATTGAAATATTTTATTAAGCTAAACATTTATTAATACACATAATAGAGAGAGAAATCATACTCAAATATATTAGTTAATATAGATATTCAAAGAATGATTTTTTTTTATTACCTTATCTCTATAAAGTTATATAAAATTATATTATTTAAGATAGATATGGAAATATTTTATTTATTAATTGGAGAGTGAAAGTGAAATATCAACGAACCAAGTAGAATGAAAGTGAAAAATTGGATTTTAAAATGAACTTCTTGTAGATTTGTAATTGTTCATTTATATGGTTATTTAATTTTTTTATTTATTTTGGTTACACTAGAAAAAATTATTTTTATTATTTTTTGAAGATGTGACATACTTACACATGTCTCTCATACTGGATTGTAGAATGAACCTCTCATCTATTTTTAATTATTTATTTATATGATTAATTTACTTTTTTGTTGACATTAGTTAAAAAAAATATATATTATTTTTTTTTTGGTGTGACATAGTTACATATGTCGCTCATACTAGATTGTAGAGCCAATGTAGATCCATTTTAACCACGGACCTTCAAGAGCCAAGAGGGATTAAATTTCAAATTTGGAAACAGATTTACACGTCAAGAGATTTAATCCTTATATGTGATATGGATTGTAGAACGAGTGTAGATCCATTTTAACCACAGATCTACCAAGAGCCGAGAGAGATTAAATTTCAAACTTGAAAAAAGTTTTACAAGTCAAGAGATTAAATGGCTTCTAACGCTTGGTAAATATGTGATTAAAATAGATTTATAGTCGTAATTTTTTATTATTTATATTGTATTTTTTAATATTTTATCATTTTTAATATTTTATATTAAAAATTGGATGACTTACACATTTTCCTGTTATTAACAAGTAACTGTATTATCTTATTTTTAATTACTTTTTCCTTTCAAGCATTGAAATATTTTATTAAGGTAAACATTAATACACACATAATAGAGAGAGAGATAATTCATGCTCAAGTATATTAGTTAATATGTACATTTAAATCATGTTTTATTTTTAATTACTTTATCTTTATAAGGTTATATAAAATTATATTATTTAAGATAGACATGGAAATATTTTATTTATTAATTGAAGAGTGAAAGTGAAATATAAGAGAACCAAGTAGAATGAAAGTGAAATACTAGATTGTAAAATGAATTTCTTGTAGATTTTTAATTATTTATTTATATGGTTCTTTATTTTTTATTTCTTTGTTTTGGTTGACATTAGCCAAAATTTTTCTTATTATTTTTTGAAGATGTGACATATTTACACATGCCCCTTATACTGGATTGTAGAATTACTGAATTGGCCTTTGGATGATTTTGAATTATTTATTTATATGGGTATTTAATTATTTTATATTTTTGTTTTGGTTCAAGACTATTTTTAATTATTTATTTATGTGGTTATTTAATTTTTGTTTTTTTTGTTTTGGTTGACATTAGTCAAATGGATAGTAAAATGAGCCTCTCTTTTATTTTTAATTATTTATTTATATGGTTATTTAATTTTTATTTTTTTTGGTTTTGGTTGACCTATGGAAAATTATTTTTATTATTTTTTAAGTCAATGACATACTTACACCTCCCTGATAAATGACCCTCTCTTTTATTTTTAATTATTTATTTATATGGTGATTTAAATTTTATTTTTTTGTTTTGGTTGATCTTAACGAAAATTATTTTTATTATTTCTTGAAGACAATGACATACTTACACATCTCTCATACTCGATTGTAGTATCAGCCTCTCTCATTTTTAATTAATTATTTATATGGTTATTTAATTTTTGTTACGTTGGTTAGGTTGACATTAGCTAAAAAAATATTATTTTTTAAGAATGTGACATACTTACATATCTCCCTCATACTCGATTTTAGATGAGTCTCTGAGTTTAATAAATAATATTAAATTATGTTGATAAGTTTTTTTATAAAAGTTAATTGACATATAAAAGATGGAAAATAAAGTCTTGGACCTATATTAACCATATTTATTAACATGGTTGCGTTAGTTAGTATAGAATCCTCATAAACTACCCAATTTCAAAAATAGCTCACCAATAAATTTTGCATTGAACTAACATGTTCATTACTTTTTTATGGAGAAAAAATAATAAATAAATAATAAGATTGAAAGTCCATCTATTATTATAAATAAATAAATAAAAACTTAAACCAAGATAACATATAATATAAGAACAAAATAGTTGAGAAAATTAAAATTAAAGGATTGAAATTAATACAAAATTATTAAAATTGTAAAAATAGATTAAAAATATTAAAGAGAATAAAGAGAAATTAGCAATTATGAAATAAAACAAGTTTAATCGAAAAAAGGGAAGATCAGAAATATGAAAAGATTCCCTGGAAAAATAAGAAACGGAAGAAGAAAAATAATAAAAGAAAGGGAAGATTGTGTTGAAAATGTAGTCAAAAAGTTTTTGGAGATTGTGTCATAGCTAGTGAAGACTTCATAAGTTAGATTTCAATTAGGATGAGTTATTTCCAATTTTTTGGAATAATCATCAAATTAACATGCTCAGAGTTTGAGTTTTAGTTAAGTGAAACATTTAGAATAATGCTTACTCTAGAAATTGGGTAAAATTTGTTTGTTGAGTGGAATTGAAAATTGAGATATTTTTTTAACTACATACCTCATTTGTATTTTTATAAATAGTTTGATTACACTAATATAATAAATATGTGATAAATATGTGATGTAACTGAATGGTTCACTGTAATATAGAATATTTTATGTGTACACATTTTCAATTTCTTTCTTGGTATTAGAACTAGTGGCTACGGGTTAACTCCTTAAAAGAAAGCTCAGAAAGTATGAGAGGAATATAACTTTTGCTACTGCTAAGAAGCAATCATGTGGAATTATCTGTATAGCAGCCCCCATATTTCTTTTTTTTTGCAGTAGGATCTCAACGTCCTTTCTTTCAATGGCGTCTCAATGTTCGGGTTATCATCTTCCTGCAGATTCTCAACGTCAAGGTTCGGCTTCTCAACCTCTATGGTCGATTTGAGTCAGATCGATGTGGTGTGTGACATAATTTAATTAAATTAATTTTCCACGGTCGTCTCTTCTTCACACGTATGAGTTGAAATTAGCTTTGAACGGGAAGAGTGATTCCATTGTGGGTATTTTTAAAGTAATATAAATTATTTATATTATATTTTAAGGTATTCTAGTGGAGTTTTTGTTATTCTGATATTTTTTCCTTCTTCACTCGAGCTCTAAGCACAACGAAGGTGTAAATAACATTGGAATAAATTGGACTACCGCGAAGTGGAGACAGCTGCTAGATGTGGCCGTGAGTCGTGGAAGAAGCAAGATTTTTAGGTAACAATATAATTATAAATTATTTATATTATATTTTAAGGTATTCTAGTGGAGTTTTGTTATTATGATATGTTTTTTTTTCTTTTCACTCGAGCTCTAAGCACAACCAAGGTGTAAATAACATTTGAATAAATTGGACTACCGTGAAGTGGAGACAGAGGTTGCATATGAGCCGTGAGTCGTGGAGAAAGCCAGATTTTTAGATAACAATATAATGATAGTTGTTTATTTGAATTAGGGAGCTAGTTGTTCAGATAATGGAGGTTGTTACCTAATTATAGTTGTTTATTTGAATTAAGGAGCTAGTTGTTGAGATAATGGAGGTTCCAACCAAAAGGAAAAATTTTAAAACTGTAAGATGTGCAGTTAGGGTTTTTGAGAGTCATAGAGCTTGCCCTTAATGGAGAGACGCAGAGGAGGGAGCTCCACTGCCTCCTACAAGGACGCCATTGCCAGCAGAGGTTGGTGACCATTGGGTAATGTCAGAGGATATAGGGAAGAAGAAAAAAGAAATAATGAAAAGGAGACAGATGGGGCCAGACGCAAAGAAAATGGCAGCACTAAAGATCAGGAGGAAGAAGACAAAAGCCAAGGAACAAGGGATAATAAACAAAGGGGACCGCACAGACCCAAAATGGAGATCTATCCTAGCGTAGTGTTAAATGATCCTACACTGCAGGCGCACAGGGAACATATGGGGACTTACGCTATAATCTGCAAATTCATGGGATTATGGCCCACTGAAAAGGCTTTACATATATGGATCAAGTACCACTAGAAACCCAAAGGAAGCATCGATCTCCATCTTGGGTCAAAGGAATTTTTCACCATGGTGTTCACCAACATCAAAGACAAAGACAGAATATTCAAAGGAGGACCCTACTTTTATGCAGCAATTGGCCTCTACATGCGGCCTTGGGTTATTAACTTTGTTCTAGAACAAGAGACTTTTACTTCGGTACTTGTCTGGTTAAGGCTGTATTATCTACCTCTTGATCACTGGCAAACTGAATCGCTTGCTACCATTGGCAACAAACTAGGCCATTTTGTCAAAGTTTCGGAAGCCACAAGAAAGGGAAAATACACTTACTATGCAAGGATTTGTGTAGAATGGATCTATCAGGAGCCCTTCCGGATGAAATCATCTTGGAAGTTTTTGATGAGGAATGGGTGCAAACTGTGGACTCTGAGCATATCCCGTTCAGATGTCGTAAATGCCACGAACATGAACATTTGTTCAAAGACTGCCCTCTTAGTAAAACAGACAACAAGAGCAAACCTAATACAATGAAGGATACAGAAAGCTTTCAGAAAGTGGCAAGTAGAGGAAAAGGCAATAAAAAGGGACCAAAGCAACAATGTAATGAGGGACAAAAGGGCAGTCATAATAGGTTTCAAGTTCTGGAAGAGAATGAAGAAAAGGCAAATGAAGACCAATCTATGGAGGACGGACCTAATGAAAAGGAAAAGGAAGAAAAATGCAACCCAACACAAGACATTGGTAACAAGAAAGAAACCATGATAAGTGAAACAGAACTAGAGATGGATCAAGAAATGGCCCAGAGTCAAACAGATCTGGAGGACCATGAAATTCAGGAAATTCTAGATAAGGAACACCTAGGTCTGGAAGGGTTCTTGATGCAGGGAACCACGGGAGGGATAGATTCACTACCCCAAGAAGACTGCAATAGAATACAACAGTTGTTTTTATGGAAAACACAGGAAAGGGGGTTAGATAAAGGAAAAACCACTGACAAGCAGGAGCATAGAGGTGTGAAAACAATGAAATCAACTCTAGGATTAGCTACTAGAAATGCAGGAAAGAAGAGGGGAAGGAAAAAGAAAAAGGAGCTCTTGATGGAGTGTGGAAAGTTAATGATAGACTCGGGTAAGATGAAAGACCTAACCAGTTACTCCTTTACAAATCTTTAATTATGAAGTTCACATCCTAGAATATCAGAGGTCTAGGTAGTAAAAGAAAACAAAGAATGCTTAGTTATAGAATGAAACAAGAAATTTCGAATATGATTTTCATCCAGGAAACAAAATGTTCTATTCAGAAAATAAAACTAATCCATAGCAAATGGCTCAATCGATTTGAGTTTCTAGAGGTTAAAGCAGAAAAGAGAGTGGGGGCTATACTCACTCTTTGGAACCCACAAAAATTCAACATAATAGATTTAGAGGCATCTAGAAATTATTTATCAGTGATCATTCAACTAGTGGGGGTCTCGGAAACCTTCCTTCTCACAAATTTCTATTGTCCTCAAAGAATATATGACAAACTCAAATTACTAGAATCCCTAATAGATCTCAGGAACAGATAGGGTGGAATTCCTTGGATCATGGGAGGTGATTTTAATATGATCACATCTCTTTCGGAAAAAAAAAGGAGGTACTAGATCGCTAGACAAAGACTTCGTAGCGTTCCAATCATTCATAGATAACATGAAAATGGTTGACTCAAAATTGAGCAATGGCCTTTTTACTTGGAACAACAAAAGAGGAGGGGAGGCACATGTAGCCTCTAAATTAGACAGGTTTATGATATCAGAGGAGCTTATGCTTATAGATAAAGAAATAACAGCAAGAGTTCTTCCCTTTGGAAGTTCTGATCACTGGCTGATTCAATTGGAAATCAAGGGTATGGTTTCTCCCAGGAATAGGCCCTTCAGATTCGAGAATATCTAACTCTCCCCCCCATATTTCTTCAGTAACATTGAAAATTGGTGGTTTGAAGACTTGCGATTCCAGGGATCAAAAATGTACCTCCTTCATAAAAGACTAAAGCACATCAAGGTCGAGCTCAAATAATGGAACAAGAAGTATTTCGGTAACATTTTTGTGAACAAAAAATCATTGGAAATCAAAATTCAGGACCTCAACCAGGCACTGATTAAAGATGGCTTTGACAAAATCATGAGCGATCAGGCTAAACACCATAAAGAATGGGAAAATTTATGCAGAAAAGAGGAAATATTTTGGAGGCAAAAGTCTAGAGTTCAATGGGTCAAGGAAGGAGAGTAGAATACAATATTTTTCCACAGATCCACTATGGCTAATAGAGCATACAACAGAATCTCTACAATAAAGGATGAAAATGGGGAACTTCAGCACACTCACAAGAATATTGAAGTTTTGCTTGTTCAGCATTTTCAAAACATCACACGGGAAAACAATACAGACAGGGAACAATCCATCAAGGAAATTATAAGGCATATCCCTAAGCTGGTGTCTAGAGAGGACAATTTTAACCTCAATAGACCAGTCACTGAAGAGAAGGTCAATGAGGTTCTCAAAGACATGCAAAATTGCAAAGCACTAGGCCCGGATGGTTTCAATGTAGATTTTTTTAAAGCTTGTTGGAATATTGTCAAACAGGATATTCTGAATGTGGTGGAGGATTCCAGGGGTAGCAAAACTATCCTGAAATCCCTCAACACCTCCTTCATCTCCCTGATCCCCAAATAGGACTCAGCTCTAACTGCAGATAAGTACATACCCATAGCCTTATGTAATGTGGTACACAAGATAATATCCAAGGTAGTGGCTAATAGACTCAAACCACTCCTTCCTTCTTTAATGTCAGAGGAAAAATCAAGCTATGTGGAGGGTAGACAAATTTTAAATAATATTATTCAAGCCCATGAGGTGTTTCACACACTCACCAGTAAAAGGCAAGCGGGGATGATCATGCAATTGGATATTTCCAAACCGTATGATAAGGTGAATTGGATTTACATCAAGAAGGTACTCAATTCTTTTGGGTTCGATCACAACTACGTCAGATGGGTAATGGCTCTGGTGACTTCTTCCAACTTTTCAATTTTGGTGAATGGTTCTCCCTTAGAGATCTTCATTCCTTCTAGAGGCCTCAGACAGAGAGACCTGATCTCTCCCTTTCTTTTTATCCTCATGATGGAGGGACTTGGAAGGTCCATTAAGCATGCCAATCAAGGGTCTTCAATTATCTGAGAATGGTCAAGCTTTGACTCACCAACAATTTTTAGATGATACCATGCTGCAAGAATTCCCACAGTCAAAGAAGCTTCAACCTACATTCAAATCTTGAAGTAATTTACCATGGCTACAAGTATGGAAATTAATCTCTCTAAGTCAAAAATCTTCTTCTTAAACACTAATATTGCTATCTAAAGAAATATTTCAAGAATTCTTGGCTTCCAAAGAGATTCCCTTCGCACAAAGTATTTGGGAGTTCCTCTCATAGCCAGACAAATGCACAAGAGTATCTGGGAATCAGTGATTAACAAGTTGCAGGATAGAGTCAAAAAATGGATCTTCATAGTCTTCAACCTGGCTGGCAGGTTGGTTCTGACAAAGGTGGTTCTGCAATCTATCCTGGTTTTCATGTTATCAACCCTCCCAGCTCCCAAAGGTGTTTTAGAGAAATTCAGGAATATCCAAAGAGATTTCCATTGGGGTAAGGAGGAAACGAAGAAGAAATGGGCCCTGGTTTCTTGGGATAAAATTTGTAAACCCAAGAGCCATGGGGGCCTACGCTTGGATGATTAGGAGATTCGCAGTAAAGTTCTAGGAGCCAAGCTTTGGTGACGATGGGTTCAAGAGCCAAAAGCCTGGTGGGCAAGGATCTGGAAAGAGAAATATGCCAGCTCTTGGCACACTAATGATCTCATAAGAATGTCTGGAAATATTAAAGGCTCTCACATTTGGAATAGAGCTTGGGAAACAGAAGCCTAGTTCAAAAAAACAGTTTCTGGGAGATCATAGCAGGAGATCTTGCACTCTTTTGGGAGGACAAATGGCAACAAGAAACAACACTGTTAATAAGGGATTTTTCAAGCCTCATGTAGGAAATAGATTCCCAAGGGTTAATAAAAGTAAAGGATTTTTGGGAACTTGCTCAAATCTCCAGAAAGTGGAGAAGTTGGATAAAAATTGATTACAGAGATGATAGCCCCATAAATATAAAAGCAGAGGCGCTTTGGAGCATGCTAAAACAAAGGATGATTTTGGTAACAGAGGGGCAAGATCAATTGAGATGCGGCAATAAAAATAAAGGCACCTTTAATCTTAAGGAAGCTAAAGGTATTCTCCTTGGACATGATTCCAGTGTTCCAAAAAAGAAATGGCAGTCCCTCTAGAAACATCAAGTTTGGATGAAGGTCAAGCTTTTCATGTGGTTGGTTCATCATAATTTTTTTTTAACGTGGGACAACATCATGAAATGGTTTGTTATGGGGCCTTCCAGATGTCAGCTCTGTGAAGAGCAGGAGGAGACAATGGAGCACATTCTCAACAACTTCTCTTACACCTCCTGGCTATGGGATTCTTTCTCTACCATTTTCCAATAGAAAAATAGGGACAAAAGAAGTATCACAAATACCCTAAACAAATGGAGAAGAAACTATATGGAGAATGAGTTCCTTAATTTGGCCTAGGTCTTCATGCCTAGCTTCATTATCTGGAATGTTTGGAAGGAAAGGAATAAAAGAATTTTCAAGAATGAAAAGTCTATCCCTCATCGACTTTTTGATCTGATCCTAAAACAACTTTGGGATACAGTGAGCACCACTGTGTGCAATCTCCCCAAGAACCCCCCCTCTAAGACTAAGCTGAGAATTCTTAGGTAACTGGGAATGCAAGGGAGTATTCCCCAAGGATTAATCAGGAAGGATAAAGCTATGGACGAAGGGAAGGATTTCTGGAAATCTCCACCGAAAGGCTATCTGAAATACAACATCGATGGTCATTCAAAAGGAAATCCGAGAACTGCTGGTTTTGGAGGAGTTTTGAGATGAAGAAGACAATATTATCTTAATCTTCCACTGCCATTTAGGAAGAGCCACAAATAATATGGTTGAATTAATGGCTCTGGAGCAATGTCTAGAGTTCTTGATTCAAAACCAAGGTTCAAATGTCATTATAGAAGCAGACTCAGAGATTACCATTAACTCTGTGAAGAGAATCAACTATGGTACTCAACTGAAGAAAGTCTCTAATCACTGGAGACTCATCCAGGTTTACCAAAGAATTCAAGTTCACCTCCGGGAACTTCAAATAGTCAGTTTCAACCATGTTAGACAAACTGCCAATAAACTGGCTGACTTATTGGCCAACCAAGGTGTGAATAATGCAAATAACGAGATGGCAAAAAAGTGGCAGGAGATACGTCAAAACCGTTTAAAGGCTCTCTGTGAGGAACAAGCTGCAGAAGATAGAGCAGTTTTTCGATATCGGGCTAGGATGACAAGTACAAATTGAGTTTTCCGGAAAGATCATCCTCAACCTCCTAGTATGTACAGAGTAGGAGGGCAAGCTAACTTCAGCCTCCTTTTATCCCGGAGTAAGTTGATTAGGATCCCTAGTTTTTCGGATGGCAATTTGTTGAGTCATTTTCCAAACAAGCACAGTATCGGGTTCAAGTTCCATAGTAGGAATAAGCAGAACACGAGGTTGGTTTATCTGACAGCCGAAATCGTCTCCCTTCTCGCTTTTGGGCTAGAAAATCATGCCCTAGTCGGTTTTCCAGTGATCGCACGACTCTTGAGTCGTTTGTGGTTTTGCGGTTTCAGAAGCGATCCCATAGGGATTACAACACGTGGCAGGGTGGTAGATTTGGAAACCGCCCTCTATCACACACTATCGTCCAGTTATGTTAGGCAACACGATATGTGTCCTGGCCGTTGGATCTAGCTGCCTGGATCAATGGTTAGGATTGTTTGGGTTGTTTGGTGGGGCCAGGTGGGTTATTTCCATTCTTCCTATTTGGCGCGTCTTTTCCCTCTTCTGCGGCTTGTGTGGTATGCGTGGTTGGGGCTGACTGTTGTCATCTATCGGGTGACTATTGTCGTCTATTGGCTCCGGGGAATGTGGGTTCCTGATGCCTTTCTGGGTTTGTTTCTTATAAGCTTGGTGATTTATGTGGTAGGGTAGGGGGTCTTTGATGCACATTATGTAACTTTTCTTTTGGATTAATGAAATAGGAGGATCGATGCTTGCTTCAGTAAAAAGAAAAGGAGCTAGTTGTTGAAAAGTTCAATGGGTCAAATTTTTTTAAGTTGAAGGTGAAAGTCCAAATGAATTTGATATATAAAAATTTATGGGGCTTAGGAAAAGGACTAGAACGACCAACCCAACTTCCAAAACAATTAGCTGAATGGAAAAAAAGAAGAAGACAGAGTTATGTCTATTATAGGATTATATTCATCAGATTCACAACTTCACCTTCTAGAATTAGGAACAAATATGGGAACACTTATGCAAGACATTTGGGGAAAAGTCAGTAAATGCAAAATTCTCTTTGAAATTGTAGTTATACAAAATCAAAATGGGTAATGGGGTATCATTGTCTACACACATAAATGATCTAAAATCACTTATGAGGTAGCTGGAGGAAATTGAGGTCAAAATAAAAGAAGAAGATGCTAAGGCTATTTTTTAAAATATCTTACCATCAAATTACAATAATATTATTTTCACCTTAAGTCATTTTTCCTCTCGATCATTAGACGAAATGATTGAAACGCTCTTAGCAGAGGATGAAATCAAGTAACCCAAAGGATAACTCACATGATGAGATGGAATTATTCTCAAAGCTGAGAGTTAATAAAAATAGGAAGTCGATGGAATGTTTTTACTATCGAAAACACGGACATACAATCTTCAATAGTAAAACTCATGCTAGAGATCTTTTAAATGGAAAATCAAAGGAATCGGTTAACATAACTACTATTGGAGACTTGCAAGAGGAAAGCCTTTAGGACTTCTAAAATTGTGACAGTGATAATTAATTTAATACAGGGCCTCTCATGCTTTTCTAAAATAGCTATCAATTATATTATTTATTAGTGTGTGTATGTGTGTATGAAGAACAGTGGCATAATTCACTATTGGATAAGCTATGTATTTAGGCATGTTACCTATATAACTGGAAGTGTGTATTTTGGTGCATACTACTAACATGGAAACCTGTCCATAGAGATATTCAATATCTGAACTATTCTTCGAGGTAGTTAAGAAATGTCAATTTTTTAAATCTTCTCAATGATGGTCAGAGGTGGGTATGCTTCAAATGGAGATCAAGTGGTAGCTCGTGTGGTGTTGGAAAAGAGCAATGTATGCAAGATTCCATAATGAACATAATTGTTGATGAAGACCATATTAGACATAATATGATTTATATGTAATTTGTGACTTATGTAACAATGTAAGCATTGAGGGTGGGCTTGGAATAATGCCTACTTTACAAATTGGGTAAGATCGGTTTGTTGAGTGGATTGGATAGTTGACATATTTCCTCAACTACAATTCTTCATTTTAGAAATAATTAAAAGAATGAGGTGGCAGTTAGGAGTTAGCCTTCAGTCTTGATTGAAGGAATAACTCGTTAGATCTCCACTGTTGATCAGAGAGAGCATGATTTAGAACTCTAGTAATGATTGGAAGCAGAGTGGGTAACACTCTTAGTTAACTCTCTATTAGAGCTCGAATTATAAATTTGAGCTCACCCAATTTAGTATGGATCAAATATATAAAAGAAGGAAAAAGTTACAAGGGACATCGAATTGTTTTGTGCACAAATGTTAGTGACAAGAAAACCTCATGTGTTTGTGACAGAGGCTTGATTATGAAGCAAAAGAATTTTTTCGTAAGAAATAGGAGCCACAAGTGTGCTAGGATTTAGGAGTTGGTTGTGCGCAAGAGAGATGAGTTAGGGTTTTAAAGAAAGGAGCTTTGTGTGGTAAGAAATAGGTCCAGAAGTTTACTATGAAATTGGAGGTTAGCCTAAGGAATAAAAAAGCCAACGATGCAAGGGTGGAGGAGCAGAATTGAAGCATGACAACAGAGTTGGCAAAGCAAGCCAAGGAGGTGGCAGAGGATCATGTAGTGATCAAGAAAGGTCAACATAAATTGTATCACTTTCTCAAGAGAGACAAATTGCTTTGTAAAATATTCAATTGCTCCAAGACAATCAATAAAATAACCACATAAAACAAGCAGGTTTCCTTGTTGGGTTTCATGAGAAAATAATTGTGTCAATTTGTGCATGTGTTTTTATATTAGTTTTTTTATTCCGCTAGTTATGAATTGTTAAGAGGCTCTGTATTTTGTTGAAAGTAAACTAGATTTCAGTTTTCAAATATTCATTTAAGTAATTGCATAGTTTCATGAAAATTTAACACATTAGATGACGGGAGATGAGATTTAACGAGAGGATTGATGGAAGAAAGATAAGGATTCGTAATTAAAAAATAAAGAAAAGTAAAAAGTATAAATAGAGAGAAGGCAGATCTAAAAGGTAGAGCACAATTTAGTGGTCAGTAACGGATAACAAAAGACATTGATCATAGATGATAAATGACAGGTTTTCTTGATTGGATAACAAAAGACATGGATCATAGAGATAAAATGTGAATAGAATTGAAAAGAAAGAGATGTAGCTCTCAGGTGTGGCCTGCACCTGGAGACTACACTCACCAAAACAGAGAGATCACTCTCGTACACTCTATATTTATCAATGAAAGATTACATCATTAAATACAATACTAGGAATTAGGAAGTTGCACCCAAACCCCTAAACTTTAGGAACTAACCCTAAACTAGGGAGAACGTTACAACAATGTAACCATTTTCTCCATTAATATAAAAATAATATTAATTATTTTTAACTCCCCCCCTTAATGGAGAAAGGGTTCTCCTGGACTCCTAGCATCTTTCTAAACAATTCAAATTTCACTCATGCAAGAGGCTTTGTGAAAATATCAGCCACATTGTCACAAGTTTTACAATATTCAACAGCAATTTCTTTAGACTGTATTTTTTCTCTAACAAAATGAAACTGTGTGTCTATATGTTTGGTGTTTTGTGAAACATTGGATTGTATGCTAATTTAATGGTGCTCTGGTTGTCACTTTTGATGGAAGTGGGATTCTTCTGTTCTTTTCCTGCATCTTTGAGAAGCCTTCTCAACCAGATCACTTCACACGTTGCTGCACACAATGCTTGATACTCAGCTTCACATGAAGACAAGGCTACAGTACTCTGCTTCTTGCTACTCCAAACTATGACCCCGGAACCTATGTTGAATGCATAACCTGTGATGGACCTCCGATCATCCAGGTTACCTGCCCAGTCTGAGTCTGAAAAACCTGCTAGAGTAACATCAGATACATCAGTGTATAAAATACCATAATTAACAGTACCACAAAGATACCTTAACACGCTCTTTGCTGCTATCCAGTGACTTTCAAGCGGTTTCGACATGAATTGGCTCAATACACTAACAGAGTATGCCAAGTCAGGTCTAGTTGTTGTAAGATATATCAAGCTGCCAACCAACTGTCTGTACATTGTGGCATCAACCTCCTTAGTGCCATCATCACTGCTCAATTTCAGATTCTGCTGCAAAGGTGTCGCTGCTGATCTACACTGATCCATACCAAACTTTTCCAACAGATTTATGGCATACTTCCCTTGGGTAAGAAAAGTTTGCCTAGTATCTCTACATACTTCTAATCCCAGACAATAGTGAAGGCTTCCGAGATTTTTCATCTTAAAAACTTGTGCCATAAGCCTTTTGATTCCTCTAATTAAATCATTTCCATTTCATGTTATAATCATGCCATCCACATACAGAGAAATCAAAATAATCTGCCCCTGATTATTGTACTTGGTATACAAATTTGGGTCATTTAAACTTCTATGGAAACCATGCTCTACAAAGAAAGAATCAACCTTTTCATACCAAGACCTGGGTGCTTTCGTTAAACCATATAAAGCCTTTTTCAATCTGCAAACAAGATGTTCTTTCCCCTGCTTTACAAATCCTTCTGGCTGTACTAAGTAAATTTCCTCTTTTAAATCACCATTTAAAAATGCAGATTTAACATCAAGCTAGTGTAATTCCCAATTACATTTAGTAGCTAAAGCAATAAGCATTCTAATTGTATTTAGCTTTGCTACAGGTGCAAAAGTATCATCAAAATCTATACCTTCCTGCTGTGAATATCCTTTTGCAACCAGCCTAGCTTTTAACTTTTCTATACTTCCGTCTGCATTCATTTTTGGTTTAAACAACCACTTGCATCCTATTGGTGTTTTATTCTTAGGCAGCTCAACTAAATTCCAAGAATCATTTCTAAGAATTGATTCCATTTCTTCATTCATTGCAGCTCTCCATTCATTGCAGCTCTCCATTCCTTAAATTGACTAGCTTCTTTATAATTAGAGGGTTCTACAATGTTCAAAACCTTTGACATCAAAGCATAGTTTCTCAGTTTTAGTGGTAATTGAGTCTTCCTACCTGACCTCCTTGGTACGGGACTTACCTCAAATTTGTTTTCTTCTGCTATGACTGGGCTTGCATTATCACCTTCTTATTGTTCTTCTTTTTTCTCTTCTTTTTGCTCTTCTTTCTGCTACTGCTCTCTTTCATCCTCGCTGCTTTCCTCCAACAACAATGGAATGTGCCAATCATCACCAATGTCATCTTTCCCTTCCTGTACTTGTTCATGAAACACTACATCCCTGCTTGCAAATGTCTTATGAGACTCAGGATTGAATAATCTATATGCTTTAAATTCTGTGCCATAACCAACAAAGATGCATTTCACAGCTTTAGGATCTAATTTCTTCCTATCAGCTTTGGGTATATGGGCAAATGCTTTCGACCCAAATACTCTTAGATGGTTTACTGCTGGTTTAAATCCATATAGAGCTTCAAAAGGGGTTTTGAAGCCAAGATACCTGGTAGGACTTCCGTTCTTCAAATATACAGCAGTATTAATAGCCTCTGCCCAAAAGCTATTAGACAGACCCTTACCTTGTAACATGCTCCTTGTGCACTCCACCAAGGTTCTGTTTTTGTGCTCTGCAACTCCATTCTGCTGTGGTGTGTGTGGCACTGTATACTTCTGAACAATCCCGTGAGATTTGCAGAATTTCATGAATTCCTTTAGCTTGTATTCCCCCCCTTGATCAGATCGGAGAATTTTTATAGTCTTACCAAACTGCTTTTCCACCAAGGTTTTAAATTCTATAAAGCTCTGGAAAGTCTGACTTTTCTTGTTCAAAAAATAAACCCATGAATATCTAGTGCATTCATCAGTAAATAACAGAAAATAATATGCTCCCCCTAGCGACCTTGTCTGCATAGGTCCGCATACATCAGTGTGCACTAGTTCTAAAAAATTTGTTTCCTTCCTCCTGTCATGCACATGAAACTGTTCTCTATGCATTTTTCCTAAGGCACAACCATCACAATTTAACTGAACATTACGAAAGATAGGGAGTCCCTTGACCATACCTTTCCTCTGCAATAACATGAGGTCCTGCAAATTCAAATGACCGAACCTCTAATGCCAGAGTTGTTCGGCTGTCGATCCTCCTGCAACCATGGCTTGTTTTGGTATGCTTTTTGCATCCAGTCTGTATAGGCTTCCAACTCTCATGCCTGTTGCAACTATTTCATTCCTGAAATCCTTTATCACACAATGAGTCTTGAAGAACTCGACTTGCATATCTTGATCAGCCATCATGGATACAGATATCAGATTTTTCTTAATTCCAGGTACATATAAAACATTTGTAAGGTGACTAATTTTTCCATTTGGTAACTTAATTGAAATCACCCCATGACCTTTAATTTCGTATCCACTATCATCTCCTAGATATATTTTTGATCCATTTATACTTTTTTCAAGACTATCAAAAAATTCCTTTTTACTTGTCATGTGAGAGGATGTTCCGGAATCGACATACCAAATGTCATCTTCATTAGATGCTGAAAGGGCACAGTCGACTGTGAACAGTCGAAATTCATGACTGAAGTCTTCTTCTTCAACAAAGTATCCTCTGTGCTTTGCATTTTCCTGCTTCCACTTTGCATCATCAGCCTGCTTCTTATAACATTCTCTCTATATATGACCCGTCTTTCCACATTAATAACATTTCTTTTCAGAATGATTTGCAAGCATACCTTTATGAGAATGCAGATTCTTATGTGATGTTGCTCCTTTCTGCTTTGATTGTTGTTGTGACTGCTTTCCTTTAGATGATTGTCGTTTCGCCATCAGCGCAAGATCATCACTCTGGGGGTTCAAGTTCTGCCGCCACTCCTCCTCTTGCTGCAAGATCCCAGTGAGATCATCAAATGAGGGCGCTTTCTCCCTTGTCGACACTCCAGTGATGAACGTTTGAAAATCATCACACATCCCGTTCATCTTGATTGCAACAAGATCTTCATCAGACACCGCCACTCCGATGGCCCCCAATCCATCTTTCACATCTTTAATTCGCGCAACAAATGCAGTAGCAGTCTCCCTTTCGTCCATCCTCATTGAAAATAGCTTGCTTTTAAGTGCCAAGACTCTGCTTGTATTCTGGGTCTCATACAGACTTTTGATTTTCATCCAGATGTCCGCGGACGTTTTACAGTCTCTGATGTGCGCGATAACATTGTCTTTCACAGACATCTTCAACAAGACTTTGGCCTTGTTCTCTCATTTTTTCCAATCTTGCTCCTATGGCCCTCCGTTCGGCTTCTGCTCATCGCCTGTAACTATGGACCAAGCATTCGCACCTTCGAGCAAGGTCTGGATCTTAAACTTCCAATTTGTGAAGTTAGATCCATTAAGTTTACCAGACTCGTTAAGGTAAGATTCCATCGTATTACTCATTCTGAATCTACCCAACAACAAAAAAAAACAATACCTATCAGATCGATCTGTCACCTCTGCCACCGATCTACAGTGTCTGGCAATCCTGCTCCAACGAGCAAATTCGGCGTCTCCAATACAGCCGATGATCCGATCTGATCAAAATTGATCCGATCTGGCTCTCCCAGATAGATCTGCAACTTCGCCGATCTGCACCCCTTGCAAACCGCCAAACGAAGTTGAGGCTTCCCGCAGATCCCCTTGAAGGAAGATTGGCGCGTCCTCAATCAGCGTGCGAAAAATCCCGTTTGTGTTGGCACGATCCCGAGCGAAAAATCTGTGCCAATTAAAAATCAGTTAGAGTATTTTTGTTGGCGCGATTTCCTCCTTAAATTCCGCGCCAATTGGACGTTCTGGCGCTCTGGCGCGATTAATCCCACAAAATCCGCGCTAATGCCCCTCTTGGCGCTTCTGTCAGTGCAAAAAGTGCGCCAATATCCTCTTCACTCAGAAAAAAAAAAATATCTGAGTCCGAGCCAGGTGTTCTGCAGTCCACCTGCTCAATTGAGCACAGAGCTCCTGTGTACACGCGGCCACAAAGGCACTTCAAGCCACACAGGCAATTCTACCACACAGGTAAGCTAGCTACAAAAAAGACACTTCAGCCACAAGGTGACAAAAGATCAGGCTCACCCAATCTGAGCTCTGATACCAAGATAAAATGTGAACATAATTGAAAAGAAAGAGATGTAGCTCTCAGGTGTGGCATGCACCTGGAGACTACACTCACCAAAACAAAGAGATCACTCTTGTACACTCTATATTCATCAATGAAAGATTACATCATTAAATACAATACTAGGAATTAGGAAGTTGCACCCAAACCCCTAAACTTTAGGAACTAACCCTAAACTAGGGAGAATGTTACAACAATGTAACCATTTTCTCCATTAATATAAAAATAATATTTGCGCATGTGTTTTTATATTAGTTTCTTTATTCCGCTAGTTATGAATTGTTAAGAGGCTCTGTATTTTGTTGAAAGTAAACTAGATTTCAGTTTTCAAATATTCATTTAAGTAATTGCATAGTTTCATGGAAATTTAACACATTAGATGACGGGAGACGGGATTTAACGAGAGGATTGATGGAAGAAAGACAAGGATTCGTAATTAAAAAATAAAGAAAAGTAAAAAGTATAAATAGAGAGAAGGGAGATCTAAAAGTTAGAGCACAATTTAGTGGTCAGTAATGGATAACAAAAGACATTGATCATAGATGATAAATGACAGGTTTTCTTGATTGGATAACGAAAGACATGGATCATAGATGATAAATGACAGGTTTTCTTGATTGGATAACAAAAATGACAGGCTTTCTTGATTGGATAACGAAAGACATGGATAATAGATGATAAATGACAGGTTTTCTTGATTGACGAAGCCTGCACCCATCTTTCCTTTTTGAAATGATCGAGTTGTTTGTTTTTCACATACTTTCCAAAAATGCAAGAATGATAAAAATAAGTTAAATAGTAATAGCAATGTAATTTTGGTAACATATCAGTATGTATCCCTATATTGTACAAGATGGTTTCCAAACTCTACTGGTCCTGAGAAGGACCACCATATTTTGCCATTGCAAATTTTAGAACCTGGATGATTGGATAGGAAAACCCCCTCTCTGTCTCTCCTCGACATCTTCATACGCGATTCAACGCGATTAATTGGAAATGTTAAAGACGACTGGAACCCATTTGGCTGATGTGGCTTATAAAGTTCACCGGGTCACGCGAAGCCATCTGGACTCTTGGGTATTTCAATGCCAATCTGAGTTATTATTAATTCTTCTCTTCCACACGAGGTTCCTTCGTCATTCATCTGCTTCTAGATTTCTTAGTTCTTGGGTTCTGTAGCCTCTACAGCTTGTAGAACCATGAGTTTGCTCCGAATTTAGATTTTCATGGATCTCTGAAGGGATTCTAACCGAAATCTGCGGCAATTTAACAGATCCCAAAAATCGATGTTCTAGTTGGGCTGTCGATTCGGCAGAGGGGACAAGTGGAATGCTAAAGAAACCACATGTCAATACACTCAACATGAAAATTATGACCGCGATTGGGCAGAATCAAACCTTTCTCATTCTCCTCCAACTCGCACAGACAGACCGGACACTCATCAACTGAGGTCTGAGGTCTGAGAAATCGCCCCGTCAACTGAGGTCTGCGTTGAAGGAAACGAAGGGGCCGAGAACCAAGAGTTCGTAGTTGCAGCTCCAGTCCCTGCCGAAACCGTCGTTGTTGCAAAAAAAAGGGTATATTTCCAGATTGTTTCATATATGTAGTGAATCATTCTCGTCGATTTTCAGTACTGACCATACATTGTAAGGGTTAAATCTTGAATGGATTTTCATCTTTATTAACCCAAGCTGCGTGTTTAAAATTTGAAGAGTAGTTAGAGTGTGCGTGGAGAAGTCTGCTGGTGCGGAGGACGATCAGGGAGACAACATTGGTGCATAGAAGACTGCCTGTTGTGCAAGTCCTGGCGAGAATTTTGTTACAGGTGGAGCCGATGTAATTGTGCAATCACCTGGTTCGCGAACCATTTGCTGCCAATGAAATCTAGCCGAAGATTTTCGATTCCGAAGAAGTTGTTGTTGTAGCCCAAAACAAGCGAGTGGGACCAATATTTTTGTTTTAAAGATTAGCTCTTCAAAGTCCGTTTCACCACTGATTTAAAAGGTGCGAAAAAGAGAAAAATCTTATTCCAAAGTGGAAAGGTTAAAGTCACAGTCACGTAGAGTTGTTTATGTTATCGTATTAAAATTTTATTCAAACAACACGTGACCATTATTTTGGGAGTTTTTTTTAAAGGTCCTATAATATTATTCGAGATATTTAAAAATATTAAAAATAAAAGAAGGCTTATATTTGTGTTTAAGGAAAAAAAGAAGTAATATTTAAAAATATTAAAAAGAAAAAGGGTTATATTTGTGTTTAAGAAAAAAAAAAAGACACCAGGGCTAGAGAAAAAAAAAGAGTTAGAGAAAAAAAAAGAGTTATATTAAATGAGTTTTGAAATTTAATTAAAAAAAAGAAAAGTAATTGAGGGTTTATATTCACTTATTTTATAAGTTTAAATATTATGGAGAATGTATTAGTGGAGATTTATTTATCTCTCTAACAAGCTAGATGGGGAAAATTATGAAAATTGGAAGTTTAAGTTGCATACTTTAATGGAAGGCTATAATATTTGGACGATTGTATTTGGAGTTGAAGTCAAGGCAGTGTCCCCTCAAGCCATAGATGTTGCAATTCAAGATTGGGAGTGATGGAAAACAAAGTGAAGGTGCTTTTGCAGATGTCAGTTAAGGACAATATCATTCCACACATTAGAGAGTGCAAAACATCCAAGGAGAGATGGGACACTCTCAAAAATTTGTATGAGACGAAGACTACAAATCGAATATTGTATTTAAAGAGTAAGCTTCTTTCAATTAAGATGGAAGAAAATGAAAGTGTGAGTAATTTTATTTCTAGAATTAAAGATCTAACAGATAAATTAGATGACATTGGTAAATCAATATCTAGTACAGACTTGGTTACTATGACATTAAAAGGAATTCTTGATGAATATCAAATGTTTATCATTGGGCTTTCAGCTAGAGAGAAGGCTCCTACTTTTGATGAGTTGGAAGGTATACTTATGTAAGAGGAAGAGCAAAGAAGGAGTCTTAAACAGAAATATCCTAATTTAGATTTAGCATTGATGGCTAAAGGAAAGCAGTGCTTCAAAGGAAAACATGGGAGAAACATAAAGGCAAAAAGCCACAAGTAAAATCATTTCAAGGTACACCTTTACCAAGGACAAATGTTAAATCAAGTAGAGATAATGTGTGTTATTACTGTGGAAAACTTGGCCATTTTGCTAAGAATTTCATGAAAAGAAGGTTTCATCAATTTAAACAAAGAAGGCATTTGGGAAATTATGTTGATAGAGATGAAGAAATTAGTCATGACTCTAGAAATCTTAAATTGTTTGTGTGCAATACGTCTTTATCAGCAGAAACTGATGATGATAATGCTTGGTTTATAGATTCTGGTGCATCAATCCACATTTCATGAAAAGGACATCGGTTTCATACTTATCATGAGATTAATAATGGTGGACACATCCATTTAGGAGATCATAGATCACATGAAATTAAAGGATATGGTGATATAAGTGTTATGGTGCCTAATAGACAAGAAAAACCAATTCAAAATGTGGTGTGTTCTAGGATTAAAGAAGAACTTAATTTCAGTATCTACTATTATAGATCAACATTTAAAAGTTGAATTTGTGAAATCACATTGTTTGGTAAAGGATGTGCAGGACAACTACAAGGTTGTTGCAAAAGGAATGAGACTTGGAGGATTATACAAGTTGGATGTAATAAAGAATGGGCATGAAGCTTTGGCATCAACAGACATGACAAATATAGAGCTTTGGCATCAAAGGTATGGACACTTGAATTAGGATGACCTAATATTAATACCAGAAAATTGATGGTAGAAGGTCTTCCAAATATTAAGGTTGAACAGTTTGAATGTGAAGGTTGTGCGCTAAGAAAAAAACATAGGGAAGAATTTCCTGTGCATGAAACTAGAAGAAAATATGAAATACTCGAACTAGTGCATACTGATGTATGTGGTCCAATGCAAACTAAGTCACTTGGTGGAGCATATTACTTTCTTATATTTATTGATGATAGCGCTAGATACACCTGGGTGTACTTTATAAGAAACAAAAGTGATGTGTTTGAATACTTTAAAGAATTCAAGAGTATGGTTGAAAAGAAAATAGCAAAGAGCATTAAAATTATTTGATCAGATAAAGGTGGTGAGTACACTTCAGGAGCTTTTATCAAATATTGCAAAGAAAATGGAATTATGCAACAATTTACAGTACCACATACACCTCAAAAAAATGGAGTAGCTGAGGGAAAGAATAGAACATTAGTTGAACGTGCTCGTAGTATGCTAAAAGCTAAAGGACTTTCTAATATTTTTTGGGTTGAAGCCATTAATACAGCTGTATATCTTAAAAATAGAATCCCTACTAAGTATCTTGAGCATAAAACACCATTTGAAGCATTTTATGGTTTTAAACCTAAAGTTAGTCATTTAAGGATATTTGGATGCAAGGGCTTTCCTCATATTCCTAAAGAGGATTGGAGAAAGTTAGAAGATTAAGCCATCAAATGTATTTTTATTACATACTGTATTCATCAAAAAGCATACAAATGTATGATCCAAATACTCACAAGGTCTTTGCAGGTAGAGACGTTATATTTCATGAGCATGCAGATAAACAAATAAAAGAAGATGAACATAATGTATGGTAGCCTCCTTATGACAACTTTAAGGAAGAAGAAGAAGTTTTGGAATCAACTCAAGCACAAGAACACATGTACATTCCAGAAGACATACCAAGAAGTCAAAGTACACAAAGAAGTGATGAAGGCACTCCACAGAGAAGAAGAAGAGGAGAAGGTACTCCATAGTGTAATGAACATCTAAGAAGGTCAACATGACTAATACAAACCCCTATCAGGTATAAAGATTATGCTTTAATGTCTCAAGTAATTAATTCTTTTGAGCCCTTAAATTATGAACAAGCTAAAAATCATAAAGAATGGATGGAAGCTATGAAAGAAGAATATGACTCTATAATGAAAAATGAAACTTGGGAATTAACATAATTACCTAAACATAAAGTTCCTATAGGATCAAAATGGTAGTACAAAACAAAATTTAATGTAGATGGTAGCATAGAGAAGTATAAGGCAAGATTGGTTGAAAAAGGTTATTCACAAAAAGAAGGTATAGATTATAAAGATACCTTTGCTCTGGTTACAAAAATGAATACAATCATAATAATGATAGCATTAGCAACAAAATATGATTGGAAACTACATCAATTAAATGGGAAGTCAACTTTTCTAAATGGTGGCTTAAAAGAGGAGATTTATCTTGCTCAACTAGAAGGATCTGTAAAGAAGGTGCAAAATTTTTTTATATGCAAATTAAAAAAGGCCCTATATGGACTAAAGAAGACACCCATATCTTGGTATGAGAAAATTGACAAATTCTTCTTTCAACAAGGATTTAACAAAAGCAAAAATGATCCTAATTTGTATGTCAAGGAAAATAAAAATGGGGATATAGTATTACTCTCTATATATGTTAATGATCTAATAATAACAAGGAGTGCCGATAAATTGATTAAAGATATAAAAATAAAGTTATCACAAGAATTTGAGATGAAGGATCTTGGACGGATGCACTACTGTCTAGGTCTTGAAGTATGGAGAGATATTGGAAGGACTTTCATCAAACAAATTAAATATACAAATGAAGTACTAAATAGATTTCTTATGAATGGATATAAAGCAGTGAGTAGTCTGTAGGTTTTAACCCCATACAGAAATTACCTGCATATGAATTCTAAAACACAAAAAATAAACAATGCAACAACATAACACATAAAACACATATACACAGAGATTTCCCCTGGATCCCAAAATCGGGACTACCAACTTGATTTTTCATTATGTTCCTTTCAATGTTATAATACATATTTATACATGCCAAAGCATCCAATACCATGGACTGAAAACGATCGCATCCAATACCATGGACCGGAAACCATTACGTCCAAAAAACATGTGCGAAAATCATGCACAAAACCATAGGTGGGTCTGCCCAACCTAACATAGGGTCCAAAACCAAAATTTTCTGGGGCACTGCCCTGGGCCCCATAAAGTGGGGTTACGGGTATAGCTCGAACTCCCTGTGACTCCCCGCCGGCTACACAATCGGTGCAATGAAGTGGGGCTCCTCCCCCCCAACCCCCGTTTAACTACGTGGGCTAGCCATGGAAAGAATATAAGACAACCCAACATAGTCCACTGGAACAAAATATCAAATTGACGAGTAATGATGGAACAAAAGAGGTGAATGGAAAATTGTATCGACAACTAGTGGGAAGTTTGAATTATCACTACCACTAGACCATACATTTCTTATGCAGTAAGCATACTTAGTAAATTCATGGCTAAGCCTCATGCAAGCCATTGGATAGCTGCAAAAAGGGTCCTTCGATGTTTAAAGGGAACTATAAATTTTGGTATTGAATATACTAATGCTTGTAATGTTAAATTGACGGGTCATTCTGATTCTGATTTGGCCAGAAATCCAGATGAAAGGAAATCCACCATTGGATATGTCTTCAATATAGGATTAGGAGTTGTATCATGGAGCAGTAAGAAACATGCATCAATTTCCTTGTCATCAACTGAAGCATAGTATAAATCATTATGTAGTGCCACGTTTGAAGTTATATCGTTCAGAAGAATACTTGAAGATGATGGCAAAGGTCAACAAGAACCTAGAGTGATCAGATGTGATAATCAAAGCACCATCAAACTGAGGAAAAATCATGTATGTCATGCAAGGTCAAAGCATATAGACACACAATCATTTTGTAAGAGAAGAGGTACATTCACACGAAATTTCCTTAATATATTGTAATACAAATGAGAATGTAGCCGGAATATTCACTAAGCCTCTTAGGAAGGCAAAATTTGAGCTTTGTACAAGTAAGTTATGTGTTGTAGAAAATCTCGATTATGGTGTAAGCCTAATTGATACTTAGACCAGCATGCATGTCAATCAAGATTACATATCTATCATATGCATTGTGATATATTGTATTTTGTGTGTTTTTCATATGGTTGGAATTAAGGGGGAGTCATGGGAACATTAATTCCAACCACCAAACCCATTAAATGCTCAACCATCTTGAGAGTTCAGGAGATGGTCTCGAGACTTCTAAATACTTCAGGTAGCGTCTTGAAGAAGCCACCGACAACCAAAATCCATAAACTTCATCGTTGTGTATAAAAATCCTTGCTCAGTAATGGAATGCATAAGTTGTGTTTGTGTTCAATCATATCTCTGCACTCTTTGATAATTTCTTCATGTCAGTAGTACCTCCTATTAATGCAAAAATGACATGAAAAAGCTTCTTAGTTTCGAACTTTCGATACAAAACACTCAAGTTTTATAAACCAAGAAACTCCCAGCCATACGGAAGGGAGTGAGGATGTGAGCCTGGTTAGGACTCATATCGTCGGATCTATTTCCATACAATTTCCTAAACCAAATAATGAACTCGACTAAAACAAATTTTACATTATTTTGTTTCATGAAAGTTTTCACAAATTATTCACGATGCCACTCAATGGACCTTCACCACGTTTCAAAAATTGGGTTTCCTCCCGTTGAATTTGTATTACGGGACACGTCACTCCCTACAAGTGCATTTAATAGTTTTATAATATTAAATAAACAATTTTGCCACTTCCATTTATTTGTTCACCTTGATCCCTCTAAAGTCTCACCTTAAAGATTGCACATAGGATCAGTTCCTAGTATTGGTGTATTTAAACACCTCTATGTATTTTATATTTGTTTTTTAATCATATGATTCTCTTATTTTGGTTTCATCACCATGTATCGAATTCCTCACCACAAGTTAGGAGATAGTTGTACTCCAATTACATAGTTGTACTTGATTAGCACTATTTAAGAGACTTTCATTAACTTGTAGTATGTGTGAGTTGACTTGAGTATAGTTTTGTTTATGCATGGTTATTCTCTCTAGTTATCTTTGGGATTCTACTAGTTCAACTCACCAGTGAACTAGTTTACCTATCTAGTTAACTAGACCTATACTTGAGATATGTTACCTATGCAGTATAAGACCCAATGGATGCACATTTCCTCACAGGGACTATATATCATTGTATTATACTTCTATTTTTCATATAGATATAAAGATATAAATTTCATTCTACGCTATTTTTCAATCATTATCTATTATCTAGCAATTGTTACTTTTGTTTCCACCTAGATTCTTTGTAGGTGTAACACAAATTTCCACACCTAGGTGGGTGTGGAGGACGACTATAAAAGTTGCAATGCTACTTATATTCATTGTTCACCTTATTTAATTGCACGACTTTCGTTTATAAGTCGAATTAGGCACACTTCCATAGGTGGTGTGGAGGATTCATATTGAAGTTTGCAATGATGCTAGTATGTCTTTTCTAATTAATGAAAGGAGCAGTGAATATTTGGGATACTTTTTATGCACAAGCCAATATGTGGATTCAAGGGGTTAAATACCCTTTAGCCATTGGAATTATCTTCATGCATAGTGCAGTGCATTTTGTGTGTTTGAGTGCACTTGTTTTATGTGGATGGTCGACATACAAGGCATGATAAGAAACAAAGTTAACAATTAATATTTGACTCCGGCTTAGGGTGAAAGGGGTTGCAAGAGCAAGACACATCTCACATAAAATGAGAAGACCTAAAAAGTTCTAAAGCATAAGAAGAATGGTCATTCATTTTAGTGAGGAGGAGATCTATTGTTTCTACTAAGGTTATGGTTGGGCATAGTAGGGTCAATTACAATAAGAGAGTATGAAGAATTAAATTATCAATGCGTAAGATGTAGATGGGTGATTGCTTAAGGGATTGAATTGATAGTTCTTGTAGGAAATTGTGCTTTTTGTAATTGTAGTCTATAAATGAGCATAGGGAGATGGCTATGTTATTTTATTTTACATTGTGAGAGTATTGATAGAAATAAAGTTAAATCGTATTCATTGGGTGTTTTCTATACTTTTGTATTGTGGTTTCCAGACTTCATTAAATTGCAGGTTATCTAATTTTGTTTGTGTTGGCTAAGTGTTATTAGGATGTTTTAATGTTGTGGTGATCTAAATCTTGGGAGAAAGGATGTAGAATGCTTTGATGTGAAGATAAGAGGAGAGAAAACATATAGATCTACCATAGAACTAATTACAAGAACATTGATAAAAGTACATGGACTGAATACATCTCAAAAATATAAAATGAGAGAACAAGATTGGAGAACAAGGATTTTATTAGGAAGAACCATTACATGAAATAAGGCCAATTTTGGGACCTCTCCTTCTTGACCATTACTCTATTCTTATTTCCTTCTTATAAGTGTCTTATTGATGTAGTCCACTTTAATTACGTTTGACTCTGTTAGTTACATATTTATCAAGTTCCATTTTATATAGAAATATGTCTAGAAAACTTAGACTATAAGCCATCATAATATTAGGACAATCCTCCCCCCTAGAAAATGATGGTCCCCATCATTCACCCATTCTTAAAAAAGATGTGCCCCATTATGTTCAATATACCATCATGATTACAATATATTGGGAACTAATGAAGAAAAGTATTATGTGTGGCTAACCCATAACCATGGGTGTGTGGATGCCCCATAACCATCATGATTACAATGTTTTAAGTACCAATGAAGATAAGGGTTTTGTGTGTTTAACCTAATCCATAGATGACTAGTAAACAAGTTCAAAATGGTAAACTTAGAGAAGGGTTCCGTGTGGTTTACCCGTAATTGTGGGTTTCTGGATGATCTTAGGGAAAATTTGACGGATGGAAATTTGAGCAACTTATTTTTAGAAAAAATAGAAATTAATGAATATTTTTTTCAAAAAAGTTCAAAATATTAGCCCCTAAAGTTTTCCCTATATGATACATAAGCTTGTTTTTTTTTTTAGAAATGGGTGTCTCACTATAACTTTGTTGGTTAGGTGGATAAAATTGATTTAATTGGACGTCCGCCGAATTCTATTCATGGGAAAATAATTTGACGACATTTGTCTAAATTTTTTTGAAATTTGTTTTAAGTTTGTTATGAAATCACAAGAAATTCAAAGAGGTTTGTAATAAAAAAAATTAAAAAACAATAAAATTCTAAAGGATGAAACCTACTCACTTTAAAAACAAAAATTCGGGATACCCACACTAACAAAATATTGTTCCTAAATGTCAAACTTAACAACAAAGGAGAGACAAATACATATTAGGTTGAGTTAGTAAGTGTTGCTTCTAAATGTCAAACTTAACAACAAAGGAGAGACCAATGCATATTATGTTAAGTTAGTTTTGGGAAAATGCTAAGCGTTGTGTTGTTAATTTACATAGAACATGACTTTATTTTTTAATAATATTTTTCATTTTTATTTATTTATTTTATATGTTAAATTTGTATTTATACCAAATATACTTAAATTATATAAATTAATGTATTTAAATTATGTAAATTCATATATTTATAGATAATCATAATAGAAGTGTAATATTCCAATAAAATATAAAAGTTAAATATATAAAAAAATATATGTAAATCAAAAAATATATTATTTTTAATTTTTTAATTTTGTTTTTATTTGATATATGTTAATATCTTATTGACACCACACCATTAAAGTATATAAATTTATATATTTATAAAACATTATAATAAAAATGTAACATTTTAATAAAATATAAAAATAATATATAAAAGAAATATTTATAAATTAAAAAATTATTTTAATATTTAAATTTTATTCATATATATAAACATATTTATATTTCCACATTATATATAAAAGAGATATAAAAGAGAGTACCAATATTCTTAGTATTATAAATAAGAGAGTTATTTATATATATATATATATAATTTTCAAACTTTTTAGCATGTCAATTTCAATTTTAAATTTTATTTTCAAAATTCTAATTTTTGAATTTTGTTGAGATCTAAAGTCATCGAATTCGAGCACGAACACAAACAAGGTGACTCGAGTTATAAATGACGGAATCAAATTTGATTGAAGATCCATTTGACTTATTAGATATGTATTTTAATTCATATAAGATACTTTCTCTATAATGACAGTGGAGTGAAAAATCATTCTTCAAACTCAAGGTAAGCCCAAGTATGCTACTTTATAGACATTTGCTAATTCAATCATTGATATTTCTTACAATAGGAAACAAAATAAAATTCTATAAAAAAACACATTTCAAGTAACAAAAAAATCCTTTGGAGTGATCTGTTATGCACCCTTCGAAATGCTTGGCATAAGTTGTGCCAATTACATAAAAATTGGTTGAAGATTGTTTCCCTCCATTCTATCCCTTATTGTGATTTTATGGCAGCCATACCACAATGGGTAATTTGAGAAACAACAGAAATGAGGTGATTTCAGTCAATGAAGATTATAAATGTTGCATTTTTTTAAGTTATGGCATGGTTGTATCAATATATTATATGTTTCTCTTATGTTGGTTTCATCACTATGCATTGAATTCTTCACCACAAGTTAAGATATAGTTATACTCCAGTCACTTAGTTGTACTTGATTCGCACTATGAGAGGAGTCTCTAATTAACTTGGAGTACGTATGAGTTGATTTCAGTATAGTTTCATTTATGCATGTTGATTCTCTCTAGTTATCTTTTGGATTTTACTAGTTCAGTTGACTAATGAACTAGTTTACCTAGCTAGTTAACTAGACCTATACTTGAGATATGTTAGCTATGCACTATGACACCCAACCAAGGAACATGTCCTCATAGAGAATATAAATCATTGTATTATACTTCAATTTTTCATATAAAGATAAAGAGATAAATTTTATTCTCCTGTATTTTCCAATCATTATTTATTAACTAGAAATTGTTACATTTGTTTCCACCAGGATTCTTTGCACGTGTAACAAAAATTTCACACCTAGGTGGGCATGGAGGATTACTATAAAAGTTGCAATGCTACTTCCATTTCATTGTCACCTTATTTACTTGCATGACTTTCGTTTATAAGTCGCACTCAGCACACTTCCATAGGAGATGTGGATGATTCCTATAAAAGTTTGCAATGATGCTAGTCTGTATTGTCTAATTAATGAAAGGAGTGGTGAATATTTGGGATACTTTTGGTGAACTAGCCAATATGTGGATTCAAGGGGTTAAATACCATTTAGCCATTGTAATTATATTCAGCCATAGTGGAGTGCATTTTGTGTACTTGAGTGCACTTGTTGTATGTGAATGGTCGATAGACAAGGCACGATAAGAAGCAAAGTTAACAATTAATATTTTGCTCCAACTTAGAGTGAAGGGGCTTGCAAGACCAACACAAGTCTCATATAAAATGAGAAGACCTCAAAAGTGTTAAGACATAATATGATTGGTCATTCATTTTAATGGGGAGGAGCTAAGTGGCTTCTAATAAGTGTGTGGTTGAGCATAGTAGGGCCAATTACAATAATAGATTATGAAGAAATAAACTATCGATCTGCAAGATGTAGATGGGTGATTGCCTAAGGGATTGAATTGATATTTCTTGTAGGCAATTGTGATTTTCGTAATTATAGCTTATAAATGAGCATAGGTAGATGGTTATGCTTCTTTATTGTACATTGTAACAGTATTTATACAACTAAAGTTAAGGCATATTCCTTGGGTGTTCCAATATTCCATTGTTTCTTATGTGGGCATCGTTCATGTTATTTGTTGGTTGAAGTAAATGTGCATATGAAAATATGTGTATATCATTGTAAATAGGTAGGGAGTTGTGTTTATAAAGCTCCATAAGAATTATGTCTCGTCATAAGTGTCATAGAACACTAAGGATAGTGTTCCTAAAAGGGGGAGGAGTTTGTAACAACCCCAAGTTAAACTTCCATGTAAATAAATAATTTATGGACATCATAAAGGAAAAGAAAACTATGGTAATGAGACATGTATCCCTAGATAATGATAATTTATGGATTTCCTAACCCGTTATTGGGTGAAATCATTGTAGCTTGAGGTTGGGCATGGTTTAACCTCCGGATTCCATGTTTGGTTATGCTTTGGTTTATCCCACGTGATCATGCATTCATGCTTGGAATGTAGCAGAGGGGTGATTGGGCTGAAATGAAGATTTTGTTCAGTCCCAATCTATGGTCATGTGGTACGTGAAAGTCCTTCACTAGGATGATATTACACGTGTTATTATGTGTTATTATTTATTGAGATTAATCAACAAAAGTTTTGGTTTATTATGTGATTATATAATTGATTAGATATGGCTTCATTTTGGCTAAATTTTGGTTAAATGCATAGTGTATTTCTCATTATATGATGTTCTCTTGGTACTGATCTTGTTCATGATTAATAGGCTAAGGAAAAGGAATTAAAAGGAAAAAGGCATTTTTGTCACATTTATTTATGGAAATAAAGGAAATTAGGAGAAAAGTAAGGTGAAAGATCATAGGTTGCATGTGAGGAGGAAATTGAAGGAAATAATGGAAAATGAAGAAAATAGAGGCCTCATTGATAAAATGTATTCTAAGGATCAGTTGGCAGGCTTGGTCAGTGTAACCTTTTGTCAATTCAAATTTCTAGCCCTCTCATTATTCTCTCTCTCCCTGTCTCTCACTCTTGGTCACTTGGATATTTCTTGGAGAACTCTAACTTTGGATCAAGGAAGGAAAATCAAGGAGGGGAAAGGAAGGAAAGAAAGGATGAAGGAAATGAAGAAGAATCAAGAAGCTTCAGCAGGAATAATTGCAGGTAACCCTTTGCATGTGTGATTTCCTAGTTGGTTTGGACAAGCATGGCTTTGCATGTTGGTCTATGGTTCTCTTGTTGTTGGTGGCATGGTTTTTCCAGGTTGTGACAGTGGTTTTTAGCCTAACCTTGTATTTTTCTGGATGCCATGGTGTTGGGATGTTTATTTTTGTTTTTGAGCTTTATTTTTCTAGATGGATTTCGGAATTCGGGGTGGAGGTGGTCTCAAGTTTCATTCCTAAAGGCCTAGGAATCCCTTGACCGGTTTTGGCGAGATAACACGGTAAAACCTGAGGGAGATGTCTCGATTTAGGGCCTAGTGATTTGGGTTTGGATTTTAGTACAACGTGAGAGATTGGTCTTAGTTTAGGGCCTAGTGAACTAGTTTGGATTACAGTAAATAATGAGAGACAAGGAGACAGAAAATTCCTCAAGGATAGTGATGGATCCTAGAGGGCATTCCAAGTTTCGTTCGGTGGTGATCAAAACACCGATTTTGGTGTAATAATTGTTTGATGAGGGTGTATGTGGTTGAATGTCTGGATTCCCTTGGTCTTTCTTGGATTGGCTGTTCTATAATATCCCAAATTCATGCTTGGAATATGGGATGGGGGTGACTGGATGAAAGAGAGATTTGGTTCAGCCATGTCTATGGTCGGGTGGTACGTAGAAATCTCGAACCTGGTCAGATTTGCCTATGATTAATAAAAGATAATTTGTCTTATTTTTTCTTTAATATATATATATATATATATCTATATATATATATATCTATATATATATATATATATATATATATATATATATATATATATATATATATATATATATATATATATATATATATATATATATGGATTTAATGGTTATCACATCTTTGATATTTATATGGGTTTATGCAGGTTATAAGCATGGTTAAATGATTGGTTTATGTCATGGTTATTTCATGTATTTACTTGTAAGTGTTAAATGGATGGATGCAAGACCTAATTTATGATTTCATAGTTCAATGGAGAAGGAGGCGGTTCTTCTGGTTATGTTTCATAAGTTGTTTCAATAATTTGTGCTATGTCTTACATCCTAGACCTATAGGTCGCATTGATGCCAAGTGTTTAATAGAATGTCATTCTCAGTTGGGGATGATTAGGCGTAGTCCTAAGGTTGAATTTGATTTAACATCATAGTTATCATGTATTTATTGAATTCTGAAAGTTAGCACAAGTTTTGGGCAGAGGCTAGGATTCTGGGCTAGAAAAGTGGCTTAAATCCTGGGGTCACTAGCACAAAATTGGAATTCTGGTCTACATTCGCTAGTAGGCAAGCCTTGTAGAGCGAATTTGGGTTTCTGGTCACTCCCTTGCCTATAGTATGTGAGAAACTATGGCCTAAGAGTTGCAGAATAATAGTGAGACCCATGGACAGGTTTTCTCAGTGGCTTACTTGTCTCCTGAGGGTTTTGTTGATGATGTTGGATGACTCGAGGTGATGCTCCATTCATTCCACTTTCTTAAGGTCACATAGGAGGTCGAATATGATCATAGTAGACTCTCATCTCATGTTTACCATGTTTACCATGGTTGGCATGGTTTCTTGGGTATATGTTGGAGGAGGGCATTACAAATTGGTTTTAGAGCATGTTTCACCCCTCAAACTGGAAGGGATATGTGTTTTTCACTCATGCTTGTTATTTGCATGTGTGTATCTTACACTTACAATCCATGTGCTTGTTGCATTACATAATGATTGATCATTATTGTATTAAGGTTTTCATGAGGAACTTGATGTTTATTTTGTGGAATGCATCGTCGGGAATATATGACTAGTTACATGAATTATATGCAACTATGATTACATCATTATATGTTAGGTTGCATTCTTGTATGTTTGATTACATGTATAAGTCTTGTAGGTTGGTTACAAGAATTGATCTCTTATGCTCGACTAGATGCTTTCATGCCTATGTGTAGTTGATTAGGCATTGCTTATGCATGTTCATAGTTGCATGTGGCAATGTGTACAATGGAGTAATGGTTGTTGTCATGCATGTATGGTCTTGGTTATAGTTGGGTATGAATAGTAGGTCAAACATGCCTTGTGAATTCATGCTATACAATTTAGGTCATCAGGGTTATATTGATATGTTATGATGCTAATGTGTTGGCTGAGATCGTGCGGGAGATACACATCATCATACTAAGGTTTCAGCATTGGATTTTGGGGTAAGAGAAGATCGTCATACAGGTATTGTATGTTGGCATGCAGGTATGTAAGTTAAGGATAGTTATATGAATTAGGTTTATATACATTAGGCTTATGTACATGTATTTTGATGTTATGATTACATTCATGATATATGTGAGTTGATTAGTGTAGTTATATGCACACGTGTTGGATAGTTGTATGCATTGCTATTATTTTTTTATATTAGATAACCTTATGATTATGTTATATGTTGTTGATGAAGCAACTTATAGGTTAACTTAGTATTTTTAGCTTGATGATTAGAGTTATAAAATTTATACCTTGATGTTATATCTATCATGCTAAATTGGATTGGCCTATGGAGATGGTTATGGTTACGATTTTTAGGTATGAACCAACATATTTGTGATATGGTATTGTACTAATCTAGATTGACTTTACACATCTGTGAATGATAATTGCGTATGAGTTATGATGTAAACATATTAGTTAGTTACTATTATAGATATCATGATCTTAAATGTGTTTGAGCTGGTATGTTGTGAAGTTATATCATGCTAATATGGATTGATTGTGCAAACAAGATATCCTCCCCTAAGATACACTAAGCTATGAGTTCGCTTATGTAGTATACTTGATGCTTCATTATTGATTATGTTGTCTAGTTGATTTATTTAACATGGTATGTTGCAAGTTGGTTGAATGTTTGATGAATTGCATAATATGAGTGTGTTCAAATGATCTTCTTTTAAGATGATTGTGCTAATACATATGAGTTGAGATTGCTGACATGTATTTGAGTATGACAGGTGATAGTTGTAGCATTATGTATTATGATTGATGGCAATGAGTTGACTATGCATTATGACATGATGTTTTTCTAAAAGTTGATTTCAAATTGATAGATATGATTGTGCTGATATTTGGCACACGTGGTTGACATGTGTGGGAAGTTTCAAGGTAACATGCTTGGTATTAGCATGACAAGGTAATAGTTGATGGGTTTACATAACTAACATTTGCGTGATGTGGCATTGCATAGTAAGCCTCAATTTCAGCAAGGTAAAAAGGTAAAATGAACGAATTGAACAAGAATTCCTTTGGCTATGTTTGGAAACCCCAACTCCAAACGAATGAGTGCTTTTCACATAGGAAGTCTTCTTAACCTTGATTTTGTTTGAAATTATGTGGATATGTGCTATATTCATGGACATGTACCTAACATGTGTATTAGCTAGTCTCTAGTTATAGGTGGATCTGTCAAGGGGATTGGAGTCCCTTGAGAGATGGCGTAGATGTGTTCAGGTGCAAGAAACATGCTTGGTACAACAAGATAAGGTAACTAGTGTATTGTTATGTTTATACATTGATAGTTATGTGTTTATGGCAGTGTGATGCAAAGAGTTGCATGGCAAGAGAGGTTTCCATGAAATATTACAGAAGGCTTAGGTTGACCTCTCCTTGGGAACCATGGCGTTTGAGTCATGGTGTTTTTTGTTAGTCTTTTGCTTTTTGTCTTTTACGATTGTTCCACTTGAATTGCGGTTTTGAGTGTGTCTGGTGCATAGCTATGCCACTTTGTTGCGGTGTTGTGTTGTTATTGGTTTTCATAGTATTGCTTCTTGTTTGTTTCTTCGCACTTCCTTTTTTGTTTTGATTCTTGGGAAATGGTTGGGAAAAGTGGAAGTTAATGGAGCTATGGGAGAGTTTTGTGGTACTCAATAGGTAATGTAAGACACAGATGAAGCTTTGTGCATGAGTAAGCATAGCGGAAGGTAAGATTATCACAGTCAGTTGGATTGATTGGTCCATAGTCATAAATGGATAGTGGCAGTGCAAACATGTGAAAGGTAACTAGAAAGGGTAAAGTAAATCGATCTTAGGTGTTGGATTCCTTGGCTATGTTGGGAACTGATGTTCTCAATGTCATGCATGTTGTGCACGAATAAAGGAAGTTCTCTTAACCCTAACCTTGATATCTGGTAATTATGTTATGATCATTATTATGCTGATCTTTATATATGTATACATGTAGGTGTGTATGTATGTAATCTCTGATAGGATTATCATGGATCATGATTATTTTATGCTATTGTTTATATGGGCATCTGTATGTTTGTATGAATTTGACTAACAAGATCATTATTTTTTTTATGTATATGTATGTGTGTATCCATGTATCCATGTCACTATCCAACAAGTCATGAAGAATCATTCTTGTGGAAGAATGATTTCTTATGTAGGTGAATCACATAAAGAGGTTCCTGGCTATAAGGAATCTTGTGGGAAGAGTAGCCTAACAAATACACAATGTAAATATCATATGGTTATGAATTGATATTATGTGATTATATTATGTTTATGTTATGGACAGGTTATATCGAGGGATACAAAAATGAAATGAAAATAGTGTGGTCTTTGACTTGTTGAGACAAGCATGGATAAGACATTAGAAGCAAAGTTGTTTGGTAAAGATAGTGTGGTTTTAGATGTGTGGTAATATTTTTGTGAACATGTTTCATATGTGATGTTATGTGCATGTAGTGTTGTGTAGATATTTCATATGCAGTGTTAGCTATAGATGGTTCCATGTAGATGTGGGATATGCAGTGCTATGTACATATTGTATTGTGCGCATGTTGTATATGTGGTGTTGTGTGCATATTGTTCTCTGTGCATGTTCGATATGTTGTGATGTGTACAAATGATGCTATGTGCGTCCTAGATATGCAGTGCTATGTATAGGTGGTGTTATGTGCATGTAGTACATGTGGCACTGTGCACATAGGGTGTTGTGTGCATGACTGTACAAGTGGTGATGTGTGCATGTGGTATTGTGTACATGTTGTACAAGCTGTGTTATGTGTAGGTGGTGTCGTGTATATGTCGTGAACATGGCACTGTGTACATATGGTGTCATGTACATGTCGTGCATGTGGTGCGTATAGGTGGTATTGTCTACACGTTGTAAAATGGTGCAGTGTACATGTGGCATTGTGTACACATTATGTAAGAGGTGTCATGTACATGTGATTTTGTGCACATGTTGTGAAGGTGGTTGTAGTGTACAAATGGTATTGTGTACATGTGGTACATATGGTACTGGTGTAGTTGCATGTATTGCATGCTGTTGTATGACGTGTGTAGTTGTATGTGTGTGATGTACACTATGTGTATGTGCACATGTTTGAGGAGAAGGCACTGGGTGTTTTTCTGGTGTGGCAACTAATTTGAAGTGCGTACGGAATAAAGACAAAGGTAGAGATGAGGATTGATGAAGGTACAAGTATAACAATTTTATTTCATTTTTATTATGCATTTGATTTATGACTATGGTATATGATGATTATATGTGATCTATGATTTTACTTTATGATTGTTACATGTGATTTTGATATATGATGGTTATGTTTTAAGATAACCTGAAGTCATTTTTTTATACATGTTGATGTTTAGTCAATTTAGTGTTGTCTAAATTGCTATCATAAATTGTCAACCAGGAGCTCGTGAGCTGATGAAGTGAAGGTGTACTATATGTACTTAAGCAACCTCTTAGATCTTTTTGTCGTTTGGGGGTGTTGTTTGTGGTCAATTTAACTTCCTAAGATGGAGTGATGATTTTATAAACAGATGAGTGATAGTGTGTGTAAGGTGATTTCTAAATGAGTGAGTGTGTGTTGCTGGTGGTTTCTAACTACCTTCTAAACTTTGCAAAGAAAGAGCTTGAAATAAATAACTTGAAATGAACTGAAAGCAAAGAACCACTTTCTAATGGCACTAGTCACTACTCATGTTGCTGCAAATAAAAAGATAAGAAAATCACTTTAAAAACCAATGATAATGTTCATCTCTTCCTAACTCTCTGCTTCCAACATATGGTACTATGTAAAACACGATTAGGAAGTAGTTAGAGATAAGTCTAAAAAGTGATAAAGCTCTAAATGACAAATTATAACACCACTGTGCCTTTCTCCAGCATTCTGCTTCCAACATACATTGTTATGTGTAACAAGTGAAGAAAGAGTTAGTGATATAAGCCAAAAGCTACTCAACGCAAGCTGTAATTTATTAGTATTCTGATCTCTTAAAGATGAACAACTTATGATAAAGAGAACATCAATGTATTAGCATACAGCTTGAGAAACTAAGCTAGAAGTTAAGCTAGAAAATCAAAGTAAAGGCAGCAACTATGAATATGACAACTGAAAATACCATCAGATATAAAGCAAATACACAAAACACACAATCCCGGGCTAAAAACCTGCAGAAAACAATACTGATTAGTTTAAAATAAAAGCTGGAAATGAAATGACATGAAATCAAATGGTAAACTATTATACATGATGAAAGAAATAAAAATTGCTGAAGGCAGGAAAATGAAATCAAACACTATGTACACGGGCTGTCATAGATGGGGGCCCTCCATCCACGCAACCAGCTAAAGGATCAGCTACGAGAAGGTGAACAGAAACAGTCTTCTTTTTATAAAACCAGCATGTCAAAATACAGTGAAAAAGTGCTGTAGAAACAACCTTCTAAAACAAAGTTTTGATAACAAAATCAGCGCAACAATTACAATATTCAAAAAGCTAATCTATAAGCGTTGGCACATGCTTTATTTATAAGCATAGAGGCAAACTACCCTCTGCGTGAACTAAGCAACTACAGCCTAACTAATTAACTACGCAGCAACACGCAGTCTTAACTAATTAACTTGTGTAACAACACGCAGTCTTAACTAATTAACTTGTGCAGCAACACGCAGGCAACTCCGTGCACTTTTGAGGGAAACGGTCATCATGGGAAGTAAATCTATGTTTGGATCCTGTCTTTAGCTGTCTTCGTGGTGTGGAGGAAGTGCCAGCTACGGTTCCGTGTCCCAGCTGCTCACGGCTCTCATGCCACCGTTTAGAACTTGACCGTTTGACCGAGGGAACACTTGCGTTGACCAAGGGCATACGTGACTGGTTTGGCTCAACCAATAGCATACAATCCATGTGTACATTCATCCCAACATGCCCATGTGGACCGTTCCTTGAGAAGACACGTGGAGTATATCAAACAACAAAAAGGCTACGGAATCGCTGAGTAGCTGCGGAATTGCTGAACAGCTGCGGAATGGCTGAACAGCTGCAGAATTGCTGTATATGTTCCAAAATTCTAATCAAACAGTCACACATTAGCATAGTTAACAAACCATGATAAAAATACATGTAATGCAATAATTTGAACAAGTTAATGGAGGAAAAGATGGAAAAAGGAAGAAGTGAATGGGAAAAGGCTGTTGGAAAGATAGCTAAGTGAGTGCAAGGTTGAGGCTCAACATACCCCCACTCTAAGGGTGTTGCATGTCCTCATGCAACCAAAACTTTGCATAATCCTTTAATTCATATGCTCGGATGCCTCTGCCAAGACATCCAACCTTCTTCTCTTCCTCTTTGTTGCCAAACTTGTTCTCGGTTTCTTTACCAAGCACCTGAATTTTAAGTTGATCAATGCCCGGCTCAACTTCTTTCATTTTCTCTTCAACTTTCTGTTCTTTCTTTGCCAAAGGCCCAAATGAAGCATGGTGTTGTCGTGGATCATCTTGTCCACGTTACCTTGTTGTTTCAATTTTTCATTTTCATTCTTGATATGGCGATTTAGAACTTCTAGTTCAAATATTTCTTGCTTCAGAGATTGAACCTGCTGTTCAAGGGGCAAGAATGTGCTAGGACCAGCAACAGATTGCTCCAATGTTTCTAAATAGTCATATGCTTCTTGCTGAACAGGGTCAATATCTGGAGTTTGCCTTGGTCTGAATTCAAACTCTTGAAAGCTGCTCTCTCTTTCTTGTTGAAAAGGGCTTTCCTCTCTAGAAGGACTTGAGTCAATGTCTAGCTGAATTTGCCTTTTCTCAGGTGTGCTCAAGTCAACAAAATGGGACTGTTTTCCTTTTATTACACTTTTCCTTTCTATGAGCCTTCTACTTCTTCTTACCTGTATGCTAGTTCTTTTCTTCTTGGAGATGGCAGTTTCCTGAAGCTGAGCAAGCCTATGAGCCAATGTTTGGGTATCTTCTTCGATTGAAGGCTCAGGTGAAGGGGATGGTGTTTGCAAAATATCTTTTCCCTTATCCCTTTTCTATCTTTTTGTTTTGCTGCCCTTTCCCTTCTCTTTTTGACCAGTTTCTAGGACGGCTTCTTGGGCAATTTCTTGAAGAGTTTCTGCAATGATTTCTTGGACAGTTTCTTCTACATCAGTATCTTGGGCAGCAGTTTCTTCTACATCAGTATCTTGGGCAGTAGTTTCTTTTTATTTTCTTCTACTTCTCCGGGGCACTTTAGGAGAGCTAATGAAGGCTGGTACTTTAGGAGAGCTAACAAAGGTTTCAGCCGCCTCCTGAAAATGGTTCCTAATAAGGAATTTCTCCCAGGTGTCCTTCCTGATTTTTAACTGCTCTTCAATTAATATTTTGATGAGGCCATGGTGGTATAGGTGTGGCTCAATGTTACCCACATGTTTTTGCACAGTAGCACTCATTTTATTTAAACTAGACAGCAGGAAATAAGGGAGATTGATGGTATGTTCACCCATAAAATGCATCATTATCTTTGTGTGATAAACATACATTGTACCAAATCTGCCTCATGTCAAAAATTTCTGCACTAGCAAAAGTAAGGCAGTCCATTCCTTTTTAATGTTACTTACAGGTATTCCTTTGGTGAAGATAGTAGTATCCATACCTGGATTTTTCAATATGTTCTTCCACTCTTGGCTTTCAACAGTTCGATTCTTGAACCATCGTTCTCCAATACGAGGCAAAGCAGTTGCTTGAGCCAAGCTTCTTTCTGTGACAGTGAATTGCAGGTCCCCAATCTCCATAGTGTTTGTTTTCCCATCAAACGACCGAGCAAAGGCCTTGGTAACCTCTTTGTGGTATCCTTTGAATTTCTGAATAAATTTTAACCACTTGGCCTTCTGCAGGGCATTCCTTGTTTGTGGATAACCGTCTAGAAATTTAGAACCTTCCGGCTCTGCTCTTAATAGCTTGCCCATTTCGGTTACCAACTTCTCTTGCTGCTCTGACAGTACAATACTGTTTGGACGCTAGAGGAAAGAGACTTCACGGAAAAACAGTGCTCCTCAGCGTAAATTACGGCTGGAACAGATAACTACATGGCTACAGTAGAATGGCCGTAATGGAAATTGTGAAAATAGTGTTCAGTAGTGGGTATTACGGCTACAGTAGAATGGCCGTGATGCAATTGTGAGCCTGTTGGTCAGGGTTTTAAGCGGAGAGATGAGGAGAATGGAGCAGCGTAGGTTTACGGTGAGACAGAGTGGTGAATGAACTGAGAGTGAAATCGATGAAATCGAGGGAGTGAACAGCGATAGGAATGAAGTTATGCATGCGTAGAAAGGTATTAAAGGGTAGAACGGCTAAATCCCATCGACGTCAGGTAACTGTATACACCTGGCTGCGGAATGATCAGTTGAAGAGCCGTGGTGTAACAGAACACGTCATTCTGGTACGGGGAATTAATGCAAGGGAGCAGGCCGTATCAAGTTTGAATCACAGTGATTATGGAACCGTTAAAACGGAGGTGAGGTGGACTACGCAGCATGATGGACAAGGAGTGAACGGAGATCTTGTTCAATCATTACACTAGGTGCCTAATACCATAATTCGAAAACCACACGTAATGATGTAACTGTTAGTTAGAGGTTTAGAACATACCTTTGTGTATTTTGATTCCTTTTCTAATCATGATGCTAACCTTTGATTTATTGTTGACTTTGTATATGTTGTGTGTCTTCACCCTTCAATGATGCTGGTACTTCTGACTGCAGATTTTTTTCTTTTTGAAACAGAGTTTATTTTTGTTGCAGGGACAGAGTGTATTGGCTGCGGAATTCAGATATCAGCTGCGGAATTGGCTCCTAGCTGTAGAATTTGCAGCAACATTTTTTCTTCCTGCACCAAAAGAATTAAAACAACTTGACTAAATGAAATAGTCCTGATAGGGACTTTATTGATGAGAATGAGATGGAGTGAATGGACTAAAAAAAATGGAATGGAATCAAGATGATGAGATGGATGAAATGAGATGGATGAGATGGAAGAAGAGGGATTTTTTTTTTTTGGAAAATATAAAGTGTCAGGTGACCCTGATTTTCACCTTACATTTTCTGCATAAGACTGCCAATCCAGGATTGGTTTTCAGGCTTATACAAGAGATTTTTTTCTTTTTTTTTTTAACTGAAAGAAATAGAGATTAGGCTGATGGAGGAGAAGAATTCTTCTCCACCAGCCTCATTGCAGAATCTTCTTTGAACAACTTGACAAATTCCTCTTTTGAGAGTGGCTTCTAGTAGGTTTTCAGGCGATGGCCATTCACAATAAGAGGAGTATGAAATTCATCAATAGTTTTTACTCGAACTGCTCCATTACTAAAGACTTCATCAACCTCATATGGCCCAAGCCAATGAGTTTGAAATTTTCCTTTGAAGTCTTTAAACTTTGAATCAAACAATAGAGCCCAATCTCCTTTCTGAAACTTTCTTTCTTTGATATGACGATCATGCCATTTAGATCTTTGGTGTTGAACTAGATCGGTCCTTAGAATTGCATCTTGTCTTATTTCATCTAGCTCATTTAGCTGGTCCATTCTGTGTTTTTGGGCTTCTGAGAGGCTCATTCCCAACTGGACTGCCATCTTGAAGGTCTTGATTTGGAACTCAATGGGGAGCAGGACTTCCTTCCCATAAACAAGTTCATAGGGAGAATGTCCTGTTGTGTTCCTCCATGTAGTTCTATAGGCCCATAAGGCTTCAGGAAGCCTTTTCGCCCAATCTCTTCTATGAAGATGAACAGTCTTGGTGATAATGCCTTCAAGAACTTTATTGGTAGATTCGACTTGGCCATTTGATTGCGGATGGTATGGAGTAGATGTTCTGTGCTTGATCTTATATTCCTCCATCAGCTTCTCCATCAATTTAGATGTAAATTGGCTGCCCTGATCTGTCACAATTTCCCTTGGGACACCAAAACGAGTGAAAATATCCTCAAAAAGAAATTGAACAACTGAATTTTCAGTGGCAGAAGGCAATGCCTTGGCTTCTACCCACTTAGTAACATAATCAGTACAAACCAGTATATACTTCTTTTGCTTTGATGGAGGATTAATTGGTCCAACGAAATCTAGAGCCCATTTCTCAAAGGGTTTGATGCATACCTGAGGCTGTAGTGGCATTTCATTTGAAAGAGTTGGTCTCCCAACTCTTTGGCAGCTGTCACACCTTCTAACATACTGCTTTGCATCTTTAAAGAGAGAAGGCCAATAATATCCTAGAGAAAGGATTTTATAGGCTGTCCTCTTGTCAGCAAAGTGCCCGCCGCATGGTTCATCATGACATGCCTTAAGGATGTCAGGCATTTCATCTTCCCAAACGCACCTTCTGATTATACAATCTGGCCCTGTTTTGAACAATTCGTTAGAAATCCAAGAATAATGTGAACTCTCCTGAATGATTTTCCTTTTCTCATTAGGAAATAAGTGTAGAGGTAGCTTCCCGGTAACTAGATAATTAGCCATATCTGCATACCAAGGAGTCTTGGTAGTTACTGCAAACAAGTATTCATCTGGAAACTTATCTTCTACTGGAGAATCTTCATTAGTGTTTTGGATTCGAGACAAGAAATCAGCTACTGTGTTTTGTTTTCCAGGTCTGTCTAACACAGTAATGTTGAATTCTTGTAAAAGTAAAAGCCATCTTGTAACTCTGCCATTAGTAACGGGTTTGTTCATTAAATATCTTATGGCAGAGTGATCAGTAAGGACAAAGGTTTCATAGCCGGTTATGTAGTGTCTAAACTTATTGATCGCATGTACCACAGCTAAGAACTCTTTTTCTGTAACAGTATAATTTAACTCAGTGGGAGTCAAATTTTTACTGGTGTAGTAAATGGCATAAGGGATCAAATCCTTTTGTCCCAAAACAGCTCCTAGAGTTGTATCTGAAGCATCAGTAGAAATGTGGAAAGGGAGTTTCCAATTTGGCCCCCTTAAAATGGGTGCTTCAGATATTCTAGTTTTTAAAGCTTCAAAAGCAGATTGACACTCAGGATCCCATTTGAACTCACAGTCTTTGGTAAGCAATTTGAAAAGAGGAGATGCTATCTTAGTAAAGTTTTCAATAAATCTTCTGTAATATCCAGTAAACCCAAGAAAACTTCTAACATCTTTCTGGCAATTTGGAATAGGTAACTTAGAGATGACTTCAACTTTGGATCTATCCACCTTAATCCCATCTCCTGAAATATGATGTCCTAAAACAATCCCTTCAGTAAACATCATAAAACACTTTTCATGACTTAAAGAAAGATTTGTTTCCGTACATATTATCAGTACTTTTTCCAAATTTTCCAAAGTTTCTTCAAATGTATTACCATAAACTGTGAAATCATCCATGTATACCTCTACACAATCATGAATTAGATCTGAAAAGATTCCTAGTATAGCCCTTTGAAATGTAGCGGGTGCATTGCACAATCCAAAAGGGAGTACTCGGTAGGCAAAAGTTCCCCAAGGACAAGTAAATGTGGTTTTGTCTTGATCTTCAGGTGCTACCTGAATTTGATTATACCCACTAAAACCATCCAGGAATGAGAAATACTTTTTACCTGCTAAAGTGTCTAGCACCTGATCAATAAAAGGTAGAGGAAAATGATCCTTTAAGGTTGCCTTGATCAATTCTCGATAATCAATCCAAACTCTCCATTTACCATTCTTTTTGGGCACTATAACCAAGGGAGAAACCCATTGGCTATCTGAAATGGGGTAAATGAAGTTTACCTTGAGCAATTTCTAGAGTTCTTCTTTCACGATTTCCCTAAGGTTTGGATTCATCCTTCTTTGTGGTTGCCTAATAGGTCTGCTGTTTTATTCAATATAGATGTGATGAATACAAGTATTAGAATCGATTCCTTTCATGTCAGCGTATTCCCATGCAAATGCAGTGGAATGTTTTTGCAAAAGTTTGGTTAATTCTTCTTGTTGTGGTCTTTCCAAGTTTTTGTTAATGTTCAATGTTTTTCCTGGAAGGATTTCAACTGTAGAACTACCAAACTCTTCCATTGAGAAGAGAGACATCTATCTAGAGGAGAGATATTCAATGTCTGCATCTAACTGAAACTGTGTAGAGTCATATTCTAAAGGTATTTCAAAATTTTCTAATGTATTTAGAATTTGACTATCTTCACTGATCTCAGAGATGGTTAGAACAGGTTGAATAGTATCCTCATCATCAACCCACTCATCTTCTCCTATTTCTGTTATTGCCTTTGCTGGAGGGTACAAGTTGAATTTCTTGGTGGAATTACCATCTGATATATACATGTCCCCAGACCTACAACTGATAAAAGCATCAGCTGTTGCTAGCCAAGGTCTTCCTAAGATAAGAGGATGTCCTCCTAGATTGTTCTTGGGAGTTAAAATCATAAAATCAACTGGATATTCCCAAGAGTCTAGGGAGACTGGAATGTCTTCCAATACACCATCAGGTTTAATGATTGATCTATCTGCAAGTTGCAGTAAAGTAGGTGTAAAGAGAAGGTTAGGAAGCTTTAACTGATCCATGGTCTGTCTACTCATGATGTTGATAGCGGCTCCTAAGTCGATCAAAGTATTTGGGATTTCAACCCCATTAATATGAGTTTTGACAATAGGGCTACCGGGATCCACATACTTTTGCATGGTAATCTTACCCATCATAATGTCTGCAATTTTTCCAACTAGATGTATCCTTTTGGTATCTCTGGTTCTCTTTCCTGTTTTCTTCAAACTCAACTCCTTTATTGTCTTTGCTAGAATGGGAATTTCCTTAATGGCTTGTAACAAGGGGATCTTGATACAGACATTCTTCAATTCATCTAGAAAACTATAGTCAGGCAACCAAATTTGCTTTTCCACTCCTTTGTCAATTTGTAATCTTTCAGGAAAAGGAGGTATAGCTAAAGATGTAGGTTGCTCAACTATGGGAGTTGTAGAGGTTGATTCTTTTTCTTTTTCTTTTTGGATATTTTGGTTTTGAAGTGATACTTCAGAACCCTTATTGACTTTGAGAGATTCTTCCTCAGAAATGCTTGGTTGTTGAACACTTGTAGAAGGTTGATCTAGGATTCTACCTGATCTGAGTTGTACTTCATTGAGAGGAACAACCATATAGGTAGGGAATGGTTGACCTTCCATCATGTAAGCATTTTGAGGGTTCCTATTATTTGGATTGGGTAATGGCTGAGAGGGAAGTTGATTTGACTTCTGCTGGGATTGAAGCGAGAGTTGAGAATTTTGATTTTGTGGAGGAGGTTGTTGTTGTTGAGGGTATGGCAATGATAGTTGTTGACCTTGATTTGGAAGTTGTGGAGCTTGCTAATTTTGAAATGATGGAGGATATTGATAGAATTGAGCAAGTCTCCCATAAGGATTTTGCATGCTTTGTATCCATGCTTGAAAAGCATTTTGAGGTTGAGGCTAAGGTTGTTGCCAAGGATTCCAATTTGGTTGGGATTGAAAATTCATAGAGTTGTTAAACCCTTGATTCTGTTGCCCTTGCCAAGGTCTCCTTGCAACAAAACAAAGAGATTCAAGTGTGTTTGGATCCTCTTGAAAGACTGCTTTGAGGCCAGGAATTGAAGGACAATCTTTGGTCTCATGAGTTTCTGAGAAAATTACGCATGTTTCTACAACGTGTGCATCCAAGGGACATTCCCTTAAAGCATGTTTCTTTCTACATTTCGGGCAAAAAATGGCCAAAGCCTCAGCTTCTGCTTTTTGTTTATTGTGAATCTTAAGGGTATATAGTTGTTCACTAAGACTCCCTAAGATGTCAGTTTTGAATTCGTCAAGCATATTGTCGATTTCAGCCCTACTTACTGATCCTGTTGCAGATTTATTTGCTCTAAGGAGAGAAGGATCTCTAGGCCCTTTTTGAGTTTTTGATTTGCCCCTCGAGAGATGGATACAGAGTTCTGCTATATCATTGAGTGAAAGTTGAGAAATATCCCCTTTCCCCATCATGTTTAAGATATCTATCCATTCATCCCTAATGGCTTTTAATAAGAGGGCTTTTAAGGTCTCTTCATCCAAGCTACTCATTTTTGCTCTTTTTAAGTTATATTGAAATCTTTCAAGTAAATCTTCTAAGCTCTCATCTTCTCTTTGTATCATTTTAAATACCTCGTCCTTGTGATTAGTAGGCATACAATAGTCCAAATACCTATCCAAAAATGTCTGTTTCATTTCATCCCAAGACCTAATGGATTGAGTGAGTAACCCCATGAACCATTTCAAAGCTTGATCTTTCATTGTTGAAGGGAACAATTTGAGTTTCTGGGAATCATCCAGATAGTCATAAGTTCGACACACAACTTCAAACTCAAATAAAAATGTTTCAGGGTCCTCAGTTCTTAACCCATGGAAATTTGGGAGGACGGATGGCGATATGTTTTTCATAGTGGCTCGGGAATCCTCATTAACAATGGGAAACCCAAATGAATTATCCCCATCTCTATTTCCTCCTCCAAGGGGACCTCTACCTCCTCCATTATTGTTGTTGTTTCCTCCTCCTCCTCTACCTCTACCTCTACCACCTCCTTCTTCCTCTGCCATGATGGTTTTCCTAGGGATTTCAAAATCTTCTGGTTCCTCTACAAAAGGTGAATGAGAAGAAATTTCTCCTTCTTCTTCATATGATTCTACTTCCTCAATTACAATTGGTCTTTCTGTAGGAGAAAGAGAAGAGTCTCTTCCTGGTTCAAATTCAATAGAAGGTGTGGGAGAGTCAACTCTTGGCTCTTGAATTCCAGGAATTCTAGGACTAGAAGTGTTGGTTGGAGATAAGGGAGGTGTCTCTTGTCTATCCCTTGAAGCAGATGGACTTGTAAAAATTGAACTTCGAGCTCTAGCTAAAAACCTTCCCCTAGAATCTCTAGCTCTATGCATGTCATTTTTTTTTTATTATTTTTCTTCAAGTCAAGTTAATAGTTCTTTTTCTGATCTTCCAGGTCACTCTAGGTGCAAGAAGAGAGCATACTCAAGAAACTACTAAATCAATAACTTTCTCTTTTCTGATCCTCCAGATCACTTTGAAGTGCAAGACGAGAGCATACTTTGATAGGTTATCAACTTCTTTCCTTGAAATTTTATGTTTTTTTCTAAGAATATGGCTACTTAATTTCACTTCCCCGGCAACGGCGCCAAAATGTTTAGTCAATTTAGTGTTGTCTAAATTGCTATCATAAATTGTCAACCAGGAGCTCGTAAGCTGATGAAGTGAAGGTGTACTATATGTACTTAAGCAACCTCTTAGATCTTTTTGTCGTTTGGGGGTGTTGTTTGTGGTCAATTTAACTTCCTAAGATGGAGTGATGATTTTATAAACAGAAGAGTGATAGTGTGTGTAAGGTGATTTCTAAATGAGTGAGTGTGTGTTGTTGGTGGTTTCTAACTACCTTCTAAACTTTGCAAAGAAAGAGCTTGAAATAAATAACTTGAAATGAACTGAAAGCAAAGAACCACTTTCTAATGGCACTAGTCACTACTCATGTTGATGCAAATAAAAAGATAAGAAAATCACTTTAAAAACCAATGATAATGTTCATCTCTTCCTAACTCTCTGCTTCCAACATATGGTACTATGTAAAACACGATTAGGAAGTAGTTAGAGATAATTCTAAAAAGTGATAAAGCTCTAAATGACAAATTATAACACCACTGTGCCTTTCTCCAGCATTCTGCTTCCAACATACATTGTTATGTGTAACAAGTGAAGAAAGAGTTAGTGATATAAGCCAAAAGCTACTCAAAGCAAGCTGTAATTTATTAGTATTCTGATCTCTTAAAGATGAACAACTTAAATTAGCATACAGCTTGAGAAACTAAGCTAGAAGTTAAGCTAGAAAATCAAAGTAAAGGCATCAACTATGAATATGACAACTGAAAATACCATCAGATATAAAGCAAATACACAAAACACACAATCCCGGGCTAAAAACTTGCAGAAAACAATACTGATCAGTTTAAAATAAAAGCTGGAAATGAAATGACATGAAATCAAATGGTAAACTATTATACATGATGAAAGAAATAAAAATTGCTGAAGGCAGGAAAATGAAATCAAACACTATGTACACGGGCTGTCATAGATGGGGGCCCTCCATCCACGCAACCAGCTAAAGGATCAGCTACGAGAAGGTGAACAGAAACAGTCTTCTTTTTATAAAACCAGCATGTCAAAATACAGTGAAAAAGTGCTGTAGAAACAGCCTTCTAAAACAGAGTTTTGATAACAAAATCAGCGCAGCAATTACAATATTCAAAAAGCTAATCTATAAGCGTTGGCACACACTTTATTTATAAGCATAGAGGCAAACTACCCTCTGTGTGAACTAAGCAACTACAGCCTAACTAATTAACTACGCAGCAACACGCAGTCTTAACTAATTAACTTGTGCAACAACACGCAGGCAACTCCGTGCACTTTTGAGGGAAATGGTCATCATGGGAAGTAAATCTATGTTTGGATCCTGTCTTTAGCTGTCTTCGTGGCGTGGAGGAAGTGCCAGCTACGGTTCCGTGTCCCAGCTGCTCACGGCTCTCATGCCACCGTTTAGAACTTGACCATTTGACCGAGGGAACACCTGCGTTGACCAAGGGCATACGTGACTGGTTTGGCTCAACCAATAGCATACGATCCATGTGTACATTCATCCCAACATGCCCATGTGGACCGTTCCTTGAGAAGACACGTGGAGTATATCAAACAACAAAAAGGTTGCGGAATCTCTGAGTAGCTGCGGAATTGCTGAACAACTGCGGAATGGCTGAACAGCTGCGGAATTGCTGTATATGTTCCAAAATTCTAATCAAACAGTCACACATTAGCATAGTTAACAAACCATGATAAAAAGACATGTAATGCAATAATTTGAACAAGTTAATGGAGGAAAAGATGGAAAAAGGAAGAAGTGAATGGGAAAAGGCTGTTGGAAAGATAGCTAAGTGAGTGCAAGGTTGAGGCTCAACAGTTGATTTGGTCAAAAATTTTAGTTTGATTTGTTGTGAAAGGGAAGCGAACAAGATTGCAAGTGTACCTTATTGATGAAATACCAATGAGGTATGATTTGAGTTTTTTTCAATTTATTTTAAATCTAATGAAAGTTATGTGTTTGTGATCCAGGTGGATGTTGGTGGCCAACTGCCTATTCCACTAAGTCCCCCACCACTGTCTCTTTTAGTTTTTTAGTTTCCTTAATTGTAGCACAATTTACTATTTTTGGTAGTTTTTTGGGCCTTGAACTTTTGGAGTTGTTTTGAGGCTCTAAACGATGATTTTTGGGAAAAATGGGGCCACCAAGGGTTATAATTTTGTGCTGACTATTCATAAATTGTAGTCCTCGGATAAATATTTCTAATGAGGTATTATGTGTGTCAAACGAAGATTGTATGCCAAAGTTATGACCCCAGGAAGTTGATGTACCAATTTACCCAAACGAGGCCATAGTTTGGGTGCTTCATCTCTTAGGGCTAAGTTTTTGGATGTTTAGGGTTTTCCATTGTTTCTAAATAATAAATAGGCCTCTAAGCCTAATTGTAACACAGTTGAGAGTCATGTAGCCTCCACATCTCTTCTCAGAGATAAGCTACCATCACCCAAGCTAGTCTTATCTCCATTCTGTTTATAAGCATATTTCAGTTCTTTGATATCAATGAAATGATGTTTTATTTTTCTTTCATCTCTGTGTTTATGGCTAGATCTATAATTTTTTGTGTTCTTGTTTAAATTCAAATTAGTGGTATTAGAGTGATCTTCGCTTTCTCTATTTTTCTTTGCATGTCCCCAACGAGGTCGTGATATAAGTAGTTAGGGCTTGAATTGGTCGAACCTTTGGAAGACCAACTAAGCAAATACCAATGACCTCCATGGGGGAAGATAAGAAAGATGATGGAGCAGGAGATCCTTTCAAAATCTTGCTTAAAGAAGCCCTTGAGCGACAAAGTAACGCGATGATGGACAACTTTGCCCAGATCCCTCAACGGCTACCCAGGGGCGACGAATCTACTTCCAGCAGCTATTGTGGAAGAACCACACACTTTAACGTACAAGTTAACTTTGACATTCCCATATTTGAGTGTCAGATAGATGTGGATGCTATAGATAAATCGTTAAATCTGCTAGAAGGTTATTTTTTTGGTCATTGTTTTTCTAGCCAGGAAAAGATTAGGTTTTCTCTTCTCAAAGTCACCCCCCATGTCAAGGACTGGTGGGAAACCTACTACAAGTAAAAGGATGAAAGTAAATCGTCACTATTTTTAGCCACACCCACTTGGGATTCGTTCTCAGACTTCATCAAGGAGAAGTACTACACTTTCGGGATCTATGAGGATAAATACATAAAGTTGACCATGCTGCAGCAGGGAAGGGACCAAGACATGCTAGAGTTTACTAATATTTTTCATACCCTTTGTACAAAGTTGGATATCAAGGATTCTGCCTACACAGGTACATCCAAGACGAGATGGGGTTCTTGGACATATCCTCGCTCGACACAATTTACCAATACGTTGTCAAGATCAAGGAGAAGTTTAAACAAAAGAAGTGAGACTTTGGATCTGTGAATCTAAAGCAAGCAAAAGGTACCCCCAAACTAGAGAACGAAGGAAAAATCCAAGGCAGGGTGACCCAAGGTAACTTGTTGAAGCCCGCAAGAAAGGAGCAACACCACAAAGTCAAACAAGGACACAAGAAAGTGGTGTGAGTTCCATAAGAGCCCCACTCACAAAGCAAGTGAGTGTTAGGCCAAGTAGATGCTGGTGGCTACTACATAGTGCCAGAACATTACCATTATATAGTATACTCATCCATGTATACAACTCATATCCCTCCTAAGACATTAATTGGAAAATGCTTTGAGCTTTCCCTGAAGAAATAACTCTTAAAACACTAAATGAGGATCATCACCATTATAAAGCTTAAAACAACGATGGTTTCCTATTGCACTAAACTTGACCAACGATGGCATCACTATGTTCCCATGCATACCCATGATGATCCAAAAAAGGTAATTTTCCCAAAGAGGATGAGAAGCTTCGTGATCTAGAAGCTTCTAGAGCGACAAGATGGAGGTTGTTTCGCATTGATGAAGTCGAATCCTCTCAACTTGGCCTCTTTTTCTCATCCCTATGAGCTACCTCCTTGAGATGAGGGTGTAATACTATCTTTAGATAGGTTCTAACTCCCTTTCCCAGCCTATAAATTCATCCTCTCCCATTCCCAAATGGTTGGTCTGTGTTTATTTGCACCCTTATGCTAAGCTTGTGACTAGAGGCTATTCATTAGACTTGGAGAAGGAGTGCTTGGAGATTTCTTGGATTGGACTTGGATTACAACTCAAGGAGAGCCTTTCAACATCAAAACTTTGGTTGAGCTTCCCTTTATTTCCTAATAATATACAACTGTTGGTTGATCTTCCCAAAATATATAGGTTCATGTATTATTTAGCTTGACATTACTTGATCAGTTAAGTAGGTTGTTATTGGATTTGATATTGTTTTTGTCATGCTTTTTTGTCCCTTGATCACTAATGCAAGTACATAAACACTGAGAGAAGCAGGAGCAAGTCCGTGACACAAGCGGTTCAAGGTCCTTGTTATCACTCCAGGAAACTCTCCTAGGTTGTAACTCGGAGATGCCTGGTAACATATAATCTTTAGTATTGTTCTTTGAACTACTGGAATGGATGATGGTTTGCATCAAGTCAGGTAACCATTTCAGCTCTATTCTCACTCAATACATGCATGAACACCCCCAACAACACAAGGCTTTAGACCACTAATGCTCAATAGTTTGTAGGTTTAATGGATAGATGGAGAATACTGACTATACCAGCAAATTGCATAACTGAACATATGTGAATGGCTAGCTACAGGAAGCAAATAATCTTACTGACTGTACTGGTAGATGCATATATAATAACACATATAAATGGCTAGCTATAGGCAGCAAAGAATCTTCCAACTCTAATATATCGAAGTAGAGATAAGATGACACTTATCTGGCCTCAGACACACAAAAAACATGAATAAAATATTCAAGTGCAAGCATAGAACAGCAAAGAGAATGGACATTGAACATATAATGGCAAAAGAAGCTTATATTTTTGGAATGAATATGAGAAGCTCAAATGAACAGAGGAGCAATAATCTCCAAAAGTTGAACCTCTATTACGTCTTACTAACAACTATTTATAGCCAGTTCACAATGATCTTGAGCCTTTTGAGGCTTCAGGGGTCTTAATCTATCCCTCTGTTTCTTCAACTGATTGATTCCCTCAATGTAAGCATGGCTCAGTGGTTTTCCTCTTCTGATATAGGAATAACCGCATTAAGATATGTTGGGGAGTTGTTGCGCTGTCTACGCTGATGATGCTTCCTGATCTTGTTTGATTTGGCAGTGTGGCATTGTTGTGGCTCCCTAACTGCTTTATCATTGATTCAGCCCCTGTCCCTGTCTCCCAGCCTCTGTGGGGTAGTGGAAAGGGTCTGCGTGCCTTTGTTTTCTCTTTCAATTGCAAACTGTGATTGTTTCTATTATCAACCGAAAGCACAACCATATTACGAAATCCCACCATTCCCCATCCTTTTTAGACTTCAAAAAGTCCTCAAAGATGGTTCATATCCTCTCGGGTCCACCCTTGTTGCTATCGCAATTTGTTAAGAAGCCTTCCCCATGTATTTTCCTAGCATTGTGAAATATGGATAAAAAACTTAAAAACCTTGAAAAATCGGCCATTTCGAACTTCAGAATTTATCAACTATCGCATATAAGTACATCGGGTTCGGCCCATCAGGTCGCACCATATGCATATGTTAAAACCCTGCCCCTTCAGTTTCCGTCGATGTGATATTACGATGCGATCTGATCGCAATCGCATATTGCTATATGTAAAGGCCCTGCCCCTTGGTCTCCCCAATCTGCGATCCGCCAATGTGATTTGGGTCATCAATCCATGAGTGTGATTGATGATCCTCATTTAATTTCTGATCACCATTGCCATCGCCCCATGATTTGCGCTGATTTTCCTTCACCATTGCAACCCGCCGATCTGATCATTGGTGATCGTTGATCAGTGGTGTCCGGTGCTGATTGACATTGCCTGCCTGTGCCAACTAGATCCACCAATGCAATCCACTGATTAGATGTGGTTCATTGATCGGCTAGATCTAATGGCTGTTGTGCAACCACTATTTAAGCCTACGCATGTGGGTTTTTTTTTTAGGTTTAGAGTGATTTAGGCCTCCCGATAGTGTATTTTCGACCTTCTAAGGGCTTTTCTCCTGCGTGGATTTTGATTAATGGATTACTTTAAGCACTTACGAGGACTCGAAGAGCATTAATGGATCCATTGGCATGATTTTTAAGCACACTTGGAGACTTTGCGGCATTTTTGGATCCATTTTTCGGATATTTACCTCCAAGGCTAACATTGGCTCCTTCTGGGGATGAAATCCTCCTTGTGAGGTTTCAAGGATCTCAGATCAATGCCTTTCCTATAAAAAGACAAAAATTAAATCTTTCTTCTAGTGTTCCATTGGGCATGGAGTATATTTTGTAAAGAAATGAAAACTTGGAAAAACATATTTACAATAAGAAGGCCTTAAAGCCTTAAACGAAATAAAGTTTCAAGAAATGCCCATTTACTAGGCTGCCAAAAGTATCTTCTGCTTCCAAACTATGCAGAATGAATGTATTGTTCTGCTAAGCTTGAGGGATGACAAAAGTACCTGTCCATAAGGAGTCAAACTTGCCATGACTTCCTCTCTTTTCCTTAAATGCATCCCATTTAAGAACCCAATCACTAATTTGGAAATTGTCCACTTTTTCTTTCCTTGCCTAAATCTACATCAAGATGAAGACAGGCAAGTCTAGGGTAACATCAAACCACACTTAACCTGGTAGCTAGCCCTATCAGGTTGGGAGAGGGCTCTCTCCTTGTCAATCTAAAAAACAAATATGGCAAGTAAGGCTTGAGATGACTAAAATTAATACTAATTTTAGGCTAGGTATATGCTCAGAGGAATTTGATTGATTTTAATGGTTGTTTGCCGAATCAGATGAGGAAGGAAGCTTTGGGTTCGGGAAATCAACTCAGATTTGCAAAGGTTTTTGTGGGACAAGGTAGGCAAGTGTTTTAGCACTTTGAAATGAATGTGATGGTGAGTCTAAAGACTGGTGAGGAGTTGGAGAGGGCATGCAAAATTCATGAGTCCTCTTCAAACAACAAAAAAAATTTAAAACTAAATAAAAACCCAAGGCAAAGCACTCAACACCAATGGGTTCCACCCTTTAATATTGATTCATTTAGTTATGCAGAAAAATATAGATGATGGCACATACACGCCTAAGAGAAACACTAAATAACAGAGGAGAAAAAAATGCTAATTCACATTACCATAAGAATCCCACAAAATGTTGCAAAACCTTGGTTTATTTCCTTGCCAAACTGCAGAAGTGATTTACAAAGTAGCTCAATGCATCCACAAGAGTCCAACCTTTACAAATGACTAAGAAAGTACATCATATAGGCATCGAACCACCTATGCTAGCCATCAAGGGTCGAATCCATGAGTCAAGGAGTTGTTTCAACAACATCTAATCTAGGAACTAGAAAATAGGCAGTGGAACAACTTGCCTCTAAAACTATGGAAACTGATTCATTTAACCTCAAACCATCTCTAACTAATGTATCTACCCCCTCAAGTCATTTTTCATCATATTTACATCATATTACATCATTTACCATTATAAATTTACCAAGGAGAAGAGAAAAAGTCAACTGATAGTCAAACTGGGCGAAATTCTGAGTTTTTAGGCAAAATTGGCAAAAAATTGCCTGATGCACAGCACCGTGAGCCTGATGCGCAACGCCACTTCAAGGCTAACTTTGGAGGCCTTCCACTTCACCAAATCAGGCCCAAGATAGCTTTTTGGAAATCCCTATCTGTCTAGTTTCTAGAACACTTTTAATTTTCTAATTTGGACGTCATTTGCCACCTCAAAATTGGATTCTCCCAAGACTGGTTCTTGTGTGTCCAAAAAGTGGCAGAGAGGGCAATTTTTGAGTTTTTTTTGCCTTTTAGGTGACCGAGATCTCCTCAAAATTTTATGAAACTTTCTAGGTTTCATTATTTTTTGATGTTGAATCCAAATCTATAAGCCATTTGTCAAGAGGATGCACCAGTTCAATGCATAGCACCTATGTAATTTAACACTAGCAAAAACTGTCTGATGCACAACGCTCCTCTGACGCGCAATGCCAACCCTCTGATGTGCAGTGCCTCCCTGATGCACACCACCTTTTTTCCAGATGAATTTTGAAGGCCTTCCTGGTGTGAAAATTGGGAGTGTGATAGCTCGTTGGAAATATTGTCGAGTCTACTTTCCAGAACATCTTGAATTTTTCAATTTGGGGTTCATTTTCCCTATGAAATGTCAAATCTCCCAACACTGGTCAAAATGTGGAGAATGAGGTTGCCAAAATGCAGAGCGTTGTTGCAGTAAACGTTTGAAGATCTTCCTCAACTCCAAATTAAGCTCATGATAGCTCATTGGAAAGATCTCTCTGTCTAGATATCATTTGACTCATCGAGAAAGTCATTTGAACGTCCCAGTTAAATCTTGATTCTCCCAAGGTCACTCCAGAAGTGCATCAATCCTCTTGAGGCCAATAATGTTTTCGACATTTCTCCCAATCCATGAAACTTGTGTAAAAACCAAAAGATTTTTTTTTATCATGTCATTTATGGAAAAAGCCTCTCTCACATTTGTCAAATTCATCTTTTCTTGCTCAGAAACATAGTTTGAATAAAACCTATCCTGATGTGTGGAACAGGGGATTTGTGGAAATGAAGGGAAATGAAAGGGATGAGGGGCTTCTAATTTCTTGAGAAAATTTTGGGAAGTAGGGAGGGATGTTAGGAAGTAGGGGAAAGTAGAAATTTCAAAGATTGATTGAGGGGAAGGGGTCCAAAACGGAAAAACATAGGCCTAGCCTAGAAAATTGTCAAATTGTAGCAATAAACTAGGGTTTGTGGGAAAATGATGAATTTGAGGGATATGAGTGATGGGAATTGTTTAGGAAGGTATATTAGGGATAGGGGAAGGTGTGTGAACATCAGGACATAAGTTTTGTTGATCATTTGGCCATCCAAGAAAAATTACCTTTAAAACCCTAGGAGAGGGAAATGGGTCTTACCCAAGTACAACTGAAGCACGAAAAAGGTGTAACATAACCCATTGCAAGCTGAAATGATGATGACAACTCTTTGAATGATGGTACACTAAGCTTAATAGTGACATGGACCAACATTTGTACAATTTTGAAAGAAGTTGAAAAAAATCCTAAACCTAATACCTAATGACCAAATTTTACTTGAAGACTCAGTGAAATGAAAAAATTTGACTTTGACACCATGAGACCACTTTGTAAGAGCACATTTGATCACTGATGGAAGGCTTCAAAGGCTGACACCAACACTGTCAAAGGTTTCTTTGATTTTCTTCTGATGAGCCTTTGACTTCTCAATCAGCTGTTCTCTGATCTGCTGTAGTTCAACTAGGTTATTCATTCTTCTTACCATGTCATTTTCTTCATCTTGTTCTTCTTGGAAGAACTTAGCCACAAGGAGAATCAACTGGATGGGGAAAACAACATCAACCCCATAAACTAGTTTAAATTAAGAATTCCCTATGGATTTTTTGATGGCAACTCGGTTAGCCCATAGAGTAAACTTCAACTTGGAATCCCAGCTCTTTTTGTTGTCCTCTAACAGCTTTTTTATTACCCTTACCAGGCTCTTGTTAGATGATTCTTCCAGGCAATTTCCTTGAGGATAATATGAGGTAGAATGCACCACTTGAATGCCCATGGATTCAGTCATGTCCATCAATTCTTTTGCCCTTAACGCTACTGCATTATCAGTGACTAGTTTGGTTGGGCAACCAAATCTAGTGAAAATATTCTCATTCAAGAACTTTATGACAACTTGATGATTGGAATTCTTAGTTGGTATAGCCTCAATCCACTTGGTAAAATAATCAGTGGCTACTAAGATCCATTTGTGTTGGCCACTGGAATGTGGGTTGATCTCACCTATAAATTACAAGCCCCACTACTGGAAGGGACCATTGACATGTACTGGCTTCAGGGGAAAAGATTTTAGTTGTTGTCTTCCTGCAAACCTTTGACACTTGTCACAAACTTTTACAAAAAAACACATCAGAGAATAGAGTAGGCCAATAATATCTATCCCTCAAGATTTTTTGAGCTCTGGTTTTGCAATAATGATGCCCTCCATAGATTGTAGAATGGAACTGATGTATGACCTCCACAGATTGTTCTTTACCTAGACACCTTAAGAGGATTCCTGATTAGTCTTTCCAATAAAGCAGATTTTTTTCAATGTATAATTTGGCTGATATGAGTCTAATGGTACGAGCTTGACTTGAGCTAAGCCCTGGATGGACTTCTAGCTTCTGCACTAAATGAACTATGCTGGAATACCATTCACTTGTGGCTAGATTTTCAACCAAGGATTAATTATGCTTTTGCTCTTCTGATACTCCCTCTGTCTGCTCATCATTTGAATTTAGACCCATGCAATTTATGTGTAACAAGCTACAATTTTCTTCAGCCATGAGCTTAGCCAAGCCTTGGCCTTTGACAAGCTTAGTGGGCTTCACCTCTATGTCAAATTCTATGAATTTTGCAATCCATTTTGTCCTTCTTCCGTCAATATCTGGTTGGGTTAAGACATCCTTTACCGAGGTTGAAGGTACATATGCAACTATTTTGGAATGCAGAATATAAATTTTGAATGCCTTTAAAGCTTTTATGAGAGCATAAGCTTGCTTCTCAATAAGGTCATACCTTAATTCAGCATCCCTTAGAGTTTTGCTGAAAAAGGCCACGGGGTGTTCCATGCCTTCATCATTTTTCTGCAACAAAACTGCTGCAAGTGTATCATAAGAGGCAAAAGAGAAGATACAAAACTTCTTAGTGTAATATGGGCTGATTAGAGTGGGAGCTTCCATGATAGCTTGCTTGATGGCTTCAAAAGAGCTTCTTGAAGCATCTGTCCATTTTAATTCTGCTCCTATCTTCAGCATGGAAGTGATGTTCTTTACAAGCTCTACAAAGTATGGAATGAACCTCCCTACGAAGTTAATCTTACCCAAGAAGGATTGAATGTCCCTTTTTGACCTTGTGATGGACAATGTCTGAATGGCTTGAACCCTAGATGGATTAATTTTCACACCTTTAGCAGATACAATATGTCCCAGAAGTTTGCCTTCTTCTAGAGAAAACTGTGACTTCTTTGGATTGACTGAAATTCCAAACTATTTTCACTTTATCAAGACCTTCTTCAAATGCTATAAATGGTCCTTGTGGCTGCTAGAGAAGACTCTTATGTTATCCAGATAAATAAGGACAAATTTGTCCTTCTCTCCCATGAAGGCTATGTCCAGCATTCATCAGTCCGAAAGGCATCTTGGAGTACATGAAAGTGCCCCAAGGAGTAGTGAAGGCGGTCTTTTCCTGATCTTCATGGTGTACAACAATCTAATTGTAACATGAAAATCCATCTAAGAAAAACATGAGTCTAGCCCCTGAAACTCTTTGCAGCAAGTGTTCCGTCTTAGGCAGGGGATAATTATCTTTTTTAGAGCACTTGTTCAGATTTCTTAAGTCAACACAAAGCCTGATTTCTCCATTTTTATTTCTTATTGCCACAAGGTTGGCTATCCATTTTGAATACCTTAGGGGCACTATAATTTTGGCATCCAATAGCTTCTTGATCTCTTTCTCAATCAAAGGCAATAAGAGAGGGTTGATAGGTCTTAGCTTCTGCTTAAAATGGGTGGAATTCTTTTCCAATGGGATCTTATGCTGAATGATGTTTGCATCATAGGTTTTAAGATCGCTATATTCCCAGGCAAAAATGTCAGTGAATTGCCTCATAAGGGTGCAATACTCGGAATTCTGGGCAGAGGATAAATGAGAGGACAGATTAATGAATTTCAGGTGGGCTGGGCTCCCTATATTATGTTTATGAATAGCAGATTCATTTTCTGCTTTCGTGGGCTTATATGGCACATTTTTTTGGTCGAAAAGCTTCTGTAGGTGCACGAGTCCTTTTGGTATGTGATTACTGGGCAGCTGGATGATGCTTTCTCGACTGATCTTGTTTTTTAGCTTGGACTGGCTACCTTCTTCTTGGGTTTCATTTTCTTGGTCGAAAATTCCTCCATGACTTGCAAAAACCTATTAATTTCCTCATCATCTTAAAAAACTTTGCAATATTTGACATTGTCTGGCAAAGACGGTTTGTATTTTACTTGAACTTCATACGTTAATTTAGGAGGCAAGGGAGGAATAGACATGCTAGCAGACACAACAAGGGAATCGACAACATGATTCCTCATTCTTAGAATGTAAGAAATTCCAAAATTATCAAAAGATTCCCTGAGCCTCCATACCTCATCTTTGTAAGCTTTAGCCTGGGATGCTTCATTTGGGATGTCTTGTTCACTTGCTGAATAATGAGGTATGCATCTCCAAACACTCTCATATCTTTGATGCCCATTTCTTTAGCAGTGCTTAAGCCCAAAATTAGAGCTTCGTATTTTGTGATGTTGTTGGTGACCTGAAAGGTTAATTTGCAATATAAATGGATGTATTCATGTGTTGGGGACACAAGGACCACACCTGCCCCTGCAGCTTCTTTAGAGCAAGCCCCATCAAAAAACATATCCCAAATCTGTGGGTTTTATTCCTTCGCGATCTGGCAAACGGGTTTCCTGAGTTGCATGGAGGCCAACTAAGATTCTTCAATATGAAGGATACAAGCTCCAAAACCAGTGTTGATAGCATATATGGGATGATTTGTGGGATTCTTTTCATCACTGATTATGTAAGCCAACTGTGCCTCTTTGTATAATCTCTTGCTCTCACCTCCGAAAATTGGGACATTAGCATAGGACAGATCATTTTGTAATGATCCACCTAATCTCTTGATCCAACCTCTGGAAAGTAACATGCCAAACTTGGGAGGTACATTTGCTAGCACAATGTCCATCATCATGCTTTTCATAGGCAACTGAGACAAAGTGATGGCTAGGTCCTTGATTAACCCTAGACATTTCACTTTTCTGGAGTCAAAAGAAAATAGGTCATGATAAGGCTTAGTTATGTCAAGACCCAACTCATCCATGACAGCCTTGGGCATTAGATTATGGCTGGCTCTAGTGTCCAAAAGGAAGTTGTGAAGGATTTTATCATGAATATTCAGAGAGACATAAAATGATAGGGAGTTGTCTTCACAGTTTTCAATCATTGGGCTGAGGATAACAGCTGGCTTGTCATCTTGCAGATTTACATAGTCAGTGGAGACTTGGATGGCTTTAGTTTCAAAGACCTCGAGGATGGATCGCTTGAAGGACACATTCTTCACTAGTTCAATCAGAGGCATGGTTATTCTTAGCTTCTGAATTTCTGATTGAAAACTGAAAGGAGAAGGGGACTTGTCGAGGCCTCTGACCTCATGAGCTGGAGCTTTGAGGATGATGTGATCGACTACCAGTTGTTTTTGCTTATTAGCTTGCAGTACTATAAGGACAATACCTCTTTGAACAGGAGTTTCCTTGGCATTATTTATATTTGACCTTAAATTATATATTTGCTGATCTACAACTTGTAGAATAACTTCACCATCCCATTCCTATGCAGCTGAGGTAAAAAAGGAAGCATTGCCTTTGTCTTCTAGAAAATGGATCTCATCATCTTCTTCGAACTGCTCATCTTCCATGACTGTATTTTGAAAAGGAGCCTTACCATTTGGTCTTCATTTGCATTTTTGTTTCTTTGCAAAATCTGCAACTGCTCATTCGTTCTTCTATATGGATTTGGATTTGGATTTCTTGGGGCAAAGGTATCAGGCATTCTTCCTTTCCCCGGTTGTTGCTCAACCTTAAATTTAAATATTTCAGAGGCTAATGACTCAATCATTTTGGTCATTTTATCTATCTTCGGATCAGAGGATGATGAAGGCTGCCCCTCTGTCTTCTTCTATCAACATTTCCCTTGAGTTTCTCTACAGCCATGATGTTTGATTCCACTTCCAAGGCTGCATATTGCATGTCAGCCAAAGTAGCACATCGCCTCTCTCTCAACAGTAAGAAGAATTCAGAATCAAAATCACTGGCATAGGTGAGTTTAGCAGAGGTAGTAATCGGTTTACTTCAACTAGAATCTTGATGTACATACGTTTAAACCTTTTATTTAAATCAGACAACAACTAACCATTTTCTCTCTTTAAGTTTCCAAACTCAGTGTGGTAGTAGAGAAGGTCCTCTTTATTCCTCCAATGCTTTAGGAATTCATCAACTAAAGCTTTAATATCTGCTATATATCTGGGGGCTAGTTCTCTGAACCATTTTCTAGCCTCTCCATCTAGGCTTTAGACAAAGATTCTCATCTACACATCATCTTCACTAATGTCCAGATTATCATTATAGCTATAGAATGACTCAAGATGTTCTTCAGTAGTAACTCCTTCAGTCCCAGTGAACTTAGGCCTATATTTCTGATATTCTCCAGTAGGCATGGCATTCAAAGGAGTGGGGAGTATTAGAGGTCCATACCTAGCAGCTATGATTCTTTCCATTTTGGTAGGTGCTTGTGGACCTGCCATAACTGTGGTAGCTAAAAGAGTACTAGAAGTTTGAATGATAGAGGGCTGAGGAGTGATTGACAAGATTAAAGGAGTGTGATGGATAGGAGGTGAGGTTTCCTTTGGGCTTAGAGAAAAAGGGGAACCTAGACAATAAGGAGCTTTATGAATCTCTGAGAGTTTTTCTTCACTGCTAGTATTAGATGCTATACTATCAACATGTATTTGTTCTATTACAAGCCTTTCTCATAGAGATATAGGAGATTGTTTAGGTTTACCTGAACTTGATGCTCCTTTCTGCAATACCTTTCTCTATTTGATGATTTTTTTTAGGATTAGGTAGCTTTTGAGGATTTCTCCGAGTATGCCTCACAAACTGAGCCAGAACTATGAAGTGGAGTCACCAAGAGGGTTGGCCTCCAGTAGAGTCACCAGATAGATGATTACAACCAAAAATGTGCCCAGAATTTGTCTATCATCAAAGCTGGATCTGTGTCGTTTCCCAGGGAAGCTGAGCTTCAGTTTCCTTTCCCCGACAATGGTGCCAATTATGTTATCACTCCAGGAAACTCTCCTAAGTTGCAGCTCGAAGATGCTTGGTAACATATAATCTTTAGTATTGTTCTTTGAACTACTGGAATGGATGATGGTTTGGATCAAGTCAGATAACCATTTCAGCTCTATTCTCACTCAAGACATGCATGAACACCCCCAACAACACAAGGCTTTAGACCATTAATGCTCAACAGTTTGTAGATTTAAGGGATAGATGGAGAATACTGACTATACCAACAGATTGCATACATGAACATATGTGAATGGCTAGCTACAGGCGGCAAATGAGCTTTTTGACTGTACTGGTAGATGCATATATAATAACACATAAATGGCTAGCTATAGGTAGCAAAGAAGCTTGCAACTCTAATATATCGAAGTAGAGATAAGATGATAGTTATCTAGCCTTAGACACATGGAAAACATGAAAAAAATGTTCAAGTGCAAGCATAGAACAACAAAGAGAATGGACATTGAACATATAATGTCAAAAGAAGCTTATATTTCTGAAATGAATATGAGAAGCTTGAATGAACAGAGGAGAAATAATCTCCAAAAGTTGAACCTCTATTACATCTTACTAACAACTATTTATAGCAAGTTCACAATGATCTTGAGCCTTTTGAGCCTTCAAGGATCTTAATCTATCCCTCTGTTTCTTCAACTGATTGATTCCCTCAATGCAAGCATGGCTCGGTGGTTTTCCTCTTCTGACAGAGGAATAACCGCATTAAGATATTTTGGGTAGTTGCTGCGCTGTTTGGGCTGATGATGCTTCTTGATCTTGTTTGATTTGGCGATGTGGCATTATTGTGGCTCCCTGACTTCTTTATCGTTGATTCAGCCCCTGTCCCTATCTCCTAGCCTTTGTTTTCTCTTTCAATTGCAAACTGTGACAATTTTTTTTATCAATCGAAAGCACAACCATACTGAGAAATATTGCCATTTCTTGCCCTCTTCAGACTTCAAAAGTTCCTCAAAGATGGTTCATATCCTCTCGGGTCTGCCCTTATTGCTGTCGCAAGTCATAAAGAAGCCTGCCCTATGTATTTTCCTCGCATTGTGAAATATGCATAAAACACTTAAAAACTGTGAAAAATCAGCCTTTTCGGACTTCAGAAGTTATCAACTATCACATATAATTATGTCAAGTCTGGCCCATCGGGTCGCACCATATGCATATGTTAAAACCGCGCCCCTTTGGTTTCTGGCAATCTGATATTGCGATGTGATTTGATTGCAATCACATATCAATATATGTAAAGGCCCTGCCCCTTGGTCTCCCCGATCTGCAATCCACCGATGTAATTTAGGCCATCAATCCATGTGCATAATCGACGATCTTCGTTTAATTGCCGATCACCATTTCCATCACCCCATGGTTTGTGCCGATTTGAACATTAGTGATTGCTAATCAGCGGTGTCCAGTGTTGATTGCCATTGCCTGCCTGTGTTGATTAGATCCACCAATACGATCTTCCGATTAGATGTGGGCTGTTGATCGACTAGATATAACGACTGTTGTGCAACCACTATTTAAGCCTACGCATGTGGGTTTTTTTTTTGGTTTTAGAGTGATTTAGGCCTCCCGATAGCGTATTTATACCCTTCTAAGGGCTTTCCTCTTGTCCGGATTTTGATCGATGGATGACTTTAAGCACTTACAAGGACTTGAAGAGCATTAATGGAACCATTAGCATGATTTTTAAGGACACTTGGAGACTTTGGGGCATTTTTGGATCCATTTTTTGGTTGTTTGCCTCCAAGGCTAACAGTCCTCAACAAAGGAAATCAGAATAGCATCAGAACGAGGTAGGCCGTCTCCTTCGTTCTTCTTTTCAATTATAACCTAGGAATATGTCTAGTTGATTATCACTTCAGTTGCTAGACCCACTCATTAGGCTAGAGGGATCATTTCTATCCGTAGAGAGGATTAACCTTCTCAACAAAATGGAAACTCCACTAGGGAGCCTATCATCCTTTCCTTCCATTTCTTCACCTTGTATTTTGACGAGTTTGATCAACAATTCATCTTTAGACTTATTTGTTTATCAGTAGTTAGTCTCACTTTCTAGTAGATGCTTGAAGGTTGTTGATTTGAGTTATTCTTGAAGATTTTATGTCTTTTCTTTGTTTTTCTCCCCAAACAGGTTTTTGGCCTTAACAGTCGCGATGATATCGCAGGTTTGTTGATTATAGTAGTGATAATCACTTCTTTTCTCTTAACAGGTGCGATGATTGTAGAAGTTAAATAAATTTAGAGTTTGTCTTCTTGTTTTTAGTTCTTTTTGCCTTCTCCCAGTGATTTACTAGTGTGATCTTAGTTGACTCTTTTATTGTCTGATTGCAATCCCCTTTTAACTTGGTTTGAGTATGTTTGAAGTTTGATTAGCCTTTTAGGGTTTCTAGGTCTTCTAGGTCATCCTTCATACGCTCGTTGGTCTTCTCATCAGATGTCAATTACATGTGTTAAAGATTCTTTTGTGTGTGCGGACATACTTTGCAAATAAGTTTTGGTTCTTGTGCCTTAATTTTTTTTCATTAGTGTCGGATTGAGTCGATACTGTGAAAGTCACTTAATTTCTATTTGAAAAACAATAGATTACAAATTTATTGCCTCATTTGAATCGGAAGGAAGTGTTTGCTTTTATTTTGTGTTTCGAAGAGTGAAAGTGAAAGTGTTATCACTTCATAGCTTTTGAAGCATTTTTGTTGCATTCAAATCATTAATGTGAAGGAGATTTTCATGTTTATGGGCTTGCTTACATTCTATTTTACTTGTTTCATTAGATTATATTGATTGCACTAATGTGAAAATAAAAAAAAATCATCATTATATCTTAAGGTAGTTTTTCTTTAAGGTTTGTTTTGGCATTGCATTTTCTTATCATAGGAAATATTAGATTTCATGTTTTGCATTTAGCATTTGATGATTGTCATGGAAGCACTTTTGCATTGGTTTGATGTATGATTTGGGTGATTTTATTCCCTACATAGATAGTTTTCATTGAATTGAAGGATTTTATTTCATCAGTTAGTTGCATTTTAGGAACAAGTAACATCGTTAAGGCCTTGAAATCGAAACATAATTCCAATATTAACTTTAAAATATATCAATTAATCTATGGAGCATCTGAAACATTAATGTTCATATTTAGTGGTCTAGGATGGAGACGTGTTTCGGCATCTATAAAACTTAGTAGTTGTGGTTCAATTCAGGATTAGACAGCACTAGCATGGACTTGCACTCCATGTACCATCATGTATATAAAGGAGACCCTCATCGGTTGCAAACCTTTATCCATAGGAAGCTGAGTCTGCCTCCCTGGAAACATGATACACTGAACACAACATTCGGGGAGCTTGCCTGCACATATGTCAAGTCATTGGTAAATTTATTTGCTGAGGTGTATATTGCAGTTCACAGTTACTTGGTACTCCTTCTTACCTAGATTCCCCTCAGTAGTCATTTCAATCTCTTCTCTCTTTAAATTTGAAAAGATCATCAAGCAGATTGTCCTTTCAAGCACGCTAAACCATTGAAGGTGACTAGAGTCACCTTTTTGTCCTTTACTTGAATCTTAAAAAATGAAAAGGAAAAGTTTATATTTCTAAAAAATAACTGCCCACGATCAACATGTCGAACCCAAGCAGTTGCTTGCCAATATTGACTAATTCCTTGTTAATTTCAATATTGTTAACTAAGCCCTCAACGAAACTCCTTTCCTTTTCTTCTTTTGAGATGAATTCATTGTGGCTGAACCATTGAGTTGATCTCATAGTTCCCCTTCATTGTCTGATACTGTAGGGTCCTCCCAAGGAGTTCATTTAGAACTTTCTCAGTCACTTGAAGATTAAGGTTTTGAACTTCAGATTATTCCAAGTATTCAACCCCTATCTTCTCATCCTCCTCCATCAGATTCCTGGTCACCTCAAGAATCTAATCCTGATACCCTTGATAATCCCGTTTTGACCCATGAGAGTCCACAGACTCCTGAGGGTGTGCAAAGGCTTGTTATATATTCATCGAATCCATTATTTGATTTTGTTGTGATATCTCCTCAACATCCTTACAGTCCTTATGATCGGCTTGGTATTCCTTTGGAGTTATCCCCTCACACATCTTGGGTTCCTTGTCAGTATTTGTTTCCATCTATGGTTTCAGAAGGTGAAATCCCAACCTCCTCTCTGAGTTATTCAGAAGTTTCCCTTACACATAATACTCATATCGATGATGAACAAGAGTATGAATATCCTCCAAAAGGCTTTCCTTTTACAGGAAGAGTCCCATCTCTCACTTTTCTCGAAACTAGTGGGCCCATGTCGCCACATGGTTATACCACCTTAGTTTAGTTAGTTTCGGGTACTCCTAGTGCTTCTTCATTGTATCAAAATCCCATTTGGTCTTCAAATGATATGCCTACATCTAGTCCGTTCATTCCAGATGTGACCTCTCGAACTTTTGTAAAAATTGTTGTCACCTTAGTTCCTATTTAATCTTTGATTCCGTCACATCCTATCTTGTCATTTAAACCAACCCTTCAGGTACAACTGACTATTTTAGTTTAGGTTTTATTTAATTCTTCTACCCCTCCGTCAATTGGACAAAATGTGCCACCGCCTCGGGGGCAATATCCGAATACTCCTTTTGTGTAATGTAAAACCAATTTGAGTGGATTACAAACTCACATAGTTTGCACTCCAACAGGATTATGTCCCATATGGTTCGCAAGCCTTGGTTAATCTATCTTAAATTCCTCAAGCAAGGGCTTATGTCAAGCCTGGTCAATCGATTATTCTTGGTGGATATGGTACAATTCAATTCAACAATTATCAATACCCACAGGGTATATCCCCAAGAACTATCCAAAAGCCCTTGCAGCAGCAAGGACAATCATTGCAACAACAAGGACAACCTTTGCAGTAGCAAGGGAAACCTTTGTAACATCAAGGGAAACCTTTGCAGGATTAAGGGAAAACATTACAACCAGAACGGAAACTGTTACAACAATAGTGGAAAAATTTGCTATAGTCTCAGTAGCCTTTGCAGCCGCAAACTCAATTTTTTTAGGAGTCTACTCAACCTTTGTCCTCACAAGGCCAACCTTTGTAGCAATAAGGTCAACCTTTACAGCAGCAAAGTCAGCCGTTGCAGCAACAAGGTCAATCTTGGCAGTAGCAAGCTTTATATGCATATCAACAAGGTAAGCCTTTGCAAGCCCAAGGTCAACCCCTCCTTTTGTCCAGGGTCAATAGGTTCAATAACCTTATAACCCATATGTTGCATTCAATGCTTATCAGTGGCCTATGGAAGGTCAATATCAAACCTACCCTGGACAAAATCCACCTTATGGTGAAGGTAACCCTCATTGGGGACAAAATAGGGACCCATATGGACAAAATCCTCCACTATGGAGGAAAAATCCTTACTAGAAAGGATGGAGCCCACAATTTGGGCATCGTTAAAGACCCTATATTCTGTTCAACATGCAATTCCCTTTCTTGGCTACACTGCAGCCGCCCAATGTCTCGAGGGTCACGAATGATCCCATTCTTCATTCGCCTTATTGGCCTCTAGTTCCAACTAAAATTCAAAGCGATTTCCCTAAATTCGAAGGAAAGGCTAAGGAGGACCCGCAAGCCCATGTGATCACATATAATCTATGTTGCTCCTCCAATTCATATGTCAATGATTCCATCCATATTCACCTATTTCAGAGAACTCTCACAGGTGCTGCCACAAAATGGTATATCAAGTTGCTGCAAGGTACCTATGCTGACTTAAACTCTCTTGCTATTGCCTTGCTCACCCAGTTCCAATTGTTGGTTTGGTATGAACCTGGCACTCATTTTCTAACATTTGTTAAGAAAGATACCACAATCCATATTTACGATCATATCCATGAATGGAGACATCGGTGTCGCCTCATCAAATTTGAAATTTATGAGTTTTTGACTGAATGGTTCACAAAATCATTCGTTAACAAGATTTGTAAGGATATAGCTATGGGTGGATGTATTACTGAAGAGCAGGCTATCGCCCGTGCTGAGTATCTAGACTTAGTCTATTCACAATCTAGCACATTTTATGAGATGTTGTCTGATGCTTTGACACCATCTTCAGATCTGATAGAATCAAAGTCTCTTGATGTACCACCTATGGATGGTGTGATTGGTTTTGTGTCTTAGATTTCCACAAAATCTTCTTCTTCGAAGAAATCTGTTTCAAACACTAGTACCAATAATACTTTGAAAAATTCATCTAGTCCTCGTAAAGCCTCTGAGGTACATGTTTTTGAGTCTACCACTATAGGTAAGGACTCTAAAGGTAAAAATAAGTGCAAAGGTAAAGCCAAAGCCGATGCCCCAAAATAGGATCCACCCAAGTCATCTGTTGGTGATGCTTCTAAGAGAAAGCACAAATACCCTTGCCTCATCTGTGAGGAAGATCATTACACTAAGGATTGTCCCCAACGTTCTGAAGTTAATCACTTGTTGAAAGGGACTCCGACTGTCTTAAAATGAACTTTTCCATCTCAACAGATGCAATTGGTAGACCAATCGCAATCCCCTACCTCTTCTGGTTCCCAAATTTTCATGACGCAAAGTTCATCACCTATTTTCATTGCTATTTGAACAAAGGACTATCAAACCATGCATAAGTAGATGGTGGAGAAAGAAGTCACTGATATCCTTTCTACTTCTACTCTATCTAGTTCTGGTCTACTCTATATTGAGTGCACTAATAGTGAGTCTGTAATCCAACCACCTCCCAATGGTGTACTTCAGAAATCATCTTATAATCTGAATGCTAGAGCTGCACAACACCACAATATTGTTGAGGATTTAGCTCAAGCACCTTGGGCGATGTCTCCCTTGGAGGTTCTTCAAACTTGTGCAATACAACTGAAGTCACTTTTGTTGGCTATAGGCACTATTGATCGTGCCAATTTGATTTTGATTACCTTTGATCTTGAAAACCACGTTCCTCATCTTCCTCATCAGATTTGTTTTTTGATACAGGTTCTTATCAAAGGAAGGATGATATATCTAACTGTTATTGATGAAGGTGCTTCTACCTACATCATGTCTATTTTTTGTTGGAAGGCCATTGGATCTTGTTCTCTCAACCAGTCCCCGAACACTGTTGAGGCCTTTGATGGCATAGGCTGACGTCCATACAATGTTACCCTGAACTTATTAATTCCATTGGAAGGAAAGACCATTGAATTAGAAGTATAAGTTTTAGATCTAAATATCAACTACAACCTTCTTCTTAGGTGAAGTTGTACCCACGCTATATTTTTTGTGGTTTCTTCTTTGTTTTGGGTGCTTCGTTTTCGTCACGAAGGAAAAATTGTCACCATCGATCAACTGCCTTTCTTCTCTTCTAGTTCATCGAACGGTAATGTCCCTTATGTGCGAAATTCTAAGATTCCTTATGAGAGTGTGGGGGCATGTCTCTTCAAAGACTCTTCTTTAGAGGGTACTTTTACTCTCCCACCTTCGCATGTTAATTCAATCAATATCATCTCGATTTCTATGGATCCTTGGATTATTCCTAACAAAGATCAAATTGATTCGTTTGGCAATTCTATGCCTTTATGTCCATTGGAGGAAAATTATCAAGAAATCATCTTAGCTTCAATGGCCCCTTCAAAAGGCCATATTGTTTTCAGTATGAACCAGGACACTTATGTGCCATCTCCTTGGCTTGGCTCTTGGGATTCTCGGGATCCTTTGAAAGAGACATTCCCCACCAACGAGAGTATTGTTGAGATCATGTCTCTAGATGAAACTCCATGGAATGGTCTCCATTATCGTTCTTCATTTCTTCTCAGCCTTGGTGAGATGCCTTCCTATCCTAAAGCGTTTCTTTCTCATTGTCCCACACGTCCACTTCAAGCACCTTTCTTGGTGCATGAAGTCATGTCAAAGGGTAATATGGTGAAAATCACTGATACTATGCCTCTTGAAATTTGCATTAAACCTGGAATTGTCAAGATCATTCATATTGGGGTTTCTTGTTCTCCAGATGAGATCTGGGTTTACACTCAAATTTTGAAAGAATTTCGAGACATCTTGTCATGCGAAGTTGCCATTTTGTCATGCGGAAAGAGTCAATTTTGCAGACAAAACTGACCTCCCTAGAAGCTAAGGCTTTCTAGTGACAAACAAGACAATTAAGCACTATCTTTCCCTAAATATGCATTTAGAATACAAGCAACCAGGTGTTTAAAGCATACCTTTAGTCCAACGCTGTTCGTAGCAGTCCAGCCTCTCCGATCCAGATGAGCTCGTCCTTCTCTCTGAAACCTTCATTTAGTAACAAGCAAACAATTACATAGCACCTGAATAACTCAAAAAATAAAACATATTCATCATAAAGACCAAGGAGTATATGAAACAAATTATATATAACAACTTGTTGAGAAAAATGAACTTAATTGTATTAAGTGGAAACAAAAGAAACCATTACAACCAGTGCCTTGGTGTTGTGCAGGTCCCTCCCAGGGTCCAGCAAGAGTTCTCCTTTACTTTGATCAGCTCACCCACTTCCAAATAAAGCTAATAAAGGATGGGAATATCTCCTCTCAAGCTCTATAAGGGAGTCCTAATTTCAGCACCATCTACCCTTAGGAATGTTCAGCTTTCAACCTCCCCTCCCTCTGGCCCAATGCCTGTATTTATAATGCTTTGGAGGAAGTTAATCAGGTCCACCATCAATGGGATAAGCCCCTCTTTCAATGGGATAGCTCCCCTCTTGATGGGATAAGTTCCTCTTTCTTTGGGATGCATGAACCATCTGGACGCGCTCAATCCACGTCAAACCATCTTCTAGAATGCTCTAGATTCGACCACAAGGAACTTTTTTGAAGTAAAACTTGCGCCTTTTGACCTTTATAGGAGTACGCACCCACCCCTTTACAGACAGAGCATACAAGTACGCAGGTATTATGAACTTGAGGTGCGTACACGGAGGTAAGGGTAAGAGAAACTGCGTAACCAGAGTTATATTGACTTTTAAGGACTTTCTCTCTTTCTTGGAGTTTGACAGGAGGAGCAGAGGTATAAGACTTGCCAAGGAGGATAGTATGACAATTGATGGAGCCATACTGACTGCAAATAGTCATGGTGACAAATTTTAGTGTAACAGATTGCCCCCTAAACTGCGAAGCCTGTAGTAGATTAGCGTTTCATATCATCTAGGAAGGGTGAAGCACTTTATCATTTCAAGGATTATCTTGTGGAGAGCCCGGTCGGAACCTACAAATATTCAACACAAAATACATATATGAGATCATATCATCGCTGAGTTAGGCATTCCCATACTCAGATCAAAAACTTTAACTAACAAACTAACTACTGCTCTGATATAGGAATGATTTCGCAGTACATCATAATCATAGACTCATGTAGACACAGTATGAACGCAGCCATCTGTTTATAATTAGCCTACTATATAATGAATACAAACTCCTCGTAGCCTGGATGGCGGAAACTAGATCGAGGGTCTTCATTTCTACTTCCCGAAATAGTACCATTCTATCCATGCGAATAAATGAGTTGATGTCGAACATGGTAGAAACCACTTGATTACCAGTCAATGATGTAAACTGTTAACAGGTGTGAGAGAGACCACCAGTGATGTCAATGGTTCTCAAAGTACCCAGTAAAATCCATGAGATGTGAATGAATGTGTTGATGTCAAACATATCACAGAATCCTTTGATTGAAAGTCAATGATGTAAACTGTCGTCAAAGGCGAGAAACCTGCCATTGAGGCATGCAGATTTCAAGGTTCGACGATTCCTAGATCATCTTTCTAGATAATGTGCTGATGTCGATAGAAAGCGATCCGTTGCAGGCAAGCCCACAACACGAAATCATAGATCAAGTTGAAGAAATGTAGCTGTAAGGACTGACTCAGGGATGGTCAAGATGGATGACAGGTATTTTGCAGATGAATGGTTTATTTGCAGTAACCTCTTGAACACATAACGACACAACAGATGGCTTGTTGACAATTGACCCAAAGTTAATACCCAGAAATTGGCTGAAGACTTTCAATGTGGTTTGATCAATTGTTAGGCAAAGGATTTCCCAACCTAGGTGAATGAAAAGTGTCGTGTTCAAGAGTGGTGATAAGGTTTTTTCCGAGACAGAGTATAACAAATAGGCTCATTTTCCTCTCTTTTCCCCCACCATTTCTGGCAAGTACCTCTTTATTTTTTACAAGCTTGAGGAGGATAACATTTGCTTGATTATAAGCTCATTCTTCGGATGAGTCCAACTTAGTTTAGATTCGAACCCTAAGAAGGAGTGGTCCGTTCCTGTTTGTAATCGAACAGGTCCTTTACTGCTGTGAAATTTTAACGAGTCCAGTATAGGAGAAACTCGGCGTTTTTCAATTTTAGAGAGTCTGAAAAACTTAAGAAGACTCCAGGGTTGACCTTTTTCGTAAATTTGTGTCTCCCAAGCCCGAAAAAGTATAAAATAATACTTGAGAGAACCGCTTGATCTTTACGACCAAGGAGTACTTTCTTGATTAGTGTCTCTGATCTGAAAAGTAAAAAAGCGATCAAGGACACGTCGTTTTATTTCCAATATCTAATTTGAAACGACAAAAGTCCGGCAATCTTTTCATGTTTTTACGGTCAGAAAAGGGTTGTAAGAGGACCGTCTTTTTAGTTCCGTTTTAACGAGTTTAAAAGAAAAACTCGGCGATCTTTTCATGTTTTAGGAGTCAGAAAAGAGCTTAAAGGTGACTCTAAGGTTTCACTTTTCCGTAAGTTTTAACGAGTTCGAAAAAATGATAAAAATGTACTCATGGTTTTCATTTTTTCGTAAGTTTTAATGAGTTCAAAAAAATGATAAAAATGTACTCATATGGCCGAATTTCAATTTAATTTACGAGCAGGAAAAGACGGAAAGAACTCGGCATTTTCATTTGTTTTACGAGAATGAAAGATAGAAAAATAATCTCGGGATTTTCATGAGTTTAACGAGTCTTGAAAATAACTGAAACTGACTCGAGATAGGTTTCATTTTTACAAAAGCTTGAAACAGAGAAAAACTATGCTTCAAAGTAGTTTCATTTTTACACAAGCTTGAAACAGAGAGAAAACTGTGCTTGATGCCCCCTAAGCGTAACTGCTAGAGCGCAATTTTGTCATGCGAAAAGAGTCAATTTTGCGGACAAAACCGACCTCCCTAGAAGCTAAGGCTTTCTAGTGACAAACAAGACAATTAAGCACTATCTTTCCCTAAATATGCATTTAGAATACAAGCAACTAGGTGTTTAAAGCATACCTTTAGTCCAACGCTGTTTGTAGCAGTACAGCCTCTCCGATCCAGATGAGCTCCTCCTTCTCTTTGAAACCTGCATTCACTAACAAGAAAACGATTACATAGCACCTGAATAACTCATAAAATAAAACATATTCATCATAAAGACCAAGGAGTATATGAAACAAATTATATATAACAACTTGTTCAGAAAAATGAACTTAATTGTATTAAGTGGAAACAAAAGAAACCATTACAACCAGTGCCTTTGTGTTGTGCAGGTCCCTCCCACGGTCCAGCAAGAGTTCTCCTTTACTTTGATCAGCTCGCCCACTTCCAAATGAAGCTAAGAAAGGATGGGAATCTCTCCTCTCAAGCTCTATAAGGGAGTCCTAATTTCAGCAGCATCTACCCTTAGGAATGTTCAGCTTTCAACCTCCCCTCCCTCTAGCCCAATGCCTGTATTTATAATGCTTTGGAGGAAGTTAATCAGGTCCACCATCAATGGGATAAGCCCCTCTTTCAATGGGATAGCTCCCCTCTTGATGGGATAAGTTCCTCTTTCTTTGGGATGCATGAACCATCTGGAGGCGCTCAATCCACGTCAAACCATCTTCTAGAATGCTCTAAATTCGACCACAAGTAACGTTTTTGAAGTAAAACTTGCGCCTTTTGACCTTTACAGGAGTACGCACCCACCCCTTTACAGACAGAGCGTACAAGTACGCAGGTATTATGAACTTGAGGTGCGTACACACAGGTAAGGGTAAGAGAAACTACGTAACCAGAGTTATATTGACTTTTAAGGACTTTCTCTCTTTCTTGGAGTTTGACATGAGGAGCAGAGGTATAAGACTTGCCAAGGAGAACAGTATGACAATTGATGGAGCCATACTGACTGCAAATAGTCATGGTGACAAATTTTAGTGTAACAGATTGCCCCCTAAAGTGCGAAGCCTGTAGTAGATTAGGGTTTCATATCATCTAGGAAGGGTGAAGCTTTTTATCATTTCAAGGATTATCTTGTGGAGAGCCCGGTCGAAACCTGCAAATATTCAACACAAAATACATATATGAGATCATATCATCACTGAGTTAGGCATTCCCATACTCAGATCAAAAACTTTAACTAACAAACTAACTACTGCTCTAATATAGGAATGATTTCGCAGTACATCATAATCATAGACTCATGTAGACACAGTATGGACGCAAACATCTGTTTATAATTAGTCTACTATATAATGAATACAAAACTCCTCGCAGCCTGGATGGCGGAAACTAGATCGAGGGTCTTCATTTCTACTTCCCGAAATAGTATGATTCTATCCATGCGAATAAATGAGTTGATGTCGAACATGGTAGAAACCACTTGATTACCAGTCAATGATGTAAACTATTAACAGGTGTGAGAGAGACCACCAGTGATGTCAATGGTTCTCAATGTACCCAGTACAATCCATGAGATGTGAATGAATGTGTTGATGTCAAACATATCACGAAATTCTTTGATTGAAAGTCAATGATGTAAGCTGTCGTCAAAGGCGAGAAACCTGCCATTGAGGCATGCAAATTTCAAGGTACTAACGATTCCTAGATTATCTTTCTAGATAATGTGCTGATGTCGATAGAAAGCGATCCATTGCAGGCAAGCCCACAACACGAAATCATAGATCAAGTTGAAGAAATGTAGCTATAAGGACTGACTCAGGGATGGTCAAGATGGATGACAGGTATTTTGCAGATGAATGGTTTATTCATAGTAACCTCTTGAACACATAACGACACAACAGATGGCTTGGTGACAATTGACCCAAAGTTAATACCCAGAAACTGGCTGAAGACTTTCAATGTGGTTTGAGCAACTGTTAGGCAAAGGATTTCCCAACCCAGGTGAATGAAAAGTGTCGTGTTCAAGAGTGGTGATAAGGTTTTTTCCGAGACAGAGTATAACAAATAGGCTCATTTTCCTCTCTTTTCCCCCACCATTTCTGGCAAGTACCTCTTTATTTTTTACAAGCTTGAGGAGGATAACATTTGCTTGATTATAAGCTCATCCTTCGGATGAGTCCAACTTAGTTTAGATTTGAACCCTAAGAAGGAGTGGTCCGTTAACAGGTCCTTTACTGTGAAATTTTAACGAGTCCAGTATAGGAGAAACTCGGCGTTTTTCAATTTTAGAGAGTCTGAAAAACTTAAGAAGACTCCAGGGTTGACCTTTTTCGTAAGTTTGTGTCTCCCAAGCCCGAAAAAGTATAAAATAATACTTGAGAGAACCGCTTGATCTTTACGACCAAGGAGTACTCTCATGATTAGTGTCTCTGATCTGAAAAGTAAAAATGCGATCAAGGACACGTCGTTTTATTTCCAATATCGAATTTGAAATGACAAAAATCCGGCAATCGTTTCATGTTTTTACGGTCAGAAAAGGGCTGTAAGAGGATCATCTTTTTGGTTCCGTTTTAACGAGTTTAAAAGAAAAACTCGGCGATCTTTTCATGTTTTAGGAGTCAGAAAAGAGCTTAAAGGTGACTCTAAGGTTTCACTTTTCTGTAAGTTTTAACGAGTTCGAAAAAAAGATAAAAATGTACTCATGGTTCTCATTTTTTCGTAAGTTTTAATGAGTTCGAAAAAATGATAAAAATGTACTCATATGGCCGACTTTCAATTTAATTTACGAGCGGGAAAAGACGGAAAGAACTCGTCATTTTCATTTGTTTTTCGAGAATGAAAGATAGCAAAATAATCTCGGGATTTTCATGAGTTTAACGAGTCTTGAAAATAACTGAAACTGACTCGAGATAGGTTTCATTTTTACAAAAGCTTGAAACAGAGAAAAACTATGCTTCAAAGTAGTTTCATTTTTACACAAGCTTGAAACATAGAGAAAACTGTGCTTGATGCCCCCTAAGCGTAACTACTAGAGCGCAATTTTGTCATGCGGAAAGAGTCAATTTTGCGGACAAAACCGACCTCCCTAGAAGCTAAGGCTTTCTAGTGACAAATAAGACAATTAAGCACTATCTTTCCCTAAATATGCATTCGGAATACAAGCAACCAGGTGTTTAAAGCATACCTTTAGTCCAACGTTGTTTGTAGCAGTGCAGCCTCTCCGATCCAGATGAGCTCCTCCTTCTCTTCGAAACCTGCATTCACTAACAAGCAAAGGATAACATAGCACTTGACTAACTCATAAAATAAAACATATTCATCATAAAGACCAAGGAGTATATGAAACAAATTATATATAACAACTTGTTGAGAAAAATGAACTTAATTGTATTAATTGGAAACACAATAAACCATTACAACCAGTGCCTTGGTGTTATGCAGGTCCCTCCCAGGGTCCAGCAAGAGTTCTCCTTTACTTTGATCAGCTCACCCACTTCCAAATGAAGCTAAGAGAGGATGGGAATCTCTCCTCTCAAGCTCTATAAGGGAGTCCTAATTTCAACAGCATCTACCCTTAGGAATGTTTAGCTTTCAACCTCCCCTCCATCTGGCCCAATGCCTGTATTTATAATGCTTTGGAGGAAGTTAATCAGGTCCACCATCAATGGGATAAGCCCCTCTTTCAATGGGATAGCTCCCCTCTTGATGGGATAAGTTCCTCCTTCTTTGGGATGCATGAACCATCTGGAGGCGCTCAATCCACGTCAAACCATCTTCTAGAATGCTCTAGATTCGACCACAAGTAACTTTTTTGAAGTAAAACTTGCGCCTTTTGACCTTTACAGGAGTACGCACCCACCCCTTTACAGACAGAGCGTACAAGTACGCAGGTATTATGAACTTGAGGTGCGTACACGCAGGTAAGGGTAAGAGAAACTGCGTAACCAGAGTTATATTGACTTTTAAGGACTTTCTCTCTTTCTTGGAGTTTGACATGAGGAGCAGAGGTATAAGACTTGCCAAGGAGGATAGTATGACAATTGATGGAGCCATACTGACTGCAAATAGTCATGGTGACAAATTTTAGTGTAACAGATTTCCCCCTAAAGTGTGAAGCCTATAGTATATTAGGGTTTCATATCATCTAGGAAGGGTGAAGCACATTATCATTTCAAGGATTATCTTGTGGAGAGCCCGGTCAAAACCTACAAATATTCAACACAAAATACATATATGAGATCATATCATCGCTGAGTTAGGCATTCCCTTACTCAGATCAAAAACTTTAACTAACAAACTAACTACTGCTCTGATATAGGAATGATTTCGCAGTACATCATAATCATAGACTCATGTAGACACAGTATGGATGCAGCCATCTGTTTATAATTAGTCTACTATATAATGAATACAAAACTCCTCGCAGCCTGGATGGCGGAAACTAGATCGAGGGTCTTCATTTCTACTTCCCGAAATAGTACGATTCTATCCATGCGAATAAATGAGTTGATGTCGAACATGGTAGAAACCACTTGATTACCAGTCAATGATGTAAACTGTTAACAGGTGTGAGGGAGACCACTAGTGATGTCAATGGTTCTCAAAGTACCCAGTACAATCCATGATATGTGAATGAATGTGTTGATGTCAAACATATCACGAAATCCTTTGATCGAAAGTGAATGATGTAATTTGTCGTCAAAGGCGAGAAACCTGCCATTGAGGCATGCAGATTTCAAGGTACTGACGATTCCTAGATCATCTTTCTAGATAATGTGCTGATGTCGATAGAAAGTGATGCGTTGCAGGCAAGCCCACAACACGAAATCATAGATCAAGTTGAAGAAATGTAGCTGTAAGGACTGACCCAGGGATGGTCAAGATGGATGACAGGTATTTTGCAGATGAATGGTTTATTCGCAGTAACCTCTTGAACACATAACGACACAACAGATGGCTTGGTGACAATTGACCCAAAGTTAATACCCAGAAACTGGCTGAAGACTTTCAATGTGGTTTGATCAACTGTTAGGCAAAGGATTTCCCAACCCAGGTGAATGAAAAGTGTCGTGTTCAAGAGTGGTGATAAGGTTTTTTCCGAGACATAGTATAACAAATAGGCTCATTTTCCTCTCTTTTCCCCCACCATTTCTGGCAAGTACCTCTTTATTTTTTACAAGCTTGAGGAGGATAACATTTGCTTGATTATAAGCTCATCCTTCGGATGAGTCCAACTTAGTTTAGATTCGAACCCTAAGAAGGAGTGGTCTGTTCCTGTTTGTAATCGAACAGGTCCTTTACTGTGAAATTTTAACGAGTCCAGTATATGAGAAACTCGGCGTTTTTCAATTTTAGAGAGTCTGAAAAACTTAAGAAGTCTCCAGGGTTGACCTTTTTCGTAAATTTGTGTCTCCCAAGCCTGAAAAAGTATAAAATAATACTTGAGAGAACCGCTTGATCTTTACGACCAAGGAGTACTTTCATGATTAGTGTCTCTGATCTGAAAAGTAAAAAGCGATCAAGGACACGTCATTTTATTTCCAATATCAAATTTGAAACGACAAAAATCTGGCAATCTTTTCATGTTTTTACAGTCAGAAAAGGGCTGTAAGAGGACCATCTTTTTCGTTTCGTTTTAACGAGTTTAAAAGAAAAAATCGGCAATCTTTTCATGTTTTAGGAGTCAGAAAAGAGCTTAAAGGTGACTCTAAGGTTTCACTTTTCTGTAAGTTTTAATGAGTTTGAAAAAATGATAAAAATGTACTCATGGTTTTCATTTTTTCGTAACTTTTAATGAGTTCGAAAAAATGATAAAAATGTACTCATATGGCCGACTTTCAATTTAATTTACGAGCAGGAAAAGACGGAAAGAACTTGGCATTTTCATTTGTTTTACGAGAATGAAAGATAGAAAAATAATCTCGGGATTTTCATGAGTTTAACGAGTCTTGAAAATAACTGAAACTGACTCGAGATAGGTTTCATTTTTACAAAAGCTTGAAACAGTGAAAAACTATGCTTCAAAGTAGTTTCATTTTTACACAAGCTTGAAACATAGAGAAAACTGTGCTTGATGCCCCCTAAGCGTAACTGCTAGAGCGCATGCCCCCCAGCTTCACTTCATTCAACTAAGTACAAGCTGGATGGAATGAAGGTTCATGTACAAGATCATTTGAAAAACTCGACCTAAAACTGTAAGAAAATTATGCAAAACACTGAAATAACTAACCTAAATATACAACTTAACATTTATGAGATCTAGTCAAACTCTCGACTCAAGTAGAGGAGGATTTGTTTCATTTTTTAACGAGCTTGACACAGGAAAAGAACTATGCTCGGATTCAGTTTCATGTTTATGCAAGCTTGAAACGAAAAACTATGCTTGTTATAAGTTCGCATGCCCCCAGCATAATGACGCAAATCAAGGTACATGCCCCCCAAGCTTCATTGTATTCAACCAAGTGGATGAAATGAAGGTTCACTTTCGAAATCTTGGAAAGACTGGAGGGAGTTGTTTCATTTTTTTAGTGAGGTTGACACAGGAAAAGAACTATCCTCAAAACCCTTGTTTCATTTTTTAAACGAGCTTGACACAAGATAAGGAACTATGCTCATAACTACTCTCTACAATCTACCTAACAAAAAAATTTACTCTAAAAACCTTGATTCATTTGTTAACGAGCTTGACACAAGACAAGGAACTATGCTCATGACTCCTTGTTTCTTTTTTTAACGAGCTTGACACAAGACAAGGAACTATGCTCCTATCCTTGTTTCATTTTGTAACGAGGTTGACACAAGACAAGGAACTATCCTCGAACCTGATTCATTTTTTAACGAGGTTGACTCAGTAAAAGAACTATCCTCTGACCTTATTCATTTTTTAACGAGGTTGACTCAGTAACATGAACTATCCTCTAACTTGATTCATTTTTTAACGAGGTTGACTCAGTAATAGGATCTGTCCTCGCTACATCCAATGTCATTTTTTAATGAGGTTGAGACGGGAACAAGCTATCCTCACACACACTGATTCATTTTTTAACGAGGTTGACACAGTAAAGGAACTTTCCTCGTAGTAGTCTGTTTCATTTTTTAACGAGGTTGATACAGGAAAAAACTATCCTCGCACTCACTGATCATGGATTCCAACTGGAAGAAAGACATGTCAATGGACACACCTTGATCATGGCTTCCAAGAGGTCTTCATCAGAAGGAAGAATAGTTCTTTGGAAGGAACACATGTCAAGGGACTCAAAAGGGATAAGAACATCGTGTTCAAGTAATCCCATAGAATTTGCCATGTCAATTACCGGATCTAAATCAAAGGATGATGAGCAAACAGTGAGAGGCTCACTTACATCGGTAACTGAAAACATGGGACCAGTTGCCACATAATTAACCCATGGCAGGGTAGATACCACTTTAGAATCAGGAACATTTAGGGCTGTCATATTATTGGTAGTTGAAACAAGACTAGGGAACGAAAGCTGGTCTACAGTCACAATACTGCCATTGTGAGGGAAAGACATCACGCGAAAGAGTGTCGATACGACAGCTTTCATTGCATAAACATAGTCTCGCCCAAGGAGTAAATTGAAATCCAAGGGACCTCGAACTACCATAAGATCAATACAGACAGTTTTACCTTCCAAGGTAATAGAAAACTTAGGAAGGATCCCTAAAGGTTCACTAATGGTTCAGTTAAAAGCTTTCAGATTCTGCGTAATAGGTGCAAGCTGAGGGGAACCCAAAGCTTTCCAAACAGTTGAGGATAAAATACTAATAGAAGCACCTTCATCTACCTGAGTACGATGTATGTCCCTACCACCAGCCTTGACAATGATTTGGAAAGGGATGGAGGAAGGAAGACGAGGTTCTGTCAGTCTATTCCAATCAAAGGAAAAGACCTCAGTACTTGGAGGGGGTTCTGTAGAAACAGGTGAAATGCCCCCCGGCGTAGAAGATTCTGATGTAACAAAAAGAACCTCAACGGTATGAAGTTCACTCTCTAAAGGGAAATTGGGATCGACCGAATGTGAAATTGAATCAACCACTTGATCAACTAATGGATCATCAACATGAGTGACATGAGTTTCACTCTCCAATGGAAGAGTGTGATCGACTGTACTTGAAACTAGACCAATCACACTGTCAGTTGACGGTAGGTTGGGAGAAAGTTTACGCTAACTAGTTGGAAATTCTTACTGTGGAACAGTAAGGTTTTCCAACAATGTTGAGGCTTCATCCATGTGAGGGAAAATGTGAGTTTGATGACTCCCTTTGCATAACTTACAAGGAAACCTAACTTTACCCTTTTTCCCAGGAACCTGACTATCACTGGTTGATGGATCAATGAAAAGTTGATGTGATTTTTCTGACCATACTTCCAAGACCTTTGGAATACCAGGACAATTCACAAGGAAGTGGTCACCCTTACAAAGCCTGCAAGGGTATTTGGGTTTACGATGCGTGTTGGAGGTTTCTTCAACACAACTAACACTTATAGTCGTGGTTGGTTGGTTGACTTCTTTCTTATCTTGCTTCTTCTTCTTCTTCTTCTTCTTCCCTTTCTTCTTCTTCTTAGACACCTAGTTACTAGCATCAAGGCTTTTACCAAGTGAAGAGGAAGAAATGGAGGAAGAAAAATTAGGCGAAGAAGGTAAAGGGTCAACAGAAGGTTGGTGATGTTGAGATGGTGAACTCTGTTGAGGTGAAGCATTCGGTTGAGGTGGAACAATTAGAGTATTTTGGGCCAACGAAGTTGAAAATAACCATATCGGTAAACCTATTGTAAATCCAGGTAATGACAAAGTAGCCATATAAGGAGGACCAACATTTCCAAAGTAAGGAAAAGTACTAGGATTCTCGTTAGGAGGGGTTCCTAGGTTGGTAAATTCCGGAACATTTGCCATTATATTCAACTTCAGTGAATTTTATTAACAATTTACAACTAAAATTAACAATTCAAAATTCACACCTAACAATTAAAATTCACAATTCACACCTATGGTCTTTAAAAGTAAAAAACAAAAAAATTAACACGCGCTATCAAATCTAGGAGTCAACCCACACACAAACAGTAACCTTCCGGATTGAAAACACTAGTTGGTGATGAAATCCAACATCACAGAATTCAGTACAGAAGTGGTGGGTGGAACAGTTACCCCAGCAACCTGCTTAATGAATAGACTGGACCAAGTTCCTCCACTTTAACCATCTCGAGTGAAGTGAACCCCCCATAAAATCCAAGTGAGTCTAGCCGACGTCTGCTCCAGGTACAGTGGGATCTTCCCTCCACCGTCACCTTGGGTAGAACCCTAAAGATAATCGTCACTAAGGTCACCAACAGCAACAAATATACCTGGGGGAATAGTCTACGATCCGATAGCACGCAAGGGCAGAGTAATAAGCTCAATCCCCTTGCCGACTCCTTGACAATAATCCAAGGTTTACCGACAAGTGACCCCAGGCTCCTCGACAATGGTTAATCTGAGGTTTACCGTTTGTAGTACGTGCGTATCTGGCGTCGTTCCCAATGAAGGAGGATTGATCCCCTCACTGGTTCGGACACGATCTCGTGCTTCTCCTTTAAGAGGAGCTTTCCCAGAGCATAAATGTAACTATTGGATTTATCCTACCACAAGATGAGCTACTTGTTTGGTTTTACTGTCTTGGAGAGTTAATTACTCTCCTACACCAAGACACTAGCCTGATCTATGTTGGTGTTTCAGAGCCCTAGAAAATAAAATATTACTAGATGAATTTTAATTAAGCGTTGTGTTATTAAGGCTGTTATTACTCAAATGGGTAAATGGATATGAAACCAATGGTGTTATGACCCGACTCAACTGAATGCAATCAAATATGATAATGTGATCTTTTCAATTCGATGAATCCTGATTAAAGTAAGGAGAGAGTTTCCATTCACTTCCAACAATGCAAAGAATTGATCGCTAAGAGAAAATATAACAAATTATCTAATGCACTAATTTCATCAAGAAAAACTAATGCAAATCAATTCCAAAATAGTTTTTTTTATTTTTATTTTTGTGTAAATTCAAATCAAAGAAAACTGATCTAAATCTACGATTGATTTTTCAGAATCTAAACTATGCAATTGTAATCTATGCACAATTCACTTGAAAAGTATGCAAATGTAATCTATGCACATTTTTCATTCATATTCTGAAAATGAGAATTCTAATTATGCAAATGTGATCTATGCAAGAGAATTCTCAAACACAAGATGATTCTAATGTAATCTAAGAACCAATCAAGTGCAAGTCGAGAAAATTGGGTGAGAGTTCCAAAGATCAAAAAATAAAAACACCCAAAGGCGATTAACACTCATACACAATTTAGCCCCCCCCAGTGAATGAGGGGGAATTTTTTTTTGCAAAAACAAAAGCAAAAAGATGCAAAATTGTGAAAGGACTGAGAGAAACCTCCAAGTAATGACCAAAGGAAAACAAATCAAGAATTTCTCAAAAAGAGACTCAAAACACCCAATTGATAAAAGCTTAGAGCAGGAATGCCAATGAAACAAGCCTAGATGAGAACTTCTGACAGGTAACCAGTGGATCTGGGCAGCAATAAAGAAATTATAAACAAAATCTAATGGGTAAAAAAGGAAAAAATGGAAATTTCTCAACTTTTGACAGGGTACGCAGGCAGCCTGCTTGCACAGGTGCGGCCACGCTCTGTGTACAAAGCTGCAGTGCGTACAGGTACGCACTGTGCTTAACGCAGAGGGTGCGTACTGCTAACAAAACCAAGAAAAATAAAAACTAACTTAACCCTAAGCTATTCCACCCAAATTCACAGTCAATCAGTCAAAAACCAGAAAGAAATCGACTTTTCTCAAATCAAAGTATCAATCAAAAGAGAAATCAATCAAATCCATGGATTCCCCAGTATGGTCGCGATTTTATCATGCGGAAAGAGTCAATTTTGCGGACAAAACCGACCTCCCTAGAAGCTAAGGCTTTCTAGTGACAAACAATACAATTAAGCACTATCTTTCCCTAAATATGCGTTTAGAATACAAACAACCAGGTGTTTAAACCATACCTTTAGTCCAACACTATTTGTAGCAGTCCAGCCTCTCCGATCTAGATGAGCTCCTCCTTCTCTTCGAAACCTGCATTCACTAACAAGAAAACGATTACATAGCACCTGAATAACTCATAAAATAAAACATATTCATCATAATGACCAAGGAGTATATGAAACAAATTATATATAACAACTTGTTGAGAAAAATGAACTTAATTGTATTAAGTGGAAACAAAAGAAACCATTACAACCAGTGCCTTGGTGTTGTGCAGGTCCCTCCCAGGGTCCAACAAGAGTTCTCCTTTACTTTGATCAGCTCACCCACTTCCAAATGAAGCTAAGAAAGGATGGGAATCTCTCCTCTCAAGCTCTATAACGGAGTCCTAATTTCAGCAGCATCTACCCTTAGGAATGTTCATCTTTCAACCTCCCCTCCCTCTGGCCCAATGCCTGTATTTATAATTCTTTGGAGGAAGTTAATCAGGTCCACCATCAATGGGATAAGCCCCTCTTTCAATGGGATAGCTCCCCTCTTGATGGGATAAGTTCCTCTTTCTTTGGGATGCATGAACCATCTGGAGGCGCTCAATCCATGTCAAATCATCTTCTAGAATGCTCTAGATTCGACCACAAGTAACTTTTTTGAAGTAAAACTTGCACCTTTTGACCTTTACAGGAGTACGCACCCACCCCTTTACAGACAGAGCGTACAAGTACGCAGTTATTATGAACTTGAGGTGCGTACACGCAGGTAAGGGTAAGAGAAACTGCGTAACCAGAGTTATATTGACTTTTAAGGACTTTCTCTCTTTCTTGGAGTTTGAAATGAGGAGCAGAGGTATAAGACTTGCCAAGGAGGACAGTATGACAATTGATGGAGCCATACTGACTGCAAATAGTCATGGTGACAAATTTTAGTGTAGCACACTTATGTGCCATCTCCTTGGCTTGGTTCTTGGGATTCTTGGGATCCTTTGAAAGAGACATTCCCCACCAACGAGAGTATTGTTGAGATCATGTCTCTAGATGAAACTCCATGGAATGGTCTCCATTATCGTTCTTCATTTCTTCTCAGCCTTGGTGAGATGCCTTCCTGTCCTAAAGCGTTTCTTTCTCATTGTCCCACACCTCCACTTCAAGCACCTTTCTTGGTGCATGAAGTCATGTCAAAGGGTAATATGGTGAAAATCACTAATACTATGCCTCTTGAGATTTGCATTAAACCTGGAATTGTCAAGATCATTCATATTGGGGTTTCCTATTCTCCAGATGAGATCTGGGTTTACACTCAAATTTTGAAAGAATTTCGAGACATCTTCACATGGTCATATGAGGAAATGCCTGGTATTGATTCAAAAATAGTGGTGCATGAGATACTGACTTATCCTAGTGCCAAGCTTGTTCGCTAATGGCTTTTCTCAATGCATCCTCGAAAGGCTACTGCTATTAAAGCAAAACTGGAGAAGATTTTGAAATAAGGTTTTATTTACCCTATCTGATTGACAGATTCGGTGTCCAACATTGTCCTTATTGCTAAAAAGGAGGGCACGATTTGTGTCTATGTTGATTACGGTGATATCAATCACACATGTCCAAAAGATAACTAAACCACTCCTTTTATCGATCATATTATCGACGAGTGCGATGGGAGTGAGATTTTCTCGTTCATGGATGGTTTTTCTGGTTACAACCAGATCAACATTTCACCCGCTGATCAACATAAAATGTCCTTTATCTGTCCCTGTGAACTTTCTCCTATAAAAATCTTCCATTTGGTTTAAAGAATGTTGGAGCTACCTTCCAAAGAGCAATGCCTTATGCATTTCACGACGTTTGACACATTGTTCAACCTTACCTCAATGACTTACCAGCTCATTCTGCTAAGCATTGTGACCATCTAGATCACTTAAGATCCATATTTTTATGATGTTGACATTATAATATCTGTCTCAATACACACAAGTGTGTGTTTTGCGTTGAGTCTGGCTGACCCTTTGTTTTTGTGGTGTCCTACGAAGGTATTTGAATCGATCCTTTAAAAGTTGAGTCCATTGTCAATTTACCCCCCACTTCGTTGCTGCAATTGCAGAGCATACAAGGAAAGTCTAACTTCCTCCACTGATTTGTCCCTAGTTATGTTGAGCTCACCAAGGGCTTTACTTGCTTACTTAAGAATGGGATCCTTTTAATTTGGGATGATGTTTCCCAATCCTTCAATTCTTTGAAAGACACGCTTACCAATGCTCCTTTACTATATCCCCCTGATTATCGATGTGATTACTTCCTATACTTGGCTGCAACTGATACTACTATTGCTATGGTGTTATTTCAAGACAAAGATGATGACAGCGAGCACGTGGTTTATTATTTAAACCAAAATCTTCTCAATAATGAGTCTCGATATGCCCATGTCGAGAAGCTTACCTTGGAAGCAGTCCATGATGTCCAAATACTTCGACACTATATCATTTTATGAAAAACCACAATGATTTGCGATTGCAACCCCATGACCTATATACCGACTCACCTATTACTGGGGGCGAATATTCCAAATGGATCATTATCCTACAAGAGTTTTATTTGGAGTTTACTGCTTCCAAATCAAGGGAATCACTCATTTTTTCTAAGTTGATATGTTCCCTTCCGTCTGCAAACACTTTGATTGATTTTACTAAGCAGATTCGCGCTCAAACTCTGAGTCTGATCAACACTCTCTACGCATGGTATGGAGATATTATCATTTATCTTCAAACCCAAACCTTCTGATTTGAGTTCTCTCGATCTGACCGACGTCGCATCTAGCATTAGTCCCAACCCTATCAGATGGTTGGTGATACATTGTATCAGGTCAATGTGGACTTTTTTCTTTGCAGTTGTCTCACTCTAGAAGAGGTTGAACGGGTCTTAAATGATTTCCACTCTAGTGCCTATGGTGGTCATATGCTAGGATATGCCACTGCTTAGAAAATCCTTCGCCTGGTTATTTCTGGCCTTCTATCTTTAGACACTATATTCTTGTTGTCCAAAAATTCCATTAATGCCAGATTTTCAACTGCAAATAGTGGGCCCCACCCACACCCTTACACCTAGTGGTTACCTGCAACCCATTCACTAAGTGGGGCATTGATTTGATGACATTTAACCCTCGCTTGGCTGGGGTGCATGGTTATATAATCGTCATCATTGACTATTTTACTAAATGGGTCGAGGCAATGCCTACAAACAATGTTAATGCTATCATTACTACTCAATTCCTTTTCAACCACGTCATAACACATTTTGGTGTTCCTCAAGCCATTGTGACTGACTATGGATCACATTTTCATCAACATATGATGGAAAAGGTGACTGGTCAGTTGGACCTTTGTCATGATATCTCAACTCCTTATTATCCATAGGCCAATGGCCAAGTTGAGGCAGTTAATAAAGTATTGATTAATATGCTTCAACTTAGCATTGGGAAGGAAAAAAAGGATTGTCATTTGATGTTATTCTTAGCTCTTTTGGCTTACACAACTTCTGCTAAGACGACCACTGGATTCACTCCATTCTAGCTAGTGTATGGTTTAGAGGAAACCCTTCCCTTCGCTCAAATTCTCAAACTAGCTGTAGAACTTCTTCTGAATACCTTGCATGAAGAGGAATGGCTATTATATCTCAAGATACTTGACGAGACTCATCGCATTTCTGCGATGGCCATTGAAGCTGAAAAGAAATAGATCAAAGCTCATTTTGACCAAACCTTTTCTCCTCGCACTTTTGTTGAAGGCGACTTGGTCCTTCTTTACGATCAAGTCAATGATAAATTGGGAGCAGGAAAGTTTGAACCCATGTGGCATGGGTTCTACATTGTTAAGTGTGTCTTACAAAATGGTCCCTATGAGCTATGTGATTATAAGTGAAATGCACTGTCACAACCCCAGAATGGGTTATATTTGAAGAAGTACTATGCATGAAATTCATGTAATAACTTTTGTACATTAGTGTGTCAATTCGTTAGTGTACGTTTTTTCATTTTTTGTGTGTTTGTTTGCTTTGCAGACATGTGTTTTTCTTCTTACCCTTTGTTCCACTCAGTTTGCAGATGTCGTCAAGCCATTGTGTTGGTTTTAATGATGGTGCTTGTCATAGCACACAAAACCTATATTCCGTAGCATGGGTACTCTATGCCCCTAATGGCGAGCTGATTAACTTACAAGGTATCCTCCTAGGTTGAACAACTCACAATATTGCTTAATACAGTGTAGTTATTGAACTCTTGTAAGAAGCAGTTTCTCTTAGCATTAGGGATTTAGTTGTCCAGTTGGGTTCACAGCTCGTTGTGTTATAGTTAAGTAATCATTACTTAGTGAGAAATTCACAAATATTGTGTATGTATCTACGTGTTAGATTACTGGAAATAAATTTTGATTCAACACATATCAACATATTCCACGTACTTTAAATACATTAACAGATGCATTAGCAAATTTTTTTCTTCATAGGTGTTTGCATCATTTATAAAACTGATCATATTATGGACATGTAAGTAGAAAATAAAACATGCATATATATATATATATATATATATATATATATATATATAAAGAAAAAAAAATTTCTAGGACACTTGGCTTTCAAAGCCTACAAAATGTGTAAAACAACTAGATAGGCTATAAGCCTGCATAGTGCTCATGATAGCTCGAGACTGCTCTGATCACTCAGCCTAATAGCTGATGCAGTCTTGCAGATAATCCCACTGGGTGTCTCTTACACCACAGTGGAACCTCATCAATAGTGGCATAGTCTCGCACTCCTCGAGTTATCACCCCTAGGTTACGCTCCATCTAAGCTAAGGGGTTTGCACCTTCTTCATAGTCTACGACCACTATTTGATGATCAACCCGCCTTGCTATTGGGGACATGCCTGGTGGTCTATTTGGTCCAACATCTTCACATTTATCATAGGTTGAGTCTCAGTTTACACTTTTACAAAAAATCTTGAAACTTGAAAAAATAAAAAATAAAAGTTATTACCTACATCGGTCCATTATTCTCCTGGTGGGAGAGGTGGACTTGGATCCCACCTAAAATCTATGCCAGCACAAGCATAATCATCTACCATGAGTATTTGGTGTTCTAGCTAAGTCAAAAATTGTGGTGGGTAATGCATATGTTGACCCATCCCTCCTTGAGGCATGAGTTGACTCCATCTCAGTAGTCTTGGATCTCGAGGGGCAGGATCTTGTACCTCTACCCACTGATACTAGAATAAGGGCACTCATTCTAAAATCAAGTTCACCAGTATTGGTCCAAACCCAAATTGCTTTAGGTGTCCATGTGTCCCCTTGTTTATTTGCCTTTTCATATTCGTCAAAAGGCCTCCACACCAGTTAAATATGGTGGAAGTCAAACATGCAATGGCATATTGAAATTGATATTTTGAAGCCTCATGTAAGCCTTGTGTGCTGGATAAACGTTCCATAGTGAACGAGATCATTCTAAAGAAGAGGTTGTTGGTGATTTTTTCTATCTTCACCTTCCCTCCATTGGTCATTTCGGAACGTGGACAATGCCTCTGAACTAGAGTTCTCATACTTTCACCCCCTAGGTGAGATTTAGAGAGTTGGATTGCTTCGCCTGATCGAGACAATCCCGTGATGAAATACATATCCATCTCGTCAAGTTTTAGTTCCTGACCTTTTATGATGAATATATCTTGATCTACATCCTAGAGACTGATCAAATAAGGCACCAATTCCATTTGAGCCCTTAACCCTGTGGTCCTTAATAACTTTCGCAACCCGCAATTCCTCAGAACCTTTATGCATTCAAGATTCTGAGCTGCTTGGTGGTGTTTGGCCTCATGGCCTATGTCTTTCCATTCCAAGACCATGATCTCCTACAAAACATCATTTAACACCAATTAATTCTTTTTTCATGGATTACAATCGTAATTTTTTGCTTCAAATGAGGGTTTTCCTTCCAAAACATCCACCTTGGCACCATCACCCCTATTTTTTCCAAATAGAGTGATGTCATCGCACGGGCCTTTGGGCTCATGCACGACCATCACGTGTTCGATGACCATACCTGCAATGGTTGGCAGTGCCCTAAAAAATAAAAATGCTCCCTTATATATAAAAATTATTGTTTAAAATGAATAAAAAAAGATGATAAAATGCAAGAGCAGGGATGGGCTTCTTACCTATTGCAGATGGTTCACAAAATGGCACCCTAGATCTCCTATAAATGCCACTTGAAAATCAAGAACATTAGGGCATAAATTCACTTTCAGAGCTTACTATGGTAAAATGGTAAAAAATAAATTTACTTTTGTTATTTATAAGTTTTGCAAGTCATTTTTGTCAAAATTTTCATAATATTTTAATGTTTTCTCTTGATACCAGCGATGGGTGTGTTTCTTTGTGTAGTTACAGGTACCTTCGAATGAAGAATGATCATTATTGACTGATTCTTGAAAATTTTATTTTATCTCTTTTTCGAATTCATTAAATAAATGAAAAAGGAACTCCCCCTATAGTCATCTTTGAGCTCTTTTCTGACTCTCGAAAACTGAAGAGATTGTCGAGTACTTGTCATTTTGAACTCATTAAAGTAAATGAATCGATGTCGCATTAAGATACATTTACCCATTTTTTGGGCTGATATTGACTATTTACGAAAAAGGTACACCTTGATCTGCATGGTTAAGAGGTTCTCTCGGATATTGTTTTCTACCTTTTCAAATTAGAGAGACAAATTATGAAAAGGGACATGATGGAGTTTTATTTTTTGTCTCTTTTCAAAACTCTCTAAATGTGAAAAAGATACCAAGTTATTCTTTCGTCAGGCTCGTTAAAAGTTTACGATGAAAGACTCTTCACCATGATGACACCGAGCTTGTCCTTCTAAGGGCTCGTAAAACTTACTAGGATGGATTCATTCAAAGAATGAACTTACATGACAAGCATATGCTATCCCATTCAAGCTTATGATAAAAATAATTGGGGTAATTGCTAGAAATACTGGGGGGAAATGAGGATGAAATGTCCTTTGTATAGGCTGCATGTCGCTCTTGAACATGACACTCTTCTACTCTCGTGTCGGGTTTGGAATATCCTCACTTGGTCACTTGTCCTCCTGGGTTTGGCTGATCCATTTTGCCTCTCATTTGACTATTCCATTTTGTTGTCATGACCTTTAGTCCTATATCGAGTCAAATGTTGCCACACTCCGAAGTTGTGTCACCAAGTTCAAGAGAAGTCCAATATGCATCTATTTACTTATACATTGTTTGAGTCATTGTTATAGTCTTGAAAATTATTCCAATTTATTCATTGTTTCATGTCAATGATGGGGGATTCATCATTGCCCTCTTTCGACATGTCACTTCCTGCCAACTTCAGCTCATTATCTAGGAAGATGACTTAGAAACTCCCTTTCAGTACCTTAGAGTTTGCATGCCCTAATGGCTAGTTCTTCACATCCAACAAAATGCCTTCATCATTTGCTTTTGATCGGGTGATTCCATGAATGTTCAACTTCAACTTCATTATCACATTCACGGATTGTACTATTGTACCTTGAGAACCATTGTCATTATGGGTGGTTTCTCTCATACGTGTTCATGGTCTACATCATTGGCCAATAATTTAGTGGTTTTCTAGCATGTTCGACTTCAACACATGTATTCGCATGTTAGGATTCGTACGTTGATCGAGTCAGGATGGAGTGCAAGACCCTAAGTCTTCTCTGATATGACTCAGGCGGCATGGAGTTATATGTCATCCATGATTGTACACATGTTTTTACTATACAAAAGGTTGTGACCATACCATGGGAATTTATATTGATGGTGATCCTTGTTATCTGGATGGTTGTGCCCATACTATGGATCCTTTTATATAGCCTTCACCATCCTGATGGTTGCGTCTATGTCATGGATTCATGTCTTGATCTCAAATATGTATATGTATATGCATCCTTGATTTGCAGGTCTCTTGATAGTGTGTGTCCTCATCCCTTCAAGGGCTCGTAAAGCATCTGAACCATCACTCCTCATTCTGCCTTCATGCTTTAGGGGCATCTGTTACATAGTATTTTGTCATGCCTCCTGCACTTCCCTATGACATACCCTAAAGTGCCTGAAATATGACCATTATACAGTATACTCATCCATGTATGTAGCTTAGATCCCTCCTAAGACTTTGATTGGAAAATGCCTTGAGCTTTCCCTGAAGAAATAGCTCTTAAAACCCTAAAATGAGGATCATCTCTCTTATAAGGCTTAAAACAATGATGGTTTCTTATTGCACTGTACTTTACCAGTGATGGCATCACTCTATTCTCTTCCCTACCCGAGATGATCCCAAAAGGGCAATTTTCCCATAGAGGATGAGAAGCTTCATGATCTAGAAGCTTCCAGAGCGAAGAGGTGGAGGTTGTTTCACATAGATGAGGTCAAATCCTCTCAACTTGACCTCTTTTTATTATCCCTATGAGCTACCTCCTTGAGATGAGTGCCTAATCCTATCTCTGCATAGGTCCTACCTCCCTTTCCTAGCCTATAAATTCAACCTCTCCCATTCCTAAATGGTTGGTCTATGTTTATTTTCACCCGTATTCTAAGCTTGTGCCTAGAGGCTATTCATTACACTTGGAGAAGAAGTGCTTGGAGAGTTCATGGCTTAGACTTGGATTACCACTCAAGGAGAGCCTTTCAACATCAAGGCTTTGGTTATAAGCTTCCCTTTATTTCTTAATAATATACAACTATGGGTTCATCTTCCCAAAATATATATGTTCATGTATTATTTAGCTTGACATTCCTTGATTAGTTAAGTAGGTTGTTATTTGATTTGTTATTGGTTTTAGCATTATTTGTTGACTCTTGATCACTTTTGCATGTACAAAAACACTGAGAGAAGGATAAATTCTATGACACAACCAGTTCAAGGTCCTCAACAAAGTAAATTTGAATAGCATCAGAACGAGGTAGGCCATCCCCTTTGCTCTTTTTTTCAATTATAACCTAGGAAGATGTTTGGTTCATTGTCACTTCAGTTGCTAGACCCACTGATTGGGCTAGATGGATCATCTCTATCCACAGAGAGGATTAACCTTGTCAACAGTGGCCGAGTTAAAGGATTCAAAATCAGATGCATGTTTCGACTCTAAGTTAGAACCAAACAAGAGGAATGACAAAGGGATGGAGATTATTGATGTGGAGCCCAATGCCACTATTTCCACCACCAATATCTAGAAGAATCATCTTAAAGATCTAGAGGAGGGGGAGAATATTTTCCACCCATAGATGTGGGGGAAGGGTTCGCTGCTATAATTCATTGTTGATAGTGGGAGCTAAAATAACCTCATATTAGAAGAGGTTGTGAGGCGGCTGGGCCTACCAACCACACCACACCTACATTCGTACAACATTAGGTGGCTTCACCGAAGATGAGATCTCTGAGTCAGCCAGTAGTGTCACCTTCCCTACAGCGTCAAGACCTTCACAAATGAGGTATTGTGTGATGTTTATCCTCTTGATTTTTGTGACGTATTATTAGGACAACCATACTTGTGCAAGCGACATGTTGTATATGAGTTGAGACCTCATTATGAACAATGTAAAATTTGAAACGAGAACTGATACCGTTACCCATTTTGTAGAGATAGAAAAAATTGACCCGATTTTGAAAAGGGGTGATGCAGAATACACATATTTTTTTTAGAACATAGTTTTTGGCACTTTAAATAACCGATACGATTACCCATTTCATAGAGGTGGTAAAAACATGACCAATTTTGAAAAGTGGTGATGCAGAATACAATAATTATTTTTTGGAGCATATTTTTGACAATTTAACTATTCTTATGTATCAAATATAAATATTCGTTTTTAAATGTTAGTGATTTTTACGCTGATTTTGAAACGTGTTGATGCAATGCGTGATACATCATACCTTTTTTTTAGAGGACTTATTTTTCACACTTTAAAATTTCTTATGCCTATTTTTTTTTAAATTATGATTACTTAAAGAATTTTTAAGTTGTTTTATTTTTATTTTTTTTAAATGTTGATTACTTCAAGAAAGTCATATAAAAATATATATAAAATAAGACAAAAAAAATGTTAATAAAAAAAATCATCTCATAAACTATAAAAGAATTTGGAAAAAAAAAAAAACATAATTTAATATCTATATATATATATATATATATATATATATATATATATATATATATATATAGTAAAAATAGAAAAATTATAAAAACATCAACAAAAACAAGAAGAAAAAAAATAAAAATAAATGAAAAGAAACTAGATTAAAAAAAATAGAAAATTAACAAAAATAAAAATAAAAAAATAGTAAAATTGACATTAAAAACATTTTTAAAAAAAACTAAAAAAACAAAAATATACTGAAATTTACAAAAAAAAAACCATAAAAAATATAAAAATTTTAGAAATATATGTTAAAAAAAAATAAAATTAAAAAACATGTATTTAAAATTAAAAATTAAATTTTTCATGAATCATGTATTTTCTATTTAAAAAATAAAAAACAAAATTGATTAAACACAAAAAATAAATAAATAAATAATTTTTTTAAACTTACCTTTTTCATTTAAAACACGAAAAAAAATTATAAAAAAATATAAATTTTTTTTATACAAATTTGATAAACAAATTTGATATTGATAAACAAATTTGTTTTTTCTTTTATTATTTAAAAAAAAACAATTATTAATTTTTTTTTTTTTAAACAACGTTTTTTGTTTTTTATTTTATTATTTAAAAAAAACAATTATTAAAAAATTTATTTTGTTTAAACGTTTTTTTTTTTATTTAAAATGAAAATTTTTAAAGTTTTTTTATTTAAAAAAAAAAATTATTTTTTTGGGCCCTCCGGGCAGCCCCCGGTGGCGCGGCCCCGGGCGGAGGTCCTACACGCAGGCCTTCACCCAGGGCTGCGCCACCGCAGGCCGCTTGGAGGGCGTGGGGGGCGATTCCTTCGTGCCACTGCGGGCCGCACGGAGGGCGGAGGGGCGATTCCTCCACGCCACTGCGGGCCGCTCGGAGGGCGGAGGGGCGATTCCTCCGCCTGGGGCCGCGCCACCGCGGGCGGCTCGGAGTGCCCAAATTTATTTTTTTAAATAAAAAATATTTAAAAATTTTGATTTTAAATTAAAATAATAAAAACGTTGTTTAAAAAAAATTGTTTAATAATTGTTTTTTTTAATAATAAAAAAAAACAAACAACGCTGTTTTAAAAGGAAAATTAATAATTTTTTTTCAAATAATAAAAAAAAAAACAAATTTGTTTATCAATTAATTTAAAAAATTTTAATATATACTTTTCTAAATAAAAAAGACGATATTTATTAAAAAAAATTAATTTCTTTTTCTTTATTTTAAATAGATAAATAAATGTTTCTTTAAAATTTTAAATTTTTTTAAATTTTTTTGTTTTTTTTTTTTTAATTTGAAAAGACATATTTTTTAAATTTTTTTTTTTTTAATTTCAGTGTATTTTTATTTTTTTAGTCTTTTTAAAATATTTTTTATGTTAATTTTACTAGTTTTTTATTTTTATTCTTATTGATTTTCTATGATTTTTTAATGTTTTTATTTCTATTTTTATTTACTTAATTATAGATATATATATATATATATATATATATATATATATATATATATATATATATATATATATATATAATTTTTTATTTTTTTTCCTAGTTCTTTTATAGTTTATGAGATAATTTTTTTTAACTTCTTTTTTTTTGTCTTTTTAATATATATATTTTTAAGTAATTAACATTTTAATCTTAATTTTAGTAGTTTTTAAATTATTTTTTTTCGGTTAATTTTCTATGTTTTTATTAAATTTAGTTTGTTTTTAATTTTCATTTTTTTTTTAGTTTTTTGATAATGTTTTTTAAATTTTTCTATTTTTGCCTAAATTTTATAGTTTGTTTAATTTTTTTTTTCTTTTCCATATATATATATATATATATATATATATATATATATATATATATATATATCTCTTTTTTCTTTTTCTTTTTTTCTTTTCTTTTCTTTTGACAATTTTTTTTATTGTTTACAAGATTTATGATTTTTTTTTCCATTTTTTTTAAATATGTTTTTTTACTATTTATTTGTTTATAATTTTTAAATGTTTTTTAGTTTTTTAATTTAGGTTTTTTGATATTTTTATGATTGATTATTTTTTTTTAATGTTCTTTTTTTAGTATATGCTTTAATTTAGGTTTTGTTAATTTTTAAACTTTTTTTTGTTTTGTGTTTTTTTCATTGTTTTAATTTTTTAATTTTTAATTTTATTTTATGTCTTCATTATTTGTTTGAAATTTTAATCTTTTTCAGGGTCATGATAAAAGATTTTCCACTATTATTTCGAAATGTTGAAATACTACCCTTGAAAAAAAAAAAGGAAAAAAAGTGTTATCCCAACGTTAACACTTTTTGTTTTGAGGGCTTTTTTGGGACAATTTTTCATAAAAAAATGGTTTTCACTGCCATTTTTAAAATATGTTCAAAATCTACCCTAGAAAAAAAAGTGTTATTCCAACATCAACACTTTTTGTTTTTAGCACTGTTTTTGATGTTTTTAAGGGATTTTTTGCTAGAGTTATTGTTTTGAGTTTACAGTTCTCGTTTCAAAGTTTACATTGTTTATGTTAATATTTCTTTGGGTAATATGTTATATAGGATACCAGAGGTAGCCTCAACTACCACGACCGCTTTGATCTTTTCTAATAAATGCAGTAAGATCATTTGCCACACTAGGAAAAATTATTTTCTTTCTTGTTCGCTCCTAAAATAAGTTGAAGATCATAGCCACATCCATGGCCCTTGGGAAGGGTTTCTCTATGTAGTAGAAGCAGGTGGATACAGTAATGCAAGAATACTGTGACATCTTCTCCTCACCCACCGGGGTACCGTTGCACTATCAGGTCAAGCATTTGTTCGATCTGACTCCCAGAGCACCTCTACCCAACATGCCAATATATCATCGCTCCATTATGCAAAATACCAAGTACAAGCAATGACATGATGAACATCGGGTGCAACACAAGTTTCAGGTGGCTAACAAAGTTTGGATGCATTTGCAGAAAGAACGCCTTACCAGAGTCCATCGGAAGCTCACACCACACCGATATGGTACTTACACCATTACCAAAGTTGTGGGAGAGAATGATTTTGAGCTCAATATTCCCCCATTCCTTGGCCTGTACCCAATGTTCATTGTGGACCACCTTCGACCATAATTCCCACGATTGTTGGACACATTAGGCATTGTAGAAGAACTCACGCCAACAAAGTTAAACCCAAACTGAATGGAACATGCCACAAATAATCAGATTATGGACACATAAGACAAGAACACTTGCTAGCAAAAGATCCAACTATATTGGGTTTTCAAATTTGGCCAACTAATGCACTGAGGCAAGTGGCTCACCATGGACAGGGTTTAGAAAAAGTTTCCCCATCTCATGGAGGCACACAACGCAATGGGGAACATTGCTTCCTAAAGGGGGAGGACCGATCTAGGTCGATGTTTGTGGCCACCTACCTATTCGACTGGGAACCCCACCACTGTCTCTTTTAGTTTTCAGTTTCCTTAATTGTAGCACAATTCACTAGTTTTTGTAGTTTTTCGTGTCTTGAACTTTCAATGACATTTTGAGGCCCTAAGTGGTTTTCTTTTAAACCTAGGCCCACAATGGTTGTGGTTTGGTGTTTGCTGGTCTAAAGTTGTATTCCTCTAATATATGTTTCTAATGAGGTATTATGCATGTCAAATGAAGATCTTATGCGAACGTTATGACCTCGGGAAGTTGATGTACTAATTTACCCAAATGGGGCCCATATGATTGGCACTTCATCTCCTAGGGTTAGGTTTTTGGATGTTTAGGGTTTTACATTGTTTCTCAATAATAACTAGGCCTCTAATCCTCATTGTAACATAGTTAAGAGACATGTAGCTGCCACATCTCTTCTCAGAGATAAGCTACCATCGCCCGAGCTAGTCTTATTTCTATTCTGTTTGTAAGCATATTTCAGTTCTTTGATATTAATGAAATAATTTTTTATTTCTGTTGCATCTTTGAGTTTATGGTTATATCTATAATTTGCTGCATTCCTATTTAAATTTGGATCAACTTCATAGAAGCACGAAAATTCCTAGTTGGATGGTTGAAATCAACTACAAGAATTAGTAGTAGCAGTGAAAGGAATTGAAAAATGTAGTAGTATGTTGGTAAAACACTTCAAGAGTAGGGCCATTGTGGGACACTAGTACCCAATAGCTCACATTGATTTCCATGAGCATGTTATGACCAATATGATGGTTGAGGCAGGTATCTACCTTGGTTGTCTGATCTTCTGATGCGAGGACGCCTTGCCAAGGGATGGATTGCCCAAGATACAGATGTTGGGGAACTTGGAAGGTGAGTGACTGCATGGAAGGGATCACCATATTTCCCGAGGGACTATGTAGCAGAGAAGGGAAGGCCACAAATATTTTTTTTTTGGTCATGAGCATTGCCAGATGGAATCATATGCATATTGGGAGTGTGACGGGAACAATGATCCGATAACTATTCACTGAGAGGACAACTAGCACAGGATGGCAGTGCTGGACATTGGATGCAACTTTGATTGTGGCAGTGGATCCTTGACTTCCAGGAGGGATGTGAATCCTTGTATTACTTTGAGGGTGGAGGTGTGAGCCTATGGACTCACTTGTTCATTGATACACACATCATATCCTTTATTTGCTGGAGTAGCAAATGTGCATATGTGTATATGTGATTATTGTAAATACCATAATGAGCTGTGCTATAAAGCTCGAATGAGAAATATGGTTGTTATATTGTCATGTTGTCATGATGTTTTTCTTTCAGTGGGTCTTTCATTGTAAATTCTACAATGCACTAAGTTATAAGGTTCCATTGGAATTATGTTATCTTTTCAGTAGCTTTGTTGAGGTCCTAGTGTAGTTTAACACTAAGTATAATGTTCCTGTGAGGGAGAGGATTCTGTAACAACCCTCATGAAAAGGTCATGTAATAAAAGTTAATAAGGGAAAAATAACAACATGGTTAAGGGACACTTATTCCAAGCTGAATATTGGGCAAAGATATCCTAGTGGGCATCATTGCATGTGTTTTTTCTGGCTAAGGAAGATTTGCAAAGGATAGGTAAAGGCATTAAAAGGAAAAAATGAATTTTTGACACATTTATTTATTGAAATAAATGAAATTAGGAGAAAACTAACGTGAAAGGTTACAAGTTGCATGTGAGGAGCTAATGAAGGAAAATAATGGAAAGTGAAGAAATTAGAGGCCTCATTGATAAAAAGGCTTCTGAGGATCAGTTGGCAAGCTTCATTAGTGCAACCTATTGTTAGTTCAATTTTTGAGCCCTCTCATTATTCTCTCTCTTTCTCACACTCACTCTTGGTCACTTAGAGTTTTCTTGGAGAACTCTAACTTTGGATAAAGGAAGGAAAAGTAAGGAAAGGAAAGGAAGGAAAACAAGGATCAAGGAAAGGAAAGCAGGATCAAGCAGCTTCAGAAGGAGTACTTGCAGATAGCTTGTTTCATGTGTGATTTCCAGCTAGTTTGGACATGCATGGATTTGTTGGTGTATGGTTCTATAGTTGTTGGTGGCATGGTTTTCCGATTATGATAGTGGTTTTCAGACTAGGCTTGCCTTTTTCTAGCTGCCATGGTGTTGGGATTTTTATTTCAATTTTTGAACCTTTGTTTTCCGAATGGATTTCGGAATCTGGGGTGGAGATTGTCTCAAGTCTCATTCCCAAAGGACTGGGAATCTCTTGACTCATTTTGGTGGGATACACGGTAAAGCCTGAGGGAGAAATCTCGGTTTAGGGCCTAATGGTTTGGGTTTAGATTGCGGTAAAGACTGAGAGACTACTCTTGGTTTAGGGCTTAGGGATCCAATTTGGTTTGTAGTAAATCATGAGAGATAAGGAGATGAAAAATTCCTCAAGGATAGTGATGGATTCCAGATGGAATTGCAAGTTCTATTTAGTGGTGCTCAGAGCACCGATTTTGGTGTGATCATGGTTTGATGAGGGTGGAAGTGGTTTAACCTTTTGATTCCCTTTGTTGTTCTTGGATTGGTTGTTCTATGAGATTCCATATTCATGCTTCGAATATGGTACGGGGTGACTTTCTGAACGAGAGGTTTGGTTCATCCATGTCTATGGTCAGGTGGTACGTGGAAGTCTCGAACTTGGTCGGATTTTCCTATGATTAATAAAAGCTAAGTTATCTTACTTTTCCACTGATTTATATATGGATTTAATGGTTTTCATATCTCTGATATTTATATGGCTTTATTTTCGTTATAATCATGGTGAAATGACTGGTTTATATCATGGTTACCTCATGCATTTACTTGTAACTATTAAATTGATGGATGCAACACCTAATTGATGATTTAGTAGTTCAATGGAGATGGAGTTGATCCTTCTGGTTATGTTTCATAAGTGGTTTCAATCATTTATGCTTTGTCTTGTATACTAGATCTGTAGGTGGCATTGATGCCAAGTGTTTGATAGAATGTCAGTCCTGGTTGTGGATGCTCAGGCCTAGTCCTGAGGTTTAATTTGGTTTATCTTCATCATTGTCATTTTTTTATTGAATTGTGAAAGTTACAACAAGTTCACGACGGAGGCCAGGATTTTGGGCTAGAAAAGTGGCTTAAATCCTAGGATCATTGCCACATAACTGGCAATTTTGTTCCACAATCACTAGGAGGCAGGTCTATGAGAGTGAATTTGGGTTTTGGTCACTCCCTTGCCCATATCATAGGAGAGACTATTGCATAATTGCTCCATAATAGCAGTGGGACCTAGGGAGAGGCTGTATGAGTGACTAACATGTCTCTTTATGGTTATGTTGATGATGTTGGATATTTGTATGTGTTGTTCTTTTGATTATGCTTCCTTAAGGTCACATAGGAGGTCGAATATGATCATAGTAGCCTCTCGTATCATGTTTACCAAGATTGGTGTGGTTGCTTGGGTAGATGTGGGAGGAGGGTGTTTCAAGTAAGCCTTCTTGGCGAACATCTAATCAAGCTAGTGTAAACAATGAATAAATTATGCATTCATGACCTAAAGCTACCATGTTAGCAAGTGTTTGTATAAATAATAACATGTGTGGTGTGAGCTCAAGCAAGAATAGAGCCAAGAATAGAGAGTGAATTCTTATACAGATTGTTCAAAAGTTTTGGGCAACTCTGGGCAGTTGTCCTGTAGGCTAGCTCTAAAATTATAGAATTGAGTCCCAAGGTTGTAGGCACATAATTAGGAAATTCCAGCCACATTTGCACAAAGAATGGATTGTGCATGCATCTGGAGCCTTCTAGCTACATGGACTTGACTTCATGCATGTGATTGCTCTATAAATCTACTTTGAAAGTTGTTTCAGCTCTGGGAAAGGTCACCAATGGAAATTGCATTACATCTGGATGATCATGTGTATCTAAGCGTTGTAGTCACTTTTGGATAAATTGACCCCACTTCCATAAATCGATCTTGGTTGTTGGGTAATTCATAGTGACTCTTAGCTCATGTTTATCCTAGTGAGCTTGTAAAAGTGGGTAAATGCCGTGTGGGGTGTTACAGTAAAGTTGTTTTATTGTCTAGTCAATTTTTCATAGCTTATAATTGTAGTATTACATATAGAATGTTTGTCACTAGAAGTTTTTTGGATTAAAAATTTGAAACTTCCTTCTTGTTCATTTTTGTAGATCTTGATGATTGCAAATCATTGTAAACATTTCTGGGGTATTTTGTTGCAACCAAATGCAAAATTAAGATCAAATCTACTCATTGGCGTTAAAAGGAATATTTCATAGGAGAAAAATGCAATGATTAAGGAATAATAAATAACTAATGATTTATTTCAGATTTCCTCAGTGATATGGTCAAGATTATCTAGAAATAATATAATTACTAAATAATTATTTAATAATTATTTCAAGAGAGAAAAATGAAATGAATAAGGAATAATAAATAAATAATTATTTATTTAATTATTCCTATGGATGGGTGAAAATATTTTTTATTATTTTCACAAAATAGGTAAATATAAAAATAATATGAAATTAATTAAATGAATTTCAAGGGTATTTTCAATTGGGTAAATTAATTAAACATAAATCATTTAAGAAAAGTGGTTCTCTAAATTATTTCCTAAGGTGAAAGTTGGTTTTAATGTGTAAAACCCATAACACGGTGTATTTCGATCATGTTAGTGGCAAATACCTAGGTGATCAATTTTTGGGTGATAACAAATATGTGGATTATTTTTATTGATTTCAGTAAAATTAAATTGATTGTGTGCATTAATTTCAGTGTATGCACAAAGTGATTATCAAAAACAGGCACTCATTTCCATATTAAAGTAATCTTTAGCCTAGATACGTATTAAATAGAAATAAACAACAAAGAACCTAGATTCATCTTAAATCGAAATAAAAAACAAAGAGCAAGTAAAAAGAAAGAGGCTCAAGAAGTAGCATGTGGTTATGTATTGATTTCAGTATAGAAAATGATTTCTAATCCTATTTGATTGTTTGTACTAGATTCATTGATTTCAGTGTATGAAAAAATTAATTATTGATTATGTGAATTGATTTATGTGTTATAGTATTAATCACAATAAATCCGTATTAAATAGTAATGAAGAAAAGAGAGCATATATCCATCTTATTCATCAACCTAGATCCATCTTAAGTAGAAAAGAATGAAAAGGAGAAAGTTGACATAGAAATGCATAAGAAATGACAATTGATGAGTGTCAACAACAAAAGGAGAAATAAAGAATAGATCAACAAAAATTGTCATAACTAAAATAGTCGTAACCAATGACAACTAAACGACAATAAGAATAGATGAAAGGAAAATTTAAAACAAGAATATATCAAACAGATTATTAAAGAGAATACCAATAACGAAGCGAATAAAAGATCACAACTAAAAGGTATCAAGACAAAAGAATACAAGAAAATGCACAATGAAAAAGAAATCGACAAAAATGGCAAGGAAATGATGATTGAAGAGCATGACTAATAAAGAAAATGAAAATTTGAAAAACAAAGAGCATATTGATAAAGAAAACAATATTCAACCAACTCATGCATAATACAAGACAAAGAAGAAAATGAAATGGAAAAAAGTTGTTTAAAATATATCTATGCTCATGCTCAGCTATTAAATATCACTATTATGAATATTACACATAGAAAATTAGATGACTGAATTTATTAATTATCTCAATTTTAAATTTGTCATCTATGTGAGCTGTCATGTTCAAATTCAAGTATTTAATACAAATATAGGTCCAATGTTCAGGAGATATATATGAAAAGGAACTCATTAGATTAATCTTAAAAATATTCAACATATTTCAAATGATTAGATTAATCACATATTTTACAAATTTGGTGTGGCTATACACTACCAAAACGATCATAGATCCATCTTAACTCTAGATCTATAAAGTGCAGAGGGAGATCAAATATTTTGAGGTGCAAACTTTTCGTAAAGTTATGTACTCAAAAATAGTTTTGCACTTCAAGACATTTGATCGCTCTCAACACTTTAAAAATATAGAATTAATTGTGGATTTAGGTTGGCAGGGAAAATAATTATAATTTTCATGATAAATTATTTATATTAATTAATTACATGATATTTGTTTTCTTTTGATATATAAAGGAATAAAAAACTAGGCAAATTTTGTACTTGCATGATATGAGTTCAATTTGGATCACTACCAATATTATAACATCTATGTGCCTACATATGTCTCTTTCATAGACATGGGTTAATTAAGAAGATTTGAACCTTAGATCTCATATTTTAGATAATACTTCATAAAAATGTCATTGCCAATTGAGCTACCCCTCAAGGGCTATTTACCTCATATTCTTAAGATTATTCTCCAATCCACCCATGCTCAATTCCAAGGGATACCTTTGGTCCATTGACAACGCTAGAAGGGTAGGTGCCCATATTACAAAAGAAGACTTGGTCCTTCCTTAGTCATAATTTATTGGCACATGTTGTTGGATATACTCTTAGTGTTATAGTAACGGTGGGTAAATTAAATATTAAACCTAACCTATATTGTTTCAACCACTTATTAATTTACTATGATCAAAAAAATTAAAAATTGTTATCTCACTCAGATATACCATATTCCTAACTCTAACTCTAACGCTAACTCTAACACTAAATCATATTTTACTAATAGTAAGATGATTAAAGTACCATTTTGAATATTTAAGAGTGAGTTATTATTTACATTTATACTTGGATAGAAGATTATCACTTATTTTTATATTTTGATACACGTTTCCCGAAATAGAAGGAATAGCTGCATCATATGATAATTATAATAACTTGTATAAAAATGTTGAATACTTGTGTCGTTAGCTAAAAAAATCTTAGTGGGTCCCAAATAATGCGTTTTTATAATTTTTTTATTTTAAAAATTACATCTTAATATTTTTTTTAATATAAGATGGATAATTTTAAATTATTTTAAAAAGTCAATATAATAATATTATTTTAAATTATTTAAAAAAACCAACATAATAATATTATTTCTAACTTAAGGTAATTTTATCATTTAACTTAATAAATTATTGAATAATTATGAATGTTTTCAATTAAAATCATCAAAATATTGACACTAGAACAACTATATAAATTAAATTGTTGGTAAAAATCTATACACATCAATTTATGATAAACAAATAAGAACTTACCACATAATACATCAAATATTGTCCATATTAAAAGAAGTCATACATATTAACTAAATTATAAATTTATTATAAATTATTGTTGTTAATAATAATTGTAAAAAGAATCAATATATAAGTTAAACATATATACATTTTAAAAGACATGCTTAACCATGGAGATTCACTTGCACTTTAGCATGGAAATTCTAAGCTTGTAAATATCTTTTGTTACAATATCATGGGCCAATACCATGCCTTATCAATACGACATGGCAAATATGATAGTTGTTGATATAACATTTTCTTCAATTAATGAATTTGATATAAATTAATTAAAACACCGTAACTAAATTGGAGATAAATATTAACTCTTGATATGTGAATATTGTTATGAATATTCTGGGATATCGCAGCCTAATTGACATATTTCTATATTGACTATATAGCATAGTTACATGAAATAGCTCATAGGATTTGATGCAATCAGTGGTTACATATTCCTAACTTATTAAATTTTTGTGATACGTATTACATATTTATTTAAGTTATATATATATATATATATATATATATATATATATATATATATATATATATATATATATATATATATATATATATATAGATAGATAGATAGACTATGAAGGAAGTACCATAGATTAGAAGGTGGTGTAATGTTTTTTCGTCTTTTTAACCTCATTAGAGAGTAATTTGAAAGTAGAGATAAATTTTAAAGTAAGGTAATTGATAGGGGTGCCAAGAGTAGGGGTCTAGTCTATTGCTTAGAAGGAAAATTGTAAACTTCATATTCATGGGACTTGGAACACCATTAACAAGCTAGTAAAGGCTTATATGTATTGTATGAACACATATTTTAAGCCTCCCAGTTCAATTTGAAACATTCTGGTAGTTGATGGTTCTTGTATTTTAATTTATCATTTGAAGTTTGGCTCTAGTCCAAAAGACACTTGACTCAACAACAGTCTTAAAATAATTTTAAGTTTATTGTCCCAATTCAAATATTAAATGGTTTTCCATGTCCTTAGGCACAATAATCTTGCAATTGATCAACTATGAAATTGTGGTCTTATGTTGAAACAAGAGTTTCTTTTGGACGACATGGTTTCAAATTCAAAGATTAAATTGTCTTCCATGTCCTGAGGCACAATAATCTTGTAGTTTATCAACTATGGAATTGTGGTCTTATCTTGAAACAACAGTTTCTTTTGGACAACATGATTTCAAATTATTACCCCATCCCTTAATAATAAATGTCATGTTAAAAATCCCCACCTAAGTGCTTACCTCTTGGCTAGGATTTTAAGATGACAAGAACCTTTTGAATTGGGGGTATCATATAATAATGACAACATTGTGTACTAAATTTTCAAATCCCAAAGGTGGAACCCTCCATAGTAAATTGAAATATTAGTTGCAAACTATCGGTATGATCGACCTACACAAGGAAAATTGGGTATTGCATTATACAAAAGTATGAGTGATGAAGGGGATGGTGTTAACTAGTAATAGAATCTATGGCGATGAGGTGTCTGCAATTGTGAAGATAAGAGGTGAGTGGTGTAGATTACTCTCCCCTGGGAGGAGGCTTACTATACTACATTACATATGTCTATATAGGAGGTGATAAGATGTCGATAAGGGGAAGTTACCCAATAGATTAATGAAATAACATTGCCATGGGAGATGTGATCTCTCTGTGTTATTAAACATGGAAATATCGTAGTAACAATTATTTGAGTATTACTAATTTGGTCTTCATTATGTCGATATAGGCATATGATCCTTTATTGACACTGCCCTATCCCTATGGCTATCTTTATATTTCTCTGGGTGGATTATTATATGGAATATTTTGAGGCAGATTCCAATTATTTTAATGAAACTAGAAGCTTTGACATTGTTCTACAGTCTCATTGGAGAGTGTAGTTACTAGGAAAAAACTTTTAATTTGCAAGTATATTAGTGCATGTGTGCACAAGGATATTATTATAACTCCTCATCATGTTACCTATAGGTCACTACAAGATGTGAGAAGTAAGAAGCGAAACTTGTGAAGCTATTATACTTCTCAAAATATATTATAATGAAATGGCCTATACCTTGAATGTGGGAATGGAAAAAAATATTGAACAAAAGAAACAAATGAAATGGATGGGATATGAATTCATGTCTATCAGAAAGAAAAGGAAAGAAATTTGATTGTAGATTTCTCAGAGGTGCCAGGATCCCATTAATTATGTCAAATCAATTTATATGGAATGTAACATTTGTATGTATATGGGATGTTTTATGAAGTTGATCATTTCTTGATGTTCTAGTCAGTTTCTTTGGTACATAGGTAATAATTTTGTCAAATAGATGTCTCATATTGAATTGGGAGAGACAATAGAGCTTGATATGCTAAATTTTTATTTATTGATGTATAGTTTCATATTTCATGCAAATTTTTAATATTAATTTTATGGTTATGGTTAAAAAAAATAAAGTAATTGTTTTTCTTCCAATTTTAATGGGTGTGTAGTTTGTAGAAATTATTTATAGATATCATCTACATAGTAAACAAATATACTACGAATTTATAAATTATCAATATAAAAAAATTAAGTTTGTTATGAAAAAAGAGAATAATAATTTATGAACATGTTTTCTCTTGGAGAATTTACTAGGGTAACTAATTAAACATTTTCGTTATCCTTAATAATTCCTTGTGAACTTTAGTTAGCTTCATATTTTTCTTTATTAGATTCTTTCATCAAATAATTATTAGTAGCATAAACAATAAAGACAACAAAGACAATAAATACAAGAAATAGGCTCCAAGTTAGGGAAAAACACCTCCAAGGGGAAAACCTCGTAAGAATCTCTTTTCTTCTTACAAAATCAAATCAAATGAAAAGACCAAGACCAAATCTTCAAAATAAAGATCTTCTCCAAGAACCAAGTAATCCCTCCAATAATATTTTCTTTAATGAGTCAAATTCAACTTAAGTCCAAACCTTCGAATTTGCTTCAAACTCATATTTTCACCACGTGCAGTAGATTCCTAGAAACCCTAATTTCACACGTGAGAAAGAAATAGGTTGAAAACTTAAATTCTTTCTTCTTCCTTGATTTTGACTATCTTCCTTGAATTCCGATCTTCTTTTCTCCTTATTCTTGCTTAATATCAAACTTCATAAGTGTGTCCACATGAATCAAACTCATCTCATTTATATAGCCTTCTTATGAGGCCGAATATGCCTCTCCTAGGAAAATGGCATGAGCAACTTGGTCTTGGAGGTAAATTTTACTCAAAAATTATTTTACATGTTACAACTTGCCCAAATGGGCCTTATACAAATAATATTGACTCTCTTGACTCATGACAAATATTCTTATAACTTGACAAACCCTAGGAGCATGTAATGCATGCTTGACCTAGTTGACCATTCAAATGGAGCATTAAACCCATGCTTGAAAATAATATTTTGATTTCTTCTTTTTCTTGTTACATAGGATATACATAATGATGGACAACATGTGGTAGCACAATGTGAAAAAAGAACGTTGGAAAACCCTTATGTATCCAAGTGATCAAAAGTTCTATCCCCTAGGACATGTCTCACTAGGTGAACTAATATATATATATATATATATATATATATATATATATATATATATATATATATATAGAGAGAGAGAGAGAGAGAGAGAGAGAGAGAGAGAGAGAGAGATGGTTACAATGAAAATTATGAAGACAGAAACTAGTAAAATTTTCCAATATTTATTAGGATGAAATAAGATTGATCTGGAATTTATTAATTGTATTTATGGTATTGAAGTGTTCTATAGTCAGTATGGAGAGGTTGTAGTATTAGATAATTCTATACTAAGAAATAACTAGCTCAACCATATAAGTTAAATGGATTTGGACATGCAACATTGTTGGTAAAGGGTAGGAAGTAAGCCAAGTGGGTATAAAATCTTCTAATAATACAAATAATAAAAAAATTTCATTTATAAAATGCATGTACCTTAATAAATTTAATCACCACATTTTATTAAACAATGATGATCAAGAATATTGTCTTTTAGTACTACAAGATATGACAATATATTTCCCATATAGATATGTCTATTGGCTTAATTGAAAAAAATTTACGTTATAAGAAAATACAAATTAGTTTTATAGACAAAATTTATGTGTTTTAGGTAGAGCTAAAAATGTAAAAAAAAATTATTAATTTACTACATGATGATAATAATAATAACAAAAAATTATGTTGATTACAACCAGATCATGCAAATAGGAAAAAAAATGTTTTCTTTGTAATAAGAAAAGTAAAGAACACTTATTTATGTTTATAAGTGAATAATAAATTTACAGAATTGATTGTTCTTTTATTTGTTCAGAAAAAACACAAAAGTGATTGAACTCTAGTCCTAGTTGATTGCATTGAAAATAGTGAGATGCCCTATAGCCCAATATGGGAGAGATATTGTTAAATAACATTGCAAGACAATGAAATAAACTGAAAAAATGATATATATATATATATATATATATATATATATATAGATATATATATATATATATATATATATATGAAAATGTCTAAAAAATAATAAAATGAGCATAGATCCATCTTAAACCTAAATCTATCAAGTAATGCATAAGAGATCAAATTTTTTAAGGGGTATTTTTTTAATCATTTAATATGAATGAATAATACATGATATGGAATTAGATGATAAAAAAATTTACATCTTAAGAATTTTTATCCAATTTTAAATATATTTAGGTTTAATATGGATATATGCTCATTTTTAGATGGCTTCATGGACATATATATGTATATACGTAGTAATATTTTTTTCAAGGCCATATGCATTCAAAAATACAATTTTAACAATGAAAATATTTTTCACCAAAAATTATATGGTTTCTAGTGATTATTGTTATATAAATTTCACTTTCTATCATGCTTAGACTTATCCCAAAAAAATTCACTGCACACGCACACATGCACCCACAAACAGAAAAACACATACACACATATCAACAAATTAGAAATTTGACTCGTAAGGAAAAGATAATCATTAAGAAAAGGAATAAATGATAAATGATAAAAAAAAGAGCGTGGAAGATTAAGGTTTATAAGAAAAGGTATCTAAACATAAGTGACCATAACCCTATTATCGTTCATTTTGTAGAGAAGTTATCCTATAGCCAAATATGATGGAAGATGTGCAATTGATTCCATGCTCAATCTAGATTTCACACATATCCCTTTAACAAATATAATTGAAAACACATACACACACACACACACATAAATATATATATTTGTTTAGCTTTAATGAAAAACATTATAAAACATCAATAATCTTAATATCACTATGCTCATTGGATTCACTTTTCTTGTAGGGCTATCTTTTCTCATTGGAGTTATGGTGCACCCTAGGAGCTATGATATTTGATATGTGTCCTTCTTTGAAAAACACATTGATGCAAAAGTGAGTCATAATTTTTTTTAACACTTTGGTTTATTATTTTTATCCTAAACTAATATGTGCTCCTATATTCAATAGTGCACAATTTTTACAACAATAGTCATTTTATTATAAAGATTGAGTAAATTAGTTAATTTGAAATTAATGGATAGGCGTACATAATTAATCTCATTATATATATATATATATATATATATATATATATATATATATATAACCTACCAGTTTTAAACCTAAGGAGAATGTTTTCTTTCCAAGTAAATAAAACGATAAGTTAATGATACCCATCATTAAATATTAACAGCCTCAAAACATCAGAGGATTGTGAGCACCAATAAAATGACCTTGATAATCCTTTATAAAATAGGAACCTCAAACATGGATAGAAATCCAAAATATATCATGGTTGTAATAACACGAATGGAATATATATGCAAAAAAAATCATGGGAAGTTGGAGCTTATAAGCATATTTTCCCACGAATTTTCAACAACCTTGTCTACTGTAGTGTCGTCCCAATAGTCTCCAATCTTTGTGAAGTTCAGTTCGTCTTCAATGCCAATGTTTACCTACCTGGTTTTTAAAGTTGCATAGAAGTTGGGGTTCTCTACTTGCAGTCCCTCTACTTCGTGATGCCCTTCTGTCTTGGAATATGGATATTTCTTGGGACTTATTCTCCCTCTCCAGCGGTCACATTATAACATTCCAATCTGTGGCACAACTGGGTTCTCTAATCTGATTGGGTTCATACCATAGGTTCCTTAATTGTCTTGAAGATAATTTCTTTAACTTCATGGAGCACTTCATCGATGCTTGCAAATCTATCCTTGAAGCTGAAAGAAAATAAGAATCCCTCCTTCACTACATCGCACTCTGCAGTGCCATGGAAGAGCTTTGTTTCGAGGTACCAGTTTAGGGGGACTGTATCTAAGGTATGACAAAATATATGTACCCACTCTAGCTGCAGTTACATCCCCCACTCCTTAGTCCACTTTTCCAGGTGATCGTGTCGATCATCCTTCCCATTATACTTCTCAGTGATTCTTGTATTAGCATGCCCAAATCGTAACTTCATCATCCTCCTATTATCTCACCATCCAGCAAACTATCCTTATGCTTACCCCACCATCGTGTGAGCGTAGCATGCAACACCAACTCCAATGCTTGAAAATGGTGGTCTTGAGTGAATTTGCGCTCAAATTAATCTATAAACATATCTACATCAGTCAAACCATCATAATAAGGTAACTCTCTTACCCCTAACGAAATGCAACACAGTGACTTGACCATCATATTGCATCACAATGTAGATACTTCGTGTAAACATTTTTGCAATGCTATAATTATTCATATGATTCAAAAGTGTAGGAACTCTCCCAGTGCCATGTGATCCGTCCATCCGCCATTGTATTGATCCAATCCTGATCTCGCATTGTTATCCTGTAAATTTGATCCAACTCATCATCACTTTCGACGTAATCGCAGACTGGTTTAATATAGTGTGCCCCTTCTGCAAGATCCATTGGCACTATAACCCTGAGTGACTTTCTTTCAAATGAAAATTTCCTCTTCTTCAGATTACTGAATCAATTAATGTCAATAGTCCAGTCAATTCTTAGAAGCACGGGGTAGGGATTATTGTCATCAACAATTTTGATAAATTCAAAGTCTTCTAATGCACTCACACCTTCAGTAGCAATCGTTGATCCATATAATTTTCCCATGGGGATGATTTTCTATTGATTTGCCATTCTAAGATGAATTAGAGACCACTACAACACAAGTCTCCCCATGCTTTCCCATGTCTGTTTCGGTAGAACATTCACATCCAACCCCAGATCCAAAATAACTTGATCCATGTCATAATCATATATCTCCACTATTAGCTGCATCTCACATCTTGTTCACACCTTATGCTTACCAATATTTCTAACTATGTGCTGCTCCAAAGTAGTCTTTTCCTTATTGGCACACTTGTCTACTAAGTCCCGCAATCCTACCACAACTTTTCTGTCACGCAACAACTTCATGCAGGTCTCCGAAAATGTAGTGAGTATGAAAGGGTCAACCTCTTGTGCGCTACTAGTTTCTAGTTTCTTTCATTGGCTTCCTGAGGTGGAGGCCTCAGCGAAGCTCTTCTTTTTCTCCATGAATGTTTCCTTAGTGTAATTTAGGTCAAAGGTGGTTTCTTTCTCAGGAGCTTTTCCAACCCATCTGCCTTCTTCAGGCTATGTACCCTTATTTGTGCCCATTGTCATACCACTTCGGAGTACAATATTAATGTTATGATCTTCCTCGTGGGGCTTAGACCTCATCATTTACAAGTTTTGCATAGGCTGCTGAGGTTGTGTTTTCTTCTTTTGCATCTTGGGTCTTAGCAACAGACATTTGTCTAATGCATGGTCGAATGTTCTACAGTATTGACATGAATGGTGTGTAGGATTGGGGTAGTCTCACGTGAGGTGCCCCTGTTGTCCATAGTTGTAGTAGATAATCTGACCATGACCTCTACCAGGTCCTCCTCCTCATCCTCGTCCTCAGCCTTGAAAACGATCGTGCAATCCTCATGCGCCTTTATCTGGGGGGAGAGTTTCCACATGCATATGGTAATTAGTGGTTCTTCCCATCATTAGCTCATAGCTTCAAAAATGGCACTAATCATGGCCCATGGATTTACATAAATTACAGAACAACTGTTGGGGTGTTTGAATGAACTTCTGAAGTAAGTGGCAGTTATCCATCGCATATTTTCTAGTAACTTGACAAATGCACACCATAACGCAACCCTCGTGCTCAACCTTACTGGAGCTTTTGGCTTTGGGGGGAATGCCCCCCCCCCATGTATTGTAATTCACGTAAATTGGATAATGATCTTTATCATGCGCGTGGCCCTTGCACTTCAAACACCAAAACTTTGTGCGTACTTTTGGCATAGTTTCCCTTTCTTTATTTAAACTCTGCAATTCTTGGTGCAGACTTTCTAACTGCGAGTGAATCTATTGTACCCCTAGGTTCGTATCCTTAATAGCTGATGCATGCAAACTCATCGAAATATCTAAGGCCTCGACCTATGTTTCTATCTTCTGCTGTGACAGAGCAATTCTTAAACGTGGTAAAAGCGATGCGATAAACTAGACACGATGCTGGGTATCTGAGATTTGCATGTTAGTCTATGTGATCTGACACTTCAACCTCTGATCAAAGTCCCAAGGTTTCTCCTCAACCCTCATCACGATCTCCTTAAATTCAATTACCGATTGTGCCTCAAATTTAGGCTTACTAAACTCTTTGTTCAAAGTTGTCTGAGTTTCTGCTAACAATGCATGAGGATTGTCAGCGCAATACTTAATGTACCAGGTTAGCGCGCGATCCTGCAAAGTAGTAACAAACTGTGCCTTCTTTATATTGTCATCAATGATTTGCTTCAATGTCCATATAGTGTTTGCAACAAACCAGAACTTCTCTTGATCTTCACTTCATGTTCCCTTGAAGATCAACATATTCATGGTTTTCACCATGTTGAATGTTAGGGGTGGAGGTAGAGGTGTGGGGGAAGGTGTATGGAGTGGAGGTGGAGGTGGAAGTGGAGTAGAAGGATGATGTGTTCTAGGGATACCCTAATTTATTAGCTGAACAATGATTCACGGTGTATTCTGCACCACCCTTTCGTTGTGACTTGAAGGGGGTCCAATCAATGGGCTATGGCCTTGACCTGGTTCTTCACGATTTCTAGATAACCTTCCACTTCACGTAGCTCCAAACATCAAGGCCATGGCATTATCCTATTTTCACACAACAACATCTTAATCCAAGTATTCAATGAAATGATGTACTTACCTCATGATCCTTTGAATAATTTTCACTATAACTAATTGATGTGTCTACCTCAAATTCAATAACAAATCCTCCCAAAATTCGATCAAGCCAATGATCAACAACCTACGTGATCTTGTTATCAAATGTCTCTAATATTTGCACCAATTTTGGCGTCAACACTATAAGACTATCAAGCTTCCACTTTCCTTGATTGTCTACCAATTTAGCTAACCACTCATATAATTCAATTGGAAAAGTGCTAAAGAAAATTTCATGCAGATACCTATTCAACCAATTGTCCTTCGACAGGCGTAGATTCCTATTTTCTTGTGCTGAAAACTGATGAGCCCCAGAAATGGGTAACTTATTAGGCTCATTTTGCCTATTATTCTCGATTAATCCACCATTCTTCATATTTTTATGCATGCTTTTGAATATATTTATGTTAATTGAATGAATGTGAATAGTCACTTGACCACAAAGTCTAATACGTGCTTATTGCAGATTTTTGGACATCTTTTGGACCAAGGTCAAGCATTTATGATCAAGTTGACAGCCAAATATGAAGGAACAAGGCTAAGGATTTGTAGCAAGGGTGTATCCTACACTAAATGATCCCTTCCTTGAGTTCTCCACCATTAGCTTGGAGTTCAACGACCCACCAAAGATGATTTCAAGGGGAAGTCGAGCAGATTTTGTGAAGTGGCTCATTAACTACAGTTTTGAATAGCCAAGCTCCTAAAGTTAAGGAGGATTGTTGGGTGTCCTCGTGTTACATAAGTAGGAAGGCTTCAAGCCTTGGTAGTTTAGCTATTAAACAGTTGTTTTTTGCACTTTAGTGCAGTTCTACCTTTCAACTCATTTTCGAGCTCTTGCTGTAAACAGTTTTGTGACATGATTATTTTTTTAGTAATGGAGATAAATTTCAATTTTCACTAGCTCTAAGCTTTCTTAGGAGGCTGTAGCTCCTGGGGTTGGGCCCAACCCAAGTGCCAGTACCTCCTTTGTGTACTTTTATGTTTTTTCCTTACATTCATAGAATAATTTCAGTTATTTAGGTTAAGATCTTGATTTGTTACTTAGGTTGTTTCTGATGATTAAAATATCTTTTCATGCTTTAGGCTGATTTGAAAATTTGGTAATAGAAAAGCTTTGCAAAAGGGCCATCAAGCAATCCTTGATCGCACCTCTCCCTCCTTGGGACCATGCGCTGAGACCAAGGCATACTTGCTGCCACAAAAACACTGTTTTTGCCTTTCCATGCAATTGCTAGTGTTAGATTTTTAGTTGGAAAAGTTGATACCAGCTGTACTTGCATGTTTGGATCTGTTCTTGCTTATTTTCCATAGTTATCTTGCATGATTTCCTATCTATAAAGTTATGTTCATCATATTTCTGGTTTTTAGGTCAGATTAGGTCAAAGTAAATAGATCTATGGATTTTCTAGTCTTTGTTCGATCAGTTTTGGAAAATAGTGTGCAGAGCACCTGTAATACATCCCTACCTATCCTTCCTCCATCATATATTCTACTCCAACCCCTAATCCAAGATTCCTCCCCTTCATTTGCCACACTTTTCCAATTTTCCCTAATTTCTACATTCTTGTGCAACATTGCTTCCTCCATCCTTGAACAAATCCAACCACCTTCAACACTCCTTAGCTTCATTCACCAAGTCCTAGACCCCTTCACATCCTTATCCATCCTCCATTTCCACTTTCCTACCGTTTTTCCTCCATCAACCCTCAAAAATCCTCTTTCGGCCCTTCCTGTAGAACATCTTGTAGAACCCCTGCAGACTTATTGTAGAAGTTCACGTGAGCAATTTTTTGAGATCTGATCACTTTGAAACTCTCTGGAAGGATTCTAGGGACCCCTTAGGCCCTCTTCTCACCTGCCCAACCTCCTACAAGCACCTACTCCATTTCCTTTTGCGAATCAACCACTGCACAGTCAAAAATAGTTAACACACATGCATAATAATTCAGCAAAATTACTCCAAAGGACAAAAAGATGTTTCTTTCAGATTTCACTTCAAAAGTAGCTTAGTCACATGCATTTTACCTTTCCAAGAGTCAATGGCATCCATTTTTTCAGCTTTCATCTCCTTTCTTGCATTAGTAGCGTTAGTCGGTAAAACTAGGGTTTGCTAGGGTTTGCATTTCTTTTCAGCTTTCAGCTTCTTACTGCAAGTAGATTAGCCTCTCTTGAGTTAGCTTTCATTCGTCACAGTTAAAAGCTTCTCCTAAGAGCTCATAGAAGTTGGCTTGAGCTCCTAGTAGACTTGTGCCAACTGATCAAGTGACAGCTTGCGACAAGAGCTAGTACTTGTGCATACAGCATCGTCGCTTCCAAGTTTGTTACGAACTACCGGGTTGATAAAAGTAAAGAAGGGAGTCCCAGGAGTTGCAACATAATTGTTGCAATACTGGAGCCCACCATCTTTTTGGTGTCGTTTACGGGAAGCATTAGAGTATTTGTGATTGTTGCTTTGCTTCTATTTTCTACTACAACTTTCTGCTAAGTAGTTTATTTCAGCAAGCATAGATTAGACATTTCCCGCCTTCATAGATTAGCATTTCAATTCTGCAAGCGTAGATTAGCATTTCATTTTTGCAATTTCAATTCTGCAGTTGTAGATTAACATTTCATTTCTGTAATTTCAATTCTGCAAGCGTAGCCTAGCATTTCATTTCTGCAATTTCATTTTAGCAACATAGATTAGTCCTTTCCTGCTTTCATTTCAATTCTGCATTTTCATTTTAGCAAGATAGATTTTAGTTATGCAGTTCAATCTATTTTAGTTTTTGCAAGTAAAAGCAGAAAAAAGAAACAAAAAAAAGCAACCAAAAATATTTCCTTTCATGCCTCATAGGAACAGAAACAATTAAGGAAAATTCTTACCCAACACCCCCACCACATCACTGAGTCACCCTTCTCTCTTCTTCGGTGGCAGTGATCCAGAAGACCTTATAGGTGAACCTGCAGAGATATACGAAGATCCTATAACAGAATAAGAGCAAGAAAACATTCCTCCTAAGACCATGGATGAAAACATAAATGGTAGAGGAAATGGGGAGAGAATAGAAGGCACCTTTCCCATCCGAGAGACCAATGGGGACACAAAAATAAAAAAAATCAGTCCCTCAGCCTTACCTCACTTCGATGGATTGACCACTGAAGATCCTGATACCTTCTTGTTAGAGTTTGTTATCCTTTGTCGAACTTATGACTATGCAGAAGACAAGCAAAAACTGAAACTCTTTCCCTCTACCCTTAAGGATGCAACATTATGCTAGTTCATGGGGTTACCTGGAAATAGTATCACAACTTGGGCTCAGATGCAGCAAGCCTTTAACAACAAATACCAGGATTTCTGTAGGTCAAAGGAAACGAAGGGAGAAACCTTTCGGATGACCATGCGAAGTGTGCTTAGAAGACTATGAAGAAAGGTTCCAACTCAGTTATAAAAGGGCTAGGTGCACGCTTCACCCCGAACCTCTGAAGCTGGTTCGGCTCCAAGGAATCCCTGAAGACCTTCTAGATACCATCCATTTGCTGGCTAGAGGAGACATCTACCAACTACCTTATGATGACATAAAGACTGTGTTTAGAAACCATTCTAGGGCAACTCGGAAAAGAGGTAGGGGGAATCAACTTTCAACTAGTGCCACCTTCTCCAAACATGAGTTTACAAATTAGATGGAATACCTTAAAAGTGAGATGAGACAAACCATTTCCATGCAACTGGATACTTTCTGAATCCAACAAAAGAAAGAGGAAGCTGAGAAGGCTTTGGCCATATTTTGTCCCAGATGTACAACGAAGCATCCTCATAATGAGTGTCCATTACACTCAGTAGAGGTATGTTTCGTTTGTGAGGAAGACCACCCTACAAACGAGTGTCCAACCTTACCCGGACTTAAAGCTATGTACCAAGGGGCTGAAGGAGCCACTGAAACACTCTACTTCCTAAACCGAAGGAGGCCACATGGATCCAAACCTTACCAGCAGGGGATGCAAGGGACATCCCAAAATTATTACAACCCCAACCAATCCACTCACATACCTTCTTGGGGTCCCCCTGCTCATCCTTCCTGGTCTGCATCCCCTCCTTGGTCATATCCATCTCAATATCATACTCAACCTGCTGCTCATTCATTTCATTCTCATGTTCAGCCACAACCTCAGTGGAATGCACCTCAATAGGGGTGGAGGCCCCAATACAACTCTCCTCTCGCTATTTTCCCCCATCACCTGCTCAACCACAACCATTACATCCTTCTCTTCTGAGACAACCCCAGATGCCTGCTCAACCGAACCCGAACCCTAATAATAGACAGGCCCTGCAGGTATATAATAGAGAGACGACATGCCCTACCTATGCTGTGGAGATCCAGGAGATCAACCTACGATCTGGAAAGGTCCTCCCAGATAGACAACCTCTTCCTATGGAGGATGAGGAAGAGAACAAGGAAAGTGAACCCAAAGCCATTCCACCATTTCCTAAGAGACTAACTGGAACCATGCAACCAAACCCAGAAGAGATTGAACTTTTGGGCGAGCTTAAACAGTTGTGTGTAAAAATACCACTTCTCTAGGTCATAAATGATGTACCAATCTACAAAAAATTGATCAAAGAGAAGTGTTTCAAGCACCCAGGCAGGCGCAAGAGACATGCCCCAACTATCAACGTCATAGGACAACTGTCTGGCCTGATGTTGGGACAAGTACTCTGTCCAAAATATCTAGACCCTGGGAGTCCTGTAGTCGATGTCCACATTAATGGCACCATAATCCCCCACACCCTGATTGATCTAGGGGCTGCCATTAATGTGATGACCAGGGACACTATGCTTAGACTCAACCTTCAGAGTTCCCTAAGAAAGACCTTGATGGTACTGTAGTTAGCAGACTGCTCCACTCTGACCCCCGAGGGGATTGTGGAAGATGTCATGGTCTCCGTTGATTCATGGGAGTACCATGCAGACTTCTTGTTCCTTCAGCCAAAGGAAAAACTCACTAGATACCCCCTCATTGTGGGAAGGTCTTGGTTAGCCACTGCAGATACTTACATTAGCTATCGATCCGGGAGCATGACCATCAAGAATGGGCCTATGTCCAAGCAACTAGTCCTATATCCTCCTGCCCAACATCTGCTTGAACATGGCTTACCTCTCTGGTTGGAGGAGGAAGATGAGGATGAATTCTAGTCTACACCATTGTGCACAATGGAAGCCACCAGGGGAGGTCCTCAAATCGAGGATGATCTTATTGAAAATTTGATTCCAAATCCACCTCCCAGTGTGCTGCCATTAGAAAGAGTTGGTAGAAGACACCCAAGCCAGTGCTTTAGTGGATCTCTATGTGGTTGATCCAACCTCTCCCTGAGTTAAGAATGTAGAATTTAGCCCTGAAAGAACCTTGAAGATCAACTCGTCCCTATCTCCCTCTCAGGAGAAGGAGCTGTGTAGCTTATTGAACAACCATTCGGATGCTTTTTCTTGGAACTATAAAGTGATGAAAGGAGTCCACCCCTCAGTCTATACCCATCACATTTACATTAAAGAGGATTGTCAACTAGTCAAGCAGCCTCAGAGGAGAATGAATCTAGCCCTTAAGGACATTGTCAAAGAAGAACTGCAAAAGTTGTTGGATGCAGGATTCATCTACCCCATCTCTGACAGTGAGTGTTTTTCTCCTCTAGTGCTTGTGCCCAAGAAAAATGGGAAGTGGGAAATTTGTGTAGATTATCGAGAACTTAACAAAGCCACCAAGAAGGACCATTTCCCTTTGCCTTTCATAGATCAAGTGTTAGATGGACTGGAAAGGAAGAAGTTATTTTCTTTCCTAGATGGGTTTAGCGGGTATAATTAGATCCAAATCAGCTTGGAATACCAAGATAAGACCACTTTCACTTGTCCATGGGGTACCTTTGCCTACCGGGTGCTTCCCTTTGGGTTATGCAATGCTCCTGCCACTCTCCAGAGAGCAGTACTAAGCATATTTGCTGAGCTGGTTCATGATTCAGTGGAAATCTATATGGAAGACTTTACTCCTTATGGGTCCAACTTCCAAGAAGCATTGGCTAACCTAGGAAAAGTTTTAACCAAGTGTGTTGAAATGAACCTATCCCTCAGTCTTGAAAAATGTGAATTCTCGATGACTGAAGGGATCATGCTAAGTCATACAATTTCTCAGCAAGGATTATAGGTGGATCCCAATAATATTACTATCATCTAAAGGGTTCCACCTCCTCAAAAAGTAAGAGAAGTTCGGAGTTTTCTAGGCTTAGCAGGGTATTACAGAAGATTCATTAAATATTTCAGTAAGCTAGCCTCTCCATTGTTTGGTATTTTGGGGAAAGATGTTGAGTTTATATGGACTGACCACTGTCAAGAGACTCTGGATGTTTTGAAAGATAAGCTGGTAACTGCCCCAATCTTGAGAGGTCCAGAGTGGGCCCTACCTTTCCACATTCACACAGATGCCTCGAACAAAGCCATAGGATCAGCCTTAGGACAAGTTGAAGAGAAGATACCATATGCCATATTTTTTTTTCAGTAAAAACCTGTCTAAGGCAGAGTTAAACTATACTGTAACCGAGAAAGAGCTCCTAGTTGTAGTCCACTCACTAAACAAGTTCAAACACTACATCAGTGGTTATCAACATTCATACACACTGATCATGCTGCAATTAGGTACTTGATGAATAAACCTGATGTAAATGCTTGTATCATTATATGGTTACTTTTATTGCAACAATTTGATTTGACTATTGTTGATCAGCCAAGTAAGGAAAATGTTGTTGCTGATTTTCTGTCTAGACTAGATTTGCCTACAAGTGAAGAAGGGATGGTGGATGATCAAATGCCAGATGAACACCTGTTTTCTATTTCAATACTCTCTCCATGGTTTGCTGATATAGAAAATTACTTGGTTTCAGCACAGTTCCCACCACACCTATCCTCAAAAGAGAAGAGCAAGATCGTGAGGAAAAGTGCCCCATTCACTTGGATTGGGGGCAACCTGTTTAAACTTGGTCCAGATCAGATTTTGAGGCACTGTGTCAGGAAGGAGGAAGTTTTTGACATCCTCCTAACCTATCATGATGGGCCCTATGGAGGCCACTTTGCAGCAAAAAGAACCGCCTTCAAAATTCTACAGGCAGGCTACTATTGGCCCACTCTTCATCAAGATGTCAGGAGATACATTAGCGAATGTGACCAATGTCAAAGGATGGGGAAACCAACTCCAAGGGATGAAATGCCCCTCCAACCTCAAGTGACTTTCGAGCCATATGAGAAGTGGGGCATGGACTTTGTGGGTCCTATTAACCCTCCTTCAAAACAAAAGTCTTACATTATTGTGTGCACGGACTACCTGACAAAGTGGGCAGAAACAAAGGCAATCAAGGCAACAATAGAAGAAAATATGGTTGATTTTTTGAGGGAAAATATCTTCTACAAGTTTTCCTACCCAAAATAATTAGTCACAGATCAAGGAAGTCAGTTTACGTCTAACATGATTGAAGACCTACTTGCTCATCACAAGATTAAGCATAGAACTTCTACCCTTTATCATCCGCAAGCAAATGGACAGGTGGAAGTCACTAATAGAGATTTGGAAGAGATTTTGGCTAAAGTAGTGAGCAGCAGCAGAAAATATTGGGCAGATCGCTTGGTTGAGGCCACCTCGGCCTACAACACTACTTGGAAAACTACAACAGGTTTCACACCTTATGAGCTGGTCTATGGGAAGAAGGCTTTGTTGTCCATAGAATTTGAATATAACACATTAAGGTTGGTAGCTCAGCTGGACCTAGATCTCATCCATGCACAACAGGAAAGATTACTTCAGCTGAATGGACTAGATGAACAGAGAATGCAGGCCCTTCTCCACTCAGAGGTGGTCCAACATCAAATAAATATATGGCATGACTGGCACCTTAAATAAAATCAATTTCAGCCAGGAGATTGGGCACTGTTATATGATTCAAGATACAAGGATTTCAAAGGGAAGCTGAGGACAAGATGGTTGCGACCATATATAGTGGAGAAATGCAACGACAATGGTTCAGTCCTTATCAGTACCATTGATGAAGAATCCTTCCCAATGCTCGTCAATGGGCATTGATTGAAAATATATAGGAAGCTCCTTTCTAAGAGGAGTTCGTTGAAACTCTAAATAAATCAGTGTTGGTAGTGGAGCAGGCCCCTGTCTCCACTCCACCCACACCTTGAAAAAAAAACAGAAAAAAAAGAAAAAGAATAAAAGATCCTTGGGTGAAAACCTCTTGGAGGCACCCAAGGCAAACAGTGAGGGTGAAAACCTCCTGGAGGTGCCCCAGCTATCTCAGACTAAACAAAAAAAAAAAGGAAAAAAGAAAAAAGAAAAAAAATAAAAAATAAACCTAATTTCTGTTGAATCATTATAGGTCGCAGGAAGGACATTGCAGGTTAGGAGGATCACACAAGACAAAGACAGAGGTTAGCACCAGGCTGCAAGAATCCCTCACAATCCACCTCCATGACCACTACCCTTTCCTTATATTTGATTTCATTCAAGCTAAGATTTCACCTTCTACATGAAGTTGTGTGTCTTCTATAGGAAGATCTTGTAGAACCTACAGGCGATCCAAAATTGATCTCATAAGAGAATCCAAAGGTTGGGAATCTTCCTATGAGTCTTGTCAACATCCCTATTTCCACATATCACCATATGTTGCCCTTTTTCCATCTCTGTACACCATTACACTCATTTTTTATGTTCCTGCACAGTCACACACAAAAATCCTATTTTCTTCATACTACCAGCAAAATTTTTTTAATGACATATGAAGTAGCAATTTTTCACTCACCATACCTGTTTCCCTCCATCTCGACTCCTCATCAGCCAAGACCCTCGTCAGCAGTATAGCCCTGCTCATTCTAGCTTGCATTCCAAGAGGAGAAGCAGCTACAGGACTTCCTATACGAATCCTGTAGCAGCTGATTCCTCTGAAAGACATACTTCAGAGACAGGGACAACAAAGTATGGCAGAAGAAGCATGCATGGAGCTCTACTTGAACATACAAACATCAACAATATCCAAGGCCAAGCTTGCAGTATGCATGCAGCAACATCAAACGAAGGAATGGGTTCCAAACCCTGAAATCTGCATAACACGGCTGTGACTACGCAGGTAAGTGGCTAAACTCATTCTTCAATTGCATAAATTATATTTTAAAGCTGCATGACTATGGAATGGTTTGGATAGAGTGGAACCGGTGGCCTATCAACTAGCCACCCTCGGCCATTTACATATCCTCATGGAATCTAAATGAGCCCCACTACATTCAAAATTTCCGATTAGATGTGCAGCCAGCACATGTGGAGTGTCCATTTAGGGAGAAATCGTCGGGACTGGTAGTGGTGGCGGCAGATAATGGGAGAGAGGAGGTGATAGCGGTCAAAAACACACAGAAACATTATGGCTGTGATGTCGGATCCACGGTCCGGTCTGGCCACCTCATCCCCTCACCATGAATCACGCTGCAGTTAAAGGACGGTCAGTTGAAACATGCACCACCCTCTATTCATTCTGCACTCATGACATCCTTGATTGGAATACGCATCCACCACTTCCAGAATAGTTAACCAGTCATCCTCCATCAGTTTTTCTGCTTGTTTTCGAAAATCTCCCACCTATCGGGCTCTATCAGAATCATAGTTTCATTCTACAGGCACCGGGAGACTTCTACAGGAAGGGTTCTATAGGAAATGCAGAACAACTCTATGGAGAAGGAAAACTAGGAATTTTCGTTGAATTTCAAGCTCCAAATGAGGTAGGCTCGAAAAAACTTCTCTGTGCATGATTTGGTTGTAAAAGGTGGTGAATTGAACGACATCAGTTTGAGAAATGAGAGTAAAATTCTGCCTGTGCATTGAGAAAAAATGTAAAAGTTTGCCTGCACATTTCCCCAAGTTTACCAGTTCTTCCTATACATTTTGAAATCTCCTCATTATTTTTAAATTCTCCTGTAAGGAAGATATATGCAGCAGTAGGGGCCAGCCGTGTGTGTGGAAAAAAACTGAATTTACATACCTATCTATGTGCTGAAAAGAGAACCTGTGTCCTTATGCTCTGTTCTGTAAAACAAAATTCTTCTTTTCATAAACTGATAGTCGAATTCTAGGTGTCAGCAATCTTAAAACAAGGGAATTACTAGTTGATGTTGAACACACGAAAAAATCCTTCTTGGGTTCAAAAGAAACCGAATTCAGCTATCGCCTGCTTCAGTGATTGACTATTGTTTTCCTTAGTATTTTATTTTCTGGTTGAAACATAAAAAAGCACTCAACACCATGCCAGGAGGATTCATAAGGAAAGAACCCTCAGACTCTAGCAAGTTGCATGAGCACCCTAAGGTGGTGGAACTTTTCACCTGAGTAAATTTTATACCCTTCTTTGACAAAATTCAGGGTTATGATGAGGAAATAACTGAAGATTTTTTAATGTCCTTGAGACCACATTCAAAGACACATGCCACAGTTAGTTTTAGGGGTTTGAACCTAGAACTTACCCCTGAGCTCATCAATGGAGTTACTGGTCTACCAATGGGGCTCCCTTGGAGCAAAGAGGAGAGGTCATTGGGCAAAATTGCTAAGAAAACATTTTTTCTGCTCGAGGAGCATCCTGTAGAAGACAAAAATGGGGTTAGAAGAACCAGCTTCTCTCTGGAGTGAAGTTAGTTATCAAATTATGAAGTACATCACATGTGAAGGGAGGTTTAGCATCATCTATGGATATCATTTCAGGTTGTTGTGTGAATTAAGGCATGGGATTGACTTGCCTCCATCCAAGAAACTGAGCATCCCATATTTCCTTCTTCAGTCCTTAATTGAATGTGGTATAAAGCTAAATGAAGGGATCCCAGATCAGTTGGCCCATCATGGGCTCATCAAACTGCTAGTGGAGGATGCTTTACACACCTATACTATCCCCATATCTTGGGAAACCTTTAGAAATATGTCCAAGGAGGATAACATTAGAACTTTGGTTGAGAACATCACCCCATCCAGCAGTGAAGAGGGGGACCAAGCTGAAGAAATTGAGAAGAACAATGATGAGGGAGCACAAGACGTTCAAGCAAAGGGAAAAATAGAGGAAGCACAAGAAGAACAGAAAGAAATTGGCAAGACTGCTGAGCCTAAAATAGAGGAAGAAACAATAACAAAAACACCAAGGGAAAATAGAATGCAAAGTAGAAAGGAAAAGGTCGAGAAATCCCAAATGAAGGTTGCCACAGACAAAGCAGGCACCCAGAAAGAAAAGGGAAAGACACACCCTGAGATATCAACAATACAGACAGAAACAGTGGACACAGAGATTTCTACAGGAAGCAAAGAAAAAGAACAACAGGAAGAGAAATCCCCTAAGACGTTGGCAAGGGAGGTAGCAGTTGTGCTTGTTGCATTAAGCACACCTATAAAACAAAAAGGGAAAAGAAAGAGGCAAACCTCCATGTACTTCAAAGCCAGAAAAAGCACAAGGATCAAAGTAGCCAAACCTCAGTCGTCGTCCAGGGAATCGATTGCCACTGAGGACTCACCCACTAAATAGAAGGAAGAGTCTCCTTCCAAGATATCCATCACCTATGAAAGAGGAATCCCAAAAACCTCTACATGGAAAGAGAAAATTCAGTGGATGGACTCAAAGGCAGTTCTACAGGAAGCTACAACATCTCTACAGGAAAATCTAGCCAAGTTAAAAGAGACTGAGAAATTGGAGGGGAAAGTAGCTAAACAATCACAAGGGGAGAGAAAAACTGAAGAAATACCTCAATCTAGCCCTCAACCTGATTTGGGCTCATATTACAATCTGTTAGAGGGTGGGAAAATCATCCCACAAAAATTTGTTGTACCATTATTTTTCAAATTAGAGAAAGAGAGAATCAGAACACACACATGGATGAAGATCACCAAATATAAGGGAATTGAGGACACAAGCCGCATGGAGGAGAAGTTAAAAGAATTAAGAGGAGAACTGGCCATGGTAAGGCATGTAGAAAGCTGCAAAAGAGCCCAGCTATAGGAGGAGAATGAGGTGCTGAAAAAACAGTTGCAGCTACAGGAAGTCCACAAGGAATGTAGGCCGTCCATTTTGGGAGGGGAACAACAACAATAAGGACCTCTAGCAGACAAGGACACAACTAAGAAATAGTACAAAGAGGAAGAGCTACAAGATAATGTGGAGATGCTCACAAAACTACTGCAAGAATAGGAGTCTTACGCAGCAAAAGGGATATAGGGTTTAAAACAACAAGTGCAAGAAAAAGAAGCCCAAATGGCCTGCATGGCCAGCTGGGCAGTAGAAGATTTACAATGTAGGCAACCTGTTAAGTCATATGCCTTATATCTTAAAGATCAATGGTTGCAATTTCAAATTAACACATTGGCCCAAAGGGGCACTATTCCATTCCAGAATTACAACCAGATCATGCATTTGTGTGATAGTAGCTCAGCTGAAGATAAGGCAAAGTTAGCAGGATTCTATTTACACAACTTGGCACTTCCAAACATGAATCTATGGGACCCCAATGCTTCATTGGGAGATGTGCAACTCATGGCCATGGCCTCTTGGTTAAACCATGAAGAAAATAGCGCAGCAGAAATTCAGAAAGTTATGAACAGAGAGCTAAGTGAGCCACTCATGATCAGGGTAGAACTAGAAGATCCCTCAACTTTAATATATGCCCATCAGCACATTTCCAACAATCCCCAGGTTCTCCCAGACTATGTTGAAAGGAAAGCTCACACCATTGCTCACTTTGAAAACATGGAAAGACTGCTTGGTGATAACTGCATTCATGCTTGCAGAAGGAGATGGAACACATTGTCCCACAGTTTGAAAATAAGAGAGTACCACTCCCCAACAAGGATGAGGGAGGCTTTGGAAAGAGTACCACTTTATAAACAGTCAATGCAAAATCTGTAGGCCAGCTGGATTGGCCTAAAGTTCAGTCCTCCATTGATTTTAGGACTGCTAGAAGGAGTCAAAGAAGAAGAAGAACACAAGCAATGAGAGGAAGTAGAGAGAAAGGCAGGGTTTCATGACCGAGAAGACTACATATTCTTGATTAATCCACCATTCTTCATATTTTTATGCATTCTTTTGAATATATTTATGTTAATTGAATGAATGAGAATAGTCACTTGACCACAAAGTCTAATACATGCTTATCGCAGATTTTTGGACATCATTTGGACCAAGGTCAAGCATTTATGAGAAAGTTGACAGCCAAATACGAAGGAACAGGGCTGAGGATTTGTAGGAAGGGTGTCTCCTACACTAAATGACCCCTTCCTCAAGTTCTCCACCATCAGCTCGGAGCTCAACAGCGCACCAAAGATGATTTCAAAGGGCAGTCGAGTAGATTTTGTGAAGTGGCTAATTAGTTGCAGTTTTGAAGAGCCAAGCTCCTAAAGTTAAGGAGGACTTTTGGGAGTCCTCATGTTGCATAAGTAGGAAGGCTTCAAGCCTTGTTAGTTTAGCTATTGAATAGTTGTTTTTCGCACTTTAGTGCAGCTTTTCCTTTCATCTCATTTTCGAGCTCTTGCTGTAAACAGTTCTGTGACATGATTATTTTTTGAGTAATGGAGATAAATTTGACTTTGCACCAGCTCTGAGCTTTCTTAGGAGGTTGTAGCTCTTGGGGTTGGGCCCAACCCAAGTGCCAGTACCTCCTTTGTGTACTTTTATGTGTTTTCCTTCCATTCATATTATAATTTTTGCTATTTAGGTTAAGATCTTGCTTTGTTACTTAGGTTGTTTTTTATGATTAAAATAATTTTTCATGCTTCAGGTTGATTAGATAGTTTGGTAATATAAAAGCTCTACAAAAAGGCCATCAAGCAATCCTTGATCTCACCTCTCCCTCGTTGGAACCATGAGCTGAGACCAAGGAATACTTGCTGCAACAAAAACATTGTTTTTGCCTTTCCATGCAAATGCTAGTGTTAGATTTTTAGTTGGAAAAGTTGATACCAGTTGTACTTGAATGTTTAGATCTTTTCCTACTTAGTTTCCATAGTTATCTTGCATGATTTCCTTTCTATAAACTTTTGTTCATCATGTTTCTGGTTTTTAGGTCAGATTAGGTCAAAGTAGATAGATCTCAGGTTTTTCTAGTCTTTATTCGATCAATTTTGGAAAATAGTGTGCAAAGCACCTGTAATACATGCCTACTTATCCTTCCTCCATAAAAAATTCTTGTCCAACCCCTAATCCAAGATTCCTCCCCTTCATTTGCCACACTTTTCCAATTTTCCCTAATTTCTACATTCTTGTGCAGCATTGCTCCCTCCATCCTTGAACAAATCCAGCCACCATCATCACTCCTTAGCTTCATTCACTAGGTCCTAGACCCCTTCACATCCTTATCCATCCTCGATTTCCACTTTCCTACCGTTTTTCCTCCATCAACCCTCAAAAATCCTCTTTCGGCCCTTCCTGTAAAACATCCTCTAGAACCCCTGTAGACTTCCTGTAGAAGTTCACGTGAGTAGTTTTTCGAGATCTAATCACCGTGAAACTCTTTGGAAGGATGCTAGGGACCCCTTAGGCCCTATTCTCACCTTCCCAACCTCCTACAAGTGCCTACTCCATTTCCTTTCGCCAATCAACCATTGTACAGTAAAAAATAGTTAACACAAATGCATAATAATTCAGTAAAATTACTCAAGAGGACAAAAAGATGTTCCTTTTAGATTTTACTTCAAAAGTAGCTTAGTCACATGCATTTTACCTTTCCAATAGTCAATGGCATCCATTTCCGCAACTTTCATCTCTTTTTTTGCACCAGTAGGGTTAGTCGGTAAAACTAGGGTTTGCTAGGGTTTGCATTTTTTTCAGCTTTCAACTTCTTTCTGCAAGTAGATTAGCTTCTCTTGAGTTAGATTTCATCCATAATAGTTAAAAGCTTCTTCTAAGAGCTCATAGAAGTTGGGTTAAGCTCCTAGCAGACTTGTGCTAGCTGATCAAGTGACATCCTACGACAAGAGCTAGTACTTGTGCATACAACACCGTCGCTTCCAAGTTTGTTACGAATTACTGGGCTGATAAAAGTAAAGAAGGGAGTCTGAGGAGTTGTAGCATCATTGCTGCAATATTGGAGCCCACCAAAAACCCCTGAATCTTCTGATCTAACCAATTTTCAGTCTCTTTCTTAGTCGGATTCCAATGATACCACATCACACATCTCTTTAAGCATATCTCGGTTCTAGAAACATAACCATTTTTTTGCTTAGAGGGTCCTCACCCAATTTCATATTTAGTTGCACCAACCAAAAAACCCTGCATCACTAGCCCTTTCAGCAACAACCCACATAGCGAAGGATGCAGTCTCCCTCGAAGCAGTATTCGGGGATGCAAGAACCAAGTTCCTACATCCAGAGACTAGTGTTATGTCTTCCAGCTCCTTAGATTTGCTTCTGTGCATATCGATAGACTTCTAAGGCTCTTTTACTATAACTAGGTTAACTGGTCTTTACACCTTTGTGAAGGCCTCTGATTAGTCCTTGCGAACCTTACATAGTTCGTTTACCTACTTTTGCGCATCAACAAGCAACCCTAGATCAAGTTTCATGTATATTTATGTAATTCATCAAAAAACATAAGAGAAGTAGCTTCTAACTTCGCGGAAGTAGATAACCATTTACTTCATATGTTATTAAGATAGATTCAGTTACTTCGTGCAACATTCGTTCAATATTTCATAAACATATCATTTAATTGACAACATATAACATAAATAGATTCAATGAAAATACTCAATAATTCTTAAAGAAATTGTCTTTATTGATCATCAATTCACCAATTACAGAGTCTTCTTACCTTGCTCCCACAGCTAGAGGGGTTTGTGCAGTCATCTGCAGACTCTACCCAGGCCTCTTGTGCACTTCGTTGCAGGAGCCTTCCCTTCTCTACCTAAGTGTAGTAAGCAGAGTCTTCCTACCTTAGCTCTTGCCCAAGACAACAAAACTCTTAAATGAACCCGATTCTCTATCCAAAGTTATCTCTAAGACTCGCTAAAACTCAACTATTTATAGCTTTCCTAATACAATACCATGCCCCATTCCTCATTGGCGAGTCTTCAAAATCGATCAGAAACAAGGGACTAATAGTACCCCTTTGAGTCCTACCTATTTGTGCACTCTGTGTCCACATTTCATAGTTCCTTTACATCTTTTACAAAATTATTTACAAAAATGACTAAGTTAACTCAATTCTACCCCTCGGGACCCCATCCCAATACTCCTCTCTTTGACATAAAGAAAAATATTTCAAAGGTTAAGTGCCTTCAGGAGAATCTCAAAACGACAAAAACAAGAAAATCCAAATGGTATGACGTTGAAATGGTGAGGGAACTATAACCTCATCTAATTGTTGACTTAAAATTAAGTTTTGGAGGTCCAAAAGCTTCCAATGGGAAGGAGTGATCCAGGGGATCAAATTAGTGCTCAAAATTCAAAGTGTGCAATAAATATTTCAACATGAACGACTTGATAGATCTCAATGATATGAATCCAATGCAATTCATTTCACTCAAAACCAATATCATATGCTCCCCACATCATGTTCTGATCAAATTTCCAAACAACTAGAATTTTTAAGTTTTGGTTCTCAAGTACACCAAGTTAGCAGTTTGTACACTAACTCAACATTTGATTTGGCAGGTGATTATGTTTTTGTGGGCCTATGGATGATTGACACTTGTCTCGTTGTGATTGGCTCAAATATTTTTATCGGTATTTTGTTGACTGTGTAATAAAGTCCAATAATGGACAACCACATGGGCCAACTAAGGTTTTCCATGTGGCCTCTGAAGGTTAGTTCAAAAATTTGGTATGAGGTCGAACTGCCTCCATATGACTCAAAATGGCAACCTCCAACGCAACACAACAGGCCCACACCACTATTCCATTACTATGGTTCCTATGGATAAGGGTCGAAACCACTATTTAAGGTTTCATAGTGTGCAATTGTAGGGGTGGGGAGGGGGGAGGGTGTCGGCCTTAGCCCTAACCCCTAGCCACCCCAACACCCATGGGACCATAGGCAGAGTTTCCAAGGGGATAGGCCTTAGCCCGGCCCACGGCCACTGCACCTAAAAAAAACCACCATGGGAGCCTACTACTCAAGTCCGGAGGCGATGAAAATGGGCCAACCCCGGGGTTAGATGGCACGCCATAGGAACAGACCCACTAAAGTGTGGAGGGGTCCAACCCAAGGGGGTCAACACGAAGGACCTATTAGCACTCCAGGAAGCTCTCCTAGGTTGTAGCTCGAAGATGCCTGGTAACATATAAATATTTAATATTGTTCTCGGAACTATTGGAATGGATGATGGTTTGGATCAAGTCAGATGATTGTTTCAACTCTGTTTTCACTCATGACATGCATGAACACCCTCAAATTTACAAGGCTTTAGACCACTAATGCTCAATAGTTTATAGATTCAATGGATAGATGGAGAATACTGACTGTACCAGCAAATGCATACATAAGCACATATGAATGGCTAACTACAGAAAGTAAATGAAACTTGCAAATCTAATTTATCAACGCAGAGATAAGATGATAGTTATCTGGCACAAAAGAAAACATGAACAACCTATTCAAGTGCAAGCTTAGAACAAAGGAGAAAATGGGAATTGAACATGTAATATCAAAAGAAGCTTATATTGCTAGAATGAAGATGAGATGCTAAGAGGAGCAGAGTCTCCACAGTCTCCAAAAGTTGAACCCTTGATACTTCTAAGTTTCAACCATTTATAGGCTTTTTACAATGCTCCCAACCTCTCTGAGGCTTAAGGTGTCTTAATATATCCCCTCTGTCTCTTTAACGATTTGATGCCATGACTAGACACACATGGGCTCAGAGGTCTCTTTTTCTAACAATACTAACCAATTTCTAGTAAATTCGGTGCATTGTTAGGTGGCTCACTCGTGCCAGCGATGCTCCTTGATCACTTCTGTTGGGCTAGCTATATCATGCTGTGGCTTTTCCCCTTCCAACCATCTGTCTCCCAGCCTCTGTCTCCTGGATGAGTGCATCTAGCCTTTGAAATCCTTGAAACGGTCGCTTTCTATTTTACACAGAGAAACACATTCAAACTGTGAAAATCCGCCATGAACATTGTTCATCCGGACTTCAAAAGTCCTTAAATCTGGTCTATTCTCCTATTGGGTCCATCCTCAATCACTATTGCAAGTCGCTTCGGCCTTGTTCCAAGACTTCCCTTTGTATTTTGGAAATACGTTTAAAATGTTGAAAATAATGTGAAAATTAGATCCCACTGGACTTCAAATATTATATATTTCCCTTGACGAACCCTTTTGTGTCCAGGTCTTAATGCATCAGTGTTATTTCTTTGTATTTCGTTAAATAATGAAATATGTGAAATTACATTAAAAAACGCCTCTCATTAGATCTCAGAATCTATGCAATAATGTTTATATAACCATCAGGCCTGGCTAATCGCATCACATACATGTATGGGTATAGGCCCCGCTCCATAATGTTTCTCCGATTGCGATATCGGGATGAAATCAGTTGCAATCGCATATTGCGATAGCCTTGGGCCATTGTAAGCACTCCGTTGTGGTTGTTGATTGTGATTTGCCAATCAGATCTGGACTATTGATCGGCCAAAACTGACGGCTACTGTGCATTCTTTGCTCAAGCCTCCGCTGCTTTGTTTTTCATTGCCTTCTAGTGTTTTTCGCCTCCCAAAATTGTTTTTCTGCCTATTTGAAGGTTCCCCTTATGTGATGCTTTTGATCTTCTGAATGATTTTAAGAAGATTTCGAAGACTTAAAGAGTGTTTTGGATCTGTTATGATTACCACCTCAGGGCTAACATGACTTATGACCAAAGTAGAGAAAGAGGATATGTGGCCATCAGAGCTAAACAGGGGACATTTCTGCTAAAAATAGCAGCCCCCTACCTCAGCGGCTAACACTGGCTCCTTCTGGGGATGAAAGCCTCCCTGTGAGGTTTTAAGAACTACAGACTACTACCTTTCCAGTAACAACCCAAATAAACTTATCTCCTACTGTTCCATTGGGCATGGAGTTTATATGTATAAAAAAAAAAGAAACTAGAGAAAACCTATTACAATATTAAGGCCTTAGATCCTCATATGAAGTAAAATTTCAAAAAACACCCATTGATTGGGCCATCATGAACACCTTCCCCCTCCAAATTGTGTAGAATGAAAGTGTTGTTCATCTGAACTTGAGCAGTGACAAATGGTCATGTCCATAAGGCATCAAATTTACCATGGTTTCCCTTCTTTTCCTTCAATGCATCCCATTTGAGAACCAAGTCACCAACCTAAAATATGTCCATTTTTTCCTTTCTATCAAAGGTTTCTTTGATATTCTTCAGATGAATTCTTGACTTCTCAACAATTTGTTCTCTAATCTACTGTAATTCAACCAAGTTACTCATTCTCCTTGCTATGTCATTCTCTTCATCTTGTTCTTCTTGCAAGAATGTGGCCATAGGGAGAATCAACTGGATAGGAAAAAAAACATCAGTGCCATAAACCAGCTTAAATGGATAATTTCCTATGGACTTCTTGTTGGTAACTCTGTCAGCATAGTGCAAACTTCAACTTGGAATCCCTGTTCTTTTTATTGTCCTCCAACAATTTTTTGATTATCCTTACAAGACTCTTGTTAGATGATTCTGCCAAGCCATTGCCTTGAGGATAATATGAGGTAGAATGCACCAATTGAATGCCCATGGATTCACAAATGTCCACCAATTCTTCTACCCTGAAAGTTGTTGCATTATCAGTGACTAGTTTGGTTGGGCAACCAAATCTAGTGAAAATATTCTAATTCAAGAACTTTGTGATAACCTGATGATTAGCATTTTTAGTGGGTATGACCTCAATCCATTTGGGTAAATAATCAGTGGCTACAAAGATCCATTTGTGATGGGCACTGGAATGTGGATTTATCTCACATATGAAGTCCAAGCCCCATTGCTGGAAGGGACCGTTGACATGTACTGGCTTCAAAGGTAGAGATTTTAGCTATTGTCTTCCTACAAACCTCTAACATTTGTCACAAGACTTCACAAAAGAAAAAAAATCAAAGAATAGAGTAGGCTAATAATACCCATCTCTCATGATCTTGTAGGTCATGGTTTTCCAATAATGATGCCCTTCGCAGATGCTAGAATGGAACTGATGTGTGACTTCCATAGATTGTCCTTTGTCTAGACATCTCAGGAGGATCCTAACAGGTCTTTCCAATAGAGCAGGTTTTCAATAATGCAGAATTTTGCTAAACTGAGCTTAATGGCCCGAGCTTTACTCGAGCTAAGCCCTGGAGGGACTTCTAGCTTCTGCAGAAAATGAACTACACTACAATACCATTCATAGGTGGCTAGATTTTTAGCCAAAGATTGATTAAGCTCTCGCTCTACTATTGCTTCCTCTGTTCGCTCACCACCTAAATTTTAACCCCACACAATTGAAGTCTAACAAACTGTAATTTTTCTCAGCCATAAGCTTAGCCGAGCCCTAACCTTTGACAAGCTTGGTGGGCTTCACCTCTTTGTTGAACTCTATGAATTTTGCAATCCATTTAGCTCTCTTTCCATCAATATCTGGCTGAGTTAGGATTTCTTTTACTGAGGCTGAAGGTACATATGCAACCACTTTGGAATGTAGAATATAAATTCTGGATGCCTTTAAAGATTTTATAAGAGCATAAGCTTGTTTTTCAATAAGGTCATACCTTAGTTCAACGTCCCTCAAAGTTTTGCTAAAAAAGGCCACAGGGTGTTCTACACCTTCATCGTTTTTCTGCAATAGAACTACTGCAAGTGTATCATAAGAGGCAAAAGAGAAGATATAAAACTCCCTGGTATAATCTGGGCTGATTAGAGTGGGAGCTTCCACGATAGCTTGTTGGATGGCTTCAAAAGAGCTTCTTGCATCATCTGTCCATTTTATTTCTGGTCCTTTCTTCAGCATGTAAGTGATGTGCTTCACTAGCTCTGCGAAGCTTGGAATAAACCTCCTGACAAAGTTAATCTTACCCAGGATGAGTGTCCCTTTTTGACCTTGGGATGGATAATGTCTAAATTACTTGAACTCTTGCTAGATTGATCTTCACACCTTCAGAAGAAACAATATGTCCCAGTAGTTTGCCTTCTTCTAGAGAAAATTGTGACTTCTTTGGGTTTATAGAAATTCCAAAACGTCTTCACTTTAGAAACACCTTCTTCAAATGATGAAAATGGTCCTTGTGACTACTGGAAAGGATTGTTACATCGTCAAGGTAAATAAGGACAAAATTGTCCTTCTCTCCCACAAATGATATGTCCATGGCCCTTTGAAAGTAGCCCCAACATTTATCAATCTGAAAGGCATCTTGGAGTACATGAAAGTGCCCCAAGCCATAGTGAAGGTGGTCTTTTCCTAATCTTCTGGATGTACAACAATCTGATTGTAACCTAAAAATCCATCTAGGAAAGACATGACTCTAGCCCCTAAAACTTTTTGCAGCAAGTGTTCCATCTTAGGCAGAGGGTAGTTGTCTTTCTTAGAGCATTTTTTCAGATTCTTGAAGTCAACACAAAGCTTGATTTCTCCATTCTTCTTTCTTACTACCACAAGGTTAGCTATCGACTTTGAATACCTTAGGGGAAATATGATCTTGGCATCTAGCAGCGTCTTGATTTCCTTTTCAATCAAAGGAAATAAGAGAGGGCTGATAGGTCTTAATTTCTGCCTAAAATGGATGGTGTTTTTTTCCAGTGGAATCTTATGCTAAATGATGTTGGTGTCATAGGTCTTAAGCTCACTGTACTCCCAAGAAAAAATATCATCAAATTGTTTCATCAAGGTGCAATACTTGAATCTTTGGGCAAAAGACAAGTGAGTGGACAGATTTATGTACTTTGGATAGGTTCGACATCCCACATTATGTTTATGAACAATAGACTCATTTTATTTTTGGCAGGCTTATAAGGTATATCATTATGATCAAACAGCTTCTGTAAGGGCACCAATCCTTTGGGTATATGGTTACTGGGTAGCTGTACAATGTTATCCTAACCAATCTTGTCCTTTAGCTTGGGCTAGTTGCATTCTTCAATGGTTTCGTTTTCTTGGTCGATGTGCATTTCAGAAAATTCATCAATGACTTGTAAAAAGTTATTAATTTCATCATCATCTTCAAAAAAATTCTAGTATTTAACATTGTCAGGCAGCGATGGCCTATATTTCACTTGAACTTCATAGTCAATTTAGGAGGCAAAGGAGGAATAAACGAGCTAGCAGACATCAAAAGGGAATCAACAAGCTGGTTCTTCATTCTCGGGATGTAAGAAATGGTAAAAATATTAAAAGAATCCTTGAGCTTCCATAGCTCATCTCTGTATGCTTTTAGCATTGGATGCTTTTCTTGGAAAGTTTTGTTGACCTACTGAATGATAAGGTCTGCGTCTCCAAACACCTTCAGACCTTTCATGCCAACTTCTTTAGCAGCATTTAAGCCCAATATCAAGGCTTTGTATTTTGCTATGTTATTTGTGACCTGAAAAGTTAACTTGAAAGATAAATTAATACATTCTTGTGTGGGGGGCACAAGGACTACACCTGCCCCTGTAGCTTCCTTAGAGCAAGTTCCATCAAAGGACATGTCCCAAATTTGTGGGCCTTTTTCCTATATGATCTGGCACACTGGTTTCTTAAGCTGCATGGAGGCCAACTGGGATTCTTCAATCTGAAGAATATAGGCTCCAAAACCAGTGTCCACAACATAGATGGGATGATTAGTTGGATTCCTTTCATCACTGAATATATAAGCCAACTGAGCTTCCCTGTATACTCTCCTACTCTCAGCTCCAAAAACTGGGACAGTAGCATAGGACAGGTCATTTTGCAATGTTCTGCCTAATTTCTTGATCCAACATCTGGAGAGCAACATGCAAACTTGCGGGGGTACATCTGCTACCACAATATCCATCACCATGCTCTTCATGGGTAGCTGAGACAAGGTGATGGTTAGGTCTTTGATTAATCCCAAACATTTCAGTTTTCTAGAGTCAAAAGAAAATAGTTCATGATAAGACTTGGTAATGTCAAGACCTAATTCATCCATGACAGCCTTGGGCATTAGATTATGGCTGGCTCCTATGTCTAGAAGGTAGTTGTGGAGGATTTTTTCATGAATAGTCAAAGAAAAATAGAATGATGGGGAGCTGTCATCACAATTTTCAATCATTGGGCTGAGAACAACAACTTGTTTGTCGTCTTGCAGATTTAAATAGTCAGTGGAGGCTTGGATGACTTTAGGCTCAAGCGCCTTGAGGATAGATCTCTTGAAGGACTCATTCTCTAGTAGTTCAATCAGAGGTATAGGTATGCTTAGCTTCTGAATTTCTGACTCAAAACTGAAAGGATAAGGATACTTATCAAGGCCTCTTACCTCGTGAGCTGGAGCTTTGAAGATGATGGGATCAATTGCTGGTTGTTTCATATTTTTAGCTTGTTGTATCGCAGGGACAGAAACTCTCTGAATGAGATTTTCCTTGGAATTATTTATCTTCGACCTCAGATTATATCTGTGTTGATCAGCAGTTTGCAGAACAGCTCCACCATCCCACTCATGGCTGATTTGGTCATTGAATAATGACTTTTTATATGTAGCTGAAGTAAAAAAGGAGGCACTGCCTTTGTCTTCCAGACAATGGATCTCATCATCTTCTTCAAACTGTTCTTCTTCCAGGACTACATTCTGGAAAGGGGTCTTCACCCTTTGGTCTTCATTGCCATCTTTGCTTCTTTGCAAAATTTGCAACTGCTCATTAGCTCTTCTATATGGATTTGGGTTTCTAGGAGCAAAGGTGTTAGGAACTCTTCCTTTCCCAGGGTGCTGCTCAACCTTTAATTTGGATATTTCAGAGGCTAGTGACTATATCATCTTGGTCATTTTATCTATCTTGGGATCTAAAGATGATGAAGATTCACCCCTCTGTCTCCTTCTATCAACATTTCCCTTGAGATTTTACAGCCATCATGTTTGATTCTACTTCCAAGGCTGCATCCTGCATATCCGCTAAGGTAGCACATCACCTCTCCCTCAACAGTAGATAGAAGTCAGAATCAAAGGCACTGGTATAGGTGATTTTAGTAGAGGTAGTGGTCGGTTTTACTTCATCTGGTATCTTGTTGTACATGCGGTTAAACCTCTTATTAAAATCAGACAACAACTCACAATTTTCCCTCTTTAAGTTCCAAAACTCGGTGGGTAGTAGAGTAGATCCTTCTTATCCCCCCAATGCTTTAGGAATGCATTATCTAAAGCCTCAATATCTGCTATAGACCTTGGGGTCAATTCTCTGAATTGTTTTCTAGCCTCTCCATCTAAACTTTGGACAAAGACTCTCATCCTTACGTCTTCTTCACTAATGTCCAGGTTATTAGCATAGTTATAGAATGATTCAAGATGTTCCTCAGCTGTAACACCTTCAGTCCCAGTGAACTTAGGTCTATAATTCTGATATTATTTAGTAGGCATGGAATTCAAAGCAGTGGGCAGTACTAGAGGTCCATACCTAGCAGCTATGATTCTTTCCATTTTGGTAGGTTCTTGTGGTCCTTCCATAGTTGTGGCTGCTATAAGGGTACTGGAAGTTTGAATGACAGATGGCTGAGGAGTGACTCACAGGACTAAAGGAGTATGATTGATAGGAGGAGAGGCTTTCTTCAGGCTTAGAATGGAAGGAGGACCTAAATAATAAGGATCTCTATGAATCTTTGAGATTTTTTCTTCACTGCTAGTATTAGATGATATACTCTCAACATGTATTTATTCTATTACAGGATTTGCTTGAAGAGATATAGAACATTGTTTAGAGCTACCTGAACTTGATGCTCCTTTCTACAATGCCTTTCTTTCTTTGATAATTTTTTCAAGGTCAGATACTAGGCCAACTTGTGGCTTCTAAGGATTTCTCCGAGTATGCCTCATAAACTGAGCCAGAACTATCAAGTGGAGTTGCCAAGAGGCTCGTCCTCTAGTAGAGTCGCCAAATAGATGATTACAACCGAAAAAGTGCCCAGACTTTTTCTATCATCAAAGCTGGATCTTTGTCATCTCCCAGGGAAGCTGAGCTTCAGTCTCCTCTCCTCGCAATGACGCCAATTATGTTAGCACTCTAGGAAGCTCTCCTAGGTTGTAGCTCGGAGATGCCTGGTAACATATAATTCTTCAATATCATTCTTGGAACTATTGGAATGGATGATGGTTTGGATCAAGTCAGATGACTATTTCAACTCTGTTTTCACTCAAGACATGCATGAACACCCTCAGCTTTACAAGGCTTTAGACCACTAATGCTCAATAGTTTATAGATTCATTGGATAGATGGAGAATATTGACTGTACCAGTAGATGCATACATAAACACATATGAATGGCTAGCTACAAAAAGTAAATGAAACTTGCAAATCTAATTTATCAACACAGAGATAAGATGACAGTTATTTGGCATTAGACACAGAAGAAAACAAGAATAACCTATTCATGTGCAAGCTTAGAACAGAGGAGAAAATGGGAATTGAACATGCAACAGTAAAAGAAGCTTATATTGCCAGAATGAAGATGAGATGCTGAGAGGTGCAGAGTCTCCACAGTCTCCAAAAGTTGAACCCCTGATACTTCTAATTTTCAGCCATTTATAGACCTCTTACAATGCTCCTGAGCTCTCTGAGGCTCGCGGTGTCTTAATCTATCCCCTCTGTCTTTTTAACAACTTGATGCCATGACTAGACACACATGGGCTCGGAGGTGTTTTTTTCTAACAGCAGTAACTAATTTATGGTAAATTCATTGCACTGTTCGGTGGCTCGCTCGAGCCAGCGATGCTCCATGATCACTTCTATTGGGGCGACTGTATCGTGTTGTGGCTTTTCCCTCGGCCTTGTTCCAAGACTTCCCTTTTTATTTTGGAAATACATTTAAAACATTGAAAATAACGTGAAAATTGGCTCCCTCCAGGCTTCAAATATTATATATTTCCCTTCAGGAACCCTTTCGAGTCCCAGTCTTATCGCATTGGCGTTGTTTCTTTGTATTTCGTTAAATAATGAAATATGTGAAATTACATTAAAAAACAACTTTCGTTGGATCTAAAAATCTATGCAATAATGTTTATATAGCCATTGAATCTAGCTAATCGCATCGCATACATGTATGGGTATAGGCCCCGCTCCATAATGTTTCTTCGATTGTGATATCACGATGCGATCAGTCATAGTCACATATCGCGATAGCCCCGAGCCATTTTAAGGACTCTGTTGTGGTTGTCGATTGCGATTTTCCGATTAGATTTGGACCATTGATCAACCAGATCTGATGGCAATTGTGCATTCATTGCTCAAGTCTCTGCTGCTCTGTTTTTCACTGCGTTCTAGTTTTTTTCGCCTCCCAATAGTTTTTTTCCACCTATTTGAAGGTTCCCCTTATGTGATGGTTTTGATCTTGTGAAATATTTTAAGAAGATTTTGAAGACTTAAAGAGTGTTTTGGATCTATTTGGATTAGCACCTCAGGGCTAACATAGCTTATGGCCAAAGTGGAGCAAGAGGAGATGTGGTTGTCAGAGCTAAAACAGGGGACATTTATGCAAAAAATAGCAGCCCCCTACCTCAGGGGTGAACAAGACCCATGACGGGCCATAAAAATGGGAGCGCATGGATTAATGGTCCAACCCCAGGTCAGTGGGACCTAATGCGACCAGCAGTGTGGCCTTATTGGAGGGGCTTAAACCGTTGGTGGAGTTAGGCCTTGTAATCTTTGCCTCCAATGTGGTTGAATGCACCAATGTGACAAAGTTTTTTGGAACTAGCGGATGAATGGCTGAATTTATGGTTATACAAACTCTCTTGTTGAGTGGGATTGTAGGCCAGGTTTATATTTTGGTTCTGGGTTCAGGGCCCTCAAGCCAACTTAGAGTCGAATTGTGGGATGACTAGGCATAAAATTTGGGAAAAAATTGTAACAAGCATAACTTACTCAAGGTTTGGACAAATGAGTTGTAGAAAGAATGTTACGGGTGAAACCACCCTAGTTATTTGGGTTGAGAACCCCAATAGAGCAGAGGGCAAACCTCAACAAGAAATTCTCAAACAATCATAAAAAATCCTTATTCTACTAAATCATGTAGGAGTGTCCTTACCCAGATGTCCTTCATTTGGGTAGATCCCGTAGGGTGCAAACCCTCATCTTCTCCCAATGTTCTTGAAACCTAAAAATTATTCAAATGGAACATACACAACAGTAGAAACATAAAGCATATACATGATGTTAACTTTAAATCATATAAATAAATGACTGATTATACATCAATATAAGATTCATAAACGAATTACAACATAATTTTGATGCATAAACACATTTCATATCGGAAACAGAACAACATTAATTTTATTGAAGTAAGTTATAAATAAGGTGGATAAATACGACCTGAGTCCTTCTCCGGCTCTAAGCGAAGCTGTCGCCTAGATCTGTTCTTTCTCGGCCTTCAGCAATCTTCCTCCATCACCAATACAAGGATATCTCAAGCAAGATTGGGGATATCTATAATCAAGGAAACAATGGTTTCCTGAAGCTTTGGGGAGTGTAGGAGGCACAAGGATTCTTCAGACTTGATCAGGGATAATCTCACTATAGTATCAATATCTCACCCTTTCTCCATTAAGGCCTTCCCATGGAGGTTTATTTATACCTCTCCAAATTAGTTTTTTTAGTTGGGAAACAGTTCGGCCACGGGAAATAGGAGGTGAGTAATAGGTAAAACCCATGAAATTCACCCGAAATTAATTAAATTTAATTTTTTTAAGTGTTCTAACATATGTACGCAGGTTGGATATATGTTGACCCATATCTACACGCTTTTGTCATAGGGCAAAGTAGTGTATATGGAATAAAACACTATTTTTGGATTGGACCAAGTCTCAAAGGAAGGGTTGCCCTAGGTCATAATCAGAGCATCTGATCTACCAAGATTGGTAAATGGTGCTATAACAGATTTCACCTAATATATGAGGTCAAAATGGGTAAATGATGGCCAAAATGTATTAAGTGTATGGAAGGAAGTATGCCGAGACTAAGGAGGAGTTCAACAGAATTTAGCCTGCCAAGCCATCGAAAGAGATCAGAAAGAAACTGTTATCTGAGGTGGGAATACCCATGCTTAGATATAGTAAAGCATGTCAACATGTCAAGTACTGTCGAGCCTCCATTTTTTCCAAATTTTCATGATTTAACATAATAATTTTATGCACGTACTAAGTGTCCATAATCATTATTATTCATTTTATGCATTATTAAGTTATCATTTAAAGGCATTTAGAGCTGACATTTGTTGATCTTTGAACTCTTTTTATTTTGTTAATTTAATATGAAAATGTCATTAACATCAAACTCTTTTACGACAGGTGCTAACATTCCTACAGTAGCAGTTCCTATACTAGTTGTGCCTGCACTAGCTCTGCCTGCACCAACATGCATCCACCAACATGCCTACACTAATTTGGGGCTTTCATGCTTTGACACATCTCTAGGGAAATGAAAGAGGTTTCTGTTAAAAATATTTTTTTAACACTTCCACATAAGATAAGATAAACCCAGGTCATACGAATTTATGTTTAGGCAATAATTAATGCCTCAGCCCCAAATTCGCAGTAGTTTCCAAACTGCCAACATCCATGTCGTTTTCCATGCAGGAGAAGGTGAATAGAGAAATTTTGGAACATGGGTTTTGGTCCCAGTATAGCAAGTTGATAAAACCTCAAACAGATTTCTAAAATTCATAATGGTATAAAATTTACATAAGGTCTTTAAGGAAGTTTTCTAAAAATAGAATGTTTTTCCAGAATTTTAGCATCTCAGATTTCAAATAGTCATTTTTGGGCATGCTTTCCGAGGTAATGGATCCGAAGCAGAAAATTATGAGAGAGGTTATTGTTGAAAATATAACAAGCTAGACTTACTCCAAACAATTTTCCAAATTTCATAACGGTTAAGGAGATACACAGAGTTCTTTGGAGGCATTTTGTTTAAAAAACCGATTTTTCCAGAATTGTAGAAAACGACCAAATTTGGGAAATTCTTACCAGATCTTCATTTCTTCAATGGGTAAATGGTTGTAATAATATTCTATTGATGAATATCAGTTTGGATTCAATCCCCATGTTATTTTCTAAAGAAACTATCATGTAAAAACCAATATAAAAGAGAGGAGCTACGTAGGTGTGCGGAGGATGGCAATTTGTATTTTGTAATTGTATTTCTGTTGCAAAATAGGGAATTAGATCTTGTTGTGTAGGGAAGGAGGAGCTGCAAAATAGTGGGATGCTCCCTGGAGGGGACCATTGGAGTCATCATCGCATTGTTTAATGAATTTGTAACAAGACTTCTGAAATGAATTTCTTTGATGCTAAATTCTGAATTCTAGTTTCTACTTTGAAATGTGTTTATTTGGAAAACACTTCTGAGTAATTTTGTTTCTCTATAACTTTCTAATATTATGATTTAAATTGTTGCAAGGGCAACGAGCTGGATGGTTGGGCCCAGTAGCCAGTCCGTTGCCCCAAATATTTTAAATTTCTTTCGCTGCATTTTAGTTTGCTTGGTGTGAGTCTGATTTTAGATAATTTCTCAATTTCATTTCATAGCTCTTCTTTCACTCATTTCATTTTCAATTTCATTCTAATAGCTTTATTTTACTTCTTTGGCTATTAATGTTTAATATCAATGCCCTTGGATGTATTTTGTTAAAGGCTAAACAAAAGTAAACGGTGAATGTTTTAACTGCGTCTCTTATTTACTCTTACAAAGATTTACCCTCATCTCATTGCTGCATAACAAAGTTTATTTCCAAAATGTAATGGTGAAATAATTGCTAATCAAGAATTCTAGTTAACTTAACTTAACATGTATTCATGATTGCCTTTGAATATTATATGACACAGATTCCTTTACTTTTGCAGAAAAAACATTATTCCTGCACTTTTGCAAAGAAACATTTATTCATGCACTTTTGCAAGCAGATGTTAGGATCAACATAAGGGAATATTGTGAATCATTTTGACAAAACACTCACATAATTCTTCATTATAATTAAATGATGCATATATTATAAGGAAGTATTTAATAAGATCAGGCCAAATAACATGAATTATATATTGGTTCTCATTGCATATTTCTCTAACAGTGAAAGTATTGAATCGTCTTTAAGAGAAGTAGTGCATTATTATCTTGATTCTTCTCAAAGCATTCAATTATTTCCTTAGATTAGTTGGAATGAAGTTGTTGTGTGATTTCTAGTTTAATTTCATGTTTATAACATAGCAATAATGTTTTAAGAGGTTTCACATTCTTTATTCCTTGAATCACATTCTTTTGAACGAGGCCTATGTTCCCTTGTCCCCTGGACAACTGAGGAAAACTTACTGCAAGAGTTAACTCAACCCAGAAGAGGAGCCAAAAGTAGATTCCTGGAGTGTTTTTACTTTGCTTTGAAGATTCTTGTTTATTTTTCTTGAATGATGCTCCTTTTGAATTTCTTGCAAGATCTTTGTTTCTATTTAACAGATCCCTGAGGTCGTATTTTGGCATATATTGTGCTACGCCTCTAAGTTTACTTACCCGGATTGACAAATTAAATGTTGGTGTAAATCTTGCATTTATATGGCCCGACATTTTGGCGACATTGCTGGGGAGGTGCTCAGGGCATTGACCTTGATGATCTGCCGCATTTGGTTTTTTCCTCCACCTAGTTTCTCTTGCAATTTTATGTTCTTTGAATTTATTTCTTTTTTTGCACTGTTTCTTTAAGGTTTCTAATTTTCTTTAATGTTGTAAGAACCCCTCCACCCACCCTACACATATATATACACCATTCACATGCTAACGAATGTACGAGTTGTCCTATGAAATACAAGAAAATGGTATTTTAAGGAATCATCTAATGAGGAATTTTTATGCTGCCACAGAGACATACGATTCATCCAATGAAGAATTAACAATTGAAGAATTTAATATTTTTATTCAACATAAAAATGATATCATTAAATCTTTAATTTCAAAATTGGATGATTTGTAGGAAGAGTGAGAGAAGGATGAAAACCCACCGCTTATCTTTTGTGCCAACTATAGAAAGAAACACCTCCTTGGAAAGTGTCCACTTAGTAGCGTGAAAATTTGCAAAATTTTTGAAGAGGATCATCTAACGGAACATTTCCCAGCACTACCAAGATTACTGCAGGTACCCAGGAAATTAAGGAATAGAATCGACTACCAGGCATAACTCAAAACCCCTTATCATTTGATACTTGGAATAATGTTTATTTTCTTGAGCAAGTTTCTCAACATGTTTATAATCCTGTAATTTCATGGCAAACTTTTAATCCACCTCCAATCGAATATCCTACTTCATGGCCACAGTGGACCTCTCCTTGGTCCTCATCCTGAAGCTAGATATCACCATGGCCTTAGGAATCATTTGGATCCTTATCTCTAGGGCAATCTCCCATGGAAATTCAATCATATGAACACCAACAAAAACCGTAATTTCTTGGAAATGCACCATTAAGTTATCCTCCCTCATGGTCTCAGCAGCATGTGCAACCTTACCGTATCCTTAATCCATACCCTTCCCCTTATCCTAATCCTTACCCTACTCCTTATCCTTACCCATACCCTAGCTCTCATTCAAACCTTAATATGTACCCTAACCATAGTCCATACCCTCATCCAAACCCTAGCCTTAGTCCAAGCATTAACCAAAAACATAGCCCAAACCATATCATAAACCCTAATCTAAACCATGAGGTTGCATAATAGTTGGAACCACCTATTCTTCCGGTTGATTCCCATGTTGAAAAAATACTACATCTTCCATGTTTGGAAAGGGAATGAATTTGGAAACGTCTCCCATTACTGCTAGACATTCACCCTAGGAAGTTATCATTCAAAGACCAGAGGAGAAATATTTCATTGGAACTTGTTCTCAAAATGTTGTTGAAGCTCAAAACCCTAGAATCTCTCTCAACCATTCTTGTCAATTTGAAAATCAAATATTTGAGTCTGAAGTTGAGGGATTTATCATTTGTCTTTCACTAGAATCTTTGTGCCTCTATGAGAGTGACTATCAAACTGTGGAAGACTTGCATTAGTTGGAGAATCATACATGTGTGGATTTCATTGAATCTTGGTTTTGAGCAGTCATCAAGCCACCTTATTTACTCATCATTCAGAAACTCTTGGTACCATATCAATTGAAGCAATTGGTTTCTCATGCTATGGTATGTCTTGAAGTCTATTCTTTAAAACTAAGTGTGAGTATAATCAACATTTTGTTGCACACTTGGTTGCATTGGAAGTCCTCCTATACTTAAAAGGGAGTCTTTTGCGTCTTAGGGTAGAGTAGGCTAGAAGAATAATAAATGCCATGAATAAAGTTGTTACAACAATGCAATTGGGGTTTTGAATTTCAAAGCATAGCCACTGAAACTGTTATTAATCCACATCAGTTCTTAACACACACATTTGTGACAAATCTTGTTGAGTATGATTCACTCTAATACCTCATGATTTTTCAAAAGTAATGATGATTAACCAGTCTAATGCAGTTGTCATAAGAGATATATATTTTTAGTTTCCTTGAGAAGGTACTATTAGAGAGCCCCCTATGGTGGACCACTCTTGTAAAGATCATAATAAGCTATTAATGAGAATGCTAGCATTATTAACTTAAAGAATCTTTTAGTCATTATCTGGGATATTTTTAATAAGTCTTTAAGGTAGAGGAACTAGCCAATAATGATTAGTCATTAAAAACTTTTCATGCCATCCCGTACTCTTAAGGAGTAGATCTGTCTCCCGACTTATTAAGTAACCTTTAAGGTTTTCACAATCAAAATTTATAAAATATTTAGGGGAGGATATGAGGTCTCGTGATGATCCGACCTACCATGATCATGAGACCTAACATGCATGACATTACTGCTGCTGGTCACCAAGCCAAAGTAATGGCTTTCAGCTTAAAAGCTGGAAGATGGGAGGTCTCATCATGAGCCGACCTATTAATCTGTGTTCTTTTTTTTTGAGTGGCATTGCCATCAACTGGTTACCAAGCCAGACAGTGGCCTTCATCTAATTTTTAAAATTAAATAAGATAACTCTGAATCCATATATATATTAAGTGGGACATAGGCATTTCACTGGGTTAAAATACATCGTTGCAGAGGTTCTAGACACTTGCGGGCAGCAGGACCATGTATGTGGTATTAAAATTAATTGTGTACTATGATTTACTTGCTTATATTTATCTTTCCCTAAAACTCATCATTTTACTTCTTGGATAATGGTTTTAAGATGCCTTGAGTTCTATCTTTCAAAAATTAGGAATCTTTAATGATTTGGTTCCCTTAGTGGAGGTAATTCTTTGTATTATATTAAGGAGAAATTTACTTTTGCATCTGCATGACAACAAATTTAGAGTGTTCGATTTGCTTATCAGTCCAAGAAGGTGTCATTTTGTTCTAGTTTTATCTCCCTTTTCTGGTATCATAACTCACTTAATTTTTTTATGGTATTTAGAGTGATGGATTACTCAACGATGATTACTCACTAGGTGTTGATGGAAAACAATTTCTATTGATTGTGGTTGCCTCTAAATAAGTACTATGTAAGGTAGGTACAAGATTGTTGTATTAGGTGAAGGAATATTATGGTAATTTTATTGAAATTGCGTCGTTTAAACAAAGATTTGATTTTTATCGTGATTGCTAATAAGACTCTGGACAAAAATAAGAGATCTAAAATCTATGAAAAGAAGGGAATTCAATTGAAACAAGACAGCTAGTATGTGATGTCTATCATAAAGGTGCACTATTCCTTTTCCATAATGTATGGTACAAAGCGTTGCTTTCCTATACTTGATCTTGTTGCAATTTTATCATTTTTGCACTCGAACTTTCATAAGTGTTGTAACATGGTTTTAGCTGTCATGGTAATAAAAATGTTGCAGACATGATGAATACTTTAAATGATGACATGCCATGATATCTTCATATTTCCTTGCTAAGATTTTTTTCTGACACTTTTGTTGGAAAGAATAATTTGATCTTTAAAACATTTACCGTGCCTTCTTCCATGCTTTCATGGTTCTATGGTTTGGCTTGCATGAGCACATGCAATAAGGGCAGCATGGGGGAGTGTTGAGCCTCCATTTTGTCCAAATTTTTATGATTTAACATAATAATTTTATGCCTGTACTAAGTGTATAATCATTATTATTCGTTTTACGCATTATTAACTTATCATTTATAGGCATTTAGAGATGACAATTGTTGATCTATGAACTCCTCTTGTTTTGCTAATTTCATATGAAAATGTCATTAATGTCAAACTCTTTTGTGGCAGGTGCTAACATTCCTATAGTAGCAGTTCCTATACTAGTTGTGTCTGCACTAACTCTGTCTCCACCAACGTGCCTCCACCAACATGCCTGCACTAATTTGGGGCTTTCATGCATTGACACATCTCTAGGGAAATATGAAAGAGGTTTTTGTTTAAAACATTGTGTGAAAACTTCCACATAAGCTAAGATAAACCCAAGTCATACGGATTTATGTTTAGGCAATAATTAATGCCTTAGCCCCAAATTCGCAGCAGTTTCCAAACTGCCAGCGTCCTCCTCGTTTTTCATGCAAGAGAAGGTGAATAGAGCAAATATGAAACATGGGTTTTGCTCCCAGTATAGAAAGTTAACAAAACCTCAAACTGATTTCTAAAATTCGTAATGGTCTAAAAGTTACATAATAGTCTTTGAGGCAGCTATCTAAAAATAGACTTTTTTCCTAGAATTTTAGCATCTCAGATTTCAAATAGTCATTTTAGGGCGCGCTTTCTAAGGTAATGGATTTGAACCAGAAACTTATGAGAGAGGTTATTTTTTTAAATATAACAAGCTAGATTTCCTCCAAACATTTTTCCAAAATTCGTAATGGTTAAGGAGATACACAGAGTGCTTTGGAGGCATTTTGTTAAAAGAACCAATTTTTCTAGAATTGTAGAAAATGGCCAAAATTGAGAAATTCATGCCAAATCTTCATTCCTTAAATGGGTAAATGGTTGTACTAAATTATATTGATTAATATCAGTTGGGATTCAATCCCCATGTTATTTTCTAAAGAAACTATCATGTAAAAACCAATATAAAAGAGAGGGGCTACGTAGGTGTGAGGAGGATGGCAGTTTGTATTTTGTAAATTGTATTTCAGTTGCAGAAGAGGGAATTAGATCTTGTTGTGCAGGGAAGGAGGGGCCGCGCACCAGTGGGATGATCCTTGGAGGGTACCATTGCAGCCAGCACACCATTTTCTAATGAATTTGTAACAAGACTTATGAAATGAATTTCTTTGACATTAAATTCTTAATTCTGGTTTCCAGTTTGAAATGTGTTTATTTGGCAATCGCTTCTAAGTAATTTTATTTCTCTATAATGTTCTAATATTGTGATTTAAATTTCTGCAAGGGCAACGAGTTGGATGGTTGGGCCCACCAGCCAGTCCATTGCCCCAAACCTCTTAACTTTCTTTTGTTGCATTTTAGTTTGCTTGGTGTGAGTGTGATCTTAGATAATTTCACAATTTCATTTCATAGCTCTTCTTTCAGTCATTTCATTTTCAATTTCATTCCAAAAGCTTTATTTTACTACTCTAGTTATTCAAGTTTAATATCAATGCTTTTGGATGTATTTTGATAAAGGCTGAACTAAAGTAAATGGTGAATGTTTTAACTGCATCTCTTATTTATTCTTACAAAGATTTACCCTGATCTCATTGCTGCATAACAAAGTTTATCTCCAGAATGTAATGGTGAAATAATTGTTGATCAAGAATTTTGGTTAACTTAACATAACATGTATTGATGATTGCCTTTGAATATTATATGACACAGATTCTTGTACTTTTACAGAAAAAACATTTATTCTTGCACTTTTGCAAAGAAACATTTATTCCTGCACTTTTGCAAGTAGATGTAAGGATCAGCATAAGGGAATATTGTGAATCTTGTTAACAAAATGCTCACATAATTCTTCATTATAATTGAATGTTGCATATATTATAAGGAAGTACTTAATAAGATCAGGCCAAATAACACAAATTATATATTGGTTCTCATTGCATATTTCTCTAACAGTTAAAGTATTGAATTCTATTTAAGAGAAGGAGTGCATTATTATCTTCATTCTTCTTAAATAATTCAGTTATTTCCTTAGATTAGTTGGAATGAAGTTGTTGTGTGATTTCTAGTTTAATTGCATGTTTGCAACATAGTAATAATGTTTTAAGAGGTTTCACATTCTTTATTTCTTGAATCACATTATTTTGAATGGGGCCTACATTCCCTTGTCCCCTGGACAACTGAGGAAGATTTACTGTAGGACTGAACTCAACCCAGAAGAGGAGCTAGAAGTAGATTCCCGGAGTGTGTTTACTTTTCTTTGAAGAGTCTTGTTTATTTTTATTGAATGATGCTCCTTTTGAATTTCTTGCAAGATCTTAGTTTTTATTTAACAGATCCCTGAGGTTGTATTCTAGCATATATTGTGCTAAGCCTCTACGTTTACTTACTCGGATTGACAAATTAAATGTTGGTGTAAATCTTTCATTTATACCACCTGACAAGTAGAGAAGTGGATCCAACATGCATACAAGTATAAAGGAATTGGAAATACATAATGGATCATCTGATCATAATCAAGAAAATAAATGTTTGAATATCACATATAAAGAGTTGATCAATGATGCTGAAGTATGAAGCTGATCACTGAAGCCAAGAAACTGATCCAAATAGTACCAAGTGAACATGATGTAATAAATGGTACTACATCGCAACTTAGGTGCCAGCATATAAGATGTCATTGTAAGGAACTACAACATATAATGTGGATGGTGTCAACTAGCAGAAACAAGAGCAACTAAAAAGTGAACCAAGACATGCTGATGCAAACCTGAGGTCTTCACCGACTTTCATGGTACATTTCTACACAATGGTAATGAATGATCCGAATTCGACTATGTGAGAAATTGTTTGATTGTCAATCATTGATGTATACAGTTAACAAACATGAGACTACTCACTCATAATGATGATGAGATTCAAGGTACCAAGTATAATATAACAAGTGTGAATAAATGAGCTGTAGTTGAACACTTGAAAGAATCTATCAATCAGGAGACAATGATCTTTTCCCATTGTCGATAGTGAAGCAATCTGCCAATGATGACTGCAAACCCTAAGGTACTGCCAAATGGACTCTGGATCCCTTTCCTAGAGCAATGAGATGAATTCAATGGAAAAAGATCCATTAGAAGGAAGGCATTAAGGCATACTTCATCAATCTAGTGCGAGTGTAACTTGTAGGCCAATAATGTGGAAGGAATCAAATGAACAAAGATGTAGTAAGCCAACCGAAACATGTTTTCGGCGTACACAAGATGTGGCTAGCACATGATAGAAACCCTCTAAACCAACCAATAATGGAATATGACAAAGAGGCATGGAATCCTCCAATAGTGTCAGATGGAAACCAAGGCACTGCATGAATCCCAATGTGTGATAATGAAAGCTGATGTCGAACGCAAGCGAAACCACCCAGTCAAAGACCCATGATACTGGTCGATGCTTAGCACAAGATGACCTATCAATAATGAAAATAAGGATAGGGTGTGACACTAGATCTTCCCTCAGAGCAATTTGTCGTAGCTGATAAGGACAAGACCCACCAGGAAGAAGTCAATGGAGACCTTCTCAAACTGGCATGAGAAAAGGACCAATAAAATTGATGTGATAATGAACATGACACTGACAACCAAGGATGGACGACGAAAAAATAGGTCAAGAGATACCGCAGAGAGGCCGACTTAGATTTACTTCCCTTGAACAAATGCATGTCTCAATTGTGACTACAAGGTAGCGTATGATAACTTTGTATACTTTTCTCATGCAGGAGCCACAAGTAAACTCTCCATATGATTGGAAGAGGTAACCAATCGTAGGAGGAATGACTCGATAAGAAGGTTAAGGCTCTCCTAAGTCAAACTAAATCCCACCCAAATGGAGGAAAGACTTTCCTTTTAGTGCTTTGTTCAAGGGAGACACGACTGACTCTAGCTGTCATCAAAATATGGAAATAATGTCCTGTTCCTGCCCTTTTTTTTGGATTATATATCTTTTTATCTTTTTATTTTATATGAAGCTTGAAAGAGAATAAAAGAATGCTATAGTACAATGGAAAGAACGAGTGTTGAAAAATCAGATGCTCTAGTGCCTGGGAGTGGAACATTCCTATGCTCAATGCAAGGTGGCAAAACTGGTCAAGGACACTCAAAGGGATGTTCTTTCAACGGGTATAAGGGTGTGTCAAGTTACAAAGGCTAAGTGATTGAAAAATTGATTTGGCATAAGACATGGTCGATAAGTGGCCTAAACACGAGTCCAGTTGAAGCTAGATCAATGCCAAAAGGTGCAAGTAGTCAATATGCAATGCAACAGTACAACTCAACACAAAGTTGCCTCTAAGGTATAAGGCTAGAAAGTGGCGCAGAAGAATGAGAATGAGTCTTTGATGCACAAGTCATGGCGGGACTAAAGAGGACTCTTGAGCCTACTCAATATAGCAACATGGGTAGCCAATGTCAGTGAGGATCTAAATAATATGCCCATGTAAAGGTTAGATCTACCATCGCATCATGATTTTTAAAGTCGATGAGTGAAAATTATTTGCAAATCAAGATACAGTGGGGTCAACCCTATGGCTAACATATCGCAGTATGGAGGCTAGTATGCAAAATGCAGCGGAAAGTAGTATTCTCTAACCTATGTGCCAGTAAGAAAACGATACCTGTCGTGACAGGTCTGCGGTCATGGGACCAAAATCATGTGAAGAAGTATCCAAAATTTCCTGAAAAGACAAATCATTCTTGACACTCCAAGCCACAAGGTCAAAAAGCCCATAAGACAAAAACCAATTTTTGGAAAATAATTTTTATTTTTCAGCCTATATAAGGAATTTTGGACTCACAGTTTTTTCATTTGTGTTTTGAGCGTGGAACTGTGAAGACCAACCCAAACAAGCTTCCTCCGACCAATTGAACCATTCAAATCACTCCAAAACTTCGAGGTAACCCTTATATCCTGCTTGTAATTTTTTGTGATACTTTTGAAATGCTTTTTTCAAGTTTTGACTGTAGGAAAATTTGTCAAAAATTTCAACTCTACGTACACGCAGGTTGAATATAGGTAACCTGTGTATACAAAGGCCCTACACATGACTATGTTAAAAGGAAACCCTTGTGTGCACGAGCAAAAACTTTAAAACATAAATCTAACGATTTGAAGCATTTTTTTGGGTTGGATGACCATCACCTGGCGAGAAAGAGAGCATAGTTTTATTGATAATCAAGTAATGGAGGACCAAAATGCTTTGGATGCTTTAAGACGTTGTGGCTTGCTAAAATTCTTTAAGATGCCAAATATGAAAGCCAACACACGATTTCTTGAGCTTTTGATTCATTACTGGAGTGCAGAGGATGAGGCACTCATGATCAATTAGATGCCCCTAATAATTGAGATCGAAGACATATACTTTATTACTGGTCTTTCTTGAAGGGGAGAGGTCGTGCATTCAATTGGAAGGACGAGGGGTAGTCTTACCGTAGAAGAATATGTCCACATATACTGTCCCGGTCATCTTAAAAGATTGGAAGTCAGATTCCAATCAAACACGTAGAGAGCTTGTCCTTGAAGATTTTACTATTTACCATTGCCAGGGTAAATGGCTTTGCTGCTTTACATTAGGCCTCCCAAGTATCTATGAGCCTAGCAGTGGAATGTCTCACCACAATGTTTGATTGGTGCACACCTCTACTGACCAATATGAAGAACCAACTGACCTCCATTCAGAATGGTCAAACAAAGAATTTTGGATATGGCACAATCTTATGCTCATGCTTCTTTGAGAAAGTACCTGAGCTTCGACCCAAGGTATTATGGACAATCAGTAGCCCTAGAGATCCATGAATAGGTAGGAGGATTGACGTGATGAAATGCCTTGGGGGTGGTGATTTGCCCAAGAAGACTTTTGATGATGCGTTTTTCGCATGGTGGGATCAACAGGTCATCGGAGTTGATGACTACCCCTATGTCAAGGTGGATTTTCAAGGAGATCTAGATTTAGTGTTACCACCGAATGCAACATGGGGTGCCATAGGTAACAATTTTTTTATTTTTAAGATTTTTTTAGATCTTTTTGGTTTTTTTTTATGAACTAAAAAATATTTTTGATGAGACAAGACGCTTACAAAATATATTTATCATGTTTCAAATGTGGGACCAGTGAGCCCTAATAGATTTCCCAGACATAGGTGTCATGGGAGAGATGCCGAAGGGGCTGCAGATGAGACAGAGAGAGTTGTTCATGCAGTTTAGGGGAACTTGGTGAGCCTGACTCACCAAGTACGCATGATAGACAAAGAGGATATTCCCGAGGAGATACAACGTCACGTGGTAGGAGTACCACGAGACTGGGTACAACTATTCCGACATGTAGCCAATGTTGTTGTTTATTTTCTGGATGCTCGTCCTGAGCCAGCTAGATAGATGATCAGATATTTTTATGATTGGACATGATGATGGGCATAAGCCCATATTTTGTAGGGAATTTTGTCCCAAACTTTTATATATTATTTTGCACACAAACACTCTATCTATATACAAGCAATTTTTATGATATATTCAGATGGAATTTTTATTATTTTTTATGTTTTTTAATTTGATGCATGATTTATATGCCAATCTAATGCTTGATTAGAAATAGAATCTGCTAATGAATTTTCTAATCATAGACTATGGACATATGTGATATAAACAAATGATCGTTGCAACAATATCACTCTCAAAATTGGCGATATAAATAGGGATCTCATACCCAATAATTGTTGTTTAGCTGAGATAACACCAGTTGTGAGTCTAAATAATCCACTAATGAATCAATAACAAGAGATATTGCTCTGGATAGAAAATTACTAACGGTAGTATATTCGGAAATATTATTTGAAGTAGGACCAACGCATACTCCTCTCGAAACCATCAACTAGCCATATGGATAATAAATCACCCAAGTCGCAGAAGCAAGGTTTTGTGTATGCCTACTCGCACCATCGATGAATCCTAGATATACTTGATCGTCCATCAAACCTGCCCAATGTAAATAAAAAATATCAACATCAATGAAACCACTAGATAGATATGTACAAACATACAATATATAGAAACAAGCAAGTGCTTGGCCAAAGCCTAAGAAAATTACTTCTTAAGGTAGAGCCCATTTCTGGGCTCCACCTACTTGTTTCCTTCAAATTCAATTAATTCATAAGTCCCATTTTTCAAAATGTACTTGACTATAAGGGATTGTACCAAATAGATTTAAACTTGCCTGCCCCTAGGGCATATTTGTCTTGATCATAGACTAGGACAAGGTCACCTTCAAAAAAATTCTAAGGGCGGACAACTTTATTGTATTGAGTTTTTACCCTATTTTTGTGGGATTCGTTTATTATGGCAGCATCTCAACGTTGCTCATCAAGATGCTCCAAATGAATGAGGCATTCCTCAAGACCAAAAGTCTCTGGAAGAATTTCAACAACTAGCTTAAGAGAATGAATTTCACATTCAATAACAAAGATAGATTCCAACCCGTAAACTAGATGAAAAGGAGTAAAACCAGTAGCAGTCTGAACTAATGTTTAGTATGCCCAAAGTGCCAGATACAACATGATGTGCCAATTGGATCGAGCTTTGTCAATTGTCCTTTGCAGGATGATTTTAAGTGTCTTGTTCACAGCTTCAACCTACCCATTAGCCTGAGGATAATATGGATATGAATTCTCCTACTGGAAACCCAACTTAAGAGCCAATTTGAACATCAGTTGATTTTGGAAATGACTGCCATGGTCATTGACAATCTCTTTAGGGATACCAAATCATGAAATAACCTGATTGAAGAGAAACAAGGCCACTTTTACACTATTTTTTTTTAAAGTAGGCATGGCCTCAGCCCACTTTGTAAAGTAGTCAATGGCCATAATGATGTACTTGTGATTCCATGCCGAACGTGGATTACAAGTTGTAAAATCAATGCCCCACTTCGTGAAAGGACCGATGGTGATAATAAGGAAAGGCGGAGTTGGATGAGCATGCATTTTCTGAGTATAGGCTTGACAAGGATGGCATCTTTTGACCACTTCAATATAATCTTTGAAAATCGAGGGCCAAAAGTAGCCTACTCGCAAATTTTTTTGGGTTGTTTCATGCCCCAATAGATGACCACCACAAAATGTACTGTGACAATCATTAAGCATTGACTCAGCTTCTTCCAAATTCAAACAACGCTTAAGGATTGAATCAATCCTACGAAGATATACAGTGTCACCTATAATAACATAATTCTTAGTGAGATCACACAACTTTCTACACTCATCTTTGGAGAAAACAGGTGGAAACTTTGAATTCTAGAGATATATAATGATATCTACATACCAAGGACCTTGTGAGAAAATGAGAAATAAATGTTCAACGAGAAAAATTTCCTCGTGAATAATTTTTTCCTCATGAGGTAGCTCTCATATCAACTCTACAAATACTAAAGATTTCTTTGATTTAGCCGACAGGAATTCGAGATTGAATTCTTGAAAAACAATAATCCGTCTATTATATTTACCCTCGATCACTTGCCTAATGAGGACAAACTGAAATCGATTGACGACTGCTAAGACAAACATTTTTTGAAGTAGAATGTACTACCGAAGCCACTGGACAACATGGACCACTGCCAAAGACAATTTCTTGATTGGAGAATAGCATAGCTCAGGACCTACCAAGCCTCGAATTAGGTGGTAGATTACATGCTCACAGAAAGCATCATCTTCCTAAACCAGAACCATACCAATGGTTGATTCAGCTACAACGAGATACGAAAGCAAGTCTCTGCTATAATCTGGTCGACTCAATAATGTAGCAAAATCTAATGATTTTCACAAAGAATCAAAAGATTGTTGCGCGAAATCATCCCATAAAAATGGGACTCCTTTCTTAAGCAAACGCATAAATCCTTTTGTAATCTCGTCATAATTTGTTGTGAATCTCCTCAAGAAATTTTCCTTTCCTTGGAGACTTTGAAGTTGATGAATAAAAGACGGGGGAGGCAAATAAAGTATTGCCTCAAACTTGAAGGGATCAACACGAATCCCCTATGTCGATAAGGTGAATCCTAACAGCCGACCGGATGTGACGTCGAAAATGCACTTATTTGGATTTAACTAAATTTTATAAAAATGACACCATTCAAATATCAACTGAAGGTGTTTAGGATGATCAATTATCAAGAACGAGAAGCTATATCATCTAGATATGCTTCGATGACATGTTTGATTTCGTGAAAAGCATATGACATGGCCCACTAAAAAGTGGCTCCAACATTCTTAAGGCCAAAAGGCATATTTTTGTATGCAAAAGTACCTCAAGGACAAATAAAGGTTGTATTGTGTTGATCTTCTGGATGGATAGTAATTTGATTGTAACCAAAGAATCCATCCATGAACAAAAAAATTTCATTAGTTGCACATTCATCAATAATTTGATCGATAAAGGGTGTGGCGTGATTGTCTTTCAGACAAGCGTTATCTAGGTCCCTAAAGTCAATACATACTCGGATCATTCCTTGCTTTTTATCTACTGGGACTAGATTAGAGACCCATTTAGTCAGAGGAATGGGGTATATAAAGCCCGCCTTGAGCAGCTTTTCAACTTCAACTTTAATAGCTACTGCTTTTCTGGGATTGACCAGTCAATGGTTTTTGACAAATAGGTTTAGCATTTTTGTATGTCTTGATCTCATGCTAGACTATAGATGGATCTATTCTAGGCATTTCCTCATAAGACCAAGCAAACACATCACGAAACTCTTTGAAGAGATTGGTGTAAACTTGAATTTCTTTAGGGGAACAGTCAGCTCCCTTGAAGACATTTTCGATTATGTTACGATTCCTAGAGATGTTCATATGTACAACTCGTGAGATGATAGACATATTACTTTTGGTAGAAAATTGTGCTGGTGCCAAAGGGTTTAAAACTGTATGAACATCACTAGTAGATGGACTGGACAAACTTGACTCAATTTCTTGCAAATGAGGGAGGAAATATGAACAATGATGTAAATCATCCCATGGTCTATCGACACCCATCATTCCTTCTCAAATTGTTTCCTCAGATGGTAAGGTTGTATCTAAGCAATCTGGAGTTGAAGTTGAATCGAGGGTCCATGCCAAAGCCACATCTCCATCTAACTCCTTTGATGAGAAAGGAGTAGGATGGGAGTCTGCAGAGTTAACAATAGATTGATAAGAAATTTCTTCTATAGAGATAGGGCATGCCATTCCACCTACCTACCTTCCATCTAATGTGGTGGTAGATGAGGGTCAAGGCCAAGGGTCCAAGAAAAATCAGTTCAAAAGAACTCTCTTAGAAAAGGTCCCCTGGAGGATGAAATAGCATTGATTCTAGATGAGGGAGCAGGGAGATCAAAACTACCCACTAAAGTAGAGTACATCCCAATTCCTAAATTCTCAATAGGTTGCCTGGGATTGTCCACTAATGGAACAATAGAGTCAGAGGATGTGTGATAATCACTCGGAGAATAATCCATCTAATCAAGTTTTACAATCCTTCCCTCATGAGGAAAATAAAGGATGTGAAATAATGATGAAACTATGGCATCCATCTCGTAAATCTAATTCCTTCCTAAGAGGATGTTGTAATTGAGGTTCACATCGACAATTTCTACCTCAATATTTACCACCTTTCCCCCAACACAAATTGGAAAGTCTGGAATAATCCTATGCTTCCTATGAGAATGTCCATCAAATGTTGTCAATAGAGACAGTGAAGGAACAACTTGAGGTGATCCAATGGCCTTCCAACATGACATGGAGATCTCACATGTGGAAGCTCCCTCATATATAATTGTTTCAAATATGTTAGTCTTTCGATATGTATACTTTATCTAGAAAGCCACATGATGGGGAATTCTCTTTTTGATGTTTGACATATCAAAAGTGAGCAGAAGAGAATTTTTTGGATCTACTGCTCTGATTTCCGAGAGAAAAGCGCTCCTCTGAGTAGGGCATGATTGGAGTATCTCTAATGCTGACACAGGGCAGGGACTCTGAGCCATATCTTCTACAATGGAGTAGTTCTGGGCTACCCTAGCATTAGGGTTAATGGTCGAGCACTCTGTGTAGCCTTTCGACATCCGAGGTATAGACTCAACATAGGCCTCTCAATATGGAGTGGCTCTGAGGCATCCGAAGTAGACTTAGCCTTAGATGATTCTGATTCATCGTGATCATGTGATCACGTGGCAACATTGATATGTGAGCTCATCATATAAACATTTGATGAATTGTCCCCTTCTTGGTTGCCCCTTGTAGGGGTAACAGCATTAGAATTTGCGTAGGCAAGTAATTGTTGCCCTTGCGAAAAAGGTTTAGTGAGAATAGCTCGGGAGCTATAAGACCCCTGCTACACTAATAAGCATTGAGCATCTTGGATTTTAGGGCAGACATGAGCCAAATGATCCCCATTTCATAACTTGCATGGAAATTTTACCTTTTTCTTGGAATCTTTCTTACCCTCTATGACATCATTGTTGGGTTTGTTCACATTGCCCTTCCCATCCTGGTTCTTCTTCCTACCTCATCCTTTTTTCTTTCCATCGGATTTTTGATTTCACTTGGTGTTAGAAGTTTGGACGACACTTATAGACATAGGTTGAGAAGGTGTAGATGTGGATGGTGATGCCTGCATAGAGGAAGCAGTTTGTAAAGACAACTGTTGCAATTGATTTAGCAGGTTAACCGTGTTTACATCAATTGATCCGACTAGCTTGTTTGCATGGGGACCTAGCTTCAGTTTGGCTATATCCACCTTGGATCTTGGAGCATTAGGTATAATTTTTTGAAGAACTCTAGATCGATAATAGATCAGTTCTAACTGCTGGGCCCTAAAAATAACCTGCTTTTCAGTGAAAACATCGGAGAGGGACAAGTCCTTAGAGATATGAGGTTGTAACGATTTAAGAAACCGTTCGAGCAAGAATTATTGTGGGATATAGGCTTTGGTGAGCCTCTTCCTTCTCCTCCATTCCTGAATATGATTGGAAATGTGAGTCGCCTAATCTTATTGGAAATTAGCAAGAAGCTCGGTTTCAGCATCATATCAGACAGGAAATTGAAAATGGTTCAAAAAGATAGTAGCCAAATCACCAAAAGAAGTGAAGGCGCCCCCTAGTAGCTCTATGTACCACTTAGCCGCATTTCCAGTTAGGGTACGTTGAAATAATCTCAACCTGATTGAATCGTCTATCAGGGAGTTGGATGAACACCATAAGTGGAAGGTGGTTATGTGGTCACCCAGATCTTCGCTTGTCTTCCCTCGAATTTTGGGATATCAGGGGAAGTTTGGTTGGGAGCGGAGGCCAAATCGGGTTATACCTAATTGAATCATTAGTCAATTTAGTGAGATTTGACAAGCTTAACATTGCCAAAAAAGGGAGTCATGGCAAAACCTCAGGATTCCACTCAGTGTGGGTGTAACTCCCAATGTTCTGAAAAGAATGACCTGGATTTGTGAAGGCATCAGGTTGTTGGAAATAATTCATAGACCCAACTAAACCATAAGGAGCCCCTTGTGATCTAGAAAAATTCGAAGTTTGACCAACTCCTACCGAAAATCCTCTGTAACTAGTAACATTACCCCCTAAATAAGTGTTAAAAGGAGCAGAAATCTCCGAATAAGGATTCCATGCATTAGCATAGGGAGAAAGGTTTTGAAAATAATTGACAGAAGAATACGGAATATTCTCATGTTGGCCGAAATAATATTGATTCTTGGCTCATAACCCACTAACTGTAGGGTTTATCCAACTTTGAAATGGATTATAACCTTGACGTGAAAAGGAAAAGGGAATGGATCCCACAATTGGGTTGGAATGTGGTATATGACCACCCCTAAATGAGGAACCTGAAAAGAAGTTGATCCACTCACCATGGATGTGGAGGCAATTGATGAAATACTCAATGGAACCGACAAATTGCACTGGTTGGCATTCCAAAAGGGAAAAAACCAATGTGAGAGGCAACAGCTTGATAACTTCCACTCGATGATGCAATGGAAGTAGAACCAAATATAACAATGTTAGGAGTAACAGAAGGTATATAAATTATTCCTCCTCCTTGTACAAATACAAGAGTTTGCATACTCGTAGCACTAGTCATGGATGCCATGCTTCCAGTAGTGGTCATCAAAGGAATAGATTGATGTAAACCTGGGCTCGAAGGCCTATTGGTCAGAGTTCAGATGTATAATAAAACGTTTGGATGATCATGAGGAAGAGGAGACTTAAGAGCTGCAATAGTCTCTTAAATCTCTTCAACCTCGATGTTATCTTCTAACTGAAATAGGACTCAAGAAATAACTATAGTGTTCCTCTCTAACTCTCTACCTGTACCAGGTCTATCTTGTGAATAAATGACTCCAACCAGAGGATCAATCTCCGATGCACCTGCTGCCCCTGGTTGAAAACCACTAGCAGTATTTCTCCTACACCTTCGATGAGAAGGCTCAAGACTCATAGGTGATAGCCCACTAAGTCTCCTAGACTGATGAGCTAGTTGATCAGCCACTTTAAATTATTATTAAGAAATCTACTTAAAGACTCAATTTCTTTTTGTAAAGCTAGGCCAACTAGGAGAAATGAGCACTCTCTAAAAGTCCCTAAAGATAGAAGCAACCAAATAACATTCAATTATTTCTGCTCCGGGTGATTAGGACCAGACACCAAAATACAAGAAAGCCAAAATCAAGGGCCTTACGAAAATAAAATGGGGTAAGTATGCCCCAGGCATACTAGCAAAGGTATCAGAGAGAGTTACGCTGACCTCCAAAAAACAGCCTTAGCCGGTGAAGGCACCCAAGCTTCACAATGGTACCATCCAGAAGTACCGCTGAATGTGAGGCAACTTCAGGTTCAGGTGCCATAGGATTCCCCTCTATAGCCACCTATGTGATCCCTAGGAAAGGTAACTATGGATAGCAACTCGTATCAAAATCCGGGCAGAACAGTCATGAGGCGGGATCCAACAAGTTGGAGAAGGGGTATCTCTCTTCCTTGTCTTCGCTCTGCCTCGTGCTTAACTCCCAGTCATGGAGCTTCCCTGGTCTTTCTAATGATATTGGGTTTCACTCTTTATTCAACTTCTACGTTTTGTAATTTGAGTGGTCTTGGAGAGTTAACTCTCCACTCACCTAATCCAAGGCCCTAATGAACCTAAACTTGCTGGTACTTTTTTTATGACAACAATAAAAGTTATAGTTCATTTTATTAATCGTTTGATTTTAAATAGATGTTCTTTAAGTCAAGGGGAATTACGAGAGTGAAACTAATGATGTTTTTATGACGCAAAAGAAATCAATAGAAAACGAACTATATGAATGCAGTCATTTTATTTGATGAAGAGTGATCTCTACTTGGGTTCTATGAAAACTTATATATAAGAAAAATATTTTTCTTTTCTTTTTTGAAACAATCCACACACACCCAAAAACTAAAGGAACTAAGAATGCCTTAAAATGCAAACTAACCTAATGCAAATTACAACGATGATGCAAGATCTTAAACAACACTCATAAGAAAATTCAATTCTTTATAGAGACAATAAGCCAACTTAAAGGGAGAGGGCAAAATATTGAACACAAATCTCTCTTCAAAGGAAGTGGAACAAATCGCAAAAGATCTCAATTCGCTTTTCAACACTAAAACCAAAGAAACCGAAAACCAAAAACTTGGAAAAGGAAAAAAAAAACAAAGTTTTTTTTTGAACTTCTTCTTTTAAAGGGAACAAAATAACTTTTCGAGGTCACAAAAGTACTACTAAAACTCAGAAGATCAATAAAAGCAAAAGGAGTCTTTCAATCTCGCAAGTTATAAATTCGAAAATGAATAAAACTTGAACAAGAAAGGCTATGAACTTTTACAAACTGACCCAAGTAGTAGAAAAATATTTCAACAAACTGACAAAAAGGTCAAGAAAGAAATACTTTCAAACTTGTCAAAAAGACTCTCAAAAAGCAAGAAAAGCAACAAGGCCACCAAATAAGGGAAAGAAAAGCAAAGGATTTGAAATCCGGGTTAGAAACGAAATTGAAAACAATTTTTTGTTCTGGAAGACCAGAACAACCAAGAACTTTAGAACGAAGCCTTGAACCCAAGATACAAACTACAAACTTGCTTAAGAAGAAATCCTAGGCCAAATATTTTCAGTGAGAAGGAGATTTTTGAAAAATAAAGCTTGCAGGAAAAATGAATTCTCCAGATAGCAAATGACCATACAACAGCATAAACCACTAGGCAAAAGACCTAAGTGGGTAGGAAGGTGTGAAAAAACAATCTAAAAAATTGCATACGCGACTATGTAAAGACACAGAAGCATGCACAGGCGTTTCTAATATAGGAAACTCGCATATACGTGAGTTTGATTTAAATAACCCTGCGTGTATACACTACTATAATAAAAGAAAACAACATATACAAATCTTTATTAGGAAAAGCAAAAGTCGAGGTCTGATCAAGAAGATTAGACTCGATGCCTAGTATACTAATGGACCAAAAAATAATGTAAAAGCAAGCAATAAAGAAAGTGAACCCTGATTGAGAACAAACAACCCAAACCAATAATAATAAGATTGTTATCCCTAGTGGAGTCGCCAATTTTGTTATGGGAGAAACCACCCTAGCGCTTTGGGTTGAGAACCCCAACAGAGAAGAGGGCAAACCTCAACAAGAAATGCTCAAACAATGATAAAAAATCCTTATTCTACTAAATCATGTAGGGGTGTCCTTACCTGAATGTCCTTTGTTTGGGTAGATCCCACAGGGTGCAAACCCTCAGCTTCTCCCGATGTTCTTGAAACCTAAAAATTATTCAAATGGAACATACATGATAGTAGAAAAATAAAGCATATACATGATGTTAACTTTAAATCATATAAATGAATGACTAATTATACATCAATATAAGAATCATAAATTAATTACAACATAATTTTGTTGCATAAACAAATTTCATATCGGAAATAGAACAACATTCCTTTTATTGAAGTAAGCTATAAATAAGGTGGAGAAATACGACCTGATTCCTTCTCCGGCTCGACAGGGAACCATCCTCCAGATCTATCCTTTCCTGGCCTTCAACAATCTTCCTCCATGACCAATACAAGGATATCTCAAGCAAGATGGGGGATATCTATAATCAAGGAAACAAGGGTTTCCTGAAGCTTTGGGGAGTGGAGGAGGCATAGGGATTCTTCAGAATTGATAAGGGATAATCTCACTATAGTATCAATATCTCATCCTTTCTCCCTTAAGGCCTTCCCATGGAGGTTTATTTATACCTCTCCAAATTATTTTTTTCAGTTGGGAAACAGTTGGGCCACAGGAAATAAGAAGTGAGTAATAGGTAAAAACCGTGAACTCCACCCGAAATTAAGGATTTTTTAAAAGTGTTTTAACATATGTACGCGGGTTGGATATATGCTGACCCTTGTTTACATGCTTTTATCATAAGGAAAAGTAGCATATAGGAAATATACACTGTTTTTTTAGATTTTGGACCAAGTCTGGTCGGAAGGGTTGCCCTAGGCAATAATCAATGCACTAGATCTACCAAGAGTGGGAAATTGTGCTATAACAAAGAACCTGTGTGGGGGTTTTTGACCATGCTAGATCCATTCGAGACATGAATTTTGTTCTTTGAGAATTATAAGGCCATGTAAACACACTTTTGTGCACTTAATGAAAGAGGCCCCACATTGGAAGTGGGATAAGGAGATGCATCCCAGGAGAGCAGTGAACTCCTCTACCACGTTGTGTTATGTGTGTCTTTTTTGCAGTAAAAGTTGGTTAAAATTCACTTGTTTTATGCGTTTAGTAAATTGATCATCTACCCAAAAAATATAATTTTCACTTGAAAATTGTAGCAAATCTAACTCTATGATATTCCACTGTGGCTGCTGCAAAAAATAATAATGTAACAAAAAATCTAATAATCAGAATTAGATTTAGAAAAAATTGAATAACTGTAGAACAAGGGTTGAAACCAAAAATAAAAATTTATTAATACAAGAAAGGACAGTAGTAGTTCCAGGATTAGGCCCAAGATCACTAGAATTCAAATGCCTCGTAGCTAACTCAGGCAATAAGTTAAGGTTGAACCACAAAAGTATCCATTAAATTATAATGAGTAAATTACAAGGAATGTCGGTAAAAATTTATAACATAGATCAAAATGTTTATAGCTTGAACTAAACTACTGAGGTTCAATCCTCATTTTTATATTACAAGTGAGTCTATTTCCAAATAGAAAAGTGATTATGAGAATCTAAAGATTCTCAAGATGCTTTATTCAAATTAAAAAATCTCCAATTTTTCCCTAGAATAGCAGGGCCAAGATCTCTTCTCGAAGTGATCCATCCATGATAGAATTAAATCTCGTTTAATTGGTTATAATTAACCTAAACAACTCCTCGTAATCCATTCTTTCTCTAGTATTCCAGGGAACAATATCCAATATCAAATATCCCTCCTCAATTAACCATTCAAAACGTATGTAAACAATGCCTTTCGTGATTTAAATCGATTCATTAAAGAGAAAAAGTAATGAAAAGCCATTTACTCCTTTATAGAGTCTATATCACACAAATTATCGTATTCTACATAGAAAAATCTTAGAAAACTAATATAAAGATAAGAAAACAAAGCAAGAAAATGTATCAATTTCTAAGCCAAACATCACCCCCAACTTACCTATTTGCATGACCTCATGCAAAAAATTTATTGACATGAAAAGTAGTTATAGAATAGGCTGGGTAAGGATTTGCTCCATAATGACGAAATATGTTTCTACTCTGGATTTATTTAAAATCAACACACTTACCTACATTGATCAAGTCATATTTAGATTTGTAATCAGCTTGAGGACACCAGATTATGTGACATATGTATCTTCACCCTATCCATTTAGGAACTTCTTGCAACAAAAAATGAGCATAATAATGTGCCTTTCTCATTGAAGACTGGATATTCTGAAATGTAAAAGGTTCTCTAATTTTAATTTAACCGGATGATTAATGTTATCTCTGCTTGGCTCCTCGGAAAGATTCAACCATGATGTCTCCCAAGTACTCCAGCCTTGAATGTATAAAATCATTGTCAATGGGTGCCAAATCATTAACAACATCAAATTGTTCCATAAACCTCTTATGATAGATAAGCGTATGCAAAGGGATCTGTGGCTCTCCTCTTTGAAATATCTTATAGGCTTTAGCCCACTTTCTCTAATTTCTAGAAAATGATATAAAAGCTTGAAACTGCACATCACCTATAAAAGGAACAGATTTCTCATCTACTTTCTCTTCTAGGAAGAAGTTGTCCATGTATAGTTCGCACAAAAAGTACTTTCTATTATCATCCTGCTTATGAAAATAATTAACAAAATTTGAAACGTTGTCAATTCATATGGTTTCCCTGACCGAATGGCCTCTAATTTAAGCAATAGATACCATTCTAACATAAATAAAGAATAATTTCTTGCTAGAGACATCCATGATAGAGCATCATAATATATAGAATAGGATTCTTTAATTTGTTCTATGGCCTTTTCAGGCCGACCTTTGAGAGACTAAACATTTTTCTTAGCTACTATCATCTTGGCATAAGTTTTGTCCTCCGTAACTTCCAATGCCTTCAACTTTTGAAGCAACTCTTGATGCTCCTTAGAAAGTACAACCTCTTTCTGATATCACGTTAAAGATTCTCGTTGTTCCTCCATTTTTTTATTCAAAATGTGAATGGTGTCTTCCACAATTAAAGGAGTATATATGAACACATGTTTTGTCTGTGCACCTCTCACAATGAGGGTAAGTGAATCCTTTTAGGTCCCTACTACAATAGTATAAACAATAATATTTAATGTTTGAGTTTCCATAGCAAAGCTAACAACAAATTCTTCAAATTTAGTTTGAGTTTCATTCTCCCATAATTGCTTCTTCTTATCATTTCTCCTCTGATGATGCCTTTGGGACTTACTATCCCATAACCATTTATTTATTTTTCATAACATCCTTAGTAGCTTACTGTTCTATTTTCTAAACAACTATGATTCTTTACTCGTCTTTATTTTCCTTTTATCCTTCAGTCCTCTATTAATATTTTTTGTAAATGTTTTGGCTTGAGTAACTAGAGAAGAGGAAAAGGAAACAACAGTTGTGGCATTAGGTCTTTCAATCATCATATACTTGGTGGACTCAAATTTCTGATCGATTATAGGTTACAGATGGTCTCTTTCAACTTGGGTTTTGATTGGAAAGTCAATATTGGCTTCTTTTTCCATGTTTTCGAAGGAGATTGCAAAGCTACTTATTGAGGGGAGGAGGATTCCAGGATAGTTGCAACAGAATATGAAAATTTTTCTTGAAGAAAAGTATTCTTAGTTTCTCCTAAGGGTTATAAAATGAAATTGGCTATGGAATTAGGAGGAGAGGTTGGATAATTAGGTGGTGTGTTTTTTTCAGAAGGATTTCCTGAGAAACTTGCATCTTTTTCGAAATTCACAGAATTCATAAAATTTTCCAATCCTTCCAAAACTTGGGTTGGCTCAATTTTTTTCTCTTGAGGAGAATACTCTTGATGGGTTTCCTCTATATCAATAAATTCTCGAGGTCCTCTTTCCTCCAAGGACTGTTTAGAGGATTCTATAGAATTTCGTGAATTAGCCAACCTAGCTGATCTTCCCCTTTTTCTAGGTAGGGAGGCCAAGAGGTAAGACATTCTTTTCTCTGCCCTAGTTATTTGTTGGGGGGATGGTATTTGTGATTTTTCCTGTGAGGTACCTTCTACTATAAATTTTCCATTTTGTTTAGCCTCCTCATTCTCTTCTGGCTGCTCATTATTAGGTAAGATGTTTCCAAAATATTCAATGGGTTCTTCAGTTTCTAGTGGAACCAAAGGATTTCCTAAGAACTCTTCCCAGATCAATTATGCTCAATTAAAACCTATAAAAACTATTAATTTTATCATCCCATGGTTAATCACGACTGAGGCTTGGTCCTTATATATTTTGTGTCTTAAAGCAGTTTCATGCAATAACGAATTCGCAAAATAAGGAAACTTTAAGATTACCTCTGTCTCAACACATCCATTAACTTCAAATTTCATCCTATTACCACATCGTACTCACAATTGCATGTAACATACCTTTGGATGAGCCTTTCTAATTAGTTCCATGGCTCTGTAAATGAGGCATGATTGTACCCTTTTCCCTTCCTTATCAGTTCCTCTTGAGGGTTCACAAACAGGGACACTGCGCTCTATAGCGGAGTATGTATTTCAGACCTCTTCTTGCCTTCTATGGAAAGGCATGTCCCTTCTTCCAAAACATATTCATATACATGTATTTGTCTTCCCTTTACCATTGTTATTCTATTGCTCAAATTCGTTGTAAATTCCAAGGCAACTTCGTTATCAAAGCCTTGCAGCCAAAGGAAATAGTTTGAGAATCCTACCTGGTCCACAATACCACATGCTTGCTCAGAGATCCACAATTAGGAAGGTTCACTATGCACCAAATGGCTGCCCATTTCGATTGTTCCATAGGGACCAATTTGGAGCTAGAAACAATAAAGTTCAGCAGATGCAAGGACAAAAATGCTGCACAAAGTATAAAATTCTAACAACCATAACATGAAATGATGTTAAAGAGTTTTTAAGCATCCAATTATGTCTTTAACCTTTCACCCCCCACCCCCCGATGAAATTAGAGGTCGCCAACGACCTTCCATCATGCATTTAATTTGTTAATGTAGTTGACATGACTAATCATATAAGAATATATTAAATAGACATACTGGAGCAACTGTAAAAAATTTGAAATAGCGGGCGAGGAGTGCGATGTAATTATTGGATGCATTAATCATAAATCATGCTAACATGACTAGGCATTTATGGCACCCAAAGTATTAAAGTGGGGCAAGAGTATGTGGGGATATTTTGAACCCTGAACATGGATAAGACAATTTTTTTCTGAAATATTACCCTTTGAGAAAAAGAAAATAAATTTATAATTGACTTGGTAGCTCTTAGAAAAAAATATTACATCTTTGATATGTGAAATTAAAATTAATCGTTCATACATACCCATAATTACCACTTTCCAAGGAAAAATTTAATAAGTTTCCATAGTAGTTCAACGATTTATCATTATTATTGTTAAGAGAGAGTAAAATAACTAATTTTAGATGGTAATATCAAATGTACTTCAATTCCATAGGAATATCCTCGCTCCCAACATGTTTCCATAGCCTCAATAGAGTTTCCTTTTAACCCATTGACATGCTAGTATCCCATTCTACTAGAAACGATTCATAAATTTATTTTTTTATTGTCGACAAAAGGTCATTTTTTTGGTGTGGTGACCAGTTGATAACAATGCCATTCACTATAGTTGATGAGACATACAAGTTGGCTCGTGATGAGATCTCCTGTACTTCAACCCAAAAATCGATCGCCATTACCCTCACTTGGTAATCAGAGTGGTAATGTTACCTCATTAAGTCATATGATCATGGTAGCTTGGCTCGTGATGAGATCTCCTATCCTTTGTCTTATTCTCTTCTTCTATTTTTATTTATTTATTATTATTTTTTTCTCGTTTTTTTATGAGGTCAATAGGGTGGATCATATACTCTTTAAGAGTTAGGGATGGTGTAAAAGTATTGTAATAATTAACGTTTTATCTTTCGATTTTTCTTCCGAAAAATTATATTTCAATGAGGTCAAATAAATATAAGAATATAAAAGGAAATAAAAAATCCTCTAGTGTTGATTGAATAAACGCATTATAAATATCTTTATGTATTTACAATATCAGGGTTGTTAGGGAGTGGTTGGCACATAGAGCGGGAAACACAAGAGGGAATTGATCTACTGCATGTTGCTCCCATGGATGCCTCTGCAACCCACTGCTTCAACATGCACGGTGCCTAGAGAGGTTGCCCAAGACGGGTAGAATCAAACCATGGTGCTCTGATCTACACCTTGATCCCTTCCGCACCCACACCTACGATGCATCTCGGCTATGGTGGTTGGGGGGTTGCAAATTGGGGAATAGCCAAAGACGGCACAACATCCATGCCCATCGCAGAATGGGAAAGGTAAACCATCTACAGTTTTGCACCGAAATGCTTGCCGATCTGAGCAAAAGTAGATGGGAGACAAAGAATGGGGTTTTAGATGCTGTCAATTTCGGATCTGCAGATCTATACACTGGATCTACTGTTATAGGCCAAAGAAGGAAGCTGAATGTAGCTGGGTTGTTCTCTCCCACCATGGAACAACAAAATCTCTCAGATCAGGCTTTGATCTCACTGATCCGGCTCATGCTCGACAAACAAGCCAAGACAAAGCCGCTCTGAAGCTTGGGACTGAGGTATGCTTCCAGAACAGAGATACGTGGGGGTATAGCCATCAAAACAAGCACGAGGATAGCCTGCAACTGGAGAGCATATTTCTCACTACCTCTGTGGCAATTGCAGAACCTGGTGTAGACGAAGTCCCATTAGAAATGGGGAAGGACCCTTGGATGAATTCCTGGCCCCTGAACGTTAGTTCGGACTCCGATGAGCTAAACCCTAACTACTTCCAAATCTTTATAAAGCCCCCTTCTGGGAAATCAACCCTGATCTGGGTTCATCCTTCAGACAATGTGACACATCTGAAGATTAACATTTCCAACCATATTGGCTACCCGGATAATCAACAACATTTTCTATTTGAGGGAAGATCGCTACAGGATCACAGAGCTATCAAGGATTACAACATCAAGTCAGGATCTACCATAATTTTCAACATGAGGCTACGAGGAGGTGCAGCAACCAGTAGCCCACCTAAACAATTAGAAGGAGGCAGTGGTTCCCAAACAAAACACAACCCAGATTCACATCAGTAGCACAAAGGCCAAGGAATATCTTACAAGAATGTTTTACAAGGGGGAAAATCTTCTACAACAACTCCAAAGTAGGCCAGAACAGAACCCAGCCCATATATAGTGGAGCAGCTGCACTATACACCTGAACTAACAATAGAAACAACAGAAACTGAGGAGGTACGTAACAGTAATGAAAAGCAAGCCATCATTTGTCGATTCAATGGTTTTTGGCCAAAACCCATGGACCTGTTCCATTGGATTCTTACAAGATGGTCCCTAAATTGTGAGATTTTCCTCTGCTCCAAGGGGTTTTTTATAGTCAAATTTCAATCAATAGAGGTCAAGGACCTCATGATTCAGGAGGGACCGTGGTTCTGGGGATCTTCAGGACTCTTTATCACTCCTTGGTTCCCGGAGTTTGGTGCATCTACATAGCCTCCCTATAAATTTTTGGGACCAAAAGATTCTTGCGTGCATAGGCAATACCATTGGCAGATATATTAAAATGGACACACAAAGTGTGGAGGATAGAATTTTTACTTTCGCACGCATCTGTGTGGAAGTGGATCTTAGTAAAGGATTACCGGACTGCATACAGCTGAAGCATAAAGATCGCAGCTAGATGCAAACATTAGATTATGAAAACACAACATTCAGGTGCAGAATATGTCGGAAAACTAGGCACTTACAAAATGCCTGCCCTGAATACAAAAAACACAGCCAAAGAAGGAAGAAATACGGTAAACAACAAAAGGGCTGGTAATTCTCCCCACCTGATCCTGAGGAGGAGGAAGATGGTGAGGAGGAAATGCCCACCCTGAATGAGAACAACCAAGTAGAAACTCAGAAGAAATCTTCACACGTGCCTATGGAACTGCATCCGGAAAAGACTTCAAATATAATGGAAATCAGTGGAACCAAAAGGCAGCATACATCAGACACCTCTGACTCCGACAAGGAAAACCCTCGACCTGGCGATGAAAACCCACTTCAACTTGTTCCCACTGTTCCTACCCAAGGATAGTGGTGCAAGGTAGAGAAGAAAAAGTGGAGGAAAACTTGATTCCCCCGATATTTCCATCTCTGTGCTTCTGGCATGGACCACTTTTACTCAGTTCCTACTGTTTATTTTCTTTTTTGTTTTGACTGTTTCAGAGCTCTCTGCGTAGAGCAGTACTTATATTTATAGATTCTCTATGTTATTTTCTCCAAAAGCCTTAACTGGCGAACACAGTTTTGACTGGGCAAGAAAGACAGGCTATGCCTGAATATTGTATATGCTATGCATCTGCAAAATGTAGTTTCTTTATTAATAAAGAAAGTGTGACTTTTTCTACGGGAAAAAAAAAATATTAGGGTTGTTAAAGTTTTAGGAGTTTTAGAAGTCTATTAAAAATTTCCTATAAAACATTCTCCTATGGCAATCATTTGGGTGAACTTATTATCTCACCTTGATATCAAATAAGAGCTTCAAAATGAAACTAAAATAGTAACTATTTATAAAAAAACAACTACAGCTAGAATGCAACAATCATGAGTAAGGTAATAGTAGTTGTGACTAAGTGAACAACAACTCTGTCTAAGGAAAAATCAATCGTGACCAAGGGAACATCAGCTGTGACTAAGGAAAAAACAACTGTGACTAAGGAAACATCAACCATGACTAAGGAAACAACAGCTGTGACTAAGGGAACAACAACTGTGACTAAGGGAACAACAATTGTGACTAAGAGAACAACAATTGTGGCCAATGGAATAACATATATGATTAAGGGAACAAAAACTATGACTAAGGGAGAAACAACTGTGACTAAGGGAACAACAATCACAGCGAAGGGAACCATAGTTGTGTTTAAGGGAATAGAACTACCCCATTTTTCTTAAAAAATGTAGCTTGAGTTAGAAACTTTCACTAAAAGTATGTACGTTATGTACATAATGGAAGAAATTTCAAAAAAATCCTTTAGCTAGCTATGGATGTGGGGTTACCTACCCAAACAGCTATAACTTGCAGGTTGGAATCATTACTTACCTCGTGAAAAAAATTCTCCCATGTTAATTGTTGGTGATACAGGTTGATATGGTGTCCATTGGTAAGGAAAGAGATGCCAAAACCATCAAGCATAGTAAGCCCCATCGTACCATTTTCATAAACTTTGGTGACCTTGTATGGTCCCAACCATCTTGTTTGGAGCTTCCCTAGGAAGTCTTGAAATTTGGAATCATATAAAACCACCCAATCGCCCTTCTGAAAAGTTTTCTTCTTGATGAAATGATCATGCCATTTGGCCTTTGCTACTAAATAATAGTTGTATGTTACAAGGCCAATAGGCACATTTCGTCAAGTTCATTAAGTTCTTACGGGCATTATTGTTTCTCCTCTTTAAAATCCAATTTGACTTCCCTTGCGGTTTTGAGAGACTTAATTTCAAACTCTATCTGAAAATGGGCTCCTTACCAAAAGAAGGCTAGTACGGTGAATAGCCAGTAGTGTTGCACCATGTTTTTTGATAGGCCCATAAGGCCTCAGGGAGTTTGGCAGCCCAGTTCTATCGGCGTGCAGATACTGTTTTGGTTAAAATTTCCTCCAAAACTTTATTTTTTCTTTCCACCTATATATTTTCTTGAGGGCGGTAAGGGGAAGTAATTATATATTTAATGCGATATTTCAGCAAGGTAGCAGATTTTTTTTGGGCAATGATCTGTGATCCCACATCTGTCATGATATCTCTAGGAAATACATATCACACAAATAACTCAAAAAATAAGTTAATAACTGCCTCTTTTGTAGCCTTTGAGAGAGCTACTCCCTCCACCCATTTAGTTACACAGTTTATCTAAACTAGAATATACACCTTCTAATTTGATGGTGGGTTGAAGGGGCCAACAAAATCTAATGCCCATCTTTCAAAGGGTTCGAGTACAATTTGTGGCTACAGGGGCATTTCATCAGATTGAATGGGGTGACCCATCCTCTTAGAGCTATCACAATTATGGACATGTTTCCTTTCATCCCTGAATATTTTGGGTGAGTAATAGCCCACCTATAACAATTTATTCCTGGTTCCTTGATCAACAAAGTGCCGACCGCAGGGTTCATCATGGAAAGCATTAAGAATATTATAAAATTCATCTTCCCTGATGCATCTGTGGATTCAAGATTCATACCCTTTATGGAAAAGGTAACCATCAATTCAAGAGAGCCATGCACTAGATTCATCAATAAGCTTCTTTTCCCAGGACGGTAAATGTGCTGGTAGTTTTCCTACTACCAGGAAGTTGGCCACATCAGAATACCAGGGTGATTTAATTGTCATAAGAAATATATTTTCATTTGGAAATGGATCTTCCACAGCTAAAGAATCAGCCACTATCGAAACTGTGGATAGAAAATCCCTGGTCGGTCCTTTATGGTAATATTGAGTTCCTGTAATAATAGTAACTAGAGAGTTATTCGACCATTAGTAACATGTTTCGTAGCTAAATATGTAATGGCATAAATATCAGTATATAAAAAGACTAGGTATCCTGTTATGTAGTGATGAAATTTATTGATAGTAAAAAAACAACTAAGAATTCTTTTTCCTTTGTTGTATAATTTATCTTTGTCGATGTAAGATTCTTACTGATATAATAGATGTCATAAGTCTTGTTTTCTTCTTCCTGTCCAAGTACATCTTCTATTGTTGTGTCTAATGCATCAGATGAAATGTGGAATGGTAAATTCTAGTTTGTCCCTCATAACACAGGGGCTATTGAGACCAAATTTTTAATATATGAAAAAGAAACCTCACACCTATGAGTCCATTCAAATTCCACATTTCCTGTTAATACATACAATGGTGCTACTATTTTTGAATTTTTTTTATAAAATGACGATAATAACCAAGATAGACAAGGAAACTACGCACCTCAGTTGGTGTACGAGGAGTAGGTAGCATAAGAATTTCCTCATCTTTTTTGAGTCTACTTGGTTGTCTCCAATAGAGATATAATTCCCTATAACTATGCATTATGCAATGATCATATGACACTTTTCATTACAAAGGCATAATATGGTAGCGATGCACCATTCAAGAAATTTTTCTATATTCTATAAGGCATGGTAAAATTCATTGCCATCAGGAGTGAAATCACCCATGTATAGTTCAAGGCCTATACTGATTAGGCTAGAAACAAATACTCAAGATTACCCTCTAGAAAGTGGTTGGTGCATTGCAGTGCCCAAATGGTAAAACCTAGTACACAAATTTTCACAGTGGATAGGTGAACGTGGTTTTATCCTGATCTTCCAGAGGAATTTGGATTTGATTATATCCACTAAAACCATCCAGGAAAGAGAAAAAATTATTTCCATCAAGACTGTCGAGGACCCGATCTACAAATGGAAGAGGAAAGTTTTTTTTTTGTAGCTTTATTCAATTATTTGTAATCCACACAAATTCTCCATTTTCCATTTTTATTAGGGACCACAACCAGCGGTGAAACCCACTCATTGTTAGAGATAGGATATATAAAATTAACATGAAGAATATTTTGTGACTCTTGTTTTATTATATCTCTGAGGTGTGGATTTAGTCTTCTTTGAGGTTGGTGAAAGGCACATGCGTATTTTTCTATATAAATTTGATGTATACAAAATTGAGGATCGATGCCTCTGATACCAAAATATTCCCAAGCAAAAGCCTGCATATATTTCTGGAGTATATGAATTAATGTGTTATGTTACAAATCATCTAGATTGGAATTAATGTTCAAAGTCTTATCGAGTTCAATTTCAATGGGAACACTATTATGAGCTGAAATTGTGGCTATATGATCATTATTCAAAATGTCGAGTGGATCTCCCTGAGCCTCATTGTCAAGCATAACTTTTAACATTTGACATGTTGGATTCCCAACAGTAGAAGGTTGGTTAATGAAGCCATTAATTTCATCATCCTCGGTTTTCATTTTAAAAATAAAAGCTTCATCAAGAGTGAGAGGAGAACACAAATTTTATTCTTGATATTTGGGAGGGAATGATTGATAATTGTTGACTAATAGGCTGGTTCTAGCGGGCAGATATAAGATGTGATTTTTAATAGTAGTCCCTTTTGCAATCATCATATTCCTAGTTCGACATCCTACATATGCATCTGTGATTTCCATCCATGGTCACCATAATATCAAAGAGTGTCCATCCAATATATTTCTAGGATTGATAACTAGAAAGTGCACTGGGTACTCCCAGGAATCTATAGAAATGATAATCTCAGCTAGAGTGCTTTCTGGTTTTACTATTGATCTGTCAACTAATTACAGCATAATGGAGGCCAGTTTCAATGTTGTTATCCCAAGGATCGCACAGGTTTCTAGAGTCAAATTTTTATTGCGGCTACTAAGTTCACCAAGGTATTTAGGAAGTTATGACCATGAATTTGAATAGTAACTACTAGGTTTCCAAGTTCATCCTATTTAATATGTATTTTCTTCCCTAAAATAAGATCTAAAAGTGTCCACAGAACATGGACTGTAGGAGAGTCTTTTGGTTTTATCCTAATATTTTTGACACAAATTTCTTTGATGGCTTTAACATAGATCAAGACATCCCGATAGCCTAGAGAAGAGGGATTTTAATTCATAAAAGTTTTAGTTCCCCTAAAAAATCGAAATTGGAATAGATCGGTGGTTTGATCATAGTAATTCTCTCAGGGAATCGAGGAGAAATGTTTGTAGTTTTAGTAGGCTCTTATTGTTTGGTTGACTTTTTAGGTTCCTTCTTTTCATTGAAAACTACTGTAGGAGAAGGGTGTTCTGCAAAAGGTGACTTTTCATTAGGATTTTCATTATCTTCATGCTCTCGATTTCCTTTACCATATTTAGGAAAGATAGTCCATCCAGTTCTCAGCCGCAGACCATTACATTCAAAGGAAGTAGAACCAAAATCTGAGTTTTCAAAAATCTCCAAATATTGGACGGTCTTGTTAATAAGATTAAGATTCGGCCCAGTAGGTAATTGAGGATGCAATGGAGGTGGAACATTTAGGGGAAATTTAAGTGGAGATTGAAATGGTGGTTATGACTGAGGAAATGTTTGGATAGATGGATTAATCAGTCCCATAATATTCTATGAGTTCTAAGACCACATTGGTCCCTCTGTAGATGAGCTTTCCCAACATGAATGGTATGATTTATTCAATGGGGTTTTCCATGAAGATGTAGGATAATGTTGATTCAGCCACAAGGGTCCATCGAATGGCTGATTTATCCTGGTTTGTACAAAGTATGGATGAGATTACCAAGTGGTATTAAAAGGTTGTTGGCCCTACCACCTTGATTGAAGAGTCTGTTGCTGAGCATATTGTCCATAATAAAATGGAGAAGGATCATGTATCATACCTGGAGGGTAAGTCTTCCACTGTCGTCGTTGTGCCATGAGATACACTGGCTCTAGGTCTTACTCAGTTTCCTTGAATACAATATTCAATCCAAGGAGTGAGGGAAAACATTCCATTTAGTGATATTTATCACAGATAGGACATATTTCAAATGTGTCCATTTGGCACTCTTTACAGTTGTGCTTCCTTCGAAAAGGAGGACATAAAATAACCATGGCCTACTTTTCATCACCCTATTTTTACTTTACCTATATGACATCCAACTATGTAGTTAATTGCTCAAAATATATGCTTTAAAATATTCTAAGAAGTTACCAACTTTTGCTCGAGTTACTCCTCCACCTACAGTTCTGCTAGTTTTGTTGAGAATATCTCGAATTCCATATTTGGTTCGTGTACTTCTTTGTGAGCACCTGATACAAAGTTTTATGATATCATCATATTTTTCTTTTGAAATATCACCCTATCTGATTAGATTAAGTGTTTCTATCCATTCATCTTTCATGCCCCTAATCAAAACAATTTTCAATACTTCTCTAGGTAGGGTAGTGTAAGGTGATCTTTGAAAATTATAGTGAAACCTTTCAACACATTCTTCCAAATTTTAATCTTCCTTTTACAACATTTCAAATATTTATTCTTTTAAATACTTGGATCGACAATACACTTCATCTCAATAAGGAAGGCTTTGTTCATTTGATTCGATTAGGTTATGGTACCAACTCTTATTCCCATGAACCAGCATAATAATACTCCCTTTAAGGTAGAAGTAAACAATTTCAATTTTTGAGGGTCAGTGGTATAGTCAAAACCTTGGAAAAAAAACATCAAACTCAAACATAAATGTGTCATGATCCTTAGAATCCATTCCATGGCAATTTGGAAGATTTTGTAATGGGATAGCCTTCATTGATGCATTGGCCTGTGGATCAAAAATAAGATATTCTATGGTTGAATTTTTTGCTCCTGGTGCTGCGTTTTTCCATCTAGTTAAAAATCCTCCAATAGTCCTCAGGAATTTCATGATCGGGAGGTACTATCTGGAAAGTGATACATTGGTTGGGTTTCAGAACTTGAGTAGGTCTCACAAGACTATTCAGATCCGGAACTTGAATTTCTTTCCTTACAAGAGGTGTTGCAAGAAATTCTATCTAAGAAATTTTTGGGTATGGATCACTCGTTTCACCTTCCCCCTCTCTTAAATTTCAATAATTCCCCTCACTTTTACTAGAAGGACTGATATGCCTAATAAATGTATCTTGAAAGTTTTTCTTAGATCCTACAATTTTGTCTTGAATCTCAGCGTGAGCAACGATGACCCTCCTACTCGAGGGGCAACAAGAGAACCCTTCCAAGATATTGTTCGAGGACCTACCAATGTTTGAGAATCTGATTTTCCAATGATGTTGTCTGTAAAGGTCATTATTCCAAGGCCAAGTTGACCTTGGGTTTTGGTGCTCTTTAAGATAAATTTTTTGTCTATAACTGTATGATTTGTAGTCCTAGGCATTTCATATTCATACATACTAAATGATATAAATGTATAGGCTGAGGGTAGGAACTGACAGAAGCATTTTACCTAGTGCACCCATAGGTTCTTACCTTCCATCTTTAATACCCAACCCTTCATACATACAACTAGCACTTCTTTGACAACCTCCCTCACAACAAAGCCAAAATGTTGGGGCACTTAGTTGTTCCTAAAGGACCAACTGACCTCTACACATTAAATCATCAACCCAAAGTTTCGTGTGTTTATTTCAACATTATCCACAAGATTTGTGCAAGACGCAATGCTAATATTATCTAATCTACATGATTCTAATGAAAGGTAAGGACATGTGAATAAATGGAACAACTCAGACTTATCAAAAGGAACAACTCACTCTACACTTCTAGAATTCAAACTTAACCAACCAAGACTGCTAAAAGAATCAAATAATTAAGCCTCCAACTAAATACAAAGTTGTTTCCTCAGAAACTGTGTCAACAAGAAAGGAACAACACTATGACTAGAATTTAATCTGTTGAAAGTAAGATCAAATCTTCAGAATTAACAAATCCACATTAATCACAAGAGACAACAATGAAAGATAACACTGAAAGAATGAATTGCAATAAATCTAACTTTATGGTATTCCACTAGGGTTGTTGCAAAACTCTAACAACAAATTTGATAATTGACAATTAGATCTAGAAAACAATTGAATAATTGTAGAACAAGGAATGAAAGAAAACCACAAATTTAATGATATGAGAGAGGAAAATATAAGTTCTAGGATTGGGCTCAATATTGCTTGAATTCAACTAGCTCGTCGGTAACTTAGCGCAATAAGTTAAGGTCAAACCATAAAAGTCTATATTAAGTTATAATGAGTAAATTACAAGGAATGCCTGTAAAAATGTATAACATAGATCAAAATGATTATAGCTTGAACTAAACTACTGAGGTTCAATTCCTCATTTTTATATTACAAGCGAGTCTATTTTCAAATAGGAAAGAGATCCTGAGAATCTGAAGATTCTCCAGATGCTTTATTCAAATTACAAAATCTCCAACGTTTGCCAGGAATAGCGGCTCCAAGATCTCTTCTCCAACTCATCCATCCATGATATAATTTGATCTCTTTTAAATGGCTATAGTTAATGTGAAAAGCTCCTCATAATCTGTTCTTTCTCAACTATTCTAGGGAACAACATCCAATATCAAATATCCCTGTTTAGTTAATGGTTCAAATCATAAGTAAACAATTCATTTCATGATTTAAATTGATTCATTAAAGAGATAAAGTAATAAAAATCCATTGACTCCTTTCTAGAATCTATATCACACAAATTATCACATTCTATGCACAAAAATATTTGATAACTAATATAAAGATAAAAAATAATATAAGAAAATGTATCAATTCTGAAGCCCAACACCTTTGTATAAGGTGTCTTGTTGACAAAGTCCTTTTAATCAAGTTTGAATCTATCGATTACATATTTATCAAGTTCCCTTTTACATAAAAATTTGACTTTATAATTACACATTCAACAAACTTAGACTATAATCCCCCTAACATTCAAACCATGTGGTTGAATGTGTGTGTATTACTTAATAAATTCGGTTTTATTAGACTTCATTGAGAATCTAATATACTATAGTTTAAGGATATTCACTAGGAAAACCTTAGGTGAACAAACATAGTTTGATTTTAGTAAGTGAAGGTTGGTTAATACATTATGTCTTAAAAAAAAAATTCCAAATGATTGAAGATGAAAAAATTAATTTTTTTAGCAAGACCCTTAATTTTGTGACAAATGGTAAGAAAGCTCAACTTCTCGAGGAAGTTGGTCCCAAAAATTTGTTATACACTCTTCACCAGGATATAAAAAGAAGTCATGGGTTAGAAGCATGGTATGATCAATTCAACACAAATTTGTAATCATCCTTCGACAATAAAGTTATTTGAGGGACCTGGGCACTAAGTAAGGCAACATCTAACAACACAACTATAAGAATTACTCATCTTTCAATACTTTTCTAGATATTGAGTTGTTGCTGCACATTGTTTTTAGTCTAGGAGTAACTTGGCAAGGTGTCCCACAATGCTTTATAGTGCATTTCAAGAAAGTGAAGGCATGCACATAGTTTTCATAGAAGAAACACTTTGAAGTTTCTTGGTTTTAAGTGTAATTAGGCTTAGTTGTTACAACATAGCTCTTTTAAAAATGTCATTGCATGGAACCCATTAGTAGGCCACTTGTTGAAGAAATTTTTTTGGTACAAAGTTTTGGCATCTCTGCAATGGAGCACCATGCAGAAAGGTCGGCCAATGATTGACGCATGGGAATGAAAAAATAAGGGAAGCGGTTAGGCTTAGTTTTTATGTTTTTCCCTTGGTAATAATTTTTTTTGCTGAAGCAAGAGAGGATCCTTCTATTTCAATAAACAAAAAGTAATGTTACAACATATACAAAAAAACTTGACTTCACCCTAGACTCTGGAAATATCAAGGGCATCCTGCCATAGATATGACCCTCCATTCTACAAGAAGTAAAGCTGACCTGTCAAACTTCGGTTAACCATTATGGTTTTTAACCCAAAGTCAAACTTTGCTAACCCTCACATCACTGTTACGAAAAGCCTGAAAAGACAAGCAGCCCCACCAAAAAGCACAGCCAAATCTGACCGTCGATTCTCTTTACAAAATTGAACGGTTTGGAGAAAAATCGCATAGCCAAGATGCTCGAACATTAAGGCGTGATGGAGGGTGGTATTCCTTACCACACCCTTGCCACGTGTTGAGATCTTAGTGGAATCGCTCTCAAAATTCCTGTTGGGTGTGGAACCTGATTATCTTCTATATCCAAAGGTATCGCCACATAGGACCCCAGTTCGAAATGGGGGCGGCAACGCCGCCCGTAAAATATTCGCTGCAGGGGGGGTCCAGGGGGGGCGGCTGCGACCTTTGGGAGCCCCCCCCTGGCGGGGTGTTTCGGAGGCAGCGCCCCCGAAGCTAAAAACAGCTGTAAAATTGCCTTGTAAAAGTATAGTAATTTCTAGTCAATCTAGCCCGTTCATTAGGCGGATGATCTGACGGTAGAACTTATGTTTAGTTTAGGGTTTTTTGCCTTAGAAGGCACCCCCTCTCTTTGTATGAGGGTATTGTATTTGAGGCTGCGTGATAGATGTGTATTCTGTGAGCGAGAAATAGAGAGGTGAGGCTGTGAGAGAAAACAGAGGATATACAGCGGATTTGCTGTAGGTTGTGTCTCTTCATTTTGCTGAAATGATAGAAAGAAAGGACTGGCTGTTCGAGGTGGACGTAGACCAAACTGGGTGAACCACGTATATCTGTGTCTCTCTTGTTTTGTGCGTTTTCTGTGTTTATATTTCTGCAATATTATATGTGTTTTATTGCTCTGTAATATATAATTTTATAACAATTCCCATACCACTTACCATTCAAAAGCCCCGCAATCACCTAGAAACTGCTTAAAGCCTGGTTTTCCATTCCGTAGGAGGAAAGCAGGAGAATATCCGCCGCTGGAAAGTTCCAGCCACCCTTCCTGCGAAAGCTTGCTACGAAACTTGCCTCGGGAACATCTGCTGGCTGTAAATTAAACCCTGTATTGCAATTCAAAGTAAAAAGGAGACTGAATAACTTACACCAAAGGCTTTTGAAACCGCTCTGAGTCTGCCCTTCTTCAAGGTACCAACCAAAGTACTGTGTTTGAGCCTGCTTAGAAAGCTTCATTCCATGCCTTTCCCTCTGGCCAAATGTCCAAAAATTTCTCTGTCCTCTGCCGCTTGTTCATTACAAAGAGCTTTTAATCTGCTCTGAGGCATTTTCTGCCACTTCATTTCAGTCTTGCATTCTGAATTAATCACTTCTTAGTTGGCCAGTATATCTTCTAGTTTATTGGCTTTTCGACGAACATGATTGAAGCTAACAGTTCAAAGACTCAGGAGATGTTTTTGAATTCTTTGGTACACTTATATTAGTCTCCAATATTTTGAGACCCTCTCTGGCGCTGTTCCATAACTAATTCTCTTAACCACGTTTATAGAGATCTCTGAGTCTGCTTCGATAATGACATTAGAGTTGTGATTTAGTTTTAGAATCTCTAGACATTGTTCCAATGCCATTAATTTAGCGATATTGTTGGTGGTTGTGCATAAATGGGAGTAAAATATAAAGATTATATTTCCTTCTTCATCTCTTAACACCCCTCCATAACCTACTATTCTAGGGTTGCTTTTTGAAGCACCATCAATATTGCATTTCAAATAACCTGGGAGTGGAGGATGCCAGAACTCCTTTTCCATTTCCAAATCTCTTTCCTTTCTGCTTAGTCCATGGTGAACGATCTCTTGCATAAACAGATGCCTAAGAGTTCTCAATTCATTCTTTGTGGGAGGATTCTTGGGATAATTGTGAACAGTGGTGGAAACTGTCTCCTTAATCTGTTTCAAGATCAGATTCATCAGGCGAAGAGGAGTAGTTTTTTCCTCCTTGAAAATTATTTTATTCCTTTCTTTCTAAACATTCCAGATAATGAAGCTTGGCATAGAGGTCCAAGCGAAATGAAGGATCTCATTCTCCGAAAAGTTTTTTCTCCACTTGTTCAGGGTATTAATGATACTTCCCTTATCTCTGTCTGTCTATTGAAAAATGGTGTCAAAAGAATCCCACAACCAAGTGGTGTAGGTGTAGCTGTTGAGAATATGCTCCATTGTCTCCTCTTGAGCTTCACATAACTGACATTTGGAAGGCCCAATAACACCCCTTTTCTGAATATTGTCCCAAGTTAATATTTTCTTGTGGTGAACTAACCACATAAAAATCTTGATCTTCATCCACCCTTGGTGGCTCCAAAGATGTTGCCAAGATTTCACAAAAACGTAGGTATCTAGGTTTAGGATAATTCTTTTTGCTTCCTTAATATTAAAGGTACATTATTTACTAAGGCCTCGTCTTAACTGATCGTGCCCATCTGTTACCAAGATCTTCCTTTGTTTTAACATGCTCATGAGTTCCTCTGCTCTTATCTTTATGTTGTTGTCCTCACTGCAGTTTATGCTTCTCTAGTTTCTCCACTTTCCGGAGTCATGTGGAGGATTCCAAAAATATTTAACTTTGATTAATCCTTGGGAGTCTGTTTCCTACTTGAGGCTCAGAAAATCCTCTCTTATCAGTGTTGGTTCTTGTTGCCATTTGACTTCCCAGAAACTATTGTCTTGTACAAGGCTTCTGTTTTCCCAGGATTTATTCCAGATGTAAGAGCCTTTTATGCTTCCAGACATTCTTATAAGATCACTTGTTTGCTAGGAGGTTGCATATTTTTCTTTCTAGGTCTTAGCCCATTGAGCCTTTGGTTCTTTAACCCATCTCCACCAGAGCTTGGCTCCTAAAACATTACTTAAGATCCCCTGATCATCCAAGCCTAGACCTCCGTGACTTTTGGGTTTACAGATTTTATCCCAAGAAATAAGGGCCCATTTCTTCCTTGTTTCCTCCTTGCCCCAAAGGAAGTCTCTCTGTATATTCCTGAATTGCTGTAAGACCCCTTTGGGAGCTGGGAGGGCTGATAAAAAGAAAATAGGAATAGATTGCAAAACTGCATTTGTCAGAATCAACCTACCTGCAAGGTTCAACGATCTGAAAGTACATTTTTTTACTTTGTCTTGCATCTTATTGATCATTGGTTCCCAAATACTTTTGTGCAATGGTCTAGCTGTAAGTGGAATTCCCAAATAATTTGAAGGGAGGGAATCCCTTTGAAAGCCCAAAATTTTGGAGATGTTTCTCTAAATTGAAATTTTAGTATTTAAGAAAAATATTTTTTGATTTGGAGAGATTAACTTCCATACCTGTAGCATTTTGTCATCCACAAATTATGGTGAGTCATTGTCTAACCATTCTCCATTAATTGAAGGCCCTTAATCTTTCCAAGGCTTTGGCATGTGAAATGGATCTGCCTAGTCCTTCCATCATGAGGATAAAGAGAAAGGGAGAGAGTGGGTCTCCTTGCCTGAGGCCTCTGGAAGGGGTGAAGATTCCTGAGGGCGAGCCATTCACCAAAATAGAAAAACTGGATGAAGTTACAAGAGCCATAACCCAACTGACCCAGTTGTGATCAAACCCAAAGGCAATAAGGACCTTTTTGATGTAAATCCAGTTCACCTTATCATACACTTTGGCAATGTCTAATTGCATGATCATACCAGCCTGCCTTTTGCTGGTTAGCGTGTGAACTACCTCGTGGGCTTGAATAATGTTATTTAGGATTTGTCTTCCTTCCACATAACCAGATTGTTCCCCTGAAATTAAAGAAGGAAGAAGAGGTTTGAGTCTGCTAGCCAAAATCTTGGATATAATTTTGTAAACCACATTGCATAAAGCAATGGGTCTGAACTTATCAGGAGTCAGGGCAGAATCCTGCTTGGGGATCAGGGAGATGAAGGAGGTGTTGAGAGCTTTCAGAATAGTCTTGTTTCTTCTGGAATCCTCTACAACATTCAAAATATCATGTTTGACAACATTCCAGCAGGACTCAAAAAAGTCTACATTGAAACCATCTGGTCCTGGAGCTTTGCCATTCTGCATATCTTTGATAACCTCACTGACTTCCTCTTCGGTTACTGGTTTATTCAGGTTAAAATTGTCCTCTCTAGACACCATTTTAGGGATATTTTTTGTAATTTTCTTAATGCATTGCTCTCTGTCTAGATTAGTTTCCTTAGTGATGCTTCTGAAATGCTGAACCAACACAGCTTCTATATTCTTATGAGAGGTCTGGGGCTCCCCATTTTCATTCAATATCGAAGAAATTCTATTGTGTGCCCTATTGGCTATGGTGGATCTATGGAAAAATTTGGTATTTCGTTCACCTTCTTTGAGCCATTGAACTCGCGATTTTTGTCTCCAAAAGATTTCCTCTTGATTGCATAAATTCTCCCATTCTTGATTGTGTTTATCAGCTTGCTCACTTTTGGCTTTATCAAAACCATCTGTGATCAAAGCTTGATTTAGTTCCTGTAGTTTAATTTCCACTGATCTTTTGTTAGCAAAAATATTACCAAAATCCTTCTTGTTCCATTCTTTGAGTCTGAGTTTTATGTGCTTTAGTATTTTGTGGAGGAGGAACATCTTAGTGCCTTAGATCTGCAGATCTTTGGACCACCATTTTTTAGTGTTGCTGATGAAATCTGGGTGGGAGAGCCAGATATTCTCAAATCTGAATTGCCTATTCCCTGGAGAATCAATCCCCTTGATATCTAAATGAATCGGCCGGTGATCAGAGCCACCAAAGGGGAGAACACTAGCAGTTATTTCTCTATTAGTGAGCATCAGCGCCTCTGAGATCAAAAATATGTCTAACTTGGAGGTCACCTAGGCCTCACCTCCTATTTTTTTATTCCAAGTTAAAAGACCATTGTGCATTTCTGAGTCAAACAGTTTCATATCTTCTGTGAAGGAATGGAATGCTACTGATTATTTACTTAGCATTTTGGTACCTCCTTTTTTTTTCCGAAAGAGATTTAATCATGTTAAAATCTCCTCCCATGACCCAAGGTATTTCTTCATGTCTGCTTCTAAGATCTACCAGGGAGTCAAGAAATCTGAGTTTTTCATCTATTCGTTGAGGACCATAAACATTAGTAACCAGGAAGGTGTCTGAAACCCCCACTGGTTGAATGATTACTGATAAATAATTTCTTGAAGCCTCCGCATCTATTATGCTAACTTTTTGGGGGTTCCATAGAGTGAGAATGCCCCCAGCTGTGTTCTCTGCTTTAACTTCTAGAAACTCAAATCTATTAAGCCATTTGCTATGGATTTGTTTTAATTTCTGAATGGAGCATTTTGTTTCCTGAATGAAGATTATGTCCGGCGTTGCTAGTTTCATTCTGTTACTAAGCATCCTTTGTTTTCTTTTACTCCCTAGACCTTTGATATTCCAAGATATGAATTTCATAATTAAAGATTTGTAAAGGAGTAACTGGTTAGATCTTTCATCTTACCCGAATCTATCATTAGCTTTCCACACTGCATCAAGAGCTCATTTTGCTTTTTCCTACCCCTCTTCTTTCCTGCGTTTTTGGTCGCTAATCCTGGAGTTGATTTAATTGTTTTCATCCCTCTGTGCTCCTGTTTGTGAATGTTTTTACCTTTATCCAGCCCTCTGTCCTGAATTTTCCATAAAAACAACTACTGTATTCTGTTGCATTCTTCTTGAGGCAGTGAATCTATTCCTCCTTTGGTTCCTTGCATCAAGAATCCTTCTAGATCTAGATTTTCCTTATCTATAATTTCTTGTAGTTCATGGTCTTCCAGATCTGTTTCACTTTGGGTCATTTCTTGCTCCATCTCCATTTCTGTTTCACTCGTCATCACCTCTTTTTGAGGACCAATGTCTTGAGATTGTTTGTTATCCTCTTCTTTCTTTTTTTCATTAGGACCCTCCTCCTGATATTGGTTGTCTCTTGTGATTTCTTCATTCTCTTCCAGCACTTGAAACTTGTTCTGACTGACCTTCTGCCCCTCATTATGTTGTTTCTTAAGCCCCTTTTTCCTCCTTTTCCTCTACTTGCTACTTTCTGAAAGCTTTCAGAGTCCTTCGTTGTAATAGGTTTGTTTTTGTTGTCTGCTTTACTGAGAGGGCAGTCTCTGAACAGATGTCCATGTTCATGGCATCTACGACATCTGAATGGGATATGCTCATAGTCCACTGTCTGCACCCACTCCTCATCGAAAACTTCCAAGATAACTTCATCCGGAAGTGCTCTTGATAGATCCATTTCCACACAAATCCTTGCAAAGGAGGTGTATTTTCCTCTTCTTGTGGCTTCAGAAGCTTTGACAAAACGTCCTAGTTTATTGCCAATGGCAGCTAGCGATTCAATTTGCCAATAATCAAGAGTGTTATAGACATTTTTGTGCCTTACAGCATTGAGCATGAAATGTCCATAATCTAAGGGATCCAAAGTCCCTAAACATGTTGTTCCTACCCCTAGAGGAACAAGGCAAACCAACCAGAGCAATTCACAGAAGTTCTCCACCTGAAAACACTCAAAAACAAGCCAATTTTGGATCATGTCAACTGCTCCACTGAGCATCTACGCTGAATGTCAACTGCTCCACTGTCTGCCTGCGTTGAATGTCAACTCCAACAAAGGCTACCTATGCTGAGCGTAATTGGACAAGTGGCAGGCTCATTCCTCAATGTGTCAATGCCCAGGAAGCTTCCAAAATGACACTTGCATCAAGGAATTCGACTGGTGATGAGTAAGAGGTTCCAAATCTCCAAGTGGAGGCAAGAACCTCCAAGTGGACTCAAGAACTGAGAGAGGGAGAGGACACTAGTCAGATCTCAAGCTGACTCATCCTCTCTCCAAAATAACTATATATAGATCTCTCCTCCATGGGATCTAGAGGCTGGAATTTTGTTATTGCAAAGAATTGTTGTTGGTTTGTGACCGGAAACATTGGGTGCTTAATGCTTTGAAGGGAGCTGAAGAAGGAATTCCATTCTGCTGGGAAGGAGATGCTGGATTGGAGCCTTATGGGTTGTATCTCTTCCTGAACCTTGTTATCAATCAATAAAGCTATCTTGATTCTTTCCTATATGCTGGTGTATTTTATATGATTGCATTAGTGTATTTGATTTACTTCTAATCCTGAATCATTTATGAATATGTATATTTGCCTTTGTGTTGTGTTCTTCTCTTGTCGCAAGTAGTTGTTCTCTTGTCACAGGTAGCTGTTCTCTTGTGATCTCGTGGGAATCAAGTAGCTATTCTCTTGAGCAAGCGAGGAGGCAAGTAGCTGTGGACACCCGAAGAGAAGAGGATCTAGATCGAGGGACAACCGGAAGACAACGGTAAGTCTGCCAATCTCCCCTCTTTCACATTTCATAAAGGAAGAAATCATAATAGCTGTATTCGTTTGTTGCTAAGGCACTGTCACACCTTAGGTGGATAGGATCATCCTGCATAGGCATTTTTCCCCACAACAAATTGGCGACTCCACTGGGGAAGAACTTGTTTATTCATTTCAGTTGTGTTTCAGTCATTTGTTTACTTCATAGACTTGACAACAACTATCGAACTGCATCTTTCCCGGATGCAAAGTAGAAGGTTGCTGCTTTGATCCAGTTGCTGGACTTGTCTATGATCTAAACTAGATCCACAAATGATTTGATGATCCTTGTGATAGTCTTTAGTACCCTCTCAAAGAATCCCTCTGTTTATACCTTGCTTGTGTTTCTGATTTGGCCTAAAACAGTTGATTTTTGAGCATTTTGTGACCCAGAACCCAGGGGAAACGAGAGTTTCTCCTTCAGCGCAGGCACTGTGAAGGCAGTCTGCATTTCAACGCAGGTCCCGTGAAGGCTACCTGCACTGAATGTCAACTCCACAGTGTTAGACTTGCATTGATCCAGTGTGGCTTTGTGCAGCTGGGGTTCTTTGCTGTCTATTGCCCTGTTTTGATCTCTGTTTTTTGTAGCCTTTAACCAGCATAGGTACCAGTCCGATAACTCCTTTTCTTTGCTTAGATTCCGCCTCTTTTTGTACAAAAAGACTGTGAATTTTTTTATGTGTTTGTGGCGTCATTTATAGTTTTCCTTTGCATGAGTAAAGTAGTCATCCTGTAGCCTTTGATTCAGATCTGATTGATAGTGATCTTAGAAGAGAGTTCATTGGCTGTTTGCAGATTGATTATAGATTTACTTTTGCTTATTGGTTTGAATTTGTCTCTTTCAAAGTGTCAAAACAAGTCTTTATTTCGAAAATCACAAAGTGATTGTAATCTCTTCTACCCTTGTTGATTTCGAAGAAAGTGAACTTGTTTGTATTGATCATTTTAAAAGCAAATTCAAAGTTGTGCAAAAAGTTTTCTTTGTAGGCATTTATACTAAGAAAGTGGAAAACAAACACCTGCATTGTGCATTTTGCATTTGATAGTTTCCATGTTGGATTTAGTGAAAGTGCATTAAAGTGTGTTGATTGCTCTTTGAGAAAAGATAGTGTTATTCTTTTCCCTTAGTAGCTAGGATTTTAAAAGTTGAAAAGATAATAAAGCTTGCTTATCATCTTAGGCTGCATTTAGGAATTTGTATCATACATCTCGTGGTGAACCTTGAAAGGAAAACTTTAAAAAGATCAACCTAAAATAAACTGAATGAACCTAACAACGCTTTGTAACATAACGCACAACATAGAGGTCTAGGCTAGAGACGTGTTCCGGCGTCGTTAAGCCTAGTGACTGTCGATCTCGTGGAAGGTGGGTGATTCCTCCTAAGGGACGATAGCGCTAGTACGGATTGTGCTCCCACGTACCGTCGCGTATATATTGGGAGACCCCTATAGGCATATATCTTTTATCCTTAGGAAGCCATGTCGGCCGCCCTACTGATCGCAATGCAGTGAACACAGCATTCACGAAGATTGACCGCCCGTACCCTAAAAAGTATTCTGCGGTTTTGCGAAAGGTTTGGCACACCCTCTGCCTAGAACTCCAGAGTAGTTTCTTTTGGCCTTTTTCAGACTCTATAACAGAAAAAGTCCATCTGAGCATTTGTCACTTCGGGCTCGTTAAAACATCGAAGGAGACTAGAGTCATCTTTAGCTTTTTCTCGACTCTTTAAAAGTGAAAAAGCAAGTTGTGTCTAAAGCATCGTTAACAATTTATTTTAAACGGAACAATCACCCTTTAATCTTGCGTTGATCTTTAGGTTGAAAATATGGAACACACCAACCAAGGAATTCCTCTTGGTGGAAATCCTAGTCCTTTCTCCTCTTGGGGAGATGTTGGTGCGCCCCACATGGCCACATTGTCACTTCCAGGACTGACAATTGGCCTACCAGTATGGCTCTTTTCAACCAATGTGGTTCAGAATACCACCATTCCTGAATAGTCGAGTCAACAGTTAGATCAGACAAGAGTTGCTTCCCAGCCTTCAACTTCATCTTCCTCCCCTCCTTCCTCTTCGCTTGACGGAACTGGTCGAATTAAAAACCAGGTTCCTAAGGAGAAGAAGGAGAAGAAGAAGAAAGAGAAGAAGAAGAAGGAGCCTAAGGCGACTGGCGGCAAACAAGTGTCATCTAACAAAAATCCACACACCGCACTCGTAAGGCCTAAATCGCCATGCGTCATATGCAAGGGAGACCACTTCCATAGAGATTGTCCCTGTATCCCGCGGATACTAAGAGACTGGTCTCCTCGTTTGCACAATTCGATAGCATCGACCTCTGGTAGCCATGCCGACTACTCACCGTCAACTAGTGGGAGTGAAGCCACAGGACAGAGCGGGAAAGCTAAATTTCCCTGCAGACTGTGTGAAGGCGATCACGCCATCCACCGTTGTCCCTTCTTAGATGAGGCAAAAAGAGTTCTGGAAGATCGCCCGATTTTACGAGCGCATCTCCCTCCTAGATATCAAATACTCCTGCCAAGTCCCTCACTAGTTGAAAATCCGGCTGGCCCACCCAGGTGGTCAGTCGAAGCACCTATCATTGAAGATGAACCGTCTGGATCCATGCCTGACGAAAGTCAAAAGGTTGATACGGCAGTTGACCCGGTTTTTCCTTCAGAGGCTTCATCTTCGAATGACACCATCGCAGAGGAGAATAAAGACGACACCATCCAGATTCTCTTCATCAGCACTGACACTGATGATCAAGGGGGCAATGCCACCATTCCTTTATCGCAGGAAGGAAGTTCATCGGAGCGATATCCGGCTGTCTATTCGGTCCCACCACCAAGCAACCTGGTTGTGTCCTTTGATTGGAACCAACTAGGCAGACCCCGGTTTCCAGCCAGTATACCATTCAGAATTATTTGTCAAATATACAGAATGGTAATGGCTGGCACTATCATTGATGAGGGGGCATCTGTGAGTATCCTTTCCTCTATTTCTTGGAAAGCGCTTGGTTCGCCAGCGCTTTTACCTGAGATGAGAAATCTATTAGGTTTTGATAAAGGAACCAGTCGACCTTTAGGAATCCTCCCCAATGTGCCTATAACATTGAAAGGGAAGACCGTTCAAATGAACGTGATGGTCGTCCAAGGACCCTTGGATTATAACCTACTCCTTGGATGAGACTATATATATTGCATGGGAGCTGTAGTCTCCTCACTCTTTAGAGTAATGTGTTTTCCGCATGAAGGAAGAATGGTCAAGCTCGTGGACCAACTTTCGTTTCCCGGATCACACATCGAAAATAGTCATGTACCATCCCTAAATGGTCTATTCATGCAAGAAGTGTCTCAACCCACGGTCCGTCCTCCTGATGAGCACGAGTAATCCGGGAGGATATGACTGGAACCCAGGGGGCATGCGTCCTGGCTTGCTTCGGCAGGAAAACTTTGGGTATAGAGTAGGTTTCCGCGGGAGAATATGACTAGTCCGTACCCCGTCCGTGGTTGGAAGAGGGGTTGTTCTAGAATAAGATTCTTTTGTCAAAGTTATGTGAGAGGGCGAGGGTCGTCACTCACCTCTATCTATTTCGGTAGACATTGCCGAGGAAGTGTTTTGTTTGAAAGATTAACGAGACAATCTTTGGGTAACCTGAAAGAGGTAGGCCTCTCCCGGTGAAACGAAAGTTTTGATGGCAGAAAAGTAGAGGTAACCTTGAAACTCTGTTTTATACCTGGGGGCATGCAAACCTTTTGGAGTGAAAGCAAGGGGCGACTATTTATTTTTTAAATTTTTAGGTCCTCCCTTTAAACCTGTAGGTCTAACCCTTTAAACTCGTAGGATTAGCCGTTTCCGAACTTGCATAAAGAAAGGATGGGGAGCAAAGCTTAGTGAGATGAAGCTCCATAAAAAATAAAATCTTGATGAGACAGTCTTATCAAATGACTGGGTAATCGAGCAGTTTTAGCATAAAGTTCATGCTCGTTAAAAAATAAACGCAAGATCCGAGCAGTTTTAACGCGGTCTTCATGCTCGTTAAAAAATAAATATAAGCAGTGAGCAGAGTCTCCTCCAGTGTTTAAGCTCATTTTTAACTAAAAAATGAACCTATCCCGGTAAATAACCACTGTGAATGTAATATTATCAGCCGTTAAAGCCTTGGTCGTGTTTGCACCTGCCACCTCCACTTTTCATTTGGCCGATCGTTCACCTCCATATGATTGTTTACCCATTTTGAGGAACAGCTGCGAAGAGTGATTTCACCTAGCCATCCTTGTGACACTGCCGTGATTGGAAAATTCCAACCTGTACCTGGAATCAGTTGCTATCCCTGTTTATCACTCGTTCCTCAAAAGACGAGTCTTCTTTAAGCTCTTTTCAATTGACTCGTAAAATATGAAAAGATTGCCGAGTTTTGGCCTTCCAGCTCGTTAAAGGACAGGAAGAGCTATCCCTCCTCTAGATTTTAATCTTTTTGGACCTGAGGGATTATTGCACAAAAAGGTCGAGCGCTTGTTTTATTCGGCTCGTTAAAATTATCGAAAACACATCCCTTCTGTATTGTTTTATACTTTTTCGGACTTAAGGGATTAGATGATGAAAAAGGAATTTTGGAGTTAACTTTACGTTCCTTTTCAGACTCTCTAAAAATGAAAAGGACTGAGTTATCCTTATCGTTAGACTCGTTAAAATTATAAATAGCGACAAACTTGTCTTTAGACGAGAACGAGTTTCACTATCGCTAAGCTCGTTAAAACATAGCGATGGGCTTGCCCAAAGGGCAGGTTATAGAACAAGCATATGTTATCCTCCTCAAGCTTGACAAAAATAAAGAGGTACTGGTCAGCAATGACTGGGGAAAAATTGGGAAAAAGTCAAGAAAACTTTGATGGTAGCAGGTCGCTCTTGAACATGACACTTTTCCTCCGTACCACAATCGGGTTGGGTTGTTTCATTCACCGGTCACATCACCATGGTCTCGCCATACCATCCATATTTGGGGTAATGCTACCGATCCATCACATCAGTGTCGCCATATGTTCAAGAGAAGTCGTTCAGAAAGAGTCAACCGGGTCCCATCCACTGCCATACATTATTCTTTATCCATTCATGACCGCCACCCTGAATCATATGTCACAGATCGTTTTCACCTCCATTAAAATCATTAGCTCCGTTCCGTGTCACTGATGTGGGATTCATCAAGGCCCTCCTTTGACGGATCGCTTCTTGTCGACATCAGCCCATTATCCAAGAATTTGATCTAGGAACAACCCGTTCAGTACTTTGAAGCTTGCATGCCTCAATGGCAAGTTTCTCACTTCCGGCGACAGGTATACATCAATGACCTTCGACCAGAAGATTTTGCGTGGTGTTCGACGCCAAGTCCTTTATTCACACCACGTGAATTGTACTGCAGTACCTTGAGGGTCATTATCATTATCGGTGATTCCTCTCGTGCTTGTTAACGGTTTACATCATTGACCGGTAATCAAGTGATGTCTTTCCATGTTCGACTTCAGCACAATTCTCACATGGATTGACTTGTACTTAGAGTGAAGATCGAACGAGTTTGAAGACCCCGGATCTAGTTTCATCCATCCGGGCTGCGATATATATTCAGGAAAAATAAAGACATTTGACATGTACATCATTGCAGTAGATGATCATCCTACTCAAAGGATGATAATTTCGCCAAAATTATCAGTCTACCATCAGACGATCATCTGTTCTATGTACGAAAATGAATTTATAAAGCTGAGCATGGGAATACCCGCCTCAGCTAGATCATGAAAGCAGTATGAATCATAACGTATTGTATTGTATTTTATTACAGGTCTCCTCCCAGCAGATGGATGAACTTCAGACCCTCCTGGATAAAGCATTTCACCCGATAAACGGCCTCATACTTTAGGGGGCAACTGTTATAGACATTTTTGTGCCTTACAGCATTGAGCATGAAATGTCCATAATCTAAGGGATCCAAAGTCCCTAAACATGTTGTTCCTACCCCTAGAGGAACAAGGCAAACCAACCACAGCAATTCACAGAAGTTCTCCACCTGAAAACACTCAAAAACAAGCCAATTCTGGATCATGTCAACTGCTCCACTGAGCATCTACGCTGAATGTCAACTGCTCCACTATCTGCCTGCGTTGAATGTCAACTCCAACAAAGGCTACCTGCGCTGAGCGTAATTGGACAAGTGGCAGGCTCATTCCTCAATGTGTCAATGCCCATGAAGCTTCCAAAATGACACTTTCATCAAGGAATTCGACTGGTGATGAGTAAGAGGTTCCAAATCTCCAAGTGGAAGCAAGAACCTCCAAGTGGACTCAAGAACTGAGAGAGGGAGAGGACACTAGTCAGATCTCAGGCTGACTCATCCTCTCTCCAAAATAACTATATATAGATCTCTCCTCCATGGGATCTAGAGGCTGGAATTTTGTTATTGCAAAGAATTGTTGTTGGTTTGTGACCGGAAACATTGGGTGCTTAATGCTTTGAAGGGAGCTGAAGAAGGAATTCCATTCTGCTGGGAAGGAGATGCTGAATTGGAGCCTTATGGGTTGTATCTCTTCCTGAACCTTGTTATCAATCAATAAAGCTATCTTGATTCTTTCCTATATGCTGGTGTATTTTATATGATTGCATTAGTGTATTTGATTTACTTCTAATCCTGAATCATTTATGAATATGTATATTTGCCTTTGTGTTGTGCTCTTCTCTTGTCGCAAGTAGCTGTTCTCTTTTCACAGGTAGCTGTTCTCTTGTGATCTCGTGGGAATCAAGTAGCTGTTCTCTTGAGCAATCGAGGAGGCAAGTAGTTGTGGACACCCAAAGAGAAGAGGATCTAGATCGAGGGACAACCAGAAGACAACGGTAAGTCTACCAATCTCCCCTCTTTCACATTTCATAAAGGAAGAAATCATAATAGCTGTATTCGTTTGTTGCTAAGGCACTGTCACACCTTAGGTGGATAGGATCATCCTGCATAGGCATTTTTCCCCACAACAAAGAGGTAGAGAATAGAGCCTTACCCAAACTGGAACCGAAGAGGACGTCTCCCACTCTGGGACAAAGTTCATCCTCCATGGCCTCATATAGAGACCAACTACTGCAAAAATGTAGGGTCCTCCTTCGAATATTCTGTCTTTGTCTTCGATATTTGAGAATACCACTGTGAAGAATCCATTTGACCCAAGATGCAGGTCAATGCTTCCTTTGGGTTTCTAGTGATACTTGATCCACATATGTAAAGGTTTTTCAGTGGGCCATAGTCCCATTAATTTACAGATAATGGCGTAGGTCCCCATGTGTTCCCTGTGAACCTGTAGAGTAGGATCATTTAATATTACTCTCGGAGTGATTTCTGCTCTTGGTTTACAAGGTCCCTTTTGTTTCTTGTCTCTTCAACCCTGAATTTTGTCTTCTTCCTCTTTGTCCTTTGTGTTGTTGTTTTCCTTGGTATTGGTCCCATCTGTCTCCTTTTCATTATCCCTGTTCCCTTTGATCGTAAAACCTTTGTTGTTCCCCATCGGTGTTTTTCCTCTGTTGGCAACAACATCTTTGTAGGAGGGAGCCGAGCTCCCGCCTCTGCCGCCCTCCAATAGAGACAATCCCTGCAAATTTCTAAAACCCTAGTCGCTTTGCCCATTTTTTCCTCCCGAGAAACATCATTTTTCCCTTGGTAATATTACCACCCATAGTAAAATGGGGTTTCTGGTGGGCTTGCAACTAAAATGTAAAACAATAATTAGGATAAGGTTGCGAAGGGAATATAGGACTTGATGATATACTTTTGAGATATGATCTCACATTCTAATGTTGAATTATTAGGGCTAGTGACTTGTGACAATTGGAATTGTAATGAAAAATTAACAATGATAATAAATGGATCTTGTTTGGCTCTTTTTTTGAGTGTGTGCATTACGTAAGGGATTGTCTATTTTTTGTATTATTCTTATGTTACGTATCTATGAATAATGGATTAATTGCTTCGAATAATGGTGTACCTCAATTTACTTTTATGAATAATAAGAAGTAAAATATGTTTAATATATAGCAATAGGGTAGGATTTATGTCTGCTTCATCACTGTAGAATTGTCTAGGTTCCTTTGGGACCTCATAGATGTTTGGAGTTTGACTTCACTTGCTTTGAGGTGTTGCCAAAAGGGTTGGTGTCTAAGGGGTTTTTTTTGCTACTTCACTCTAAACCTCGGTTAACCCTCTGCACACCAAAAAATGGTTCCATTATAGAGATCGATATTTTCTACTAAAGGGGATGTTTAGGCCTACTAAGGAGGAAATATGATAGTGGGTATAAAGGAAGGAACATGAATTTGCAATGGAACAAACTATAAAATAGAAAATAATTCTTGAGGAATGGCAGCAAAGGTATGTCTTTACATATTTTCATGAGACTGTCTTCATTGAATTCCTGATTATTCTCACTGAGTGGTTGCAAATATTGGTAGAAGAAAGTAGAAACTGGGACTCTATTGTACCTTGTAAATGGACTCTGGAATCAATTCAAAGGGTATATTTTGTAAGAAACAAGATCTTGTTTGCAGTAGAATTTTGTTTTAATAACATATTGAAGGGTTACGTTGTTGAATTTGATATAGAGGGAACTCAGTCATATAACGTAGCCAAAAGACAGTTTTTCAAGGGACCATGAGGAAAAAACTTGAGATCATTGTTTACCTAGATAAAGATGTTATTGTGTGAAAAAGGATTCATGCCATTCGAATCTAATACCATGAATAGCTAAATTTATTTTCACATGATGGGGAGACTGGGGGCGGACAAACAAATGGCCTAAGGGAATAAAGGTGGGGGATACATTAAAGAAAGTAAAGGTGACATGAGTTGACAATGACAAGACATCAAAGAGATAAGAGCATAGACGATACAATTAGGGTAACATTTTTAACATTTGTGTAGGAAGAGAGCACCATGGAAGAAGTTAGCATAGTGTTGTGTAATGGAGTAATATTTTAGTGCAGTAGTGAGGTAAGGCAGAGATCTTCGCTGAAACCTACAACGAATAGAAGGATGTCAAGAAAACTAAGAAGGAAACATAGTAGTGGAGATTAGGAGGCTAGAGATTAAGAGAAAAAAATCAACACATATTAACTTCCTAATGGAGTAGCACACATAGAAGATAATGAATAATTGTGCACCGAAATAGGAAAAAATAAGGAATGAAACTGTCAACTCTAATCAAACAAGAAGAACTAATGTATGCCAGTGACCCTGATTAAGCCACACCATAGATCGAACCCATGATCCCCCATGCATGTATAATCCAAGAGTTGCGTTCAACCAATAATTTGTTACAAATAATCTTTGTTAGTGAAGAGAGTAGGGATAGTCATAAATCTAATCAAGAAATGGGAGCAGTTAGAGTAAAAGAGTAGAACCCAAGATACCACATATCTAGTCAAGAATATCAAAAATCAATATCACCAAGAACAAAATGTTGGGTGTTGATCTTACTTTGTGAATGCTTGTCTTTCATCGTACTAGGACAAAGGATCTTGAAAAACATATTTTCGTTTGTGAGGCAACATGGAATATCAAGATAGTCCAAGAAGAACCAACAAAGTTTGTGTAGTTAGAGATCAAATTTAGAGATCACGTGCTTACATGGCATATAAAATATAAGGCTACTACACTAGGAGGACAAACTAGGTCATTGGGGGAAATTAGGTAGGAATTACTATAAGAATTCTAGAAACCTAAATTAAAATTCCAGTGCACCTTAAAGGTTAAAGATATTAGAAAATGTGCTAGTGAGTCAGTATGGGACTTTAATTAGAGGTTTAAAGTATTACTTGCTTGATCGACATTTCAAATTCTAGATCTGCGACATAAGGAATGGTTTATTACAAGATTGAATCCTCACATACATATCTCATTAACTTAGGAGAAGTTCACTTTGCCGTCTAAGGCTTTAGAAACTACTATGAAGTTGGAAGCATCTCTTGTAGGAAGTGAAAGTAGTGTAGGGATGGCGCAATTTTAGTCGCATCTAGCAGCCTTGACAATACAATTATAAGATATAGCAAAAGGTAAGGAAAATTGAAACTCATTTTGGTGTACAATATGCAGGAAAGAATCCCACCATAAGAATGAATCCCCAATTGTGACATAATACATGGCTAAAAGATTTGCCAATCCTATGGCTTAAGGTCAAGGAATATGGTGTGAAGTGTGCATAATATGGGGGCATACACCGACAACCTATCTCATAGTGAAGAAGTACCAAACCTTAATCCAAAGTGCGTTCTGCAATTTTTGAAAGTGGTAGGTCAAGACATCCATACATGTTGCATGTTGGATTTGATAAGAGAGTGAAATACTAATGTGTACATGGTACATGAGGTAGAGGGATTTGAAGCAAGAGCATCAACCTATAACCATACCATTTCAATCAAGGCAGAGGTCGAGGGATGTAGGGGAGAGGACAAGGATTTCAAGGTGGAGGTTGAGGACAATTTGGAAGAGTCCATGGTTTGATAATAATATATAATTGCAGCAAATAAAGACCCATTGCCTCATATTTAACTAATCCTTGAATGATGTGTACATAGTTTTTGAAGTGGCCAGAGTCCATCCACAAGTAGAAGTAGTTAGGAAGAAGAGGAAAATATAGGGGCAGATATAGGTGGACAAGGAAGTCAACCACATTAGTGGGTAAGAAAACTAGCACAACCAATCGCCAGGTTTGGCGTAGTGAAAGAAAAAGAAACATATAAGGACACTAGAATGGAATTGGTTGCGATAAAATGGAATCCATCAAATGCATCAACACAACAAGGACTACCTTTATACAATATGACATTGGTCTATGAGAAAACTACACTTGGAGAAACTGTTGAGGAGGTAAACTTGATTAAATATTTTTTAAAGGTTTGTTTAGAACTAATGAGTAATGAAGTGGCCCTTTATACACTTTGCAGGATGATGGACTAGTGTGCACAAGGGGGGGGGGGATTTTCTATTATGTAGAAAACCTAGTTCACAATAAAGCATGCTTATGTGAAATAAGAGGAAAAATAGAGAATTAAGGTTTAGCGTGCATATAAGATATGAATACATGGAAAATGTTATCCTAGATCTAGGTTCTGACGTGAATATTCTTCCAAATAATACATGGGAATTGAAGGGGAGGAAAAAACTAACTTGGTTACCTATCGAGCTGATGCTAGAGAACTAGTACATGATTTTCCCTATTTGTAGACTAACCAGGGTAGAGCTCAACATTGATGGAGTGATGAGTACTACTCATTTTAAAGTCATATAGATTGTGGATGATACCAAACCATAAAATGTGTTACTAGGAATTGATTAGGTATTCGATAATCAATTCATAATCAACTTGAAAAGGAGGAAAATTATATTTGAATAAGGATGTGTAATGATTATTGCACCATTAGATCCAACAAAGGGAGACCGGTATGTGGAAAATTTTAGGGAAAGATTCAACATCGGAGATCTTGAAAACCTCTACAATGTAACTAATTGCAGGGATAACTATATTAATTGAACAGTTGATGGTGTGTTAATATAGAAAATCATTAATTCTTATGCCTCGGATTCAAATAAAGAACTTAAAAACTAGAAGTAAATATTGCATGAAGTATCCACTAAAAGATGCACTCATATTACCCTTGCAGTAGAATGGATTGGAATAGAGGTACGTGATCCCCCAAAGTTGGATGGTAATAGATGTAAATTCCTTTGTGAAAAAAATTGAATCACTCGTATCTAAACAACTGAGATTGCAAGCCGTAGATGCAACCCTGAAAGCAACTTTGTTGCGTTGGTGGACTTCAATAGAGACAAGATGGAAAATTTGCATACATGTAGGTATTTTTCGCGGATCAAGTTTGGGATTAGATGATGAGGACACTGAATCAAAGTATATAGGAAAAATTTTCCCTACCACCCACCTCAAGGCTTGTGTTGCAACATGGAATAAGAAGAATATACCAGAGGGACAGTGGCTGCATAGGTTCATACATACATCGGATATTATCCATAGAAATCAATATACATAACTAGAAGTGCACAAAGGAAAAAAAATTGGAAGAGATGATCCAAAACTTTAAGGTGACTTTAAGTTTTGAGTCAAATGATCTTTAAGTAGATATGCATTTTCATATTGTAAAAGAAAATATTTTTTCAATAGAAGGTTGAATTATGTAGAAGTGAGTAACTTTGTGTTTTGTGCACAAACATTCTCAGAATGTTAAAAAATTTATGGAATTCTACAATGTCATAGAGGAATGTGAAGAATAGAATGACCCAAGGAAGTTACAAATACTTAAGGCAAAAGAAGACCACACTGTAGTAGGTCCAAAACAATATCTATATATTATGCCAGACCTATTAGAATGCACAATGTGAACATTGGGACTGAAAAAAATTCTAAGATGGCCACTATTGCAGATTATTATAATGATGAAATAGTAGGTAAGATTTTTTATTTACTAAAAAACTATCAGGACCTATTTCGAGCCACTTTTTCATGGATGAAAGGTATAGATATAGAGCTATAAAAAATGAATATCCCATTGAAACTAGATGCAAAGTTAGTAGAAAAGACCTTATAGGTTGAGTCCAATGTATAAGCAAAAGTGAAGAAAGAATTAGACATAATGTTGGAAGTTTATATTATTAAACCAATGGAAGAGTCTAAATGAATAATTCCAATGGTTGTGGAGGATAAGAAGGTAGGTCATACTGGGATCTTTGTAGACTTAAGGAAGTTGAATGATGCTTGTGTGCATGGCCCTTTCCCTAGCATGTTTACAGATGAGGTATTGGAGAATGTAAGAGGACACGAGGTCTACTCATTTACAAATGGATTTTTAGGATATCATGAGAATAAAATTTCACTAGAAGATAGACACAGGACCACCTTTTCCATGGAATGAGGATTTTTCCAACAAAATTCATGCCATTTGCAGTATGAAAAATGCACTTGTAGTATTTTATCGAGGGCTGGTAGTATTGTTCAAAGAATTCATTCATAATTTTTTGGAAGTATACTTCGATGAATGGATAATATAATTTTATCTGTTGAAGAAGCATATTGAGTTTTTGTAATTGATGTTTGATATATGTGGATAGTTGCAAATCCCATTGAGCTAAAAAGTGTATTTTTTATTCGCCATTTAGTATTTTGTTGGGCCATGTAGTGTGCAAGCAAGGCCTGCTGGTATATCCCGCAAAAAATGCTTTCATAGTATATTTACCTCCAACTACATCATTGTGAAATTTGCGTACAACTGTAGGTTATACATGATACTACAAAATGTTCATAAGGCGATATGTGTAGATCACAAGCCGCTTAGAAAATTCGTTGAAGAAAGAAGTCAAGTCCAGTGAAATGAAGAATGTTAACAGGGTTTAGATACCCTAAAAGAGAAGTTGGTACATTGATTTTAGTGTTTCCAAACTAGGGAAAGAATTTCCATTTTCATGTGCATGCATTGTCTAGAGATTTGGGCATAATTTTAGTTCAATGAGGATAATGGGGTATAGATCACAATATTTAATTTTCTACTAGGAAACTATAAAAATTTGAGAATAATTGCACTGTTATATAATGAAATGGTATATGCATTAGGAAATTTCAGACACTACCTACTTCAGTCATACTTCAAAATGTACAGAAACCATATTGCACTAAGGTACTTAATCAACAACATAGTTTTGTGAGGAATGAAATGCTAATACTTCTTACTTTTCCAAAAATATGATTTGAGGTCATTTTTAAAGAAGGAAGGCTTAATATAGGACCAAACCATTTTTCAGGCATTTTGACAAGAGAAGATGTATGAAATATCAATGATAATCTACTAGATGCATGCTTGTTCATAGTAAGCATGGTTGATGATTAATTCGTAGACATCGTTAGGTTCTTAAGAATAGGAATATCCCTAACAGAATAATTAGTTGCATAAAATAATACTTAGTACTAAAACCAAAATATTATCAACTTATACCATGATGTCTATACAAGCTAGGAACAAAGATTATACTTCCACATTGTATGTTAAAATATCATAGGTCCCTGATATTTTCAAAAGCACATGAAGGAGTGGCAAGATTAAACTATACAAGAAAGGATACTGGGTAGAAGATCATGCACAATGGAATTTGGTGTCCCTCCATCCATAAGGATGCAAAGGAATTCTGCCAAAATTTTGATATATGTCAAAGGATTGCGAAACCATCTAAAAGGGATGAAATTCCCTTATTTCCATAGGTAACATTACAGGCATTCGATAAATGGTAAATAGATTTCATTGGACCTATCAATCCACTATAAAATAGATGAAGAGTTAGAAATATAATTAGTTTGATAGATTACCTTAACAGATGGGCTAAAGCGAAGTCTGTCAAAGATTGCAGTGCAAAAACAACCACATGGTTTCTATTAGAAAACATAGTTTCTAGTTTTATATGTCCCAAAGTATTGATGAGTGATCAAGTAACACACTTTTTGAACAAGATAACTTCTTCCCTGATATAAAATTTCCAAATTTACCATGACAAAATAACATCTTATTACCCTAATGAAGGTGACACTCTAGAGGCTTTTAATAAGATTTCTCAAAATATCCTAACAAAAATATGTCTGTAGAGTATTTTAATAAGATTTCTGAAAACACTCTAACAAAAATATGTAATGCGAATAGAGATGATTGGGAACTCAGGGTTCTAGTAGTTCCTAGTGTTCGCATTCCTACAATGGAAAATTTATCTAATTCTCGAATAGTAGAGCAGAGACTATCAGAGCTCCTACAGTTAGGAGAAGGCCACATAATAGTAGGAATTCATCAAAATATCCATTAATAACACAAAAAATTCCCACCGTGATAGGTGCATAAAACATAAAAGTCTTAGCCAAGAGATTTTGTTTTGATGTAAGACAACATGTTTTTGAAACATCCAGGGAAATCTCAAATGAATTAGTTGGGTCCATTTATAATTATATATTCTCTAGAAGAAGAAGTTTTCCAATTAGAAAATATTAATGGGGATGAAATAAAAGGTTTGGAGCAGCAAACCTTATGTGTAATAATTATGTCCGCATAATTTTCCAAAGAAAAAATAAAAATCGAAAAATAAAAGAGTATTTTATTTTTGTTTAGACAAATGAACTTGAAAATAATGCAGGAGGAAGAACATCAAAAACCCGTCAAACTGGCATATAGTTGTCGTGAAATAATACTATGGGAAAGGTGGGAATCAGACAAGGAAAAGAATAAAAAAATATTAGTATCAACCACATAGATGGACATCATAGCTAAATTAAATTTGAAAATTCACCTCATTATTAACAAAATCAGTACACTATAATGGCGAGGATCCATTTAGATCATCAGTTTTGATAAGAATAGTTGTAGATAGGATGTCCACTTACTTGAGTAAGCACATTAAGGAAATATACATCTGGAGAATTAAATATGACGTGATATGAGATATGGTCTCACAACATTCAAATTATATAAAGTGGCATCTATATCTTCAAACCATGCGATAGAGTCTAAATCTTGATAAGAAGAATTTGAATTAGAAAAGTGTCATTATCTTATAAACATAATCTATCGACATGATTCATTGGGCTACATATACTAACCACACTACAATAGACACATAAAGAGAGTGAAAAGGAAGATGACCACCATTTGTAGTTACAATCATTTCAAATTCCATGAATATCATTTATTTTATTAACACCTGAAATGATCATTTATGTCTCTTTAATAATTAAGAAAGTAGACATACACATGAAAAAAAAAAAAAACTAATTCTAAGAAAAGATGATTTCAATGTACATTTTTATTATTATTTCAAAATCAATGCCTCTAAAAAATTAGATGCAAATGAAAATCAATGTATTAGAAATTAACATATCCATCATATTCATCTCAAACGTATACATAAACATATTTTTTATCATCTACAAATTGTGCCACTATACTAAAAATTCAATAAGGTAAATTGGCATTGATACTTCTTACTTAATTTGAGAAGGATCTCTTAATCATTTCATTTTTTTAATATTGAACATATTCATCTTTAGAGATTATTAACTTATTATTCATCTTTGGATTCATGAAGATGTAAATTTCAAATGATCATGTTTGTCATATATATATATATATATATATATATATATATATGATGATCATCTAAAAAATTCACATTAGTGCTCATGATTAGACCTAGTGTAGATCCATCTGAACTTTGAATCTGAGATGTGCCAAGAGGGATCAAATCCCTTAAGGTGGAAACTTTGGTTTCATAGTGCATAATATGAGGAAATTTTGTACCTAAAAGGATTTGATCCCCTTCGTCCATGATATATTCAAACTAAGATGGATCTACACTAATTTCAAATATGGGTGAGAGTGTAAAATTTTTAGATGATCATCATTATGTATATGTATATGTTTGAGATGAAATTGAGCCTTCACAATATACATCATTATGAATCCAAGTAGTAATAAAGTAAAAATGTTAATGATAAAAATGCATAACAAAATGAAGTCATTAAGATAGTGAATAAAAAATATACCACATGATACAATTAAGATGTAATATGATGAAGATATTTAAAAATGCCTAAATTATATAGAAATCTATTTCATTCTCTGTAGTTCTGTTATCTTTTTAAACACACACATGTGCACACACTTTTACATATTTTCATACTGATCATGTGCAAATGGAGGTTCAAATCAAAGGTTGTCCAAAACTTTTAGTTTATGTATTGGAGTGAAAGTGAGACCCTGCTACTTTTCCTTTCAGATATTAAGAGTTTCAATTTTTTAATGTCTATCTCTAGCATTTATGGATTTCTAATCCCCAAGTTAGTCACAATATAATTTGTTGAGTATGAACTACTTCAATAGGTATAGTAAGAAACAGGTGAGAGAATAATTCATCTCATCGAACTCCCACATAACTATCAAATGTTACTATAACACATGTGGGAGGTTCAGGAAAGGCTGTTACAGGATTATAGATAATATTTTCAACTAGTCTAAGGGAACCATTAACATGTCCCGCATTAGTCTATCAATTTGACCCAACCATTATTCCAGAATTTAGGTAGACTATGATAGACCATGGTTTATGATGGTTGACCATGGTTATGTCACATATTGATATACGTCTTAGCATACTGAAATTTATATGTGAACTAAAGTGATTAAAATATATTGAATTCTTCTCAATCTATTCTAGAAGTTCAATGTCAACTTGTCTTCTTCAATTTTTAATATAGTGACACAATTTGTAGATCACAAAAATTATGTTTATATATTTGTATTAGATAGATATCATTGTTTTAAATTTACTTAAGTTCCTCATTTTGTTAGAAAGATAAAAAAATACTATTCAAAAGTTTATTTCATAAATTACATAAAGAAAAATAAATTGAAATATATTATCAAAATGAGATGTTTCTTCATTGTATCTAAAGAAATGTTATCAAAAGTATATTTGTTTAGAAAAAAATCAACCATTTTTTTTGTATTTCTAACTTTCTATTATTGTTCATATATGTCAAAATTACTATGTTCCACATGGAACCACAAATACCAAAACTACTATGTTCCCTATAGAACCATTTTTCTTTTTTGGATTATAAGACACCATCAATACAAGAATCATTCAAACATAATAATAAAAATACAAGATTCATTCAAACTTAATAAATAAAAACGAATAACCTTGATTTTTCATCAATTTGATAATAAACCTCCCTCAATACTACTTGATAATGAAAACCTAGCTTGAATGAATTTGGAACCACTTCCAATGCAAAGAATCTAAACATTATTGTTGTAAACATTATTGTTGCATGGTTACGTTATATGATTGTATTATAAGATTATATTATAAGATTTAGAATTCAAAATATATTATTAATTAATACTACATTTTTTATTTTAAAAATTAATTAAAATTTATATTAATTTATATATAAATGGTAAGTGGTTATATTTTAATTATATGCATCTTTAATATATATGATATTTTTTTTTAGGTTTCTATATGATAATTTTAATTTATTTAGACATATGTATATGTATATGTATGTATGTATATATATATTCAAATTTCAAATATTTTTTATTTAATTTTATGATTTGTATATAAAAAGTAATGTCATTTCTAGATTTTAAATTAGAAATACTCATTGATTATACTATTAACAAAATAGTCAAAATAAAGAATAAAAATATAAAAGTAACTTTTTCTGGTCTATGAGGTGTAGACCAATTAGTTTGTGTAGTGTTTAGTTCCCAATATGCCATAGGCTCAAATCCCATGGGCAGGGGTCAAAGATGGAAGCTACTTTTGGGGAATTAAACCATCTCAAGGGATGTTCTAGCTTCACACACCCGCCACTGATAGGATCCCACTAGTGGCCTCACTGTTCTTCCATCCAACATATGGGCTAGTCCTATTCATAGTGGGTAGATCATTCTTCCATCGAACATTGAGATTGGTCTTGCTGATAGCATCCTTCGAGCAATCTTAGTGATAGCATCCCACTAGTCGAAAGATCATTCTTCCACCCAACGTTGACATTGGTCTTGGTGATAGAATCCCCTTGTGGGTAGATCATTCTTCTATCCAACATTGGGGATAGTCTTGGTGATAATATCTCATTACTGGGAAGATCATTCTTCCATCCAACATTGAAATTGGCCTTAGTGATAACATCATTCTCACAATGTTTGTAATAACGTCCACATCTCATTAATGAGTGAGACTGGTCATAATGATAGCATCTTTCAGACAAGTAATAGCATTCCAATTCGCAGCATTAATTCTTCCATTCTTCTATCTACCATTGTGACTGACCCTAACCTAAACGAAATCTAGTTATTAAAAAACAAAAATAATAAAAAACAAAGTTTCTCTGCTTAAAAATATATATATAACTATTAAACGCAACCAACTATATGGTTCACATTCATCTCGAAAAAAGAGTCTACAATTCCGTGTTTCTAACATAAAAGTTTACAGGGGAGAAACTCCTCATGAAATAATCTCGTTCATGACAATCTCGTGCTTTAAAACCATACATGGATATAAAATAGCCAAGAATGGCTGGCATTTAGTCACAGAAAGATTAAAGTCAAATATATTATATCTTTCCCTCAACCATCTTTTTGTCTTGTCGAATTTTTCAACATTACAAGCCCACCTCCTTTGTTGAAATCTTGCGAACGGATTCATTGTTTACGGAAGGGAAATAATTGGTTAGCACATGTATTGTTGGAAGTTTGAGGAGAAAAATGCAGTAGGTTAAAATTATATGAATTAATAATCTATCACAAGTATTCGAGGAATCAGAAAGGAGTGCGTTTATATTTGATTATATAATTTTTAATGGGTTTATTATTTTTTATTAAAATATATTTATTTAAATGTATAAATAATTTTAAATTAAAAAAAAAAATCAATATATTTAATTTGTACAAATTTGACAGCACAAATTTATTATTTTAATAATTTTATATCACATAGAGTGTGATAAAGTTTATTATAAAATATTAAAAAATAAATAAATATATAAATAAAAACATTTTTAATATGTTTAATAAATTTGGTTAAATTCATCGCATTGAAAAGAATTCAAAGGATCGGAAGCATTATTACTTTTATTGTGAATTTGGAATAATTCAAAGGATCGGAATCATTATTACTTTTATTGTGAATTTGGAATAATTCAAAGGATCGGAGTCATTAATATTGCTTACTGTAGGCCTTTTGCATATCTCAATCTTTGATTTTTTTTGAAATTAAGGTAAAACCTTAAGTAAATATAAGTTGTTTTAATTTATTTATATAGAATAGTTTAACTTTTTTTGGAAAGTTTTTTTTTGTTTATTTTTTTAGCTTTTTTTAAATTTTAGAAGGATTTATTGAAATCAAAGTTTGATAATTGAACTTTGCATAATGAAAGCCTCCTAAATTTATGAAGTGATAAATAAATATATAAAATAAAAAAATTAATTTAAGTAACACAAATAAAAATTTGGCTTCAAGACAGTGATGCTAAACCTAAAAAACTGATCTATGTGAATGAAAATTGTCAAAAGGATAAGGTATACAACAGGATGGCCCACCCGGGTCATGGTAGAGGGCGTGGGATCAGGAAGAACAGCCAACGAATGCTCCAGGTAACCAGGGTAGAGGGAGAATATCTACTTTGATGGCAGTCCAAGAGGCTTCCAGAGCTTATAGGGAAGGCAAGAGTGAAGAAATTCATCGAATTATTCAAGATATGGAGACCAGTGTGATGGAGGAACAGTCTGACTCCGAGACAGAAGGGTGGGCTGAAGTGATCAGTGATCCGGGGAATACGCGAGGAAGGTTGATGTTGTATAGGCAGACTCTTCATATCTACTGGGTGTTAAAATGCCTTCTGGCAAAAGCCCTGGAGCAGGTGGCGAAGGAAATGGCTGAAATTGCAAATGGTGTGCCAAACCTGCAAAAAGAAATGAAAATTTTATCATGACCAGGCAAAATAACAAGCTGGAGGAAATGCATCAGCAGCAGTCTTGGATGGCTCATAAAACTCCAAGGCAGGCAGAACTAGTGGATATTCCCATGGATATGGACTTGAACACTGTATCAGAAAGGAATGATCCTTTCGGGTTTCTTAAGTGTTTCAGTGAATCTTTTTCTTTTACGGTTTCATGCATGTTAGTAGCTTACTAAGTAGTTTCAGTTGTATAGTGCACATAGCCAGGATGGAAAGACTTGTTAAATTTTGTTTTTGGAATGCATACAGTAAACTAAGGTGGCCAACAGACCTGGTTTCCCTCCGGGGCAAGTTGAGACCACCAATACTATGTATCTGGTCTCTTTGGTTATTTTAAATAGAAAAGAAAAATACTACCTACACTTACAAAAAATAAAAATTGGCCACAAATTTTTTGACGAGATTTCCCAAAATACTATCTCAAATTCCGACTCAGATACTCACCTCCTTCCTTATTCCGACTCAGACACTCACCTCCTTCCTTATGGATAATTACCTGCATATTTTTTTCATTTGTTGGGCTGAAATAATTAAGATATGAACAGCACTCGAGTTTTCGATGTTTGGTGAGTCGAACATTGTTTATTTATTTTCCGCAGAGAGATCGATTCCCACGGAGTTGAGTCACATAACAAAAGCTGCCATTATTTGTTGAATGTATGTGTTCGGAATAATTTAAAGCGTTGTTTCCTGAGGGTAGGTGCCTGCTTTTTGAGGCGGCTGCTTTCCATTCTTTTCCATGCAAAAGTCATGCGAATGGTAAATCGTACCCTGATAGATAAGCGACATTGGAAGTCTTCATTCAACCAAGCAGTTACAAGTTAATTATGCAACAACCTAGCGATGAAAAAAAATCCTAATAGTAATATGCATGTTATTTCATGGAATAGAATTATGGTCGGAAAAATCTTAATAGTAATATGCATGTTATTTTATAATCCTAAGCCACACATTGTAAATGACTTGCACTTACCTAAGTAGCAAATGGGAATTTCAATTTTTATTATTATTATTACTTAATTTTAAAGTTAAGATTAAATTAGGCATTAAATTGATATATGAAATAGCCATATTTAGATATTTATAGAAATTGTATGGTAACATATTTCATAATAATCCCCATATTTAGAAATTGTATGGTAACATATCTCATAAGAACGACTGTCTACGGTGATTGTAGAATCTTTCAGAGGCTAACGTCGAAAAGATGAAGTTTCGCCAGGTGGAAGCATCCCACATGACCAGAGTGACAGAGAAACTTTAGTTCTGTGAACTAGATCACATGTACCCTACCAGATGAAGGGTCAGCGCGTAGTTTCTAGCGGATTCATGGTTTTCAAAAAAATTGGATACACAGAAATACTAAATACTATCAGTATAAATTTAAATTTACGTTAGGCTAATTATAAGCGTTGGAGTGTTGGCTGATATATATTTTTAAATTAAAATAATAATAATAATTTTGTTTCGTCTGGAAATATATATTTTATTTTTTTAAATTATAATTTTTTCAATAACTTATAATTTTGAATCATGACGTTTCATCTAACCTTATGTAATGTATTAAAAAAATATACTTATACAATAATAAATGTTGTTAGTTTTAAATATTATCTATTAATTGAATTGTCTTTTATATTGTAATATAATTTTAAAATATATTTTAAATAAATAAATAAAAAATTAATTATTCAAATTCAAAAGTCATCCACCCATAAATTTCACATTGAACTGAGGTGTTTGCACAAAAACAATCTCTTATTCTCATTTAAAAACTATTATGCAGGAATCTCGTACACTCAGAGCTGACAGCTTTTCATAATTTTTATGGGTTAAGATAAGCAAAAATATAACAAATAAATAATCAAATCAAATTATTATTAAGATATAATTTGAACTAACATGATGTATAAGATAAGGTTTGAACTAAGATGATGTATAAGATAAGGTTAAAATAGGTGATGAGAAAATTAATATATAAGAATTGAAATTAATATAAAATTATTAAAATGATAAAAATTAAAAAGAATGTTAGAATCTAGTAATTATGAGATAGAACCATTTGTTTTTGAAAGAAAAAAATGAAAAAATTGACCATGAAAAATGAGGAAGAATAACAAAGGAAAGTGAAGAAGAGGGAATTAGAAAAGGTAAACCACAGTTTAGTGGTTATAGAGATAGATGATAGATGGCATACATCACAGCAGACAAATAATAGATTTTCATGATTGACTAAATTTGTAGGCATTTTTTTTATTTAAACTAGTATACTAGTGTTATTTGATAATCACAACTTTCTAAATGATAGTGTTATTTGATAATCACAACTTTCTAAATGATAAAAAAAAAGATAGAAAAAAATAAATACTACAATTTTGACTTGGACTAGCTAATATATAACTTCCCCATAAAAAAGAAAAAGGAAATCTAACAAACCCTTAAACTTGCATGGAGTCACATTTATAAACACAGATTTGTTCAAAAAAAATTGACAATTTCTTACACTCTTATTTTAAAACCAATCAGGGTGCTTTTCTAATTTGATTTTCACGTTTCTTTTCCTACTTGAATTCTGATAATATAACAACATCATATAGATTCACATTAATTATAAAAATTGAGCTAACTAATAACAATTCCATGATCCTGATGAATCTGCAAGTTTGATATCAATCCAAAAGAAAATCAAATAAAAACCAAGATAGTATTAAGTACTTTATGTAATCTTTATATGATACACTTTGTCCGGCTATGGAATGCACAGAACGATACACCTCAATTTGGACCAAACTTTTCATAACCATGTAATATAGGTAACGTATCAGTATATATCCCTATGTTTTAAAATATGGTTGCCAAACAGTACTGGTCCTGAGAAGGACCACTATATTTGCCATTGAGAATTTCAGAACCTGGATGATTGGCTGGCAAAACATTCCTCTCTGTGCTCAACATTATCATAGGCGATTGAACACGATTAATGGGAAATGACGAAGACGACAGCAAATCATTTAGCTAAGAAGGCTTATGGACTTCGCCGAACGAGGGAAGCCCTAAGGATTCTTCGGTATTTCAAAGCCAATCTGAGATATTATTAATTTTCTTCTTCCACCCAAGGTTCCTTCATCATTCATCTGCTTCTGGATTTCCTATTTACTGTCTTCTGCAGTGTACAGAGCTTCCAGAATCATGGATTTCTGAAGGGATTGGCCCTGAGATTGTAACCGAAATCTGCGGCAATCTAGCCGATTCTAAAACTAGCTGTTCTGGCTGGGCCCCGATTCTGCAGAGGGGACAAGTGGAATGCGAAAGAAACCACATGTCAATACACTCAACATGAAAACTATGCCCGCAATTGGGCAAAAGCCGGCCTTTCTCATTCTCCTCCAACTCGCACAGGCATACGGCGCACTCCAGCCCATCTATGAAATTCTGCGGTTTATATAGAAACATTGGGAGAGTCTCTATCACCGCAGATTCCAACCCCACGTTCCGCAGCGTCGCTGGTTCTTCGCCTATAAAATTAAACCGACGACGCCTAGAAGCCGTTATCCTTAGGGTAAAACTAGCAGGATGCCTCCTGAACCATCTGGCATAAGCGTGCAGCAAGAAGACGAACCAAGCAAGAAAAAGAAGAAATATTGCGGCCGAGATCACGATTCTGCCTTTGACGACATGTCTAGATTTGCCATAAACGTTAGGGGGAAGATGAAAAGGATCGTTTGAGCTCATTGCCGAATCCTCAAATTCGACCCTTCCGCCTGTAATTGGAACGACGGGAGATCTTTTTCAAATTCTACTGGTCTGAGTGAGGGTAGCAATCCTCGGCCTTAGCCCACCCAATTACTAGAAATACATCCGGATAATGCTTCCTCACATACTGTGTACATGATACTGGAGCCTGCAAGTTCTCCCAATGAGCAGTACCTCCTATTAATCGAAAAATGGACCCGAGTAACGGTAAAGAGCCCCGGCCCGACTGTTTATTTCAGCACACTCGATTTTCAGAATCCGAGAAACGCCAAGCAGTATGCAAGGAATTGACGATGTCGGCCTGGTCACCACTCAGATCATCGAATCTTTTGCCATACAAATTCCTAATCCAAATCATACGCTTCACTGAAACCAATTTTACATCCTTCTTCCCAAACCAAGTCATCCTCTCGACTGAAACCAATTTTACATCCTTCTGTTTGATGAAACCAAATCATGTGGTCGACTGAAACCAATTTTACATCCTTCTGTTTGATGAAATGTTTCACAAATTATTAGGGACGCTACTAGATGGCCCATCACCATGTTTTACAACTCGGGTGTGTCGCATTCAACTCTCGTTGAATTTAGATTAAAGGGACACGTCACTACCTATAACCTAATGTAATAGTTTTATGACATTAATTAAACAAATTTTCACATCCATTTCATTGTTCACTTGTTACCTGTAAATTCTCAGGTTACCGATTGCACGTAGGAGGGCTTCCTAATTGGGCGTTGAGGATTACTATAAAGGTTGCAATGCTGCTTCCATTTCATTCTTCACTTACTTACTTGTAAGGCCTTTGCTTACATATGCACACCTCCTAAGAGGATTAGGATAAAAATGCTGCAATGTTAGTTTGTTTTGTATTAATAAATGGAATGATAAATATTTAACATATTTTTGGTTTACTAGTTAAATGTGCAGATTATTAAAGATAACATATCATTTATTTATGTGGAGCATGTTTTAAAATTACCTCTGTGTGGATAAGGGTTCGTTATGTAAGGAAACAGGTTAATGGCCCAAGATCCAAAGACATTCCACAAGAGTGAAAGTCTGCCCTCATACGGACCACCAACGGGTTATTCGAGCTGGCGTGATTTTCCTTGAATAAAAGTGATGAGTAACCCTGCGTTCACGGATAACATCGAGAGATAGTTGTCCTTGGCATGATTTTCCTTGAAGAAAAGTGACGAGTAAGCCTGCATTCACAGATAACAGCCAGAGATAGTTGTCCTCACATCTGGTTAGGCAACTGAGCTATGATAGGTGTTCCCACGTGTGTATAACATATTATTTATTTGCACTCTAGTTAATTAGGATTATCATTTGTATGCGATAGTAAACTCATTAAGTTAACGAGATGAGAATGTTCATTGATGAGTGCATGGTGAGTTAGTTTGGAGTATCTCAACTTCCATGAGATAGATCACTGATGACTACATCACCAATTAACTAGGGCTAGATGAAAATTTTCTTTAGTGGATGTTCACATCTATCCATATTCACTACTAGATTACTATATGACAAATTTCTTTAGTGCATATTCACATCTGTCCAAATTCGCTATTAGACACTACTACATGAAAAATTCTTTAGTGCATGTTCACATCTATTGAGATTCGCCACTAGTCTCACTACTATAGGATAAATTTCTTTATTGCATGTTCACATTTGTGTAGTTTCACTACTAGACTTACTACTATATTAGTTCAACCCTGTAGAATATATTTGATCAAATTATATTTTCTCATAATTTTTTTTTATACCCTTGAATATAATTCATTAATTCTTTTCTCTATTAATTTTCTTTCTTCTTGATTGTTTTCCAGCTAGATCCAACCTGTGCATGTTTAGCTACAATTTCACACAAATTCAAGAGCTTATATATTCTCTAGTGATTAGAATTCTATTTAGGCAAAGTCGAATGCATTTGGTGTAGTCAAGTGGAATTGTTGTATGTGGATGGTTAACAAACACGTACAACAAGAAACAATGTTAGAAAATAGTATTTGGGTCCACCTCAAAGTGGAGAGGTTTGCAATAGCAACAAATTCTCACATAAGAGGAGAAGACCTCAAAAGTGTTAAGACATAAAAGCATTTGTCATTATTTTTAGTGTAGAGGAGCTTTGTGGCTTGTGCTAAGTTTATGACAAGGCATAGTAGGACCAATTACATTAGCAAAGTATGAAGAAATAACGATTCAATATGAAGGATGTAGTTCTTGTAGGAAATCATTCCTTTTGTAATTGTAGTATATAAATGAGTCATGGGGACATGGTTGTGCTCATTCATTGTACATTGCAACATTCCTCATATAAATTGTAACATCACCACCCCACATTTACTCGCTTTTACAAGCCCTTCAGGTAAATGTGAAGTTGAGTGCCACTATATTGGCTTGACCTGACCTCATAGTTTTAGTTAAGGAAGTGGGGCTTAGAAAATCACTGCTGACTGACAACTCACAACATCCCTTAGGGCTATAGGACATTTAGGGGCCAAAGAACCACCACATGTGACCAAACCTTGAGTTGGGGCTCTTTTCCACTAACATAGGCTCCCAACCACATGCATTACAAGGCCTGGGTGTGGTTGAAGGCCTCCAACCACATGCATAACATTGCCTCCATGCGGTTGTGACCCAACTTACCCAGTTCAGAGTGTGCGGTCCCGTGATATGAGCCATAATTCTATTAAAACCTCCATACCACTGGTCATAACTACCTGAGACATTCCAAAATCATAATAGACATGAAAACAAAACTAAACATTTAATCTTGAGTTAGAAACTTGACCTAGATTGGCCATAACATACTAGAAATTTCATCGAACACATGGTAAACATGTAAGCTATAGGTCATGAATGCATATCAGAGTGTAAATATTTGTTCATTAGCTGTGAATCATTGAGAAGTTCTAATGCTCTCTTAAATAGCTGCAACCACACTTGGTAGCCCATGCATTCGTCAACCATTCTTTAACTTATCAAAGCATAAACAAGAGCCATATCTAGTACATATTATTAAAACCATGCTTATAATCAACATATAATCATAATATTTATTATTAACCATGATAGAAAAAACATCAAAGCCACATAATAATAAGTATAAATTCTCATGAATCACCATAGGAAAATAACTCTTATTAACATATGGACAGTCCAAGCAAGTTAGGGACTTTGACGTACCACCCGACCACATATTTTGCTAAACCAAATATTTATTTCAGCTAATCACTCCTATGAGATATTTTGAGCATGAATATGGGATCTCATGGATAAACCAAGACATAAAATAACAAGGGAATCGAGAGTTTGAACAACCTCCACCCTCAAACTACTGTCATCTCTCCAAAACCGATTAAGAGATCACAAAACCAAACCAAGCTGGGAGGCCTCAAAATTCCTTTAGCATCGCCTAAGGAATTTTCCTTTCTCCACCCATTTGTTGAGGGCTTCCTGGATAAAACCATCTCCACACCCAAACCTTGGTAATTTTCTTGAGACCACGTCACCTGGATGCAAAAACGTCTTGCAATCTAAAACTCAACTAGAAATGAATCCCATCACACCATGTCTATTGAAGAAATGGAAAGGAAATGCTAAAAACATTGTTGAACTAGGAAAAACCCTTTCGAATGAAAGAAAATGATCCAAATGAAAAAATTCATGTACCATGCTCTCATACATCAACTAGCAAATCACACATGCAACATGTTACCTATAGACTCCTCCCCCTGAAATTGATGATCCAACCTTTTCCTTGCTTTCCTTGCTTGTCCTTTTCCCTCCTTTTCATGCTTTCTTTCTCCTCTTGGCACTCTTCTCTCTCTCTCTCTCTCTCAAACTAATTCCAAAGCCAAAAGTGAAAAAAGTTGTGAATTGATCCTCAAAATCCTTTTTATCATTGAGGCCTCTATTTTTTCATTTTCCTTATAATTTCCCTCTCATACAAACTTGTATCTCTTCATCTTCATTTTCTCCTATTTTCCTATATTTCATAAATAAAATTCCAATTAATTCCTCTGTCTTTTTCAGTTTACTTAGTCAGTAATAAACCGAAAGTGATGCCCATTATAGTGCTTTGCCCAAGATTCAACTTGGAATACATGTCCCATGAACTTGGTATTATTTTTCCTTTATTAACCTTTATTACATGAAATTTTAACCCAATGCTATTACATAAATAAGGTTAACATATCTTCCTTGTGTGTTGCCCATACATGTGTATTTTGGTTGCTATACTTGATTGAATGCCATCTTATTCAACTTTCTTTATGGTGGCTATGTATTTCTAGGATGTTTTAATGTTGTGGTGATATGGATCTTGTGAGATAAGATCCAAAATGTTGGAATGCGAAGAGAGGATGAGAGAAAACATATAGATGTACCATGAAACTAATCACTAGAGTATTGATAAAAATCCAAGCACTAAATACTTCAGAAAAATGTGAAATGAGAGAGAAATATTAGAGAAGGATTAAGAACCATTACACATGATGAGGCCAATTTTGGGACATCTATTTCTTGACCTCCAATCTCTTTTTATTTCCTTCTTATAAGGTGTCTTATTGGTATAATTCACTTTATTTAAGTTTGGTTCTATCAATTACATATTTATCAAGTTTCCTTTTACATAAATATATAGCTTTATGGCTTATACGTTTGACAAAGTTAGAATATAACTACCCCTAATATTCTAATCAATCCTCCCCACATGGAAAATGATGGTCTCTAGCATTCACCCATGGTAAAAAAAGAGGGATGATGTTATGTTCAATTTACCATCATGATTACAATTTGTTGTGATCTAATGAAGAGAAGGGTTTCTTGGTGGTTAACCCATAACCATGGGTGTGTGGATGCCCCATAAACATCATGATTACAATGTGCCAAATAGAAATTAAGAGAATGGTTTTTTGTAGTTAACCCATAACTAGGGATGACCCATAACTGAGTTGGAAATGGTAAGCTTGGAGAAGGGTTTTGTGTTGTTTACCCATAACCGTGGGCTTATAGATGACCACATGGAAAATTTAAACAACATAGATCTATCTTATAGTTTATAAAAAATGGTGAATATTACTACTCCCTGATATGAAAATTATAAAATGACTAGTGAAATTTCTATTAAAAAATATTTAAATTTCTAGTGATTTTATATATTCTCTACAAAATTTTGGTGATTTTTAAGGTAAAATAAATTCATAATATAAAATTTGAGTAAACTGTTTTTAGAAAAAAAAGAATTGAGAAATATTCTTTTGCATAGCATGGAAAAATAGCCCATTTGCAAATATTAGCCCCTAAAAATTTCTTTAGATGATCCATAACCTTGTTTTCTTTTTCTAGAAATGTGTCTATCAACTCAACTTTGTAGATAAATTTTGTTACAAGTGATGGTATGAAATTCTATTGAAGATATGTTTGAAATATTGAAGACTTGTTTGACTTATTGAATAGATATTTCTATTCATATAAGATAATTTCTCTGTAATTTTCTGTGGAGTGACAAAATCAATCCTGAAACTCGAGTTCTACGCAACTAAATTGATTTACAAACATGAGTGAATTCAATTCATGATATCTCTTAAACTGGGAAACACAATTAAATTATATAAAGAACCTATTTGAACTAACAAAAAAATACTCTAAAATGAGTTATCATGAAACCTTTGAAATTCTTCGTAGAGGTTGCGGTAGTTTCATAAAAATTAATTGAATATTTCTTCCTTGCATTCCATTCATTATTGTGCTTCTATGACAGCCATATCATTGTGGGTAAACTAAGAAATAAACAGAATGGGATAAACCAAGCTTCTAGATATTGCATGCATATTTTTTAAAGCTATGGCATGGTTGTATAAATATATAATTACATTGAATTTGAGAACACTAATTCCAAAGGTCCACAAAGTATCCTAAGGGTTTGTATAAAAACAAAGGTTGTTTTAGAGGTCATGCAACATCCATGGACATCATGAAAACCCTGAAATTTTATAAAATGTTTCAAGCCAGTGGTTGTACTTAATCCTCGTAAGGACGCTCTTTCATTGGTGAATGAAGGTTAGAGTGTAAAAAATCCTTGTAATTCATATACACCAATTGTGAAAGTTACAATGTATGGCGCAACAAACATAATCCAAGTGCGACAAAAGGAGGTTCTATATTATTTCAAATATTTTAAACAAAAACATACTTCAAGCCTTGGTTCCCATGTAGTGGTAACATGCTTTGATACTAATGATCTAGTTCTTGAGGGCTAAGATCAAAAGGCTTGAATCGCGATATAGGAGAGAAAAGATACATATATGCCATAAAACTAATCACAAGAACATTGATAAAAATAATGGATTTGAATACACACCAAAAATATGAAGAGAGAGAGAGAGAGATTGGAGAAGAATGATTCCATTAACCAGAACCATGACATGCAATGAAGAAAATTTTATGGTCTCTCATTAACTTGCACTCTATTCCTATTTCCTTCTTATAAGGTGTCTTGTTGATAGAGTCATTTTAATCAAGTTTGATTCTATCGATTACATATTTATCACGTTCCCTTTTACATAAAAATATGACTTTATGACTTACACACCAAACAAACATAGACTATAACCCCTTTAATATTCAAAACATGTGATTCAATTTGTGTATATTATTGTATGAATTTGGTTGTATTGGACTTCATTGATAATATAACATACCATAGTTTAGGGCAAACTCAATGGGAAAACCTTATGTGAACAAACATAGTTTGGATGTAGTAAGTGTAGGTTGGTTAAGCCAATGTGTCTTAAGCAAAGTAGTGCCACATGATTGAGGATGAGAAAATGGAAATTTTTGGCAAGACTCTTAATTTTCTGACAGATGGGAATAAACCTCAACTTCTCCAAGAAGCTGGTCCTAAAACTTTGTTCAAACAATCTTCACCATGTTGTAAAAGGAAGAAATGAGTTAGAGTCATGGTATGATCGATTCATCACAACTTTGTCATCATACTTTAGCAAGGAAGTTGTTTGAGGGACTTGCGTGCTAACTAAGGCAACATCCATCAACACAATTATAGAATGTGTCCTCTTCTAATAGTTGTCTAGAAACTGAGTTTTTGTTGCACAATATGTTTAGTCTAGGATTAACTTGCTAAGGTGCCCCACAATAATTTATAGTGCATTTTAAGAAAGTGAATACATGCACATAGTTTTCATAGAAGACACGCTTTAATGTTTCTTGGTTTTAAGTGTAGTAAGGCCTAGTTGTTCTACCGTAGAGATTTAGAGGTTGGAATTACATGGAACACATTAGTAGGCCACTTGCTCAAGAAATTTGTTTGGTCCAAAGTTTTGGGATCTACACAAAGGAGCACCATGCAAGAAGGTTGGCCAATGATTGACACATGGGAGTGAAAAAAAGAAAGGAAGCGGTTAGGCTCAGTTTATATGTTTTTCCAATGGAAATATTACCGCCCATAGTAAAATGGGATTTCTAGTGGGCTTGTGCCCAAAATGTAAAACCATAATTAGGATAAGGCCACAAAGGGATAATAGGACTTGATGATATACTTTTGAGATATGATCTCACATTGTAATGTTGAATTATTAGGCTAGTGATTTGTGACAGTTGGGATTGTAATGGAGACTTAAAAATGATAATAAAAGGATCTTCTTTGGCTCATTTTTTTTATGTTTGTGCATTATATAATGGATTGTCTATTTCCTATATTATGATAATGTTACATATCTGTAAATAATGGATTTATTGCATCAACTAAGGGTATACCTCAATTTATTTTTATGAATAATTATAAGTAACAATATGTTGAATATAATAGTGATAGGGTAGGATTTTTGTCTCCCTTCATCACTGTAGAATTATCTAGTTTCCTATAGTCCCTCATAGATGCATTGAATGTCACTTCACCTGCTCGCAAATCTTTCCAAAAGGGTTGGTGTCTAAGAGGTTTTATTGGATACTTCACTCTGAACCTAGGTACATCCTCTGCACACCATCAAATGGTTCCATTTCTGAGACCAAGATTTGCTACTAAAGGGGATATTGAGGGCTACTCAGGAGGAAATACAACATTGGGTATATATGAATTAACATGAACTTACATTGGAACAAACTAAAAAGTAGCGAATCATTCCTATGGAATGGATGTAAAGGTATGCCTTTACATATTTTCATGAAATTTTCCTTGTTGGATTCTCGATGGTTCTAGATGACTGCTTATAAAAATTGGTAGAAGAAAGAAGCAATTGGCACCCTGTTATAACCCAAAAATGGATTGTAGAATTAATCCAAAGGGTATATTCATGAAGGAACAAGATCTTCTGTGAAATAAACTTTTGGTTGAATAAAATATTAAAGGGTTAAATTACTGGATTTTCTATAGAGGGAACTCAGTCATACAACATAGGCAAAAGAGAATTTTTCAAAGATCCACGAGGAAAACACTTGAGATCATTGTTTACCTAGATAAATATGCTATTGTGAGACAAATGAGTCATGTCATTGGAATTTGATATCATGAGTAGCTAAATTTAGTTACACATGATGAGGATACTGGGAGTTGACTGGCGAATGGCCTAAGGGAATAAAGGTGGAGGATAATATAAAGTAAGAAAAGGCCATAAGAGCTCATGATGTCAAGACATCAAAGAGATAGGAGCATAAACAAGAAGGGTGAGATTGTGTACATTGGTGTAGGAAGAGAGAACCACAGAAGAAGTTACTGGACTGTTGCACAATCAAGGAATATTTTGTCACAGTAGTGAGGTAAGGAAGAGATTTGCATCAAAACCTCAACAAATAGAAGGATGTCAATAAAATCAAGAAGGAAACATAGTAGTGAATATTGGGAGGTTATAGATAAGGAAAAAATATCAACTCGGATTACCTTCCTGATGGAGTACCACACATAGAAGATAATGAATAATTTTGCACCGAAAGGAGAAGGAATAAGGAAGGAAATTGTAAACTCATATTGGGACAAGAAGAACTAGTGTATCCCAGTGACCCTAATTATGCCATACCTTGCATCAAACCCATGACCCCCCATGCATCTCTAATCCAAGATTTAAGATTAGCTAATAACTTGTTGCATATAATTTCCGTTAGTGATGAGAGTAAGGATAGTAGTAAAGTTGGTCAAGAAAATAGGAATACTAAAAAAAAGGAGTAGAATCCCATATATCACAAAGTTTGTGAGGAATATCACAAAGAAATATCACACATAACGCAATTTTGGTGTTAATCCTATTGTGTGAGTTCTTGTCTTTCATGGCACTCAAACAGAGAATTGTGAACAACATATTTTTGTTTGTGAAGTAGCATGGACTATCAAGCAAGTCCATGAAAAACTAACAAATAATGTGTAGTTAGAGACTACCTTTAGATATCATGTGCTTACATGGAATATGAAATATAAGACTACTGCACCAGGAGGACAAGCTAGATCATTGGGATCAATTAGATAGGAATTACTATAATAATTCTAGAAACCAAAATTAGAATCCTAATGTATCCCAAGGGTTAGGTAGATTAAAAAAAATGTTATTGAGTCAATATGGGACTTTAATCAAAGGTCTAAACTCTTACTAAATTGAATGAAATTTCAAATTATGGATCTACAACATAAGAAATGGTTTATTTCAAGATCACTTCCTTACATACACATCTCATTAGATTAGGAGACGTTCACTTCACAGTCTAAGGCTTTAGAAACTGCTATGAAGTTGGAAGCATCTCCTGTAGAAAGTGAAAGTAGTGCAGGCTGTCACATTTTTAGTCACAAGAAGCAACTTTGAAAATAAAATTGCAAGATCTATCAAAAGGTAAGGAAATGCCCAAAGAATTTTGGTGTACAATATGTAGGAAAGAAGGACACCATAAGAATAAATTCCTAATTGTAATATAATACATGGCGAAAAGAGATACAAATCCTCTGGCTTAAGGTAAAGGAATATTTTGTGAAGTGTGTAGAGTATGGGGGCATACATTGAAAACATATCCTATGATTTAGAAGTACAGAAGCTCAAACAAAACATTGTTCTACAACTCTTGCAACTCGGTAGGACAAGGCATCCATACATGTTTCATGTTGAATTTGATGAGAGAGCGAACTACTAATGTGGACAAGGTTCATGAGGCAGAGGGATCTGAAGCATGAGAATCAACCTATAACCATCCTAGAGCTTTCAATCAGGCTAGAGGCTGAGGGATATAGGAGTGAGGAAAAATATTTCGAGGTTGAGGTTGAGGAGGATTTGGAAGAGGACGTGGCTTGATAATATTCTATAACTATGGGAAACCAGGAAACATTGCATCATATTTCCCTAACCCTAAGATTATGTGTACATATTGCAAAAAATTAGATCATGCTAGAAAATATGATCCACAACTCATTGCAAATTGGCAGTAAAAGTAGAGGAAAAACATACAATTTATAGTTCTTAAAGTGCACAGAGTTCATCCACAACTAGGAGTAGTTATGCATGAAGGAATAAATATAGGAGCATATGCAGGATGACAAGGAAGCCATCCACACCAGTGGGTCAGAAAAGAAATAGAGCCAACCCCAAGGTTTGATATAGTAAAAGAAAAGGAAACATACGAGGAAGTAAGAATGGAACTGATTGTGATAAAATGGTTTCCATCAAGTGCATCGATGCAACAAGGACTACCTGTATACAATATGCCACTGGTGTATGAGAAAAGTGCACTTGTAGAAATCGTTGGGGAGGTAAAATCAATTAAATGTTTCTTAAAGAGTTGTTTAGAGCTAATGAGGCATGAAGTGGCCCTCAATACGCTACGTAGGATGATTGAATAGTGTGCATAAGGAGAAGAATTCCCTATCGTGAAGAAAAATCGATTCATAGCTAAGCATGTTATGCGAAAGATGGAGAACATTATTATGGATCTAAGTTTTCATGTAAATATTATTCCATAGAAGACACAACCAATACAAGATTTTCCCTAATTGATTTAGATGCCAAAACTAAATTGGTCACCTATGGAGTTGATTATTTATAACCAATACAAGATTTTCCATATTTATACACTGACAGTGGTAGAGGTCGACATTGATGGTGTGAGGAGTATTGTTGATTTTGAAGTCATATAGATTGTGGATAAGACTAACCAATACACTATGTTACTATACAATAATGAAGTGATAATTAACTTGAAAAGAGGAAAATGATATTTGAATAAGGAGTTTGAGTATTACTACACCATTAGATCCAACAAAGGAAGACTCGTATGTGGGAACTTTGTGGGAAGGGTTTAACGTCGAAGAAATTGACAACCTCTATAGTGTAACTACATGTAGGGATGACTATGTTAATTGAATTGTCGATGTTGTGTTAAGCTAGAAAAGAATTAATTCTTGTGCCTCATATTTAGATAAAGCACCTAAGAATTAGAAACAAATATTGCATCAAGTATGCACTAGAAGATGCACTCATAGTACCCATGCAGTAAAATGGGTCAGAACATAGGTACATGATCCCCGAAAGTTTGATGGTGTAATAGATGTAGATTCCTTTGTGAGAAAAATTGAATCATAGGTACTTGAAAAACTCATATTACAAGCCTTGGATGTAGCCTTGAAAACAACTATGGTGTGTTGGTGGACTGCACATAGAGATAGGATGGAAAATTGGCATACATGTATGTATTTGTTGTAGATCAAGTCTTGATTAGATGGTGAAAACATTGAATCAAAGTATATAGGAAAAATTGTCCCTACAACCCACCACAAGACTTGTGTTGCAACACAGACTAAGAAGAAGATACTAGAGGAAGACTGTATACATAGGTTTATACATACACTAGATATTATCAATAGAAATTGGTATATAGAACTGGAATTCACAAAGGAACAACAAATTGGGGAGAGATAATCCAAATATTTAAGGTGAATTTTAACTTTGAGTCAATTAATCCTTAAGTAGATATAGATTTGCATTTTGTAATAGAAAATATTTTTGCATCAAAAGGATGAACTACATATAAGTCATTGCCTTTATGTTTTGTGCACAAACATTCTCAGAATGTTAAATAGTGCATGAAATGCTACAATGTCATATAGGGATGTGAAAACAAGGATTCCCCAAGGAAGTTACAGATACCTAAGATAGAAGGAGATTGCACTATAGCAGGTCTAGAATAAGAATTTATAGATTATGCTAGACCTATTAAAACACAAAAAGTGAACATTGGCACTAAATAAAATCATAATATGACCATTATCAGAGATTGTGGGAATGAAGAAATAGTACGAAAGATTTTTTACTTACTGCACAAATATCAAGAGCTATTTCCAACCAATTTTTTAGGGATGAAAGGTATAGCTAGAGAGTTAGGAGAAATGGATATCCCTTTGAAACTAGATGCAAAGATAATTAAGCAAATACCTTACATGTTGAATCCAGTGTATAAGAAAGGGTGAAGAAACAATTAGACATAATGTTGGAAGATGAGATTATTAAACCAGTGGAAGAATCTGAATGAATAAGTACATTCGTGGTGCAAGATAGGAAGGTAGGTCAAATCAATATGTTTGTAGACTTAAGGAAGTTGAATGATTCTTGTGTCCATGACCCTTTCCCTACACCATTTACAAATGAAACATTGGAGAATGTAGGAGGAAAGGAGGCCTACTCATTTAGAAATGGATTTTCAGGATATCACCAGATTAAAATTGCACTAGAATATAGACACAAGACCACCTTTGTGATCGATTGGGGATCATTCCAATATGCAATCATTACTTTTCGTATGAAAAATGAACCTGCAATATTTTCTTGAGGGGTGGTAGTAGCGTTTAAAGAATTCATTCATGAATTTTTTGAAGTATACTTGGATTATTGGACAATATTTGACTCTTAAAGAAGCATATTGAGGTCCTTCACTTGATGCTTGATAGATGTGGACAGTTGAAAATCTCATTGAACTTGAGAAAGTGCATTTCTTGTTCACCATTTAGTGTTTTATTGGGCCATGTAGTGTGTAAGAAAGGCTTGTTGATTCATCTTGCAAAAACTGTTTTCATAGTATATTTTTCTCCACCTACATCACTGCGACAATTGCACACAACTTTAGGTTATACATGCTACTAAAGCAATTTCATAAGGGGATATGTGTTACAACAACCTTAGAAAATACGTTGAAGAAAGAAGTCAAGTTCCAGTGAAATGAAGAATGTTAGCAGGGTTTGGATACCCTGAAAGAGAATTTGGTTACTACATCAATTTTAGGGCTTCCAAACTAGGGAGAAAAGTTCCATTTTCATGTCCATGGATTGTCCATAGGTTTGGACATAATTTTAGCTCAACCATCATAAGGGGATATATATCACCCTATTTAGTTTTCTACAAAAATTTATTAAAAAAAGCAAAGCATAATTACACTACCCTAGAATGATAAGGATTGGAAATGATATATGCATCACAAAAGTTTAGACATTACATGTTTAGGGCACACCTCAAAATGCAAATAGAAAAAATGTAAAAAGTTCCAATTATATGAATTAATAATCGAGGACAAGTATTCGAGTAATCAGAAAGGAGTGTGTTTATATTTGATTACATAATTTTTAATTAATTTATTATTTTTTATTAAAATATATTTGTTTAAATGTATAAATAAATTTAAATTTTTAAAAAAAATTTAATATATTTAATTTGTGCAAATTTAACATCATAAATTTATTATTTCAATAATTTTATTATTTCAGTAATTTTATACTACATAGAGTGTGATAAAGTTCATTATAAAATATTAAAGAATAAATGAATATATAAATAAAAACATTTTTAAAATGTTAAATTCATCTTATTCGGCATTTAGAAGAATTCGAAGTATCCAAATCATTATTATTTTTAGTGTGAATTTGGAGTAATTCAAAGGATTTGAATCATTAATATTGTTTACGGTATTTTTTTTGAAATTAAAACAAAAATTGAAGTATATATAGTTTGTTTTAATTTATTTATATATTATAGTTTCAATTATAATTTTTTGGAAAAAAATTTGGTTTATTTTTGGATTTAATTTCTCTGTATTTTAGAAAGATTTATTGAAATCAAATCTTTGACCAGTGAAATTTTGACAATGAATATTTTTTTCGTTTATAAGCACGAAATAATTAAGATATTGACAGCACTCCAGTCTTCGATGTTTGGTGGCTCGAACATTGCAGAGAGATCGATTCCCACGGAGTTGAGGCACATGATACATGCTGCCATGATTTGTTGAATGTACGTGGTTGGAATAATTTAAAGCTTTATTTCCTGAGGGTAGGTGCTTGCTTTTTGATGCTGCTGTTTTCCATTCTTTTCCATGCCAAAGTCGTGCGAATGGTAAAGCGTACACTGATCGATAAGTGAAATTGGAAGGCTTGATTCAACGAAGTAGTTACAAGTTAATTATGCGATAACATTGTTATTAAAAAAAATAAAAAATTAAATAATTCGTTTTTTAAGTGAGATAAATCAAAATTTGGTCTCATTGGACGGTTAATTATCATCATCATTAATAATAATAATTTTTTATTTTAAAATATATCTATAAATTATAATTTTTTAAAGTATAATTTATAATTTTAAAGTATATTTTTTATATAAGTAATCTATTAAGAAAAATATACCTATACAATAATAAATGTTGTTGATTTTTGGATATTAAGTTAAATTGTCTTTTTATATTGTAATATAATTTTAAATTATATTTTAAATACAAAATAAATTAATTATTTAAAATCTAAAAAAAATCTCTTTACTCTTATTTTTATTAATAAATTAAGTTAATTACATTTGAATCAATAACGGCAATTCAATAAATTCAATAATTAAATTATTATTAAATTGTTTACTAAAATTTGCTAACAATAATTAGCACATAAACCCTCATAACTTACCCGAATTCAAATTAACTCAACCATAAATTTCACATTGAACCTAGGTGTTCGCACCAAAATAATCTGTCGTTCTCCTTTAAAAACTATTATGTATGAAGCAGGTACACTATGAACTAATGTATTAAGAAAAATATACCTGCATAATAATAAGCGTTTGTGGTTTTTAGATATTATTTATAATTTTAATTGTTTTTTATATTGTAATATAATTTTAAGTTATACTTTTAAATGAAAAATAAATTATTTTATTATTTAAAATCTAAAAAAACTCTTCTTGCTTTAGTTTATTTCGTTTAATGAATTTAACTAATTATATCTGAATCAATAAAAACAATTCAGTAATTAGATTAGTATTAAAAAATTTACACGGCAAAGGAACTTACCCCAATTTGCTAACAATAATTACTACAAATATCTTCATAAACTACAAAACTTCAAAAATCACCCAGGTGTTTGAAACTATTATGTATGAATCTCGTACACTCAGAGCGGGCAGATTTTCATTATTTTTATGGGTTAAGATAAGGAAAAATATAATAAATAAATAATAAGATGAAAACTCTATTTATCATTAAGAATACAGAAAAAAACCCTTTGATAGTTTGAATTAAGATGACGTATAACATAAGGGTAAAATAGGTGTTGAGAAAATTAATATTTAAAGATTGAAATAAGTATAAAATGATAAAAATTAAAAAGAATAAAGAGAAAAATAGAAACTAGTAATTATGAGATGGAACAAGGTTTTTTTTGAGAAAATGAAGAGAAGAAGGAAGAAAAATTAACCATGAAAAATAAAGAGGAAGCAGAAAAATAACAAAGGAAAGTGAAAGAGCAGGGAGTTACAAAAGGTAAATCACAGTTTAGTGGTCATAGGGATGGATGATAGATGACCTGGATCACTGATGAAAAGTGATAGATTTTCATAGTTGACTAAATTTATAAGCATTTATTTTTTTAAATTATGCTTAATATTATTTCATAATCACAATTTTCTACATAATAATCTTAAGATTTGGACTTGACCCAATTACTGGCTAATATAACTTGCAGCAGAAATAAGAAATCTAATAAACCCCTAAACCTTGCGTGGAGTCACATTTATAAACACAAATTTGTTGGATAAAAAAATTGACAATTTCTTACTCTCTTATTTTAAAACCAATCAGGCTGCTTTCTAGTTGGACTTTTACGTTTCTTTTCCTACCTGAATTCTGTAAATCTAAGATCATATAGATTTACATTAATTATAAAGATTGAGCTAACTAATAACAATACCATAATCCTCATGATTCTGCAAGTTTGATATCAATGCAAAAGAAAATCAAATAAAAGCCAACATAGTATTAAGTACTTTATGTAATTTTTATATGATACAAGTTATCCAGCTATGGGATACATCGCTCTTGGGAATTTTCTGTTTAATTCCAAAACAAAATAACTTGAACAGAGGATAATACTCTATTTCAATACAGTATCTTAACACAGCCGAAAAAAAAAATGTTTCTAGAACACAGAGTTATACCCACACACATAAAAACTTGCATTCATTAAAAGACTGCTATTACAAAAACATCTTCCTCTCTCAGAGGGATTACAACCAGGAACAATTTCTTACATTTACTGCTGTAAAAAAAAAAAAAATATCTTGTTTCATTCATCTTCCTCTCTCAAGGATTACAACCAGGAACGATTTCTTACATTTACTGCTATAAAAAAAAAATTCTTTTTTCATTCAAGCTGTTGCATTACAAAATAATAAAAAAAATGTCTCTCAAAAATACACTGTTGTGTAAAGTTTTTCATTCACATGCTGCTACGGATATGCATTTCATTGCATTTTCAACGAACAACAATTACTTCAACCTGCTATAAAAATTTCCTTACATTTGCTGCGGCGAACTTCTCTTTTTCTTTACATATTCAAAATGAACAACAACCAAAATAAAACATAACAATGCATTTTTCTATGCCCATACTTCCCGTGAGTTAAAAACATTAAAATTAAAACCATTTACCAACAATCTATGACCACAGTAAATTACATTAATTGCTTTACTGATAAGATCGGTCGTCAAACAAGAATTTGCTTCACGTCAACTCCATGTGCAGACTTGTACGCAAACTTTCATTTCAGTCGACGATGGTCAGCCATGCTTTCAATTGGATGGCTAACGGTAATATCACGAGGACTTATTTGCCGAAGTTTACGCTCCGGGAAAAAAGTTGTTTTCCAAAAGTATTGTGGCCACGTGTTGATCGATGGATGTTATCACTGCGTCCGAAGGGAAAACCACTTGCTTGTGAAAAGCGGTGCGATGGAGGACTGGCTGTTTTCGGAGACAGTACACAACAGTTGGAAATTAATATTTCAACACTCCCCTTTAATTTCAACTGCTGGGTTATCAGTCATACCCAGACACTTCCTCAAAAACTCAAAACTTTTCTGTCACAATGGTTTGGTCAGAATGATTGCAACCTGCTCCTGAGTTCTGCAGTGTTATAAAACAATTTCTCCATTGTTTACCAATTCCCTGATGTAATGAAACTTTGTGTCAATGTGTTTCGTTCTCTTATGAAACACAACATTTTTTGATAATGCAATAGTTGAGCTATTGTCACAAAAAATCACAGTTCCTTTTGCTTGTTCTTGGCATAAGCTCCTTAACATCCTTCTCATCCAAATTGCTTGACATGCTGCTGCTGTAGCTGCCACATATTCTGCCTCCACTGTAGACAACACTACAATCGGTTGTTTTTTAGAAGCCCATGAAATGGTTCTTGAACCCATGTGAAAAACATAATCGGATGTGTTTTTCCGATCATCTACACTTCCAGCCCAGTCACTATCCGTGTATCCAATTAAATATGAACATTTTGAAGTAGTATATAAAATGCCAAACCTTTTAGTACCTTTAACATACCTCAGAATCCTTTTTGTTGCCTGCCAATGTGCTTCTTTTGGCCTCTCCATGAATCTGAAAATTAAACTAATAGCAAACATTATATCCGGCCCAGTTGTAGTCAAATACATGAGGCTGCCAGCTATGCACTTGTACAAACTAGGATCAAAATCCTTGTTGTTGTCCTCCTTGCTGAGTTTTAATCCCATCACTGTGGGAGTGATTGCTACTTTGTTCTCCTGCATATTAAATCTTTCTAACACTTCATTAACATATTTCGCCTGTGAGATAAAAATCCCATCTCCATTTTTTTCTACTTCTATTCCTAAGAAGTATCTCAGCAAACCCATGTCAGTCATTTCAAATTCTTCTTTTATGACTGTTTTGAAATTTTCCATAAGGTAATTATCATTACCTGTGAAAATAACATCATCAACATATAACACAACAATTAGTATTTTGCCATCCTTTTCTTTGATGTAGATGGTGGGTTCTCCCTCACACTTCTTAAATCCTCTTTCCAGTAGATAGGAATCTATCCTACTGTACCATGCGCTTGGTGCTTGCTTTAGCCCATAAAGAGCTTTCTTCAATCTGCACACTTTGTGCTCTTGGCCTTTCTTTTCATAGCCTAGAGGTGGTTCAATGTAAACCTCTTCCATTAACAATCCATTTAGGAATTCTGACTTTACATCCATTTGGTAATCTTTCCACTTGTTTTGTGCTGCTATGGACATCACTGCTCTCACTGTTTCCATTCTAGCAACCGGTGCAAAAGCTTCCTCATAATATCTCCCATACTGCTACTTGTATCTTTTGACAACAAGTATTGCCTTGTGTCTTTCTATTTTGCCTTCAGCATTACTCTTGGTCTTGTAGACCCATTTAACTCCAATGATTTCCTTTCCTTTTTGTAGTTCCACTAAATCCCATGTCTTGTTTCTTTCTATGACATTGATCTCCTCATCCATAGCTTATATCCATTTGTTATCCTTAATTGCTTCTTCGAAATGAACAGGGTCATCAACATGACAATATAATGCAAACAAAGAATTCATACCTTCATTTGTTGCCTCTTTCTCATAAATATCACTTAAATTTCTGAACTTCTTACCTCTTTCATTTGGTGTGAAAGTCCTTGAAGAAGCACTTGAATTTCCTCCTTGTGGTGTGCTTGGAGAAGCACTTTCATTTCTCCTTAAGGGTGTCCCTTGCTGTCCTTGTGTTGGTGCTACTATTTAGGGATGTATTTCAGCCATCTCCTCATCATCTTCATCATGTGACAAAGAGTTTTTGGCATTCACTGTCTTCTCTATGCTTCCATCCCAAGCTTCCTCCTCAATGAACTAAACATCTCTACTCACTATAAGCTTCTTGGTGGATGGGTTATACAACCTGTAAGCTTTGGATTTCTCACTCTATCCAATGAAAATACGTTTCTCCCCTTTGCTGTCCAACTTCTTCCTTAGCTGATCTGGAATGTGTGCATAAGCCACACATCCAAAAACATTCATGTGGGTGACTCCTTGCTTTCTCCCACTCCATGCTTCTTTCGGCACTCTGTTCATGACTGCTTTTGTAGGGCATCTATTCAAAATGTATGCTGCACAGTGTACAACTTCAGCCCAATAATCATTTGGCAAATGCTTTGCCTTTAACATACTCCTCGCCATATCCATGATTGTCCTGTTCTTCCTTTCGGCAACTCCATTTTGCTGCGGAGTGTACCTAGTGGTAAACTGCTTATGAATTCCATTTTCTCTACAAAAACGTAGAAATTCCTTGGAGATATACTCACCTCCTCTATCAGTTCTTAGAACTTTGATATGCAGCCCGCTTTGGTTTTCTACAAGTGCGTTGAAATTGAAGAATCTTTAAAACACTTCACTTTTTTTTTTTCAAGAAATAAACCTGAGTTTTTCTTGTAAAATCATCAATAAATGTTAGTATATAGTGGCTGCCTGCAAGTGATGGAGTTTGCATCGGTCCACATAAATATGAGTGGACAATCTCTAAGGGTTTTTTTTCCCTTATGCTTTTCCCAGATGGAAAACTTTCTCTGTGTTGTTTCCCTAGGATACAAGCTTCACAAAGGCTCTCTTGTTTCTCTATCAATAGTAATCCTCTTACCATTTATTTTCTATTCAACAAGTTAAGACCTCCAAAGTTGAGATGTTCAAATCTCAAGTGCCACAAACAATTTTCATCATTTGATTCACTTTGGAAAGCCTCTTGTGTCACTGCTGCTATTACTTCTTTATTTTTCAAATCTGCCTTCATTCTGAGAGGGAACATCCTGTTCATTGTCATCTTCACTTCAACAATACATTGTTTTCTGGGTGCTCTATCCATGATGATGTATACATCATCCATAAAGAAAACATTGTAACCCTTTTGAACAAGTTGTCCAATACTTAAGAGGTTACATTTCATTTCAGGAACATAATAAACATCTGCTATGGTTTTCTTTTCACCTTTCTTTGTTAACACATTTACTTCTCCTTTTCCCATAACAGAAACTTTATTATCAGTCCCTAGTGTGACTTGTGACTTCACACTTTGATCTAACAAAGAAAACAGGGCTATGTTTCCTGTCATATGGTTGCTGCAACCGGAGTCTAGAAACCATACATTTGCACTCTTTTCCTCAGCCATATTACATGCTAAAAAGAAATTATTTTTGCTAATATTTTCTCTAGTGAGATTTGCATTAGCTCTATTGCTCATATCATGCTGCTTCTTCCTACATTCATTTGCATAATGCCCATATTTTTTACAATAATGATATTGGACATTTGCTTTATCATACCTTTGTCCTTGCGCATGATGTTGTCCACTTTGTTGATTGCTCCCTTGGCCTTGGTTCTGATTTGGATTGCTGCCTCTTCCTTTAGCATTTGTTGGATTGTTTCTTCCACCTATGTTTTGGCTTCTGCCTCTTCGTCTCTTGTTTCCTCTGCCTTGACCTCTTCCTCTTCCAAAGGACATTTGGGTGTTAAAGGCATGCTCTAGAGATGAGTTTTCATTTCTACTCAATCTCTGTTCATGTGTTATCAGTGATGCATGTAGTTCATCAACTGAGAAGTTTGTGAGATCCTTTGTCTCTTCTATGGTGGTGACAATCACATCGAACTTTGAGGGTAGGATCCTCAATAGTTTCTCTACAATCCTCCTTTCTTCAAGAATCTCTCCATGAGACCTTATCTTAGTGACCAGACCAATTAAATGTGTGAAGAATGAGTCCATATTATCTAACTCCTTCATGCATAGATTGTGTTAGAAAATTATATATTACGGAGCAATGGAACACATAAAATATTGCAGAAATATAAACACAGAAAACGCACAAAACAAGAGAGACATAGATATACGTGGTTCACCCAGTTTGGGCTACGTCCACCTCGAACAGCCAATCCTTCCTTTCTATTATCCAGCAAAATGAAGAGATGCAACCTACAACAAATCCGCTGTAATATCCTCTGTTTTCTCTCACAGTCTCACCTCTCTGTTTCTCGCTCACAGAATACACATCTATTTTACAGCCTCAAATACAATACCCTCATACAAAGAGAGGGGTTGCCTTCTAGGGCAAAAAACCCTAAACTAAACATAAGTTATACCGTCAGATCATCTGCCTAATGAACGACCCAGATTGACTAGAAATTACTATACTTTTACAAGACAATTTTACATTTGTTTTTAGCTTCGGGGGCGCTGTCCTCGAGCCCCCGCCGGGGCGCCACTGGCCCCCGGACCCCTTAGCCAGGGGGGGCAAGTCCCCCCCGCACCCCCCCGCGTGGCGGGGTGTACAAGACTTCCTGGGGTATACATCCGGCTAAAACAAAGACCTTTGAACAATCATGCTCCACACACAACAAACTCCCACTTGGAGAACGATTGTAGCAACTCCACTGTTGCTTCATTTGCTGGACAATGACTCCTCTTTGGACCTGGTTGTTTTTCATCTTCATCGTCATCCTTGAAGACCAACTGAAACTGAGCATGTTCTCAGTTTCTCCCTGGTTACAACTTTTGTTATCATATCTGCAGGATTCTTGCTAGTGTGTATCTTTTCCAACTTCAACTCTCCGTCTTCCAACACTGATCGTATGAAATGGTACTTGAGCTGTACGTGTTTAGTCCTGGAATGAAATGATGAGTTCTTTGCAAGATGAATGGCACTTTGACTATCACTGTATAACGTGCCCATATCATGCTCCTTACCCAATTCACCCATAAAACTTTGTAACCAAATCATTTCTTTACTAGCCTTTGTAGCAGCAACATACTCTGCTTCTGTTGTTGAAAGTGCAACAACACTTTGGATTTTTGAAACCCAATTGACAGCTGCTCCTCCAACAGTAAATACATATCTTGTAGTGCTCCTCCTGTTATCTCTGTCACCTGCCATATCTGCATCAACATATCCTTGTAGGGAGATGTTTGAACCGCCAAAGCATAATGCTTTATTTGTGGTACCTTTCAAATATCTGAGAATCCATTTCACTGCCATCCAATGTTCCTTTCCTGGATTGTTCATGTACCTTCTTACAACTCCCACTGCATGTGCAATATCAGGCCTTGTGCATACCATTGCATACATTAAGCTTCCAACTGCTGATGCATATGGAACTTTAGACATATAATCCATGTCTTCTTGGGTCTTTGGGCACATTTCCTTGCTAAGTTTGAAATGGCTAGCAAAAGGTGTACTAACTGGTTTTTCATTGTGCATGTTAAATATTTTCAACACCTTTTGTATGTACTCATTCTGAGACAATGTTAATTTACGATTTTTCCTGTCTCTAGTTATTCTCATACCAAGGATTTTTTTTGCAACTCCCAAATCCTTCATTGCAAATGAATTTGCCAATTTTCTTTTGAGCACATTTATTTCCTGCATGTTAGATCCTGCAACAAGCATGTCATCTACATACAATAACAATATAATATAGCTGCCATCATTTTGCTTTTTCAAATAAACACAATGATCAGACTGTTGGGTCCCTATAATACTAGTGATTACCCCATTACTATTGTAGTTATACCCCTTATTTATATTGTTGTGCCCCTATTACCCCCATATTGTTATTTTTGTGCCCCATAGAATCCCTCTATTGTCATTTTTATGGCTTTATATTATTATTGTTAGGTCGGCTGGATTATATTGTGACTCCTTAGACTCCTATATATAGAAAGGAGGTTTTGTCATTTGTATCATCCAAGAATTGTTCATTTATGTAATGTAAAGGAGGTTTCCCCCTCGAAGAGGCTGAATTCTAAGGCGTTGATCTATCTTTTCTATCTTTTCTTGAGCTGGTTCCATAACATTTGGTATCAGAGCTTTGGATTCTAGGGTTTCCCTGCTCCAAACAGGTCATCGTGGCATTTTCGCTATAACTTTTTTTCTATGACGTTTCAGAAGTAGCAAAAAAACTCATTTGAGAAGAGTTGGTGCTGAACCTTGGGTCCGAATTTCAGAGCTTTTCGCGCAATATTTTCGGAGATATGATTTGAGGAAGTTGGCCTTTTTGCAGACTCCTGAATTACATTCAAAACAGGTGACCTGGGGAAAATCGTCATAACTCTCTCTCTGAAGATCAGATTGAAATTTCGTAAAAAGGTACAGAAAGAGAACAGACTGTAGTTTCGTGTGTGTGTGTTTCAGATTCAAAGGTTGAAACAGTGACTCGTGGCACGTCGTACAAGTTCGCTCTACTGAACCAGTCTAAAAGTAAGTCATTGTGGGAGATTTCACATAACGCTTCCTTGGAGAATCCAATTTGGCTCAGACTTGTGGCATTGGAAAGAGGACGCAGAAGGCTACTACAGGTAGAAATTTCAGAACTGGATGATCCGAAATTACATAGATACATCAGATTCAATATCAGGCTTCTATAAAGTGAAAAAAGGTGTGTAGTTTTTTTTTAAATTTTTGTGTAAACTTGGTTTAACGGAATTCAAAGGGCATAGTAAAGCATTATTATCAGTAATTGATGCCCCGAGGAAAGAAAATGCAAACACCTAGTAAGGAACCTGAAAGCTCTAGCATGACTCATGAAGAAGAAGAAGAAATGCTACATGATATATCAAAATTACAAGAACAAGTGCAACAAATGTCACGCTCACAAAAGCTAACAGAAGCTAAGATAAGTGGCATGGAATCTAAGATAAAGGGCATGGAAACTAAGATGGATGATTCGAAGACAGATTTGAAGAGAGACATGGCAGATTTGAAGATAGATTTGAAGACAGATATGGAAGAATTGAAGAAGTTTCTACAAGAAAGGGTCACTAATGGTGAAAAGGTAGTAAAGGAAACTCATGACGAGAACAAAAGAAATGTTAATCATGATACCATAGACGCTAATGTTGGATCGAAGAATCACCATATTCCAAAAATCGATATGAGGAAGTTTGATGGCAAGGATCCCGCTACATGGATATTACAGATGGAGCAATTCTTCGATCTCAATAATGTGCAAAACACACAAAAGGTACGTATGGAAACTGTATATTTGGAACCAAATCAGTTTGTATGGAATCAATGGCTTTGCTCTCGTAAACAATTTATCACTTGGGCAATTTTTACGGAAGAATTGATAGCACATTATGAAGATACAAAAAGCAACATTTTTTTTAGCCAATTGATAAGTCTCAAACAAAAGGGTTCAGTAATGAAGCACATTGAGGAGTTCCAAAAATTGAACATAAGGGTAAAAGATATTCCAGAGGAGCATAGGATTGATGTGTTCATAGGGTCTTTAAAGGATAATATCCAACATGATGTTCGCCTTTGGCAACCTGATTCATTAGAGAAGGCATTCAGGTTAGCAAGAAAAATGGAAAGCAAAATTATGGCAACCAGGAAGCATACCACTCACAACTATAAAGACGGAAGTGTTGTTGCCCCTAGTCTTCCACAACCTATAAGGTTGACACCACAACAATTGGAAGAAAAAAGAGCAAAAGGGCTTTGTTACAGTTGTGATAGCAAATACACTAAAGGTCATAAGTGTGCTGAGAAGAAATTATTCTACATAGATTGTGAAGAAGAAGAAGAAAAGGAGCAAGAAAGGTCAAAAGAAGAAGATATACTCCAGGAACAAAGCCTAGATGAAGAAAAAATAAATCCGACCATATCTTGTAATGCATTGGCGGGAATTACCACTCCTCAAACCATCAAGATAGAAGGACAAATCAAGAAGAAAAAGGTAATAGTGTTGATTGATTCAGGAAGCACCCACAATTTTATTCATTGTAGGGTAGCAAAAGAATTGAATTGCTTCCTATATCCAGCACCAGAGTGTCAAGTGATGATTGCAAATGGAGGAACAATAAATTGCTCTGGAAAGTGCCATAATATCAAGCTATCCATGGGAGAATATGTATTGACTAGCCCAATGCTTTCCATTCCAATGGGAGGTGCGGATGTTGTACTAGGAGTCCAATGGCTACAATCCTTGGGTACAATAGCTTTTAATTTTCAAGAACTTTTCATCAAATTTTCTACGGAAGGAAAGGAAGTTGAATTAAGGGGTATTGCAGGGAAACCAGGAAAGATAATTAGCTCTCATGGTATGACAAAGCTTCTAAAAAAGGAGCAAAGAGGTGTAATTGCACAATTATGCTCGCTAGATGTTTCCACATTGGAATCATCTATTTCTCCAGATCTCCAAAAAGTTTTGGACAATCATTCCAAGGTATTTGAGACTCCCAAGGGTCTCCCACCTATGCGTGATCATGATCATGCTATTCATCTGATTCCAGGAAGTGTTCCTCCAAACATCAGGCCGTACAGATATCCCTATGTCCAAAAGAGTGAAATTGAACGTATGGTTGCAGAAATGCTAGAGGCTGGTATAATTCAACCGAGTCAAAGTTCTTTCTCAGCTCCAGTAGTATTGGTGCACAAGAAGGATGGATCATGGTGCATGTGTCCAGATTATAGGGAGCTCAACAAGCTCACTATTAAAGATAAGTTCCTCATTCCTGTTATTGATGAATTACTGGATGAATTGCATGGATCAATTTACTTCACCAAGTTGGATCTTCATTTGGGATATCATCAAATCAGAATGAAGATTGAAGACATTCCAAAAACGGCATTTAGAACTCATGAGGGTCATTATGAATTTTTGGTCATGCCTTTTGGCCTTACCAATGCACCTTCAACATTTCAAGGTTTGATGAATTCAATTTTCAAACCATTCCTTAGAAAATTTTTGTTAGTATTTTTTGATGATATACTAATCTACAGCAAGTCTTGGAAGGATCATGTTGAACATGTTGACAGGGTGCTACAACTATTGGAGGAGAAACAATTATATGCAAAAAGATCCAAATGTTTCTTTGGAGTCCAGGAGGTGGAATATTTGGGTCATATTGTATCTCATGAAGGAGTTAAGGTAGACCCTAGCAAAATTAAAGCCATTAAGGAATGGAAAATCCCCACATCCATAAAGCATCTGCGAGGATTTCTTGGGTTGACAGGGTATTATCGCAAGTTTGTTAAGAATTATGGGAGAATAGCAGCACCTCTAACAACATTATTGAAGAAATATTGATTTTCATGGACTCCAGAAGCAACAAAGGTCTTTGAACATCTTAAAGAGGCAATGTGCCAAGCACCGGTCTTAGCTACACCGACTTCACAAAAACCTTTATTGTGGAATGTGATGCTTCAGGAAATGGAATTGGTGCTGTTCTAATGCAAGATGAAAGACCCATTGCTTTTGAAAGTCGTCCAATCAAGGGAAAGTTTTTAAGCAAAGCTATTTATGAGAAGGAAATGTTGGCAATACTCCATGCACTTAAGAAATGGCGACCCTACCTAATGGGAAGACACTTCAAGGTAAAAACGGATCATGATAGCCTTAAATACTTTTTAGAACAAAGATTATCCTCTGAAGAGCAACAAAAGTGGGTCACAAAGATGTTGGGTTATGACTTTGAAATCATCTACAAAAAAGGGAAGCAAAATGTGGTGGCAGATGCACTCTCAAGAAAGGATGAGGATGTGGAAGCATTGTTGTGTGCCATTTCTATTATCCAACCAGATTGGATAAACGAAGCAAGGGAGGAATGGAAGAATGACGAAGAAGTGTGGGCACTTATTCGAAAGCTACAACAAGATTCCAGTACTTCTGATACATTTAGCTGGCAAAATGATTCGTTATGGTACAAAGATCGCTTATACCTCTGTAAGAATTCCCAGCTAAAACAAAAGATTCTTATGGAATTGCACACTTCTCCCTTAGGAGGGCACTCAGGATTTTTAAAAACTTACCACAGGGTTAAGAAGGATTTTTTTTGGGATCGTCTTAAATCAGATATTCAAAAGTTTGTGGCGGAATGTTTGGTTTGCCAGCAAAATAAAGTTGAAACAATTAAGACACCGGGTCTATTACAACCTTTATCCATTCCAAGCCAACGTTGGGAGGAGGTTTCAATGGATTTTATCACAGGTTTACCCAAGTCTGAGGGAAAGAGTGTCATCATGGTGGTAGTTGACAGACTTACCAAGTATGCACACTTTTGTGCATTATCACATCCATTTAAATCCAGTACAGTTTCTACTGCATTTATGGAAACAGTTCAAAAGCTACATGGAAACCCAAAGATTATTGTAAGTGACAGAGATCCCATTTTCACTGGAAATTTTTGGACAGAATTATTTTCTTGTCTTGGTACTCAGTTAGCTCATAGCTCATCTTATCATCCTCAATCTGATGGGAAAACTGAGATAGTAAACAAATGTTTGGAAGGATATCTTCGTTGCTTTGTATCTGATAAACAGACACAATGGGTCAAATGGTTGCCTCTGGCTGAATGGTGGTATAACACTTCCTTCTATACAACAACAAAAATGACCCCATTTATGGCACTTTATGGGTATCAACCACCATCCATCACATCATATTTAAGAGAAAATTCTAAGGTTCAGGCAGTGGAACATCACATCGAACATCAATAACAAGTCCTCCAACTCTTAAAGGATAACCTCGTGTTGGCACAAAATAGAATGAAACAACAGGCAAATCAACATCGCAGTGAAAGAAGTTTTGATGTAGGTGATTGGGTATTCCTACGGCTACAACCATATAAGCGAATGTCCCTAAAGCAAGCTAAGAAGGATAATAAATTATCACCAAAGTATTATGGTCCGTACAAGGTGTTGCAAAAGATTGGTACTATCGCATACAAATTGGAGCTTCCTGCATCTTCTCGATTGCACCCAGTCTTCCATGTTTCATGTTTAAAGAAGGTTATAGGTGACAAGCTCCCAATTCAAACAATATTGCCAGAACTTGATGAGGAAGGAAAAATTATATTGGAACCAGAAGCAGTCACAGAAACAAGAGCTCGACAGCTACGAAATCGATCAATTTCAGAGTATCTTATCAAGTGGAAGAACTTATCCGCTGAAGATTCCACATGGGAGGATGAGAATTTTATGCAGAAGTATCCAGAACTACTCAAGCGTTGAGGACAACACTTTTTTGAAGGAGAGGGGCATGTTGGGTCCCTATAATACTAGTGATTACCCCATTACTATTGTAGTTATACCCCTTATTTATATTGTTGTGCCCCTATTACCCCCATATTGTTATTTCTGTGCCCCATAGAATCTCTCTATTGTTATTTTTGTGGCTTTATATTATTATTGTGAGGTCGGCTGGATTATATTGTGACTCCTTAGACTCCTATATATAAAAAGGACGTTTTTTCATTTGTATCATCCAAGAATTGTTCATTTATGTAATGTAAAGGAGGTTGCCCCCTCGAAGAGGCTGAATTCTAAGGCGTTGATCTATCTTTTCTATCTTTTCTTGAGCTGGTTTCATAACACAGTGTGACATCTAGTATAACCTTGTTCAGACATAAACTTGTCAAATTTTAGATACCACTGCCTTGGAGCCTGTTTTAAGCCATACAAGCTCTTCTTCAACCTGCACACTAGTTTCTCCTTCCCTTTCACCTCATATCCTTGTGGCTGCTGCATATATATCTCTTCCTCCAAATCCCCATGGAGAAAGGTTGTCTTTACATCTAACTGCTCAAGATGAAAATCTTCAGATGCTACAAGACTTAAAATGGTTATGATTGAAGTCATTTTAATAACAGGAGAAAATATTTCATCAAAATCAATACCTTTCTTCTGTGCTAACCCCTTCACCACAAGTTTAGCTTTATACCTCTGTTTTCCTCCATCTTCTTCCTTCAGCCTGTAAACCCATTTATTCTTCAATATAGTTTTTCCTACATGCAACCTGACTAAATCCCAAGTCTGGTTATGCATTAAGGAGTCCATCTCTTCTTCCATGGCTACCTCCCACTTCTTCCTGCTTTCAACCTGCATTGCTTCTTCATAACATTCGGGTTCACGAGAATCAGTCAACAATAAATAATATAATGAAGGAGAGTATCGTTCAGGGGGTCTACTTATCCTGGTAGATCTTCTAACACCACTTTCAGGTGTTTGGGGTGCTTGTTGTTGTTGTGGTGGTTGTTGTTGTTGATTATTATTATTTTCAGGCACCTTTACCTTTTCAGTGATTTCATCAAGAATTGCGTATTCCTTGTTTTATTTTTCCTGTTTCTTTTCCTGCAACTGATTCTTATACAAGACCTTTTCATTGAATATTACATCTCTGCTCCTAATGATTATGTGATTTTCGTAATCATATAAGCGATAACCAAAATCATTAACACCATATCAAATTAAGGTACATTTCTTTGACTTTGCCTCAAGCTTTGTTCTATTTTCTTTATCAATATGGACAAAGGCCTCACAACCAAAAGGCTTTAAAAAATAGTAGTTTACCTTTTTACCTGTCCATGCTTCCTCCGCAACACCACCATCCAAGGAACTTGAAGGCCCTCTGTTTATTAGATAAACATCATTATCTACAACATCTGCCCAAAACTGTAAAGGCAATCCTGCATGCAATCTCATGCACCTTGCACGCTCCATGATTGTTTTGTTCATCCTTTCTGACACACCATTTTCTTGTGGTGTTCTTGGAACTGTCTTCTCTCTGCGAATTCCATGTTCTGAACAGTACCTATCAAACTCTTTGCTGCAATATTCACCTCCATTGTCTGATCTAAGACACTTCAATTTCTTTCATGTCTCAATCTCAACCAAAGCTTTCCATTTCTTGAAAGTATCAAATACATCAGATTTATTCTTAATACAATAAATCCAAGTTTTTCTAGTTGCATCATCAATGAAAGTAACATAATAACGAGAGCCATCGAGAGATGATACCTGAGCAGGTCCCCATACATCTGTATGCACAAGCTCTAATTTTTTGCTCTTCTTTTCTTTCCCAACTCTGATAAATCTGACTCTCTTCTATTTTCCATAAATGCAATTCTCACAGAAATCAAAATCAACATTCTTCAAACCCGGCAACAAATTCCTTGAGTGAAGAATCTTCATCCCCTTTTCACTCATGTGTCCGAGCCTATGATGCCATAATGCTGCATCTTCTCCTTTGGAAGTTAAAGCATTAACAGAGTTAGAAATACCATTGCATAAATACAATGTACCAACTTTTTTGCCTTTTGCTATTACCAGGGCTCCTTTGGTGACCTTCCAAGCTTTATCTGTGAAAGTTGTCCCACAACCTTCACCGCCTAGCTACCCTGTTGAAATCAGATTTTTCTTTAGATCTGGAACATGCCTTACCTCCTTTAATAACCATTGGTTTCCATTCTATTGTTTTACAAGAACCTTACCCATTCCAAAGATTTTACAGGGTTTACCATCACCCAGATGAACTTGTCCAAAATCTCCTTGAACATAGTCATGAAAGTATTTCTTATCAGGTGTGGCATGGAATGAAGCCCCTGAATATACCACCCAGGAATCAGTAATTTTTTTGAAAGAAAGAATCAAAGCATCTTGTAACACCTCACCTGTCACATTTGCTTCATGATTGTTTTCTTGCTGTGCATCTCCTTCTTTTCCCTTCCGAGATCTACAGTTTTCTTTAGGTGTCCTTTCTTTCCACATTTCCAGCACATTATCCCCAATCTGGACTTGGATCCGCCTTTCCTTGATTTACTGCGATATCATGAGCTCTTTCCTCTTTCCATTTTTCTTCCTCTAGACTCTGCACTCAAAGCATTTCCCGATGTCTCACCGGAGCTTTTCCGTCGCATTTCCTCGCTAAGGATAGCACCGACAACATCATCAAACTTTAAAGTACTAGATCCAGAAACAGAGTTACTAATGGCCATTACCAAACCATTCCAACTTTCCGGTAATGAGCACAAGAATAACAGAGCTCTAACTTCATCATCAAAGTTTACCCCTACAGAACTTAACTGACTTGTAACTGTATTAAAATCCTTTAAATGGTTTTCAACAGATCCACCTTCCGACATATTCATATTAAATAACTGTTTCATAAGAAATACCTTGTTTGAGGCCGAGGGTTTTTCATATAGTTTCGACAACGTCTGCATCAAACCCTCTATCGTGGTTTCCTTCGAAATGTTGAAGGCGACTGACGCAGCAAGGCACAACCGTATTGTTCCGAGTGCCTTTCTATCGAGAAGGTTCCATTCTTCGTCTTTCATACCTGTCGGCATCCTTGTTTTTCCGCCTAATGGTAGGTATAGATCTTTCTGATACAGATAATCTTCCATCTGCATCTTCCACAGCGAGAATTTTTTGCCGTTAAATTTCTCGACCCTAAACTTACCATCTTCCGCAATTACTCCCACTTGAACCAGGAACCCTTCTTTCCTGCGAGTTTATCAGCCAAATAGACCTTCGGCTCTGATACCAGTTGTTAGAAAATTATATATTACGGAGCAATGGAACACATAAAATATTGTATAAATATAAACATCTAAAACGAACAAAACAAGAGAGACACAGATATATGTGGTTCACCCAGTTTGGGCTACGTCCACCCCGAACAGCCAATCCTTCCTTTCTATTATCCAGCAAAATGAAGAGACACAACCTACAACAAATCCTCTGTAATATCCTCTGTTTTCTCTCACAGTCTCACCTCTCTGTTTCTCGCTCACAGAATACACATCTATTTTACAGCCTCAAATATAATACCCTCATACAAAGAGAGGGGTTTCCTTCTAGGGCAAAAAACCCTAAACTAAACATAAGTTCTACCGTCAGATCATCCGCCTAATGAACGGCCCAGATTGACTAGAAATTACTATACTTTTACAAGGCAATTTTACATTTGTTTTTAGCTTCGGGGGCGCTGCCCCCGAGCCCCTGTCGGGGGACCGCTGGCCCCCGAACCCCCCAGCTGGGGGGGACAAGTCCCCCCCGCACCTCCCCACGTGGAGGGGTGTACAAGACTTCTTGGGGTATACATCCGGCTGAAACAAAGACCTTTGAACAATCATGCTCCACACACAACAGATTGTAAAAATCTCTCCTCAGCAACTATATTTTTGCTGTCTTCACTTTCTCCATGCCTTGATAGGTTGTCTTGAGATTTTGCCATGCTTTTTTGGATGTCTTGGCTGTTGCTATCCTTGGAAACACACTCTCATGCACTGCTTGATATAAAAAGCAGAGGGATTTAGAATCCTTCTTCTTATAGCTCTTCAACAGATCTTTCTCTACCTGAGTTAACCTATTAAACTCATTTTCATCTGCTAGCCCTTCAAAGCCATCCTCAACAAATTCCCATAAGTCTTGTGAAGCAAGCAAAGCTTTCATAGTTATTTCCCAATAGTCATAGTTTTTTCCATTAAATTTTGGGAGCTGAGTATTACAGATACCCATGCTAGTGCTGGCTATGTTATCACTCAGGTTGTCCCTTTTGACTCCTAAAGGGATACGGCCGAGGTAACCACAAACCAACTTTGGACTGCAGGTCCTAGCCTACCTGTAGTCAGAGAGGGCTCTCTCTTTATGATTTAGCTTTGTTGAAAGGGATGATTCTAGGCTAGATATGATGCACAGGGGTTTTGATTGAGTTTTGGTGGGAAAACTGACACTTTCAGGTAGAGAGGCAGAGTATAATCTGAATCTTTCAAGCCATTGGGCGTGGAGTCGAGGAGGGGAACTGCTGGTGCGTTTCCTTAATAATAGTGAGGGAACATGGAGCGAGATAGCTGAGCTTGATGCAATCTTCAGGTTTAAGGGATGAACTGAATGCTAAAGAAAGAGAGGCAGTTAAGAATCTCTCCAATAGATTAGCAGAGAAAATAACAGGGCACTACCTAGGGGCAGTTAAGAATCCCTAGATAATTGGCCAACACAGGTGAATTGGGGTAAACATGAGCCAGAAGGAATTCAATGTTCATAACCAATTATTTTAGAGGAAAACATCAAAAAACAGCAGAGATTGAGCATAGAGAGTATTTAAACTAATTCTAGGCTATTCCTTTTTCCTGCTATTTAGATAATGGAAAACACATAAACAGAGATAAGAGGCACTTATTGCTTCAGGCCGCAGCGCAGGAATTCCATCTTCAACTCTTCAAAACATTCATCAACAACAGACAGTTCGCTCTCCAAGCTTTAAGCAATCTTTGATTACAGAAAAATTCAGGTATACACAGCGAGTCTCTAGTGAAAATTCTCAATTAACCAACCCTTAAAACTATACAGAGGGTGGTATATATAGGGCAAAAACTCTCTGCAAAGTTCCTTTATTACATCTTGACCTAATTAGGTCATAAAGAATGACTACTTAACCTAATTCTATCCAGAAATAAATGCAAAAAATATCTCGGGCCGTGCTCAGGGCCGCTGTATCAAAACTGAATAAATGATGCTGTCCTTGGTGGCTTGCTGCAGTGTTTTCTGCAATAAATGAGTATGGGTTTCTGCTTTCTTGCTGTCCTGGAGCTTTGAATGCCTTGATGGTGATTTGAAGGCAAGGATGGGCTGATGCTTATTGATTTGACTTTCTAGGGGCTTCATCAATGTTCAGGTGCCTCGAGCCCCTAAAAAATCTTGACTGATACTCTCTGGCGTCTTTTCTTCCACTGATACTCTCTGACAAAATCTGGACTGCCAATCTGATGTGCTGTGGGTCTAATCACCAGTAAATGGCCGTTGTTCGGCCTCTGTATCATCTTGAATGATCTTCTGCTCCTTTTGGTATGCTCTGTGAAGAAAACGGATCATTTTTGCGCCTTTTCGGGCTTCCTGGGGCCGTATGGTGAGAAGATTCTTTAAAGATTCCCTGAAGATTCTCCATTTCGGCCTAAAAAATCCTGCGATGATCGATTTGGCGCAAATCGCTCATCAAAAACTGCCTCAAAATTGGATTCCGAGGCTCCGAAGTGCGACTTTTGCGCCTCTGCGCCCAAAAAAGTGTTGATGACGTCAGCATTGTACGGCGGGTGACGTCAGCATGACGTCAGCAGGGCGATGTGGCAGGATGGCGTCATCACGTACGAATGATGACGTGGCAGGCACGGTGGCGGGGACACATGGCAGTGACGTGGCAGGAGGCCACGCAGGCAAGTGACTCATCGGGTGACTGGACAAGGGGTGACGTAAGCAGGGGGTGACGTGGGGTATGACGTCACAGGGCAGTAAGCGGTTTTGTGGCGCACCGCTTATGGGCAAAGGTGGTTTCGGGGAAGGGGGCTCCGGCACGTCCCAGAGCCTGACGCGTGGCGGGAGTACGGCGACAAAACCGTCGAACTCCCGGACGTTAAAGCCCGGGCGGGTCTGGGATGGGGATGCCCGCCAGCCGTTGATCTCTGGGGCGGGCAATCCAACGGTTGGCGGTGATCGCGAGGTGTCGACGGGTTAGCGGGTGGGAATATTCGCAGGAATATTCAAAATTTGATACGCGCAGCGGACGGGTTTTAGACTTAGGTTTAGTGGGTTATGGGGTTTAATAAAGGGCACATTAATGTATTTACAGCCGGACTTAGGGATATGAGTGAAATATGGGTTTTTGACATGCGGGGTTAATATATTATGCACAGAACGAGGGAAAAAGGTGCAAAAAATGGGTTTTTGAAGGTTCTTAGGGGTTTTTGGTTTAGGGAAGAGGTTATTATTCTGACCAGATGTCAGAGTAATCCCTGGACACGGATGGGCTAAAAACAGTCCCAGATGGACTGTGATTTCCCTGACTTAGTAAAAATATGGCTATATTGCCAGGGAGGGGATATTTACATAGGGGAGTTTTATATACATGATTTAAAATAGGGAACGGGGAAAATTGTTAGGGAGTTATGTAATAAAGTTAATAGTTAATATGGAGATGAAAAGAAGGCGCTAAGGTGTGAGACCTCAGGCTTTGCTGGGGAAAAGAAGGCTCACAAACACTGAGTGAGCAATCCTTGAGTGAAGCAGATCTTCACCATGGCACATGTCATGGAAATGATGAAACTGAGAGGCTCAAGCAGATCTTGACCTCTTGGGGGATGTTAGTAAGTGACTTTGGGGTGATGAGAAGAGGGGAGAGGTTAGTCCAGCCTGAGTACCTCCAACTGAAAAACTGCCTCAAACCGAAAAATGGATTGCTTATCGAAATTGGAACACAGCAGTGGCACTTAGACTAGCACACTCTTATGGACACTTCTTTGGCCAACTGTAGCAAATATGGAGCATTGCAGCATGCATAGTACGACATATTTGGCATGTAAAAATTTCGATCATGAAAGATGATTAACCTGCTGCAGCAGGAGGCTAACAGGCTCCAACAATCCTTGCACTCTTAACTATGCTTCAAATACTTGACTGTGTATTTCAAAGAACTGATTGTCTTCAGCAGTAACACAAAAAACTAACTTGAGAAATACCTTGACTGAGTCTTTACTCTGCTTGAGAAGCTGCTGCAACAAGAAACCCTTCCTTCAGCATCTTTGACACCTTCAAAGAGCCTGGACAAGCTTCGATACCACGTTGGGAATTTCTGATGAATTCCAAAACAAAAATAGCTTGAACAGAACAGAACAATGCTCTGTTTTAAGCACAGGATCTTAACACAATGGAACAAAAAAATTGTTTCCAGAACACAAAGTTATACCCACACACACATAAAAACTTGCATTCATTAAAAGACTGCTATTACAAAAACATCTTCCTCTCAGAGGGATTACAACCAGGGATTCAGTTCCACACAAGAAAAATTACTCTGTCTCTCCTTTGAAATTTTACACTGCTGTGTGTAAAAATTTCTTACATTTACTGCTGTAAAAAAAAATTCTTGTTTCATTCACGCTGCTGCATTACAAAATAAAAACTCTGTCTCTCAAAAATACACTGCTGTGTAAATTTTTTCATTCACACGCTGCTGCAGATATGCATTTCATTGCATTTTCAACGAACAACAATTACTTCAACCTGCTGTAAAAATTTCCTTACATTCGCTGCGGCGAGCTTCTCTTTTTCATTACATATTCAAAATGAACAACAACCAAAATAAAACATAACAATGCATTTTTCTATGCCCATACTTCCCATGAGTTAAAAACATTAAAATTAAAACCATTTACCAACAATCTATGACCACAGTAAATTACATTAATTTCTTTACTGATAAGATCAACGGTCAAACAAAAATTGCTTCACGTCAACTCGATGTGCAGGCTTGTACGCAAAATGTGATTTCAATCAATGGTGGTCAGCCTTGCTTTCAATCGGACGGCTGATGATAATATCGTGAGGACTTATTTGTTGAAGTTTACGCTCCAGGAAAAAAGTTATTTTCCAAAACTGTTGTGGCCATGTGTCGATCGATGGATGTTATCGCTGCATCCGGAGGGAAAACCACTTGCTTGTGAAAAGCGGTGCGATGGAGGACTAGCTATTTTCGGAAATAGTACGCAGCAGGTGGAAATTAATATTTCAACAACCGCATTTTGGACCAAATTTTTTCATAGCCATGTAATATAGGTAACATAACAGTATGTATCCCTATGTTTTAAAATATCGCTGCCAAACTCTACTGGTCATGAGAAGGACCACTATATTTGGCATTGAGAATATCAGTACTTGGATGTCTAGATGGCAAAACCTTCCTCTCTCTGTCTCGGCTCGACATCCTCATACGTGATTCAACACGATTAATGGGAAATGATGAAGATGACTGGAAACCATTGAGCCAATTATGTGGCTTATGGACTTCGCCGACCACGGAAGCCCTCCGGACTCTTGGGTATTTCACACCAATATAGGATACTATTAATTTTGTTCTTCCACCCAAGGTTCCTTGATCATTTATATGCTTCTAGATTTCCTATTTTCTAGCTTCTGTATTGTCCAGAGCTTCCAGAATCATGGATTTTTGAAGAGATTGGCCCTGAGATTGTAATAAAAATCTGCGGCAATGCCGATTCTAAAATTGGTTGTTCTGGCTGGGCGCCGATTCTGCAGAGGGGGCAAGTGGAATGTGAAAGAAAACACATGTCAATAAACTCAACATGAAAGCTAAATTAGATAGTGTTGTGATACCAAATTAGAGAGAGCAGACTCAAACTCATAAACACAACAACTTAAAAACACATAGAACTTTAGAACCTCGTAACTTGACTTCATTCAATCACTGAACTGATTTTTATACACAAAGAGGAAGTTTCTGGAGTCGTTGGGGCGGTGGCTTCTCTAGGAAGCTATCTTCAGACTTCTGCCGACTTCTTGAAAAGACACTAGGTTCTGCTTTTAATGCTGGTGGTTGGATTTATCAATGTTTTCTGACACTCCCCCTTAAATCCAACCATATGACAACTATACAATATATAAGACACTGTTAAGAAACTCCTAATTGACATGCCCACTGGTCTAAGTCTCAGTTAGGCTTACAACAAAACATTTCATTTTTGTCTTCTTATTAAAGGGTCCATGCTTGTTCCTTTTCCTTTGCTAGTGCCGTTTCATTTTCACCTTTCTGGGTTTCCTTATGAAATTCCTTTGCTCCTTGCTTATGCACTTATCGTCAACAGCCTCTTCTGGATTGAGATGCAATGAAAGATCCCGAACAAGGTAATCTAATTCATGTTCTTGGGACTTATACTTGTCTTTAATGTTTGCAATTTCTTCAAGTATTGTTGCTTTTTCCTAATTGTCAATATCTACACACTAAAAAACAACGTTAGATTCATAAACAAAAAAATATTGATTTTTGTCATCGTGCTTTTTGGAAAGAGCTTTGCTTCCTTAATTTTTCATTGCTGACATAGTTGGTTGATTCATGTCTTCAACCTCTTTCGCCAATTCTGTTGCTGCAAACATGTTATCCTGCATTTGATTTGTGTATGGAGGTAGGCAACTCTTCTCACCAAACAACAACTCAACAATAATATGCTTTTCATGCATCATATTTAACCACTCATCATGGGATACATAATTGTCATCAAATTTGACTTCATAAATATCTGCATTACAGGGTGTTTCCTTAATATCACATACTACTCTATTGTTAGCTAAAGACATACTTTCAGCCTTAATCCCAGCTATGATGCTTTCAAAAAAATCACTTTTAGCAACAACTCCTTCATCAACTTTAGCTTTCTCACTACTCTCCATACTGTACTTCATTTCAAGAATATTCCAAAATATTTTTGCATCACATATTTCACCAAATTCATACAAAATATTAGACAAAGTAGTTTCATCTAACGCTGATATGATGAGAAACAATGCTATTGCATTTCTACACTTATCATTCAAATTCATAGAAGTTTCTTGGACAAATTTCCATAAATCTACTGAACCAAGCAATCCTTCCATTTTAATTTAGATTTATAAAACCATTTGCATCCTATGGGAACTTTGTTTTTAGGCAATTCTATTAATTCCCATGTGTCATTCTTCATTATAGAGTTATATTCTTCATTCATTGCATTTATCCATTCTTCATATTCTTTGGCTAAATCATAAAACCTTTCTCATAAAAGAAAGAATCAATTTTCACATACCATGATCTTGGTGCTTGTTTCAAGCCATATAAAGCTTTCTTTAACCTGCAAACTAGATGCTCTTGTCCCTGTTTTACAAATCCTTCAGGCTGAACTAAATAAACTTCTTTTAACTCACCATTCAAAAATGCAAATTTGTCATCTAATTCATACATTATCCAATTATATTTTGTAGCTAATGAAATCATGATTCTAATTGTGTTCAACTTAGCTACAGGTGCAAAAGTATCTTCATAATCAATTCCCTCCTTTTGTGAATATCCTTTTACAATCAATCTAGCTTTATGTTTATCAATACTTCCATATCAAAGAGAGAGCAGAGACTCAAAGACTGAACGTTACACGCAGAGCTTGGAACTCACACTACCGAGCCTCACACGGTGCTCCCCACGCTTCCGCTGCGTGGCTTTGATACCAAATTAGATATTGTTGTGATACCAAATTAGAGAGATCAGACTCAAACTCATAAACACAGCAACTTAAAAACACTTAGAACTTTAGAACCTCGTAACTTGACTTCATTCAATCACTGAATTGATTTTTATACACAGAGAAGTTTTTGGAGCCGATGGGGTGGTGGCTTCTCTAGGAAGCTATCCAACTCTTCAGACTTTCACCGACTTCTCCAGAACATGCCGACTTCTCTAGAAGACACTAGGTTCTGCTTTTAATGCTGGTGGTTGGATTTATCAATGTTTTCCAACCAGCTATGCCCGCAACTGACTCGCACAGACATACGGCGCACTCCACCCCATCTATGAAATCCTGAGGTTTATATAGAAACATTGGGAGAGTCTCTATCACCGCAGATTCCAACCCCACGTTTCACAGCGTCGATGGTTCTTCGCCTATAAAATTAAACTGACGACGCCTAGACAGGGATCTCCTTAGGGTAAAACTTTCAAGATGCCTCCTGAACCATCTGGCATAAGCGTGCAACAAGAAGACGAACCAAACCAAAAAAAGAAGAAATATTCGTTGAAATGTTAATTTCAACTATAATGTTTATTTTAGAAAACTGCCTGTTTTTCCCTTGCAATGCGATCTAATCGCAGATTGCAAATTGCATCCATGCCCGCTACCTCTGTCTGTTCCCTTGAATTCTTCTGATGGGATGTTGCGATGCGATTCGATCGCCATATCACAGATCACACCCATATGTGTCAAGCCGCCCACCTATTTTGCACCGAATGCAATTGCGCAATGCGATCAAATCGCAAACCGCAAATAACATAATTCAACAGTTGATCTACAGGAATGCTATCTATTACGTGACATGAAGTGAATTTTCATTGACCGCTGGCTTTGTCAGTGAAACAATAAATGAATTTATTACGGTTGGTAAGTTTTGGTAAAAAAATTAATTTTATGGTTTTTTATTTCACGAGAGTTTTATTTTAGGGCATAAGTCAAATAATATGTAATTTTTTTTGTTGTTGTTCTGTGTATGTAATGAAAGTGAAAAATACGCACAACATTGCGAAGTAAAAAAAAAAGGGGAGAACAGAGCAGCGTGAATGTAAGAGAGAATTTTACACATAGCAGTGTAAGTTTTTTTTGTAGAGGATGTCTTGGCTCATCTTTCATTCAAGTGATGAAATGTAAAAACGCAGTAGCATAAATGAGAAGGAAAATTACACAGCAGTGTTGATTTTATTTTGTGAGAGACAGAGTGAATTTTTTTACTGCTCTGAAGAGTTCTTGGTGAAATCCCTCTGATAGAGGAAGAATCTTTTGTAACTGCAATCTTTTGTTAATGAATACAAAGTTTTTGTGTGCATGAGTAAAAGTCTATGTTCCCAGAAAACAATTTTAGTTTCCGCTGTGTTAAAAATAGAGCATTGTTCTGTTCTGTTCAGTTTTTTTTTTGTTTGGAATTACCAAAAATTCCCGACATGATATCAGAGCTTGTCCAGGCTCTTTGAAGGTGTCAAAGAAGCTGAAGGAAGGATTTCTTGCTACAACAGCTTCTCCAGTAGAGTGAAGACTCAGTCAAAAATCCAAGGTATTTCTCAAGTTAGTTTTTTGTGTTACTGTCGAGGACAGTCAGTTATTTTAAATACACAGTCAAGTATTTTGAGGCATAGTTAAGAGTGCAAGAATGGCTGGAGCCAGCACTAGCATGGGTATCTGTAATACTCAGCTCCCACAATTTAATGGGGAAAACTATGACTATTGGGCAATAACCATGAGAGCTCTGCTTGCTTCCCAAGACTTATGGGAATTTGTTGAGGATGGTTTTGAAGAACCATCAAATGAAAATGAGTTTAATAACTTAACTCAGGCATAGAAAGATCTGTTGAATAGCAATAAGAAGAAGGATTCAAAGGCCCTCTACTTTTTGTATCAAGTAGTGCATGAGAGTGTGTTTCCAAGGATAGCAGCAGCCAAGACATCCAAAGAAGCATGGCAAACTCTCAAGACAACCTATCAAGGGATGGAGATAGTGAAGACAGCAAAACTACTGTTGCTGAGGAGAGATTTTGAGAACCTTTGCATGAAGGAGTCAGATAATATTGAATCATTCTTCACACATGTGATTGGTCTGGTCACACAGATAAGGTCTCATGGAGAGATTCTTGAAGAAAGGAGGATTGTGGAAAAACTATTGAGGATCCTACCCTCAAGCTTTGATGTGATTGTCACCACCATAGAAGAGACAAAGGCTCTCACAAACTTTTCAGTTGATGAACTACATGCATCACTGATAACACATGAACAGAGATTGAGTAGAAATGAAAACTCATCTCTAGAACATGCATTCAATACCTAGTTTTCCTTTGGAAGAGGAAGAGTTCAAGGCAGAGGAAACAAGAGAGGAAGAGGCAGAAGCCAAAACAGAGGTGGAAGAAAAAGTCCAGCAAATGCTCAAGGAAGAGGCAGCAATCCAAATCAGAACCAAAGCCAAGGCAGCAGCCAACAAAGTGGACAACACCATGCTCAAGGAAAAAGGTATGATAAATCCAATGTCCAATGTCACTATTGTAAAATATATGGGCATTATGCAAATGAATGTAGGAAGAAACAACATGATATGAGTAATAGAACTAGTGCAAATTTCACTAGAGAAAATATTAGCCAAAATAATTTGTTTTTAGCTTGTAATATGGCTGAAGAAAAGAGTGAAGATGTATGGTTTCTAGACTCCGGTTGCAGTAACCATATGACAGGAGACATAGCCCTGTTTTCTATGTTAGATCAAAATGTGAAATCACAAGTCACACTAGGGACTGATAACAAAGTTTCTGTTATGGGAAAAGGAGAAGTAAATGTATTAACAAAGAAAGGTGAAAAGAAAACCATAGCAGATGTTTATTATGTTCTTGGAATGAAATGTAACCTCTTAAGTATTGGACAACTTGTTCAAAAGGGTTACAATGTTTTCTTTGTGAATGATTTATGCACCAACATGGATAAAGCACCGAGCAAACAATGTATTTTTGAAGTGACGATGACAAGGAACAGGATGTTCCCTCTCAGAATGAAATCGGACTTAAAAAATGGAGAAGAAATAGAAGCAATGACACAAGAGGCTTTCCAAAGCGAACCAAAAGATGAAAATTTGTTGTGGCACTTGAGATTTCGACATCTCAACTTTGGAGGTCTTAACATGTTGAATAGAAAAGGAATGGTAAGAGGATTACCAATGATAGAGAAACCGGATAGCCTTTGTGAAGGTTGTATTTTGGGGAAACAACACAGAGAAAGTTTTCCATCTGGGAAAAGCATAAGGGCAAAAGCACCCTTAGAGATTGTCCACTCATATTTATGTGGACCGATGCAAACTCCATCACTTGCAGACAGCCATTATGGACTAACATTTATTGATGATTTTACTAGAAAAACTTGGGTTTATTTCCTGAAGAACAAAAGTGAAGTGTTTGAAAGATTTTGCATTTCAAAGCACTTGTAGGAAATAAAAGTGGGCTACATATCAAAGTTCTAAGAACTGATAGAGGAGGTGAGTATATCTCCAAATAATTTCTACGTTTTTGTAGAGAAAATGGAATTCATAAGCAATTTACCACTAGGTACACTCCGCAGCAAAATAGAGTTGCTGAAAGGAAGAATAGGACAATCATGGATATGTCAAGGAGTATGTTAAAGGAAAAGCATTTGCCAAATGACTATTAGGCTGAAGTTGTACACTGTGCAGCGTACATTTTGAATAGATGCCCTACAAACTCAGTCATGAATAGAGTGCCAGAAGAAGCATGGAGTGTGACAAAGTAAGGAGTCACCCACATGAAAGTTTTTGGATGTGTGGCTTATGCACACATTCCAGATCAACTAAGGAAGAAGTTGGACATCAAAGGGGAGAAATGTATTTTCATTGGATACAGTGAGGAATCCAAAGCTTACAGGTTGTATAACCCATCCATCAAGAAGCTTATTGTAAGTAATGATGTTCAGTTCATTGAGGAGGAAGCTTGGGATGGAAGCATAGAGAAAACAGTGAATGTTAAAAACTTTATGTCTCATGATGAAGATGATGAGGAGATGGCTGAAATACATCCCCAAACAGCAGCACCAAGACAAGGATAGCAAATGACACCCTTGAGGAGAAATGGAAGTGCTTCTCCAAGCACACCACAAGGAGGAAATTCAAGTGCTTCTTCAAGCACTTGCACACCAAATGAAAGAGGTAAGAAGTTCAGAAATTTAAGTGACATTTATGAACAAGAGGCAACAAATGAAGGTATGAACGCTTTGTTTGCTTTATATTGGCATGTTGATGACCATGTTCATTTCGAAGAAGCAATTAAGAATAAGAAATGGATAGAAGCTATGGATGAGGGGATCAATGCCATAGAAAGAAATAAGACATGGGATTTAGTTGAATTACCAAAGGGAAAGAAAGTCATTGGATTTAAATGGGTCTACAAGACAAAGAGTAATGCTGAAGGCAAAATAGAAAGACACAAGGCAAGACTTGTTGTCAAAGGATATAAGTAGCAGTATGGGAGAGACTATGAGGAAACTTTTGCACCAGTTGCTAGAATGGAAACAGTGAGAGCAGTGTTGTCCATAGTTGCAAAAAAGAAGTGGAAAGTTTACCAAATGGACGTGAGGTCAACATTCCTAAATGGAGTGTTAATGGAAGAGGTTTACATTGAACAACCTCCAGGCTATGAAAAGAAAGGCCAAGAGCACAAAGTGTGCAGATTGAAGAAAGCTCTTTATGGGCTGAAGCAAGCACCAAGAGCATGCTACAGTAGGATAGATTCCTATCTATTGGAAAAAGGATTTGAGAAGTGTGAGGGAGAACCCACCCTCTACATCAAAGAAAAGGATGGTAAAATACTAATTTTTGTGTTATATGTTGATGATGTTATTTTCACAGGCAATGATGATTATCTTATTGAAAATTTCAAAACAGTCATGAAAGAAGAATTTGAAATGACTGACATGGGTTTGCTGAGATACTTCTTAGGAATAGAAGTAGAACAAAATGAAAATGGGATTTTTATCTCACAAGCAAAATATGTTAATGATGTGTTGGAAAGATTTGATATGCAGGAGAGCAAGGCAACAATCACTCCCACAGTGATGGGATTAAAACTCACCAAAGAGGAAAACAGCAAGGATTTTGATCCTAGTTTGTACAAGAGCATAGTTGGCAGCCTCATGTATTTGACTGCAACTAGGCTGGATATAATGTATGTTGTTAGTTTAATTTCTAGATTCACGAAGAGGCCAAAAGAAGGATATTGGCAGGCAGCAAAAATGATTCTGAGGTATGTTAAAGGTACTAAAAGGTTTGGCATTTCATATACTATTTTAGAATGTTCAGATTTAATTGGATACACTGATAGTGATTGGGCTGGAAGTGTAGATGATCGAAAAAGCACATCCGGCTATGTTTTTCACATGGGTTCAGGAGTGATTTCATGGGCTTCTAAAAAATATCCTATTGTAGCATTATCCACAGTAGAGGCAGAATATGTGGCAGCTACAGCAGCAACGTGTCAAGCAATTTGGATGAGAAGGATGTTAAGGAGTTTATGCCAAGAGAAAACAAATGCGACTGTGATCTTTTGTGAGAATAGCTCAGCTATTGAATTATCCAAGAATGTTGTGTTTCATAAGAGAACGAAACACATTGAAACAAAGTTTCATTACATCAGGGAATTGGTAAACAATGGAGAAATTGTTTTACAACACTGCAGAACACAGGAGCAGGTTGCAGACATTTTGACCAAACCATTGGGGCAAAAAAGTTTTGAATTTTTGAGGAAATGTTTAGGTATGACTGATAACCCAGCAATTGAAATTAAAGGGGAGTGTTGAAATGCTAATTTCAACTGTAGTGTTTATTTCAGAAAACCGCATGTTTTTCCCTTGCAATGCGATCTAATTGTAGATCACAAATCGCATCCATGACCGTTGCCTCTGTTTGTTCCCTTGAATTCCTCCGATGCAATGTTGTGATGCGATTCGATCGCCATATCGCAGATCGCACCCATATGTGTCAAGCCTCCCCCCTGTTTTGCACCGAATGTGATTAGGCGATGCGATTAAATCGCAAATCACATAATTAGATGGTTGATGTACAAGCATGCTATCTATTACGTGACATGAAGTGAATTTTCGTTGACCGCCAGCTTTGTCAGTGAAAAAATAAATGAATTTATTACGGTTGATAAGTTTTGGTAAAAATTTTAATTTTATAGTTTTTTATTTCACGGGTGTTTTATTTTAGGGCATAAGTCCAATAATATGTAATTTTTTTTGTTGTTTTGGTATGTGTATGTAATGAAAGTGAAAAATACGCACAACAGTGCGAAGTAAAAAAAAGGGGGGGAGAACAGAGCAGCGTGAATATAAGAGAGAATTTTACACACAGCAGTGTAAGTTTTTTCTTGTAGAGGATTGTTATAGACATTTTTGTGCCTTACAGCTATAAGCATGAAATGTCCATAATCCAAGGGATCCAAAGTTCCTAAAAGTGTTGTTCCTACCCCTAGAGGAACAAGGTCAACCAATGACAGCTTCTCCCAGAAGTTCTCCACCAAAAACTACTCAGAACTAGTCAAATCAGGATCAATTCAGATGCTCCACTAGCTGGCTGCGTTACAAAGCACCCAAATACACTGGCTAGGTGCGTTGCAACGCACTTGAATGCACTACCCAGGTGCGTTGAGCGGGAAATTACAAGTGGCAGAGTCATTCAACGAGGTGGAGAGACAATGGAAGCTTCCAGAATCTTCTCCAATGACACTTGCCTCACTGAGTTTGACCAAGGATGGGTAAGAGGCTCTCAGCCTCCAAGTGGAAGCAAGAACTGACAGAGAGAAGACACAAGTCAAAACATAAGCTGACTCATCCTCTCTGCTTACATCTATATATGGATCCCTCATCCCAGAGATCCAGAGGCTGGAATTTTGTACTTTACAGAGAATTGTTGTTGGTTTTGAGATTGAGATTAGTGCATTGGGTGATTTATGCTTTGTTGGAGGTGAGGAAGGGATTCCTTTGCTGGGAGGTAGATGCTGGATCGGGACTCACTTGGTTGTATCTTCTCCTGGATCTTCTTATTATATCAATAAAACTATTTGAGTTTCTCCTACATGCTTGTGTATCAATGATGTTTTGTTATATTTGCATGTTTAGCTTAATCTGATCCTAAGCTATTTATGAATATAAATCTATATCTTTGTGTAGTTTTTTCTCTTCTGTGATCTCGCAGGAACTTGGTGAAGCTGGGAAAGTAAGGGAGCAGGTAGCTGGAAGCTTTCGAAGAGGAGAGCGATTGGATCAACAAACTAGCGCAAGACACAGGTTAGTTTATCCTTCCTCTTCATTTACATTTCATAAAGAAGAATACGAAAGTAGTTTTCCTTGTTTGTTGCTAAGGCACTGTCACACCTTAGAGTGGGATAGGGGCATTCTGAATAGATACTTTTCCCAACAACAAAATGGCGACTCCGTTGGGGATCATTTCTAGTTAGTTTGTTTGTGTTTCTCTTGTTGTTTGCTTCATAAACACAGAAGTAGCAATCGAACTGCATTTGCCATTATCAAATGCAAAGTAGCTGCTACTTCAATCCACCCATTGGATTTGTTTATGATCTGAACAGCTAATCCACAAATGCTCTAATTTACCTTTGTGATAGCTCTTAGTCCTCCTTTAAATCATCCCTCTAATTGCACCTTACTGATAGCTTTTACTCGGCCAAAATCCATAGATTAAACTGCGAACCGTGACCCAAAACCCAGATAGATGTCTCGTTTCTGCCCCAGTGCAGGCTCTGTGAAGAGGTTCTGCATTTCAACGCAGGTCTCGAGAGGGCTACCTGTGCTGAAATTCAGTTTCTCTGTGCAATAGGTGCGCTGATCAGCCCTTGCCCTGTGCAGCTGAGGTTCTTTGCTTCATTTTATTCAGTTTTATCTCTGTTTTTTGTAGCCTGTTATCAGTGTGTGTACCTATCTGAAAACCCCTTTTCTTTGCCTTAATTCTGCCTCCTTTGTACAAAAAGACTGTAGGTGTTCTTTGTGTATTTGTTACATCATTTACAGTTTTCCATTGAAAAGTAAAATAGTCATACTGTCGTCCTTAGATTTAGATCTGTCGTAAGTGTCGATTTTGATCTTAGGAGAAAGTTTCTTTGCTGTTGACAGTTGATTATACTTTTTACTTTTGCTTTGGTTTGAATTTGTCTCTTTCTAGTGTCGAAACGAATGTTTATTTCAAAATCATAAAGTGTCATAATCTTCTCTACCTTTTTGATTTCGAAAAAGAAGCTTGTTTGTGTTTTTCACTTGAAAGCGAATTCAAATTTGTACATCAACTTTCTTTTTAGGCATCAATATTAAGAAAGTGAAAACAAATACATGCATTTGTGCATTTGCATATTGATAGTTTGTATGGTTTGATTTAGGAAAAGCGCATTTACGGTGTGCTCTTTGCTCTTTGAGAAAAGATTGTGTCTTTCTTTTCCCCTTGTAGCTAGGATTTTCATTGTTGAAAAGAGATAAAAGCTTGGTTATCATCTTTAGATTGCATTTAGGAATTACATTTACATCTCGTGGTGATCCAAAAAGGCAAACTTCTAAGAAAGATCAACTTAAAATAAATTGAATGAATCTAACAACGCTTTGGCACTTAACGCACAACATAGAGGTCTAGGCTAGAGACGTGTTCCGGTGTCGTAAAGCCTGGTAACTGTTGTCCTCACTGATGGTTGGGTGATTCCTCCACTGTGAGGCGATAAGTGCCAGTACGGATTGTGCTCCCACGTACCATCGAGTATATATTGGGAGACCCCTATAGGCTTAAAACCTTTTATCCATAGGAAGCCGTGTCGGCCGCCCTACTGATCGCAATGCACCGAACACAGCATTCGGGAAGATTGACTGCCGTACCGTAAAACTTATTCTGCAGTTTTGTGATTGGTTTGGCACGCCCTCTACCTAGATCTCCAGAGCAGTCCCTTTCGTTCCTTTTCAGACTCCTTAACGGAAAAGGTCCATCTGAGCACTTGTCACTTCAGGCTCATTAAAAATCGAAGGAGACTAGAGTCATCTTTTGTTTTTTCTCGACTCTTTAAAATTGAAAAAACAAGTTGTGTCCAAGCGTCGTAAAATTTATTTTAAACGGAATATTTATACCCTTTTCCTACGTTGATCTTAGGTTGAGAAAATGGAGTCTACCAACCAAGGAATTCCCCTTGGTGGAAATCCTAGTCCCTTCTCCTCTTGGGGAGATGTTGGTGCACCCCATATGGCCACATTGTCGCTTCCAGGACTGACAATTGGCTTGCCAGTCTGGCTCTTCTCAACCAATGTCGTTCAGAACACCACTATTCCTGAACAATCGAATCAGCAGTTAGACCAGTCCAGAGTTACCCACCAACCTTCTACTTCCTCTAATTCTTCCTCTCCTCCTTCCTCTTCGCTTGATGGGGCTGGCAAAGCCAAAAGTCAAGTTCCTAAGGAGAAGAAGGAAAAGAAGAAGAAAGAGAAGAAGAAGAAGGAGCCAAAAGCAAATGGGGGCAAACGAGTGTCGTCTAACGAAAATCCACACACTGCACTGACCAGGCCTAAATTGCCATGTGTCATTTGCAAGGGAGACCACTTTCACAGAGATTGTCCTTGCATCCCTCGGATACTAAGGGACTGGTCTCCCTGTTTGCACAATCTGGTGGCGTCAACCTCTGATAGCCATGTTGAAAGCACACTGTCAACTAGCGAAAGTGAAGTCCCAGGACAAAAAGGGAGAGCTAGATCTCCCTGTAAACTGTGAGAAGGCGATCACACCATCCACCGTTGTCCCTTCTTAGACGAAGCTAAAAGAGTTTTGGACGATCTTCCGGTTTCACCGTTACGACTTCCTCCTGGATATAAAAAACTCTTGCCGAGTCCTTCGTTAGTTGAGAATCCAGCTGGCCCGCTCAAGTGGTCAGCTGAAGCGCCTCTCATTGAAGATGAACCAACTGAATCCATACCCGATGAAAGTCAAAAGGTCGAGGCGGCAGTTGACCCGATCTTGCCTTCAGAGGTTTTATCTTTGAATGACACAGTCACTGGAGAGAACAAGGATGACACCGTCCAAATTCTCTTCATCCACACAGACTCCGAAGAACACGGGGGCAACCTACCCATTCCTTTATCGCAGGAAGGAAGTTCGTCAGAGCCGTACCCAGCCGTCTACTCGGTCCCACCTCCAAGCAACCTAGTTGTCTCCTTCGACTGGAATCAACTAGGCAGACCCCGTTTACCAGCAAGCATACCATTCAAAATTATCGTCCAAATATATAGAATGGTCATGGCTGGTACCATCATAGATGAAGGGGCTTCTGTGAGTATCCTTTCCTCTACTACTTGGAAAGAGCTTGGTTCACCATCGCTTTTGCCTGAGATGAGAAATCTGACAGGCTTTGATAAAGGAACCAGTCGACCTTTATGGATCCTCCCCAATGTGCCCATAACATTGAAAGGGAAGACAGTTGAAATGAACGTAATGGTCATTCAAGGACCCTTGGATTATAACCTACTCCTTGGATGAGACTATATTTATTGCATGGGAGCCATCGTCTCCTCACTCTTTAGAGTAATGTGTTTTCTGCATGAAGGAAGAGTGGTCAAGCTCGTAGACCAGCTTTCATTTCCCGGATCACGCATCGCAAATAGTCATATACCATGCCTAAATGGTCTCTTCACGCAAGAAATGTCTCAACCCATGGTCCGTCCCCCCGATGAGCGCGAGTAATTCGGGAGGATATGACTGGAACCCAGGGGGGCATGCGTCCTAGTCTGCTTCGGCAGGAAAACTTCGGGTATAGGGTAGGTTTCCGCGGGACAATATGACTAGTCTGTACCCCGTCCGTCAGTGGAAGAGGGGTTATTCTAGAATAAGATTCTCTTGTCAAAGTTATGTGTGTGGTGCTCATTGTCACTCACCTTTGTTTATCTCGGTAGACATCGCCGAGGAAGTGTTTCATTTGTAACGCAAATGAAACAATCTTTGGTAACCTGAAAGAGGTAGGCCTTTCCTAATAGAACAAATGTTTTGTCTGCAAATTGAGGGGTAACCTTGAAATCGAACTTTATACCTGGGGCATGCAAACCTTTTGGCATGCAAGCGAAAGAGCGATTATTTATCTGTTTTTTTATTAGTCGTTTCCTAACTTGCATAAAGAAAGGATGCGGGGCAAAGCTTTGTAAGGCGCAAGCTCCATAAAAAATGGCATCTTATATGAGACATTCTTATCATATGACTGGATTAATCGAGCAGTTTTAGCGCATAGTTCATGCTCGTTAAAAAATAAACATAAGACCGAGCAAGTGTTTCAATCTGCGTTTAAGCTCGTTAAAAAATGAACTATCCTCCGGTAAATAACCACCGTGAATGTAACATTATCAGCCATTAAAGCCTTGGTCGTGTTTGCACCGTCACCTCCACTTTTCCATTGGCCGATCATTCACCTCCATTTGATTGTTTACCCATTTTGAGGAACAGCTGCGAAGAGTGATTTCACTAGCCATCCTTGTGACACTGCCATGCTTGGAAAATTCCAACCCTTACATGGAATCAGCTGCTACCCATTTTATCACTCGTTCCTCAAAAGACGAGTCTTCTTTAAGCTCTTTTCATCTGACTCGTAAAACATGAAAAGATTGCCGAGTTTTGGCCTTCCAGCTTGTTAAAGTGACCGGAAGTGCTATCCCTCCTCTAGATTTTAATCTTTTTGGACCTGAGGGATTATTGCACAAAAAGATCGAGTGCTTATTTTGTTCGGTTTGTTAAAACTATCGAAAATTCATCCCTTCTATATTGTTTTATACTTTTTCGGACTTAAGGGATTAGATGACGAAAAAGGAATTTTGGAGTTACCTTTACGTACCTTTTCAGACTCTCTAAAAATGAAAAGGACCGAGTTATCTTTGTCGTTAAACTCGTTAAAAAGATTAATAGCGACAAACTTGTCTTTAGACGAGAACGAGTTTCACTATCGCTAGGCTCGTTAAAACATAGAGATGGGTTTGCCCGAAGGGAAAATTATAGAACAAGCATATGTTATCCTCCTCAAGCTTGACAAAAATAAAGAGGTACTGGTCAGCAATGACTGGGGAAAAATTGGGAAGAAACTCAAAGAATCTTTATTGGTAGCAAGTCGCTCTTGAACATGACACTTCCACTCCGTGCCTGAGTCGGGTTGGGTTGTTTCATTCACTGGTCACATCACCATGGTCTCGCCATACCATCCATATTTGGGGTAAATGCTACCGATCCATCACATAAGTGTCGCCGACATGTTCAAGAGAAGTCATCCAGAGAAGTCACCCGTGTCCCATCCACTGCCATACATTATACTTCATTCTTTCATGACCGCCACCCTGAACCATATATCATCAGATTGTTTTCACCTCCATCAAAATCATTTGCTCCGTTCCGTGTCATTGATGTGGGATTCATCAAGGCCCTCCTTTGACGGATCGCTTCTTGTGGACATCAGCTCATTATCCAAGAAGTTGATCTAGGGACACCCCATTTAGTACTTTGAAGCTTGCATGCCTCAATGGCAAGTTTCTCACTTCCGGCGACAGGTATACATCAATGACCTTCGACCGAAAGATTTTGCGTGGTGTTCGACGCCAAGTCCTTTATTCACACCACGTGAATTGTACTGCAGTATCTTGAGGGTCATCATCCTTATCGGTGATTCCTCTCGTGCTTGTTAACAGTTTACATCATTGACTGGTAATCAAGCGATGTCTTTCCATGTTCGACTTCAAAACATTTTTCACATGGATTGACTTGTACTTCGAGTGAAGATCGGACGAGATTGAAGACCCCGGATCTAGTTTCATCCATCTGGGCTGCGATATATATTCAGGAAAAATAAAGACATTGACATGTATAGCATTGCAGCACAGATAATCATCCTACCAAAAGGATGGTGACTTCATCAAAATCATCAGTCTACCATCAGACGATTGTCTGTTCTGTGTACATAAAAAATGAATTTATAAAGCTGAGCATGGGAATGCCCGCCTCAGCTAGATCATGAAAACAATATGAAAATAATGTATTTTATTGTATCTTATTACAGGTCTCCTCCCAGCATTGAAAGAACTTCGGATCCTCCTAATAAATCATTTCACCTGATAAACGACCTCATACTTTAGGGGGAAACTGTTATAGACATTTTTGTGCCTTACAACTATAAGCATGAAATGTCCATAATCCAAGGGATCCAAAGTTCCTAAAAGTGTTGTTCCTACCCCTAGAGGAACAAGGTCAACCAATGACAGCTTCTCCCAGAAGTTCTCCACCAAAAACTACTCAGAACTAGTCAAATCAGGATCAATTCAGATGCTCCACTAGCTGGCTGCATTGCAAAGCACCCAAATACACTGGCTAGGTGCATTGCAACGCACTTGAATGCACTACCCAGGTGCGTTGAGCAGGAAATGACAAGTGGCAGAGTCATTCAACGAGGTGGAGAGACAATGGAAGCTTCCAGAATCTTCTCCAATGACACTTGCCTCACTGAGTTCGACCAAGGATGGGTAAGAGGCTCTCAGCCTCCAAGTGGAAGCAAGAACTGACAAAGGGAAGCCACAAGTCAAAACATAAGCTGACTCATCCTCTCTGCTTACATCTATATATGGATCCCTCATCCCAGAGATCCAGAGGCTGGAATTTTGTACTTTGCAGAGAATTGTTGTTGGTTTTGAGATTGAGATTAGTGCATTGGGTGATTTATGCTTTGTTGGAGGTGAGGAAGGGATTCCTTTGCTGGGAGGTAGATGCTGGATTGGGACTCACTTGGTTGTATCTTCTCCTGGATCTTATTATTATATCAATAAAACTATTTGAGTTTCTCCTACATGCTTGTGTATCAATGACGTTTTGTTATATTTGCATGTTTAGCTTAATCTGATCCTAAGCTATTTATGAATGTAAATCTATATCTTTGTGTAGTTTTTTCTCTTCTGTGATCTTGCAGGAACTTGGTGAAGCTGGGAAAGTAAGGGAGCAGGTAGCTGGAAGCTTTCGAAGAGGAGAGCGATTGGATCAAGAAACTAGCGCAAGACAGGTTAGTTTATCCTTCCTCTTCATTTACATTTCATAAAGAAGAATATGAAAGTAGTTTTCCTTGTTTGTTGCTAAGGCACTGTCACACCTTAGAGTGGGATAGGGGCGTTCTGAATAGATACTTTTCCCAACAACAAGGATGTCTCGGCTCATCTTTCATTCAAGTGATGAAATGTAAAAATGCAGCAGCACAAATGAGAAAGAAAATTACACAGCAGTGTTGATTTTATTTTGTGAGAGACAGAGTGAATCTTTTCACTACTCTAAAGAGTTCTTAGTGAAATCCCCCTGATGGAGGAAGAATATTTTGTAACTACAATATTTTGTTAATGAATACAAAGTTTTTGCGTGGATGAGTAAAAGTCTGTGTTCCCAGAAAACAATTTTAGTTTCCGTTGTGTTAAAAACAGAGCATTGTTCTTTTCTGTTCAGTTTTTTTTGTTTGGAATTACTAGAAATTCCCGACAATATTACAGCCGATATCACGATTCTGCCTTTGACAATGTGTCTAGATGCCATAAACGTTAGGGGGACGATGAAAACGATCGTTTGAGCTCATTGAAAAATCTTCAAATTCACCCCTTCCGCCTGTGATTGGAGCCACGAGAGATCTTTTTCAAGTTCTACTGGTCTGAGTGAGGGTAGCAATCCTTGGCCTTAGCCCACCCAATTACTAGAAATACATCTAGATAATGCTTCCTCACATACTGTGTAAATGATACTCGAGCCTGCAATTTCTCCCAATGAGCAGTACCTCCTATTAATCGAAAAAAGGACCTAAGTATCGATCAAGAGCCCCGGGCCGACTGTTTATTTTTAGCACACTCGATTTTTAGAATCCGAGAAACGCCAAGCCGTATCAAAGGAAGTGACGATGTCGGCCTGATTACCACTCAGATCATTGAATATTTTGCCATAAAAATTCCTAATCCAAATCACGTGCTTCACTGAAACCAATTTTACATCCCTCTGTTTGATGAAATGTTTCACAAATTATTGGCGACGCAACTCGATGGACCATCACCACGTTTTACAAATCGGGTGTGTCGCATTACACTCTCGTTGAATTTATATTCAAAGGGATACGCCACTACCTATAAGCTAATGTAATAGTTTTATGACATTAATGAAACAAATTCATCACATCCATTTCGTTGTTCTCTTGCTACCTGTAAAGCCTCAGCTTACATATTTCACATAGGAGGGCTTCCTAGTTGGGCGTGGAGGATTATTATAAAGGTTGCAATTCTGCCTCCATTTCATTGTTCACTTAGTTACTTGTAAGCGTGTAGCATTACTATAAAAGTTGAAATGCTGCTTCGATTTCATTGTTCACTTAGTTACGTGTAAAACCTTGGACGTGGAGGATTACTATAAATCTTTGTGACACAGGAACCACTATTAAGAGTTGGGAAACCTTTTTCAAAGGTTCCTGTGCTCCCAGAAGCTTTGGAATTGTATAATATTTCCTTTTCAGTGGGAGCTGCAATGGGAGTTTGGGAAAGTTCCGAGAACTTTGAAGACTATTTTTTTTTTTTGGAGTTCCAGATTTCCTTGGGGTTGAGGAATACAAATTTTGTACAGAAATATGCCGAACTACCCACAAAGCATGAGCTTATGTTGAAATCTTCACAGGAAGAAAGGGCAAAGACATCCTTACCACCAATATCCTTAATTGAGAAACTGTTGAAATCTCTTGATGGGTTAAGGAAGTGTGTGGCACCTCAATGTAAGGGCGATATCTGGGATGTCAGGCTGATGAGTATTTCTTTTGTTTTTTATGTATATATATATCGCAGAAGATTGTGTGTGCATATTGTATTCGGTAGTCAATGCTTAAACATTAGAGTTGCTTTACTTTTTCTCTAAAAAATAACTAGAGAAATATATGTAAAACTGTTCCTCTGTATTTTAAGCCAGATTATTTCAAATACTCATCATGTGTCATAATGAACTTGACATTTTAATCTTTTATATATATAAAAGGAGAGACTCAGGGAGAGAGACACCCAAAGAATATATTTATATATAGGAGAGATTATATATTTATTATTTATATGTTTAAATTGATTTTAATATTTCAATATTTTGATTCAATATTAATTTTGATTATTATATAAATATATAATTAAAAAAATATTTTTTATTTTTATATTTTTTATTTTTTTATTATATAATATTACCAATCCCAATTAGTCGTTCCCTATTACTTGTAAAGCCTTGGGCCTCGAGGATTACTATAATGGTTGCAATGTTGCTTCCATTTCATTGTTCACTTAGTTGCTTGCAAGGCCTTTTCTTACATATGCACATTTCCTAAGAGGATTACTATAAAAAGACTGCAATGTTAGTTTGTTTTGTCTAATTAATAAATGGAGTGATAAATATTTAAGGTATTTTTAGTTTACTAGTTGAATATGCATATTATTAGAGATAACATATTATGTATTTATGTGGAGTATGTCTTAAAACTGCTTCTTCTTGGCTAAGAGTGTGTCTTCTTCATGTAAGGAAACAGGTTAACGACCCAAGACCAAGACCCATCTTGAAAGAGTGAAAGCCTACCCCCTTAAAGACCACCAGTGGGTTATTCCAGTGGGCGTGGTTTTCCTTGAATAAAGTTAAGATCACCAGTGGGTTATTCCAGGGGGCATGGTTTTCCTTGAATAAAGTTAAGATCACCAGTGGGTTATTCCAGGGGGCATGGTTTTCCTTGAATAAAGTTTATGAGTCAGCCCGCGTTTGCAGATAGTGGCTAGAGATAGTTTTCCTCACTGTTGTTTTGACAACTGAGTTATGATAGGTTTTCCCACCTATGTATAACATATTATTATTTCCACTCTAGTTAACTAGGATTAGATCCACTTGTATGAGACAGTAAAGTCATTAAGTTAATTCAAATGAGATAGTTCACTGATGAGTGAATGCTGAGTCAACTTTTGAGTATCTCAACTTGCATGAGATGAGTCAACTTTTGAGTTCTCAACATGCATGAGATAGTTCACTGATGACTACATAACCAATTAACTAGGGCTAGATGAAAGTGTTCTTTAGTGCATGTTCACATTTGTCCATATTCACTACTAGACTACTACGTGGAAAATTTCTTTAGTGCATGTTGATATATGTCCAAATTCACTACTAGACTCACTAATACATGAAAAAATTATTTAGTGCATCTTCACATCTTTACCATATTCACCACTAGACTGATAAATTTCTTTATTGCATGTTCACATTTGTGTAGTTTCACTATTAGACTTACTACTATATTAGTTCAGACCTATAGAATACATTTCATCAAATTGTATTTTCTCATAATTTTTTTTATACCCTTGAATAGAATTCAATAATTATTTTCTCTCTTAATTTTCTTTCTTCTTTCCTTGCAAGTTTTGTTCATTGTTTTCGAGCTAGATCGAACATGTGCATGTTTAGCTACAATTTCACACAAATTCAACAGGTTATATATTCTCTAGTCATTGAAATTATGTTTAGGCATAGTCGAGTGGTTTTGGTGTAGTCAAGTGGAATTGTTGTATGTGGATGGTTGACAAACAAGGTACCACAAGAAAAAATGTTGGAAAATAGTATTTGGGCCCACCTCAAATTGAAGAGGTCTACATTAGGAGGGCAGTGTCTCACGTAAGAGGAGAAGACCTCAAAATTGTTAAGGCATAAGAGCATTTGTCATTCATTTTAGTGTAGAGGAGCTTTGTGGTTTGTTCTAAGTTTATGACAAGTCATATAGTAGGACCAATTACATTAGCAAAGTATGTAGAAATAACTATTCAATATGCAAGATGTAGTTTTTGTAGTTTATAAATGAGTCACAAGGAGATGGATATTCTCCTTTATTGTAAATTGCAACATTCCTCATATAAATTGTTACATCACCACCCCACATTTACCCGCTTTTACAATCCCTTCGGGTAAATGTGAAGTTGAGTGCCACTATGACTTGACCTAACCTCACAGCTTTCATTAAGGAAGTGGGGCCTACAAAATGACCATTGGCTGACAACTCACAACATCTCTTAGGTCTACAGGACATTCAAGGGCCAAAAAATCACCCTAAGTGACAAAACATTGAGTTGGAGCTCTTTTTCACTGACATAGACTCCCAACCACATGCATTACAAGGTTTGGGTGTGGTTGAAGGCCTCCAACTACATGCATAACATTGCCTCCATGCGGTTGTGGCCCAACTTACCAAGTTCAGAGTGCGCGGTCCTGAGATCTCATCCATAATTCTATGTGAACCTCCATACCACTGGCCATAACTACCTAAGACATGCCAAAATCATAATAGAAATGAAAACAAAGCTAGACCTTTAATATTGAGTTGGAAAATTGACCTATACTAGCCATAACATATAGACATTCCGTTAAACACATGGTAAACATGTAAGCTATAGGTCATGAATGCATATCAGAGTGTAAATATTTTATCATTAGCTTTGAATCATTGAGAACTTCTAATGCTCTCTTAAATATCTGCAACCACAATTGGAAACCCATGCATTCACCAACCATTCGTTAACTTATCAAAGCATAAACAAGATCCATATCTAGAACATATTATTAGAACCATGCTTTAACCAACATATAATCAGAATATTTATTATTAACCATGATAGAACAAACATCAAATCCGCCCACTTGTCAAGGGCTTCCTGGAGATGGCTTCTGGAGAAAGCCATCTCCACCCCCAACCCTTGGGAATTTTCCTGAGACCATGTGACCCAGATCCAAAAACTTCTTGCAATCTAAAACTCAACTAGAAATGAATCCAATCACACCATGGTTATTTAGGAAATGGAAAGGAAATGCTGAAAACACTGTTGAACCAAGAAAAACCCTTTCCAATGAAAGAAAATTATCTAAATGAAAAAATGCATGTACCATGCTTTCATACATCAACTAGGAGATCAAACATGCAACAAGTTACCTATAGACTCCTTGTCCTGAAGTTGATGATCCAACCTTCCCCTTGCTTTCCTTTCTTGTCTTTTTCCCTCCTTTTCATGCTTACCTTCTCCTCCTGGTGCTCTTCTCTCTCTCTCTCAAACTAATTCCAAAGTCGAAAGTGAAAAAAGTTGTGAGTTGATCCTCAAAATCATTTTTATCATTCAGGTCTCTATTTTCTTCATTTTCCTTCTAGTTTCCATTTCATGCAAACTTGTACCTCTTCACCTTCATTTTCTCCTATTTTCCTATATTTCATAAATAAAATGCCAATTAATGACTCTTTTTCTTTGCCAGTTTACTTAGTCGTTAATAAAACGAAAGCGATGCCCATTATAGTAATTTACCCAATATTCAACTTGGAATACATGTCCCATGACCTTGGTCTTATTTTTCCTTTATTAACCTTTATTACGTAAAATTTTAAGCCAATGTTGTTACATAAATAATGTTAGTGCATCTTCCCTGTGTGTTGCATTTACATGTGTATTTTGGTTGTTATACTTGAATGAATGCCATGTTACTCAATTTTGTTTATCATGTCTAAGTATTGCTAGGATGTTTTAATGTTTTGGTGATATGGATCTTGCGAGCTAAGATCCAAAATGATTCAATGCTAAGAGAGGATGAGAGAAAACATACAGATGTACCATGAAACTAATCACAACAGTATTGATAAAAATTCAAGGACTGAATACTTCAGAAAAACATGAAATAAGAGAGAAACATTAGAGAATGATTTCATTAAGAACCATTGCACATGATGAGGCCAATTTTGGGACATCTCTTTCTCGACCTCCGCTCTCTTTTCATTGCCTTCTTATAAGTTGTCTTATTGATGGAATTCACTTTAATTAAGTTTGATTCTATCAATTACATATTTATCAAGTTTACTTTTACATAAATATATGGATTTATGGCTTATACGTCTGAAGAAGTTAGGCTATAACTACCCCTAATATTTTAATCTATCCTCCCCACATGGAAAATGATGGTTTCCATCATTAACTCATGCTAAAGAAAGAGGGATGATGTTATGTTCAATTTACCATCATGATTAAAATGTGCCATATAGAAATGAAGAGAATGGTTTTTTGTAGTTAACCCATAACTAGGGTTAACCCATAATTGAGTTGGAAATGGTAAGCTTGGAGAATGGTTTTGTGTTGTTTACCCATAACCACAGGCTTATAGATGACCCCATGGAAAATTTAAGGAACATAAATCAATCTTACAGTTTAGAAAAAACGGTGAATATGACTAGTCCCCAATATGAAAATTATAAAATGACTAGTGAAATTTTTATAAAAATATTTAAATTTCTAGTGATTTTATATATTCTCTACAAAATTTTTGTGGTTTTTGAGGTAAAATATTTTTATAATATAAAATTTGAGCAAACTATTATTAGAAAAATCAGAATTGACAAATTTTTTTTAGATAGTATGGAAAAATAGCCCATTTGCAAATATTATCCCCTAAAATTTTCTTTCGATGATCCATAACCTTTTTTTTTCTAGAAATGTCCATATCAATGCAACTTGGTGGATAAATTTTGTTACGAGTGATGGAATGAAATTCTATTGAAGATATGTTTGAGATATTGAAGATTTTTTTTACTTATTGAATAGATGTTTTGATTCATATAAGATAATTTCTCTGTAATGTTCTGTGGAGTGAAAAAATCAATCCTGAAACTCAAGTTATGAGCAACTAAGTTGCTTTACAAACATGTGTGAATTCAATCAATGATATCTCTTAAACTAGGAAACAAAATAAAATTATATAAAGAACCTATTTGAACTAACAAAAAAAAAATTCTAGAATGAGTTATCATGCACCCTTTGAAATTCTTCGTAGAAGTTGTGGCAAGTTCATAAAAATTGGCTCAATATTCCTTCCTTGCATTCCATTCATTATTGTGCTTCTATGACAGCCATATCACTTTATGTAAGCTAAGAAATGGATGGAATTAGATAAACCAAGCTTCTAGATACTGCATATATATATATATATATATATATATATATATATATATATATATATATATATATATATATATATATATATATATATATATATATATATATATATATTTAAAGCAATGAGATGGTTGTATAAATATAAAATTACGTTGAATGTGAGAACACTAAGTGCAAAGGTCCAGAAAGTATCCTAAGGGTTTGTATAAAAACAAGGGTTGTTGTAGAGGTCATGGAACATCCATGGACATCATCAAAACCCTGAGATTTTATAAATTTTTCAAACCAATGGTTGTAGTGAATCCACGTAAGGATTCTCTTGCATTGATGAACAAAGGTTAAAGTGTGAAAAATCCTTGTAATTCTTATACACCAATGTTGAAAGTTACAATGTATGGCCCAACAAGCATAATCCAAGTGTGACGAAAGGAGGTTGTATATTGTTGCAAATATTTGAAACAAAAACATCCTTCAAGCCCTGGTTCCCATGGAGTGGTAACATGCTCTGATATTAATTATCTAGTTCTTGAGGGCTAAGATCAAAAGACTTGAATGGTGATATAAGAGAGAAAACATGAATATATTTCATAAAACTAATCACAAGAACATTGATAAAAATAATGGATTTCAATACATACCAAAAATATGACAAGAGAGAGATTAGAGAAGAATGATTCCATTAACTAGAACCTTTATGTGCAATGAAGAAAATTTTAGCGTCTCTCATTTTGAACTTTCACTCTCTTCCTGTTGCCTTCATATAAGGTGTCTTTTTGATAGAGTCCTTTTAATCAAGTTTGACTCTATCGATTACATATTTATTAAGTTCCCTTTTACATAAAAATATGACTTTATGACTTACACACCCAAGAAACATAGACTATAATCCCTTTAATATTCAAAACATGTGGTTGAATTTGTGTATATTATTGTATGAATTTGGTTGTATTGGACTTTGTTGAGAATCTAACATACTATAGTTTAGGGAAAATTCAATGGGAAAACCTCAAGTGAAGAAATATAGTTTGGATGTAGTAAGTTTAGGTTGGTTAAACATTGTATCTTAAGAAAAGCAGTACCACATGACTGAGGATGAGAAAATGGAAATTTTTAGCAAGACTGTTAATTTTTTTTATGGATGGGAATAAAGCTCCACTTCTCCAAGAAGTTGGTCCTAAAACTTTGTTTAGAAACTCTTTACCATGTTCTAAAAGGAAGCAATGAGTTATAAGCATGGAATGATTGATTCAACACAACTTTGTGATCATACTTTAGCAAGGAAGTTGTTTGATGGAATTGGGTACTAACTAACGCAACATATATCAACACAATTATAGAATGCATCCTCTTCCAATAGTTGTCTAGAAACTGAGTTGTTGTTGCACAATATGTTTAGTCTAGGGTTAACTTGGAAAGGTGTCCCACAACACTTTGTAGTGCATTTCAAGAAAGTGAATACATGCACATAGTTTTCGTAGAAGACACACTTTAAAGTTTCTTGGTTGTAAGTCTAGTAAGGCCTAGTTGTTCTAACATAAATATTTAGAGGATGGAATTACATGTAACGCATTAGTAGGCCACTTGTTGGAGAAATTTATTTGCTACAATTTTTTGGGATCTACGCAAAGGAGCATCATGCAGGAAGGTTGGCCAATGATCAACATATGTGAATGAAAAAAAGAAAGGAAGTAGTTAGGCTTAGTTTGTATGTTTTTCCCATGGTAATATTACCGCCCATAGTAATATGGGATTTCTAGTGGGCTTGTGGCCAAAATGTAAAACTATAATTAGGATAAGGCCACGAAGGGATACTAAGACTTGATAATATACTTTTGAGATATGATATCACGTTGTAATGTTGAATTATTAGTCTAGTGATTTGTAACAGTTGGGATTGTAATGGAGACTTAAAAATGATAATAAAAGGATCTTCTTTGGCTCATTTTTTTATGTTTGTGCATTACATAATGGATTGTCACTTTATATATTATGATGATGTTACTTATCCATGGGTAATGGATTTACTCCATCAAATAAGAGTGTACCTCATGTTGTTGTTCTTTATTTCTGAGGTTGAGGAAGTAAACACATAGGACAACATCAAAACCAATTTGGAAGCTGGGATCTAGCTTTTCTGGGTTCAAAGAGGGTTCTCTCTGTAAAATTTAGCTTTGTTATATTTAAATTTTAGGCCAGTTATGACTGTAATATTTTTTAATTTGATCGGTTTTGTTGATTTGAGTGTTATAATTCCATTGGGATATGGAGTCTATAAATGAAACTAGATTTTGCATCAATTTTTAGAGGATTTCTCATAGGGAAAGATAGGTTCCACTATTTGGATATTTTCAGAAATTGAATGGATAGTGGAATAACAGAAGTGTAAGGTTTGATAGAAATCAAGGAGAAATTAAGAATTCCTTGATTTGACTTCAGTGGAAAACATGAAAATTACTAATAGCCAGAATAGGGTTCTCTAAATAACAAATCATATTCATCACAATTTCTGTTAAGTAATTAGGATTTTTAGAATAAAAGAGAGAGAAAAACAATGATTTAAAAAAACAAACAGAAGGAACACATCAACATTTGGTACACCACATGAATCCTATGAAAGGTCCCTATATTATTGATGCTCTAGTGCTTTGAAAATTACAATATGCAGAAGAAATTACATTCGGAAATCAACCCTTAATACTTCAAACAATGAAGTATTTATACTGAAAATTACAAAAATCCTTTACAAAATCGTTGTCAAACCGATAGTGTATTATTAGCCTAATTACAAACAATATGATCTAAACCTGCCACACAAATAGGCCACGTAGATAGATGAAAAGAAAGGTGGCCCTATTTTGATGGTTTCAGTTGCTGAGTCAACCCGAAACTATGTTGCGTTGCTGAGTTGACTGTCGTACTGGTTGTTGCGCTGGAAATTGTTTTACTGCTTTCAAATTACCCTTCATTCTAGTAAATCAACTAGTTCTTCCCATCTCTTTTCATATTGTATTCCCATTTTGTTACCCTGCGATAAATTTCATGTACCTTTGTGTATTTGGCAAAAGTTGGCTTCAGAGTAAAATTATGTTTTACCTCATTTTGTACAGAGAAATCATCTCACATGGTTTCCAAAAACAACTTTGCTATCATACTTCCCTTAGTCCCACTGAACTTGATGCTTCTTCTAGCCATTTCTTTCATCTTCACGACATAGTCTTCCTAAGTGATTAATTTTTCATTTATCACATAAATGCTTGGCATTCCTTTCTAGATCAATGTTTCAATCCTGTTAGTGAGCCTGTTTACTTGCAGCTCCAAGGTTTCACATCTTTCTTCCAACTGATCACTAAGATTCATCTTTTCAAGACTTTCTTGACTTCCAAAATAGTAGCAATCCTGTCACTGGTTCCTACTTCCTCAAGTTCATATTGGGACTTAGAAGTCAGGAACCTAATAATGTTAGAGGTTTCTGTGGGCATTTATCCATGCTTCTCTCTTTCCCACACAATATTTTTTGTAGCCTTTTCTATCAGCTCCTTATGCTCAAATATGATTTGGATAGAATGAAAAATCTCATTCATAGAATCTAGTATATTCATCCAAATTGTTTCCTTGGCTTAGGCCAAGTTCTAACCAATTGTAGTGTGTCTCTCTACCTTCTACAACTTCTCCAATAATCTCTATGATTTATGCATTTTAGTAACCCAAGAAGCTTCAGTTTTGGCCTTTTATACTTCTAAAGCTTTGAGTTGGCCCTGAAAAGCCTCAATATCCTTTTGACTGGAGTGACATGTTCTCCAGTGCCTTTATTAATTGTTCAACACTTGTAGTTTGAGTAGAAGAAGTAGTTGCAGTAGTTGTTCCGTTTGTTGGAAGATGAGAAATGGGTATGGCATCGAGGGGTATAATGGCCATCCTTTGACTCTCTTTTTTCTCCTTTATCATTTTCTACATCTGTGTCCCCATCTTCCTAATCTGTATATTCTTCTCTATGATCATATTTATCATGTCTGCTTTTTGTGCTTCACTTTCTTCAATGTCCTTGGTCAATGGATCCTTTGTGGCTAGTAGCTTGAGATGCATTCTCAAGGATGCAATGTCTAGATTCTTCTTTTTAAAAATCTTCTCAGCAACAGTGAAATCTTTGGCATCATATACTATCTTAACCACCAAGTCTTATAAAGACTTGATCCTATTGTCCTTTACTAAGGAGGAAACCTTCTCCATTTTCAATTGGAGGATATCATTTCACCAGTTTACTTGTGCATCTCCATTTGATCAATGGGATGTATGTCTTTAGTGTTGAATTTAAAAGTAGTGCTCTTGTATTCTATGCTGATTTTGGCTGTGGATTTTGGGGCTAAAGAAAATCCATCTGCATTTTGCCATGCTTTGTGTGAAAGACCGACAACAACCTACTCTATGAGCTAGAGGTATGCTTCCATAATTAATTATGGGTACTATTTTTTATAATCTTATTTCTAAGCTTAATCTCCCTATACCTATCAAAAATTGTCTTCTCCTTTTCTGTTTGGACATTGTATGATTCTAGGTCAATTTCCTTGTGACCCTCTGAATATGAAGGTCTAGTAGGAGATGTTATGAATTTTTCTGTGGCAGCTGGTGAATCTGTGATTATGATGGTAGCCTTCTCCTCAGTCTCTTTGTCCAACTCTACTCTCGGAGTCAACTTTGTCCTCTTCCTGTAGTTGATCCTAAACTCTTTGGCTTCAACCCCAGTTGTTGATGAAGATCCTTCCTCCCTCTATCTTTTGCTTGATTTTTCTTGAGGAGTGGGAGTCTACAATCTTCAAGTTGAGAAGAGATGTTCTTCAGCTTCCTACAATGTGTTTTCTATCCATTCTAGTTGATTCACATACTTCTCTATTTCAGGTCTGGAAGTATGGATGTAAGGAGCACTTTTATTCTCTACTCTGAGCTTTGAAATGATGCCACAAGGGTCATAAGACCATGTAAAGCTCAGATCAAACTTCATTTCTTTAAGTATCTTGTCTTCTTCTTCACCTGTCGTTTTTTTGTTACATAAAAATGGGTCGACCTGTGTCTTTATTCTAAATTGTGATTTCTTCTTGGCCACTACAAAGTGGATGTCATTTGAATTGAGCATCTGTCTAATATACTCCAGGGAAAAAATCCTCATGGGGAGGTATTTAGAGAGTTTGTATGGTGCCAATTCACAACCATACACCCTGATCTCTATATAATTTTGGTATAAATACAAATCCCTAGTTTTTGCTTGGTCTATTAGGTGCAAAATTCTCTTTATTTCTTCACTTATTTTGGGCTAAATTGCATTGTTAAGGATGTTCATGGTTGGACGAACAAAATCCTCAATGAATTGTTTATAAGGAAACTCTTGCTATTCTTTCATGACCAAGGATGTCCAAAAGATCACTGAATGTTGGTTTCCTGCATCATCAAGCCTCTACAATGAAAAATTAAATCTGTCTACCTGATAGTAGAGGAACATATAAATTAGAATGGAGGTGTAATAGAACAACTGTTCTGTGGTAAACTTTATGAATTTTTCATGAATACTATCAACCAAGAATTGAGTGAAATTGAACACCAAGGAAGGCTTGCTTTCTATGAAAAATATGGAGAGGAATCCTAAAATGGGCTCATCTACCCACTAATTAGAATAATAACCTAAAATGTAGGAAATCATGGGTATAATTTGTTTGGCCTGATTAGGGAAGATGGAGGAAGGATATGGAGAATTGTTTTTAGGAAATTTGGAATTCTCAATGCAAGAAGATTTCAAATATTTTAGCTCCAGTGGCATAATCCAACTTCTAATAAATCTGGGTGAGGGCTTCTATGGAGAAAGAAGTAGTATTTTCCATAGTGGGAGCCAACGTCATTTGGTTAATAGACTTGGCAGTCAAGGAAAATTTTAAGGATGGAAAATTTTCTTGAAGTTTAAAAACATTGGCGAATCTCACTAATCCCTAATATGCAAACTATAAAATGTGTATTGATATATTTGTAAAATTATTCAAATCTATAATGATTTTATATATAGTCCCTATATAATGTTGGCGATTTTTGAGGTAAAATAATTTTATATTCTAAAATTTGGGCGAATCGTCTTTTATAAAAATTGGTAATTGGCGAATCTTTTTTTGGAAAAATCAAGGAAAATTAGCCCACTGGGCAAACATTAGCCCCTAAAATTTTCCATGTTGGCAGTAATTGTAAAGAGAATGTCACCTGTAGGGGTGATGGTAGCTCTTTGAGTAGGGACATAACATTCCTGGCACCTTCTAGTAAGCTCAAGGGCTTGGAATGTCAAAGGGAAAAATGTAATGGAGATGATTGAACTCCGAGTGGCTGATTTCATCAGTTTTATCTGCATGTTTGTCTTCTAGCCAGCAATATAATTCAAGAAAATCACATTCACATTGGGTTTCATTAATCCTATAATCCATTTCATCCAGAGGGATATGATCTAAGTCTATAGAAGGGGGAATGAAAGGATTAACAAGTTAGTATTTGGTTTTGGTCTTTGGAGGCATGACTGTAACAATCTGAAAAACAAGAGGAATTCACAGAAGAGCTTACCGGGGAAAGTGTTTGAGTACGAAACTGTCAAGTAAAAGAAACAAGAAATTGTCAGTTTATTTGTTGGTATGGTCATGGAAATGTTCTAAGAATAGTCGCTGGACAAAATCTCTCAACAACAGAAAATAAACAGTGAAAAAAAGGAGAGCAATAGGATGAGCAGTAAAGAAGGGAGAGTGATGGGTTTAGAGGCTTTTAAATGTTGGGAAGGTTCCATTGAAAATGGCATGGGATCGTTAGTTTTATAACGGTTACTCGGGACAATGAAATTAATGGTGAAGGTTATTCATCAGGTCATCATTCAATTTGCCAATAGGTATACAACATGGCTAAACGAGAATGGCAGAGGAAGTCGTAGTGGGGTGTGGTAAAGTGGTTGAGGGGACAATGGTTTCAGAGGGTGTAGGAAGTGGTAACTGAGAATGGCCGAGGGGGTTCGAAATCATGATAGGGTGACACATAGGGGATGGGTCCCAGCAGGATAAACAAATTTTACGACCCCCCTAATAGTAAAGGAAGGATGGAGAGGGGTGGCTGAAGGCATATGAGGGTCGTGGATGAGGAGTGGAAGTGGATTCTAATGTTTCAACAACATCGTCCTTTAATCGAAAGCGACAAAGGAGATTTATCGCCCTACGCTTTTTTCTTTTTGAACTTAGGATAAGGATAAATAATGAAATATATGAAAGTACTTTATCCCATGGCATATATTTGGCCCTTTTCACCATATCCTTGAAACATTAGGATAAAAATAGCATAGGAAAATATTTGCAAAACCAACTAGTTTACCTACCCATAACTAAACTAACATTTTATTTTATTTTCTAGGGTGCACTTAGACTAGAAAACCCACTTTATTTTCTTTATTATAGAATGAAAAACTATCTAGCCTATCCCTTATTTCTTGAAGTGATCAAGATTAAACAGTTGAATCAATGTCATTTTCTACCTAACTAGTGATTTACCCATATTAAACTGTTGGGAAAATCTTTATTCTCTAATGTAATTTACAGAAATTGAATGGAGTTTAATCATTATTACATTGTATCATTAAACTAAAAGCTTGTGATTATGGAATTTTGAACAAGCTGAACACAACCTTTATTTAACAAAAATCAAGAAAACTAACTATCAGTAGTGGCACTTAAACTTGCAACACATTCAATATTATTCCTTTTTTTTTATTTTTCTTTCTTTTCGGGGGGTTCAATATTTTCTTATTTTTCAATATTCTTGTTTTTTCTCTTTGTTTTTCTTATTTATACACTCTTTTATTTTTTTATTCTATTTTTTTCTTTTATTTGGAAATCTTTGGCAGATTGACAAGTATTTGCAAAATAAGGTTCCTGAGCTAAAATACTCAATTACCTTGATATCCTATAAAATATAGGACCCTAACAGTGGCTCCAGCTGGGGATGGCACTCTCCTTGTGAGGTGCCAAGAACATTTGATCAGTAGCCTTGAGTGTTCTATTTCTACAATATCCACCTCTGATTTGTTTGTTGTAGTACTTATGGTAACTTATCAATAGAATCTTAAGGCCTTCTCTGTGGGCTTCAGCTTCTATTAATAGGCCACTTCATACAAATAGTAAAGACAATGATATTTACAAGGATAAATGCTAGAAAAACTTCTATTACTCAGAGAAATATTGTTTCAACATCCTGCCATTGACAAGTCCAAGAGATAATTTTGTCCCATCTAAGTTTCTGAGAAAGAATGCATTATTCCTTTTGAACACATAAATGACATAAGGTCCCATCCATAAATTGTCATATTTTACATTCTTCCCTTTGTCTTCTCTTCTGGAATCCCACTTTAAAACTCTATCACCCAAGGTGAAGTCTTCTTCTTTTATTATTCTATCAAAAACCTTCTTGATATTCTCATACATGACCTGAGGCTTATTATAAACTTATTCCCTGGATTGCTGCAACTGGATTGTTTGATCAATTCTCCTTTGAATGTCATTTGGCTCAACTTGAAATTCCTTAATTAACTTCATGACTGTAACTCCCAAAGAGGATGGAATAACAACATCCATTACATAAACCAATTGGTATGGTGACATTCCAATTGATTTCTTTGTGGTGAACCTATCAACCCAAAGTGCATTATTAGCTTTTTGTGCCATGACTTTTTGTTGTCTACTAACAACTTCTTAATAATATTTACCAGACTGTTTTTTGGAGATTCAGCTAACCCATTACCCTGTGGGTAATAAGCAGTTGAATGTCCCAAAGTGATATGGTATTTGTTACAAAAATCTATCATTTTCTTAGATCTAAAAGTGGAAGCATTGTGTGTAATCAGCTTATTCGGACAGTCAAATCTAGACATGATATTTGTTTCTAAGAATTTGATGGTAACAAGATGTGTGGCTAGTCTAGAAGGAGTGGCCTTAATCCATTTGGTGAAGTAGTCAGTAGCGGTGAGAATCCATTTATGTTGAGTAGAGGATGGCGGATGGATTTCTCCAATGAAATCGAATCCCCACTATTGGAAAGGACTTTCAATAGATATGGGCTTCAAAGGTAGAGGCAAAAGCTTTCTTGTTCCATCAAATATTTGACATTTGTGGCAAGATGTTACCTTCTTATGAACATCTGGGAAACTGTAGGCCAGTAAAAATAAGCTTTGAGGATCTTATTAGCAGTCGTTTTCTAGTACAGATGGCCACCACAATCACCTTCATGGAATTCCTACATTGTTATTTCCGTGTCATCTCTCAATAGACACTTTACTATAATACCACTAGCACCTTTCCAATATAAAACATTTTCTATGATGCAAAATTTAACTGCTTTTAACTTCATAAATCTAGCCTCTGTCTTAGTTAGACGATGAGGAGCATTTAGTTAAATAAAACATAAATAAGGTCTACATACCAGGGTGAGGTCATGAAATGCTCATCTAGTTGTGGAGTCTCATGTTCCTCTTGATCATCCAATTCTGCTACAAAGTTGATATCCGAAGCATTAAAAATAGATTCAACCATTAATTTGGCTAATCCTTGTCATTTGATAAGCTTGGTTGGCTTGATTTCCATATCATATTCAAGAATTATGTCAGTCCATTTGCCTCTTTCGACATCTGGTCCATCCTGTGTCAAAATTTCTTTAACTACAACATTTGGTACATAAGCAATTATGTCAGAATGAAGGATATATACTCTGAAATCTTTAATTGCTTTTATCAATGCGAAAGCCTGTGTCTCCATTATATTATACTTGAGTGCATCATCCCTTAAGGCCTTGCCAAAGAAAGCACTAGGATGTTCAAATCCCTTGTCATTTTTCTGTAAAAGGATAGTTGCAACAATGTGTTTAGAATCAAATGAAAAAATTGTAAAATCCTTATTAAAATCTAAACTGATAAGGACTAGTTCTTTTGTCAATGCATGTTTAACTTGATCAAAAGATTTCCTAGCTTTAATGTTCCACCTAATTTCAGAATCTCATTTTAGCATGCTTGTGATGCTTCTGAGAAGTTCTCCAAGGTTAGGGATAAATCTTCTTAGGAAGTCTATTCTCCCAATAAATGATTGAAGTTCCTTAATGTTTCCTAGATGATTGATTTTGAGGATGGCTTCAATCCTTTTAGGATCAATTTTAATACCTTCCTTAGATATGATATGACCAAGAAATTTTCCCTCTTCAAGGCCAAACACTTTTTTCTTATGATTCTGTGAAATCCGAAACCTCCTACATTTCTCAAATACTCTTTGCAGATGTAAAAATGTTCTACATCAGTTTTAGAATATACAATGATGTCATATAGATAATCACAATAAATCAACCAATTTCATCTGAGTAAAAGCAATGTCCATTGCTCTTTGAAATGCGGCTCCAACATTGATTAATCCAAAGGCATCTTCACATACATGAAGATAACACAAGTACTAGGAATGAATGTTTTATCTTGATCCTCTTTAATCATGGAATAAAACCTGATTATAACCTAAGAAACCATATAATAAAGAAATCCTAGACGATCCAACTATCTTTTGCAGAAAATGATCCATTTTAGGCAAGGAATAGTTGTCCTTTAAGGAAACTTTGTTAAGGTTTCTAAAATATATGCATAATCTGAATTCACCTATTTTCTTCGTAGTTGGCACAATATTGGAAACACATTTAGAGTACCTAAGAGGAACTATGATTTCAGAGTCATACATTCTTTTGATTTCCTTCTCAATTAAAGGCACCAGAACTGGATTTATTCTTCAAAGTTTTTGTTTAAATGGTTTCTTATCTTCTTTAATTGGAATTTTGTGTTGTATAATCTATGTATCATATGTTTTAATACCTTCATAGCTCTAGGCAAAAACATCACTAAATTCCTTGAATAAAACAATGTACTTTTGTTTTTTAGTAGTTGGGATTGATTTAGACAGTTTTATGATTTTGGGATCTTTTTCAGTACCTAAATTACATTCTTCAACTACTGTTCCTGTGGGCTCAATCTTAGGCTTTTTAGCCACATCATTGAGATAAAAAAATTCTTTTAATGGAACTAGACATCTAGGCAAAACGTTATCTTTTAGCTGGAGTATTTCAAATTGTTCTTTTTCAAGGTCTATCTCAAGCAATTCTAATTTATTTTCAACTTTATCTATGGGTGTATTTACATCTGAATGATCTAATTTCCTTTCTAGATTATAATTTAAACAAAATTGGCTATATACTTCAGATTCCAAATCAATACTATCATCTTGAAATTCATCTTTGGATTGCAGAAAAATTTCAATCTATTTATCATTTCCAAACACATGCCAATACCTCATGTTATCTGGTATAGTTCGTCGATGTTTCACCTCCAGTACATATGCTTGATTAGTATAAGGCATTTTACAGGAGCTCGTTGAAAAAGCTAGATTATTTGGAATGCTATTTCGTTTTCTAGGAATTGCAGAAAGGTCATATTCAAGAAAACTCTCTAGAAAGTCAAGCACAACATTTCTATATGCTCTCATCCTAGGGTGTTTAGCTGAATATTCTCCTTTGATTTTTTTTAGTTAATTCAGCATCCCCTTGAATGGAGATTCTTTTGGCACCTAGTTTTTTCAACAAGTGCAATCCTAATATAAGGGCTTCATGCTCTACTATGTTATTGGTACATTGGAAACTAAGTCTGTATGAATGACCTTCAACATGATTATTTCTTATGTTAACCACCCAAATTGCTGCTCCACAACCATCTTTGCTACAAGAGCCATCAAAACTCATGTTTCAAATAGGTTCAAGAGGAGTATTTAGTTCTATTATTTTTGTTTGGGTTGCGTATGTTTTAGAAATTTCAGTTTCAACATTGATCACCTGAGAGTTGATATCTCCACCATTGTAAAGAATCAAGGAATCAAAATCTGAGTGAACAGAATAAAGAGGATAGTTGTGAGGTTTCTCTTGACTACTCACCATGAATTTCATCAAAGTTCCCTATATAATGTTCTTTGCTACCCAAAAAATGGTATGGTGGCAAAGGTCATATACATCTATAGGGTTCCTCGAAATTTTTGTCCCCATGAGCGTGACATTAACATGCCATACTTGGGGGAATATATGCAACCACTATATCCATTACAAGACTTTTGGCTTGGATTTGTCGTAAAGTAACACACAGGTCTTTCATGAGACCTAAAAATATTACCTTACTAGAATCAATGGAATATAAGTCTTTATAAGGCCTCATGACATAAAATCCTAATTTTCCATAGAGCTTTAGGCATTAACTTGTGGGAAGTTCCTGAATCCAGCATAGCATTATGGAGGATTTTATCAAGAATATTTAGGCTAACATAGAATGGAGGAACACCCCCTTCCTGTGGGTTTCTCTCAACTTTCGGTCCAAATAAAAGTTCAGGTTAGTCATCATTCATATTTACAGAGTCAGTGTTTTCCCCTATGTTTAGAGCTTTCATTACTTGGGGTTTGTACATGTTTTTTTTCATTAACTCTGTGAGAGGAATAGGGTTTTCAATTTTTTTAATTCATTCTCAATGTTGAATGATGTTTGAATCTAAATTAAGTTGGGACGTTCAGATTGATCTGTGATTTGTTTTGTTATATGCTTTTTTTGTTGACTAGTGGTTGGGACATATGTTTGAGTATTTTTAGAAACACTATCAACTATCTTCTTGGTAGAAATTTCTACTTTCTTCTTACCATAATTATCCACAATTTTCTTAGGAAGACTCTCTGTGGTTTTCCTAGGATCAATTTCAAATGATTTTTTAGCATGATTATTAGAGTTTTTGGTGTTGATAGCGTTTGAATTGTTTTTTCTCCTAAGTTTATACTTCCTATGGAACTCCATGATAGCATTTTCAAAACCTTGTTTATATTAATCTGATACTTCAGAATCTAGTTCACTTTGAGTTAGGAGAAAAATTTCTTTCTCCTCTTGAGTGAGGAGAATTGTTTCATCATTGTTTATTCCCATCATATTTATTTGATTTTCCTCAAAATATTAAACAATATTTCCCTCATCACCAGTGTAATTTTCTTGAAAAGGAGGCTGAACCTACTAGTCTCGCCCCTTTTGTTCTCTCTGTTTGATTTGGGGAACATTCCTATTGAAGTTTTGGTTTCTATTTTGAGGAGTATTTTAGTTCTCTCTCACTTGAGTTTGGTCATTTATGTTTACTATTTGCATCATTTGATTCACTACTCTAACCAGGTTATCAATTTTATTATCAACAACAGAAGTGCAAGGCTCTTCTCTTATGGTAACCCTGTGTTCAGATTTCAATTTGGTCTTCTTGTCTAAGATGTTAGCTTCAACTTTGATAGCATTAGCTTTCATTTCTTCCAAAGTTTTTGGGTCTCTCTCTCTAAGTTGATATTCCAGTCTACATCAAAACCATTAGGAAAATAAATTAAAGTTAGGCCATGGGAGGGCTTTATTTCTTGTGGAATGGCATTATAAATAGTTTTAAACCATTCACAATATTCTTCCACACTTTCATTTGGTTTTCTTTTGAGCGTTTTACATTCATTTAGGAGTAAAAGTAGATTTTTCTTGATGTCCCATCTAGATAAGAAAGCTTGATGGAAAGCATCAAGTTTGGTTATACTTCCTGCAAGTAAACTCCTAAACCATTTTTTAACATCACCTCCTAAACTTTGAGCAAACAATTTATCATTTTTACATCAGCTTAATCTACTTCTTGAAGGTTAAACACATCATTCATTATGTCCACATGTTGTTGAGCAGTATGAGAACCAGTGTTATCAAAGGTCACAATTTTAGATTGGTAATCTCCAAGCATAGCATTTAGGTGGTCTGGCAATACCAAAAGTTCATACCTACTTGCCATAACTGGTCTGGAAGATTACCTGGAAGATGGACCTGATGTAGGTGTATTTGTGATAAATACAGCGATAGTAGGAATAACAATTTGAGATATCACAGGTGAGGAAGTTGAGACTACAAAATGAGTAGGACTGGGGAGTTGTAGATGAATAGACTGGGAAGATTGGGTAGACAAAGAGGCTATTGCAACTGTTAAAGCAAAAAATTCAATAGATTTTTGAATATAAGCTTCTTCAATAGCTTGGTCCAAAACTGAAACTAGACCTTGTAATTTGTCAAATTGTTGTAGGGATTCAAGATCAGGATCTATTTCAAGAATCTAGGTTTGGGGTATGTATGGTTGCCATAGGGATTTATTAATGACATTCTGACCTACAAAATCCTGAGATTTTGATCTAAACAAACTATGCTGGAAAGGCAAATCAAACTCTATATCTTGAATAGTTTCAAATTTCTCTAAAAGAGAGTTAGACCTTGACAAAGAACCATTCTCAAGAAGAGAATTGAATCTAGACAAATGACTATTACTACCTTAACTCTTTGTAAGGCTTCTCTTTCTCACCAATTTTTCTTGATTATCTACAAATTCAGTAGGGTTGGGATCACGGTGGGCTCTAGTGAAAATTCTTTTGGGAGCCAGGTCTATTAAAAGTCATCACACAAATAAAAATCAAAATCAATAACACACTAAAACATATACAACATAACAACCTCATATCATGTATTTCATAATGATATATAAGTTTTGATTTATAGAAATACTGATTAAATACCATGAAATAATGATTTTTCACTCTAAAAAGTTTTTGTCCCCAGTATGGTTGCCACTATGTTGTTCTTCACTATTTTTGAGGTTGAGGGAGTAAACACATAGGACAACATCGAAACCACTTTGGAAGCTAGCATCTAGCCCTACAATCTTTAGTCACGGATCTCTTTGTAAAATTTAGCTTTGTTTTACCTAAAATTTAGGCTAGTTATGACTGTACTATTTGTTTTAATTTGATTGGTTTGGTTAATTTGATTGTTATAACTCCATTGGGCTATGAAGTCTATAAATTAAACTATATTTTGCATCAACTTTTAGAGAAGTTGTCACACGGCTAGCTAGGTTGAACTATTTGGATATTTTCAAAAATTGAATGGAGGTGGAAGAGTAGAAGTGTAAGGTTCAACATAAATCAAGGAGAAATTAATAATTCCTTGATTTAAAATTAGTGGAAAACATTAAAATTACTAACAACCAGAATAAGGTGCTCTAAATAACAAATCCTATTCATCACAGTTTCTGTTAAGTAATTCAGATTTTTAGAATAACAGAGAGAGGAAAATAATGCTTTAAACAAACAAACAAAAGGAAAACATAAGCATTTATTACACCACATGAATCCTGTGAAAGGTCCCTATATTATTGATGCTCCAGTGCTTTGAAAATTATAATATGGAGAAGAAATTACATTCAGAAATCAACCCTTAATACTTCAAACAACGAAGTATTGATACTGAAAATTACAAAAATCCTTTACAAAATCATTGTCAAACCGACAATGTATTATTTTCCTAATTACAAATAATATGAACTAATCCTAACAGAAAAATAGACCACGTAGACAATTGAAAAGAAAGGTGGCCATGTTTTGATGGTTTTGGTTGCTAAGTCAACCTGAAACTGTTGTGTTGCTGAACTGACTTTTGTGTTGGCTTTTGCACTGGAAATTGTTTTACTGCTTTTGAATTACCCTTCAATCCAGTAAATTGACCAGTCCTTCCCATCTCTTTTCATCTGGTATCGTCAATTTTGTTACCCTACGATAAATTTTGTCTACCTCTATGTATTTGGAAAAAGTTGGCTTCACAGTAAAAATGTCTTTTACCTCATTCTGCACATAGAAATCATCTGACATGGTTTCCAAAAATGCCTTTGTTGTAATACTGCCCTTAATCCCACTTAATTTGATGCTGCTTCCAATCATTTCTTTCATCTTCAGGACATAGGCTTCCTGACTGATTAATTTTTCATTTACCACATAAATGTTGGGTAGTCCTTTTTGGATCAATACTTCGATCCTGTTAGTCAACCTGTTTACTTCCAGCTCCAAGGTTTCACATCTTTCTTCCAGGTGATCAATAAGGTTCCTCTTTGTCAAGACTTTCTTGACTTCCAAAATAGTAGCAATCCTGTCACTGATTCCTACTTCCTCAAGTTCATATTTGGACTTAGAATTCAAGAACCTAATAATGTTGGAGGCTTCTGTAGGTATTTCTCCAAGCTCCTCTCTTCCCTACACAATAGTTTATGTAGCCTTTTCTATCAGCTCCTTCTGCTCAAATATGATTTGGATAAAAGGCAAAATCTCATTCATACAGTCTAGTATATTCATCCAAATGGTTTCCCTAGCTTGGACCAAGGTCTAACCAATTGAAGTGTCTCTCTCTACCCTCTGCAACTTCTTGAATAACCTTTGTGATTTATACATTTCAGTAACCCGAGAAGATTCATCTTTGGCCTTTTGTACTTCTAAATCTTTTAGTTGGCCCTGCAAAGTCTCAATCTCCTTTGACTCGAGTGACATGTTCTCCAGTGTCTTTGTTACCTGTTTAGAACTTTCAGTTTGAATAGAAGAAGTAGTTGAAGTAGTTGTTCTTGCTGTTGGAAGCTGAGAAATGAGTACGACATGCAGGAGGGCAATGACCATCCTCTAACTCTCTTCTTTCTCCTTCATCATTTCCTCCATCTCTGTCTCCATTTGCCTGATCTATATATTCTTCTTTATGATCAACTTCACCATGTGTTCTTTCTCTGCGTCATTTTCTTCAATGTCCTTGGTCAATGGATCCTCTGTGGAGGGTAGATTGAGTTGTTTTCTCAAGGCTACAATGTCCAGATTCTTCTCTTTAATAATCTCCTCAAAAGCATTGACATCATTGGGATCATATATTGTCTTAACCACCAAGTCTTCCAAAGACTTGATCCTATTATCTTTGGCTAAGGAGGACACCTTCTCCATTTTCAACTGTGACCCAACATTGGCAAATGAAACCTACAATCTAGATAGTGACATAATAGTGTTAGTCAAAGTGGAGGATATCATTTCACCAGTTTGCTTGGGCATCTCCATTTGATCAATGGGATGTATGTATTTGGTGTTGAATTCAAAAGTAGTGCTCTTATAGTTTGTTGTGGATTTTGGCTGTGGAATTTGGGCCTCAAGAAAATCCATTTACATTTTTCCATGCTCTGTGTCAAAGACCAACAACAACCGACTCTGTGAGCTAGAGGTCTGCTTCCAGAATTGATTTAGGTACTATTTTTTTGAATCTCATTTCTAAGCTTAATATCCCTGTACATATAAAAATTGTCTTCTTATTTTCTGTTTGGACATTTTTTTATTCTAGCTCAGGTTCGTTGTGACCCTGTGAAATGAAGGTCTAGTAGGAGATGTCGTGAATTTGTTGGTGGAAGGTGGTTAATCTGTGATTATGATACTATTTTTCTCCTCAATCTCTTTGTCCAACTCTACTCTAGGAGTCAAAATTGTCCCCTTCATGTAGTTGATCCTGAACTCTTTGGCTTCACTCCCAGTTGTTGATAAAGATCCTTCCTCCCTCTATCTTTTTCTTGATTTTTCTTGAGGAGTGGGAGTCTGCAAACTGGAAGTGGAGAAGACTTTCTTCATCTTCCTGCAAAGTGTTTTCTATCCATTCTATTCGATTGGCATACTTCTCTATATTATGTCTAGAATTATGGATGTAAGGAGTACGTTTATTCTCTACTGCACTTTTATTCTCTACTATGAGCTTTGAAATGATGCCACAAGGGTCATAATAGCATGTAAAGCTTATATTGGACTTCATTTGTTTAAGTATCATATCTTCTTCTCCACCTGCATCTCTTCTATTACATACAAATGGGCCCACATGCCTCTTTATTTTGAACTGTGATTTCTTCTTGGCCACTACAAAGTGGATGTCATCCGAATTGAGCATCTATCTAATATACTCCATGGAAAAAATCCTCATGGGGACATATTTAGGGAGTTTGTATGGTTCCAATTGACAACCATACACCCTCATATCTGTATAATTTTGGTATTAAAACCAATCCCCAGTTTTTTCTTGATCTGTCGCATGAAAAATTATCTTGATTTCTTCACTAATTCTGGGATAAATTGCACTGTTAATGATGTTCATGGCTAGATGAAAAAAATCCTCAATGATATGTTTATAAGGAAGCTCCTATTATTCTTTCAGGACCAAGGATATCCAAAAGATCATCGCCTTCTGTTTTCCTGCATCATCAAGCTTCTGCAATGGGAAATTGAACTTGTCTACCTGATAGTAGAGGAACATATAAATGAAAATGGAGGTGTAATTGAACACCTGTCCTATCAGAAACTTTATGAATTTCTCATGAGTACTGTCAACCAAGAATTGACTGAAACTGCACACCAAGTAAGGCTTTTTGTCTGTGGAAAATATCGAAAGGAATCCTAAAATGGGTTCATCTACCCACTGATTAGAATAATAACCTAAAATGTAGGAAATCATGGATATAATTTGTTTGTTCTCATCATGGAAGATGGAGGAAGGATATGGACGATAATTTTTAGGCAAATGGGCATTCTCAGGCAAGAAGATTTTGAAGATTTTAGCTTTGGTGGAGAAATCCAACTTCTGATAAAGCTGGGTGAGGGCTTCTAAGGAGAAAGAAGCAATATTTTCCACAATGGGAGCCATCATCATTTTGTGATTGGACTGGGCAGTAATTGTGAAGAGAATGTCACATGTAGGGTCGATGATAGCTCTTTGAGTAGGGACATAACATGCCTGAAATCTTTTGGTGAACTCAGGGGCTTGGAATGTCAAGGGGAAAATGTAATTGGGAAGATTGGACTCCTAGAGCCCAATTTCACTAGTTTTATCTACATGTTTTTCTTCTAACCAACAATATAATTCAAGAAACTCATAGTCTCATTAATCCTTAATCCCTATCGGCGAGAGAGATATGATCTAAGTATGCAGAAGGGGAGATCAAAGGATTAAGAGGTTTGCCTTGGGTTCTAGTCTTCGGAGGCATGACTATAACAGTTTGAAAAATAAGAGGAATTGACAAAATAGCTTACCAGGGAAAGTTTTTGAGTAACAAACTGTCAGGTAAAATAAACAGGGAACTGTTAGTTTTTGTGTTGGTCTGGTCACAGAAAATTTCTAAGAACAACCGTTGGATAGAATGTGTCAACAACAAAAAATAAATAGTGAATAGGAGGAGAGTGATAGGAAAAGCAGTAAACAAGGGAGAGTAATGGGTTTAGAGGCTTTTAAATGTTGGGAAGATTCCATTGAAAATGGCGTGGGACCGTTAATTTTTGAATGGTTACCTGGGAAAATGAAATTAATGTCAAACGATTGTCCGTTGGGAGAGCATTCAGTTAGCCAATGGGTATACAACATGGTGAAAGGAGAATGGTTGAGTAAGTCATGGTGGGGCACGGTAAAGTGGGTGAGGGGACGATGATTTCAAAGGGGGTAGGGAGCAGTAAGTGGGAATGACTAGTGGGGGTGCCAAATCATGAGAGGGTGACACGTAGGGAATGGGGCCCAGTGGGAGAAACAAATTTTCGGACTCCCCCCCCCCCCCCCCCCCCCTAGTAGTAAAGGCAGGATGGAAAAAGGGGGGGTCGAAGGCATATGAGGGTCATGGATGAGGAGTGGCAACGGATCCCAATGTTTCAACAACATTGTCCTTTAATCAAAAGCAACAAAGCAACTTTTTTGCCCCGTGCTTTTCACTTTTTCGTTTTGAACTTAGGATAAGGATAAATAATAAAATATGTGAAATTACTTTATCCCATGGCGCATATTGGTCCATTTCCACCATATCCTTAAAACTTTAGGATGAAAGTAGCATAAGAAAATATTTACAAAACCAACTAGTTTACCTACCCATAACTAAGCTAACATTTTATTTTATTTTCTAGGGTGCACTTACACTAGCAAAACCACTTTATCTTCTTTATTACAGAATGAAAAACTATGTAGCCTATCCCTTATTTCTCGAATCGACCAAGATTAAACAATTGAATTAATGTCATTTTCTACCTAACTAGTGATTTACCGAGATTAAACTGTTGGGCAAATATTTATTCTCTAACCTAATTTACAAAAATTGAAAGGAGTTTAATCATGATCACACTATATGATTAAACTAAAAGCTAGTTATTGTGGCATTTTGAAAAAACTGTACTCAACCTTTATTTAACAATAATGAAGAAAACTAACTATCAATAGTGGCACTTAAACTTGCAACAATTTATGTATTATTCCTTTTTTTATTTTTTCTATCTTTTGGTGGGGTTCAATATTTTCTTCTTTTTCAATATTCTTCTTTTTTCTCTTTTTTTTTCTTATTTATACGCTCTTTTAATTTTTTATTCTATTTTTTCTTTTATTTGGAAATCATTGGTAGATTGACAATTATTTACAAAATAAGGTTCCTCAGATACAATACTCAATTACCTTGAGATCCTATAAATTATAGGACCCTAACACCTCATTTTATTTTTATGAATAATAAGAAGTAACAATATGGTTAATATAATAGTGATAGGGTAGGATTTTTGTCTCCCTTCATCACTCTAGAATTATCTAGGTTCATGCGGTCCCTCATACATGCATCAGGTGTCACTTGACCTGCTCGAAAATGTTTCCAAAAGGGTTGGTGTCTAAGAGGTTTTGTTGGATACTTCACTATGAATCCGGGTTCACCCTCTGCACACCATCAAATGGTTCCATTTCTGAGACCAAGATTTTCTACTAAAGGGGATATTGAGGCCTATAAGGAGGAAATATGACATCACGTATAGGTGAACGAACATGAATTTACATTGGAACAAACTAAAAAGTAGTGAATCATTCCTAAGGAATGGCTACAAAGGTATGCCTTTACTTATTTTCATGAAATTTTCTTTGTTGGATTCTTAATGGTTAAGGCTGAGTGCTTATAAAAATTGGCAGAAGAAAGCAACAATTGGCCCCCTGTTTTACCCTGAAAATGGACTGTAGAATTAATTCGAAGGGTATATTCTTGAAGGAACAAGATCTTCTGTGAAATAAACTTTTGGTTGAACAAACTATCAAAGGGTGACATTAGTGAATTTTCTATAGAGGGAACTCACTCATACAACACATCCAAAAGAGAATTTTTCAAAGGAACATGAGGAAAATACTTGAGATCATTGTTTACCTAGATAAATATGCTATTGTATGACAAAGGAGTCATGTCATTGAAATTTGATATCATGAGTAGCTAAACTTCATTGCAAGTGATGGGGATATTGGGGGTTGACTAGTGAATGGCCTAAGGGAATAAAGGTGGAGGATATAGTAAAGTAAGTAAAGGTCATATGAGCTCAGGATGTTGAGACATCAAAGATATAGGAGCATAAAAGGTACAAGGATAATATTGTGTACATTTCTGTAGGAAGAGAGAACCACAGAAGAAGTTACTAGAGTGTTACACAATCAAGCAATATCTTGTAATAGTAGTGAGGTAAGGGAGAGATTTTCATTGGAACCTCAACAAATAGAAGGATGTCAAGAAAATCAAGAAGGAAACATAGTTGTGAATATTGGGAGGCTAGACATAAAGAAAAAAGATATCAACATAGATTACCTTCCTGATGGACTACCACACATAGAATATAATGAATAATTTTTCACTGAGAGAGGAAAGAATAAGGAAGGAAACCGTAAAATCAGATTAGGACAAGAAGAACTAGTGTATCCTAGTGACCCTAATTAGGCCACACCTTGCATCAAACCCATGACCCCCATGCATCTCTAATCCAAGAGTTAAGATTAGCTAATAACTTGTTGAATATAATTCCAATTAGTGATGAGAGTAGGGATAGTAGTAAATCTAGTCAAGAAAATAGTAGTACTCAGAAACTAGGAGTAGAATCGAAGATATCACAAATTTTGTCTGTAATATCACAAAGAAATATCACACATAACACAATGTTGGGTGTTAATCCTACTCTGTGAATTCCTATCTTTCATGACATTCGAACAAAGAACCCTAAAGAACATATTTTTGTTTGTGAAATAACATGGACTATCAAGCAAGTCCATGAAAAACCAAAAAATATTGTGTAGTTAGAGACTACCCTTAGATATCACATGGTTACATGGAATATGAAATAAAAGGCTACTGCACCAGGAGGACTATCTAGATCATTGGGATAAATTAAATGGGAATTACTATAAGAATTCTAGAAACCGAAACTAGAATACCAATGTATCACAAGGGTTAAGGAGATTAAAAAAAATGTTAATGAGTCAATATGAGACTTTAATCAATGGTTTAAACTCTTACTTAATTGAATGGAATTTCAAATTATGGATCTACGACATAAGGAATGGTTTATTTCAAGATTACTCCCTCACATACACATATCATTAGCTTAGGAGACATTCACTTCACAGTCTAAGGCTTTAGAAACTGCTATGAAGTTGGAAGAATCTCTTGCAGAAAGTGAAAGTAGTGCAGGGATGGCACATTTTTATTCAAAACAAGCATCCTTGAAGATACAATTGCAGGAGCTAATAAAAGGTAAGGAAAAACACAAAGAATTTTGGTGTAAAATATGTAGGAAAGAAGGCCACCATAAGAATAAATTCCTAATTGTGATAGAATACATGGCTAAAAGAGTTACAAATCCTTTGGCTTAAGGTAAAGGAATATCTTTTGAAGTGTGTAGAGTATGGGGGCATACATCAAAAACCTATCCTATGATGTAGAAGTACGGAAGTTCAAAAAAACTTTGTTCTACAACTTTTGCAACTTGGTAAGACAAGGCATCCATACATGTTTCATGTTGAATTTGATGAGAGAGACATCTGCTGATGTGGAAATGGTACATGAGGAAGAGGGATTTGAAGCACAGGAATCAACCTATAACCATCCTAGAGCTGTTAATTAGGCTAGAGGTTGAGGGATATAGCACTGAGGAAAAATATTTGAAGGCCGAGGTTGAGGAGGATTTCGAAGAGGTCAGTGATTGATAATATTCTATAACTGTGGGAAACCAGGAAACATTGCATCATATTTCCCTAACCCTTGGATGATGTGTACATATTGCAAATAATTAGATCATTCTAGAAACTATGATCCACAACTCATTGCAAATTGGTAGTAAAAGTTAAGGAAAAATATAGAATTGATAGTTGTTGATGTTCATAAAGTTCATCCACAAATAGGAGTAGTTATGTGTGAAGGGAAAAATATAGGAGCATATGCAGTTTGACAACGAAGCCATCCACACTAGTGGGTAAGAAAATCAATAGAGCCAACCCCGAGGTTTGATCTAGTGAAAGAAAAGGAAACTTACGAGGAAGCAACAATGCAACTGGTTGTGATAAAATGGAGCCCATCAAGTGTATCAATGCAACAAGGACTACTTGTATATGATATGCCACTGGTCTATGAGAACAGTGCACTTCTATAAATTTTTGGGGAGGTAAAATTGATTAAATATTTCTTAAAGAGTTGTTTAGAGCTAATGAGGAATGAAGTGGCCCTCGATACACTACGTAGGATGATTGAATAGTGTGTATAAGTAGGAGAATTCCCTACCGTGAAGAAAAATCAGTTCATAGTTAAGCATGTTATGTGAAATAAAAGGGCACATAGAGAATGAAGGTTTACCTTGCATATAGGATATTAAGACATGGAAAACATTATTCAGGATCTAGGTTATGATGTAAATATTCTTCCATAGAATACATAACCAATACAAGATTTTCACTAATTGATTTAGATGCCAAAACTAACTTGGTCGCTTATGCAACTGATTATATCAAACCAATACAAGATTTTCCCTATTTATATACTCACGGTGGTAGAGGTCGACATTTATGGAGTGCAAAATATTGTTGATTTTTAAGCCATATAGATTGTGGTTGATACCAACCCATACACTGCGTTACTATACAATAATTAAGTGATAATTAACTTGAAAAGGAGGAAAATGATCTTGGAATAAGGTGTTTGACTATTACTACACCATTAGCTCCAACAAAGGAAGACTCGTATGTGGGAACTTTGTGGGAAGGATTTAACATCGAAGAAATTGACAACCTCTATAATGTAACTAAATGTATGAATGACTATGTTAATTGAATTGTCGACATTGTGTTAAGCTAGAAAAACATTAATTTTTGTGCCTCATATTTAGATTAAGAACTTGAGAATTAGAAACAAAGATTACATGAAGTATCCACTAGAAGATGCACTCATTTTACCCATGCAGTAAAATCGGTTGGAACATAGGTACATGATCCCCCAAAGTTTTATGGTGTAATAGATGTAGATTCCTTTGTGAAAAAAAATGAATCATAGGTACTTGAAAAACTTATATTGATTGGATTTTTCCCTGAAAACAGCTATTGTGTGTTGGGGGATTGCACACAGAGATAGGATGGAAAATTGGCATATTTTTGTAGATCAATTTTGGATTAGATGGTGAAGACGTTGAATGAAAGTATATAAGAAAAATTGTCCCTACCACCCACCTCAAGGCTTGTGTTGTAACATGGACTAAGAAGAAGATACTAGAGGAAGATTGTATACATAGGTTCATACGTACACTAGATATTATCCATAGAAATTGGTGTATAGAACTAGAAGTGCACAAGGAACAACAAATTGGGGAGATACAATCAAAAAATTTAAGGTTACTTTCAAATTTGATTCAATTGATCCTTAAGTAAATATAGCTTTGCATTTTGTAATAAAAAATATTTTTACATCAGAAGGATGAACTACATAGAATTCATTGGCTTTTTGTTTTGTGCACAGACATTCTCAGAATGTTAAACAATTTATGAAATGCTACAATGTCATATAGGGATTTGAAAATGAGGATTCCCCAAGGAAGTTACAAAAACCTAAGATAGAAGGAGAGCGCACTGTAATAGGTCTAAAACAAGAATTTATAGATTATGCGAGAACTATTAGAACATAAAAAGTGAACATTGCTACTAAAGAAAATCATAATATGACCATTATTAGAGAATGGGAATGAAGAAATAGTAGGGAAGATTGTTGATTTATTGCACATAGGAGTAGAGATTATAAAATATCCTATAATTAGAGGTAGTAAACACATTATTATTGTTTAATCAAAATAACCATAAAACACACACAATATCCTAGCATGATAGGTGGATAAAACATAAAAGTTTCAGCCAAGATATTTTGTTTTCATGTGCGACAACAAGTTTTTGAAACATCTAGGGAAATATCAAATGCATTGGTTGGCTCCTTATATAATTAGATGTTTGATAGAAGTAGGATTTGTTGAATTAGAAAATCTTAACGGGGAAGCAATAGACATTTTTGTCAATGAAATCTGAATGAAGCTATATGGGAGTAGCCGACCTTATGCACAAAAACTATGTCCACATAGTTTTTTAAAGAAAAATAAAAAATAAAATAATAGTATTTTTGTTTTTGTTCAACCAAATGAACCTGAAAATAATGAAAGAGGAAGAACATCAAAGACCCATTAAATTGGCAGATAGTTGTCATGCGCTAACAATATGGAAAAATCAAGAATGGGAAAAGGAAAAAACATCGAAAGACATTAGTATCAACCACATATATGAACATCATGGGAAAATAAAAATTGAAAATCCACCTCATTATTAATAGAATGAGTACACTATAATTATGAGGATTCATTCATATCGTTGGATTTGACAAAAATAGTTGCAGATAGGACGTTCACTTACATGAGTATGCACACTAAGGAAATACAGATATGGAGAATTAAATACGATGTGATATGAGATCAGGTCTTACAACTTTCAAATTATATAAATAAAAATTTACATATGCAAACCATGTGATAGAGTCAATCTTGAAAAGAAGAATTTGAATAAGAAAAGTCTCATTATTTTATAAACATAATCTACCAAATGATTCTTTGTGCTACATAGATTAACCACACTACAATATAAACATAAATATAGTGAAAAGGAATATGACCACCATTTGTATTCACAATCATTTCAAAGTTCATGAATACCAATTAGTTTATTAACACTTGAAATTATCATTTATGTCTCTTTGATAATTAAAAAAGTAAACATAGACATGGAAATAAAAAAATCATTCTGATTCTAAGAAAACTTCATTCTAGTGTATTTTTTATCATTTCTAAATCAATGCTTCTAAAAATTAATACGAAAATGGAAATCAATATATTAGCATTTGAACATACATTGAAATAGAAATAAAAATTGATATTTAATGGAAATTTCCATTAGAATATAAATAAGAATAGAACTTGAAATTGAAATTGGCATGTACAATGAAATGTCTTAGAAATTGATATGTAGACCAAAATAAAGAACAATGTATATGTATATTGAACAGAAATACACATTGACATGTACACTAAACTAACACATCAATAAATCATCATTTATATTGAATTCAACCAATTTCTTTGCGTACATGCGTTGATTTCAGTATACATTCTTCAACATTCAACATTTTCACCTTATTTCTATTCAACTAATTTTTCATAATTTTTTTGGAATGTACTTATGACTAATACTCTTTATGTTCTTAACAATAAGAGAAAACTAAGTAAATTTAAAATCATCATATTCATCTCAGACATATACATAAACATAATTTTTATCATCTACAAATTTTGTCGCTACCTAAAAATTGAATAAGGTAGATTGGCATTGATCCTTCTTAATTAGATTGAGAAAGGCTTAATATCTTAATAAATTCATTTTGTCATTATTTAGCATCTTCAATGTTAAACACCATTAATTTTTTACTATTTAGAACCATGATGATGTGAATTTCAAAGCATAACATTCATCTAAAAGGTATACATATACATAATGTTGTTCATTTAAAAATTTCACATTACCGCTCATGACTAGAACCATTGTAGATCCATATTAACCCTGAATCTATAATGTGTTAAGAGGGATCATATCCCTTAAGGTGTAAACCTTATTTCTTAGAGTACATAATTTGTGGAAAAATTGCACCTAAAAGTATCAGATCCCCCTCATAGTATGATAGATCTAGACCAAAGATGGATCTACACTGGTTCCAAGAGTGGGAGAGAGTGTAATTTTCTTTGATGGTCATCATTATGTATATGTTTGAGATGAACTTAATTATTTACAATATACATCATTATGAATGCAAATAATAACAAGGTAACAATGTTTAGTGATAAAAATGCATAAAAAAATGAATTGATTAAGATATTGAATAGAAAATATACAACATTATGTTATTAAGATGTGATATGATAAAGATATTTAAGAACACATAATTTACATAGAAATTTATGTCATACTCTCCCATTCTACTTTTATTTTAGAGACGCACACATGCACGCACTTTTCCATATTTTCATATCGATCATATGGAAATGCAGGTTGAAATCGAAGAGCATCAAAAAATTTGACTTGATATATTGTAATGAAAGTGAAACCCTACTACTTTTCCTTTCCAATATAAAAAATTGTCTTGTTTAATTTTTGTCTCTAAGACTCACGGATTGTCCATCTCCAAGCAAGTCTTAATAAAATTTGTTTAGTATGACCTACTTCAATACGTATAATAGGAAGAATGTGAGGGACTAATTCATGTGATGGAACTTCCTCATAGCTATCATATTTTATTAAAACACATGTGGTAGGTTTAGGACGAGATGTTAAATGCTTATAGAAAATATGTCAACTATTCTAAGGGAACCATTGGCATGTCCTACATTAGTCCATCAAATTGATGAAAACATAATGCTAGAGTTTAGGAAGACGATTATAGACCATGGTTTCCGATGGTTGATTATGGTTATGTCACATATTGATATACATATTAGCATACAAAAAATTATATGTACACTAAAATTATTAAAAGATATTGAGTTCTTCTCATTCTACTCGAGAAGGCTCAATGTCAATATGTCTTTTTCAGTTTTTAGTAAAGTGACACCATTTGCAGATCATAAAAATTATATTTATGTATGTCTTAGATGGATATAATTATTTCAAATTTGTTTAATTTCCTCAATTTTGTTGAAAACATAAAACATAGTATTCAAATGTATATTTCATGAACTACATAAAAAAATAAGTTGAAATCATGTTATCAAAATTAGATCATTCTTCATATATGTAAATAAATGTTATCAAAAGTGAATCCATGTTGACAAAATGGGCAAGTTTGTCTATTTATGACATTCTATTATATTGCAGGCCATAAATGTGAAAACTCATATGTTATCCATGAAAAACCATATAATCATTAGTGAAAAACATTTAAACTCAATTAAAAAAAATCAATAAAATTGATTTGCGATCAATTTAATTGTAAAGCTCAATCCATACCATAATGAAAACCTATCTTCAACGGACTTAAAACCACTTCCCTTGAAAAAAAAATCTAAACATTGTTTTTAAATAGATACATTATATAATGGTATCCTATGATTACATTATAAACATTAAAATGTAAGCTATATTATTAATTAATACCATATTTTTTATTCAAAAATATAATTAAAATAATATATTTTAATTTATGTATATATTCTTGGCATATTAACATGTACTCTATATATACTTCCGTGAAAGAGTTCTGAGGCTCAGTGAAAGAGTTAAAAACATACTCTATATATTCTTGACATATTTTCTTACTCTATATATTCTTCGCATATATTCTTCGGTGAAAGTGTTCTGAGGCTCGGTGAAAAAGTTAAACATGTACTCTATATATACTTCGGTGAAAGAGTTCTGAGGCTCGGTGAAAGAGTTTAAAACATACTCTATATATTCTTGGCATATATTCTTACTCTATATATTCTTCGGTGAAAGTGTTCTGAGGCTCGATGAAAAAGTTAAACACGTACTCTATATATTCTTCGGTGAAAGTGTTCTGAGGCTCGGTGAAAGAGTTAAAAACATACTCTATATATTCTTACTCTATATATTCTTCGCATATATTCTTCGGTGAAAGTGTTCTGAGGCTCAGTGAAAAAGTTAAAAACATACTCTATATATTCTTGGCATATATTCTTACTCTATATATTCTTCGCATATATTCTTCGGTGAAAGAGTTCTGAGGCTCGGTGAAAGAGTTAAAAACTTACTCTATATATTCCTCGGTGAAAGTGTTCTGAGGCTCGGTGAAAGATTCTGTGGGTTGCGGTGGGCACGGGCGATCTGCAGTCAGTTACCAAAGATTACCAAGGGCAGACGGGCGATCTGCAGTCAAGTTTTCTAATATCAGGTGCACACATTCCTTATCTTTTTCTTTTTCTAATACATATTTGCTCATATAATTTCAAGTATGAATATTTCACCACAATTACCAAAGATTACCAAGGGGAGACCTAGCACAGTTACTCTACAAGGCCTTTATGAGTATATAGAGTCTTTAGAGAAACGTAGAGAAGAAAGAGAAGCCAAGCTACAAAAAGAGTTAGAATCCATGCTGGAAAATAAATTTGCATCTCTTGAAGACACGATCCAAAAACAAATAGAAAATAAAATAGAACTACTAGAGAATAAAATGGAGGCAATGAAGACTAGACTGCAAGTTATAGAAAAACATAACCAAGATACTAACCAACCATCCCAGCAAGGAGATGCTGATACTTTAGAGAGTCTTAAAATGAAAGACATGATTAAAGAACTAGAAGAAAAAGTTAATAGCCGCCTCACCCTAAATAATGTGGTAGATAAGTTAGATATCAAACCAATTAAAGATGAAATGAAAAAATTAATAGAATTAGACCACGAAAGTAACAAAAGGGCCTTAAACCTTATAATATTCGGTTTAAAAGAGGAAGTAGATGAGGATACTTTAGCCTTAGCCCAGACAGAACTACATAATAGATTACAAATTGAAACATTGTGTCTCACGGAAGCAACAAGGTTGGGGAAATTAACCGAGAATAAAGGAAGACTAATCTGCATAAAGGTGAGCTCCACTGATCATAAGCACGACATACTTAGTAAAACCTCAAGTCTAAAAGGAACGAGAATATTCATAAATGAAGATCTCATTCCAGAAGACCAAGCAGAATTAAGAAAGGAGGTTCAAAAGGTAAAAGAAGCTAGAAAGGAAGGAAAATGGGCAATAATCAGAAATAGAAAAGCCTTTATTCGAGATAGAAACCAAAAAGATAGTAATCAATAGCAATTAAACATGCTCCGGATCCTTTCTTGGAATTGTCGGGGCTTCCCATGGAACAAAGGTCCCAGGCTAAGTTGGATTTCAAATGATGTTGATATTATTTTGCTTGTTGAAACTTGGGAGCACGAAGAATCTAAGGTCCCTAACATAGATGGCTTTACGCTATGGTCTACCTGGAACAATCAATCCTCCCGTAGAGGTATTGGGGGAATAGCTTGTTACATTAAGAAGAACATCTTCCCCCATGTTAGGATTTATAAAAACGACCCTCACAACCAATATAGTTGGATAGAGATCAAAGACATTAATAACAAAAAGTCCTACATAGCAATATGTTATTTTCCCCCCATTAATTCTAACTTCTATAAGAAGAAGAATCTAGATAAAACTAACCCTTACAATGGTTTAGAGAATGATATTTCTAGCCTATGGAATGACGGTAATATCCTTTTAATAGGTGACTTTAATGCTCAAACTTCAAACAACCAAGCTATTATTCTAAGCAATCATTCCAACCCTAATCCTCTTTGGTTAGATGAAGACCCTACTCTGGCTAGCAGGTACAAAAGGAACTCTGAAGATCTCGGGGAAAATCTGTTTCGGTCGAAGCTAGTCAAGCTCTGTAGTGCTTAGGATCTCATAATTTGCAACGGTCTAAAGAAGTGGCCCAATTCTAGCAAGATGACATGCATCCATGGGCTTGGTAGCAGCGTGGTAGACTATGTTATTTCCGATCTCCCATTATACAACGAAATATTAAATTTTGACATCTTAAACGACCATGAACCTGACTCTGATCATAGGCCTTTACTTATAACTCTCAATTTTGTCATGCATAGAGTTCCCATAGAAAATAATACTTATAGCCAAAAGAACTTAATATTTGATAGAAATAAAAATGATCTCTTTCTAAATGAATTAAAAACTAATTTGATTCATTTATCTAATATAGACAACATAGAAGACCTCTATCATAATTTTACTACAACCCTCTCATATTCTATTTACAAGTTCTCAATTGAAGTTTCAAATAATAAAAGAAATAGCAAAACCAATCCATGGTATGACAAAGATTGTAAAAGTGAAAGGAGAGAAATTAAGGAAGCTGTTGATGAATCTCTTAAAATGGAAAAGATAAAAATATACAAAGCCCTAACTAAAAGGAAAAAGAGGCAGTACATTCATCAAAGACAGGAGAATCTCTTACACCTCTCTAAGATAGCTCCTAAGAAAATTTGGAGGTAGATTCTAACTAGGAAGACTAAGGATAATAATAAAATTGCTCTTTGCGATTGGAATTCCTATCTTAAAAAGCTTTATGAATCTCCAAATGTCATGGATAATTTGGAAACCCTTCTCACAACGAAAGAAGTTTTCTCTTTAGAAGACATTAAGTTTGGGGTTAATCACCTCGCTAATGGGAAAGCTAAGGACATTGAAGGTTACCAAGCGGAAATGTTAAAATTTGGAGGTCCTGTCCTCATCCCCCACATCCACAAGCTTTTCAATCAAGCAGTCAAGCAAGGGTTCCCTAAACCTTGGACTGAGAGCCTCATTATCCCTATTTTTAAAAGTGGGGATACAAATAACCCCTCTAATTATCGAACAATTATGATCAGCCCTCTCTTAGCCAAGTTATATGGTAGTATTTTGAAAAAAGTTAAGCATATGGCTTGAAAGTGAAGGTAAGCGGGCTAAAGGCCAAGCAGGTTTCAGAAGGCATCACTCAACAACAGACCACCTTGTTACGCTTAGGATCATTGCGGAGGAATGTCGTAATGATAAATCCAATTTATTTTGTTGCTTTGTAGACTTTAGAAAGGCTTTCAATACGGTTCCTAGATCCAACCTTTGGAATAGATTAGAAGAGCTAAAGGTTCCTCTCGAGTTGAGAGCTGCCGCTATAAGGTTTTACGAGAATTTAATTGCCAAGCTAAAGAGCAATGAAGGGTGGTCGAAAGATATTAAGTGTAACATCAGAGTTAAACAAGGTTGCCCCCTCTCCCCTACCCTATTTGGCATTTACATCGATAAGCTCGAAGGCTATTTAGAGGAAGCAAGATGTGATGGCACGATCTTAGCTGGGATAGTCATCATCCTTCTTCTTTATGCTGACGATATTGTTCTTTTGGCAAGGTGCCCATCTGATCTTAATAAGCAACTCAGGCTTCTTAAAAATTTCTGCTCTACCATGGGTATGACTGTTAACACTGACAAAACGAAAGTTATGATTATCAAATCCAAGAAGGACACTTACGCTAATTTTATGTATAACAATAATAACTTGGAGGAAGTGTATTCTTACAAGTACCTAGGAATTGATATTCATCACAAGCTCAACTGGAACCATAGCATTGAGAAAAGGATTAATGGGGGGTGGAAAGCTTACTATGGTCTTGAAAATAATTGTAAAATTGCAAACCTTGTAATGTGGGATAAAAAGAAGTTCCTCTTCGAAACTTTAGTCACTCCTCTTATCTTATATGGCTGTGAGGTTTGGGGTTGCAGCATCTCCAGAGAATCATGGAGAAAGATTGAGCAAATCCAGAAGCGTTTTATAACTTATAACCTGAAAATTAAAAGTAATACACCCTATCCTATTCTCCTTATAGAACCAGGTCTTTCCCCTATTGAGAGCCTAGCTATGCTTAGGTTTCTGTTGTACAAGCACAAAATTAGTAACATAAACGATCATAGACTTCCTAAGCTAGCTTTAAATTCTAGCCAAAACCACCTAAGGCTCAATCGAGGGTGGCATAAAGACACAAGGGCCTGGTTAAACTATTGGGAGATCAACGAAAATGATGCATTGCAAAACATAAATAACATTAAAGATATTGTTACTTCTAAGTTCAAAGAAAAAATGTGGTGTGAGAAAGACTTAGCGGCTAAAAGAAAATTAAGTTATTATAAGAAGGTCATCAACCCCACCCTAGAAGATCAAAAGTATCTCTCTATTTTAACTAGCTCAAAGAAGAAAATTAATATAGCAAAGATTAGAACGAATTCTCATGAGCTCCATAGTGAAACAGATTGTTGGGCAGTTCCTAAAACGCCATGGACGGAAAGGATCTGCCATATATGTAAGAATAGGAACATCGAGGATGAAAACCACTTCCTCTTAGAGTGCCCCGCGTATAACCACATTAGATCTCAGTTTCACAATCTTTGTTACAATACTGACCTTCCTAGCCTTTTACAATGTCAAAATTATAGTGAGCTCGGGAGGCTTCTCTCCAAGCTTTTTGAGAATATGAATAAAATCTTCAATCAAAATAGATAATTTGTTTCTTTAGGTCCGATAGACCATTATTTGTTCTCAGTAGACGTTAACCATCATCATCATCATAAATTGTAAATGATATTATTTTACTTTTATGCATATTTAATATATAATATATTTTATATATTTATACATAATAATTTAAATTTATATAAAAATACTTGCATATATATATATACATATATGCTTTCTAGGAAAAATATGTTAGAAAAAACCACCACAAATGTACATGGTGGGAAGGAGCACAAAAGAAACACTACACTGTCATCAAAGAAGAATACTCTAGAGAAAACTCTGAATCACAAGAAAGTAGAATACTCTAGAGAAAACTCTGAATCACAAGAAAGTAACAACTCTCAAGACAAGCAGGGAGAAAGCCCCGCCAAGTAACAAAAAAGTGAACTCGACAATCCCTCAAACATCAATAATTATGAGGATTGAAATAACGTACAAAATAAATCTTCATTTAACAGCAAAGCATATTTCTTAGACCAAACTTCTTCTCTGTCTATCTTCAACAAAAAAAACACAATAAATCGTGAAGGAATCTGATGCTTCCAAATACCATATATCACATAAAATAGACGAGAGTAGTTCAGCATTACTTTAAAATCAAATTGATGGTAATTGGAAATTGCTAATCTCAAAAATTACTGTAAAAATGATATTATTTCTTTCCCTCAACCATCGTTTTCTTTCGTCGAATTTATTCAACATTACACTGAAGGACTTATCCCCTCCTTTGTTAAAATCTTGGGCCGTGATTCATTGTTTACGGAAGGGAAATAATTTGTGCCCATGTGCTTTGTTGAATATTATGAAGCAAAAATTACAGAATGTTTCAAATATATGAATTAATAATCTATCGCAGGTATCAGAGGACAAAGAACTATCACAAGTATTTGAGAAAACAAAAGGGAGTAGACGCCTTTTCAAATTTATTTATAATGCTTATTTTAATTTTAGATTTATTTAGAGAGAATAAATTTCAATATATAATTTTTTTGATCGCAAACTTTCTAAAAATATTTTAGAAGATATTTTATTTTTATAATATTTCAAATTAAAATAAATCTATAATATAATATATAAAATTATTTTTGTTATTAATATTTTTTTAAATTTATAAATAACTCTATATTAAACATTAAAAGAATTATAATTCTTTATTATATCTTTAATTAGAAATTTTAATTAGAAAAGTTTCTTAATGAAACATATGCTATGGGATGCAACTAGTGTCCACCACCATTCAAGTTAGGAATTATGTTGTACTAAAATTTGTATAGAAAAATATAATTAACATTATCTTATATTAATATAAGTGGTTCACTAACTTAGGAATTATGTTGTACTAAAAGTTGTATACAAAATTATAATTAACATTATCTTATATTAATAGAAGTTAATAGGGAAATTGAATCCTACAATCTTGCTTTTGGAGAAACTAATAAATAGAGATGTAAAGTGGATAAATTGATTTCTTGACTTTCATAAATTTTGGTAGGTAGTAACTACTAGTAAGTCTATACATCTACAATTTAACTCCTATATAATTGTTTAAAAAAACATAAATAATGTTGGGAATTAACAATTGGTAAGTATATTTATTTACATCTTATTCCTATCCATTTTTAATTCAATTCTTGTTTAAATCATACAGGAGTATAAGTTATTTCAAATATTTTATTTTTGGATAGTTGGCTTAAGAAAAAGAAATATACATAAATACCCAAAATTCATGCATGTATATTATAACCATATCCAAATAATTTATTTTTGGATAATTGGCTTAAGAAAACAAAATATACATAAATATCCAAAATTCATGCATGTATATCGCAACCATATCCATAGAAACATTTTTTAATAATATTGAAGAATAAATATTTACTTTTTAATGTTAAACATTATAAAAAACTAATAGTAAGAAAATGTATTGCTTGAGTGGTTGTGATAATGACTAATAAAATACAATCTTTTTTGTGTAAGTTAGAATTTGTATTATAAAGAAAATATAGTACAAGACTTCTGCAGCTGCAGAAAACGGGCCGCTAAACAGCAGGCCTAGCCACAGTAGACTAAAGGAAAAGACGGCCCACCACGCAGGGCGGCAGAGAAACACTTAGGCTGAAAGGGCAGCCGGAAAGGATAAAAAATCCACCTCGGCTCCCAGGAGAGGCAGAGAAAAGATTACAGCTAGGCTAACAGAAACTAGAAAAAGAGGGAGAACCGGCCAAAACCAAAGATTCTACACAACTAGGGTGGAATCATTTGGTCGTCCTTTTTTCCCTTTCTTTTTGCCTACTTTGACCCAGCCACCTGGACTTTGCTGGTTTGGGATGATCTGTAGACTGCGTTGGGCTGAGGGAGAAAGCTCCTTGTCTGAATCCGAAGGAGAAGTCTCATGAGAACGCTTCTGAGAAATAGGAGGGACTGAGACTTCCTTATGACAAACTGAAGTTGAGACCTGTGCTGGCTTTTCGGCCAAGATTTCCTCATCTGGCTCCTCATCCTCTTCATCAGAGCTGGAAGAGACATCCAATGGGGGAGGATCACGAGGTATCCATTTTTTTGACTTTGGCTTGGAGTTGGCCTTCTTTTTTTGAGGGGGCATGGAAGGACACGAATTTTGAAGGTGCCCTGTGAGATGACAAATTCGGCAACGAAAGGCTGTATTCTCGAAATCCAGGGATTGGGTCCAATGGAAGTCTCCTATTTTAAGAATGATTTGATCGGGGAGTCCTTTGCTTATGTCTATCTCTGCGCAGATTCTGGCGTAGGTGTAAATTCCTTTTTCCACTCTTGAGTAGTCTGCGTTGAGGAAACGTCCTAAAGAATTACCGATTCCTTCAAAGACAACATAGTGCCATAGGTGCGCTGGAAGGTTGTGAAGTCTAACCCAGATTGGCAGTTCGGTAATGACTGCTGTGGATGGATCGAAATCTGGGAACCATGGAGTTAGGAATAAACCCGCAGAATTCCAAAACCAAGGGCCTTCTGTTAGGACTCTATGGTAGTCCGCGCTCTCACCAAACAGGGTGATGAAAAATCCTTTTGAACAAAGAATGATCTTGCAATTCTTGGTCCAATTTGAGTGAATCCACTGATACAGATCTGCTGTGCGAGGCCAGAGACCATTGAACCTGCCTATGATGCCTGTTTCTGCATACACCTGGTGATTTATTTCCAGCGAAGGATCATTTATTTCAATGGATGGGACTTCCTCCAGCTTGTCTACTAAGAAAGGCTTAGGAACTTGAGCTGGTGGGATTTTATTCTTGGGCTTCTGAGCATGGACGACATCCTTATAAGAAAATGCTGCAGCAGAGGAAGACTGTCCAACAGCTCCCCCTCTTAGTCGAAGGGAAAGAGTGATGGATGCATTTCTCTGAATGTTATAACAGGACAGGGGACAGGAATCCTCCAGTTGTTTGCCTTCATAGATGAGACGCTGAAACCCTGTAGGAATCCCCGCCTTATTTTCCAGGAGTAGCTTGAGGTGCTGCACCAGATCTGAAGATCTCACCCATTGCAGCAATGTCTTGCCGGAAAAAAGTACAATCAGAACCTGGAATGGTTCTGAGACTTCTATACTCTGCGGGCTGCTGTGACCCTGAAAGCCAGGAATACTTGAATGCACGCAACTATCAGCGCATTCCGTTTGATCTGAAACAGAGCCCAGGGCTCTGTTTGGGAAAAAGTCTCGAAGTGGCATTTTGTCAAACAGATGCCACTCATCCTCCTTGGTTCCGATAATGACCTTGGGCATGATGGAGAATCGCCTGGCCTGGATTGCATGCAGGTTAGTGTCCTCAGACAGACCAGCCAGATATGCCTCCGCCGCTTCTCGCAGCGCAGCAACTACTGACGTCGGCAACCTCAAATCTGTCTTGAAGTCCTGGGCGAGCTTCCGCATCCATCGCTGGAAGGGCAACTTCCGCGTTAGCAGCTCAGTGCTCTTCTGGTGCTTTCGTGTTCCACGAAGGGCAACCGTGCAAGGCTTGAGACTGTGGGGTTTTCTCACTCCTCCCGTCGTCGAGGCAAACTTCCGAGTCGCCTTGGTAGCCAGTTGCTTCCTCGGCACCTTCCCGCCTATGGAGTTACGAGCTCTACGTTTTGTTCTCGCCTCCTCCCCATATAAAACAACTTGCATCTTTGACCAGCCTTTAGGAGCTGGAAGCTCCACGACCTTTGCAACGGCTGAGGCCTGCACCGCTACGGCCATGGCGGGGCACGAAACTTGGGCATCTTCCACTGTGCTCGCCATTTTTTCGCGGTCCCTGCGCAGTCTTTCACTCGTGAAGACACTCAAATGTATCAATATGACTAATAAAATACAATCATTCTCTATATAAATGATTAAAAAAATTTTACTCAACATACATCTGGAAATGTTTGATTTATAACACACATTAAAATTGATTTTTGTTATTAATATTTTTTAAATATTACCTTTGAACTCCATATTAAATATGTAATAAATTAGACATATGCCTAATAATGCATAGCAAAATTACATGGAAATTTTAAATTTAAATTATTTTAGTTTTTTCTATATAAATCTAATAGAAAATATGTCATTTATATTTGATTGTAAATCATTTTCTGACTATGTTATTTATATTTGATAGTAAATTTTTTCTTTTATTATTAATATTTTTTTGTTTCCACTGTTACATGTAATAAATTACATATCATGTAATATGAATAATATTATTTTGACATGCAATTTTTCAACCATATATCTTCCTTTTACTAAAAATAATATTAAAATTTATTTACTTTCAATTACTTTAAAATTAAAGTATCCTATATATAGCTAATATCAATTCTATTATTAATATTTTTAAATTTTTGAATGTAAGTATTTTTTTATTATTTTTCAATATAGTTTTGCAAGACAATATCCCCCTTATATAGAGGAAATAACAGTTTTCACCAAAATTTGACAATATAATTTCAAACAAAATTGTAATTTTTTGTTGTTTAAAATTTATTTTTGAATACATAAATGGATTTATCTCATTAAAAACCCCTTCTACATTAGAATTCTACAATTTAAACAACTTAATTCACGTTTTTAAAAATCTCTACTAGATTTTAATTAAAATTAACTAGAAAAATACCTTGAAAGTCCTCATTTAATTTATTAATTCTATTAACTAAGTTAATAATTATTTATTAAAATTATATTTTTTAAATATACTAATATTTTTTTAAGAAATTCTTTAATATTCTTAATTCGTACAAATTTGACATCCGTTAAATTTGTCATTTCAAAATTTTTAAACACGATATAACATAAAATTCATGTTAAAATATTGAAGAATAAATAAATATATAAATAAAAACAGTTAAACTCTCTTAAATTCATCTTATTCCGCAATTAGAGCAATTCAAAATCATTATGCGTTTTTATTGCGGATTTAGAATAATCGAAAGGATCGGAATCATTAATATTCCTTACTGTAGGCGTTTTGCGTATCCCAATGTTTGATCTCTCTTGAAATGAGGTAAAAAATCACGTTCAGCCAGCCTGCCTGAACATATTTATATTTTTTGAGGATTACATGGATATTTTTTTTTATTTATGTGCATGAAATAATTAAGACTCCAGTAGTCGATGGTTGGTGAGTCGAACATTATTTATTTGTTTTTCGCTGAGAGATCGATTTCCACGGAGTTGAGGTGCATGACACATGCTGCCATGATTTGTGGAATGTGTGTGCTCGGAATAATTTTAAGCGTTGTTGCCTAGGGTTAGGTACCTCCTTTCGGATGCCGCTGTTTTCCATTATTTTCCGTGCATAAGTGAAATTGGAAATCTTGATTCAACCAAGCAGTTACATGTTAATAATTACACAACAGAGTGATGAAGGAAAAAACGGAAAAAATGTAGAATAAAAAAACACAATTTGTTTGAATTTAATTATACAACTTAAAATAAGATTGTGTTTTTTTTATTCTTTAAAATATATTTTTAAATATATAAATAGATTTGTGAATATATAAATAAATTGTGTTTTTTTATTATTTAAAATATATTTTTAAATATATAAATAGATTTTTAGATATATAAATATATTTAGTATTATGGATCATTCAAATTATGCAAAAATACATCGAAATACACCATTTAAACTTAATTTGTTTTAAATGTATACTAAATTTTAATAAAAAAAATACTAAAGAAAGTCATTTTGAAAACAAAACAAAAAAGCAAACCTAAAAAGTGAATCCATGATCGGAAGTCATCGTTGCAGAAAATTTTATTCAATTTTATTAGAAAATTGTAACCAACTGACATATTAACGAATAAGGCTCCGAAGTCAACACAGCAACAGAGAAACATTATTTCTGTCAACTAGATCACATGTAACCTACCAGATGAATAGAGAGCGCGCACTTTCCGTTCCTTGTTTTCAGAAAAAATTAGACAGACAAACTTTAAATATTAAATACTAATTGTAGAAGTTTAAATTCATAATTCATCGCGCAGTTTCCGGCTGCTTCCTGGTTTTGATAAAATTATAAATAAAGAGAAATATTAAATAACTAACCTCCTAATAAAGATGCTGATAATAAAATACTATCATAATGGTGTTGGTTCAGTCATGGATATTTTTAAATTAAAAAAAAAAAAAAAATTATTTTTTTTCATGAATTAATTTATATATTTTATTAAATTATGATTTTTCTAATAACTTATAATCTTGAAATATGATTTTTTTTAATCACAGATGAAGTAATATATTAAGAAAATTTACACATAAATTAATAAAAGTGGGTTAGTTTTTTATATTATTTATAAATTAAATTGTCTTTTTAAAAATTAGAATAACGACATTTAGAAATTAATTAAGTTTGTCGGATATTATAAGGATACACTCGTAGTGATGCATCCTCATTCACTTTTATGATAAATTACAGTGTTTATAATTTGCGGTTCTGCTGTTCTGTTATTTGCGGTTCTGCCGTTCTGTGGGTTTTTGCGGTTCTGCTGTTCAGTAATAGTGATCTGGGTGGATATGCGAGTTGTCTCTGCTGTTTATCCGAGTTTATGCGAGTTGTCTGAGGTTATCTACAAGATAAGCTACTTATCACAAGAAGAATGGCAGACTAAGGAGCAGAAGATACCGCCTGTGTGTTCTGCTGCACCACGCCAACCCAAATCACAACTTCTTGCAGGTTTTCTCATACGCATTTACAGGTTTAATAATTTTGATCCACACTCACGGTTTAGGTGAGATTTGATTAGTCACTGGCATCTGAAAATTTTGTTATATCTAACTCTAAAAATTGTAATAACAAAAATTTAATAATTAAATTATTATAAAGAAATTCAAATAAACAAATAATATTATCATCTCAATTTTGCACTACAAAACGACTTATCAAAATAATTACTACTAAAACCTTTCTAAACCATCCCAATCCAAAAATCCCCACCAATATATTTGACGTTGATCTGTCATTCCCATTTAAAAACTATTTTGTATAAATCTTAGTCTGTCCTTCTCATTTAAAAACTATTTTGTATAAATCTCTTGCACTAAGAGCCTACATATTTTCACAAGTGTTCATATTTTTTTAGCCTAACCTAAGGAAAATAATAATAAATATATACTAAGATACAAACAGCCTTTTTTAATTAAGAATAAAAAAGGCCTTTAATAATTTCAACTAAGACGATATATAAAAGTGGTAAGAAAAGGGCGAGTGAAAAAAATAAAATGGAGGGATTGAAATTAATATAAAATTATTAAAATGCTAAAGAAATTAAAAATAGAAAGAGTAATGAGAAACTAACATAATTATTCATATTTAGGCTAACACAAAGAAAACCATAATAGATAGATAATAATCTATCTTTATATATTATTAAGAATTAAAAAAAAAACCTTTGATAATTTGAATTAAGGTGCAAGGATGAAGTCGGAGGCTAGGGTTTGGGTGCAGGTGTAGGGGTCTGAGCCACGGCCAGCTAGGCCGAGGGCCTAAGGCTCTGCAGGCCAGAGCTCAACACTGGATGACGGGGACAGTTTGGTACGTAGAAGGACAGCGTGTTTCATTCTTGAGGTAGGTGGTAGGCAAAAGACTTAGACGAGGCTAGCTAGGAGGCAATAGTAAGGTAGCTTTTGGGGAAGGCGTATTTACCTTTTACTGTGCAGAAGAATGGTATTGATGTTGAGGGTCAATGCACTGGCACTTCTTCCGAACTGCTCGAGGTTTTTCATTCCATTCATAGGCAGGATCGGACCAGTTGCGGTTCTTAGCATTTGTCTGCAGCGGGCTTTTAACCATGGTTAAATATAGAGAAGCAGTCGACCTGGATCCAGAACCGGAGGATATTTTATCAGTTTGGGGGAAGGATTTAACCGCCAGAATATTGAATGGTTTTTTGGGGCAGCTGGCAGTCAGGAAAACGAGAAATTCCATCCGGGAGGGTCATGGAGTAATAGGTCATCCAAGGGTTTGCTGGAGGAAAGCCTGGTTTTGGCCGGTCTAAACAGTCAAGAGGAAAAGGGTTTTCAGGTGCTGGGCCCGCAGGAGGAGGGCGATCATCAAGCAAGAATACTCCATCCTTTCCATGCAGGTAAGGGCAAGCCCTATTCACTAGAATCTTCTTTATCTGGAGGGCTTGAATATATAGTTAATTATGGGTCGCTTCAAGGACTCCGGCAGGGCATAGGACTTAAATCTGATCTAGTAGTGGGTGAGGTAGAAATATCGCCGGCAGTCACTAGAGCCAGACTCTCAAAGAGACTGGCAAGCCCTAGTCGGGTTGCAGGGTCGGTTGGCCTCAGAATAGGAGAAATCTCGGGAACCTTTAAGGACCCCTCTGGATCTGAAAGGGGGAAGCAGGAAGCGGTTTATAGTCCCCTAGAAGGGCTTAATAAAGATCTAGATAAAGGCCCAGGAAGTGGGTTTACAACTGGGATTATCACAAGAAGCCCTACCTCGCTCAAGGCAGTGCATGAACAGTAAGAGGAAGCAACCAAGAATGCATCGAACTGTCAAGATAGGGAGGAGGTTCCTAAGAAAAGGAAGACAGGGGAGAAAAGAAAAAAGCAAAAACTTATTAAAAAGAAAGATTTCGAAGCAAATTTAGTCCTAGGAATGGACGTGCAGATAGAAGAAGCTTTAGAAATGGCGGAATGTACCCTGGTAGGGAGAGCAAGAGGCAAGAAATACTCTGCCCAATTTATCCAAAATTGGGGTGAACAACAGTGGCAGACGACCCCAGTCAAAAGCTTCAAGGCCTCGGTCCTAGCAAAAGGATGGTTTATGGTGAAATTTGAGAATAAGGAAGCGGCGGACTGGGTAATGGGAAGGAATTGGGCCTTTGGCATTCATCCTGTGCTATTCAAACGATGGACTCTGCTCTTCGATGCGCTGCGCGAAAAGACTGATGTGTTCCCGGTATGGGTTCAGGCACCTGGGCTGCCCCCTTTCCTTTGGGTGGATTCTATGTTCAAATCCATAGGGAACTTTCTTGGCACCTATCTGGAAACGGATATGTCCTTTACTCAAAATCAGAACAAAGCCATGGTGCGGATTTTGGTCAGCTTAAACCCAAGAGGAGGACTCGCGGAAAGCATTAAAATTCAGTATAAATACTATGTTTTTGAGCAGCCATTGGACTATGAACATCTACCTTTCAGATGTCATAGGTGTCACGCTTATGGCCATCTGGCTAGAGATTGTCCGATGGGCAAGCGCCATAGGAGAATCCCGAAGACAGTTGAACAGGAAGGGAAAGAGGGAGAGCCGGAAAATACTCGTTGGACAGAGGAGGTCCAAGGAATGGAACCTATGGAGGTAAACAAAAACCAAGAAGGGAGGTCTATGGAACATGCTATAAAAGTCCCCACTGACAGCAATGACGCAGCGGAAAACCTTCTCGGGATAGGGAACCCAGTCCAGGAGTCAAACAAAGAACCATCAAACACCAACAAAGGAGATTTAAAGGGTATGCAACCAGACTCAAGTACTCCATCTTTGACTCATTCAGAATTTAAAGATGTATGCTTGACTTCTGGATCTCATATCAATAATTGCATCATCGATGAACATATCCTTGTTGATAATATCACCGCCGCTATCCCCTCAATAAACCTGAACTGTGAAGAAGCTCCAGCTAAGGAAGATAAATATGTACCCTCCTCTTCTGCTCGCCACTATAATCTCCGATCCCTTGATAAAAAGCCAGCAAACTTTGATTCGGTCAAAGGCTTAGGTTTAACCTCTCCACAGAGTTTTAAAAGGAAGGCTAGGGGTAGGAAGTCCAATTTGTCAAAAGCTCAAGTGAAAGCAAAGTTTGATGTGGCTGATGGTAAACAAATGTCTATCCATGGGGCGCTTAGAGCAGTGAATCCCTATGAGAATGTAATAAAATGATTTTTTTATCTTGGAATTGCAGGGGTTTAGCCAGTAAACCCAAAAAACTGGCTCTCAAGGAGATGGTTATGAGTTCAAATCCTGATATCTTGTTATTGCAAGAGACTCTAGGTAAGAGTTTAGATGTGGAGATGGCCCTAAGCTCTTTGCTCCCGGGTTGGCAATTTTTTGCAGTAGATTCCGTAGGCCACTCGGGGGGCTTAGCCATTGGTTTCAGGGAAGGAAAACTGAAAATCGTCAATCTATGGGGAATGGCTCATGCGATGGGGATGGAGTTTCAGTCTCCTGATTTCGACTTCCCCTTGATGATTTTAAACATATACGGGCCTTTTCAGGGGAGAGTAAATTTCTGGACTGATCTTTTGTCAAAATCAGTGTTGAAAAGCCAAAATTTGATTATAGGTGGAGACTTAAACTTTTCCATGGGGAATGCCGAGGCCTGGGGACCTTCAGCCAGAGAAGACCCGCTAACAGATTTCTTTTTGAATTCTCTCAGTTCTCATAATTTGATAGATGTAAACCTTATCAAGTTAAAACCCACCTGGAGAAATAGAAGAACAGGGGATGCAAGAATCGCAAAAAGGTTGGACTGCTTTCTTCTATGTGAAGATCTGACCTCCAGAATTCCAATGTTTAGGCAATGGGTGGGAGAGGGGGGAAATTCGGACCACTTCCCAATATTTCTAGAGCTCTCCAAACCTCCTCTTAAACCTGCAGCTCCTTTTAAATTCAACGCTTCTTGGTTACAAGAGGATTCCTACAATAAGCTTTTCAGAGAGACCTGGAGATCCCCAGGTAGGAATCCACCAGAGGATAGATGCTTCCTGTTCATGGAAAACTTAAAAAGACTTAAGAAAGCAACTGTTGAATGGGCGAAGACCAGAAAGCAAAAACAGAACGAGAAACTAACCCAAATCGATGTAGAACTCCGGGAGCTGGAAAGTACTGAGTCGGATGGTTATGCATCACAGGAATCCAAGGACAGAATTTTGCTACTTGAAAGCCAAAGGAATCAAATTTTACTGGATAGAGAGGAGGAATGGAGGCTGAAGAGCAGGGCGATTTGGCTTAAGGCCGGGGACGAAAACACAAGATTTTTCCATAACTATGCAAAAGGGAGGAAAAACTCAAACACAATATGGAAGCTAAAAAATGATGAGGGCAGGGAGGCCAATATGTTTGAGTCGCTCTCGAATATGGGAAGAAATCACTTCCAGAACCTGTTTGCTGATCAAGGAGAGATAACTATAGCAGAAGTAATCAGAACTGCCCAATGTTTTCCCCAGTATGTGGAGGAGGAAGAAGCGGAAAGTTTAATGAGAGAAGTCTCAAAGGAGGAAGTTGAAAGCATTATAAAATCAATGGCCAAAGAGAAGAGCCCAGGCCCGGATGGGTGGACCATAGAACTCTTTCAACATTTCTTTGAACAAATTGGTGCAGAACTAACAGAGGTGGTTGAAGAGTCTAGGAGAAAAGGAGAGGTCTACCAGCCCTTCAATTCAACCTTCATCGCACTCATTCCTAAGAAGGAAGTCCCGGAGACCTTTGAAGATTTTAGGCCTATATCTCTATGCAACAATATTTACAAAATCATCACAAAATTGATAGCTATCTCGCTAAAGCTGATACTGTCAAGATGCATTTCTAATGAACAATTCGGTTTTTTGGACGGTCGTCAGATCCATGAAGCTATAGGAGTGGCGCAGGAAACAATTCATAGTGTCAAGCAGATGAATAGGAAAGGAGCAGTAATTAAAATTGACTTGTCAAAAGCCTATGATAGAATTAGTTGGACATATCTAAGGCTGCTCCTTACTCATCTAGGCTTTAAAACGGACTTCATCAGCTGGATAATGGGATGTATCACTAGTGTCAGTTTTGCGGTTCTCATAAATGGTGCAGCCTCCCCTTTTTTCAAAGGGCAAAGAGGGCTAAGGCAAGGATGTCCTCTGTCGCCTTTGCTCTTCCTACTGGTTGCAGAAGGCTTGAGTCAGCTGATCCAGAAAGCCAAAAGGGAAGGTAATGTAACAGGTTTGGAAGTAGCTGTTAACTGTTTCATTTCCCATCTCCTCTTTGTAGATTGTATCTTACTATTCACTAATGGGAATCTAAACGAAATCAAGGAACTCAAAAACATTCTTGATATTTTCATGAAAGCGACAGGGATGCAAATAAATTACAGAAAATCTCAATTAATTCTGGAAGGCTTTAATAGGCACGAGAAAAGCCAGATCACTTCAATTCTTCCTTTTGATATGTACAATCTGGAAAATCCTTTCAAGTACCTGGGTTTTTGGCTGAAGCCCAACGCCTACAAGAAACAGGACTGGAACTGGCTACTTGCTAAAATTGAAGCCAGAATTTCGCACTGGAGTTACAAGTGGCTTTCTAGAGCAGGTAGATTGACCTTAATCAAATCTGTGTTATTAGCCATGCCGGTGTATTGGGCAGCTTTGACATGGGTTCCAAAAGGGATTCTGGAAAAGATAAGAAGGATTTGCAGCAGATTTCTCTGGGCAGGTTCAAAAGAGGACTCAGTACTCCCTTGGGTTGCATGGGAGAAAGTGGCAAGGCCTAAAGAATGGGGAGGATGGGGAATTAAAAATCTCTCTGATTTCAGTCTCTCTCTGGCTGCCAAGTCCGGGTGGAGAATCATCAAGAATGAAAACCTGTGGACGAGAGTGGTGAAGCGGAAATATATAGACCCTGTCCCTTTAGAAGAATGGATTAGGAACCCAATCAAGAAAGGAAGGAATGTCTCGGTGGTATGGAAAGCTACTGTAGAGGCTTTCAAGGTGATTGAACAAGGTCTGGCTTGGCAAATTGGTAATGGGGAAAACCTGAGGATAGGAAAAGATCCCTGGGTTGGATGCAATGAAAATTTCGCTCTCTCCCCAGGTCTGATCAGACATCTCGAATCCAAAGGCATCCTTTTCCTAAGTCAGGTAGAGAAAATTGGTTCTTCTACAATCTGGGGTCAAGCATGGAAAACTGGAGAAGAGCTAGATCTTAGACCCCATTGGTGGCAAGAGTGGAAGGCTGAATAGTAGAAAAGATCAACTAGTATGGGCTCACGCAGAAACTGGATCTTACACTCCAAAATTCGGGTATAAATTCTTAATGTCAAAAAAAGGATGGGAAGAACTGGAGTGGTGGGCAAAGTCTTTATGGAAACTCAAGTGCCCAGCAAAAGCCAGACTATTCTTTTGGTGCATTCTAAAAAGGAAAGTCCCCACTTGGGACATCCTTCAAGCCAGATATAAGCAAGGACCAGGGAGATGCCCTCTGTGCAGATCTAATTCTGAAACAATAAAACATTTGTTTTTAGATTGCCCAACTGTTAAAAAAGTGTGGGTGGAGGTTGGGAATCTCATCCAAAAACAGGTTGTCTGGCAAGGGGAAAATATTCCTAAAGTTTGGGACGCATGGTGGCGACAGCATCCAGGAGGGAACCTGCGGAATCTACCACCCATCATCTGTTGGGGGATCTGGATTGCAAGGAATAGATGCATATTTTTGGACAAGGAGACCCCCGTTGAGTCAATTGGGCTACAATGTACTTCTATCTTTTCAAATATCCCTGAATCAGAGGAGGAAAGAAATCCCAGACAGATAAGAGAGGAACAAATCAAAGAAGGTATCCCATGGGCTTTTTTCGATGGGACCGCTGAGAACAATAAAGCAGGATCAGGGCTGATCGTTCATCTAAATAAGAATCAGACTTTAAAAGCTTCAGTGGGTCTAGGAAATGGTACAAATAACTTTGCAGAAATGTCCGCCTTAAAGCTGCTTCTTTGCTGGCTCATACACAGGAACATCTTCACAGTTCAGATATTTGGGGACTCTTTAAATGTGATAAAATGGGTTAATGGTCAAAGTAGATGTCAAAATTATATGTTGAGACCTTTATTAGAAGAAATTCTGAATTTAAAGCTTTCATTTAATGTGTTTTCTCTATGCCATATATACAGGGAACGAAACTCTTCAGCAGACAAGCTTTCTAAGGAAGGTTTGCAGCAGGATCTGGGCAGCTGGAGAATAGCAGAGGAAGACCATGGTCTGATCCGTATGTCGGATCAGCCGCCTCACTCCTAGTTATTTGTTTTCTTTTGCTATTTAGTACATCCATACTTGTTTATATCTTATCAGACTACAGCTGGTTATGGTTAACTGTTTTTAAAAACTTTCACTTTATATCTATTTCCTGTTTGGGTTGTTTTCCTCTATGAGGAGACCCGGGAATAGATATGTGACAGGGACCTCTTCATGGCACCGCCTTTATGGGCTGTTATCAGTGACTTTTTTCTGGAAACATGAGCTGAAAACTGAAATTTTCACTTTCAGCAGGCTCTATTACTGTTTTTTGTTGGACAGAAAAGGCAGCTCTTGAACTACAATAGCTCTATGATCTTTCATATAGCAAATAGAATGCTCAAGCATATACATTGTAACTTTTTATTTTATTTATAAAAAGTTTACTTTTTTCTTTGGAAAAAAAAAATGAATTAAGGTGATATGTAGCATAGCTAAGAAAAGAGTCGATAAGTAAATTACAATGAAATGACCAAGAAATATAAGAGTTTCTAATTAAGAAAAAGGTAACAGGAAAAAGATGACCAAGAAATATAAGAAACTGGAAGAAGAACAATAACACAAAAAAACCAAGATTAAATTTAAACAGGGTATTAATGGAAGAAAAATAGAAATTTATATTTAAAAAATAAAAAAAAATATAAAAATATAAAAAAAGAGGGGCATGAAAAACCTAAAATACAATTTAGTGGTCCCAGTGATCGATAATACACGGATGATAAATGACATGTTTTTATGACTGACTAAATTTATAGCTATCTTTCCTATTCAAATTATATAGGTGTTTATTTTTTCTTATGATCAAAATTTTCCAAATAATATAAAAATGCTAAAAAAAAAATAAATAAATGATAACATTTTTACTTAACCTAAATACAAACGAATGTATAACTTACTACATATACAAAAATCTGATAAACCCCTAAACATTGCATGGAGTCATATAAATAAACATTTGTTAGAAATGTTTGATAATCTCTTACCCTCTTAATTTAAAACCAATACTGATATTCTCTTATACTTTTAATTTAAAACCATAGTACCGCCTTTCTTGCCGGATTTTCACGTTGATCCAACGTTTCTCTTCCTAACTTAGTTCGTATAATCTAACATCATATAAATCTACATTAGTTACAAATATCGAGCTAACTTGCGAGTTTGATATCAACCCAAATGAAAATGTAATAAAAACTAAGATAGTATTTACATTTCTGTAATTTTTATATCATGCATTTCTTTTTACATTTCTGTAATTTTTATATCATGCATTTTTTACCAGTCAGAAAAAACAGTGATTTTTGTATTAATAAAAAATACGGTACATATATTATGGATTAAAACAGGCGTGTAAATAATAACCAAATACATACATAGAGGTCGAGATTATAATTATATAGTCTTATAAGTGTACACTAAGCTATTTTTTTTTCAGTAGAGTGTACAATAAACTATAATAGTCTTATAATTGTACAATAACATCGGTAATTTAAAAAACCATAGATCTATTTATCAAAAACATTTTGATCCACAAAAATATATCAGTCGAACATATAAAAAAACATAAATCCATTTATCAAAAACATTTTGATCTACAGAAACATATTAGTGAGCCCTAGGGACATGGATAGCCAAGATAAAAGATGAAAAAAAAAATATATATATAAATCCATCCATCAAAACATCTTGATCATCCAAAAACACGTGAGCTTAAGTCAATTACAAATTTCCGAAATATTCGGGAATCCGACGCACATGGGCACAGTCAAAAAATTGACTGCACTGTCGGTCGGATTTCCGAATATTCCGAGAATTTGCAATCGACTTAAGAATGGCCCCAAAAATATGGATAATCAACATAAAACATGAAAAGGCCCGGTCAAAAAATTGATTGCGTTGTTCTTCGGATTCCCGAATATTCCAAGAATCTACAATTGACTTAAGAATGGCCCCAAAAACATGGATAATCAACATAAAACACGAAAAAGAAGTGAGTAGAGCATCATCCAAAACAAAATTATTTGGAGTAAGGAAAAACACTAGCATCCAGTATGCAACCTCTAATCCGAATCTCTATATGCATACCATCCAGCTGATCAAGTAAGCCCATATTGAAGCTATGGAATACAGAGAATAATACTTCTGAATTTCGATGAAATTTCATCAGGGTAACATATGAGTATGTATCTTTATATTGTAGAATCTGGTTTGTTGCGCTCCCCGTGTTGATCCAATACTCCCGTGTGTTTCCTAGCATGTGCTTATCACTAACGATGTGTCTGTTTACTAACACCTAAAGTGTTTGGTGTAACGATAATCGTGACTCCAACATAGTTGCCAAAATCTACTATTCCTCAGAAAGACCACCATATTCAGAATCTCGGATGGAAAAACCCTCCTTTCTCTGTATTTCCTGAACATCCCCATAAGCCATTCAAGGGCGATTAATAGGAAATATCAAAGACGACTGCAACCCATTTGGGTATTTCAATGCCAATCTGGGATATCATTAATTCTGCTTCCGCCGGAGGTTCCGTGTTCATTCATTTTTAGCCAACTAAATTTTAACTATGAAAGAATAATCTGTGTTAAGATTAATATAGCTATATTATAATTTTAAAATTTTATAATGATAATTTTTTTTTTCAAAAGTTAATATAGCAATTTAATATAATTTAATATAGCAGTTACTTAATAATATTTATTTTTAATATATTAATAAATTAATAGTATAATTTAAATATTATTATTTAAATATAGCTGTTACTTGAAATTATGTTTCTATATTGTTTTCTATTTAAACTTTTGCCATGACCCGCCTCTTCATTAATCGTGATGATAAACCACACTTGTTGGATAGAAAATAGTCCCCCAAATTTTCTTTATATAATTTTTACTTAAAAATTTTTACTTAATTAAAATACTTATTTTTATCTTTTGAACTTGCTATATCTATAAATTGATATTTTTATAATCATATACTATAATAATAAGGTGGGTTCTAAAATTAACTTATCTATTCTTAAAATTTTGAGTCTTTATAATCATATACCTTTAAACAATTTCATCAAACAATTCACTAATCACCGGCAAGCAGCAATAATTCGCCAATAAATGGACCTTCACCATGACTTACAAATCGGTTGTGTCGCGTTCACGTCTCGTTGAATCTAGATTCGAGGGACACATGAGCACCTATTAAGCACATTTAATATTTTTATAACATTAATTAAACAATTTAATCACTTCCATTATATTCTTCACATTCCTACACGTAAAGCCTCTGCTTACAGATTGCACGTAGGACCACTTCCTGGCTGGGCGTGGAGGATTACTATTAAGGTTGCAATGCTGCTTCCATCTCAATGTTCACCTTAGTTACTTATAAAGCATTTGCTTACAGATGGCACTAGGGACACTTCCTTAGGGGTGTGTGGAGGAATACTATAAAAGATGCAATACTAGTCTGTTTTCTCCAATTAATTTGTGAAAAAATATATTTTATTTTTATTAAATTATAACTTCTCCCATGACCTTTAAGTTTGAACTATGATTATGATTCTTCAACTGAGATGAAGTTATGCATTAAGAAGATATATATTTAAAATAACCTATAATTTTGAAGTATGATTATGATTTTTCAACCGAAAAGATGTTGTTTTTTTGGATATTACTTATAAATTTAATTGTCTTTTGTGTTATAATATAATTTTAAATTATATTTAAATTTTAAAAATAAATAAATTATTTAAAATTTTAATATAAAATTTTTAATATTCAATAATTATGTTATTATAAGTTTTTTTTAGTAAAAAGAGAAAAAGAGAATTGGACGGGAGGAATTTCAAATTTTGAAATTATGAAGGGCCAAGATTTGATAATTTGAGAATATTCTTAGTCCAATAAATGTCAAAAGTGTTTTTCACTGCTTTGGATGTCCAAAGACATTTCAATGCAGCCAATGAGTGAGTTTAATTTTCATCGTCCTCAGCCAAATGAAAAATTGATAGTCGGAAAAGTTCCTTTGGGTTGGCGTACTTATTGACAAGAAATGTTGATTGTTCGATGTGCTCAGAGGAACAACTACTACTTGCAGTGGACTCATTGGACAGGTGATCCGTATAAGAAGGTGGTCTTGGTCAGCTTGCCCCTAATTTGGTATTTCTTCCGGGCCAAGTCATCACACAGTGAAGTCGTTGTAGTCGTTGCATGAAGGCAGACAAAAAAATTAGACAAGTCTTTACGCGGTGTTCAAGGGTATCGTCTCACTAATTAGTCTTTCTAGATTTGAGGAACTGGTTGGTTCTCCTTATATGAAAACAACCAGTAGAACTGTTATTCAATTTTCCCTCCAATTCTTTCATGAACAGAATTTCCAAGGAAAACAGAAAATCATATGCAGATTCGTGGGTTTGGTAATGTTGTGTTGGGTTTGTCTTCTTCTAATCATAAAAAAGGAGTAAGAAGCAGGGATGATGGTCGTGTTCTTAATATAATATGCCTCAAAATATTTTCCCTCTCCAAATTAAGGAGGGCTACAAATGATTTCTTTGAGACTCATGTCATCAGGCAGTACTCAAGTGGCAAGTATATTGCTAAGTAATACACAGTGGAATTGCGCATAGGATTATTATGAGCTATGTTCTAAGTATTTGATATGCATAGTTGAATTATGGAGGAAGAGATTCTCTTACTCCACTGGAATGAATTTGTAGGCGTATAAGGAAATGTTGGATAGGGGCCAAATGGTGGCTATCAAAAGGGTTGAACAAGGGTGGAAGGACTCGTGCGGCCCGATTCACAATAGAGGTCAAGTTATTGTCTCAACTTCCACATAAGTTTTTACAACAAGAGAGGAAAATGGATACTTGTTTCCGACAACATCCAAAATGGAAGTCTTCAAAACATCATCATTGGTTGAACTCGATCTGATTGTACATTTAGTAACTAGTTCTTATTTGCAAATTGGGTTTTATTATTGTAAATTTATAGATTTTGATTTTAAGAATATTTTGGGTTTTATTATTGTAAATTTATAGATTTTGATTTTAAGAATATTTTGGAATTTGATAAATAGAAGATTGCTTGTTAAATTAAATTAAATAAAGTAAAAACTACAACTCATATACAATGTTTTTTATTTGATGTAATTCAAACCTTAGGTGAAACAAAAATTGAACTGGACTAGGGAAGAAGAGTTGTAGTTTGCTGGGGCGTTGACATATCTACACAACTACGAAAATCTCACGACTAAGGTCACAAATCTTGGCCTTGCCAAAATCTTACCTGGAGAACCCAACGATGGCAACAACCGTGTCTCAATTGAAATTGCAGGGACACGGATAATCACTCAATACTCCAAGCAAGAAATACTTTTTTTAGTGCTGGTATTCTCCTACATATATTTTTTCAACGAGCACATGTATGATCGAACATATTCAAAGTGCATATACCTGGTGACGTGCAGGACTACTTGGATCCAAAATACTTGAGTACAGGGAAGCTCAACGCGAAGAGCGATGTCTATAGTTTAGATCAGAATACTTGAGTACGGGGAAGCTCAGTATGAAGAGCGATGTGTATAATTTGGGTATTGTATTGCTACAACTCATTATGCGACACTTAGCCTTTGATTGAAATGTTGAGAGTCTGGATGCTGAGAGGCTGGATCAGTGTGTGGATCATACCTTGAAGAGCCCAGGAATAAGGGGCTGAAAGAGGAATTAAAGGATCCCTTTTTAGGAGAATCTCTCCTCATGGGCTTTGAGCGGTTCTTGAGCTTGGCCCTTACTTCTGTAGTAAACTTGGATCCCAATGACCGTCCATGCGTGAAGTGGTGAAAGAACTTGAATCCATTCTTGACATGGAAATGGAGACGAAGACAGAGAGGGGAGGCTTTTCCCAGACTAGCTCACCACCGAGACGAGACAACTCTTAATGATATGGATGAATTTAGTTTTATTGAAGATGATATGAGCGACTACTGAGGAAGATAGAGGTAGCTGTGAGGAAGAGGAAGATAGAGGTACCTGCCAGGAAGAAGGGAAATGATTGCAATTATTTATTTGGGTAGGTGTAAAAAATGGAGCTGAGAGTTGATTAAAAAATATAAAGGGATATAAAAAATGTTAATAAAAAGACAAGAACTTTCACTTAAAATGCCATGTTTATCTACTCATTAAATATCATTTTCCAAATATCTATAACAATACCAACCCTCCTAACTTGTTAACACATTGAAATTATCGAAGTGTAGTAAAGCTTCTATCCTATAATTTTTAATATAGAAGTAACATTTTAAACAAAAGAATTAAATTTTCCCATTTTTCTTAAGGTATGATAAACCAAAGTTGACCTCAATAGATATGTTGATGCTGTTGGACCTGCCAAGATGCCAGGGGATCTCCCCGGGAAGAAGTCTCAATTAGACCTCAGACCATTTGGTGTAGGAGTCCCAGCAGTGGGTCGTATGGTATCGCCTTGACCGCGGTTTTGCACGTGGGCAATTAAGATGTCCCTGTTGGTAGCAAGGGTGTGACATATGCAGCGAGTCAAGAAAGGTGCATGAGCAATTCTAACACACGGAAGGTGAGGTGAATGCGCCCCTTGGAAACCTGTGAAAGCATGCAGTTAAGAAGGGAACACACTAGCAAAGATGAATCACAACATGGAAGGCAAGTAAGCTAGCACTCCAAAGTGATGGTTAAACCAACAACATATTTTAGTAAGATTCATACATACATATATAAAAAATAGCTACACATGCATGCATAAGAAAATAGATACATATATCATTTAGAGTAAACAAGATAGTTGAAATACAATATAACATATGCATGAAACGTGTTGTCTCTATTATATTAAGAAGTGTAGGTTCCATTCATACAATACAACCATGACCAACCACTTGTTTCGACAACGAAATGTTACAGTCACTGCCGCTTGCTCCTCTAAAGAGATATACTAGCTCTACACATTGGAGAAGCCAAGGCTCATTACAATATTGTCCAAGCTCTCTCTAAGATACTCCTATTGGAAGCTTGGCTGACCAAAAGCCTCTACAATGACTTATGAGAGACTATATATAGAAAAGGGTGGGGTGGCCCTTGACATTCCCCTTTGTGACAGTTCATTTAACCTCACAACTGTTCATCTAATCTGTGACTGTTACATCCAACTATCGACACTTGAACTTACACTTGACAAGACATTACATACAATCTGCACATGTATCCATGTGAGACAAAATCGGCTTGAGAAATCCATGCAAGACATCACTTTGAATCAGACAGTTGTGGGAAGACCAACTCTTCGACATCCACATAGTGGTCGACCGTAGGGAACTGATGCCATGCTTGGTAGTCCACGATGGTGCACGATGGTGTTAGTTTACGCTAAGGTGACATCTTTCTGGAAACGAACTCTTGTCTCCATAGCATCCGGGTACACTGCTTGGGCTCCTCTGTCCAACTCGTCTGATAACATCCGCATCATTGTCTTAAGTGTAGTTGGACCAGCCACATACTGATGCATGGTGTCTGCATTGATCATCAAGTATGGGTTGGTGGCTATGCACATTAATTCATCAAAGTATGAGTCAACCTCCAGTCAGACTTGTGCCTTTGTCTTTTCCTGGGTGAGTGTCCCAATAGATGGGACCGCATGTGCATGCACAACAACATCCATACTCCTGAATACTTGTGCATGGTAAGCCTGTGGACTAGTGATGAGTTGCGAGAGATCTTCATAGTTCCGCATCTGACTCTGGATTCGTACCTTTAGCTCGCCGCCCTAGGCTTCATCATCTTGGGAAGGTATAATAGGGCTCCCTTGTATCTCATTGTCCATGTTTGCATGGAATCAACATCAGAATGCACGTTTGAAAAGATACATACTCTCCTAGCACATCGTTGCTGCCAACCGTTCAGATGGACATCTGGCTTACGCACGGTACCAAACTTGGAATACAATACCCACATGACTGTGTCAAGCGATAATACTTCATCCAGTATTGCCTACTTCAACTCTGCTTGACGGATGTTGTAACCAATTCTCCTCCTTGCTTGGTCGTTTGTAACTCCTTAGCCATTCGCTCGTTCTCAGCTTTCAGCAAGTGAACACTTGAGCTAATGGCTTCGACATATGCTCTGGTAGCATCGACCAGTGCTATTGGATTCTTTCACACGTCAGACACGATCACTTGTTCCTGAAACTGCGTAGGAGATGTGTGATCGTTCGGAGTTGAAACTCTGCAAGATTGCACAACTCTATGTTGGGACTCATCAAATGAGATGTTGTGCATCTCTCCCTCTAGATTATCTCCAAGGTTTTCAGTGTCTCCTTGGTCACTTAGGACTTGCTTCGCTTCTGGATGCAGTCAAGTTGGTGGGTAGACCTCTTGGTGGTGAGGCATGAGGTCGATGTCTTGCTCTAACTCTTGTTGCTCCATATCCATATCCATCTGCTCAAGTGGCTATTTCATCACTTGATCAAAGTCCTACTCTTGTGATTTCTCACCCTGTCTACTTGGTGTCATTTTTTTGGATGAGTCGACTACCGATATAGGCGCAATTTCATCTATATGTACATGTTGCACCCCTTGTTGTACCTATTCCTACTGTGCTTCCTTCTCCTTTCTGTGCAAATCGTGTTCCTTCCAAAGTTGCTCCTTCAACTCATGCAACTCCTTCTCTATTTCCTCCATTCTTTGTTTTTCTCTTTGCCTTTGCGCATTCCTCCTATCGCGTTGTTGCTTCTTTGCCTATATTGCCAAATCTTCTTTCTGCACAAGTGGGTCTGCTCGAAACTTGTTGATTTGTTCCTTCTCCATGCTGTCAACAATCTTCCTCTTTCCCTTGTCGCGTGGTGGTATGTTTAGCTTTGATGATGTTGTTGGTGCTCTCTGGGATGTTGCTTCACATTGCTTCACTAACTATTCCACAGTGATGCCGACCAGTTCATTGGGCTTGGAGAGGTGGTAACAATATTTCCATGGGTCCTCCTCTACCCAATGACATGTCTCGTGGATCCACTGAACTGTACTCTCGTGCAATGATATTTTACAAAACAATGTGGGTGATACGGATTGTAAATTTAGGCATCTAATGGATATTTTTTTATCTCCTCTGCTTCGACATCTACATGCTTGAAATTCCATATCTCATATAATCCAATCCACAACAGAAGAGAGGGCTAAGGTGCCTTCTTCTTCCGATGCAACCTAGCTAACAATCCTGTCGAGATGTGGTATGATACTTTCTGCATGACAAGCTTGTCCAAGGCAAACTTCGATAGAACATGTAGAGGCTTCTCCACACTGTACATCTGTATGAAGGTGTCGGACAGTGAGGCATATCAATCTGCTATATCAATCAGTGCCTCCATTGCTACATTCGACATGCAGGGTGGATCATGTTCAAATATCATCTTGTACACTGGGGTGAAAAAATGACTAGACACTTGCGTCATAACTCCTCTGAAGCCGCATTCGGATAACATCTTACAATAAGTGTTCACAGAGGTCTCTGTCGATGTCCATGCCCAATTCAAGCCTGCACCTCCTGACGGGCATAGATTGCATCCAATATGTAAACAGACATGTAGATTTATGCTTGGTGACCTTTAGGCAGCTTTCGAGCTCTTGTTACCTGTTCCTTCAACCAGTGAGCCAACATGTTGGACCAGTTGCATGTTCTTCCTTCACTGGGAAGTTGGTCCAACACGATCACCCAACTTTGCAAGAAGGTTTCTGTTCTTTCTTGGTTGTTCAAGCAACATGCAAAGATGACCAAGTATTGATATGCCTTCCGTAGTATCTTTGTCTTGTAGATATGGTTGGGTATCATCCTGAATTTTGTCAGCCCCTTTATCCAGTTCTTGAAGATATCCTTGGAGTTGGCATTGCTGTTGGTATGCTGAAGGGTGACTCCATGGTGATCACTGGCTTCAACATATGGTACATCTGTTCATAATCCTATGCCTTGAAGGTAGTAATCTCTATCCCGTTGACACTACTCAATGTCATCATCTCAGGATCAGTGTGCAAGATAATCTAATGTATCATGTCCGTGCATGGGAATGTAGGATACCTGCGTGCAATCCGGTATAACCTGGACTTGTCGATGTTCACATAGACGTGGCAGTCTTCAAGGTCTTCCCAATATGTGCCTGCAAATGCATCATTGACCTCTTGCCATTTCAGCTTGATGTCATTGTCTACACTTAGCTTGGTTTCTTCATAGATTGGCGAACTTGTAGAAACTTGCTCAACTTCTGCTCTAGTTGCACTTCCCTCATTGTCCTTTGATACTGCTCTCTTCGAAGTCATTGATCTTGAACTTTTAAGAGATGGATGAATGCTTGCTAGATATAGAGACATGGAAACATGCATGGCAAGAAATCTTTTAGCTAAAACCAAAGAAAACTTGAGGAACGACATGCAACATACCTGGGGATTAACTGGAAAGGATTGTGTAATTCTTCCTAGGAGGCCAGGAGACTGGCTGTCGGAACTACGAAAAAGCAAATCTAGACAGTCTGGAGGTTGGATGGTTGCTAGAATTTTGCAACATGCAATCCAAACTGACATGCTAGCTACTATGATTGCACAAATTTCAATTTCAGCTGGCAAGGGTTGGAGGCCTAGTGACTGCATTGCACAATTTTCTGGGCCAACAGTCATTGCCTCTCAAAATTGTGCAATGCAATACTAGACGACAGTAACTGGGTAGAAATGCCCATTTTCTGGGAGGAAGGAAGAGCCTTCCCTCTCAAGATTGTGCAATGTTGTCTTGGTGAGGCAGAGTCCAGGCCAAGGTTTCCCAGGCTCGCCGATGGGCAACTGAAAGCAAATTTGAATGTGAATACATGGTGATACTGAGTGTAATAAGGAGTGAATGATTGTGCATGCAAATAGTGAATGGGAGATTCATAAAATAGAACAACATGCATGTTTTTCAAGCAAGTAGCCGAATCAGCGACTATTCGTGCAAAATAGTTTCATGCGTGCGTCAACAATTAGATCCTAACAAAAACTGAAATAGTTCGAGTACAATATAATATGCATGCAAACGACAACAAGCATTCATAGAAATCAAGAAAACAACTATCATACAATAAATCGACATAAATGTTGCAAAATACAAGTTAAGAGGACTTATCCAAAAATAGATGAAACGGAAATGTCAAAGACTCCTGCATGTATTTTTGGATGTAGGAACTCCAAGATCAATGTCAATAAGTGAGATTTGAAGCATCGAATAAAAGTGACACTTGGAAGAATATTCTAAAACGATCTTTGCATGTAATCTCTAGTTGCTAAAAATATCTTCCTAAAATCTAGGGATGCTTTTTGCATGTTGATTTTTTCTATTTCGGGAAAAAGCAACCCATGGATGCAAGGCAATTTTTCTTGGTCCTGAGTGCAACCAGTCAACATGATGGCACATGCAACAGTCTGCTTTCCTAAGGGAGAGATTTTCACATTTCTAGGAGGAAGTTGGGCTGTTTTCCTAGAAGGATTACGCAATTTCTGAGCTGAGCAACTGACTGCTACCCAGGATTGTGTAATTTCTGGGTTGAGTAGTCTTGCTAGGCCAAATTGTGCAATTTTTTCAGGGAAGGTTGACAGGTAGAATTTCACAACTCCCAAGCCCAGGAGGCTGCCATTCAAAATTGCGCAATTTCTGGAGGGAAGACTGGTTCCCCTCGAGAATTGTACAATTTCTTTAGGGAGCTACTTAGCCTACAACTAGAGCAAGTCTAAGGAAGTAGCCTGTGAGGGGAATGTAACAAGCTATCATGCTACTAGAAAACCACTGAAGCTTTTGTACTTGACAATGAAAGACATGTTGCTGAGGATGGTTGTTAGGGAGGCTCCAAAATGAATCTAAGGAAAAGTTTTGGATGGTGGTTGTAGCCGCTACAACAATTGGCGACAAACTGTTAGAAATACAGCTCTCTGGAGGGACCTTGTTCGTAAAACGCAAGTCTAACACCTCCGGAAGTATGTTTCAATTCTCTATTTGTCTTGGTTTCCACACTTGCTTGATTGTAATATGTAGCATCTGTTAAGCTCTTGGTCAGTTGAAACACATTCCAAGCCAAGCCAACATAGTTGTTTTGATTGGGGTTGAGGGGTATATTGGTGCACAAGAGATATGGTCGTTAGAGTCTTCCTTTCATCTCTGGTGTTGCTCCATTGCCAGTAGGTCTGCAAAGTACCCTGGTGGAGTCATGCAAGAACACAAGCATCACTTCATCACCAGCGAGCCTGGTCAGTACCCTGGCAAATTTACTTGCATCACCTCTCTGCGAATGAAGCCCTTCTCTGCTTTCACCTTATTCATTTTTTATTTTTCAAAAAAAATCACTTTTTTTTCATTTTCATAGGTGTGAATATCACTTATTAATTTTAGAGGAGGAAGAGGGATCCCAACTTATTGAGAGCAGAAGAGGTTGTTCCTTTAGAGAAGTAGTTTATATATACCTCTTTTGTGCTTGTTAAGGTTTTCCCCCTCACCTTACTATACTTGACTGAGCTGCCAAGGGTTAACCCATAACCAACCGACTAGAGTAGGTGACACTAGTTAGCGCGCAAGAGTTGTGTTTTCACCAAGTTTCACTTCAAACAATACGTATTTTCCATTGACGTATCATGGACTAACGATAACAAGTTCTTCATACAGAGGTAGGACAACAAATAACCAAGTAGTGATAGATGCACAAGGCTTCTTGTACTTTACCCAACTTGCTTTAAGAGTCACACACGATTTCATGCAAAAGAAACCTACAAGCGCAAAACAAGAAAACAAACATAAAAAAAAAGTGGAAGGAGAAGTAAATGTGAAAGAAAAGAAAGTAAGAAAACAAGCAAGGAAACAAACAAAAATGTGAGTTAAGTACGAAAAAAAAATGCAAGAAAACAAACAAAAGAAAACACTACTCCTACTCCTAAGATAACGGTTCATGGGCCTAATCATGTGAAGTGATACTTCCAATGTAGCGAGCGACGCATTGGTTGACCCATGTTGGTGAAGGCATGGTCCGCGAGAAACCCGGTCGTGCGAACGAACAAACAAGAAATATATAACAATGAAGACAAACACACTCCAAGTTTCAATGTGTCCACATGACATACGTGAGTGCAAGTGCATGACATACAATCCGTGGACTCATCATGGTGTTGTGCGACACTACGTGCAGCTATGAAGCATATGCATACTCTTGACTATGACATGAAAAAAAACGAAAGAAATAAAGAAAACTTGCGTCATGCATGTGTGCTTGCAATGTAAGATTCCTCTAATCCTTGAGAAATGGGATCTTGTAGTTTGAGTGGAGGAAGTATGATTTGTGTGTGAGATTAATCTTCAATGCATACAGATGATTGATGAGTAGCCTTGGGTGTTCAACAATTTCCTGATTGTAAGTGAAACCAACCTCAGGATAGCGAGGGCTTGACATAACCATGAGGTCGGGCTAAAGTGCTTCAACAGTCTGGGGGGTTTCGACATCATTAACAGATAGATCATCATAAACAGGTGGCTTCAAAAAATCAATTGCGATAGAATCATCATAATGATCGAATATGGGAGTAAATATATCGCGATAGCTACAATAAAAAAATCAATTATTTCATCGAAATCCTCATGATCTGATGAATCAAACAGAGGGGTAGATGAAAAGTGGACAAACTCACCCTCTGTGTTTTCAGAAAAGGTAGATGATAATTCAAGTGGATTTTCAATGAAAAATCTATCCTCTCTATTGTCGAATGGTGGACTGACATCTGGTGCATCTTGCAAGTGATAAAAAATGGGTACATCCAGAGATGGAGATACACATGCGAAATCATGGTAACAAGTTCACCAAAGATGTTAGGAAAGAATGGAGGAGGCTCATGCAGAAGGGAGTCATCCTCCACCGAGTGTTTGATGCAAGTGAATCTAGCCTTAGCCGGCAATGTGATGGTGTGTTCACATGTTGTGGCTAATGAGGATTTGGAGGAAAATTGGTTACTTAATTTTTATTAATTGAAAATTATGTAAGTAGTTATTTGTTGCCAAATTCTAACAAAAAAGGGAATAAGTGGCAAGTTGATCCTCCCTGCGTGGAGATCAAGCCAGGTAGTTTATATTATTTAGTTACGATAGGATTTGATTACTAAATATATAGTAAATTCCTTCATTTGTGGAAGGAGATTGTTAGATAGGATATATATATGTATTTCCCTTTCTTTTTTGGAGGATGATTCGAGAGAGGAAGAGAGGGAGCAGAGAGCGAGAGTGAGAAAAAAAATGTAATGTAAATCAGGCCATCAAGGGCCAATGGAAATAATTTGTTTTATTTTCATATTCTTTTAATTATGGAAACAATTGTGTACATAGCTATCTGTGTTGAAATTCATGGGTTTTTGTTCACCTAGAATTAATTAAGATTTCGATGGCAAAGGCCTATGTTAAATAGTTCTATTTTTAGTTTCTTGTTTATAGAGTGGGCATTTAACTTGATCATAGTTCTTAAAGAAGAATTAGATGGATGATATCAGAACAGTCATATTCCTGGAAAAAACTTCATAAATGAAATTGCAGATCGGGCCCAGAACCCTGGGATTGACGAAGATCCAGAGAAGTCCAGCGAAAGTTTTTAGTTTTAGTAAAGCATTTTGTTTTCTCAAAGGAAGAGGGCTTTTCCTCTTGGCGTTGTGATTATGCATAGGAAACTGTGTTATTCATGGTGGACGGGCTCTATACATAAATGGGGTTATCAGTTGAAGTGTTGTGCATTACCTTCAAAGATCCCATATCGCATTGAGCCTAAACCCTTCATCGCAGATCACAAGTTAGTCCTGAGTCTTTATCGCATATCGAAAAAGGAAGCGAGATTGTGATCAGCTGAAATTGCGATCTAAGATTGCAATCAACCGAAATTGTGATCCGAGATTGCGATCAGCCAAAATTGCGATCCAATATTGCGATTAGCCAAAACTGCGATCACCCATTTATTGGCGATATTGCGATGACCCTGTTTTTTTCCATTTAGCATGTTAGCGCTCAAATCTGCCTTAGGCTGAAGAAGGCAAAACTCGAGGCAACATCAAACCAAGCTCAGCCTTGTAGCTAGCCCTACGAGGACAGGAGAGGGCTCTCTCCGGGTCTATCTCGGCAGAAAAGTCTTCAAAGGGCTGAGATGACCAATAAGGAATACTGATCTTAGGCTAGATATTAAGTGCAGAGGTTTAAAGGTGATTTTTTGGGATTTGTGTTGAATCAGAGGAAAAAACAATTTTGGGTGCGGGGATGAGACACAGTTTCTGCAAATGTCTGATTGGAGCAAGGTAGGCAATTGTTTTGATGCTTTTAAAGTGATGAGGTGAATAGATATGACAGGTGAGGAGCTAAGGAGAGCAAGCAAGCACAAGGGTTCTCCTTAAACTGAAGAAAACATGGAAAATTAAACAAATTTAAAGGCAGAGCATAGTAAATTTATGGATTCTACCTTAACACTTCATTTGTTCAATTGCAGAAGATGTGAGAGGGAAAAATGATACACATAACAAAATTACAAGTACTGAAAGAAGCACACCATCAAGACATAAATCCACAAGAATTCCAAATAGTGTTGTAAATCCCTGGTCTTCCCTTTGCCAAAATGCTAAAGTAAAATGTACAATAAAGTCTCAAAGCCTCTTCCCAAAGAGTCCAACCTCTCCAACCATGAAAATGATTTGGAAAATACATAATATAGACCATGCCAACCCATTCCCTAGCCTCTAGGGGTCGAGCTCATCATCCTAGGAGCTATTTCAACCAATTATAAACAAAGCACTATAATCTAGGCAGTCAAAACAACTTGCCTCTATAAGCTAGGAAACCAATTCATCCATTAAATGTTTGCTATTTTATGAATGAATCATCTAGAATAGGTAAATAAGTGTCAAGTCAACATGAAATTTCATTAATTACATCAAGGAAGGTGAAAAATCCCACCAAAAGTCAAAACTGGTCAAATGGCTGCGTTTTCCTGAGTTGAAGATGAAAAACTTGGAAAATACCCTGATGCGTAGCGCGCCAAACCCCTACGTGTAGCGCGCATTTCATCCCACTTTTGGGGCACTTCCCAGCATCCAAATTATGCTCAGGTGGGCTTGCTGGAAAGGTCTAGATGTCTACTTTCCAATCCAAGTTGAATTTTTTAATTTGGTGCCCATTTGCCCCTCCAAAAGTGCATTCTCCCAAGACTACTACATGTGTGTCCAAAAAGGGGCAGTAAGGTAATTTTTTGCATGTTTTTCGACCTTTTGGGGGCCCAAAACTTGATGAAATGTCTTGGCAGTGGCTGAGCAGGTGTATTTAATCATGAAAAATCCAAAAATGCAAACCTTTCTTGAATTGGACCTCCCCATCTTCAGGGTAGCGCGCGGCGCGCTACGCGTTGAGGGTAAAAACCTGTTTTTAATACAATAATTTCAAAATTGACAAAATTTTCCCCAAACTTGTTGAAATTTGGGCTGGGGGTCCCCAATCAAGTACTATGCTCAATCAAAGAGGCTTCGGCCAAAATCCGAAGACGATCAAGCTCCTTTGCCGTTTTTGCTTCTTGACCATTTTCCTCAATTTTGCCTTAAGACTCCTAATTCGCGCCTTGCAAACCAGGTTCCGAACTTGTAATGCATAACCATGTGTTTCAATAATGCATGATCTCTATTGACACTGAAAACAGTCCATTGCAAGTGAACAAGCTTGAAATTGAGCCAAAGAAGTAGGCTCCTCCCTGACATGCCGACCACCTTTGCCACCTTTGTGATACCTCCTTGGCACACTTACCTCTGGTGTAGAATCACTATCATAATCCTGCTCATAAGCTGACTTGGTCTCTGACATCTTCTTTAAAAACAAGGTAGCTCGAATATATATGCTGATATACAACTGTGTGCAAAGTTGACTGTGGACTTTTTCTTTTTCTCAAAATGTTGTGACCAAGGGGACACAAATATATAAGGGAAATGTTAGGAAGGGGGAAACATTAGGGAAAGAGGGGCAATGAGAATAAAACAAGGAATTTAGGGAAGGGAAAGGGCATAGAAATTCTGATATTTTAGGGTTTGGGGTGAAGTAAGGAATATTATGGTTGTAATAGAAGGGAGGGGTTAGAATTTTGTAGGGGGATAGTGTAGGGTTTTATGAATAATTTTTGAGGAAAATGTTGGTGAATATGGGAGGGGTAGGAAACACAAATGTGGGAAAACCTTGGGAGCATATAATTTTGAAACCCTAGCAAACTAGGCCTTTGAATCCACACAACAACTTTAGGGTTTTTACATTTAATTTTCATGGCAAATCTATCATAATTTTTTCTCATTAATCTTGCAAAACCAAGAACCAGCCATGGAAATGAAGGCTACCTGTGGTTTGCTTGAGTTAGGAGAGGAGTTGAATACTTGCTGGTGAATTTCTGGGTAGGATTCCCAACGCGTAGTGCACCTCACCCAACGCATAGTGAACCCCTGGTGCGTAGCGCATGTGTAAATTTACACTGAGAAAGGTGTGCTGATGCGTAGCGCGCCCCTGATGCGTAGCGCGCCCAACCTGATGCGTCGCGCGCACCCAGCTACATAGTGCATTTCACAGGAGGCTTTTGGAGGCCTTCTCGGTGTCGAAATCAGGCACAGGATATCTCGTTGGAAAGGCCTTTGAGTCTACTTTTCATATCAACTGGAATTTTTCAATTCAGAGTTCATTTGTCTTGTCAAAAATCAAGCCTCCCAAGACTGGTCAAAAAGTGCCAAATGAGGCTGCCTCAAGGAAGAGTGTTGTTGCAATCAACTTTTGAATGCCTTCCTCAACTCCAAATTGAGCTCATGATAGCTCATTGGAAATATATTTTTGTCTAGTGATCCTTTGACTCACCAAGAAAGTTATTTGGCCAACCAAGATTGGAGAAAACCGGATTTTCCCAAGGTCACTTCAGAGGTGCATCCGATTCTCCTGAGGCAACGATATTTTTGACATTTCTCTAAAACCATGAAACCTGTGTAAAACGTGAGGGAGGGTTTTCTTCTTTGGCATGTTGTGGACAAAAAACTCTCTCAAGTTTCCAAAATTCATCTTTGATTTCTCTGAAACATCTTTTGAGTGAAACTTATCCCAATGTGTGAAACAAGGAATTTTGTGGAAATGAAGCGAAATGAAGGGGATGAGGGGCTTCTAAATTCTTGGGGAAATTTTTGGAAGTAGGGAGGGATGTTAGGAAGCAGGGGAAAGTGGAATCTCAGAGATCGAGAGAGGGGAAAGGGTCCAAAAGGGAAAAACACAGGCCTAACCTAGAAACTTGTCAGGTTGTAGCAAGAAACTAGGGTTTGTGCAAAAATGAGGAATTTGGGGGATCTCAGTGATGGGAAGCATTTGATAAGGTGCTTTAAGGATAGGGGAAGGTGTATGAACATCAGGATATAAGATTTGCCGATGATTTTATCGTCCAAGAGAAATTAGTTTCAAAACCCTAGGAGAGGGAAATGACCTTGCCTAGGTGCAACTGAAGCATGAACAAGGTGTAGAATGATCCATTGGAACTTGACATGATGATGAAAACCCTATGAATGATGATAGACTCAGCTGAATAGTGACATAGATTGGCATTTGGGCAACTTTGAAAATAGTGAAAGCAAACCCTAGACCTAATGCCTAGTGACCAAATTTTGCTTGAAGACTCTTTGAAATGACAAAAATTGACCTTGACACCTTAAAATCACTTTGTAAGAGCAAGTTTGATCACTGGAGGAAGGTTGCAAAGACTGACACTAACATTGGCTCCAATGGGGATGGTAGCTCCTTGGAGGTGCCAAGAACGGCAGATCTTTGGGAGAGTAGACCAGTGCCTTTATCCATTGGGAAATGGAGTCAAAAACTCAAGCTGAAATGCATGACTGAAAACTGATGACTCTCACTCAACTAAAAACTGACTCGATACTTAAACTAAAAACTGACTCTCACTCAACTAAAAATTGACTCGATACTTAAACACAACCGAAAAACTGGAAATGATGCTCAAAGGGGAGCTTATTCATCACAACCTACTCTAAGAGTTTCATTCATCACCTGATCAAGTGAAATGAAACAACCAGTGCAACCAAGTAAGTATTCCATCTGTTGTTCGAATTTTCCACAAGTGCTCACTTATGAACAACAAGAGAGAACTACTGAAAGGAAACTCCCATGACAACTTGGAAACAGATCCGTAGGATGATATGAATTCTCTATCCACCTCCAAAAACACGGCATAAGGATCTTGAAATTCAAGCACACTAGAACTTAGCTCATCTAATGGATTACTTCTCGTTTCCTCATACCATGAATGCAAACTTTGATCTAAGCCTTGTGACAAGACCTCTGCTGAAAATGAGAAAGAAACCGGCTGTCGGATCAAATTCATATCAGCACATGTTTCAAGCTCACATGTAGTCAATGGAGAAAGACTTTGACTGAAAACCTCATCCAAAACATCAGCTATTGGATCATGAAAAACTTGAAAAGACTGTTGTAGTGTATCCATTGAAAATGTATGACATCCTTCTAGCTGTTCATTTTTTTCTTGAGAGATTTTACGAAGATTCTGCCTTATAAACTGAAATGCTTCGAAGCAAAAGGGTATAGAATCTTCCTGCATCATCAAATCATGTATTTCGTCTTCCACAACTTCATCTGTAATCTGCCCTTCAATTTCATTTGGTGGCTGCAATTCTGATGCTACAGGCTGCTCAAGAATTTTGTTATCTCTCTCATCCTCAACATTAACACTGAGAGATTGATGATTTCTTATAGGTTGTTCATTTGAAGATTTACTATGCAATCTACCCTTCAAAAACTGAAATGATTCAAAACAAAATGGTACGGAGTCACCTTGAATCATTAAATCATGTGTGTCCACTTCCAAGTCTTCAGATGCAACTTGAAAATCAATGGCTTTCGGGGTTGAAAATATAAATATGAGAAGTCTTGAACAAAATTTTCATTGCTCTCAAGATGATTCAAATCAAGACTTGTTGACATTTGATTTCTGATTGCATGGTAGTTATCTCTGATGAACTGAAACGAATAAAAACAAAAAGGAAAAGATCCTTCACTTACTTCAAACTTTGATGCACTTTCCTCATCATTGTCATAGCTCATATGCATCAGTTGATCATTGTATTCGAGCTGCTGAAAGTGAACTTCCTCCTCGCACAAACTAGCTGCTTGTTTGATTGCAAGATTAGCTTCTATTTGGAGAACATAATTATCATCATACTAATCAAAATGAGGCAAATCATTGGTATAAAACATATCATCAAGCATGCAGGTCATATCAACAGTTCTTTCTTCGCCAAGGTGATCTACAAAACAATCATTATCAGATCTATGACAACTAGGATAAGAAACAAAATGTTTTGGATCAGCAACTTGTTCTTCTTCAATTAGTGCGCCATGAGCTTGAACATCATAATCATTTCTTGCGTTGATCTTGTCCATCATCTTTTCCGCTGCACTTACCAAAATGTCAAGCTTCACCTCTAGAGATGCTAATTTGGCCGGATCTATGTTTTTCATCTCTTCTTCCTTCAACCTTGCCCTTCAGATCAGAAGATGAGCCTCTACATTTACTGCACTGTTTTGCATCTCATGAAGTGTTGCAATATCCCTTTCTCTCAGCTGAAACTCCATCTCCGGATCAAAGGCACCCAGATAGTGCAAGAGAGCCAATCTAGGAGTAGGCCTTATATCAACTGGTATCGAATAATAAACTTGGTTAAATCTGGCTGAAAACTGTTGTATTGTCTCCCCTGGCAATCTTTTCAGCTGGTTATACTCTTCTATAATCAAGAAAAGGTTCTGCCCGATCATCCACCTATCGAGAAAAACTTTGACGAACTGCTGGAAATCTGAGATGCTCGTATCAGGCAGGGCTTTGAACCAACTCTTCACTTTAGCTTGCAAAGAAAGAGCAAAAATCCTTATACTGACATCTTCTTCATCAACTTCAAAAAGATCTAGAAAAGATTCAAAATTCTGCACATGTTGCTCAGCGTTGACATTCTTACTTTCACCATCGAACCTCGGCAAGTATAGATCATAGTTTTTGGCGAAAGCATGGAGAACAGAAGGTAAAACAAGAGGTTTATACTGATCTGGAATTTTACAAGGTGTAGGGATATGTACAGCAGGTATAGAATCACTCTTGGTCTCTTGAGATTCATCAATTTGAAGATGGTCATCACAAAATTCGGAAAAAGGATCTTGATCACGCACAAAGGCATGCAAATCTTTGGTATTCACAATCTTCAAAGGGAAAGAATCAACTGCAGGCCAAGGATCTCTTCTCAAATACAATATACTTTGCAAAGCCTTCTTGACATTTCTTGGGAAAAGAGAAGAAATAATTTATGAAAAAGAACAAAATGTCTTGGATGAAATTCCAACTTGAATACCTGATCTTCCCATGTTTTCCTTTCATGTCTTTGCTGGTCAGGATCATCCTCCAGGGGAGTCTTTGGATCTGATCTCGAAAATGATTTAGAGTCGCCACGTGAATGATTTCAGCCTTCTTATGCCTGATCGTTGTCCACCATCAACAATTAGATCTGAACTTGATACATGTACTGGGGTAATTAACAAGTTAAATGTCACGTTTACAAGCTAGATCGGAGATTGATTGAAGAAGCGTTTATCTACTTTCGCTAATGCAAAGCAAAAGCGTTTCGAAGGCTATTTGGCATAACTTCAGGCTCCATATGTAGCTTATAAAACAAATGACATCAACCAGCAAACCATTTGTTCTTCCCTAGTATGGTCGCCACTATGTTAGCGCTCAAATCTGCCTTAGGTTGAAGAAGGCAAAACTCGAGGCAACATCAAACCAAGCTCAGCCTCGTCGCTAGCCCTACGAGGACAGGAGAGGGCTCCCTCCGGGTCTATCTCGGCAGAAAAGTATTCAAAGGCTTGAGATGACCAATAAGCAATATTTATATTAGGCTAGATATTAAGTGCGGAGGTTTAAAGGTGATTTTTTGGGATTTGTGTTGAATCAGAGGAAAAAGCAATTTTGGGTGCGGGGATGAGACACAGTTTCTGCAGAGCTCTGATTGGAGCAAGGTAGGCAATTGTTTTGATGCTTTTAAAGTGATGAGGTGAATAGATCTGACAGGTGAGGAGCTAAGGAGAGAAAGCAAGCACAAGGGTTCTCCTTAAACTGAAGAAAACATGGAAAATTAAACAAATTTAAAGGCAGAGCATAGTAAATTTATGGATTCTACCTTAACACTTCATTTGTTCAATTGCAGAAGATGTGAGAGGGAAAAATGATACACATAAAAAAATTACAAGTACTGAAAGAATCACACCATCAAGACATAAAGCCACAAGAATTCCAAATAGTGCTACAAATCCCTAGTCTTCCCTTTGCCAAAATGCTAAAGTAAAATATACAATAAAGTCTCAAAGCCTCTTCCCAAAGAGTCAAACCTCTCCAACCATGAAAATGATTTGGAAAATACATAATATAGACCATGCCAACCCATTCCCTAGCCTCTAGGGGTCGATCTCATCATCCTAGGAGCTGTTTCAACCAATTCTAAACAAAGCACTATAATCTAGGCAGTCAAAACAACTTGCCTCTATAAGCTAGGAAACCAATTCATTCATTAAATATTTGCTATTTTATGAATGAATCATCTAGAATAGGTAAATAAGTGTCAAGTCAACATGAAATTTCATTAATTACATCAAGGAAGGTGAAAAATCCCACCAAAAGTCAAAACTGGTCAAATGGCTGCGTTTTCCTGAGCTGAAGATGAAAAACTTGGAAAATACCCTGATGCGTAGTGCGCCAAACCCCTACGCGTAGCACGCCTTTCAGCCCACTTTTGGGGCACTTCCCGGCATCCAAATTAAGCTTAGGTGGGTTTGTTGGAAAGGCCTGGATGTCTACTTTCCAATCCAAGTGGAATTTTTCAATTTGGTGCCCATTTGCCCCTCCAAAAGTGCATTCTCCCAAGACTGCTTCCTGTGTGTCCAAAAAGGGGCAGTAAGGTCATTTTTTGCATGTTTTTCGACCTTTTGGGGCCCAAAACTTGATGAAATGTCTTGGCAGTGGCTGAGTAGGTGTATTTCATCATGAAAAATCCAAAAATGCAAACCTTTCTTGAATTGGACCTCCCCATCTTCAGGGTAGCGCGCGGCGTGCTACGCGTTGAGGGCAAAAACCTGTTTTTAATACAAAAATTTCAAAATTGACAAAATTTTCCCCAAACTTATTGAAATTTGGGCTGGGGGTCCCCAATCAAGTACTATGCTCAATCAAAGAGGCTTCGGCCAAAATCCGAAGACGATCAAGCTCCTTTTGCCATTTTTGCTTCTTGACCATTTTCCTCAATTTTGCCTTAAGACTCCTAATTCGCGCCTTGCAAACCAGGTTCCGGACCTTGTAATGCATAACCATGTGTTTCAATAATGCATGATCTCTATTGACACCGAAAAGAGTCCATTGCAAGTGGAAAAGCTTGCAATTGAGCCAAAGAAGTAGGCTCCTCCCTGACATGCCGACCACCTTTGCCACCTTTGTGATACCTCCTTGGCACACTTACCTCTGGTGTAGAATCACTATCATAATCTTGCTCATAAGCTGACTTGGTCTCTGACATGTTCTTTAAAAACAAGGTAGCTCGAATATATATGCTAATATACAACTGTGTGCAAAGTTGACTGTGGACTTTTTCTTTTTCTCAAAATGTTGTGACCAAGTGGACACAAATATATAAGGGAAATGTTAGGAAAGGGGAAACATTAGGGAAATAGGGGCAATGAGAATAAAACAAGGAATTTAGGGAAGGGAAAGGGCATAGAAATTCTGATATTTTAGGGTTTGGGATGAAGTAGGTAATATTATGGTTGTAATAGAAGGGAGGGGTTAGAATTTTGTAGGGGGATAGTGTAGGGTTTTATGAAGAATTTTTGAGGAAAATGTTGGTGAATATGGGAGGGGTAGGAAACACAAAAGTGGGAAAACCTTGGTAGCATGTAATTTTGAAACCCTAGAAAACTAGGCCTTTGAATCCACACAACAACTTTAGGGTTTTTACATTTAATTTTCATGGCACATCTATCATAATTTTTTCTCATTAATCTTGCAAAACCAAGAACCAGCCATGGAAATGAAGCCCACCTGTGGTTTGCTTGAGTTAGGAGAGGAGTTGAATACTTGCTGGCGAATTTCTGGGAAGAATTCCCAAGGCATAGCATGCTCCTGGTGCATAGCGCATGAGTAAATTTACACTGAGAAAAGTGTGCTGATGCGTAGCGCGCCCCTGATGTGTAGCGCGCCCAACCTGATGCGTAGTGCGAACCCAGCTACATAGTGAATTTTGCAGGAGGCTTTTGGAGGCCTTCCCGGTGTCAAAATTTGGCGCAGGATAGCTCGTTAGAAATGTCTTTGAGTCTACTTTTCAACCTAGCTAGAATTTTTGAATTTGAAGTTCATTTGCCTTGTCAAAAATCAAATCTCCCAAGACTAGTCAAAAAGTTCCAAATGAGGCTGCCTCAAGGCAGAGTGCTGTTGCAGTCAACTTTTGAATGCCTTCCTCAACTCCAAATTGCGCTCATGATAGCTCATTGGAAAGATATTTTTTTCTAGTTATCCTTTGACTCACCAAGAAAGTTATTTGGCCAACCAAGCTAGGAGAAAACCTGATTTTCCAAGGTCACTTCAGAGGTGCATCCGATTCTCCTGAGGCAACGATATTTTTGACATTTTTCTAAAACCATGACACCTGTGTAAAAAGTGAGGGAGGTGTTTCTTCTTTGGCATGTTGTGGACAAAAATGTCTCTCATTTTTCCAAAATTCATCTTTGATTGCTCTGAAACATCTTTTGAGTGAAACTTATCCCGATGTGTGAAACAAGGAATTTTGTGGAAATGAAGCGAAATGAAGGGGATGAGGGGCTTCTAAATTCTTGGGGAAATTTTTGGAATTAGGAGGGATGTTAGGAAGCAGGGGAAAGTGGAATCTCAGAGATTGAGCGAGGGCAAGGGGTCCAAAAGGGCAAAACACAGGCCTAACGTAGAAACTTGCCAGGTTGTAGCAAGAAACTAGGGTTTGTGCAAAAATGAGGAATTTGGGGGATCTCAGTGATGGGAAGCATTTGATAAGGTACTTTAAGGATAGGGGAAGGTGTATGAACATCAGGATACAAGTTTTGCTGATGATTTGACCGTCCAAGAGAAATTAGTTTCAAAACCCTAGGAGAGGGAAATGACCTTGCCTAGGTGCAACTGAAGCATGAACAAGGACATGATGATAAAAACCCTATGAATGATGATAGACTCAGCTGAATAGTGACATAGATTGGCATTTGGGCAAATTTGAAAAGAGTGAAAGCAAACCCTAGACCTAATGCCTAGTGACCCAATTTTGCTTGAAGACTCTTTGAAATGACAAGATTTGACCTTGACACCTTAAAATCACTTTGTAAGAGAAAGTTTGATCACTGGAGGAAGGCTGCAAAGACTGACACTAACATAGCGATCAATGAATTGCAATGAAACTTAAGTTTTCCAAAATGTGATGAACCTTAATTTTGCTGAAATCACAATGAGCGTCTTGCGATGCGATAAGCAATCGCGTAGATAGTGGTTTATTATCACATTGATCAAGGATTGTGGAAAGCACATGCGAAGGAGCATCAAACCTTGTAAAGCGGTCATATGAATAGGTGAAGGGCAGAGGTGTTAGTTGAAAGCACTAAGTTTGAAAGGCCTATAAGGTTTACTTTTAATTTTAATTTCTAGAAGTGGGATTTAAGGAATAGTCGGAAAGAATTCTGATTACAGCGTCAAACAGAATAAAGATTAGAGTTGGGAGAGGTTTCCCAAGTGTGTGGCCCTAGAGATAAGGATATTTTGGGTGTTGGCAGCCATATGGCTGCATCATTTGGTATCATAGCAAGGATGTTCTTGCTCATGGAGATTTATGATTACAAAGGTATGAAAGTTCGCAACAGTTGAATGAATGGTAAAGTTTGGCACAAGACTACAATAGTGAGACTGTAGGAAGAACTTTTGGAAGTTCTTAGGGATTGTAGCAGAACCTCATTCCAGCTAAGGCTTGGAATATACAGGGATAAAGGAGTCCTTAAGATAAGTGAGTGTAGCAACCAGAGAGAGAGAAAGATTGCTCAGTGCAAGTTCTAAGGAAAAGAGGACTTGGAAACTAGGCAGAGGAGAAGCTTGGTGAGAAGATCAACTCAGAAGGAAGTTGATTGGTTGCAGGTGTAGAAGCTCACACAGAAGAGAATATGGATATGGAAAGTCATATGGAAGGTTAAAAAAAAGGCTACAAGATGAAGGAAAAGGGTGCTAAAACAATCCGGAGGAAACGGATGAGTCAAGTGGATCTTGACAAGGAGATGGCTGAGATAAGAGAAGAACTTGATGTGTTAACAATGCTACTAGAGGAAAACCAAAGACAAGGTTGGGTCTTGAAGAAAAACCTAGTGAATTGGCCTATGTTACAGAGAAGGCTACGACAGAGACAAGTGAAGCAGTTGATGGAAAACCTCAAAGAAGCACAGTCAGAAATGGAAGTTTCCATTTGTGGACCAGAACAGGGTGAAATATTGGGTGAGGAGGATAATGGGAGATCAATTGAAGATCTCATGGACTATTGGAATAGTTCAGAACAATTCGAAGATATGCTGACAAAGGAAGTAGATGAGCCTGTGAAGCCTTGTGTTTTTAAATCTCATAGTTTGTGTGTGTTTGCAAGATGTGTAGAAGATGATGGAGGGTCTGGTGAAAATGTCACAAAGATAAATAAATCTCTTAAGGTGAAGTATGATGGATAATTCCTTGTAGAGGAGGAAGGTGCTGATTTATTACAGTAGAAAAAACACATAAATGAATTTCTGTTTGGTGTAAGACAGTCAGTTGAAGTTTTTATGAACCAGAAGCATAATGAAAATGTCGTAATGGTATTCCAAGGAGGTAAAAAAATGAATTATTTTAATGAAATTGATGAAAGAATTTTGTAATTTGATGGTATAGAAAACAGGATAACTCAGGAGGATTGCCAAAAAAAGAATGAAGTTGAGAATATAGGTTGTGATGAAATGCTGGGAAATTTCACATGGAAATAGAGTTCTTGGAAAGATTTCTCAAGGAACCTGAAGGAGAAATGAAGCTTTCAAAACCTGATAAAGAAGAGATTGCAGTTACCATGCATGATAAGAATGAAATGACTCTAACGTTTATAGAGCTAAGTAAATGTTTTGACTCTTCAATTAATAATGTGGCTGTAGATATGGAAGACAACATTAATAAATATGATGCTGAAATCAGAGAAATTGAGCAGATATTATTTGAAGATGAGATGAAAGATCAGGAGCAGCAAGAAATTTATATCCTTAGAGACATGAAGGAAACAAACGTGTTAATCCAACAAGATAAATATGGAAGAAACCAACAATTTCAAAGAGATGATCAGCAACATGTGAGTAAATTTGAGGAAGGCATTAGATTGCGATGGTATAGCAATTGGCAGCAGAATGAAGAGCACGAGATTAGTTTGGCATTAGTGAGAGAAGAAGTAGATATATTAACGAAGTGGCTACAAAGAAATGGGTCAAGTGGAAGCTATTGCAATAGAAGTGGAATGGCAAGCTGATAAACAAGTTTAGAGAACTTGAACAAATTCATATTGATTTGTTAGAGAAGGAGAGACTCAAAGGAATGGAGTCACAACAAAGAGGATATACTGAAACCCAGAAGGTCTATGATGGGAGATTGGTGCTTGAAGCATCAAAAGAGGGCGAAATGTCTTGTATTTTTAAAATCGATAATTGTTGTGTGCTTGCAGGTCATGTAAACTTGGATAAAAACGGTAAGTTATTGGAAACTGTCATATCAATAGGTGAAAATATGATTGGTTATGGTCATGTAGGTAATTTAGATAAGAGAGATGGGAGACATTCTTGTGACATTATCATGGAATCAGGAGGGAAGATGACTATCTATAGTCATATGAAGAATAGAGAGAAAAGTTATAGTCAAGTGAAGGAAGATCTCCAGTCAGATGACATCCAAAGGATAAGTCAAAAGGAGGATGACAAAGAAATTATTGAGATCAAAGAAATGTTTGGAGAGGAAGAGATCCATTCATATGAATATGGAACAAAGATTTTTCTCAGGAAAATTGATGAAGCTAATACAAAACTAATGGAGAATCTTATGGTGTATTCAGGAAGTGAAAGTCAACTAGAAGAATTGATGATGAAATTGTTTAAGGAGACCTTGGTGTCTCATAGTTTTGAAACTAATATTTTGTGTGTAAATGCAAGATACACTAAGGAAGAGCAACTGCTTAATGTTGTCATAGGGGAAAAGAAAAGCAAAGATATGGGTTTTCAGAAGATAGAAGAAGGAAATTTGCATAATCTTATGATGCAGGGGAAAGGGCAGCTGTTAAACGAGGTTGTAGTGAATTATATAGATATTAGACAATTATTGAGGACTGAAGCCAAAGGAGAGAAGCTACTGAAGGTTGATTTAGAAGACTTTGTAGATGGTAAATAGTTACTGAGGGGTGTTGACCTTGAAGACAACCAGAGTAAAGAAGGACTGCTGACAATTGTTGCAGAAAATGAAGATAGTGAAGATTGTGCAGAGCTTTTTGGAGAAATTCCAAGTGAGATGACGAATTTGTGGCATGAGTTAAGTCTTTTGGAGAACAGGCTAGAAAACCAAAGAATAAGTGTTAAAACTGCAAAACCAGAACTGAATGAGAATGAAGAAGTTGTCATGGATGAAAAATGTGGAAAAGAAGTTGTCGAAAATGTTGGCATATGGAGAAAACAAGGTAAAGCATTTGTGCTTAATGAATTGATTGATTCTGGTGAAGATTTATATGCAGGAACAAGGCAATGTGAAGTGAATTTGAAACAAGGAATTGATTCTGAAGATCAGATCGAAGTAAGGAGGGATGAGATCAGAATGTCTCATAAAGATGGAATGATGTTGAATTCACAGTATGGAGTTGTTGAACTAGAGATGGGTTCAAGGGATGATAGTAACATGAATACTATTGTACAACAGGGAGTTATTGATGAAGAAGAAGTTGAAAGTGACATTTCAGAAGTAGAAGAATATGATGCCATAATCATTAAGGTTACAAAAATTAGGTTACTAGAAAAAGAGGTATCCCAAATACCTAAACAAATAGGAAGAATTCTTAGTTTTCAAGAAATTTGTGGAATTACAGGTATACTAGGAATTGAAGTAAGAAGTGATGAAGCCATGAATGAGAAACCAGAAGAAGGAAATGGAATTAGTACAAGGCATTAATGGAGAAGGAATTTGTATGTCTTAGAGATATATATGGGAAAATATTGGCACATGGATTATGATGTTCTTATGAAAGAACACATCCAGTTGTAGGAGAATAGTATTCATCATCTGAGAAGTGAATTGGACAAAGAAATTGATGAGTTGTGGAGACTCATAAAATGATCCGGATTTAAACAGGAACGCAACAAATTACAGAGATAACCATATACACAAAGATGCAGCGGAAATAATACTTCATTTCATTAATGGAAAATACTGAAATATGCTTACAACCAGAAATGGAAATAAACTAGCTAGGGCGATGGTAGTTTATCTCTGAGAAGAGATGTGATGGCTACATGCCTCTGAACTGTGTTACAATGAGGCTCGAAGGCCTATTTATTGTTGAGAAACAATGGAAAACCCTTAACATTCCAAAACCTAAACCTAGGAGATGAAACGCCAAACTGTGGGCCCCGTTTGGGGGTAAATTGGTACATCAACTTCCTGGGGTCGTAACTTTGGCATATGATCTCCGTTTGACACGTACAATAGCTCATTAGAAAGATCTATCTGAGCACTATCATTGTTGGAACGAGCAACATCGGTCCATTCCATGGACCCATGTTGCCCCCGGATTCCCCAAAAAACGTCGTTTAGGGCCTCAAAATAGCTCCGGAAGTTCAGGACCCGAAAAACTGCTAAAAATAGTAAGTGGTGCTACAATTAAGGAAACTGAAAATGTTGAGAAAGACAATGGTGGGGGTCCAGGTGGACTTGGCAGGTGGCCACCAATATCCACCTGGATCATTCCTCCCCCATTAGGAAGCAATGGTCCCCATTGCGTTGAGCTCCTCCATGAGATGAGGAAACTTCTGCTGAACTTGTTCCCTGGTGAGCCACTTGCCCTGCTGAAGGAGTTGGCCTGCTTTGACAAATCGATACAGTTGGATATTCTGTTGGCGAGTGTTCTTGATCTGTGTGTCCATGATCCGATCAGTTGCAGCTTGTTCCATGCAATCTGGATTTAATTCTGTGGGTTTGAGTTGTTCTGCAATGTCGGATGTGTCTAGCAATGGTGGAAAGTATGGCCGAAGGCAGTCCACATTGAACACTGGGTGCAGGCCAAGGAATGGGGGAATGCTGAGCTCAAATGCATTGTCTCCCATAGCCTTAGTAATGGTGTAAGGACCATATCGGAGTGGTCTCAATTTCCGATAGGCTCCAGTAAGGCGTTCCTTTTGCAAATGCAACCAGACTTTGTCGCCCACCTGAAACTTGTGTGGCACCCGTTGTTGATCATGTCGCTGCTTGTACTTGGCATTTGATTTCTCAAGAATGTCATGGACCTGCTGGCGAATATGTTGGATGCGCTCAATGAAGATGGTGGCCTTATCTGTTTCGGACTGGACATGAGCTGAATTCATGTGAGTAGCTGCAAGCGGCATGGCCACATCAATGGGGCATAGTGACTGGAATCCCAAACCCACCTGAAAAGGGCTATGGCCAGTGGAGCTGTGAAGAGCTCGGTTGTAGCTGTGCTGAACATAGGGGAGGCTCTCGTCCCATGTGCGTGGATGCTTTGAGTTATACATGCGCAGAATGTGCACAATCATCCTGTTGACAACCTCTGTCTGGCCATCAGTTTGAGGATGGAAGGTTGTGGACTTCGTGAGTTTGGTGTCCAGCATTGACCAGAGACTGGACCAAAATGTGCTGAGAAACCGACTGTCCCGATCTGAGATGATAGACTGTGGGATCCCAAAGTGCACCCACACTCGTTCAAAGAAGAGTTTAGCAGTGGCTTCTGCTGTGATATTCTTCTTGCAGGCCATCATAATGGCCATCTTCGAGAACCTGTCGACGACCACAAAAACACAGTCATTTCCATGCTTAGTGGAAGGAAGGCCTGACATGTAATCCATGGAGATGGATTCCCAAGGTCGACTAGGGGTAGGAAACGAGGTATAGAGGCCGTGCTTCTTAATGGTCGGTTTGGCAATGGCACAGGCAGTACATGATCGGATGTACTTCCCAACATCCTGTCGAAGATTCGGCCAATAGAAGTAATTTTGCAGTACTGCCACTGTTTTCTCGACCCAGAAATGCCCAGCAACCTGACTGTAGTGTGCTTCCCAAATCATCTTGGCACGCTCGCTTGAAGGAACACAAAGGTGACCGAGGTGGCATAATAGGGCATCCTGGAGGTGAAAATCTGCAACATGCCGACCCTCCAAGAGTGTCTGGTATGTGTGGCCGAATTCTGGGTCGCTTTTGTAGAGAAGTGGCCAATCAGAAGTCTCGTGCCCACAAGAGTTGAGCACGGTGGTTAGCGCCATGATCGGTGGCCGACTGAGGCAATCTGCAACATTATTGGTGCTGCCCTTTTTATACTTGATATTCAAGTGAAACTGTTGCAGATATGTAGACCACTTCTGATGGCGATCATTCTGCAATTTCCCTTGGGTCTGTATGAACTACAGAGGTCGGTGGTCTGTGTGGATGACAGTTTCCTTCCCCAAGATGTAATGCTTCCATTGTCGGCAAGCCTGTACAATGGAATACATCTCTTTATCATAAGTGGGGTACTTCCGGACTGTGTCTGAAATTGTTTCACTGTGATATGCCACTGGATGTCCATGTTGAGTAAGGACTGCCCCAATAGCATAGTCAGAGGCATCTGTCTCGACCTCAAATGGTTGTTGTAAATCTGGTAACGCGAGCACTGGTGCCGTGCAGAGGCGATCCTTCAACTCCCTGAATGCCTTCTGTTGAGATTTAGACCAAAAGAATTTTGCTTTCGCCCCGCCCTTGGTGACTTGACTCAAGGGCCAAGAAATATGAGAAAACCCCAACACAAACCTGCGGTAGAAGTTGGCGAGACCTAGAAAGCTGCGGAGCTCTGTTAGAGTGGTTGGAGAGGACCAATCTCGAATGACTTGGATCTTGGCTGGATCGACATGCACCCGCTTTTCATCAATGATGTATCCCAGATACTGAACCTGGGTCATGCCAAAAGTGCATTTCTCCAAATTCGCACATAGCTTGTGTTGCTGCAGTGTTTGGAGAACCTGTCGGATGTGGTGGAGGTGCTCTTCCCAACTCTGGCTGAAGATCAGAATGTCATCCAAGTATACTACTACAAAGGAGTTGGTGAATGGCCGCAAGATGTCATCCATCAGCCTCATAAAGGTTTCAGGAGCATTCGTCAATCCGAAAGGCATGACCAACCATTCGAAGAGGCCCTCATTGGATTTGAAGGCAGTCTTCCACACATCAGAGGGTTCGATTGGTACCTGGTGATATCCTGACTTCAGATCGATCTTGCTCAAATATTTCGCCCCCTTTAGTTGGTTTAGGAGGTCATCAATCCGCGGGATCGGGTACCTATTACGGACAGTGATCTTGTTCAGCGCCCGATAGTCAATACAGAGTCTCCACGTCCCATCCTTCTTCTGTACCAACACGATCGGGCTCCCACGGGGCGATGAACTCGGACGGATGTGACCTTTCTGCAGGAGCTCTTGAATCTGCCTCTTGATTTCATCGTTCTCTAGAACGGAGCGCCGATAAATTGGTCCATTGGGTAGCGGCGCACCTGGGGTCAGATCGATGGAGTGCTTGACTTGACAGTGCAGAGGAACCCCTGCTGGGGAGGTGAAGATGTCCTCGTACTCCTCCACAACCTTGTCCATCTGTAGTTGTCGTGCAGAGGGACCCCGTTTGGAGGTCGCGGCCACTGTCTTCTTCTTTCCTTGAGGGCGTATCATCAGGAACACAAATTTCCTGGTTTTGGAAATGATCTTACTGCATTGTTTTGCTGTAATCAAAGAGATGGCGACAGGTGGTGCTACCTCTGGTATCCTGAACAACTTATTTCCCAATGTAATAATAACGGCACGGGGCCTTGATTCATACACAGCATGTCGCTTCCACAAGTATGGTTGTCCTAGTAATACATCACAAACTTCAAGGGGAGCAATGTCACACAATACCTCATCCGTGAAGGGCTTGATGTTGTATGGAAGGTGACACTGCTGGCTCACGCGAAGATCCCGTCCTTGGTGAAGCCACCCAATGGTGTATGGTTGTGGATGTGCTGTGGTCGGTAAGCCCAACCGCTTCACGACCTCTGCCGAAATGAGGTTCTTTTGACTCCCGCTATCAACAATGAACTGTATCGGGGAGCCCTTTACCCACATTTGGGAGTGGAAGAGACGCTCCTCCTCCTCTAGATCTTCGTGTTCATTTTTCTGGATCTTTGCGGTAGCAACAGTGGCGCTGGGATCCGCATCAATGATCTGCTTCCCTTTTTCATACCCCTTATCGGGTTCTAACTCAGAGTCGGAACATGCATCTGATTCTGAAACCTTTAGCTCAGCCACCAGTGACTGCTTGGCCCAACACTCACTTGTGTTGTGAGTGGAGCTCTTATGGAACTCACACCATTTTCCAGTGTCCTTTCTCGGCTTCGCGGCGCTGTTCTTTGCTTGCAGCTTCGGCTGGTTGTCTTGGGCTGTCCCGCCTTGGCTTTGTCCTTTGTTCTGTGGTTTAGGGGCACCTTTCCCCTGCTTTGGATTCGCAGATCCAAAGTCTCGCTTCTTTTGTTTAAACTTCTGCTCGATCTTGACGGAATATCGGTATGCTGCCCCGAGCGAGGGGATGTTTAGGAATTGTATTTCTTCCTGGATGTACTTGTGCAGGCAGCCACGGTATTTGAGTATCAAATGTTGCTCCGAATCCTTGATACCCAACTTTGTGCGAAGGGTATGGAAAAGATTGGTGAACTCCGGCACATCTTGGTCCCTTCCCTGCCGTAGCGTGGTCCACTTTATGTATTCATCCTCATAGCTTCCGACAGGGTAGTACTGCTCCTTGATGGCATCCCGGAATCAATCCCAGGTGGGTGCGGCTAAAAATAGTGAGCCAGTACTTTCATCCTTCTCCTCGAAGTAGGTTTCCCACCAGTCCTTGACATGGGGGGCTGCTTTGAGAAGAGCAAAAACAATCTTTTCCCGACTCGAAAATTCATGAACAGAAAAAATAACCCTCTAGCAGATTTAACCATTTATCTACGGCATCTGCATCTATCTGACCCTCGAATATGGGGATTTCAAAATTAAGTTGTACCTTAAAGGGTGTGGCGTTTCCAGAGTAGCTGCTGGAAGCCGATGCGTTGCTTCTGGGTAGCCGCTGAAGGATCTGGGCAAAGCTGTCCATCATCGCGTTCCGTTGTCGCTCGAGGGCTTCTTCGAGCAAGATTTTGATGGGATCTCCTGCCCCCTCGTCTTTCTTCTCGTCCGCCATGGGAGGCCGTCGGGATTTGCGAGGCTGGTCTTGCAAAGGTTCAACCAGTTCAAGCCCTAACTCCTTATATCCCGACCTTATTGGGGACATGCAAAGAAAAACAGAGAAAAAGCAGACCGCTCTGATACCACTGATCCAAATTTAAACAGGAACGCAAAAAATTACAGAGATAACCATATACACAAAGATGCAGCGGAAATAATACTTCATTTCATTAATGGAAAATACTAAAATATGCTTACAACCAGAAATGGAAATAAACCAGATAGGGCGATGGTAGCTTATCTCTGAGAAGAGATGTGATGGCTACATGCCTCTGAACTATGTTACAATGAGGCTCGAAAGCCTATTTATTGTTGAGAAACAATGGAAAACCCTTAACATTCCAAAACCTAACCTTAGGAGATGAAACGCCAAACTGTGGGCCCCGTTTGGGGGTAAATTGGTACATCAACTTCCCGGGGTCGTAACTTTGGCATATGATCTCCGTTTGACGCGTACAATAGCTCATTAGAAAGATCTATCTGAGCACTATCATTGTTGGAACAGTCCATGGGCCCATGTTGCCCCTGGATTCCCCAAAAAACGTCGTTTAGGGCCTCAAAACGGCTCCGAAAGTTCAGGACCCGAAAAACTGCTAAAAATAGTAAGTGGTGCTACAATTAAGGAAACTGAAAATGCTGAGAAAGACAATGGTGGGGGTCCAGGTGGACTTGGCAGTTGGCCATCAATATCCACCTGGATCATAAAACATCATTCCAATAGAATATATAGAGGACAAAAGAAGAAAGGAAGATTGGCTGAAAAGAGTGGTATAGGTGAATGTAATGGTAAACTACAAAATAAGGTGTGGAAGCTTGGTGAGCTTAAACTAGCAATGAATTGTGATGATAAGCAAAGAGAAATAATCTACATGAAAAATATAGGAAATAATTTGATATATATGATCAAGTGGATGAAGCATCTTGGAAGGGAAGCATCGAGTATTTATATGGATGAATACTGTAGTGCTGAAAGATACAGGTTTTACAGTGGTAGTATTAATGAATCGGGTTTTAAGACTTTTCATCCCTGGGATTCTGATGCAGGAACATCTAGACCTAGCCAACAATGTGATGAGGTGTTCACATGTTGTGGCTAACAAGGATTTGGAGGAAAAATTGGTTACTTAATTGCAAATTATGTAAATAGTTATTTGTTGCCAAATTCTAAACAAAAAAGAGAATAAGTGGCAAGTTGATCCTCCCTGCATGAAGATCAAGCCAAGTAGTTTATATTATTCAGATGGGATAGGACTTCATTTCTAAATATAGAGTAAATTCCTTCATTTGTGGAAGGAGACTGTTAGATAGGATATATATGTATTTCCCTTTCTTTAAAGGAGGATGATTCGAGAGAGGAAGAGAGGGAGCAGAGAGTGAGAGTGAGAAAAAAAAAATGTAATGTAAATCAGACCATCAAGGGCTGATGGAAAAACTCTTTTTTATTTTCATATTCTTTTAATTACAAAAACGATTGTGTACTTAGCTATCTGTGTGGAAATTCACGGGTTTTTGTTCACCCAGAATTAGTTAAGATTATGATGGTGAAGGCCTGTGTTAAATAGTTCTATTTTTAGTTTATTGTTTATACAGTGGGCATTTCACCTGATCATAGTTCTTAAATAAGAATCGGATAGATGATATTGGAACAGTCAGATTCTTGGAAAAAACTTCATAAATGAAATTGGAGATCAGGCCCAGAACCCTGGGATTGATGGAGAGCTAGAGAAGTCCAGCGAAAGTATGCAGTTTTAGTAAAGCATTGTGTTTGCTCAAAGGAAGAGGGCTTTTCATCTTGGTGCTGTGATTATGCGTAGGAAACTGTGTTATTCATGGTGGACGAGCTCTATACATAAATGGGGTTATCAGTTGAAGCACTAAGCATTACCTTTAAAGACCCCATATCGCATTGATCCTAAACCCTTCATCGCAGATCGCAAGTTAGTCCTGAGTCTTTATCGCATATCGGCTAAGGGAGTGAGATTGCTATCAGCCAAAATTGCGATTCGATATTCCGATCAACTGAAATTACAATCCGAGATTGTGATCAGCCGACATTGCGATCCGAGATTGTGATCAGTCAAAACTGTGATGACCCATTTATTAGCGATATTGTTATGACCCTATGTTTTGCGATTTAGAGATCAGCGAAATGCAATGAACGTTCAGTTCACTGAAATGCAATGAACCTTAATTTCACCGAAATTGCAATTAGCATCTTGCGATGCAATAAGCAATCGCATAGATAGTGGTTGATTATCACATTGTTGAAGGATTGTGGAAAGCACATGCAAAGGAGCATCAGACCTTGTAAAGCGGTCATATGAAGAGGTTAAGGGTGGAGGTGTTAGTTGAAATCACTTTTTCTGAAAGGCCTGTAAGGTTTACTTTTAATTTTAATTTCTAGAAGTGGGTTTTAAGAAAGAGTCGAAAAGAAGTCTGATTACAGCACAAAACGGAATAAAGAATAGAGTTGGGAGAGGTTTCCCAAGTGTGTGTCCCTAGAGATAAGGCTATTTTGGGTGTTGGCGGCCATATGGTTGCATCAGTGTTGCTTCTCAAGCTCCCAGTAATACTCTTCATGAATGAAAATGCATGTTCGTTGTGCAAAACCAACTCCGTTGATGGCTTGATCCTCGTTCATAGTAAGTGTAGAGTCCAGAATGGAAGAACACAAGACAATATCATTTGGAGGATCATTCGAGTATGAAGATGGAGGTTGTGGTACAAAATTCATGTGACAACCTAATGGAATCACAACTAAATCTGTGCGAAAATTAAGCTAAGTGATGTTGGGAGGATGTGACAGTTGAAGGGATGTGTGTGCCTATTCTCTTGCATCACTCTACAGTGGTGGACCTATTTGATGAGGGGACAATGGACAGTCACTAGTGACAGTGACCGTATTTGTCTGTGATTGCATAGCTCCATCACTGAAGCATGATGAGAGAGGCTTGGGCTCAATTTTTTTCTTGGGATTGACAGATTTGTTAAGACATTACTCGAATCTATCCCAAAGATATGGAAATTTCATCTTGCTTTTCAGAGCTTCAAACTGCAAATTACGAAATACTGCCAAAAATACATTAGCAATTCATGCAAGCCTTCCATTTTTGTAACAATTTTTGGTCAAGATGTTGGGATCAAAATGATGCAAAGTATCTTTAATGAGATCACAGAAATGGTCGAGTGAGTGCACGCTGTCAGCCAGTAAGCTGCAACACCACCGTTCTGGGGATTTGTGAAGTGTCTATGCATGTAGCAAACTGGCCTGTTCATCAGACTGTTGGTGTAGGAGTCCCAACAATGGGTTGCACGATATCGCCTTGACCGTAGTTTTGCACAGAGGAAAGTACAATGTACCTGTTGGTAGCAAGGGTGTGACATATGCAGTGAGTCAAGGAAGGTTCATGAGTGGTTCTAACACATGGAGGGTGACCTGAGTGTGCCCCTTGGAAACCTATGAAAGCATGCAATTAAGAAGGGAGCACGTGAGCAAAGATGCATCACAACATGGAAGGAAGGTAAGCTACCACTCCAAAGTGATGGTTAAACCAACAACACATTTCAGTAAGATTCATTCATACATATACAAAAAATAGCTACACATGCATGCGTAAGAAGACATATACATATATCATTTAGAGTAAACAAGATAGCTGAAATACAATATGACATATGCATGAAATGTGATGGCTCTATTATATTGAGAAGTGTAAGTTCTAGTCATACAATAGAACCATGACCAACCACTATTTTCGATAGCGAAATGTTATAGCCACTACTGTCTGCTCCTCCAAAGAGATATACTAGCTTTGCACAGTGAAGAAGCCAAGGCTCATTACAATACTACCCAATATCTCTCTAAGATACTTCTATCAGAAGCTTGGCCACCCAAAAGCCTCTACAATGAGTTATGAGGGTCTATATATAGAAAAGGGTGGGGTGGCCCTTGACATTACCCTTTGTGATAGTTCATCTACCTTCATGACTCTTCATCTACTCTATGACTGTTACATACAACTATCGACACTTGAACTTGCACTTGACAAGATACTACATACAATTTGCACATGTACCCATGTGAGACAAAATAGTCTTGAGAAATCCATGCAAGACATCACTATGACTCGAAAAGCTATGGGAAGACCAGTTCTTTGACATCCTCGTGGTGGTGGACCGTAGCGAACTGATGCCATGCTTGGTAGTTCGTGATGGTGACTGTGTAATATAAGGTGACATCTTTCTGGAAGGGAACTCTTGCCTGCATATCATCTAGGTACACTACTCAGGCTCCTCTGTCCAACTTGTCCGATAAGATGTGTATCATTGTCTTGAGTGCCGTTGGACGAGCGACATACTGGTGCATGGTGTTTGCGCTTATCACCAAGTCTAGGTTGGTGGCTATGCGCATCAACTCATCAAAGTATGAGTCAAGCTACAATCGAACTTGTGACTTTGTCTTTGCCTAGGTGAGTGTCCCAATAGATGGAACCGCATGTGCATGCACAACAACATCCATACTCCTGAATACCCATGCATGGGGAGCCTATAGACTAGTGATGAGTTGCAGGAGATATTCATAGTTCTGGACCTGACTCCGGAGGTGTGCCTTTGACTTGGCTACTATGGGCTTCATCATCTTGAGCAAGTGTAATGGGGCTCCCTTATATCTCATTGTCCATTTTTTCATGTAATCAACAATAACATGCACATTTGACAAGAAACATGCTCTCCTAGCACATCCCTACTACCAACCATTGAGATGGACAATTTCCTTATGCACGGTACCAAATTTGGAATACAGTGCCCACATGATTGTGTCAAGGGAAAATACTTCATCCAGTATTGCCTTCTTCAACTCTTCTCGGGCAAATGTTGTAACCAGTTCTCCTCCCTTCTCAGCCTTCTATAACGCCTTAAACATTCACTCATTCTCAGCTATGAGGAAGCAACAAATCGAGTTAGTGGCTTTGACATATGCTCTGGTAGCATCGGGCGGTGATGCTAGATGCTTACACACATTAGAAATGATCACTCATTCCTCAAACTGCACAGGAGATGTGTGATCATCCAGAGTTGACACTCTGTGAGATTGAATAACTCTATGTTGGGACTCGTCGAATGAGATGTTGTGCATCTCTCCCTCTAAATTGTCTCCAAGGATTTCAGTGTCTCCTTGGTCACTTTGGTTTTGGTCCACTTTCGGATGTGGTGAAGCTGGTGGGATGACCTCTTGGTGGTGAGGCATGAGGTTGATGTGTGGCTCTAACTCATGTTGCTCCATATTTGTATCTAGCTACTGAAGTGATTGAGCAATCTCTTGAGAAAAGTACTGCTCCTGTGATTTCTCATCCTATTTGCTTGGTGCCATCTGTTCAGATAAGTTGACTACCTATACGGGCTCCCTATTGTACCTATTCCTTATGTGCTTCCTTCTCCTATTTGCGCAAATCCTGTTCCTTCTAGATTTTCTCCTTCAACTCATGCACCTCCTTCCTTGTTTCCTCTATTCTTTGTTTTTCTCTCTTCCTTTGCACGTTCCTCCTATCATGTTATTGCTTCTTCACCTCTATTTCCAAAGCTGATTTCTGCACAAGTGGCTCTAATCAGAACTTGCAGCTTTGTTCCTCCTCCATGTTGTCGATAATCTTCTTGTTGCCCTTGTCGCACACTGGTAGGTTTACCTCTTCTGCTGCTACTACTGGTGCTCTATGGGATGCTACTTCGCTAACCATTCCAAAACGATGACGAGTGGTTCATTCGGCCTAGAGAAGTGGTAACAATATCTGCACGGGTCCTCCTTCCCCTAATGACATGCCCTGTGGATCCACTGAAAATGTACTCTCATGTAGTGATATTTTACAAAACAATGTAGGTCATATGGATTGTAACTTCAGGCATTGAATGGATATTTTTTGATCTCCTCTGCTTCGACATCTACATGCTTGAAATTTTGTATCTCGTATAACCCGTTTCCCAATGGAAGTGCGGGCCAAGGTGCCTTCTTCTTCCAGTGCAGCCTAGTTGACAATCCTGCTAAGATGTGGTATGATACTTCCTGCATGACGAGTGTGTCCAAGGGAAACTTCGGTAGAACATAAAGAGGCTTCTCCACATTGTACATACGTATCAAGGTGCCAGACGTGAGGCATACCAATCTGTTATATCAATCAGTACCTCCATTGCTTCCTTTAACATGTAGGGTGGATCTTGTTCAAATATCATTTTGTAAATTGGCGTAAAAAAATGATCGGAAAACTCTGTGATAACTCCTCTGAAGTTACATTTAGACAACATCTTACAATAAGTGTTCACAAAGGTCTCCATCGATGTCCATGCCCACTTCAAGCTCGAGAAATCCTGAGGGGCACCGATTGCATCCAAGATGTAAGCAAACATGTAGAGTTCTTCTTGCTGACCTTTGGGTGGCTGTCGAGCTCCGATTACCTATTCCTTCAGCCTGTGAGCCAACATGTCAGACAAATTGCATGCTTTGCCTTCACTTCCCAGTTTCTCCAACGCAATCACCCAACTCTGCGGAAAGGTTTTAGTGATTTCTTGTGCATACAAGAGACATGCAAAGATTACCAAGTATTTATATGCCTTCCGCAATATCTTCGTCTTATAGATCTGGTTGGATGTCATCCTCAATTTGGCCGGCTCTTTTACCCAGTTCTTAAAGATATCTCTGGAGTTGGCATTGCTACTGGCTATGCTAAAGGGTGTCTACATGGTGATCACTAGCTTTTACATATGGTACATATGTTCATAATCTTGTGCTCTGAAGGTAGCAATCTCTATCCCACTCACACTGCTCAATGTCATCGTCTCAAGATTAGTGTGCGAGACGATCTAATCAATCATGTCTGCTAATTCGAATGCACGATACCTGCATACAATTGATACAAGTCGGACTTATGGATGTTCACATAGACTTGGTGGTCTTCGAGCTCTTCCGCAGATGTTCTTGCAAATGCATCATTGACCTCTTTCCATTTCAACTTGACGTCCTTGTCTACAATCAGCTTGGTTTTTCATAGATCGACAGACTTGTAGACACTTGATCAACTGTTGCTCTAGTTGCACTTTCGTGAGTGTCTTTTGATCCTACTATCTTGGAAGCCATTGATCATGAACTGTTGAGAAATGGATGAACACCTACTAGATCTTGAGACATGGTGACATTCGTGGAAAGAATTCTGTCAGGTAAAACTAAATAAAACTTGAGGAACGACATGCAACATACCTGGGGACTGACTCGCAAGGATTGCACAATTTTTTATGGGAGGCTGGTAGACTAGCTACTGGAATTGTGCAAAAGGCATTCCAGACTATCTGGAGCTTGGCTGGCTATTGGAATTCCACAATGCATAATCTAGACTAGCCTGCTGTCTATTGGGATTGTGCAATGCAGAATTTTAGCTGGCAAGGTTTGCAGGCCCAGTGACTGCATTGCACAATTTTCTGGGCCAACGGTCACTGCCTCTCAGAAATGCAGAATGCATGACTGGAAGACAGTCACTGGGGATAAATTCACATTTTCTGGGAGGAAGGTAAACCCTTCCCTCTCAGGATTGTGCAATGTTGTCTCGGTGAGGCAGAGTCTGGGAAAAGGTTGCCCAGACTCGCTAACGAGAAACTAAAAGAAAATGTGAATATGAATGCATGGTGATATTAAGTGTAAGTATGAGTGAATGATCGTGCATGAAAATAGTGAATGGAAGATTTAAAAAAAAGAATTACATGCCTATGTGTGAAGTAAGTCGCTGAATCAAGGATCGTTCGTGCAAAATAGTGTCATGGATGCGATATCAGTGATATGCTAACAAAAACTGAAATGGTGCTAGTACAATTTAAGTTTCATGCAAACAACAAAAAGCATTCACAGAACTCAAGAAAACAACGCTCACACAAGCTAAAACAAAAAAAGGGACAAAAATGCTACAAAAGACAAGTTAAGAGGACTTACCCGGAAATACTGAGTTGGAAGTGTCGAAGACTCCTGGATGTGTTGTGGTATGTCAGAGCTCCAAGATCAATGTGAATAAGTGAGCTCTAAAGTGTCGAAGAAAGAAATTTGAGGCTCATGACGTGCATGCCACAAATCTAGGAAAAAGCAACACTTGGAGGAAGATTCTAAAACGATCTTTGCATGTAACCTCTAGCTGCTAAAAATAGCTCCCTAGAATCTGAGGATGCTTTTTGCATGTTTCCTTTTTCTATTTTGGGAAAAAGCAACCCATGCATGCAAGTAAATTTTTCTCAGTCCCGGGTGGAACCGGTCAACCCTATGGAACATGCAATAGTTTACTTTCATGAGGGAGAAATTTGTTCATTTCAGCGAGGGATCTGGGCTAGCTGCCTAGAAGGGTTGCTCAATTTCTGGGCTAAGCAGCTAACTGCTGCCCAGGATTGCACAATTTCTGGGCTGAGTAGTCCTGCTAGGCCAGATTGCGTCATTTTTTTAGGGAAGGTTGATAGGAATAATGGCGCAATTCCTGAGCCCAACAGGCTGCCAGTCAGGATTCCACAATTTCTGGAGGGAAGACGGTTCCCCCTACAGAATTGTGCAATTTCTTGAGGGATTTTCTCAGCCTGCAGCTGGACCAAGTCTAGAGAAGAAGCATGTGAAGGGAATGAAACAAGATATCATGCATAGGCTATCATGCTGCTAGAAAACCACTGAAGCTTGTGTACTTGACAGTGCAAGACATGCTTCTGAGGATGGTTGGTTGGGAGGATCCAAAATGAAGCTAAGGAAAAATTTTGGTGGGTAGTTGTAGCTGCTACAACAAGATAGTAACAACATCATCATGACCATTATTTATTAAAGTGAAATAAATAAATAAATAATAAACATTTTTCTAGAGGTGAGCATAAAATCATGTGGCCTTGAATGTATTAGGATAGGTGTTTAATGACATATGAATTATAACTATTGGTTTACGCATTACTGCAAAGAGAAGTTCAAGAAATAATGCATCTTGAATCTTGTTCTTCATTATGATAGTTTGGTTTACAAAAAACTAGTAGACACGGGGACCATTACTATGCATGTGTGAGGTTATTGGTTTATCTTCATGCAGAAATTTATGAGCATCGAAAGATGAGACTCACTATTTAGAGTTAAAATTAAGAAGATTTGGTTATGATGATGACCATTTTTCTTCAATGTCCAAGGTAAAGGGTAAACAAATTTAGTAAATGGCACTTGAAGGAAAAACCTAAGAATAATGCCAATCAAAACGGCTAAGAGAAAAACAAACTTAATTCTTAAAACTAGTAAAATGAAAATGTAACCATGTTGATAAGTAGGGTTTACAACTCTTGGCACTTTGAGTAGTGCAAGTCATCAACCTCACTACTAATAAATCTGAGCTAGTCAACGTAAAATTTTCCAAGAACCCTCGAAGAAGGTAGTTGGGAAGCAGTCTCACATACCATATCCGAAGAGTTGACTTCTCATTTAAATCCACATTAACTCCTATAATCCTCATAGGCATGATTCTTTTATACTCTTGCGAAGTATCCTGAAAAGTGGCATGAGGCCCTCCCAATGCCATCGAAACCCCAAACCTCTAAGAAAATCCAATAACCATATCTGCTTTGAACTCCCCTAGAGACTTTGATAATGTCAAAGCCAATAGATGCCTCCATGACAACCTTAACAACATTAGCATGTGTATTCCTCATTGTTTCCTAGAAAACCAATGTCTTTTCGATCTGCTAGTCCCACTAAGATGGGTAGATACCTTAGAAACAAACAATCAAAGTAACTTGTGATTTCCTTTATGTATGACAGATAAGAGAGAATCAGAGAGCACCAACCTGAATCTTTCACCTGGCTCCTTGCTTGTTTCCTCTCTCCCTTGATAGAGCTTGCCACTCCTTTCTTACTTGTCCCGCTTCAGAGAACACCTATAGAGGCAAAGCAACAAAACACCATCAAAGCATAGAGATCTATAATACCATAAACAATGCAGAATCAGAAATACATTAAGCATACAAGTGCATTCACAAATAGAAAGATTCACAAATACATAAGTATATGGAGAAAAAATCAAATAACTTTATTGATAGTAGAAGAGAGGATTACAACACAGCTATCTGATCCAGCATCATCCTCCCTACATGAAAGACCTCTTCACCTCATGAAAAGCAAGATCACCCAATAATACAATGTCTCAAAGAGAAACCAACAACACTTGCTTACAAATTGCAACATTCCAGCCTCTAGATCTCTAAGATGAGGGATCCATATATAGATGTCTTGCAAGGGGGTGAGTCAGCTCTGGGTTTTTTATTAGTGTCATTCCACTGATAGTTCTTGGTTCCACTTGGGGACTTCTTTGATCTCTTACTAATCCCTGGGCGAATTCAGAGAGGCAAGTGTCATAGGAGAAGTTTCTAGAATATTTCATGAGCATCCACTTAGCAGACTGTCTCTGCCATTTGTCTCTTCTCGCTCATCGCACCCCATAGAAGGCTATTTCAGTATGCATCACACCTGGCTAGTGTAGCAGCTAGTATGCATCACACCTTGACCATGGAGCAATCAGTATGGTCCAATTTTGGCCAGTTCTGAGTAGTTTTTTAGGTGGAACTTCTGGGAAATGATGTAATCAGTTGACCATGATACTTTAGGGTACGAAACAACACTTTTAGGGGTTAAAGAGCCCTTGGTTTATTGACATATATGATTGTAGTTGTAGTGCCAAAATATTTCTATAATAGTTGCCCCCTAAAGCATGAGGTTGTAAATCTTTTGATGTCGGGTGAAATGCTTTATCATGAGGATCTAAGTTTTTTCGAACTGGAAGGTGACCTGTAATAAAATACAATACAATACATCATCATCATATTATTTTCATGATCTAGCTAAGGCAGGTATTCCCATGCTCAACTTTTATAAATTCATTTTCATGTACATGGAATAGATAACCTTCTGCGGTTGCAGATCCATGATTCTTTATGTGTAGAGTCATCATCCCGTAGCTTGGATGTCATCTGTGCAGCTTTTGTGTAAATTGATGTCTTTATTTCCTTGAATATATCGCAGCCTGGATGGATGAAACTAGATCCGGGGTCTTCAAACTCGTTCAATCTTCGCCCGATGTACAATTCAATCCATGTGAAAAGATGTTCTGAAGTCGAACATGGAAAGACATCGCCTGATTACCAGCCAATGAAGTAAGTTGTTAACAGGCACGAGAGGAATCACCGATAATGATAATGACCCTCAAGGTACTACAGTGCAATTCACGTGGTTTGAATGTATGAGTTGATGTATAACACCACACAAAATCTTTCAGTCAAAGGCCATTGATGTAAACCTGTCACCGAAAGTGAGAAACTTTCCATTGAGGCATGCAAGCTTCAAAGTACTGAAAGGGTTGTTTCTAAGTCAAATTCTGGATAATGAGCTGATGTCGACAAGAAGTGACTCGCCGTAGGAGGGCCTTGATGTATCCCACATCTATGACACAAAACGAAGCAAATGATTTTGTGGAGGTGAAAATGATCTGACGATACAAGGTTCAGGAATGGCGGTCATGAAAAACGCAGAGTGAAGGTATTGCAGTGGATGAGGCATTAGTTGGGTGGTAAATTCTCTGAATGAATTCTCTTGAACATGTTGGCAACACTGAAATGGATTGGTAGCATTAACCCCAAAAGATGGATGGTACAGAGGACCAATGGTGATATGACTGGTAAACGGAATAACCCAACCCGACTCAATCATGGTGATGGAGCAAAAGTGTCATGTTCAAGAGCGACCTGCTACCAATAAAGTTCTTCAAATTTTCTTCCCCTTTTTCCCTAGTCATTGCTGACCAGTACCTCTTTATTTTTGTCAAGCTTGAGGAGGATAACATATGCTTGTTCTATAATTTTCCCTTCAGGAAAACCTATTGCTATGTTTTAACGAGCCTAGCGACAGTGAAACTCGCTCTTGTCCGGATGGACAAGTTTATCGCTATTGTTTTAACGAGTTTAACAACAAAGATAACTCGGTCCTTTTCATGTTTAGAAAGTTTGAAAAGGGATGGAAAGGAAACTCCAGCAGTCTTTTTTCGTGGCATAATCCCTTAAGTCTGAAAAAGTATAAAATAATACGAAAGGGATGACTTTTCGGTTGCTTTAGCGAGTCGAATGAGACAAGCGCTCGATGTTTTTGTGGAATTATCCTTGAGGACCAAAAAGATTAAAATGCAGAGGAGGAATGGCGCTTCCCCTTACTTTAATGAGCTTGAAAGGCCAGTAGCTCGGAAATCTTTTCATTTTTTACGAGTCTAAAAAGAGCTTAAAGAGACTCGTTTTTGAGGAACGAGTGATGTTTTCAGGTAGAAACTGGTTCCAGGTAAGTAAAGAGGGTGGCTAATAGAATCACTCGTCGCAGTTGTTCCTCAAAAGGGTAAACAATCAAGTGGAAGCATATGATCGTACAAAAGAATGCAGGTGACGATAAGAACACAACCAAGGCTCAAAAGGCTAATAGTAAGGAAATCACAAAGGTTATTTACCAAGGGTGGATTCATTTTTTAATGAGCTTGAATCAAAGGAAACTATGCTTAGTGGCGGGTTTATTTTTTAACGAGCTTGAACCTTGCAGAAACATTGCTCATGATAATAGTCAGAGATGCTCAATTTATCATTAACAATATATTCTTTCGACGGTCGTACAACCTATTCAATTACTCCATCAAATTGATTAGAAATGAAAATACATGCTTGAAAAATGAGTTAAAAACTAAAATTTTACTTGAATTTCGTGAATAGTAACATAAAAGCAGTTTTACCTCTCATTTTTACCATTTCATTCAAATTTGGGATTGTTGGAGCTCTGGAGGTGTTTTCCCCCTCAAATTTCATTAGCTGATTTTGGGAGATCCGGTGGATTATTCTTCACAGCATTAGGACCAGGTAGGAGCTAACCCTGAGCTCTTTAATTGCATTTCATCCTTTTCTGATTTAGAACAAGCTTTCCCTTTCTTTTGGTTCCCAGGGATTTGAAGAGTTCGTTCTCTCCCCATCACACCTAGTCTGCATCGAAAAGTGTGATGCATATTGAGCTTTCCATTAGCCAGTCAGTATGCATCTCACCCTATACATAGGCAAGGTGCGATGGGCGCAGAAGGGAAAGTTTGTCCAGTGTTTTCTCATGAAATTGTTTCCTGCTTTTGCCCAAATTAGGATCCTAATTCATTTTTTGTTTGTGTTTAAGAGATTCATCATATCAAGATGGTTGTTACACGGCATGAACACAAGCATGAAGAAGATGACATGATTGCCTTACATGATTCGGGTACGGTTACTGCATTGCGAAACTGTGGCTTGATCAAATTCTTCCGCATATCCAACATGAGGCAAAAAATCAATTTGTTGCAATATCTTCTCGATGCATGGGATCCGACCAACTAGGTATTCCAGATTAGAGGCAAATCCATTCCATTGACAGTCAAGGATATCTACTTTTTGACGAGATTATCGAGGTGTGGTGCCTCTCTCTCACTATTAGGATCTGCCCGTGGGGGTGAAATCATGAGGGATTATATTCGCCAGTTTTGTAGAGATGGATCTTAGCCTAGTAGGGACGACAAGATCAATATCCGAGATGTCACTGATTAGTCTTTGAGAACCATTTTGTTCACCTTTGCTAGATTGGCTGGTAGCACGGCTCTTCATTTGGCCAACATATTGTATATGCAGTATGCGCTGGAATGCATGGAACCATAGGTATTCAACTGGTGTGATGCAGTACTTCCAGTTATAAAATAACAGCTCTCCAAGGTAAAGAATGGAAGATCCAAGAAATTTGACTACGGTTCCATTTTGACTGCTTTCACCTTGGAGAGGATTCCACTAATGTAGCCACGATACATTTCATTAGGGTTCCCAACACCTAGGGAACCATGGATGTAGAGATGGGTTGGTCTCATGGCCAGACATGCTAGTCAGTCACAAATTTCTTTCTCTAATGCTTTCTTTGAATGGTTCAACCGTTAGGAGATGGTGTTTGCAGAGTATCCATATGTTGTGATGGATTTCCGAGGCGACATGGATTTGGCATTACCGGCTGGCAAGCAATGGAGTTTTATGGGTAAAATGATCTGACCATATCTTTGTTTATTGCTTTTATAATGTTCTTGTATTTTTTAAATGTTATCAAGACTAATCAAACTCATATATGTGTGTAGATGTTGGGCCAGTGCCACCAGCAGCATGCCCAAGGGTAGCATCTGCCGTTCTAGCAGGAGAGGCTGTAGGGAGGGTTGTCCTTCATGATCTGGACATAGAAGAGACCCTTTTAGTAATGCAGGATCAGATCAAGGGTCTCACCCTTGGTATTCAGGATGTGAGGACCGACGAGTTACCTCTGATATTACAACGCTATACCACTGGTGTGCCAATTCGATGGACTAGGCTCTTACGTATGATCACGCAGGTGGTGACTTTCTATCACCAGCACCATTAGTTTAGGGTGCTTTTCTGCATTTTTGAGTTTTTGGGTTGTATGACCGAATTTTTCCTAGACATAGAGCATTTTGTAAAAACTATAAACAGCTATATCTATTTTTTATTTTCGGAGTTTTATTTCGGTTAAGTTATGTGATCCTGATGCAAATGTTAATTGAAATGATTTTTCCTTTATAAATGCTACAAATGTATATCTAACACATAATTTTCTAATGAATGAGTTAATGTGTTTAAGTTTCTAGAAATGTGTTGATATTGAATAGAATAAAACTGTCTTTCCAAAATCCAGACCCTTAGGAACATACGATAGATAGCTGGATTCAGAACGGAATAGACGCCAGTAAGTTGTAGGATGACGAGTTGTGAATCTAGCCGGACAACAAGTCGGCATATGCCACCTATGGTGGCATCAGAGAGAAGCTCCATCAATGCGTTGTACTCAGCGATGTTGTTCGTTGATCGAACAATACATATCCCTTTGAAACTCACTAACTCACCGCTTGGATCAAAAATGGCCCAGGCTACAGAAGATAGATTCCACGTACTGCGACTAGCTCCATCAGTGTATCCAACGAATGATTCCAACAGGTTTGACATCTGCAAAAAATGCAAAGTGGATTACCTAACCAAAATGATAACTCTTGACGAAAACAAAAAACGTAACAAAAGCATATAAATAGATTACTACACTTAATCAAGCATAGTAACGATTAAGGTACAACCCGTTCCGGGGTTGTGACAGTGGAATCCCATCATAACCTACTAGCTCGTAGGCTCCTTTTGTTAATACTCTTTTAACAATGTAGGGGCCCATCCACAATAGTTCGAACTTACCTGCTCCCAATTTATCAGAGTCATGATCGTAAAGCAAGACCAGGTCACCTTCTGAGAAGACACAGGGTTTGAAATTTTTGTCAAATTGTGCCTTTACATGTTTCTTATGAGCTTCATTAGCCAAAGAAGCATCACGAAGGGTTTTATCCAATTGGATTAGTTCCAAGAAATGAGCCTCTTCCTTCAAAGTTTCGGGAAGTAGATCGACTGTGAGCTTGAGAGATGAAATTTCACACTGAATTGGTAAGACTGCTTCCAGGCCATACACCAACTGAAAGGGTGTAAATCCGGTCACATTTCTCACCGATGTCCTATATGCCCACAAGGTTGAGTATAGGATTAAGTGCCAATTCTGTTTGTGGACTCCAATCATCCTTTGCATCATGCGCTTCAGGACTTTTTTGATGGCCTCAACTTGTCCGTTAGCTTACAGATAATACAGAGTAGAACTCTCGTGCGATAGTCCTAATTTGATAGCCAGTTCAACCATCATGTGATTGTGAAAATGTGATCCATGATATGTGACTATAGCCTGTGGAACACCAAATCTAGAGACTACATGATTGAAAATGAAAAGAGCAGCCGTTTCGCCGTGGTTGTTTAATGTAAGCATCGCCTTGGCCCATTTTGTAAAATAGTTGATAGCGACTATGATATACCCATGCCCCCCGGCCGAGGTGGGGTTACAGGTCATGAAATCTATGCCCCATTTGTCGAATGGCCCAACAGCAATTACTAGATGCAATGGTGCAAGTGGTAATCTGGTTTTGCAGTCAAAAGTCTGACAAGCAAGGCAACATCTAACTGCAAGTATGCAATCTTTCAATATTGTGGGCCAGAAGTAACTAGCTCGTAAGATCCTTTGTGTCGTAGCATAACCAAATTGATGCCCCTCACATGCGCCTGAATGACAGTCATTCAGGACTTTTTCGGCCTCCTCATGCGTGAGGCACCTTCTCAAAACTGTATCGACACCATGACGGTAAAGTGTATCATCGATGATCGTGTTGTCTTTGGCTTGGTATCGAGTACGCCATTGTTTGGAGTGAGAGGTATTATGCCTAAAGGTTTGGGTTTGGAGATAGATCAATATATCTCCATAGCATGGATCGCTTGACGATATCAGAAACAAAGATTCATCCACGATTGATGCTTTAGATGTTGAATCATTAGACGACGATGGGAGGTCGCATAGTAACTCCGCGAAAAATAGAGATTTCTTTGATTTGGTTTTTGTGAATTCCAGATCAAACTCTTGCAAAATGGCTATCCATTTTGAATATTTGCCCCCTAGTAATTGATGTGATAGAATGTAAGTCATAGGGTTGCAATCTGACAAAATGGTAGTTTTGTGAAAGAGGATATAGTGTCAAAATCTCTGTACTGCTTGAATAGCTGCTAGAGCCAACTTTTCAACATAGGAGTACTTGCTTTCTGTATCATTTAAGTTTCGACTTAAATAATAGACAGGATGTTCAATTCCATTGTCTTCTTGTACTAAAACCATTGCGATGGTTGTATCTGCTGCGGCGAGATATAGGTTAAAGTCTTTTTGATAGTCAGGAGCATACATTAATGATGCTTTTATTAGGGAATCCTTTAAAGCATCAAAGGAAGCTTGCGCAACCTGATCCTAGTTGAAGGGCACTTCTTTTTTCAAAAGACGTGTATAACCTTTAGCAAGTTCAGCGTAATTTGGAATGAACCTCCTTAGAAAGTTTGCTTTCCCTTGGAGTTTCTGAATTTGAAGCAAATTGGAAGGTGGAGACATGTCGATGATTTCCTGAACCTTACATGGGTCAAGTCGAATCCCATCTTTAGAAACTAAAAAACCAAGTAAACGACTAGAATCGACACAAAACACACACTTGTGTGGATTCAATCGTATCTTGTAGTGTCGGCAACATAGAAATATAGCTCTCGAATGCTGCGGATGATCAGTCCGCTTTCACAAATGAGTTGGTAGATCATTGAGATAAGGTTGAACGATGTGTTTGATGTCATGGAAGGCATATTTCATTGCCCTCTGAAAATTTGCCCCTGCATTCTTTAAACCGAAAGGTAGTTTACGGTACGCGAATGTGCCCCACGGACATATAAATGCGATCTTCGACTGGTCCTGTGGGTGGATGTTTATTTGATTGTATCGAGAAAACCCATCCATGAATGAAAAGATTTCACATCCGGCACATTCATCAATTATTTGGTCGATGAAGGGTGTAGGGTAGCTGTCCTTTAGACAAGCTTGATTTACATCCCTGTAATCGACGCACACTCTAATCGTTCCTTGCTTTTTCATCACAGGAACAATATTCAATACCCAATCTATTAGAGGAACAGGGTAAATGAAACGAGCACATAGAAGTTTTTCAACTTCTACCTTAATGGCAGCGGCTTTCTTCGGGTGTACCGGTCGAAGTCGTTGCCGTACTAGTTTGACATCTCTACACATCTTGATTTCATGCTCAATGATACTCGAGTCAATGCCTGGCATTTCTTCATATGACCATGCAAAGACATCTCTGAATTCGCGAAAGAGAGCGCAATATATTTCCAGTTCTGAAGGAGAACAAGATTTGCCAACATGAATATTCTCTACAACATTAGGTTTGGTCGAGATATTAATGGTCATAGTTTCCTCGATAATGGACAGGTTTCACTCGGAATCCACCGTATTTACAGTATTTGATAGAAAATAAAAAACTGATGGATGATTAAGGTCACTGGAATAATCTTCGTTGTTATCTTGAAGATGGGAATGATAGTGGCATTCTTCCCATGGTGTCTCTCCTATCATCATTGACCAAATGATTCCTTCGTCTGTAGAATATATACGAGACCAAGGATCAGAAGAAGTGCCGTATTCTAAAGACTTGTCTATCCAGACACTTGATGAGTGTTGATTTGGGTTTTCCGCCCATGCCCAGGAAATTGATTGCTAGAACAATTCTATAGGGCTTTGGGGAAACACCTGGCGATGATCCACGCTAACAAAAGGGTCAGAGTTCTTCTTAATCTTTGATGATGTAGAAGATATCATGTGACAGGTCTCCACTGTGGCCACTTCCGCCAGATTACTGGGAGGCTGGAGGGCAAAAGTACCCATTAAGGAAGGGTATTTTAGGAGACCTACTCCGACATTTTGAAGTGTTTGAGAGTTTCCATGGATCAATGGAATGCTTCCAGTAGCTTGTGAACTATTGGGGAGAAAGGTTAGTTGGTCAATGATTATAATTCCTCCTTGGAAGGGAAATGCAATCTTTCTTAAATATGTTGTCACAACAGCAGCCATAGCATAAATCCAAGGCCTGCCTAGTAAGATATTGTAGTCAAGGTTTCCATCAATGACCTCGACTTAAATTTCTATCGTCTTGCCCCCCAGTTCAACCTGTAAGTTACTTAATATCCCATATGGAGTGTATGTTCTTCCATCGAATGCTTTTAATGTTGTTGATAATTGCGACGAGGGTGATGAGCCTAAAGTTTTCCAGCAACTCATTGACATAATACAAGTGGATGCCCCCTCATCAATAATTGTTCGATGAACAATCTTGTTGAGAGCTTTTACTTGTATAAGGAAAGCAACCTGTTCTGGTAACTGAGGTTCATATCCTTTATGGTTAAAGGCCACAAGATTTGAATCCGTTGGGTCAATCCCACCTATTACTAATAATAAAGCCTGCTTTTGGGAGGGGCAGTTCTGTAGTACTTCAAGTGTCGACATAGTGGATGGTGATTAAGCCAGATCCTCTACTATATTATAATTTTGTGCTGCTCGAGCATGAGGATTAAATGTCAATTTATGTACTACTCCCTTTTGCGGCTTTATAGTTAATTCAGGAATTATGGGTGGTGTGGAGCGATAAAAAGGTGTCTTGTGAACTCCTAATTACCTCACATTAATTATCAACCCAGGGACGACTTTTTATTTCAAGAGTGTACTCTGTCTGAGGCGGCTATTTACTTAAGAGTAATGTTTTGCAGTATAGAGATTAAAACCCACAAGTAAATGAATGCTTGAAACAAAATCTAAAGCAAGAAACTGAAATGTTCTAAACTAAATCATTCATTCAAATAACCATCAATCGAGGATATGGTAGCAATAACTCAGTCCTCTAGAAATTGATGAAGGAAAAAGGAATTAGAGTATGGATCATGGATCTGGGAGCATAATAGCGTCTGCTGTGTCTCACGACAGCCTTGATCCTCCTCTCACACCAAACCAATGAAGGCAAGTAAATAAATCAGCAGAAAGTAAAACGGAACAGCGAAACAGAAATGGGATAGCAATAAATGATACAGCCAGAAAGAAACTAAATCTCGCGAGTTCAACACTCTCAATTCTTGGCATCAACTTACATACAAAGAAAGAGCAATCTTTTGTACAAGTAGACAGTTTAATCAAATGGAACAGCAAATCATCATCCGCATGTACATGATTTACATTAATATAGCAATCTGAAAGTTATTGAATGATGCAGCTATGTTTCTAAACAGAATGATGCTATTCTCGAATCCCACAAATATTCATACCAGCACTCTGTTACAGAAATGGCTGAATAATGATACAATTCGACCCCGTGTGAATTCATTTACATAGTGCAGAGCTCTTACATGGAGAAATCGTTCATTCATTGATCATAACAGAATCATAGCGTATCATATAAAGAATGTATCAGATTGCTTAAACAATAGAAATAAGAAAACCACACATAAATCACCGTATGATACAACAGCGGCAAGTGTCCGTTGGAGCCGGGCCCGTAGCTTCCAATGGCACCGCCGTAACTTACTTCAGATGCAGCAACGAAGTGAACACCAATTCCTTTATATTGATTGCATTAACAAAAGTATACAAGAGCAGATCTCACCGAGACTCCATGGTCCCAGTTGTTCTGAAAACTTATAATTACAAAATACAATCGTTCTCCCCCCCCCCGTCTCTGATCTTGGGTTTCATTTAAATAAAGAAGATCAGAGCATAGATAATTACAATCATGATTTCTCTTACAAATTTAGGTTGATTCTAACCCATTGATCAACAAGAACAAGGCGGATTTGGGTTTGCAGCTAAGATTTGGAGGGCGGCCGCAACAGCAAATCTCAGAAAATCGTGCTCAAAGAACCCTGCGTTTCTCCCTGTACAAGCCGAATTTGGGCAAACTGTTCCCTTTGAGGATAATTGGGCCCGTTCTGGACAAAACCCATGTTCCGGATTTTCCAAATTCGTCTTCATTTGCTCAGAATCTTAACCGCAAAACTGTCACTCCTTAAACCAGCGAATTTCTGAGTTGGCTGATTTAAAAATCAAATCTTCAATCTGGAAGTTACTTTGGAGGCTAAAAATGGTAGATAAGGTTACAACCAACTTATTAGAACTATCATTGGTAAAATAATGCATAATAATCAATTTATTAAAAATAAAAGAGAATAAATAATATTCATCCATGAGAGCATAAATCATTTATAAAATGGATTTAAATGATAACTTATAATAAATGACATGATGAAGAATGGTGGAAATGGGTGGAATAAACGTTTACAAGTGACAATAATCATGGCATATTAACGACCCCACACTCAATATGTTGCATGTCCTCATGCAACGAAAACTGAAAATATTGCATGTCCTCATGCAACCCAAAGACAAAAATCATGTGTTAACCAAGCAATAAAAATTTGAGAATAACTAAATGCTTCCTTAATTAATAAATATTCAATTTTAGCAATCTCGATGAAGGCATAACAATTTTTACATTGACATTCAACTATATGTATGAAGTTGCAGCAAAATATGATATAGATAACAGCAAACTTCATTAAGCATTTTCTCAAAACTACAAACCAGATTTTGTTGAAATGTTGCAAGTAAATTTACAATACATGAATGTCTCTATGATCCAAAAATCAAATCGTTTTGATGCACAGATCATGAGATATAAACAAAATGGCTGTAGGTGAGAGTGCATGATTTCCGAAATTGTATGAACCAATTTAACTTGAAATGATCTAGGTTTGTATATTTTAATAGTATGTCTGTGTTTCCTAGAGATCACAAGAATTGAGTTCATAGTTTTTAAAAATATTATGGAAATCAATTTCTACACTGAAATTGTATGACTGAAATTGCATGCCTTAAATGAGAAAGAAAATAGGAAACATCCATCATGCGTAGCGATTCCTCCCCCTCTCTGAAAAATTAGCATGTCCTCATGCGATGCGAGAAAACAAATAGAGGTGGTTGCTACCAGCTGTTGAATTCTATGCTTGGTGTAAAACAACACGAAATAAGGGCGGTGTTGAGAGTGAATAAGAATAGCAATGGATGATAAAGAATATGAATGACGTGGTGATAAGAAAGAAATGAATGAAAGGAACACTCCCCCATACTCGGAAATGATATGCTGCTGAAAAAGGGAAAGTGGTAAAGATGTGAAATGAAGGATGACAAATAATGCTCAAAATGGATTTTCATTAGATTCTCCTAAATTTATAATAAATTAGAAAACTATGCAATTTTACCTCAAGTTTTACCTCCAAAAATGTGGAATGACATATAAATACTGGCAGTTGTTGAAGCTGATGTAGGCAGAGTTGGTGCTAAAAGTGATGCAAAAGGTAGAATCCAAGGAAGCACATCATGTCTGAAGAATTGTTCACGTTCACGAGCCTCTACTGTGAAGTGCAATAGTGTGGTCATGCTACGAATAGAATTCTGCCCATGCTTGGTGTTCTCCTGTAAACAAAGCACTATTTTGCATACAACGTTCTTGAATCCATAGTGTTAGCTTTGAATAGCAACAGAGAAAATGCATGCAAAATTGCAATTAGAAAAACTTATGTATACATGCAATACTACTATGTTGTCAAATCAACAAGGTATGGCAAAGTGTAGTAATCATATCGCATGCAACCCCATAATGCATACATTCCCCCTCCAATTGGAAAATGGGTCCCATAACCATAAAGCATATGAAAGGGGTGGTGCGGACGGCAAGGCAATGGAGTGAACAATATATCAGTAAGTAAAGCAGAGTACACTTATCAATGATAGGACGGTGAAAATTATGGTTATGTTGAGAGCAAAGTGTGTAAAGATAGTTATGAATAAGAGATAGGACGCTTTGGATTGATGATAGGTTATACAAAATGAAAAAGGACAACAATGTGCTAAAAAGATGCTTTGCTGACGGTATTCTAGCTGAAAATGATGTGAGTGATCATAAAACAATTTCCCATGCATAAAGGTTCAAACAGGGAAAAAGTTAAGGAAATAACTTCTCTGATAAAAAGAAAATAAGAAAAGGGTATTATAATAATAATTGACGAAAAGATATAACTTCAATACCATAAGCAGAGCCTCTGCTGCCAGCAGGCGTCCATAGCCTCGGCAGGGTTGCCTTTTAACCAATATGAGCCAAGATCCTCAATTTATAAATGGAGAGTTTTAGTGTTGTTCTACAGAAGAGATCAGTGTGCTGGCGTGGTAACCAGATAACCACACTGCCATTCACTAGGAGGTAGCAAAAGTGATCAGGCCGGCTCGTGATGAGACCTCCTGTTCCAAGGATAATTTGGTTATCCAATGGATCATAACCCTGGTGTGGTGGCCATAATGGGAATGTCACTTTGTTACAGCCTTATGAACATGGTAGGCTGGCTCGTAATGAGACCCCCTATCCTCCATCTGCGAACAAAATTTTGTTGTTAGTACACATTTTTATGATAAAAAGAGGGAGGCTCAGTACTCCTTAAGAGCAGGGATGGCGGAAGAAGTTGAACATGTCAATATAAAAAATATACCCATAATCTCATTTATTACAGACAGAGAAGATTATAACCAGGAAGGGTGGAACCAGCATGGTATTAAGATGATCAATCAGTATCATGTACAACAGAAAACAATGCAGTAAAGGAATATATAAATAATTGTGTCCCTTTTTAAAAAGAATCTATCATCAAGGAGCTGTCCTTTTAAAGATCATAACGTGAATAAGATTAACTTTGCTTCAAAAGAATCCATAATTCTTGTCCTCATAAAAGTAGCGTACTTCATGCCATGAAAGAGAATCAGGAAAATGTTGTTGAGATGAACTATGAATAATCCCACAAGAGAAAGGAAGGGTTGCTCTCAAAAATACTCTCAAAGTGTTGCTCTTTTGAATGAACAGCAAAAACACTCAAAAAGTGGTGTTCCGTGTAGGGAACATCAAAGAAAATGCACACCAAAAAACAAAAATACACACAGGAAACGTGAAAATGCAAATGTCGTTCCTTTTGAAAGAGAAGAATCCATGCAAGCAAAAACTCGAACAGCAAAAACTCAAACTGTTGTTCCTTTTGAAAAAGGAACAGCAAAAAACTCAAACTGCTGTTCCTTTTGAAAAAGGAACAGCAAAAACTCAAATTGATGTTCCTTTTGAAAAAGGAACAGAAAAAAACTCAAGCTGCTGTTCCTTTTGAAAAAGGAACAGAAAAAAACTCAAACTGCTGTTCCTTTTGAAAAAGGAACAGCAAAAAACTCAAACTGTTGTTCCTTTTGAAAAAGGAACAGCAAAAAACTCAAACTGTTGTTCCTTTTGAAAAAGGAACAGCAAAAAACTCAAACTGTTGTTCCTTTTGAAAAAGGAACAGCAAAAACTCAAACTGCTATTCCTTTTTCAAAAGGAATAGCAAAAAACTCAAACTGTTGTTCCTTTTGAAAAAGGAACAGCAAAAACTCAAACTGCTGTTCCTTTTGAAAAAGGAACAGCAAAAAACTCAAACTGTTGTTCCTTTTGAAAAAGGAACAGCAAAAAAACTCAAACTGTTGTTCCTTTTGAAAAAGGAACAGCAAAAACACACCAAATGTTGTTCCTTTTGAGAAAGGAACAGCAAAAACACGCACTGTTGTTCCTTTTGAAAAAGGAACAGCAAAAACTCAAACTGTTGTTCCTTTTGAAAAAGGAACAGCAAAAACACACCAAATGCTGTTCCTTTTGAAAAAGGAACAGCAAAAACACACCCAATGTGAAAGTGCAGAAGTGCTATTCCATTTCGAAAAGGAACAGCAAAATGTAAAAGTGCAAAAAGTGTTGTTCCATTTCGAAAAGGAACAACAAAATGTGAAAGTGCAAAAAGTGTTGTTCCATTTCGAAAAGGAACAGCAAAATGTGAAAGTGCAAAAAGTGCTGTTCCATTTCGAAAAGGAACAGCAAAATGTGAAAGTGCAAAAAGTGCTGTTCCATTTCGAAAAGGAACAGCAAAATGTGAAAGTGCAAAAAGTGTTGTTCCATTTCGAAAAGGAACAGCAAAATGAACTGTGAAAAAGGAACAACAAAATGAATGGCTGATAAAAAAAAGTGTTATTCCTTTAGAAAATAAAAAACAAAAATGATGTTCCTTTGAAAAAGGAACAGCAGGAACGACAAAAATGCACACAAATGCTGTCCCTTCAGAAAAGGAACAGCAAAATACACAACCATAAAATGCAAACACGCAAAGAATGAATTAGCTGTTCACTGCAGTGATGCTGAGGATGAGTTGCACTTTGAATGAAGCAACACCTGAAACACAAAATATAAGAGAAATTAGAAAAGAAACAACAAAAAACAGTATGTAAATAAATAAATTGAGTTGCAACAGCTATGATGTTATGTCAAAAAAATGATCTATTTGAAAAATGTTTTGGTAGCAGTGACAAGACATGAATCTTGAAATTGAAATCAATTCTTCATTTGTTCTATTATGAATCCGTTGGGTAATGATTTGGATAAAATTCCTTTGTTTTATAAAAATTTCTTTGAAAAATCACTCGTCCATAAGTTGACCTTCTTTATTTTCCCAGGACCTGCAAAAAACGAGTATCTTCCTGCAATAAAACATTAAATCATGGATAAAGAGAGGTGATCGGGCTCCCCTAATCCAAGAATTATGCAAAAAATAGCAAGTAGTTATTCTGTATAACAAATCCATAGAGAAAATAACAAAGTAAAATTTATTTGTTACCTGCGGGAGAGCAGTGGCCAATCATACTAACCTGCAGTGTTTTAATCACAACTTCTTTGTTTTTCGTCGAAATTGAGTGATTCCAAAGCCAAATGAGAGCTAATTCAAAGGTGTATCTCCGATAGAAACAGGTTTTAAAAATTCAATGATATGATATGTCAATTTTAGTTAGAACAACCTGCATAACATAGTCATTTTCGATTACCCGGCTTAAACCAACAGTTGATATTTCAAGCGTAACCTTTTCGTTTGATGTCGGATTCGAATGATTCAAATTGGAAATGAAAGTAGATTCATTTATTGATCTCCAATAGAAACAGGTTTTGAATACAAGAAGAATTGATAGGTCAAATACTTTAAGAAACAGCTGGAAAGACATAGTTTTAAGGGTGCTGATTTACGATAGACAGTCAGTATTTTGATCATAACTTCCCCATACGATATCGAAAATGAGTGATTCCAATTGAATTGTAAACTAGATTCATAGGGGAATCTACCATAGAAACAGGTTTTAAAAATTCATTCATTTAGGCCTCCAAAAACTGACTGTCCCAACTCTGTTCCTGAGCTGCCCGCTAGACATCCGGTCAATGTTTTGGCTCTAACTTTTTCGTTTCAAATCCAAATTGAGTGATTCAAATTGGATTGGAAAGTAGACATCAAGGGCTACTTAGGATAGAAACAGGTTTTAAAAATATGGTCATTTAGGCCTCCAAAAACTGACTGTCCCAACTCTGTTCCTGAGCTGCCCGCTAGATAACCGGTCAATGTTTTGGTTCTAACTTTTTCGTTTCAGATCCAAATTGAGTGATTCAAATTGGGTTAGAAAGTATACATCAAGGGCTACCTAGGGTAGAAACAGGTTTTAAAAATATTCACTTTTGGTCCCTCAAAACATGACTGTCCCGACAGTTTTTCCAGAAAGTTCATCAAGCCCGCAAGCTAAAAAAAATGAAATTCAAGCATTTTTTCAAATTGGTGATAAAAATGAAAATGAGTGTTTTTAGAACTTATTATTTCCATTATGATTCATCTACATACACAAATTATAAAAAAATTTATCACCGATGTTGATTTGCATAGCTTGTTGCAACAAAAACCCTAGTTTTACAAAAGAACAAAATGCACTTATTTATGTCCTTATTTTGTTTTATTTTATTCACTAACCTACTTTGATTTGAAAAATGAATATGACTACGTGTATGAGTACTTCCAGTGAAGCCATTTTCGAAATAAGGCTTCATGTATACACATACCCCAATTTGAAAAATGGATATTAATGAAAATTAGGGTATAAGAAGGTGGCTTCCCTTGAAAAAATGATATCAAAAATTGTTGAAGCATGGAGTGTTGTTGCAAACAAATGATGGAGTGAAACCAATCTTCAATGTATGCTTTACTTTTTTGATCTTGCATAGCCATCATATCATGAAGTTCTTGAGCTTTTAAAATGGCTTGTTGATGCAACCTACAAGAAACCTCATTTTCTTCCATAGCTTGTACAATTTTTGAATTTGAAACATTCTGAATCTCATTGTAAGTTTTCTCCATTGGTGCATGTGAGATAGAATGGGTGGGAAGGGTGGGTAAATTTTCCAGCTCAACATTGTAAGCATGTTGTACTGGTTTATTATGGTGGGGGTGTGAAATTAGTTGAGCAGGAGCATTTTGATGATGTGGCTGATTGGGTTGTGTGAATGGGCAAGCAAGGTGTTGTGTAAGAGTTGGTGGAGAATATGGAGAATGTGCTTGTGCTACAAGATGAGGGAGAGTAGTCATGCCATCATAAGATGAACCATGCCCAACTTGTAAACAAAATAGGTGGTTATATTGAAATTGACATGGCTGCCCTAACACATTAGCATTCCATAATGGATTATGCAAGTATGACAATGAAGAAAGAGTGTTTTGAACCATACCTATAGGCCTTGTTGCAGCTTTCTTACCTCTTTGATATGCTACTTCCATCCTAGGTAAGGAAGAGTGAATATCTATAAGATGCTCCTTTCGGTCATGAGAACAAAACATTTCATCACAATCTTCATTTTTATGAACCTGCAAAACATCCAATTTTTCATTTAGAGAGCTAATAAAATCAACTTTAAAATGTTCAAACAACACATTGATTTCAGCTCTTATGTCTCCTGTTCTTGTAGCAGATTTGGAAAACAAAGAAAAAACATCTCTAGGATTCTTACCAGCCTTGGAGATTCCTCTTGAATACCTTATGCACAACTCACAAACATCATCATATGATAACTGAAAAACATCACCTTTTCCTATCAGATTTAGGGTTTCTAAACATTCATCCTTGATTCCTTTAAGAAGGAGTGTTTTTAAGATTTCTTTTTCCAAATGCTTATGCTTTGATTTTTGAAGGTTATAATGAAATCGATCTACATAGTCCTCCAAACTTTCATCTTCCCCTTGTATCATACTGAAAATATCTTCATTGGATTTGCAATAGTCTTGGTACTTCTTCAAGAATATGTTCTTCATGTCCTCCCATGTTTGGATGCAATTCCCATCTAGGCTCATGAACCATCGGAGAGCTGCTCCTTTTAGAGTAAGAGGAAACACTTTCAATCTTTGATCATTAGTACAATAATCATATCCTCTACAAAGTATTTCAAACTCAAACAAAAATGTATGTGGATCTTCATTTGCTAAACCATGAAAATTTGGTAAAGATGGGGGAATTATGTGCATTTGTATCACTCCTCCTAGATCTTTGATAGGAAATTCAAAAGTAGAAACGTGAGCCATTTCTTACCATAGTTTAAGATGTTCTTCATGTGTTTCTTCGAGGCTCCTTCTTCAAATGTTCCTGTCAATCGGTTAGTGAAATGGGTGGTGCTTACATCACCACTTGTGTGAGATCATGTGATTCATTTTTTTAAAAATTTCTATCTTTTTCCTAATCATTCACACAAAAATTCAAACATCTATTTCTACCCTAGGTTCTTTAAGGGTCCTGCTGGAAAGCGGACGGTGGAGCAGGGCTTTTACATGCTCCGTACGCAGGTTCTTACCTTCCGTTTTTAAGATCCAACTCTTCCCTAGCAGGCACTCATCAGATTCACACTACTCTTTAGAAATGGCTACACTCTCCCCGGCAACGGCGCCAAAATGTGGGGCGATAAAAAGGTGTCTTGTGAACTCCTAATTACCTCACATTAATTATCAACCCAGGGACGACTTTTTATTTCAAGAGTGTACTCTGTCTGAGGCGGCTATTTACTTAAGAGTAATGTTTTGCAGTATAGAGATTAAAACCCGCAAGTAAATGAATGCTTCAAACAAAATCTAAAGCAAGAAACTGAAATGTTCTAAACTAAATCATTCATTCAAATAACCATCAATCGAGGATATGGTAGCAATAACTCAGTCCTCTAGAAATTGATGAAGGAAAAAGGAATTAGAGTATGGATCATGGATCTGGGAGCATAATAGCGTCTGCTGTGTCTCACGACAGCCTTGATCCTCCTCTCACACCAAACCAATGAAGGCAAGTAAATAAATCAGCAGAAAGTAAAACGGAACAGCGAAACGGAAATGGGATAGCAATAAATGATACAGCCAGAAAGAAACTAAATCTCGCGAGTTCAACACTCTCAATTCTTGGCATCAACTTACATACAAAGAAAGAGCAATCTTTTGTACAAGTAGACAGTTTAATCAAATGGAGCAGCAAATCATCATCCGCATGTACATGATTTACATTAATATAGCAATTTGAAAGTTATTGAATGATGCAGCTATGTTTCTAAACAGAATGATGCTATTCTCAAATCCCACAAATATTCATACCAGCACTCTGTTACAGAAATGGCTGAATAATGATACAATTCGACCCCGTGTGAATTCATTTACATAGTGCAGAGCTCTTACATGGAGAAATCGTTCATTCATTGATCATAATAGAATCATAGCGTATCATATAAAGAATGTATCAGATTGCTTAAACAATAGAAATAAGAAAACCACACATAAATCACCGTATGATACAACAACGGCAAGTGTCCGTTAGAGCCGGGCCCGTAGCTTCCAATGGCACCGCCGTAACTTACTTCAGATGCAGCAACGAAGTGAACACCAATTCCTTTATATTGATTGCATTAACAAAAGTATACAAGAGCAGATCTCACCGAGACTCCATGGTCCCAGTTGTTCTGAAAACTTATAATTACAAAATACAATCGTTCTCCCCCCCCCCGTCTCTGATCTTGGGTTTCATTTAAATAAAGAAGATCAGAGCATAGATAATTACAATCATGATTTCTCTTACAAATTTAGGTTGATTCTAACCCATTGATCAACAAGAACAAGGCGGATTTGGGTTTGCAGCTAAGATTTGGAGGGCGGCCGCAACAGCAAATCTCAGAAAATCGTGCTCAAAGAACCCTGCGTTTCTCCCTGTACAAGCCGAATTTGGGCAAACTGTTCTCTTTGAAGATAATTGGGCCCGTTCTGGACAAACCCCATGTTCCGGATTTTCCAAATTCGTCTTCATTTGCTCAGAATCTTAACCGCAAAACTGTCACTCCTTAAACCAGCGAATTTCTGAGTTGGCTGATTTAAAAATCAAATCTTCAATCTGGAAGTTACTTTGGAGGCTAAAAATGGTAGATAAGGTTACAACCAACTTATTAGAACTATCATTGGTAAAATAATGCATAATAATCAATTTATTAAAAATAAAAGAGAATAAATAATATTCATCCATGAGAGCATAAATCATTTATAAAATGGATTTAAATGATAAATTATAATAAATGACATGATGAAGAATGGTGGAAATGGGTGGAATAAACGTTCACAAGTGACAATAATCATGGCATATTAACGACCCCACAGGTGGCACAACATCTAACAAAGTTGTTGTCGAACTATTGGGTTGATCTGTAGCCTTGTTATTCGACATCTATGGATTCCCATAATCTTTATTCCTTGTTGATATCAAAGTATCGTTTTGTTGTTTCGAAATGGACAACATAAGCACTTGGGATGGGGAAGCATGATCGATAGCAACCAGATTGGTTTCTGGGTTTGGAAATGGATCAGTCAATACCGCCGAGGTGCTTGAAGTCTTAATAACTTCGTGACCTTAGCTCGATGTCGACAATTTTTTGTATAATGGTCCTCATTACGTATGAAGCATGGCTGATTAGGTTTCTTTCGCCTAGTGGGGTTTCCAGAAGATTTCTCAGGAGTCGAATCTTCCTGTTTATTCTTTTTGTTTTTCCCTTTCTTCTTGCCCTCTGGTTGCTTTGGTTCCTTTCCCTTGTCAGATGACATGGCATTAACCTCTGAGGAAAGAATTTTGTCATTTTATTTTTTACTAGAAACTACAGGGGCCTTACCAGATGGAGCCTTTGCGGTTTGCGTACTTGAGGTGTCAATCACGCCATCGCCAGTATGAGTGTCCCTGTTTGATTTAGGAGGGGGAGGAACAGAAAATTCTAGTCTAGGAGCAACAGGAATTTTGTCATAGAGCGTGCCAGACTGAGTATAGATCAAGTATAGATATTGTGCACGAGAAATGACTTTCTCTTCAGTGACAACTCCTCCCTTGGCCACATCTTTTGTAATAGAAGGTAATAACGACTTAATAAACCACTCAGCTATAAGCTAATTAGGAACATATGTCTTTGCCATTCGATGACGACGTCACCACTCATGAATATGATCAAATATGTGAGTGGTTGTTGTCTGTCTAAAATTGGTAAGGAGCTCCATTCCTGTTTCGTACCTTATGGGTAACTGAAAGTGGGTTAAAAAAGTAGTGGCGAGGGTGTTGAAGTTGTCAAATGAAGCTCTACGCAATTCAATGTACCATTTTGTTGCCGGACCAGTTAACGTTCGCTGAAAAAGGTGAAGCCTAATGGAATCAACATTGAGGGTGTTAGATGAACACCACAAATGAAAAGTCATTACGTGATTCGATGGGTCTTCACCCGGATTTCCATTATATTTAGGAATATCAGAGGGAAGTTTATGATGAATCGCTGGCCACCAAGGGGCGTAAGAAATTGGATCATTTGTCAGCCGGTTCAGATCTGGTAATTCTAAAGTTTCTATGAAAGGTAACTGTTGATTCAAGTTTGGCGAAGCATACCCGGGATAAGATGGGATCACCTGAGCAGTAGGTCTTTGCATACCAGCATAATGTATCTGATGATGATAAATTTGATAAGGTTGATGGGCATAACCATTATAATATGATTGTTGGTAACCATTTTGAAAATATGGTTGCCCATTACCTACAAATCTTTGTTGCTCAGGTCCTCAACAAGCTTGCTAGAATTCTGGTTGTTGATATTGTACCAACCATGGTTGTTGGACCATTTGCTGTTGTCCAATACTAGATGTTTGACCAAGATGAGGGGTGATAGTACCCGTTTGATCCTGAGTCTCTCCAGTTAAGGAGTCACTAATCTGAGGTTGCGATTGAGCCATGGAGACAAGAGGCTATTGTATTACGACCTGAGAGACTTGAGGTTGACATACAACAGGCAGCGCTTGTACTTGCGACACAATCACAATAGTAGGTGTAGTGGGAATGTTCGACACGGGTTGATTTGGTTGTACTGAATATACAACTCTTGGTTGTTAAGGCAGTATTGGTATCCAACCATTGGATGCAATTCCATTTTGACCCGAATTTTGTTGTGAACTCTCATATGGTTGTTCTCCCGGAGGGAACAATGAAAAAACATGTTGCCCCCCATATGGCGGCAATCCAGTGTGCAAAGGATAAATTGGTCTTTGGAGACTTGACTGCCCAAATTGATACTAATGTGAAGGATCAATTTGATGAGTCTCAACATAAGATATTCCAAATAAGATTCTGGATGAACAAATAGGAACAGACCATGCTACCGAAACAGTCTCTGGGTGGACTCCATCTAGTGGTTGAGAACTAGTTGCGATAGATGGTATACCAGCGAACATTGTCAGAGTAGCAGCATGAGGTTCCATTGGTGCTGTATCAGATGACACAGTCCTAGATGTTGATGTTTGTTCAGACATATTTAGTCTATCCAAAATATTTCCTAGTGATTCGATAGGAACTTGCAATGAAGGGTGATTAAAAGAACTAAACTCTGTAGTAGAAGGATATAGGTGGATCCCAGTTCCAAAATGCAATGTGGTACTGGATGGAAAATCATCTACAATCTCTTCTATAGCAATCAGTCTAGGTGGAAGAGGTAGACCGTCAGGTCCGTAAAATATTTCTGGAGCCGAAGAAGGTATGGCTTCTACAGAAACAGACACCGGAGGGGTGACACATTCTGAATTCTGGAACTCAACTTCCAGATGTTCAGGTAGGTGAACTTCAGTTTCAAGATCAGCCCTAGATGGAGTTGGTTCAGGGATAGAAGTGTTTACCGTTACACTAGGATTAGTTCTAATGTCTTCTTGTAACTGCAGAACTTCTTCTGTAAAGGCAGATGTACTAGAAATAATCGGAATAACTGGAGTCTCCGATGATGATGAAACACAAGTTTCAAATAGACCAGGAGAATTCGACTCAGTTAAACGAGACCGTTTTTCCAAGAATGGTTTCGTTTCTAGAGTCAAAGATCGTTGACACGCTAGTCTCCGTGAACGACGGGGTTTTTATTGACTTTCTTCCACGATTGTGGATTACTTGATCAACTCAAAAAATAAAGGGAAAAAGTTATTCCGAATTAAATAAATTTTATGACGCTTTGACACAACTTTACTTTTTCAATTTTTAAGAGTTGAGAAAAAGGTAAAGGTGACTCTAGTTGCCTTCGATTTTTAATGAGCCTGAAGTGACAAGTGCTCAGATGGACCTTTTCTTTTAACGAGTCGAAAAGGAATGAAAGTGACTACTCTGGAAATCTAGACAGAGGGATTACCAAATCAATCGCAAAACTGCAATATACACATTGGTGGTAAATTAAAGAGAAATTACCAAGGACTTTACGTATGATAGTAAATCTTCCCAAATGTTGTGTTCAGTGCATTGCAATCGATAGGGCGGCAGACATGGATTCCTAAGGATAAAGGATATAAGCCTATTGTTGTCTCCCAATATATACTCGATGGTACGGGGAGCACAAGTCTGTACTGGCACTTGTCGTATCAAAGAGGAGGAATCACCCAACCTTCAATGAAAACGATAGTTACCAGGTTTTACGATGCCAGAACACGTCTCTAGCCTAGACTTCTATATGTGTTGCATTAGGTTCCAAAGCGTTTTTATGTTCATTGAGGTTTATTTTAGAGTTGATATTTCTTAGAAGTTTGTCTTTCAAGGTTCACCATGTGATGTAGATGTAAAATTCCTAAATATACAATATAAAATGATAAACAGTCATTTGTTTTCTTTTAGCAATGAAAATCCTAGCTACTAAGGAAAGAAAAATACGATTCTTTCAATAGAGAACAGAGAGCACACACTAAATGCACTTTTACTAAATAATTTTCCGCATGCAATCTAAATGAAAATGCACCTGCATGTATTTGTTTTTCCACTTCCTTAATGTGAGAATGACAAAAAGGAAAACTAAGTATAGATCTGGACTATTTTCTTCAAAACAACACTTCAACAATTTCTTTTCAAAATGAAAGGAAGACTAAAACAACACTTTCGATTCTGAATGGAAAACTTCTTTCGAAACTTCAAATATTGACAATTCAAATCAAATACAATGACAAAAGTACAATCAACTATCTAGAAGAGGAAGACTTTACGACACTCTTCTTCTTGACTCAAAATGACAGTTACGACACTTTTGAATCAAAAGACGACAGTTCGATTAAGCTACTCTTGACAAAGGAGGACTGTAAATGATGAAAAATACATAAAAAACATTCACAATTCCTGATCAATGGAGGCTGAATAATGTAAAGGAAGAAGGCTTCAACAATGATATACTGATCATAAGCAGCAAAACTACTGAATAGAGCTGAAAACAAGGAGAAAAAACCAATTTCCTAGGAGGAAAATAGTATCATTCAATCATCGCACCTGTCCTTAAGGGAAACAGGGATGCATCTCACCTGCAACACACAGGAGGTGCGATGCATACAGGCTGCTAGTTACAGATAGTGCAATGGGCCAATGAACAAAATTGAATTTTGTTTGTGCTCAAAATTTGCAGCTAAGTTCAGTTATTTCAGCTAAGTTATGATAGACAGTAAAAACAAAGTATAGGGGTATGATCTTAGGAGGTTATTGAGCTACCACCAGGGCACTTAGGATGCTTGCAAGTCAGATGTTCAGTTCATAAACCAACCCAGAGATTGACTGAAGCAATGTTGATCTACTTTGCACTTGCATAGCAAGAGCAGTTCGAAGGCTAGCTGGCCTAACTTAAGGCTCCATTTGTAGTTCATAAAGCAAACAACAATAAAAAACAAACAAACTAATTGCTCCCAAGTGGAGTCGCCATTTTGTTTCCAGGAAAACTAATGTCTTTTTGATCTGCTAGTCCCACTAAGATGAGTAGCTATCCTAGAAACAAACAATCAAAGTAACTTGTGATTTCCTTTATGTATGATAGATAAGAGAGAAGTAGAGAGCACCAACCTAAATCTTTCACCTGGTTCCTTGCTTGTTTCCTCTCTCCCTTGATAGAGATTGCCGCTCTTTTCTTACTTGTCCTGCTTCAGAGAACACCTGTAGAGGCAAAGCAACAAAACACGATCAAAGCATAGAGATCTATAATACCATAAACAATGCAGAATCAGAAATACATTAACCATACGACTGCATTCACAAATAGCAATATTCACAAATACACAAGTATATGGAGGAAAACTCAAATAACTTTATTGATAATAGAAGAGAGGATTACAACCCAGTTGTCTGATCTAGCATCATCCTCCAATCATGAAACCCCTCTTCACCTCATGAAAAGCAAGATCACCCAACAATACAATGTCTCAAAGAGAAACCAACAACACTTCCTTACAAATTACAAAATTCTAGCCTGTAGATCTCTGAGATGAGGGATCCATATAGAGATGTCTTGCAAGGGGGTGAGTTAGCTCTGGGTTTTTGATTAGTGTCATTCCACTAATTGTTCTTGGTTCCACTTGGAGATTTCTTTGATCTCTTACTCATCCCTGGGCGAATTCAGAGAGGCAAGTGTCATAGGAGAAGTTTCTAGAAGATTCCATGAGCATCCACTTAGCAAACTGTCTCTGCCATTTGTCTCTTCTCGCTCATCGCACCCCACAGAATGATCTTTCAGTATGCATCGCACCTGGCTAGTGTAGTAGCTAGTATGTATCACACCTTGACCATGGAGCAGTCAGTATGGTCCAATTTTGGCTAGTTTTAAGTAGTTTTTCAGGTGGAACTTCTGGGAAATGATGTAATAAGTTGACCATGACCCTTTATGGTATGAAACAATACTTTTATGGGTTAAAGAGCCATTGGTTTATCGACATATATGATTGGGGTTGCAGTGCCCAAATATTTCTATAACACTCATGAAATAAAAGGAACCCTAGACCTACCATTCGATTACATGATACTATACTAAAACCCCGCAACCATCCTTGGAATTATTATAATCAAAATCCTTCAAAACAACCTTGGTACCTTCATATCAAGGGCACCTAATAGGATCGACATGGATTATGCTACAACAATCCTTTCATTGAGAAGAGAAACGTTAGACATGGGTAACTGAATGGGATCTATAATCATCTTTTGGAAATTCAATAGTGGCTCCAACCTCCCATAAGCAATCCCTGCTTGGTCAATTATTTGTCTAGCTCTTTGAATTTTTCCTTTGAGCTGCGTTGACTTGACTTGTGAAAGAAACAATGTGAAAACTAATCCATTTTGTCTTCACAATTTTCCCTACCCAGCATCACAACATAATAAACCAACAATTCCCTCAATACTCAAAGAATTAATTAAGGAATTGTATAAATTTTGTGGTCATTTAGTTATTTACCTACGTATTTTTCTAAAATTCATCTTACTCTAGGCATAATGAAATGTTGCAATGGAAACTTTCCATCACTAAGTAAGAAACCAAAGAAGAAGAAGGTTACTCTTTGTAATCATAGTCCCAAATACAATCATCTAAATAGTACATTTGAAATCCTACTTTTTTGTACATTAACTTTGTCTTAGTTCATACAATATGATTAGTGGATTCCTTCCCGTTGCTTTCATTTCACACCAATAAGTTCACTTAACGTTGCAACTATCAACTGAATTTTTGACTTTGTTGGTGTTGTTAGATCAAATTCTCCTACATCCATCATATGCCAACATTATGGTTACAAAATGTTAGATTGCATCATCTATGCCACCTTATGGAACGTGAAATTCCATGCTCAAGGGGAAGCAATTTCTGACCTTAGCACTTCACAATACACTCGTTCCTTCTAATCAAAGGGGATCATGTCATCAAGTGAAATGGAAGAAATATTGGAACTATCCCCGCTACTTTCCTTCTTATAAACCTATATATTGTCGAAACACATTAGTTCCAACTATTACACCGGAAAAATCCCTCTTGCGGACAAGAGAGATCTCCCTAGATCCTTGACGGAAACTAGAAACAAGCAAGACAATTGAAGTGACTCTTTCCCTAAGTTGAACTTGTTTGACTATAAGAAGTATAGCTAATAGATGAGCATCTTACCTATTTCATGAAATGCTCGGTGAAGATCCCTTGTTGTTATTCGACATAGCTCTTCAATGCTTTATAAGACCTGCAAACATCGACCATAAAAGGATCAAAACTTAAAAGCACATGTGATATAATTATCCAAACAACTTAGCCTAATGATCAAGGAAATTAGCAATTGAATTTTCCTTCATAAACATTTTAAACAATTGTAAACCATTCATTATTCCAATAAAGGAAATCAATGGGAGAAAGTGTTCATTTGTATTAATCAAAGATTAAGAGGAGCTTTACAGCCTTCACCTTGATGTCGTGAGGTACCTCCCAAATTCCTTCAATCTCCTCCTTAGATGATAAGCTTTCCAATCTCAAAACAACAAGTTTGTCTTCTTTGAGTTCTGACCTCCTTAATCCCTCTATCCTCTAGTCATTTTATAGGCGAAGTGGAAGATGATTTCATATTCAAAAGAGGAGGATGAGGCTCCTTCATTGAGGGCTTAGGTTACCATGAGAAAAGGGATGAAGATGCATCATTTAAGGGTTATAGTTTGAATAGTCATCACCTGGAAGCTTTCAATTGGCAAATATTCGACCAACTATGTTTCTAGAATGTACTTTGTATTTTTACTTTCTAGAATGCACCAACACGGGTTTATGGTGGTAGACAGAGCACATCTTTGCATTGTTCTCAGACTTAATTATAGGGAATGCGTAGGAAACACTAGAAAAATCAATGCAGATGGAACTTAACAAGGTTTGACATTTATTTTCCCAAAATTTCTCATCTACTTCAAAATATTTGGGGTTCTTTGACTTGTGGGGGAGCTAGTTCAAACTTGTTCATGGATGGTAAAAAGACTCATAATTTGAACAAGTTTCATGGTGAAAAATTGACATGTAATAGATTTCCCCCTAAAGTGCGAAGTCTATAAAAATAAGTTTAAAATATTGAAGCACTTTATCATTCCAAGGATCAGATCAGAGCGAATGGTCAGAAACCTGCAAGGAACATTCAAGGAATACAATGCAAATATATATCAAAAAATCATCTTTGAGGTAGGAATTCCCATACTCAAAATAAAGCGAACTCAGTCAACAAGCATGGAAATACCAAAATCATATAGATGGTAGACACATCATGGATGCAACCATTTTTCTACATAATCATGAATATAAAATCTCCTCGTAAGCTAGATTGATGAAACTAGATCCATGGTCTTGATCTCTATCTCTCAATCCACTGTACGAATCTAACCATGCGAGTGAATGTTTCTAAGTTGAACGTGACAGAAACCACTTGATTACTGGTCAATGATGTGAACTGTTAACAAGCACGAGAGAAACCACCCATAATGACAATGGTTCTCAAGGTACTTCATCTACAATCTATGAAGTGTGAATAGGTGATATGAAGTCGAACACTCATAGAATCATTCGATTGAAGGCCAGTGATGAGAACCCATCGTCGAAAGAGAGAAACCTTCCATCAAGGCATGCAGCATTCAAGGTATTGAAGATTTCTAAATCAACTTCCTAGATAATGAGCTGAAGTCGATAGGAAGTGACCTGTTGTAGGAAAGGCTATGACACGAAACATAATGTCAAGTTTTGAAAATATTTTGCAACGACTGACTCAAGGATGGCCAACATGATTGAAGGCATAGAATTTTCAAAGGGTTTTGAATATAGGTTGAACTTCTCTTTAACACATAACAACACGACAATGACTTGGAAACATTTTACTTCAGAATGACACTGAAAACCATGAATACTTTCAATGAGGTTTGATTAACTGTAAGACAAATGGGTTTCCCAAACGAGGCAGGAGTGTGACAGAGTGTCATGTTCAAGAGCGACTTGCTACCTTTTAAAACTGATAACGTAAAATGGATAACTTTTCACAATTTCCCCCCACCATTATTGGCAAGTACCACTTTATTTTTTACAAGCTTGAGGAGGATAACATATGCTTAGACTGTAAGCTCACCCTTCAGATGAGTCCATCGAAGTATTTTTAACGAACCTTAAGAAGGAATGGTTCGGTACTATTATGCTTAACAATTCCTATACTATTTAATTTCTTACGAGCCCAGTAAAGGAGTAACTCGATGTCATTTTATTTTAAGAGTTTGAAAAAGACACAAAAAGGAAACTCATTTAGTTCTTTTACCGTAAAAATTTAACGATCCTGGAGAAAGTAAATCTCGACATTTTTCAATTTTAGAGAGTCAAAAGAATAAAATATGTAAACTCCATCAGGTTCTTTTTCGTCATTTTAGTCTCTTAGGTCTAAAAAAGGATAAAGTAATACAAGAGAGAACTCTATTGACCATGTTTGATCAACGTATACCTTTTTCGTAAATAGTCCTAACTTAGTTCGTACAATGGGTAAACTTATAATGAGTGGATTTTTGTTCATTTACTTTTATGATTTCGAACAAGTAAGTACTCGAAAATCTTTTCATTTTGAAAGAGTCTGAAAAGGGCTTAAAAGAATACTCCATGATATTCACTTTTCGTAATTTTTTCAGAGCATGAAATGTGATAAAAGTTTGCTAAAATGTCAAAATGATTCATCTTTGCTCCGTAAACTATCCTTCATATTTAAACTAAATAACTCGTCCTAACTGATAAAAGTGGGAAAGTTAAATTATTTTCACCATTTGCATTTTTACCATTTGAGATCAGAGAGATGAGTTTTTATCACTAGACTTTCAGGACTAATACTGGACTAACCAGTGGATGAAATCACGTGTTGTTTCTTCCAGATAGAAGATCTCTCCTTATCTTTTCATTTGTTTAAAATTTGATTGTAAGCTTTCATTCATTTTTTTTGGGAAAAACTATGTTAAAAAATGTTCCCTTGGCCCTATGCTAGTTCTTTTCTGTCGAGCCTATGCAGGTCGATAAAATTTTCCACATGGAAATTCACGGATTGTGTGGAATTTTACTAGAAAAATCCGCGCAGATGCACCCTGTCCGTAAAACGGTGGTCGTGCAGGCAATGGGTGTTTATTTTTAAACAATTTTTGTGCAAAAAGAAACAAGAAATGAGTTTCTAAAAGGATTCTCATGCATTTAAAATGGTCATTTCAGGTCATTTGATTGCTCAAAATGGAGTGGATGGAAAGAGAGCATGAGGCCAATGATTTGGCAACTTTGGAAGATTTGACCACCATGCAGCCTCTCAGGACTTGTGGCCTCCTGAAATACTGCCTTATTCCTGGGATGAAAGATCAAGTAGATCTGATGACATGGCTGGTAGGGACCTGGAATGTCCAGGAATAGGGTTTTGTGATTGTCATTCATCGTGTTATCATTGGCGTCGATGACATCTATTTCTTGAGTAGGATGTCTCATTAGGGAGCCGTTATTTCACTATTCAGACAAAGGATGAGACGAGATACTACCGATGGGTATCTATGACACTTTTGCAGGGGGGACACCACCCATGGATGGGAGAATTAACATTCAAACCATTGAGCTCTTGCCCCTAGGGCTATAAGTTTCACTATTTTCAAACTATGTGGCAGTGTTTCCCTTCATTTACCCACACGGACATAGATGTAGAAAACTATGGAATGCTAGGAATCGATGGTGTACAACTGGTGCGAGCTAGTGGCGGTGACATTGAAGGGCTTGTTAACAAGGTACAAGAGTGGAAAACTGAATAATTTTGGTTATGGTGCTAGTCTTGTCACTTTTTCCCTAGAGAGGATTCCTATCCTTCAACCACAACAGATTCTGGCAGATTAGGGGGGTTCCAGGTATCGTCGCATGATGAGGTGGGTTGCACTAATGGCATGCCATGGAGGTGATGGACCAGTTGTGAGGTATACTATAAAGTTCTTTGACTGGTTAGGCTAGCAGATTGTTCTGATTGAGGACTTTCTATATGTCGAGATGGATTACAGAGGTGATCTTGATATCCCACTTCCAGCCAAAACTTAGTGGGGTGATCTAGGTGAGAATTTGTTTGCATTCTAACATATTTCCAAATTTTTAAATTTTAATGTGTTTTTTGAATTCAAAGGCTAATTATCCGAAATTCATGTGCATATGTGGGTCCAACTCGACCAGCTAGGCTTAGACGATTTGATAGATGAGGTGAGCAGCCTATAGCAGCTGTGCAAGCGAACCGAGAGGTAGAGGATATCTTGACAGAGTTGGAACACAACCTTGAGAGGTTGAATTTGAACATCCCAAAGACTGGGATTGATGACATTCCTCGCGCCTATCAAATACATGTAGTTACGGTTCCTCGGCCCCTCAAATGTTTGTTGTGTCGAGTTTCTCATGCTATCATTTGTTATCATGAGCATCATCATGCTTAGTTTTTATAGTTTCTAGGACCACATTTTGACTTTTGGTGTGAACATATTCAAAAAATAAAAGGCCACGAGGCCTAATGTCCTCGGATGACATATTTTATAGACACACACTTTTAGACAAACTCTATTTTAATGAAAAACATAGTACTTTTGTCGATTCTTTATCTTGATCAATGTATGAATGAATATTCCTTTTAATTTACAAATGTTGAAAATGTATATTTAACACATGATTTGTCAATGCATCTGTCAATGTGTTTAAATATCCTAGAATGTGTTGATATTCGATATAATCAAATTTCCTTTCCAAAATACGAACTCGTAAAAATACTCTTAACATGGTTGGACTCCTTACTCTATAGACGCCATTTAAATGTAAAACCACGAGCTACAAATCTAACCTAACAATCAAGCACCGGATACTAGACATATTCCATGAATAGAGACTAGATCATCACTAGGTGAATAGATAACCCATAATTTGGAAGATAAATTCCGAGTACTATGACTAGTGCCATCAGCAAAGCCAATGTAAGTATGAGAGAACATCGACATCTGGAAATCAAGTGTAAAAACGAGATAAGTAGGAGAAGCAGTAGAAAATGTCAAAAACATTAACTATCACACATACCTAGAAAAACGGTAAATAATGTACAGATGTTCAACAAAAAATTTATTTATAATATTTCTATAGGTAAAGACCATTTCTAGGCTTTCGCAAAGGAATACAATAGTAATCAACCAGATCATAAGTGCCTTTAGCTAATACATGTTTTATGATGTAAGGGCCATGCCACATGGGTTTGAACCATCCTACACCTAACTTGTCATGAGCTTAATCATAAACCATGACTAGGTCATCTTCTGAATATGAACAAGGATTAATGTTTTGATCAAACTGAGATTTGACACATTTTTTGTGAGCTTCACTAGCTAGTATGACATCACAATGATTTTCATCTAAATCTGCTAAATGTACAAAGTGTTCTTCATCTGTAGAGGTAGCAAGTAATAATTCAATAGCTAGTTCTAGGGATGGGATTTCACATTCAATGGGCAATATTGATTCCACACCATAAACAAGTTGGAAAGGAGTAAATCCGTTCGATGTTTTTGAAGTAGTATGGTAAGCCTACAGTGCTTAAAGGAGCATAGAATGCCAACTTCCTTTATGAATACCAACTATTCGTTTAATCATATTGGTTAAAACGTTATTGACAGCTTCAACCTGACCATTAGCTTGTGGATAAAACGGAGTAGAGCTATCACGGTGAAGGATGAGTTTTACAGATAGTTCAACCATCATAAAGTTACAAAAATGACTACGATGATCTATAACAATAGCTTGTGGGACACCAAATCGAGCAATCACGTGATTAAAAATGAAAATTGTTGCAGTTTCATCGTCGTCTCTATATGTAGGCATCGCCTCAGCTAATTTGGTAAAGTATTCAACTTTAAGGATAATATAACCATTCCCCTTGGCTGAGTGAGGGTTACAAGTGATGAAGTCAATGCCCCATTTGGAAAAAGTCCTGACAGCTATGATAGGGTGAAAAGGAAACGGAGGTGATCGCATTTTGCGATCATATATTTGGAAATTATGGAATTTGCGGACTATAGTAATGAAATCTTTAAACACTAACGACCAAAAATAGCCATCACATAATATATTTTGGGCAGTAGCATACCCAAACATATGACCGCCACATGCTCCTGGAGAGTCAAATATCGTCGGAATATACAATCGATACCATGACGGTAAAGAGTGTCACTAATAATATTGTATTGTTGGGATTGGTATCGAATTCAATGATGATCAATTTTGGATAACTTGGGCCTAAAATTTTATGTTTGGAGATATATAATGATATCTCCATACCATGGATCTAACATACTAATAAGAAAGAGAGATTTGCCAACCAAAGAATCTTCTAATATAGTGTATGTATCATTATGAGGAAAGTCACACAATAGTTCAGTGAAAATGAAAGATTTCTTTGATTTGGATTTCTCAAATTCCAAATCAAACTCTTGTAAGATAACTATCCACTTGGAGCATTTGTGCCCTACCAATGTTTTAGTGAGAATGTAGATCATAGGATTACAATATGAAATGATAGTTGTTTTTATAGACATATATAGTGGTAGAATTGTTGTACAACTTGTACAACTGCCAAGGATAGCTTCTCCACATGTTTGTATTTAATCTCAATTTTAGTGAGACTCCTACTCAAATAGTAAATCACATGTTCGCTGCTAGAATCATCCTATTGGACTAACACCATGCCAATGGTGGCATCAGATGAAACTAAGTTCAGAAATTAATCTCGATGATAATCAGGTGGATGAAGTAATGGAGCATTGGTATTTGTCTGTTTTAATGCAGCAAAAGCTTTACCATCGAGCTCATCTGAGAAAATTGGAATGCCCTTTTTCAACATTTGAGTAAAATCCCAAGTTAGTTCAGCATAATTTTGGATGAATATACGAAAAAAAAATTCTTTCCCTTGGAAACTTTGGAGTTGAGTAAGGCTAGAAGGAGCAGGAAAATTCAGAAATGCCTCTACCTTGAGAGGGTCAACACGAATGCCTTATTTTGAAATGATAAAACCTAGAGGCCAACCTGATTGCACAAAAAAAACACATTTGAGCGGATTCAAGCGAATATTGTAGTGCCTCCACCTAATGAAAATCGTTTTTAAGTGCAATGGGTGATCCTGTCGTTTCATTGAATGAGCCAGTAGGTCATCTAAATAAGGCTGAACAATATGCTTGATATCGTGGAATGCATAAGACATTTCTCACTGAAAAGTCCTGCCAGCGTGTTTAAGGCCAAATGGGAGTTAGAAATAAGACGCATATAAATGAGGTTTTATATTGATCAGCAAGGAGCATGTTTAACTGATTGTAGCCAAAAAATCCATCCATGAAGGAAAAAAATTCATTCCTGGTACACTCATTGACAATTTGGTCAATATACGGAGTTATATAATTGTCCTTAGGACACGATTTATTAATATCTCAGTAATCAACACATACTTGAATAGTTCCTTGTTTTTTATTAACAGGCACAATATTTGATACTCAATTAGTCAAGGGAATGAGGTAGATGAATCCTTCTTTCAACAATTTTTCAACCTCAGTCTTGATAGTGGCAATTTTTCATGGATGTATGGAACCTAATCGTCATCTATTGGGATTATCATCCAGATAAGTTTTTATTTCATGTACAACTATGCTATGGTCAATTCCCGACATTTCTTCGTATGACCAGGTAAATATGTCGCCAAATCCCTGAAATAGGTCTTTGTAAGTTTGAATCTCTTCTAAAGAACAAAAAGCTCCTATATGAATATTTTCAATTATCCTTGATTTCACTGAGATATGAATGGGTATCGTTTCTGATATGTTCCCTAAATTATGTTCAGAACTGGAAGAAAGGGTAGATATTTGACATTGAGGATCACTAAGGGTCTCAGATGAAAACATAGACGAGAAATTGTTCTCAATTTTGTCAAAGGATGGCAAGAAGGTTGAATGATGATGAGTATCATTCCTTAGCATTTTGTCCAAGGTCATAACTTCCATAATCCCTTCAACAATGAAAAAATATGTGTTAATAGGATCAAGCATAGAGATTGGTTCCAAGCGTGAGAAATGAGAATATTCATAAATAATCATATTCATTCTATTGTCTTCAGATGTTGATGAGTTGGAAAATGATTTAATTGCCTCACAGGCTAAATCAAAACGTCTACGAGACATTTCATCACCATATAAGATCATTTCTGATATTGAAGGTACCTTCCACAGATCTCCCGATTCAAAATTACTTGATGTAATCATGTTAACCTGGGCATCATTATGAAGGAAATTGGGTGGACGGAGTGCGAAATTTCTCATCAAAGATGAGTCTTTGAGAAGACCAACACCAACTTCTTCATATGGAGCGGTTGATTTTCCAACAAATGGGATACTACCAGTGGAATTAGGGTCTAAGGTATAGTAGGATAATTGGTCTACTTTCACAATTCTTCCTTTGTGAAGAAGCATAATCATCCTAAAATATGACAAGACTACTTCCTCCATGGGAGAAGTGTAGCTCTGAGCAAGAAAAAGGTTATAGTCAAGTTGAGCATCAACAACCTCAATGTCTATTGCAACTATTTTTCCCTCTAATTCGATTGGAAAATCATTTAAAATTTCATATGGACGAAAAAATATTCCATCAAAGCCTTTCAAAGTCGTGGGAGTTTGATCAATTTTTGGAGAACCCAAATATTTCCAATAGGCATTGGACATAATACATGTCGATGCTCCTTCGTTAATCACTATCCAAAAAACTCATTCATTTTTTACATGAACTGATATTTGAAAAGCCACTCGGTGCGGGAGATGCGGGACATGATTTTTGAGATCGAAAACAATCAAATTGGAGTCATGAGGATCTACTGCTCCTATGGATGATAATAATAATTTCCTTTGTGCTGGACAAATTTGTAGCACTTCAAGGGAAGACATTGTTGAAGGTGACATAGCCAAATATTCGACAATGTTATAGTTCTGACTAGCCCTAGCATGAGGATTGAAGGTTGATTTTCGAAGCATACCCTTAAGAGGTGGATCAATTATCATATCAGGGTTTGGTTTTTCAATATGAAATGGGTCAAAGGAAGGAGGATTAGATGTGGAAGTTTAAAAAATTGGACTGGAGTCATCTCCATCTACAACATGACTATTTGTTGTGTAATCTTTGGATCTCATCGCTACCATAACTTTGGAAGACATCGCCATGATATCTGTTGATGCAGATGAGGAGGATTTGTCATGAGAAACCATTTTATTGTCTTGGGGAGGAAAACCATCCTTCGAAACAGTGGGTGTGGGTGAACTTTTGATGAATTTGGAAACTTTGGCACGATGTGGGCACTCCTTATTGTAATTATCTTCCTCACAAATTAGGAAAGGATATCCAGGTTTCTTCTTTTCATCAGACAAACCATTCTTGTTTGATTTATCCTTAGAATGAGTGTCTTTTTTAGCTTTTCCTTTTCCCTTTTTCTTATTTCTGAATTGCTTACCCTTGCTAGTAGATGACTCTACAGTGTTAATTTCTAAAGTAATTTCAGGAGAAGAATCTTCTTTAGGTGAATCAGATAGAGACGAAATTTGTTTTTTCTTAGAATTTTTCTCTTTGTTCTTATATTTTTGAACCAATCATGCCATCTATAACATGTGATCATGTAAGGGTTGGATTAGTTTGACTAGTTCGGCGTAAATCTGGGATATTTTCATACAAAGTACCATGCCGAGTATAAACAAGATCAAGGCATTGAGCATGAGAAATTAAATTCTCTTCAGTTACAGCACCCCCTTTAGCCACATCTTTAGTTATTATGCATAAAATAGATTTTATGAACCATTCGACCAAAATCTGGTCTACAATGTAAACTTGAACTAGACAATGTCTTCATCTCCATTCGTGGATGTGATCTAAGATATGGGTTGACATTGACTGCTTTAACGAATTTAAAAGTTTGATTCCATTATCATATTGAACGCGCAACTAGAAATGGGTCAAAAAATATGTAGCAAGGGCATTAAATGTGTCAAATGAAGAGTGCGGAAATTTTAGATACCATTTGGCTACCGAACCTGTTAAGGTTTGTTGAAAAAGTCATAATCTAATAGAATCGTCGTTTAATGAGTTGGACATGCACCAAAGATGATAGGTCATAACATGGTTGGATAATTCCTAGACTTACCTATGAACTTAGCAATATCACTGGGCAACTTAGTAGGAATGGCTCGCCAAAATGGTAAATAAAAAATTGGATCATTAGTTAACCGAGAGAGGTAAAGAAAATCTAAAGTTGCAATGAAGGGCAACTAGTGGTTAGGATTCTGAGATTGATACTGATAACCCTAAGGGACGTGTCTTGTACCGAGAGGAGGATATCTAGCATATCTTGGATAGCCTAAGCAGTTGAAATCTGCATACCTCCTAGATATCTAGGATGAGCGAAACCGTATTACAGTTGTATAGGTTTTTGAATGTATGACCTGGGTATGGTTGATTCTGAAACAGAAGACTCTAACCCATTTGACATTAAATGAAATATCCTTGAAAGTGTTTATTTTTCAAAGGTTTACCTTGGAGAAATTGAGTTTGAAAAGGTAGACCTTGAACAAACTAGCTCTGGGGTAGACTTTGGAAAGGTGGCTCTTGAAACAGTACTTGCATATATGGGATGTTAGCCTGTGCCACAAGTATTTGGGGTATTGACAAAATTGTAGGAATTGATTGAACATCAAATACCTGAGGTAAATGCTAGAAAAGGGGTTGCATCATAACTTGTGATATAAGTGGGACAATTACCTGCAATACTCCTAGAATGGGAGTTTGAGGCGAACCTGAACTTGGTTTTTGAATAGTTGTTGGTATAGGATATTGTACCAAGATTTGAGGAATACTCAAGATATGATGTTGAATTGGTTTCTAGGTAGGTGTCAATGGATTAACATGGACATTTGGTTGGACGTGAAAAGGCATACCTTGAAAATGTATTTGTTGTATAGGTTGTCCAATAGGTTGAACACATTGATACAAAGTCACTTGAGAAGCAACTACAATTGATTGTTTATTTAATGAAGGGTTCCAGATTTTATTAAGTCTAGGGTAAGGCATTCCAACAGTGGGTTGAGGCATAACACGGTGCCCAAAATTGGTTTGAGGCATTTGAGTATAATTAAGGTAATTCTCGGTAGGGGGTTTGCCCCCAGCTGTAGGGTAAGATCCACCAAAATGTTGTTCTCCGGGTGGAGGATATGACAGTTGCCCCCCAAGCGAGTAATAACCACCTGTTGGGTTGGTTTGTGGAATACCAACATTACCATAAATCATATTAATAGATTTCTCGGATGTTAAACCTTCATTGGTTGGGTTAATTACACTAGTTGATGTAACAACCTCTGGGGTAAATGTGCATAAAAAAAAACATGATAGGAATAGAAATACACTAAACATATCAACCATCAAAATCCATATATACATTAGTACATTTTCACCTAAAAATCAAGGGAATATTTTTTTTCATTAATAAATGCAATGAACCATCTGGAGATGGGACTACCACATTCCACCCAACCATAGATTGGCTGAGCCAAGTCTCTCTTCAACCAATCACCCTCGTGCCATATTCCAAGCATGAATGTGGGATCTCATAGAACACATCAATCAAAATTCATCCAGGGCTTCCAGAGGCCACCCACCTCAATGAATCAAACAGTGATTCCACCTCATGGTTGGACATCACCAAAAACTATAATCAGATTGGTCTCCATCCGAGCCTTCCAGGGCTTCCAGAGTGTTTGTCCAACCAAGGCTTCTAGAACTAGTAACTCAACCCACAACTTATACAGGGCTTCCAGAGCATTTTTCACACCAAGGCTTCTGAGACTAGTAACTCAACCCGCCAAGGGCTTCCAGAGTGTTGGTCCAACCAGGGCTTCCAAGACTAGTAACTCAACACAAGCTGTTACAGGGCTTCCAGAGCGTTTGTTCAACCAGGGCTTCCAAGACTAGTAACTCAACCCAAGCTATGGAAAAATGAGAACAAACCAAAACAAAGCAATGAAAGTAACATCACAATCACCATGGCTATCCAGGAAATGGCAAGGCTAGGCAATCCACTGTCAATCCTGGCCATCCTCCATGCCAATGATAGATCATAACCAAGAAACCGCATGCATGTGCCATGCATGCCAAAACTAGTGAAGAAATCATGCATGCAACTCGGTACCTGCAAGAAAATATGATGTAGCTACTGATGCCGATGCCTTCTTATGCTTTCCTGATCTTCCTTTTCCTTCTTTCTCCATGAATCAAAGTATGCCACACACTCCAAGAGTGCTCCAAGAAAAATCTAAGTGTCTATGAGTATGATAGAGAGAGAGAATAATGAGAGAGCTCCAAAACTAAACTGACCAAGTCTTGCCCATTGATCCTCATGAGCCTTTTTATTAATGAGGCCTCTATTTTCTTCATTTTCCAATATTTTCCTTCAATTTCCTCCTCACATGCAACTTGTGACCTTTCACCTACTTTTTCTCCTAATTTCCATTATTTTCCTTCATTTGCCTCCTCACATGCAACCTGTGACCTTTCACCTACTTCTTCTCCTAATTTCCATTATTTTCACAAATAAATATACCAAAATACCTTTTTGCCTCTTTAATGCCTTAGCTATTTCCTTTGCCAATTTCCTTAGCCATAAACAACCAAATGAACACCCCCTAGGATGTCCTACCCACCATTCAACTTGGAATACGTGTCCCATCATCCGTGGTATTTATATAATTTTACATGGAATTTTCACCACGGCTGTTATAGAACCCTCCCCCTTGTGGGAACACCATCCTTGGTGTTCAATGACACCTATAACCAACATGACTTATGAAAACAAAAAATACTGCCCATGGAGCTTTATAACATAGCTCATTGCAGTATTTACAATGAAAGACTTGCTCAAAATAAAAACATCATGACAACTTTACAACATACCACATATTGGAGCTTTATAACACATCTCATTACAGTATTTACAATGATCATCCTGCTTAAGAAAACTCATATGACATCATAACATCATGATAACATATCCACATAATAACATAATAACATAACACCCATACCACATAGTGGATCCTTATAACACAGCTCGTTACAGCTTTACATCCATACACGGGTGTACATATAACAACCTCATCAAAATATATATACCAAAACATATACCAAATCATATACCAAACATATATCAATCGTACACTAATCATCATATAGCATTTATCAAAACATCATAAGGCACATATCAAAACATCATATAGCATGTATCAACCAACATAAAGCATATATCTAATCATCATAAAGAATATATCAACCATCATAAAGCATATATCAATCACCACAAAGCATATACTAAACCAACATAAATCAACTACTAAACCATCATAAAGCAATTACCAGTCAACCACCAAACCACCATATCAAGCTGTTAATTCTTGTAGTTGATTTCAACTACCCAATTGGGCATGTTCATGATTCCTGTACCACACACATAGCTTCCATCAGTTTTTAAAATAAATTCACATCATACCTCATTGGTAGTTCATCAATAAGGTACACTTGTAATCCTATTTGCTTCCTATCATAAGAAGTCAAACTAGCATCTTTGATAAAATCAACATGTATAAAAATATCACATTAGGTTAGCTCAAAACACAACCATCATAGATCAAAATCACAAATCACATGTAACCATCATAAACCAGAACCATAGATCACATATAATCATCATATACCATAGTCATAAATCACATGCATAATAAAATTGAAATAAAATGATGATACTTATCCTTTCCTCAATCCTTAGCTTCTACCTTTGTATTTGTTCCATACGTAGTCCATATCAGTTGCTACACTCAACAAACACCCAATGCCTTCTCCTCAACCATGTGCATAGACACATAATATGCATCACACACATACAACCACACGACATACAACACCATGCAATACATGCATCTATACTTGAGATACAACACATACACCTACACCCAATGTACAACATAGTGCATCATCTATACCTGATGTGCAATACTACCCAATACATGTACCTCTGCATACTACAACACAATGAGTACACACGCCACAGTACCACAACTACATGATGCACATACATAATACCGCATGCCCATAACACAACATGGATACCATGCACACAATACCACATGTACACCAATACCATATGTACAACATGTACACAGTGCCACTACTACACCACACCACCTGCACAACGTGTGCACAACATCACATGTACATGGCGCCACCTTCACAACGTGTACACAATGCCACATGTACACTACACCATTGTACAATGTGTACACAATACCACATGTACACAGTACCACACACACATTGTGTACATGACAGCATATGTACATAGCATCACATGCACGACATGTACACAACACTCCATGCTCATAGCACCCTATGTACAACATGTACACGTCACCACATGCTCACAGCACCATTTGTACAATCATGCACACAACACCATATTCACATAGCACCATATGTACAACATGTTATCACTCTGATAATTCTTTTAAAGTAAAAAGAAAGAAAAACCAAAGGTAACCGCAAACCACTTTTGGAGATCACAACCTAGCCTTCCTGATGCTCAGAGAGGGCTCTCTCTTTAAGATTTAACTTTGCTATAGTTAAGATGATTTTAGGCTATTTATGATTGTTCTAGGGGTTTTTTATTTATATTTGAGATTGGGCGGTGGGATCACTTAAACATATGGATAGAATGATGTCTTTTAGACCATTGGGCTATGGAGTCAAACAATGAGGAAGCAGAATTGGATTAACTCACTAAAGGGAATGTTCCAAGGGCAATATAGTAGAGTGTTTTTCCAATATTTGAGATAGAGGGGTGAAAGGGTTTCACTCGGGTGAGAGAGAAATTAAGGGTTCTCATACCCAGATAATGAATGAGGAATGAAGGGTTAATTGGGATCAAAGCGAAATTAAGAATCCTTTAACCTGGATATTCAAGAAATCAATCTAAACCAAGGAGCAATTAAGAATTCCTTAACTTAGGTATCAGTGGAAAACATTTAAATGTATAACTGTTAAGACATAGTGTAATTAAACAAATTTTGAAGTATTATTCCAGTTATAACATTTAGATTCAGAAACACATTAAATATTGTGAATAACTTGAGAAAAATAACAATAACACATGAGAATACTTCTCTGAAGTTTACTAAACACATGAATCCTTGGAAATATCTGATCTTTATTTATCAATCCAACTTGCTGGCTTAGAAAATGATACAATAACCCTCTGGGTCTTATCATCAAAAAGTATGTAGAAATGTCTAGTAGAATCCACCCTACATACTTCGAATTATGAAGTATTTATACATAATTATTTACAAAATATCCCAAATTGGTTTGGGATTTATTTAAGGGAAAAAATATCTAATTTTTAAAAGGTAATGCCACCTTTCTAACTGGTTACTTTCTGGCACTATTATATCTGATTTCTTTTGATATTTAGCTGATTGATCTTTTTGTTGTCATTTGATACTCTTCGACTTATCTTCTTTCACTGATACTCTTTGACTGGGACAGCTGCCCATTTACTTTCACCATTCTGTTTTTACCAAATTGTGCTAATTGTTGAACTTACTTTGAATTAAAGTAAGTCAGTTAAGTGTTCCCATCTCTCTTCAGTTGGTAATTGAATGTCTTTTAACTTTCTGAGGTCTCATTAGCATCTGTGTACTTAGAAAATGTAGGCTTATTTACAAACAAGTGTTTTACCTCAACTTGGAGGTAAAACAAGTTCTCCAAAGCTTGGTAAAGGAATTTACCAGAAGGCATCCCTTGTTTTGCTATGTTGTGGATGGCTGCATTGTTGACTTGATTTTTTGCCACTTCCCTAAGCTTCTTGTTGTAGTCCCCCCATGTCATCAATTTATCGTTAATTACCAAAGGACTTGGTAAACCTTTCTATATCAAAGTGTCAAACTTGAACTTAAATCTATCTATGGAAAATTGCATGGTCTGACACTTGTCTTCTACGTTTTGCATCAAATTCCTTTTAGTAAGGATTCTTCTTACTTCTAGGATTGTCCCTATCATATCATTAGTATTCAATTCATCGAGTTCGTATTTGTTCTTAGAATTCAAAAATTTAATGATTCTGGTTGCCTCTTCTCGAATCCCTTCCAACTCTGTTCTGACTTTTTGAATGGCCTCTATGGCCTCTTTAACCAGGTCAATCTGCTCAAAAATTATTTGAATGGATGACCAAATATCATTGACAGAGTCAATTATATTGGTCCAAAGTTTTTCTTTTGCATATCCCAATGGCTCACCTAGAGTCATTTCTTTCTCTAGTTTCTTTATCCTCTCGGTTAATCCTACTACCTTGTGTTGTTCCTCTTTATTCATAATTTGAGCAAGTTTACAATCTATCTCCAGACTATTTAATTTCTATTCCAGTTTCCTGATTTCAATAGCTTTGAGGGAAATCTCTTCGATTGCTTTAGCCAACTTATTGGCTTCTTCAACTATAGAATCCGCTACGGTCAACCCTATTGTAGAAGTAGACAGTGCTACTGCAGGCAATGCAATGGCCAATGGAGCAGTAGGAGCTAATGTTTCAGCCAATGTAGATGGTACTGCTGTGGTGACTTTTGGGATGATAGTGGCTGTAGCTTCCCGAAGGTTGGCCTTCTTGGTCAACTTTTCCATTTATTTCTCCATTTCTTTTAGCGGGGTGTTCAATTGTAACACCAACTCAGCATTTCCTCATGGAAAGTTTGGATTTCTAACACCTCTGTGCTCTTTGGATGTAATGAAGCAGGGAGTTTTAACTGTTTCTTTAAATATTCTATATCTTCATTTTTCTTTTTGATCAATTGTTCAACTGCCTCAATATATGCAGGATCATGGCCCAATTCTATGACCAAGTCTTCTAACGATTTAATCATATTTTCCTTGGCCTAAGAGGAGGCCTTTTCTAGCTTCATCTGTGCAATTATATTATTTAAGGACTCTTGTAACATTTATGCATCCATGTCCTTACCAGTCAAGGTGGAGTATATCATTTCTCCAGCTTGTTTGTGAAACTCTATTTGGTCCACGGGGTGGATGTCATTTGCCAACACTTCAAATGTGGCCTTCTTATAATTTTCTGCAGATTGGGGTTGTGGCACTATTGGATGCATATATGACATTTGCATCTTTCCTTCCTCAATATCAAATGCAAACATAAGTATGCTCTGGTTAGGAGCTGAATGCTTGAAATACTAAGCATATGTCTCAGCTTTCAATTTTTCAATTCTTAATTTAATCTCCTTGTATCTATATTTGATGCTTCTTTCTTTGTCAGCTGGTCTGACATAGGAAGAAACTTCTACTGACTTCTGTCACTCTAATAGCTCATTGTTAGAAGTTGTGGGTTCATTGATTGCCTCTTTTCCTTTCTAACCTGTTGTGTCTAGCACTGTCTCTGGAATTGGTTCTAACTCTATTTCTAGCTCTGCCCTTTCTGCTTGACCTTGTTCCTCCCGTTTAGAAACAAGATTTAGTTTTCTCCTTTTACTTGGGTCTGCTTGCTCATCCAATGTTTCCATCTGGGAACTAGAAGTATCTTCGTTGTTTTTATGGTTTTTCTCCTTATTCAGAGGTGTTTTCAATGTAGAGGGAGAATCCATCTATTGACCTTGATCTGGACCTGCAGGAACTCACTCAGGTTAATCTGTTGCTCAATATCATATAGAGCTTTTTCAACATCAATAATTATGCTATCTTTATCTAGAAAAGTGTTATCCAACTGTTCATTTGGGTTGGCATATCTTTCAATTTCAAGTACTGAATAATGTGCATAAGGAGCTAGTTTAACCCTGGTTTTCATTTTTCTTATTACACCATGAGGGTCATACTGCCACAAAAAACTCTTGGTAAATCTCAAATCCTGTAACACATTGTCTGCCCCTGGTCCAACTTTTCTGTTATTGCAAATAAAGGGGCCCAGTTCACTTTTGACTCTAAATTCGGCCCTCTTCTTTGCAGCCACGAAGTGGACATCATCTGAGTTGATGATTTTCGTGAAATACTCCAAGGAAAAAATCTCATGGGAAGATACTTTGACAATTTATATGGAGCCAGTTGGCAGCCATAGACTCTAATCTATGTGTGATTCTGGTACAAGTACAAGTCTCTTGTCTTACTGTTTTTAGCGAGTTGAAGTATCCTTTTGATCTAAGGACTAATCTTAGGTTGCACAATCCCTGTCATCATATTCATCACTGGGTGGACAAAGGAATCTATAAATTCCTTATAATCAGAGACAATGGAATATATATGGACAATAGGTGTCCAATAGAGCACATTACCTTTGTTTTCCTCTATTGTCACATTTTATGATATTCATGGGGAATTTATCAGTTTGATAGTACAAAAACAAATAATACAATACTGTAGAGAATTTAAACACTCTTTCAGTGGGCAATCTGATGAGTTGCTCATGCATTTTATCTTCAATTAACTGAGCATTATCAAACTTGATGGCAGGAGGTTTACCGGGTGTGAAAAGTGGCATGAATGCAAAAGTGACTTCATCTACATGTTAATATGTCCTGTACCTAAGGATGGAAGATACAATGGTGATAATATACCTGTTAGTTTGTGAAAATATGGGGGCTATGTATGGAGGAGTAAAACTTGGTATATTCTCTTTTGCAACTATGAAATTCTTGAACACTTGCTTAGCTTTGTCCTCATCAATATAATTGTACAGTTCTAGAAGTCCTCCAATGGACAAAGGATCTAAATTTGGGTTGGGTTAGACTTCTAACATCTGATGATGGATGCTGGAGTGATGGTGAAGAGCAAGTGTTGATTGGTGGCTACCACAACCCTCTGGTTGGGAATGTAGTAGGTCTGACAATAGTGGATAATGTCTGGGAGACTATGGACTTCTGGGAATGAGTAGAGGGGGATATTTGACTCCCCAATGTGAATTTCATCAGCATGGTTTAAAAATCTATCTTTTCTCCAGAAGTGGAGCTTCATACTTTCAGAGGCGGAGAATGCATCTTTAATTTTAAAATCCCTATCACCCAAAGGTGGGTGATCTTGGTCAAGGTGCGGGGTTGAAATAGGCTTAACATTCAGGGAAATGTGGGTAGTCATTATGTGGAAAACAAAGGTAAAAGTCAAAAATTGACTTGGGAGGGTTCAACCAATGGTCTGGGTGCAAATCAATTAATTTAAGGGTAAAAAGCTTATTTAATTCATTCAATGCTAAATTAATTGAACTTTTATATTAAAAAGGGGAAAATTTTGTGTATTTTTGCAGAATACCTGAAATCGGAGGTTGGTGTTGCGAATTTGGTCAAGGTTTTAGGTTGCAGATAACAAGTGTTGGCTCTGGACGAGTGCTAGAGGAAAGATGGCGACTGGTAGTCGATTGGTAGTTATAAATTTCAATCTGAAGATGGTCGAAAAATAGTAAAAATGACGTTTGTGGGGATTTATTGGGTGAGAACTGAGAAAAGTAGGAAAAATGGTCATGAACAGTGACTGGTATTGAGAGGCTAGTTTTCCCTTCTTCGCACCACTTTTGGGGGTAGGGTGGTAAAATTCGAAGGAGATGCAAAATGATGCGATGGTGACATGTTGCTAAATTGGGTCCAGGCAAAACCTCCCATTTCAGGCGCTATCGAGTCGTTAAAGCTCGAAAGTGGAATATGCGTGAAATGGAGTGATAATTGTTAGATGAGATGGTTGTTGATCGGATGGTGGTCATGCTCAAAAGATGGACAGAGGGGATTGGGGGAATGGTTAAGGAGGGGCCCACCTAATCAAATACACTTAAGCCTATTTAATGAAGTTTTAAATCGTAGATTAACTTAAATGATCCATCGGGCGGGTTAGCTAAACTCATCTTATGAGCATGCTTTTTTCATTAATAACTGTTCCTGCACACTTGAAATGCATAGTTAAGCATGATAGTAGTGCTTATGCTCCAAATGACTTGTATTTCTGCAACCTTTCTTTACTTACCCTTTTACCTACCCTAACATTTTTTCTTCACTTTGGTGGGTGCACTTAAGCTAGCAAACCCTTTTCATTCTTTTCTTTTATAAAACAAACTATCTACTTCTAACCATATATCATCCAAGGGATCAAATTAAATTGATGATCTCCTTTTATTTTCTATACCTATCTAATGATTTGCCAAGATTAAACTGTTTGGTCATATTTTATTCTCTAACTATAAACATAAAATTCAAAGCATGAAGTAGTCAAGATTAAGCAGTTTGACTATCATGGGTTGTGGCATGTATGACAAGCTGCACACAACCATTATTTAAGACAGTAAAGTAAAAAGTAGTGGCACTTAGACTTGCAAACTTTCATGATCTATTTTTTGTTTGGGGTTCATATTTTTTCATTTTTTTGTATTTTTTGATGTTTTCTTATTTTTCGTGTCCTTTGATATTTCTTTTAGGACATACCCTCTTTACATTTTTTAATTTTAATATGGAAAAAAATTTCAGAGGGCAAAGGTATGTATAATATTACGAGTTAACCTCAGCCAATTCAAAATTATGAATCCTATCACTATAGGACTCTAAAAGTGGCTCCACATGGGGATGGCACTTTTGGGTGAAATGTCAAGAACTATGAAGATCAGTAGCCTTTGAATTGTGACTATACTTACCTTGTGAACTGTCCTTCTATGATTCCTGCTTTATTGATACTTATGAAAATAAATCCTCCAAATCTCAGGGCCTTCTCTCTGGGCTTCAACTTCAAAGGATTACCATCCAATTTAATCTACACTCTGCAATGTTATGTACAATGATGTAAAGTAAAGTGAACTACTGTGAGTTAGTGGAAAAATCATGCTTTAGCATCCTACCATTAACAGGTCCTCCTGGTAGCTCTAGTCCATCTATGTTTGTCAAGAAAAAGGCATTGTTTCCTCTATAGCCATAAATGACATAAGGCCCCTACCACAAACAATCAAATTTTCCATGCTTTCCTTTGTCTTCTCTCCTTGAATCCCACTTAAGGACTTTGTCTCCTCTATGAAAATCATCCACTTTAGTTATCTTATCATAGACTTTCTTGATATTTTCTTAGATTACCTGTGATATTACATATACTTTTTCTCTGGTATGCTGCAGGTGTATGGTCTAATTTATTCTTCTCTTAATATCATTTGGTTCCACCTATAATTCCTGGAGGATCTTCATGACTGGCACTTCCAAGGATGATGGGAAAACTGTGTTCATCCCATAAATTAGATGATAGGGTGATGTTCCAATGGACTTCTTAGTGGTCAGTCTGTCTACCCATAAGGAATTTACTAACTTATTGTTCCAAGTCTTCTTGTTATCTTCTAGTAATTTTTTAATAATATTGACCAGGATTTTGTTGGATGACTTTGCTAGTCCATTACCTTGAGGGTAATAGTCTATGGAATGGCCAAGGGTGATGTGGTATTTGTTACAGAAATCTATCATTATTTTGGATTTAAAGGTTGCCGCATTATCAGTAATGAGCTTCAGGGGACATTCAAATCTTGACAGGATATTACTCTCTAGGGGGGTGATTATGACAGTGTCTGTGGCTTGCCTAGAAGGTATGGCCTCTATCCATTTGGTAAAATAGTCTGTGGCTATCAGAATCCACTTTTTCTGAGCTGAGGAGGCTGGGTGTATTTCTCCAATGAAGTCTAACCCCCATTGTAATGGCATCTCAGTGGAAATTGGTTTAAGAGGCAAGGGTAAAAGTTTTCTCTTTCCCTCAAAAATCTGGCATTTATGACAGGAGGTCACATGTTTTTTAAAATATGAAAATAGGGTAGGCCAATAGAAACTAGCCCTCAGAATCTTGTCAGAAGTACTCTTCCAGTACAAGTGTCCTCCACAATCCCCTGCATGAAGCTCTTGTAAAAAATATTCAACTTCATCTTTCAATAAACAGGTTAAAAGAATACTAGTATTGTCCTTCCAAAACAATTCATTATCCATAACACAATATCTTGATGACTTCATTTTTAAGAAACTAGCTTTAGTTCTTATCAATCCAGGAGGAGCTTGTAAGTTTAGTAATACAAATGTAATATCTACATTTTTTGGTGAATCAGTAAAAGGTTCACTAATCTGTGGAGTCGCCATCTCCTCCTGATCATCAAGGGCACTAATGAAGTTGATATCAAGGGCCTGACAGTTCAATTCAGCCATGAGTTTGGCTAAAACTTGGCCTTTGATAAGTTTAGTTGGCTTTATCTCTATATCATATTCCAATATTGTGGCAATCCATTTGCCTCTTTTTCCTTCAGGCCCATTTTGAGTCAAATTGTCCTTAACTATAGAGTTTGGATCATAAGAAATAATGTAAGAGTACAAAATGTATACTCTGAAGTCTTTGATAGCCTTAACCAAAGCTAATGCCTGTTTTTCGATGATATTGTATTTGAGTGTGGCATCTCTTAAGGATTTACTAAAGAATGCTATTGGTTGTTCATATCCTTGATTGTTCTTTTGCAGCAAGACTGCTGCAATGGTGTGCTCTGAAGCAAAAGAAAAAATAATGAGATCTTTGTCAAAGTCAGGGATAATCAGGACTGGACTCTTGGTTAAAGCTTCCATAATAGCTTCAAAGGATTGTTTGGCCTCCAATTTCCATTTAATTTTTGAGTCCTTTCTTAGCATGTTATTTAATTCCCTAATTAATTCTGCTAGATTTGAGATGAACCTCCAAAGAAAATTAATCTTACCTAGAAATTATTTTACCCTTTTAATGTTTCAGGAATGGGAAATGGTCAAAATGGCTTCTATTCTGGCAGGGTCTATCGTAATCCCATCTTTAGATATGATGTGTCCTAACAACTTTCCCTCTTCTAGACTGAAAACTGTCTTTTTAGGATTTAAAGAAATCCCAAATTTCCTGCATATGATAAATACTCTTCTCAACTGGTCTAAATGTTCATTGTTGGATTTAGAGAAGACTGTGATGTCATCCGGGTATACTACTAAGAAATCATGGATTTCCTTGGAAAAAGCTATATACATAGCTCTTTGAAATGTGGCACCTGCGTTCACTAATCCAAAGGGGATCTTCAAATACATGAAGGTATCCCAAGGAGTAGTAAACGTAGTTTTGGCTTGGTCCTAAGGTTGGACCAAGATCTGTTTATACCGAGAGAATCCATCTAACAGCGAGAACCTAGATGAGGCTACTACCCTTTGCAATATATGGTCCATTTTTGGTAAGGGGTAGTTGTCTTTTAAAGAGATCTAGTTTAAGTTTCTAAAATCTACACAAAGTCTAATTTCACCTGTCTTTTTCCTAGTTGTATCTAAGTTTGAAATCCAGTTTGAGTATCAAATGGGGGCTATTATTTGGGCATCAAACATTATATTAACCTATTTCTCTATGGATGGCATAAGAACCGGGTATATCCTCCTAAGTTTCTATTTGAAAGGTTTATGATCTTCTTTTAAAGGTATTTTGTGTTGGATTATGCTGGTGTCATAAGATTTTAAGTCTTCATAACTCCAGGAAAATACATCCTGGAACTCCTTAAAAAGATTGATATATTTGACCTTTTCCTCTAGGGCTAAGGCTTTAGATATCTTAATGAGTTTTGGATTATCTTCAGTTCCTATATTACACTCTTCTATGTCATCTCTCAGGGGTTCCATCTTGGGTTTCCTAGCTACATCATTAGAGTCAAACAAATCCAATAAGGGTACTAATCCTTTGGGAAAAAAATTATTTTTCAAATTACGAATCTCATGATCATCATCCATTATTTCATCTATCTCTAAATTTTTTAAACTATCTATTTCTACTCTTTTAAATCTAGTTGGTTTAGCTATATCAAAAATATTTACATCTAAGTTGCTTTTTATATTATTGTCTATTGTACAGTCAGTATCTATCCTATAATTCTGAAATTCACCTTCATTGTTCATGAAATCATAGATCTGAGAGTCCTGGGAGAAGATCTGTCAATACTTGAGGTTGTCTTGTATAACAGGCCTATGTCTGACTTCTACAGTCTACTGGTAGTTTGGTTGAAATGCCAATTTACAAGTACTAGCAAAGGTGGCCAGACTATGGGCCTGCATGTTTTGTTTTATAGGAATGGCAACAAAGTTTGATTCTAAGAGGTCCTTGATCAAGTATAAAACAATATCCCTATCTCTACCAAACCTAGGGTTGTTGACAGAGTATTCACCACTGATCCTTTTAATAATTAGCTCTGAGTCTCCCATGATGGAAACTCTTTTGGCTCCCAATTTCCTAACCAATTGTAACCCTAGAATCAGGGCTTCATATTCAACCATGTTGTTGGTACATTTGAAGTTCAATTTGAAAGCATGTCCCTTAGCATGATTATTCTCCATATTATGGATCCACACTCCTGCCCCAAGCCCTGACCTATTGACAGACACATCAAAGTCTAAATGCCAAAGTGACTCATGGAATATGTTCTCACTGCCAGTTGTTCTGTATTTAAGGACTTTGGCTATGATTTCCTTTTTATCATTTTATGTATTGTATAAGATGAAAGAGTCCATATATGAATGCATGGAGTATATGGGAAAGTTTTGTGACTTTTCCTCACTACTGACCATGTACTTCATCAAGGTCTCCCTATATAATTTTCTTGGTTGGCCAAAAACATATATGGTGGCATAAGACATATCCAACTACAAATATCCCTATAGTTTTTCTCCCCATGAGCGAGATAGTAGCATTCCATATTTTGGTGGGATGTCTACAACTACAATGTCAATTAGAATGCTCTTTGCAGGGCACTGGACAAGATTCACACATAAGTCTTTGATTAGACCAAGGCATTTAACTTGGTAATCTCTAGGTTCAGTCTTTCCATTATTTCCTTTGGCATCAGATTGTGGAATGGCCCTGAGTCCAACATAGCATTATGAAATTTTTTATCATGAATATTTAGGCTGATGTAAAAAGGAGGAACTCCCCCTTGCTGATGAATACCATTGGCCTTAGGGCCAAACAACAATTCAGGTTGATCATCATTCAAATTAACAGAATCCACTCCCTCTCCTATGTTCAATGTCTCAGTTATCTATGACCTATAAGATTGATTCCTTACCATTTCGGTCAAAGGAACTGATAACTTTAATTTAGATATTTCATTTTTAATGTTGAAAGGGAGTTAGGGTTTGTTTGTTTGATTCAGATCTTCCTTAATGTGTGCAATTTGAGTGTCCTTATTCTGTTTCTTAGTGGTAGGCATTTCAGTTTGTGTTTCTATTGTTTTTCCTTGATTTCTTTTATTTTTATTATTTTTAGTAATTTTCTTTGTTTGGGTTTCAGTGGAGGTTATATCTATAATATTTGGGGTTGAAGTCTTCGATGTTCCCCTAGGGAGAATTTGCACTACTTTTTTAACTGTAGCTTCTTTTATTATCTTAGTCTGTGTTTGGATGGATCTTTTAATGGGAGTCTCATTATTCTTCTTACTTCTCAATCTATATTGTTTATGTACCTCATATATAGCCGACTCATAGGTTGAGTATGGAGCATGATTGTTTAGAGGTCTTTGTTTCAGCCGGATGTATACCCCAGGAAGTTTGTACACCCGTCCACGCGGGGGGTGCCGGGGGGACTTGTCCCCCCTGCAGGGGTTTTGTGGTGGGGGGGGGGGGGGGGGGGGGGGGGGGCGATCCCCCCCTAGCTGGGGGGTTTGGGGGCCAGCGGTCCCTCGGCGGGGGTTTGTGGGGCAGCGCCCCCGAAGCTAAAAACATATGTAAAATTGCCTTGTAAAAGTATAGTAATTTCTAGTCAATCTGGGTCGTTGATTAGACGGATGATCTGACGATATAACTTATGTTTAGTTTAGGGTTTTTGCCCTAGAAGGTAACCCTCTCTTTGTTTGAGGGCATTGTATTTGAGGTTGTGTAATAGATGTGTATTCTTTGAGTGAGAAGTAGAGAGGTGAGATTGTGAGAGCAAACAGAGGATACTACAACGGATCTGTTGTAGGTTGTTTCTCTTCATTTTGCTGGATAATAGAAAGGAAGGACTGGCTGTTCAGGGTGTACATAGCCCAAATCAGGTGAACCACCTATATCTGTGTCTCTCTTGTTTTATGCATTTTCTTTGTTTATATTTCTGCAATATTTTATGCGTTCCATTGCTCCATAATATATAATTTTCTAACAACTGGTATCAGAGTCGAAGGTCTATTTGGCTGATAAACTGGCAGGAAAGAAAGGTTCCTCGTTCGAGTGGGAGCAATGGCAGAAGATGGTAAGTTTAGGGTAGAGAAATTTAATGGCCAAAACTTCTCGTTGTGGAAGATGCAGATGGAAGATTATCTATATAAAAAAGATCTATACCTTCCATTGGGCCGAAAAACAAAGATGTCGATGGGTATGACAAATGAAGAATGGAACCTTCTCGATAGAAAGGCACTTGGAACAGTACGGTTATGCCTCGCAACGTCGGTCGCCTTCAACATTTCAAAGGAAACAATGACAAAGGGTTTGACTAAGGCGTTGGAGAAACTATATGAAAAACCCTCAGCCTCAAACAAGGTATTTCTTATGAAATGATTATTTATTTGAAGATGTCGGAAGGTGGATCTGTTGCAGACCATTTAAATGATTTTAATACTATTACAATTCAGTTATGTTCTGTACGGGTAAACTTTGATGATGAAATTAGAGCTCTGTTATTCTTGTGCTCATTACCAAAAAGTTGGAATGGTTTAGTAATGGCCATTAGTAACTCTGTTTCTGGATCTAGTACTTTAAAGTTTGATGATGTTGTCGATGTTATCCTTAGCGAGGAAATGTGACGAAAAAGCTCCGGTGAGACATCGGGTAATGCTTTGAGTGCAGAGTCTAGGGGAAGAAAAATGGAAAGGGGAAAGAGCTCAGGATATCGTAGTAAATCAAGGAAAGGCAGATCCAAGTCCAGATCGGGGATAGTGTGCTGGAAATGCGGAAAGAAAGGACACCTAAAGAAAGATTGTAGATCTCAGAAAGGAAAAGAAGGAGATGCAAAGCAAGAAAACAATCATGAAGCAAATGTGACAGGTGAGGTGTTACAAGATGCTTTGATTCTTTCTTTCGAAAATATTACTGATTCTTGGGTGGTAGATTTAGGGGCCTCATTCCATGCCACACCTGATAAGAAATACTTTCATGACTATGTTCAAGGAGATTTTGGACAAGTTCGTTTAGGTGATGATAAACCCTATAAAATTGTTGGAATGGGTAAGGTTCTTGTAAAATAGTAGAATGGAAACCAATGGCTACTAAAGGAGGTAAGGCATGTTCCAGATCTAAAGAAAAATCTGATTTCAACAGGGTAGTTAGGCGGTGAAGGTTGTGTGACAACTTTCACAGATAAAGCTTGGAAAGTCACCAAAGGAGCCTTGGTAATAGTAAAAGGTGAAAAGGTTGGTACATTGTATTTATGCAATGGTATTTCTAACTCTGTTAATGCTTTAACTTCCAAAGGAGAAGATGCAGCATTATGGCATCATAGGCTCAAACATGAGTGAAAAGGGGATGAAGATTCTTCACTCAAGGAATTTGTTGCCGGGTTTGAAGAATGTTGATTTGGACTTCTGTGAGAATTGCACTTATGGAAAACAGAAAAGATTCAGACTTATCAGAGTTGGGAAAGAAAAGAAGAGCGAAAAATTAGAGCTTGTGCATACAAATGCATGGGGACCTGCTCAGGTATCATCTCTCGGTGACTCTCATTATTATGTTACTTTTATTGATGATGCAACTAGAAAAACTTGGATTTATTGTATTAAGAATAAATCTAATGTATTTGATACTTTCAAGAAATGGAAAGTTTTGGTTGAGATTGAGACAGGAAATAAATTGAAGTGTCTTATATTAGACAATGGAGGTGAACATTGCAACAAAGAGTTTGATAGGTACTGTTCAAAGCATGGAATTCGCAGAGAGAAGACAGTTCCAAGAACATCACAAGAAAATGGTGTGTCAGAAAGGATGAACAGAACAATCATGGAGCGTGCAAGGTGCATGAGATTGCATGCAGGATTGCCTTTACAGTTTTGGGCAGATGTTGTAGATACCGTTGTTTATCTAATAAACAGAGGGCCTTCAAGTTCCTTGGATGGTGGTGTTCCAGAGGAAGCATGGACAGGTAAAAAGGTAAACTAATCTTTTTTAAAGCCTTTTGGTTGTGAGGCCTTTGTCCATATTGATAAAGAAAATAGAACAAAGCTTGAGGCAAAGTCAAAGAAATATACCTTTATTGGATATGGTGTTAATGATTTTGGTTATCGCTTACATGATTATGAAAATCACAAAATCATTAGGAGTAGAGATGTAATATTCAATGAAAAGGTCTTGTATAAGAATTAGTTGCAGGAAAAGAAACAGGAAAAAGAAAACAAGGAATACGTAGTTCTTGATGAAATCATTGAAAAAGTAAAGGTGCCTGAAAATAATAATAATCAACAACCACAACAACATCAACCACCACAACAGCAACAGGCACCCCAAACACCTGAAAGTGGTGTTAGAAGATCTACCAGGATAAGTAGACCCCCTGAACGATACTCTCCTTCATTGTATTATTTATTGTTCACTGATTCTAGTGAACCTGAATGTTATAAAGAAGCAATGCAGGTTGAAAGTAGGAAGAAGTGGGAGGTAGCCATGGAAGAGGAGATGGACTCCTTAATACATAACCAGACTTTGGACTTAGTCAGGTTGCCTGTAGAAAAAACTACATTGAAGAATAAATGGGTTTACAGGCTAAAGGAAGATGGAGAAAAACAGAGGTACAAAGCTAGACTTGTGGTGAAGGGGTTTGCATAGAAGAAAGGTATTGATTTTGATGAAATATTTTCTCCTGTTTTTAAAATGACTTCAATCAGAACTATTTTAATTCTAGTAGCAGTTGAAGATTTGCATCTTGAGCAGTTAGATGTAAAGACAACCTTTCTCCATGGGGATTTGGAGGAAGAGATATATATGTAGCAGCCACAAGGATATGAAGTGAAAGGGAAGGAGAAACTAGTGTGTAGGTTGAAGAAGAGCTTGTATGGCTTAAAACAGGCTCCAAGGCAGTGATATCTAAAATTTGACAAGTTTATGTTTGAACAAGGTTATACTAGATGTAACTCTAATCATTGTGTTTATTTGAAAAAACAAAATGATGGCAGCTATATTATATTGTTATTGTATGTAGATGAGATGCTTGTTGCAGGGTCTAACATGCAGAAAATAAATGTGCTCAAAAGAAAATTGGCAAATTCATTTGCAATGAAGGATTTGGGAGCTTCAAAACAAATCCTTGGTATGAGAATAACTAGAGACAGGAAAAATCGTAAATTAACATTGTCTCAGAATGAGTACATACAAAAGGTGTTGAAAAGATTTAATATGCACAATGCAAAACCACTTAGTACACCTTTTGCTAGCCATTTCAAACTTAGTAAGGAAATGTGCCCAAAGACCCACGAAGACATGGATTATATGTCTAAAATTCCATATGCATCAGTAGTTGGAAGCTTAGTGTATGCAGTGGTCTGCACAAGGCCTGATATTGCACATGCAGTGGGAGTTGTAAGTAGGTACATGAACAATCCAGGAAAGGAACATTAGATGGTAGTGAAATGGATTCTCATATGTTTGAAAGGTACCACAAATCAAGCATTATACTTTGGTGGTTCAAACATTTATCTACAGGGATATGTTGATGCAGATATGGCAGGTGATAGAGATAACAGGAGGAGCACTACAGGATATGTATTTACTGTTGGCGGAACAGCTGTCAGTTGGGTTTCAAAAATCCAAAGTGTTTTTGCACTTTCAACAACAGAAGTAGAGTATGCTGCTGCTACAGAGGCTAGTAAAGAAATGATTTGGTTACAAAGGTTTATGGGTGAATTGGGTAAGCAGCATGATATGGGCACATTATACAGTGATAACCAAAGTGCCATTCATCTTGCAAAGAACTCAGCATTTCATTCTAGGGCTAAACACATACAGCTCAAGTATCATTTCATACGATCAGTGTTGGAAGATGGAGAGTTGAAGCTGGAAAAGATACACACTAGCCAGAATTTTGTAGATATGCTAACAACAGTTGTAACCAGGGAGAAACTGAGAATATGCTCAGTTTGAATTGGTCTTCAAGGATGACGATGAAGATGAGAAACGACCAGGTCCAAAGAGGAGTCATTGTCCAGCAAATGAAGCAATGGTGGAGTTGCTACAATCATTCTCCAAGTGGGAGATTGTTGAGTATGGAGCATGATTGTTTAGAGGTCTTTGTTTCAACCGGATGTATACCCAAGAAGTTTGTACACCCCTCCACGTGAGGGGGTGCGAGGGGGACTTGTCCCCCCTGCGAGGGTTCTGGGGCGGGTCGATCCCCCTCGGCTAGGGGGTCCGGGGGCTAGCAGTCACCTAGAGGGGGTTTCGGGGGTAGCGCCCCTGAAGCTAAAAACAAATGTAAAATTTCCTTGTAAAAGTATAGTAATTTCTAGTCAATCTAAGCCGTTCATTCGATGGATGAATTGACGGTAGAACTTATGTTTAGTTTAGGGTTTTTTGCCCTAGAAGGCAACCCCTCTCTTTGTATGAGGGCATTGTATTTTAGGTTGTGTAATAGATGTGTATTCTCCAAGTGAGAAGCAGAGAGGTGAGACTGTGAGAGAAAACAGAGGATATTACAGTGGATCTGCTGTAGGTTGTGTCTCTTCATTTTGCTGGATAATTGAAAGGAAGGACTGGTTGTTCGGGGTGGACGTAGCCCAAACCGAGTGAACCACATATATATGTGTCTCTCTTGTTTTATGCATTTTCCGTGTTTATATTTCTGCAATATTTTATGTGTTCCATTGCTCCATAATATATAATTTTCTAACATCATATCCATGTTTAAAATCAAAAGATTCACCAGATTCTAATTGCAAGTCCTGAAGCATATACAACTCCTATTCATCTTGAGTAATAAAAATAGTGTCAGATATCATTTTTGGGATTCAAATGCGTTTTTTTTTTTTTCCTCTATGGTTTCCAGTAAGTTACTCTGGGTATCATCCTTTGCTTCTTAGTTTTGTGAACCTCAACATAGTTTTCTTAGAAGGGGGGCCTAATCTATTGGTTTGTTGTAGCATTTTTTGTAGCATTGGGGTTTTTCCTAAAATTTGGGTTTCTTATTGGGGGTTGTTGTTGTTGATTCTCCCATTGATTTTTCCTCTCCATTTTCTCTAACCTATCGATGATTCTTTCTAAACTCTTAGCTAAAACATCTACTTTTCCTTCTAAAGATGAAGCATCCTATATAAATACAAATTTCTTTTCATTCCTCATTCATGCTTTCTTAGCTAACAGGTTGGCCTCTACACTAACAACATTTCTCTGCATTTGTTCAAGTGTTTCAGGGTTTCTTTCCCTTAGCTGGTATGACATGTCAACATCAAAACCATCAGGGAACTTAATTAATGCTTGGTCAAGTGGAGGCTTAATGTTGGCTAGAATTGCATGATAGATATTATTAAACCTAGTGTAATAGTCCTGGACTGACTCATTAGGAGCTCTTCTAATATTGTCATATTCAAAAAGTATTTGCAATGGGTTTTTCTTCTCTCCCATCTATCAATGAATAACCTTTGAAAATTAGATAAGTCTGCAATATGGTTTGCAGGAAAGGCTTTGAACCATTTCTTGACATCCCCTGTTAAAGTTTGGGCAAACAATCTCATTTGGACATCTGCTTCATCTATTTCATGTAATTCAAAAAAGTCAAACATCTTATTTACATGTTGCTCGATAGTGTAATGACCAATAGCATCAAATAGGAAAATCTTACTCTGATAATTCACAGGCATGGGACGGAATTGAGCAGGTAAAACAAGAGGAGCATATCGATTTTCGATTGCTATAATTCTGGTTTGACTAGGGGCTAAAGTTGTTGTGGTTGAAGAAGAGCTTGAAACTGATGGAGGTAAACTAGATGATGATGAAATTATTGATTAATAAGTGGTTTAGGTGATTGGATTGTGGTAGATACAATTGGTGAAATTGTGGTAAAGGAAGGTGTATTTACAGTGAGTGAAGACTGTACAGAAATTTGAGAGGCAACAATAGTAAGGGAAACTAGCTCAACAGATTGTTGAAGGTAAGCACTATCTATATTGCTAATAAACATAGAGGTCAAGGCTTCTAACTTGTCAAAAGAATCCAAGAAAAACTTATCTAAATATGGATGGATAACACTTTTTGATTTGATTAGTTGAGTAAAATCAAGGTCTAAAACTGTTTCATGGATATCATTCTCAGATTTGGTTCTAAATATTGAGAGGTCAAATGACAACTCAAAAGGGATTTCCTCTAAAGATTACAACCTAGGGAGTGAATTGGCTCTATCTAGCTGGCTAATACTTCCCTGAGTTTCTTCAGTTTTTGGTTTCCTTAGAATTCTCTCTAGGTCATCCACTATAGTTGCAGGGTTTGGATCTGGGTTCACCCTAGTATAGTGAATCTTCTTAGGAGCCATAATTTTAAGTTTTTTAAACTATTTTTATGAATTTTTTTGAAAATCTACTTCGAGTAGTGACCTTAAGGTGCTCAAGATTTAATTTAAGGTTTCCTTAAAGTTTTATGACACTCAGGATTGAGGTTCCCCAGTATGGCCACCAGAAATGTTATCACTCTGATAATTCTTTCGACGTAAAAAGAAAGAAAAACCAAAGTTAACCACAAACAGTTTTTGGAGATTATGACCTAACCTCCCTGATGCTCAGAGCGGGCTCTCTCTTTAATATTTAACTTTGTTTTAGTTAAGATGATTTTAGGCTAGTTATTATTTTTCTAGGGGTTTTTGATTTGTATTTGAGATTGGGTGGTGGGATCACTTAAACATATGGATAGAATTATGTCTTTTAGACCATTGGGCTATGGTGTCAAACAATGAGGAAGCAAAACTCGATTAAATCACTAAAGGGAATGTTCCAAGGGAAAGATAGCAGAGTTTTTTCCAGATATTTGACACAGAGGGGTGAAAGGGTTTCACTTAGGGTGAGAGAGAAATTAAGGGTTCTCAGACCCGGATAATGAATGAGGAATGAAGGGGTAATTCGGATTAAAGGGAAATTAAGAATCCTTTAACCTAGATATTCAAGAAATCAATCTAAAACAAGGAGAAATTAACAATTCCTTAACTTAGATATCAGCAAAAAACATTTAAATGTATAACTGTTAAGTCAAAGTGTAATTAAACATATTTTGAAGTATTATTCCAATTATAACATTTAGATTCAAAAACACATTAAACATTGTGAATAACTTAAAAAAAATAACAATAACACATGAGAATACGTCTCTGAAGTTCGCTCAACACATGAATCCTTGGAAATATCTAATATATATTTATCAATCCAGCTTGTTGGTTGAGCAAATGATACAATAACCCTCTGGGTCTTCTGATAAAAAATTCTATAGAAATGTCTAGTAGAATCCACCCTACATACTTCGAATTATGAAGTATTTATACATAATTATTTAAAAAATATCCCAAACTCATTTGGGATTTATTTTAGGGAAAAAATATCTAATTTTAAAAAGGTAATGCCACCTTTCTAACTGATTTCTTTCTGGCACTATTATATCTGATTTCTTTTGATATTTAGCTTATTGATCTTTTAGCTATCATTTGATACTCTTCGACTTATCTTCTTTCACTGATATGCTTTGACTCTGATACTCTTTGACTGAGATAGCTTCCCATTTACTTTCACCATTTTGTTTTTACCAAACTGTGTTAATTGTTGGACTTACTTTGAATTAAAGTAATTCAGTTAAGTGTTCCCATCTCTCTTCAGTCGGTAACTAAATGTTTTTTAACTTTCTAAAGATCTCATCAGCCTCTGTGTACTTAGCAAATGTAGTCTTATTTACAAACAGGTGTTTTACCTCATGTTGGAGGTAGAACAAGTTATCCAAAGCTTGGTAAAGGACTTTACTAAAAGGCATCCCTTGTTTTGTTGTGTCGTGGATGGCTGCATTGTTAACTGGATTTTTGGCCACTTCCCTGAGCTTCTTGTCCTAGTCCTCCACTGTCATCAATTTATCGTTAAATTCCAAAGGACTTGGTAAACCTTTCTGTATCAAAGTTTCAAACTTGAACTTAAATATATCTATGGAAAGTTGCATGGTCTGACACTTGTCTTCTAAGTTATGCATCAAATTCCTTTAAGCAAGGACTCTTCTTACTTCTAGGATTGTCCCTGTCCTATCATTAATATTCAATTCTTCCAGTTTGTATTTGTTCTTAGAATTCAAAATGTTAATGATTCTGGTTGCCTCTTCTGGGAGCCCTTCCAACTTTGTTTTGACTTTTTGGATGGCCTCCGTGGCCTCTTTAACAAGGTCAATCTGCTAAAAAATTATTTGAATGGATGGCCAGATATCATTGACAGAGTCAATGATATTGGTCCAAAGTTTTTCTTTTGCCTCTCCCAATGGCTCACCTAGAGTCATTTATTTCTCTAGATTCTTTATCCTCTCGGTTAGTCTTGCTACCTTGTGTTGTTCCACTTTATTCATAATTTGAGCAAGTTTACAGTCTGTCTCTAGAATGTTTACTTTGTCTTCTAGTTTCCTGATTTCAATAGCTTTGAGGGACATCTCTTCCATTTCTTTAGCCAACTTATTGGCTTCTTCACCTCTAGAATCCACTACGGTTGGCCCTGTTGCTGAAGTAGATGGTGTTGTTGCGGGCAATGCAATGGCCAATGGAGCTATAGGAGCTAATGTTCAGCCAATGTAGATGGTATTGTTGTGGTTATTGTTGGGATGAGAGTGGCTGCAGCTTTCTGAAGGCTAGCCTTCTTGTTCAACTTGTCCATTTCTTTCTCCATTTCTTTCAACTGGGTGTTCAATTGTAACACCAATTCAAGCATTTCCTCATGGACAATTTGGCTTTCTAACGCCTATGTGGTTTGTGGGTGTAATTAAGTGAGAAGTTTACATTGTTTCTTCAAAGTTCTTATATCTTCATTTTTCTTTTTGATCAATTGTTCAACTGCTTTAATATCTACAGGATCATGGCCCAATTCTATGACCAAGTATTCTGAGGATTTAATCTTGTTGTCCTTGGCCTGAGAGGAGGCCTTTTCTAGCTTCATATGTGCAATTATATTATTTAAGGACTCTTGTAACCTGTATGCATCCATGGCCTTACCAGTCAAGGTGGAGTATATCATTTCTCCAGCTTGTTTGTGAAACTCCATTTGGTCCATGGGATGGATGTCCTTTACCAACACTTCAAATGTGGCCTTGTTATAATCTGCTGTAGATTTGGGTTGTGGCACTGTTGGATTTAGATACGACATTTGCATATTTCCTTCCTCAATATCAAATGCAGACATTATTCTTCTCTGGTTAGGAGTTAAATTCTTGAGATACTGAGCATATGTCTCAGCTTTCAATTTTTCATTTCTTAATTTAGTCTAATTATATCTATCTTTTATGGTTCTTTATTTGTCAGTGAGTCTGACATAGGAAGAAGCTTTTGCTAACTTCTGTCTCTCTAACAGCTAAGTGTTAGAAGTTGTGGGTTTATTGATTGCCTCTTTTCGTTTTTGACCTATTGTGTTTGGCACTATCTCTGGCATTGGTTCTAACTCTGTTTCTAGCTCTACCCTTTCTGCTTCACTTTGTTCCTCCTGTTCAGAAACAAGATTCAATTTTCTCCTTTTCCTTGGGTTTGCTTGCTCATCCACTATTTCCATCTGGTAATTAGAAGTCTCTTTTTTGGTTTTAGGGGTTTTCTCCTTATTTAGAGGTGTTTTCAATGTAGAGGGAGCATCCATATTTTTACCTTGATATGGGACTTGTAGGAACTCACTCAGGTCAATATGTTGCTCAATATCATATAGAGCATTTTCAACATCAATAATTGTGCTATCTTTATCTACCAAAGTGTTTTCCAACCATTCAGTTTGGTTGGCATATCTTTCAATTTCAGGTACTGAATAATGTGCATAAGGATTTAGTTTAACCCTGGTTTTCATTTTTCTTATTACTCCATGAGGGTCATATTGCCACATAAAACTCTTGGTAAGTTTCAACTCATGTAGCATGTTGTCTGCCTCTGGTTCAAATTCTCTGTTACTGCAAATAAAGGGGCCCTGTTCACGTTTTACTCTAAATTGGGCCTTCTTCTTTGTAGCCACGAAGTGGACATCATCTGAGTTGATGATTTTCCTGAAATACTCAAGGAGAAAATTCTCAAGGGAAGATACATTGGAAATTTATATGGAGCCAGTTGGCAGCCATAGAGTCTGATCTCTGTGTGATTCTGGTACAAGTACCAATCTCCTATCTTATTGTTTTTCCCCAGTTGAACTACCTTTTTTGATCTGAGGACTAATCCTAGGTTGCATACTCCCTGTTAGCATATTCATCACTAGGTGAACAAAGGAATATATAAAGTCCTTATAATCAGAGACAGTGGAATATTTCTGGACGATAGGTATCCAATAGAGAACATACCTCTCTTTTCCTCTACTGTCACATTTTATGATCTTCATGGGGAATTTATCAGTTTAGTAGTACAAAAACAAATAATACAATACTGCAGAGAATTTAAACATTGTTTTGGTGGACAATTTGATGAGTTGTTCATGCATTTTATTTGCAATGAACTGAGCATAATCAAATTTGATGGTAGGAGGTTTACCAGGGGTAAAAAGGGGCAGGAATGAAAAAATGACTTCATCTACATGTTCATCTATCTTTTATCCAAGGATGGAAGTTACCATGGATATAATATGCCTGGCAGTTTGTGAAAATATGGAGGCTATGTATGGAGGAGTAAAACTTTTGGTATGCTCTTTGAAACTATGAAATTCTTGAACACATTCTTAGCTTTGTCCTCATCAATAGAATTTTACAGTTCTAGAAGTCCTCCAATGGACAAAGGAGCTAAATTTGGGCTGGGATGCACCTGTAACATCTGATTGATGGATTATGGAGTGATAGTGAAGAGCAGGTGTTGATTGGGGGCTACCACAACCCTCTAGCTAGGAATGTACCAGGTATGAAAATAGTGGATAATGTCTGGGAGACTATCGACTTTTGGGAATGAGTAGAGGGGGAGATTTGACTCTGAGAGGTGAATGTTGCCAGCATGGTTTAAAAATCTATCTTTGCTCCAGAAGTGGAGCTTCATTCTTTCAGAGGCGGAGGATGTATATTTAATTTGAAAATCCATATCAGCCAAAGGTAGGCGATCTTGGTCAAGGTGGGGGGTTGAAACAGGCTTAACATTCAAGGAAATGTGGGTAGACATTGTGTGGAAAACAAAGGTAAAAGTCAAAAATTTATTTGGCAGGGTTCGACCAGTGGTCTGGGTTTTACACGTTTTTTAAGGGTCTGGGTGCAAATCAATTAATTTAGAGCTAAAAAGCTTATTTAATTCATTCAATGCTGAATTAATTGAACTTTTATATTAAAAAGAGACAAATTTGGTGTATTTTTTCAAAATGCCTGAAACCGGAGGTTGGTGTTGTGAATTTGGTCGAGGTTTTAGGTTGTAAATGACAGCGTTGGCTTTGGACGAGTGCTCGAGGCAAGATGGCGACTGGTAGTCGATTAGTGGTTGTAAATTTTAGGTGCACAATAAAGCTCAAGATTTCAATGTGTAGATGGTTGAAAAATAGTAAAAATGGTGTTTGCAGGTCTTTATTGGGTGAGAACTGAGAAAAGAGGTAAAAATGGTAATGAACAGTGACTGGCCTCGAGAGGGTGGCTTTTCCCTTCTTCGCACCACTTTTGGGGGAGGGTGGTAAAATTCGAAGGGGATGCGAAATAATGCGATGGTGACATGTCGCTAAATTGGGTCTAGGAAAAACCTCCCATTTCAGGCGCTATCATACTGTTAAAGCTCGGAAGTGGAATGCGCGCGAAATGGAGCGATAACCGTTAGATGAGATGGTTTTTGATCGGACGGTGGTCGTGCTGAGAAGATGCACGAAGGGGATTTGGGGAATGGTTAAGGAGGGGCCCGATTAATCAAATACACTTAAGCCTGTTTAATTATGTTTTAAATTACAGATTAACTTAAATGATCCATCAGATGGGTTTTCGCAAAGCGGAAGGGTTTTCAACTTAGAATAAGTTGATTTACGGGTTTTTAGATTAGAAAAGGGGAAAATAACTTTTCACAAAGGGGGAGAAGGGTTTTTACCCTAGGAAAAGGGATTTATGGAACATAATGATGATTTTAGCAAGGGGGAAGGGATTTTAAAGGGACTTTCTAGGGGAAAATATGGGATATTGAAGTAAGGGTAAAAATGGAGGGGAAAAGGGGTATTTTAAGGGATGATGACAAAATTAATAAGCATGAGAGGGAAAATCTTGTGAAAGGAGGGGGAGTTAGTTAAAATCATCTTATGAGCATGCTTTTTTCATAGATAACTACTCCTACAAACTTGAAACACATAGTTAAGCATGATAGTAGTGCTTATGCTCCAAATGACTTGTATTTTTGCAAACTCTCTTTACTTACCCTTTTACCTACCCTAACATTTTTTCTTCACTTTGGTGGGTGCACTTAAGCTAGCGAACCCTTTTTCATTTTCTTTTACAAAATGAACTATCTACTTCTAACCTTATATCTTCCAAGGGTTCAGATTAAACTCATGAGCTCCTTGTATTTTCTCTACCTATCTAATGATTTGCCAAGATTAAAATATTTGGTCTAATTTTATTCTCTAACTATAAACATAAATTTCAAAGTATGAAGTAGTCAAGATTAAGCAGTTTGACTATCATGGATCATGGTATGTATGACAAGCTACACACAACCATTATTTAAGACAGTAAAGTAAAAAGTGGTGGCACTTGGACTTGCACACTTTCATGATCTGTTTTTTGTTTGGGGTTCATATTTTTTCATTTTTTTGTATTTTTTTATCTTTTCTTATATTTCTTTTCCTTTGATATTTATTTTAGGACTCACCCTCCTTACATTTTTTAATTTTAATATGGAAAACATTTGTAGAAAGCAAAGGTATGTACAATATTATAAGAGTTAACCTCCGCCAATTCAAAATTATGAATCCTATCATTATAGGACCCTAACACAACATGCACGCAACACCACATGTACATAGCACTACATATCCAACATGTACATAGTGTCATTTGTAAGCAACACTACATATCCAACATGCACAGAGCACCATATGCACACACGCCGCATATATATCATGAAGATAGTACAATATGTATACAACACCCCATATGCAATATTCACACAACCCCATTTGTACCATCTTCTACGTACCATTGCATAAATAACATGTACACATGTTATGTATACACAACACCACAAGTGCACACATCATATATGCAACATGTACAACATATGTACACCATATGCTCAACAATAGTACCACACATCCAAAACCACATTGTCCTTACCAAGAAACCTTGCTTCCGGTATCTCATCCATGCTTATCCTAGCATGTTGTACACCACACTGCTTTCACTTTGTTGATGTATCCTTCAACATTACATGTTATAACATAGACATAGGCATAATACAAATAAAAAATTATACAATTATACAATATCAAATCATATCCACATGATAATGACCTCGTATATTTGTTGTGACTATTCTTCCCAATTGATTCCTCGTAAGACCTGGAACCTCTTCATGTTGTTCACCTGCATAAGCAATCATTCCTCCACAAGAATGATCCATGACAACCCTGTTAGATACTAACATAGATACATGAATACATACATACATATATAAATGTTAGCATAAAACAATCATGATCCTGTTAGACAATGAAATACATAAATAAATGTATACATATATAAAATTCAACATAATCATGATCATAAAATAATTTTCAGATAACATAAGGTATAAGTTAAGAGAACTTCGTTATTTATGCACAAGCATTGAGAGCAATAGTTCCCAACATAGTCAAAGCATATGACACCTTTCGTCCATTTACTTTACCTTTTCTATTTACCTTTCTCATGACTATACTGCCACAATCCATTTACACCAGTGGACTGAACCAATCTAATATGATTGTCATAATCTTACCTTCCGCTGTGCTTACTCATGCACAGAGCTTCATTTGGGTCTTATATCGTCGATTGGGTACCACACATCTCTCCCAATTTCCATCAACTTTCCTCTTTCCCAACCAATTACCAAGACTAAAATATAAGAGGCAAGACAAGAAACAAACAAGAAGAAGACCATAAAAACCAATAACGACATGACTCTGCAAACAAAGTGGTATGGCCATACAGTAGACATAAATAAAGCCACAAATCAAGCCCAACAATTCATGAAAGATGAAAAGCACAAGGATAACAACAAACACCATGACTCAATCCCCATGGTTCCCAAGGGAATATCAACCCGAGCCTTCTTCAAGATTTCATGGCAACCTCTTGTGCCATCCAACTCCATGCATCATGCTCACACATGTCAACCACATGTTCGAAATATCAAGACAATCATATTTATCAATTTGAAATCAACTTTTACAAACAATCATGTCATAATCCATAGTCATTAGACATAATGCTACAACTATCAACTACATTCAAGTACATATCAACTGTCTCAACACATACATGTTAGTACAATCATCTTAAAACAAAATCATTTGAACACATACTTATATTAAGCAATTCATCAATCATTCAACCACTTGCACACATACCATGTTAATAAATCAACTAGGAACCAAACACTCGAACATCAAATAGATGTCAAGATCAAACAACCAAGCACCAGATATATGACATAAGAAAACTCATACCTTAATGTATATCAGGGGAGGTGGTCTTGTCTGTACAATCAATCTAGTTAGCAGGATATAACTTTACAACACATCAGCTAAAGCACTCATAAGATCATGATATCCATAACAATATCTAACTAACATGTTCACATTGTAACTCATACACATATGCAAAGTCAATCTAGATTAGTATGAAACCATCTCACAAATATGTCAATTCATACCTGAATACCGCAACCATAACCATCTGCATAGGTGAAACTAGGCTAACACAATATGTATAACATCAAGATCTTCAAGGCAATGAACATAACCATCACATATATGACCAATCCAAATTATAACATCAATATCTCAATGAAATGCCTCTGATCGTCAACTTAATAGAATATAACAACAATAAGCTATATATCATACTCATCAACAACATACAACATAATCATTAGGTTATCTAATATAAAGCAACAATAGCAATGCATGCAACTACAAGTTACTATCATTCTTGACTATCTGACACATGTGCATATAGCTACATTATTCAACTAACATCTATCATAAATGTAACCATAACATCAAAAGACATGTACGTAAACCTAATTTATATAACCATAATGTATATAACAATCCTTAATCTACATACCTACATGTCAAACATACACTACCTATATGATGATCTGCTCTTATCCCAAAGTCTAATGTTACAACCTCAATATCATGATTTGCATCCCTTGCTCTATCTCAACTAGCGCATTAGCATCATAAAAACCAATATCATCATGACAACCTAAATTTGATACAATGACTTCACAAGGCATGTTTGACCTACTATACATACATACTCATAGCCACGACCATACATGCATAACAACAACCATTGGACACATTTCCACATGCAACCATGAACATGAATAAGCAATGCCTAATCAACTACCAATATGCATAACCACATGTAGTTGAACATAAGCGATCAATTCTTGTAATCAACCTACAAGACTAATACATGTAATCAAAATATTCAAAAATGTAACCTAACATTTAAGGATGTAAGTAGGTATCATGAAATCAACATGTAAGTGATATATAGTTCATACACTATTAGTCACATGTTCCAAAAATCAAGACATCATGTCTATTAATTTGAAATAAGCATTCACAAATACTAACAACCTATAAGCATACCCCCTTACTATCCATGGTCCACACTAAGGTAGAAGGAGGAAGCTACTATAATGGTCCAATCCCCAATGTCCAATTATGGAAATGGGATTTCCAAATCTCTATTAAATTTAAACATACTTGAAAAGAAATTGATTTTTATTTCTCATACATTTGTATGAGACTAAGTCAAAAACATTTCCCTTATTCCACTTGTACCACAATAACTAAAAACATGGCACTTTTCCATTTCCTTACATGCAACTTTTCAAATTCCTTGCATACAAACTTTCAAATTCCCTACATGCAATTGTTTAAATTATTTGCATACAAATAGGCATAGATCATCTACATCCATATGATCATACTACAATACTATCCCATCCAATAAAAAATAACATTTTCTTCAAACAATTACCATGCTTTTACATTTTCCACAAACAACTACTATACTATTACATTTGCATGTAAGCATTTATTCAAATACTTTACATGCAAACTAATATAGAAAACTATTTGCATACAAGTAAAAATATATCAACTATAGAAATACTATTACACATCAATACTATCCCCAACCACAAACAACATACTCATTGGGGAATTTTATCAAACAATTTGTTTGCAATTAATCATTGAACCATTTAAGCATTTCATCAAACACTTTGCATGCAAACTAATATAGCGAATGATTCAATGCATATATCCTAAACTATAGTAGTAAAAGTTATGGAAACTGAACCATATGATCAGTGGAATTATCCCTCAATATGGTTCAAGTTTTAGCTTTTGAGATTTCACATATCAAAAGTTATAACAAAAATACCAACACAATCATATTTGGTGCATAATTCTAGGAGTATCCAGAGGGTTCGACTTCCACTGGTCATATCTCGTACAATATAGCAAATGAATGTCTAAAATTTTTATCACAATATCAGTAGGATTTACCCTTAGTGTGGAAACAATTTCAGCTCCTGAGAGTGCCCAAAATTAAAGTTATAACACAAATGTCAGCGTGACCTATTTGAGGCCTCATTTTAGGAGCATTTGAAAGGCTCGACTCCCTCTACTCATATATCATTAAATACTGTAAACAAATATTTGAAATTTATACCACATAATCATTGGTATGTCCGCTCAATGTGGAAAAAATTTCATCTTCTCAAAACCTACAAAAGATGAGTTATTGCAGAAATTCCAACATGACCTATTTAAAGGTGCATTCAGGAAGGTCATCTTCATTAGATCATAATTCCTAAAGCGTTGTGAACCAATATTTGAAAATTTTACCACATTATCAGTGGGATTTATATTCAGTATCAACAAATTTTTGACTTCTAATATTCCACAGAAGAAAAGTTATAATAGATACGAAGAAAGGTCTAAAAATTAACCTTTGTTCTTCAATTTACCTATGATAGAGCCCATCCAGTCCAACTGTTTGAACCATGCTCTAATACCACTATGTAACAACCTCGGGGGTAAATGTGCATTAAAAAAAAACATAATAGGAATAGAAATATACTAAACATATCAGCCATCAAAATCCATATCTACATCAGTACATTTTCACCTGAAAATCAAGGGAATGAAGTTTTTCATTAATAAATGAAATGAGCCAACTGGACATGGGACTACCACATTCCACTCGACCATATATTGGCTAAGCCAAGTCTCTCTTTAGCCAATCACCCCCGTGCCATATTCCAAGCATGAATGTGGGATCTCATAGAATACATCAATCAAAACTCATCCAAGGCTTCCAGAGGCCACCCGCCTCAACCCATAAAACAGTGATTCCACCTCACAGTTGGACATCACCAAAAACCATCATTAGATTGGTCTCCATCCAGGCCTTCCTAGGCTTCCAGATTGTTTGTCCAACCGAGGGTTGTAGAACTATTAACTCAACCCATAGCTTATATAGGGCTTCCAAAGCATTTGTCCAACCAAGTCTTCCAGGACTAGTAACTCAACTCACCAAGGGCTTCCAGAGCGTTTGTCTAGTTGGGAATTCTAGGACTAGTAACTCAACCAAGCTGTTACGGGGCCTCCAAAGCGTTTGTTCAAACAGGGCTTCCAGGATTACTAAATCAACCCAAGCTATGGAAAATTGAGAACCAACCAAAACAACACAATGAAAGTAAACCCACAATCACCATGGCTATCCCGGAAATGGCAAGGCTAGGTAATCCACTATAAATCGCAGCCCTCCTCCATGCCAATGATAGATCATAACCAAAAACCACATGCATGTGCCATGCATGCCAAAAATAGTGAAGAAACCATACATGAAACTTGGTACTTACAAGAAAATCTGATGTAGCTGCTGATGCCAATTCCTTCTTGCACCTTCCTTCTCTTCCTTTGCCTTCTTGCCCCAAGAATCCAAGTATGCCACACCATCCAAGAGTTCTCCAAGAAAACTCTAAGTGTCCAAGAGTATGAGAGAGATAGAGAATAATGAGAGAGCTCCAAAACTAAACTGACCAAGTCATGCCCATTGATCCTCATAAGCCTTTTTATTAATGAGGCCTCTATTTTCTTCATTTTCCATTATTTTCCTTCAATTTCCTCCTCACATGAAACCTGTGACCTTTCACCCACTTTTTCTCGTAATTTCCATTATTTTCCTTCATTTTCCTCCTTACGTGCAACCTGTGACCTTTCACCTACTTTTTCTCCTAATTTCCATTATTTTCATAAAGAAATGTGCCAAAATTTATTTTTGCCTCTTTAATGCCTTAGCCATTGCCTTTGCCAATTTCCTTAGCCATAAACAACCAAATGAACACCCCCTAGGATGTCCTGCCCACCATTCAACTTGGAATACGTGTCCCATCATCCGTGCTATTTATATATTTTTACATGGAATTTTCACCAGGGCTATTATAGTTGACATGTTTTAAGATGAGTTCAAGGAAGAAGCTCTTGAATAAGCTCCTGCAAGATAGTCATATCCAAGTGGTAGAAAACCATGATATAATGTTGACTCCCGAGAAGTTGAAAACATAGATGTGTCTAATGAGGTACTTCTAGAAGCCATCATAGAGTAGTAAAAACCTAGTACGGTAGAATAAGGAGTTGTGTATTGCAACATTACTTGTCCTGAAAATTTCAAGGGTGTAAAATACCAAGGTTTAGGGTGAAGAGATCTAAACAAAAGTGATGAGATATCTGTAGGTTCACTGGTAAAAAATATGGGTTCTTCGTCTGAAACAAGTTCTTTAATGGAAATGAGACGAGGAGAGAGAATATCAGTAGTAATGAGTTTCAGACGTAGTGAATGTGGAGGATCTAGAATATGCATTGTAGCATATGTATAAGTCTCGGGGTCAGAAATATTAGACTCAGTTTCATCAATATCTGGTTCAAAGATGGGATTTGTATGTGACAAGTCTCCAATATCTGATTCAGTTTGAACGAGTTCAGTAATTTGTAAATCGGTTCCTTCTGAGGGTGATGTTAATATCAAATTTAGTTTCTGTTAATTCAAGGCCTAAGCTAGTAGATGTTATCAGTTGACTAAATTCAATTCCTCTTACATCAGAGTCTGCAATAGTCGAAGTGTTTCAGTTTCTGCTGCAATTCCAGATCCCGATGATTTAGATTTTTCGGCTTTAATATTTTCTAACTCACTCACTGTATACTCACAGGGGGTCCCCAAGTATTCTATGTTATTGTCTTTGTACTTCCACCATAATGAAAAAATTTCAATTGTTCAATTACACAATATCTAAACTACACCTAAAATCTCTAAAAAGTAAAAAACAACACCAAAAGTAACACGTGTTAAAAATCTAGGAGTTCAACCATACAAACTGACTCTTGAAAGAGATCAATAATTACTAGTTTGTGATGAAATCAAACATCGCAGTGATCAAGATGAAAATCTTTATAGAAATGAGCATCTGGAACGAGTTACCCTGACAACCTGATTAATGAAACAGTCTGGTGTAAGTAACTCTACTATAAACTATCTTGAGCAAAGATTACCCTCCAGAACGTCTAAGTGAGTCTAGTCAATGTCTGTTCCAAGTACAATAAGACCTTCCCTCTGTCATCACCTTAGGTAGAGCCCTAGTATTATAGTCACTAAGTTTACCAAATACAAAAACTTTACCTCGGGGAATAGTCGCAGATTGCAGGTACACGCAAAGGAAGAGTAACAATCTTAATCCCCTTGAAATCTCCTCTAAATGATCTATTGGAGCTTTAATTTCAAGTGACCCCAAGTACCTTTCGATACCATTGAAATATGTGAAAATAACTATATATAGGCCAATGAAGTGGGTAAGATCACTTCAGCAAATTCAACACGATCTCGTGTTTAATTCCTGTAGAAGAAGAGCTTCCAAAAGAAAAACATAAATAATTTGATTTTCTCTCCCTAACTCAAGATTCTATTTCTCGTTTGTAGCTTTGGAAAGTTTACCTCCTTCCCTATTCCTAAGCCCTACAATTAAGATACTGAAGGTGACAAGAGCCCTAAAAATGTAAAATTATAGATGAATTTTAATTAACGACATATTATTAAGTTGTTCTTTATTCAATGGGTGATGAAGGTGAAACTTAAGATGTTATGACACGACTTGAAATGTTAATGCACTCTAAAATGCAATAACAACTTTCAAATTTGATGAAATCCTATTTAGAGAAAAGAAAGAGTTTCTTTTATTTTTGAGAAATGAAATGAAAAAACTCACAACTTTTCCAATTTTCTAAAGCAACCAATTTCACTATAATGTAATGAAAATGCAGTCAACAAACAAATTTATAGATTTCCCTAAACATCAAATAAGCCAACATACACTTTATCTCTAATCAATCAAAACATTCAAGCACACATAAATCAATCAAGAGAGTTGGAGAAAACACATTTTCCCCTATGAATTCTTTGATTTAATGATAATAACAGTGAAATTGCAAAAAAAATCCAAGATGAAAGCAACAATTTCCTTTATTTAGCAAAAATGACTACAATTCCTTCAGAAAAGCACTTGGTCTTAAGAAACCCTAATTTTCAATTCAACATGAATTTGACTACAAATAAGAAACAACTAAGGCTTAGCTGGTGTATTTGACAGAACAAAATAAGAATATCATAAGCAAAAGGGCAAACTATTTTGTTTTGATCAATCAACAAATCAACCAGGTAAAACCCTAAGTAATTCTTTCAAAAACACCGAATTCTCAAAAATCATTAACAAAGAAATCAACTGAGTTCATAAGAGACACAACACAAACCAAAAAAAAGATAATGACACTTCCAGAAAAACAAACTCAGTTCTATGTTAAAACTAAAGGTATATTTTCAAAAATTCTCAAGGCACGTGCAGGTTTATAGTGGAAAACAAAGCACATGTGCTCTGTTTCCATGGAAAAAATGGCACAAAACTAGGCTCTATTAGCGAACAAAAATGACACAAGGGAAAAAACTTAAGAAAAAAAAAAAAAAATCGAAAAATCAACCACATAGATCTAAAAGGTTATTAATTTATAAATACTTGTGTTTGGATAAATCAAAAGAATCAGAAGGAAAAACTAAGGCGAGAACTAAGACGTTCCCCAGTATGGTCGCCAATTTGTTACACCAGAAAAAACCCTCTTGCTGACAAGAGCAATCTACCAAGATCCTTGACGGAAACTAGAAACAAGCAAGACAATTGAATTGATTCTTTCCCAAGTTTAACTTGTTTGAACTATAAGAAGTATAGCTAATGGATGAGCCTCTTATCTATTTCATGAAATGCTCCTTGAAGATCCCTTGTTGTGATTCGACACAGCTCTTCAATGCTTGATAAGACCTACAAACATCGACCATAAAAGGATCAAAAGAAGATGTGATATAATAATCCAAACAAATTAGCCTAATGATCAAGGAAATGAGGAATTGAATTTTCCTTAATAAACATTATAAACAATTGTAAACCATTCATTATTACAATAAGACAAATCAATGGGAGAAAGTGTTCATTTGTATTAATCAAAGATTAATAGGAGCCTTACAATATTCACCTTGATGCCATGAGGTCCCTCCAAAATCCCTTCAATCTCTTGCTTAGATGATAATATTTTGAATATCAAACCAACAACATAAGTTTGTCTTCTTTGTCTTCTGACCTCCTTAATCCCTTTACCCTCTAGTCATTTTCTAACCCAAGAGGAAGAAGTTTTCAGATTCAAAAGAGGAGGATGAGACTCCTTCATTGAGGAATTAGGTTACCATGAGAAAAGGGATGAAGATGCATCATCTAAGGGTTATAATTCGAATAGTCATCACCTGGAAGCTTTCAATTGGGAAATATTTGACCAAGTATATTTCTAGAAAGTAATTTTTATTTTTACTTTCTATAATTCACCTGTGAGGGTTTATAGTGGCAGATAAAGTGCAACTCTACACTGTTTTCAGAGTTAATTCTAGCGAATGCGCAGGAAACTCTACAAAAATCATTGCAGGTAGAACTTAACAAGTTGCGACAATGATTTTCCCCAAGTTTCTCATATACTTCAAAATATTTTGGGTTGTTTGACTGCTCAAGGAGCTGGTTCAAACATATTCATGGATGTTAAAAAGACCCATAAATTAATCAAGTGTCATGGTGACAAATTGACATGTAACACCAACAATGGTTTCAGGAAAAAGGTTCCAATGCATCCTTGCCTTCACTGAGTCGAAAACACACAATTTTCTCTGACAGGCCCCTCAAGAAAATAAATAATAGATAAACTTGTTGCAATGTCCTACTCAAAGAAATCTCCATGGATTGTCATTTGTGCTACTACTACAACAATTAAGATGGAATATTTTTACTTCCTTGCATGCCCTCTTCACATTGATGGGATGAAATTAATGGAAGAGGTTGTCCAACAATCCAAAAACATGTGGTGTTGCATGAAATGCAATGATACCTTTCTTGAATGTGACTATTGTTATGTACTGTCTTGAATTGCATGACGAAACTAGACATCTAGAAAATTCCATTGGTTTTGATGATATTGAAACTAAACTCATGGCTGCGACAAGAAAGGACTTTTTCCTCCTTTCAAACGAGCTAGAATCCAGCATAAACATCTCCACCAAGATCAAATGTCATCATTTATTTTTCACCCTTTTTATTAAAATAGACACTTTCAAGATCATTGAAAGCCTCCTCCCAACCCTTGCGCACTTTCATTTATGTTCAAAATTTATTTCATCCCTTTTAAAAAAATCCTAAAGAAATTGAACTCCTCTATTATGTACCTTCTACCGACAAGGATTACCATTGTTTTGGGACATTTATGTTAGTGTAACTTTCTTCTTAAGTTTAAACGTGCTACATTCTTTAGAGGATATATATAAACTCAAATTTTGATTATATTTCATTATCCATATATTTCGTTCGATTATTACTTTCCACATTTCCCTCTTTCGAAGTTCCTTTGCACCTCTCAGTGAAATTACTAGTATGAAAGGTATGTGAATAGTTTCTTAGTTTCTTTAGTTTACTCTTATTTTTAATTTTTTTTAAAATAATTGGTGAAACATGACTTTGTTGAAGATAATGGAGAAATGTAATTTAGGAGAGAGTCAGTTCACTGGACCCTTAGATTAGGAATTAGTTCCTACTCCTTAGGTATATGTTCTAACTTCCATCTATGTGTGTAAACTATATATTTATGATTTATAAGGTAATTGAGGTAGAGCATTCTGCCATAGGCATTCTCCAGGTGAAGCTCCTCACCTGAGAGCTGCCTAGTTTGATTAATAAAGTTCATTCCTCAATTTTTAACATGGTATCAAAGCTTCAGGGCTGGTGAGTCAAAGCCAGAATGCTTTGATAACATCTAGGTGGTAGAAGAGAGTCCCCTGGTAGATTGAGTGAAGATAGTATGTGAGGAGACAACATGTTTTTTAAAATGTCAAGTGAACTAGATCAACACTTCTGGTGGTTGAATAAGGGTGCTGACTAGTGCAGATTCCAAAGGGAAAGACACATTATTGGATGCTTTCCTTAGAGAGAAATTGATCAACACACCGGAAAAGCATGGATCTGGGTTAAAAAATCGTGTTGCTTCTGAAAGTGAGTTGGAAAGACGAGGTGGAGATGGAGTGGTGAGTTGCACAATGGGAATAGATCGAGTGTGTTCTTAAAGAAGTTCGTTATGAGAAAGGAAGCTGGGTGGATCGTGGCTGATCTTCATGGAAGTGCAACGAGCATGAAGATGCAAGGAAGGAGGAGCCACGTTAGGTAGACATGAGCTCACTTCCACCGTAGTTGATGTGACATAGAGGTGGTGGTTGTTGGCTCAGCAGTGGACTGTGGTGATGGAGGAGCTCAGAGTGAGGGAAAGAGCTGACCTCTGCTTAGAGAATGCATTGCTATCACTGCATGCAATGATAAATCATTATCAAAGATCCTGTTGTGCATGATGCAGTGAGGCAAGAAGAGCCGAAAATATTTTTCTGTGGTTGGTACCCAATAGATTGAGGTGGAGCTACGGTGTTTTAGATCTATGACTAAGATCCAACAAATCCTCAATTGACAAAGCAGCGTGAGGAGGGCCGAGTTGACATAGGTGGGTTGACCTAATATAAGGTAGGGGTCTGATCTGTCAACTGCAATGGAAGCTGAGCAGTGGATCATGAATTCCTACAGAGTTGTGGTGTGCAGCAGGTCATCCTCATAGTTAACCGATCAGTTTGTTGGTTTCACATGATCTGATGAGACGGTCATGGTGGGAAATGTTGTCCATCACCTGAAGGACACTGATTCCAATGTTCGTGACATCTACATCGATGCACTTGGCATTATGGCGTCGAGGATCACATATCCAGATTAGTCGATTTCTGCATTTGAGAAGCCTTTCTAGGTAGCTTAATTCAGTTGGCGTTAGGTTTTTCAATTGTTTGAAGTCGGTGTCAAGTGTCGGCTTACCCCTGCGTCCTTGTCTTGATATCAATTTTCAAATTCTATTTGTGGTCAAACATAACAAAAGAATATGTTGATGTCCATATAGAGGAGAAATCATCTACCAGAATGCATGGGTGCCAACTGCTACTGTACTAGGATGCCCTTCGCATACATGGTTCCCTCAACCATTATAACTGTTTAAATGTACCTTTATCTAAAAATCGCCCTCCAATATCATCGTCATGGGTTTTATCAGATTACCCATAACCATGCTTTGGGTTTTATCAGATCACCCTCAACCATGCCACCAAGGGCTCTCAGCCACCAAGGCTCAACATAGCCACCAAGGCTCACCAGAGGCCCAACTTAACCAAGCCCAGGGTTTTCTTGGCTCACCCTCAACCATGCCAATTATTTTGTCATCTAACCCTAAAACATGCCTAAAGTAATCATCGTCCACTTCACTCTTACACGTGGTTTCTAGCTTACCACAAACTGACACTGCAAAATGGTTCCCGGCTGACCACAAACCTGCAATTAGAAAGTGGTTTTAATATTACCATGAAATTTATGTGGATACACGTGCCTCATCAGGCTTACATTTCACACTCCATCTCTTGGAGTTACCAGGTACATACTTTACAAGGATAACTACGAAACATCCTAGACTTGCTTAATAATAAATGTATGTGACACAATACACCATCATCATGAGTCTATTCCACACACTCACACACAAACTAGATTTTCCATCATCATTAAATCTTTGATGTAGCTCCAACTACTATCCTATGATGCCATCTTCACTCTCATGTCCTCATCATATCTGGTTGTTAATCATTCCTACAAATAAATTTTTCTGTTGTTGGAATGGCCAGTTCCAACATAGACACAAATGTGACAATATTTTGCCAAACTAAATGCCATTATATTCTTTAACCAGAGTTACGTCACTGACATAACACTTTCTAAAAAATAAAATTTAAACAATGGAAAATTAATTTTATATTCCATGACATCATGTTAGGGACCAGTGGGATCCATTAACTAATGAAAATTCATAAATCTTCTTCCGTTCTTCTCTCTTCCAGACAGTTAGTTAGGCATCATCATGAACAAAGTAAAGGAAATCACCATGTTCCCATTTTTTGCAAATTTCTCTAGCAGAATACCCCTAGCTATGGAAATAGGCTTGAAAATGAACAAAAGTGTATCAGATTCAACATCTCACAAGAATCTTAGCAACCAACCATGGGTTCTCTCTCACATTCATCAAAACCAAGAGAAACGTTTGTCCTTCTGAAACTACACATGTCCAGGGGATCACCTCTTCAGGTTTCGACATTCACGTGGTTGAGCTTGAAATTCGATCTGAAATGAGAGATGAATCCCAAGATACGATTTTTCGTTGTCCATTGCAAAACCAACAACATCGAGAAATAAATCTCTTGTTAGCATGATTGATATCAGATTTCATGCAGCATGTTGGGTTGTGTTATATCAGCCTTTCGTTGCGCCGATTGTGTAGTGGGGGGGTCACAGGGGGTTTGAGGTGTACCCGTAACCCTACTTTATGGGGTTCGGGGTAGTGGCCTGGAAAATCTTGGTTTTGGACCCTATGTTAGGTTGGGCGGACTGACCTATGGTTTTGTGTATGATTTTCACACATGTTTTTGGACGCGATGGTTTTCGGTCCATGGCTTTGGACGTGATGGTTTTTCAGTCCATGGTATTGGACGCTTCAGCATGTATAAATATGTATTGTAATATTGAAAGGAACCTAATGACAAATCAAGCTAGTAGTCTCGGTTTTGGGATCTAGGGGAAAATCTCTGTGTATATGTGTTTTATGTGTTATGCTCTCGCATTGTTTATTTTCTGTGTTTAAGAATTTGTATGCAAGTAATTTCTGTATGGGGTTAAAACCTACATTTGGTATCAGAACTATTTTGGCTTCAAGGGGACGCCTTTATTGCTAAGGGGTTTCACTCAGGCCTGTGGTAGACCCTGTTCAGTGGGAGATCTACGAGATCGATTCTGGTGGTGAAAGAAGATGGCAAGCAGTGGAAAGATGGAGATCGAGAAATTTAATGGTCAGAGTTTTGAGTTGTGGAAACTCAAGATGGAGGATCTGTTGGTGGATAAATATCAGTGGATCATGATATATCCGAGTACTAAACCAAAATGAGTGTCCGATGAAGAATGGAAGAAGTTGAATTAGAAGGTAAAGAGCACAATACGATTGTGTGTCTCAAATTCAGTATTGTTGAATGTATTAGGGGAAGATACGGCAAAGGCTTTGTGGGACATGTTAAGGACTTTGTACCAATCTAAGTCTCTGGTGAATAAACTGTTCCTCTGGAAAAAGATATATAACCTGAGGATGAAATATGGAGACTCGATGATAGAGCATTTGAACGCATTTAATACTGTGGTAAGTCAGTTAGCATCTATTGATATTAAAATTTCAGATGAAGATAAGTGCATCAATTTGTTGTGTTCTCTACCAGATTCGTGGGATAGTCTAGTTATTGCAATAGGTAGCGATGCAACTGCCTTGGTCATTATTCTTACCACTTCTTAACATTCATTTCATCTATTTCCACTATTCTTTTATCACATTATTTACCATAATTTATTATATAATTCCATTTCATAATCATTTATTCTCTTGTGGATAAATAATATCTGATCTCATTTATTCTTAATAATTAATGATTATTATGCATGATTTTAGTTTATTCATTCGTTATAACCTCACTCATGATTTTAGCCTCCAATATCTCTTTCATATTGCAGATTTGGTCTTCAACAGATAATTAGATATTCCAACTCAGGAATTCGCTGGCATAAGAAGCGACCATTTTGCGTTGGACTTTTTGGGCAAATTAAAGCAAATCTGGACAATCTGAGACATGGGTTTTGTTTAGAACGGACCAGATAACTTACACCATGATCAGTTTCTAGAAATCCAATTTGTGTTGGGAGAAACACAAGGTTCTTCAAAGGACATATTTGCATATTTTCTATTGCGGTCGTTTTACAGAATTGCCCAAATTGTAATAACCAAATTTGACTTGTTCTAGCTGAATCATGATGGAAAGATCTCTTAGATCTCATCTTGAATATTGAGATCAGTTTGTTGTAACTTTCCTTTGGATTTTTTTATATTTAAAAGACATAATTCAGAGAGAAAAGGGAGCTCGCTGATGTAAGAATTGAGCTTTGTAATAGTGGAACTCTTGTTAATGAAATTTCCAACCTTCTGATACTTTTCTCAATATGTGAATTAAGCATAGCCCTGACCAGGGAGTTGGGCCCACTCTTCTGATCAGGTGTTGTGCGTGTGTCCTCTTTATGTATATTGTTTTACTTGTTGTATTTTCTTTATTGTTGTTACAGATTTCCATAGGTTGTTATGAATGTTTTTCTTTCTGCAATTTAATTTCCATTAATGTTACAGTGATGCTTTGATTTGTTAATCATGAACCCTTGATTGATGTAGATTGTAACCTTGCCCCTACATATACTTTACGCGTTACCTTGAAAAGAGTACGCACCCGGATTGATAAATTAATGTAGGAAACGGGATTGAATAATTTGTTCATACTCGGACGCCAGCATTTTGGCGCCATTGCCGAGGAAGGCTAACAAGGTGCAAGACACGATTTGTATCGACCAGAGGGTCAATCTCTCGTCCTGTGGAGAGAATCATCCTTTGACACCCTGCTCCAAGTCCTGAGCATAGTTATTTTTCCTGCATTTTTCCTTGTTTTTATTTTATAGGATCCACTCTCTCGTCCTGGGTAGGGAAAGAGATCTCTCACCCTGCTTCAGGTCCCGAGCTTATATTGTTTCCTGCATTTTTGTTTGTTTTGATTTTGGAAAAACTAATCTCTCATCCTGGGGAGGGAATGGTCCTTTGATGCGCTGCTTGAGGTACCGAGCTTTAGATTTCCTTGTGTGCATTCTTTTCTTGTTTGGTTTATTGTCCTAAGGAGGAAATGGTCTTTTGACACCCTGCTCCAAGTCTTGAGCTTTAGATTTCCTTTCAATTTGTTTTTTAACTAGGAAGAAAAAGGTAGAAATTTGAAGAAATCTTATCATTTCACTCAAAGTGGTGATGTAAGCACCACCCATTCCACTAACAAATTGACAGGAATATTTGAAGGAGGAACCTCAAAGCAGCACATGAAGAACATCTTCTATTGTGGTAAGAAATGGATCACATTGTTACTTTTCAATTCCCTATCAGCGATCTAGGAGGAGTGACACAAATGCATATAATTCTTCGATCTTCTCTACCAAATTTTCATGGTTTGGATAATGAGGACCCAAATACATTCTTATTTGAGTTTGAAGTACTTTATAGAGGATATGATTATTGTACTAATGATCAAAGGTTGAAAGTGTTTCCTCTTACTCTAAAAGGGGCAGCTCTCTGATGGTTCATGAGGCTTGGTGGGAACTGCATCAAAGCATGGGAGGACATGAAGAATGTATTCTTGGAGAAGTACCAAAACTATTGCAAGGCCAATGAAGATATTTTTAGTATGATACAAGGGGAAGATGAAAGCTTGGAGGACTATTTGGAGCGATTTAAATACAACCTTCAAAAATCAAAGTATAAGCATTTGGAAAAAGAGATCTTAAAAACACTCATCCTTAAAGGAATCAAAGATGAAATATTAGAAATCTAGAATCTGATAGGAAAATATGACGTTCTTTAGCCATCATATGATGATGTTTGTGATTTATGCATAAGGTATTCAAGAGGAATATCTAAGGATGGTAAGGATTCTAGAGAATTTTCTTCTTTCCTTTCCAAATATGCTACAAGAACAGGAGATATAAGAGATGAATAAAGTGATTTATTTGAACATTTTAAAGTTGATTTTATTAGCTCTCTAAATTCACAATTGCATGTTTTGTAGGTTAAGAAAATTCAAGCAGAATTTGAAGAAGTGATTTTTCCTCAATGCCAAAAGGAGCATCCCATGGATAGTTTCTCTTTCTTACCTAGGATGAAAACAACATTTCCAAGAGATGGAGAAGTTGTAGCAATTTCACAACCATGGAAACCTTGGCCTACATGTATGTTTAAAAACACTTCCTCTCCATTGTATTACTTGCATAATCCATTATGGAATACTCCTGTGTTAGGGCAGCCATGCCAAGCGCAATATAACCCCCATCAATCTTGTCCACAAGTTTGGCATAGTTCATCCTATGATTACATGACTACTCTCCCTCATCTTGTAGCACAAAAATATCATCTGTATTCTTTTCCATATTTTCAAGAACACCTTGCTTGCATATCAAAATCATCCACACATCCCAATCAACTACATCATCAAAATCCTCCATGCCCTACACAATATCCTGCTCAACTCATTCCACACCCTCACCATAATAAACCAATACAACAGGCTTACAATGTTGAATTGCAAAATTTACCTACCCTTCCCACCCAACCTATCTCGCATACACAATTGCAAAAAACTTATATCGAGATTGGAAATGTTTCAAATCCAAAAATTGTAGAAGAAAAGGAGGTTTCTTCTAGTCTGCGTCAACAAGTTGTTTTAGAAACTCAAGAACTTCATGATATGACAACTATGGGAAATCAAGAAAGTAAAGAATATATTGAATATTGGTTTCACTTCATCAGTTGTTTGCAGTGTCACTCCATACTTCAGCAATTTTTGACATCATATTTTCAAGGGAAGTTGGTCTCTCATACCCTAGTATTTATTGATAGACATTTCTCAAATTTGGGTGTATATACACTTGAGGCCTTATTTCTAAAATGACTCCATTGGAAGTACTCTTATACGTAAGTATGCTTTATTTTTCAAGGTAGAATAGGTTAGTGTAAAAAATAGATTAAATAAGTATATAAATAATTTTTGTTATATGTAGAACGAGTTGTGTTTGCTGCAACTCGCTGAGTATATCAATATCAATGGTAAAATTTTGAATTTAATTGTGTATGTAGATGAATTATATTGAAAATCAGATTTCTACAAACACTCATCATCATTTTGAAAAAAAAATAAAAAAATTATCATATCTTAGGGCGTGGGGGCTTGGTAAAACCATTGAAATCATAGTCGGTATAGTCATGTTTTGAGGAACAAAATGGGCATATTTTAAAAACCTATTTCTCTCCTAAGTATCCCTTTATTTCTACTTTCCAATCCAATTTTAATCACTCAATTTGGATTTGAAATGGAAAAGTTATGACCAAAACATTGACAGTATGTCGAGTAGGCAGCTCAGGAACAGAGTTGGGACAGTCCATTTTTCGAGGCTTAAGTGACTAGATTTTTGAAACTTGTTTCTATGGTATATCACCCTATTAATCTAGCTTACAATGCAATTTGAATCACCTTTTTTTTATATCGTATGAGAAATTTATGACCAAAATATTGAATGTCTATCGTAAATCAGCACCTTTAAACCTCTATTTTTAAAATTGTTCCTTCACACATTTGACCCATCAATTCTTCATGATTTCAAAACCTGTTTCTATTGGATATAGTTACATGAATATAATTTAATCTCCAATTTGAATTGGTTCAATCCGTCGTCAAACGAAAACGTTATGCTTAAAATATCAACTGTTGGTCTAAGTTGGGAAATTGAAAATAACTCTGTTATGCAGGTTGTTCTATGTAAATTTGACATATCATATTATGGAATTTTTAAAACCTGTTTCAATTGGAGATATCCCTATTAATTCACTTTCATTTGGATTTGGAATCATGCAAATCGGACGAAAAACAAAGAAGTTATGATTAAAATATTGTTGGTTAGTATGGTTGGCCACCGCTGTCCCGCAGGTAATAAATTAACTCTACTTTGTTATTTCTTTTCCATGGATTTGTTTTACAAAGTAACTACTTGTTAATTTTTTTCATATTTATTGGATCTAGAAAGCTCGATCACCTCTCTTCTTCCATGATTACATGATTTATTACAGGCAGGCGCTCGTTTTTTTTGCAAGTCCGAGGAGAATAAAGGAGGTCAATTTGTTTTTGAACAAGTGATTATTGAAGGCAATGATAATAAAATAATAGATTTTCATCCAAGCATCTGTTAAGAAATATAATATCATATAATTTTGATTCTTTCGAGGTGCCATGGAAATTGATCATAAGAGTTTGTTACAAATTATTCCTGTTATTTCTCACCAACAACATGAAGACTTTTTCATTACCTAATGGATTCAGAACAAGAGAAATGGAGAATTGATTTTCATTTGAAGATCAAAGTCATTTCCGCCAAAACATTTTTCCATTCATTTGCCACTGACAAATTTACAGATTGTTGTTTGTTGAAACAAATTGATATTCTCTTAGGAAACAACATTGTTGCAGTCAAAATCATAGCCGTTGCAACTTGAACTATTTATTTATTTACTATTTTTCAATAAAAAATTTGTTTCTTTTCTTATTTATTTTATGATGTTGTTTTCTCAAAATAAATGAAGGAAGTTCTCAGGGTTTCATGATGTTTCTCCATTTTTTCCTGAGTCTTATCAGTGTATGGTTTCCTTAGATCCATTGGGTGCTGTTACTCTGCCACTGCTGTTACTCCCGAAAATTTTCTAAGTGTTGGATGTTGTTACTCCTTGGATGATGTTACTCCTTGGGTGTTGTTACTCTACCACTGCCGTTACTCCCGAAAATTTTCTAAGTGTTTGATGTTGTTACTCCGCAATTGATGTTACTCCACTGGTATTGTTACTCCGCAATTTTCGTTACTCCGTCGGTGCCGTTACTCTGCAACTGCCGTTACTCCGCTGGTGTCGTTACTCAGCAACTGCTGTTACTCCGCCGGTGCCGTTACTCCACAACTACTATTACTCCGCTGGTGCTATTACTCCGCAACTGTCGTTACTCCACTGGTGCCGTTACTCCGGAATTTTCGTTACTCCACAATTGTCGTTACTCCGCTGGTGTCATTACTCTGCAACTGTCGTTACTCCAAAGGTGTCGTTACTGTCATTACTCCGCTGGTGTCGTTACTCCGCAACTGTCGTTACTCCACCGGTGCCATTACTACACAACTCTTGTTACTCCACCGGTGATGTTACTCCCCAACTGTCGTTACTCCGCTGATGCCGTTACTCTACAATTGTCATTACTCCATTGATGCCATTACTCTGCAATTACCATTACTCCACCGATGTTGTTACTCCGCCGCTATTGTTACTCCGCCAGTGTTGCTACTCTGTGGTGAAATATTTTCTAACTACCCAGTGATGTTACTCTACGCATGTTGTTACTCTGCCAAGGTAAGTCTTTAGATATGTCCGTAATCAACTCCATGTATTTGATTGATGTTTCAATTATGACCGAGGACGGTCATATCTTAGTTGGGGGGTGGTGTTGCATTGGATAGAAAATGTATTATATTTAATATCAATGATGTCATGTCATCATTGTTATTAAAATTTCACATCAACTCATACATCTAACAATTATTACCACCATAATCCATAACAATCCATAACCCCCACTTATCCACACACATTGGAACTTGAATCATGCATGACGACATTAATTTGGTGAATGGGGAAATAAATTTAATTGTCTAGGTCCTCTTTGACATAGTGATTGGGTAGTCAATTTATCTTTGTTGCTCTATAAACATAATTTTATTTTTTAAGGAATAATTATGAAAAAAATGATTTCATCATGGAAACTTTCAACTTTCCTAATTTGTCAAGTCCCTGATTTTGTAAAATTTATGATGATGACCACAAAATTGTACTTAGATCTTTGCATCATTATCTAATGAATTATTCCTCAAACTCGAATCTTAACAAAGCAAAATACATTTATCAACAGCCATTTGAAGGTTATTAGTATTTGAGAAGCAAATTACCCGAGTTGAAAATAGTTACTACAAAATGTTTTATGCCATCCCTAGCTCTTAAGGAGCTAGTTTGCCACACCATCTATTAAGTGATCTTTTGTTGATTAACAATAACCATAGTTAAATTTTAAACATAAATAGTCAACTAGAGGATAGGAGGTCTCATCACAAGCCGACTTAACATGGTCATAGGTCCTAATAGAGTGACATTACCACTAATGGTCACCAAGCCAGGGTAATCGCCTTTAGTCATAAAACTGAAGGACAAGAGGTCTCATCATGAGCTGCATTGTTCACTTTTGTTAGTTCCCGTGAATGGCATTGTTATTAACTGGTTACCAAGCCAAAACAATGATCTTTAGTAGACATCTAAGTAAATTGAAATGATTTTGTAACTATGTACTTATTTCTAATAGATGGGACACTAGCATCTCAATGGGTTAAAAAGGAATCCCTGTCGAGGCTATGGACGCCTGCTGGCAGCAGTGGCCATGCCTATGGTATAGAGGTTAATTCAATACTATGATCAACTTGGTTACCTTGTTTTCTCAAAACTAACTACTGATAATGCCACTGTTGCATATATAAGGTTTGCTAGAACTCATGGTTCATGGGGTAATATTTAATCAATTCTTAGATAACGGTGGTTATGGTTTATATCTATTATTCAGTTATCAATATTTACTTTACATGTTAGGGATGAAACTTTTAGGATATTTCATATTTGACATTTGGTATCATCTAATCTATCATTCCTTTATTGTACAAGTATCATATCTTTAACCAAAGATAATTGCTTTACCCAATCAATCTTTATTTAATCCTAGCTTAACAACTCTACTATTATTTTGGGGAAGGATGAAGAGGCCTAATTCTGATTTTGAATCCTGATGAATTACTGACTAAGGATACTCATGAGATGTGCTATAGAAATCTTGATGATAGGGAAACTAATCATTTTGGGGGAAGGAAATCCGGCTACACTTTTTAATTACTTTCTTTGAGCTTGCATGGCTTCCACCTTTCACATCACTTACACAAGCTCAACCTACATTAGCTTCAACAATGTTAATCCATAGATGTCATTCCACGTTATTTTGTTGAAAGCAACAATTGAGGTGAAATAACATGAGTGTTGGATTTATTAAAAGTTTAGGAGAATATCATAAACAACCACTGAGCATTATTCACTCATATTTTTTAAGCCATTATTTCCCCTACTTTATACAGAGGCATTGGGTATGTGGACATGCAACATATTTAGTTTGGGGGATGTTGGGCTCTTAATTGGTCATTATTATTACAACTTCTTAACATTCATTTCATTTATTTCCACTATTCTTTTATCATATTATTTACCATAATTTATTATATAATTCCATTTCATAATCATTTATGCTCTTGTGGATAAATAATATCTGATCTCATTTATTTTTAATAATTAATGATTATTATGCATGATTTTGGTTTGTTCATTTATTATAACTTCACTCATGCTTTTAGCCTCCAAGATCTCTTTCAGATTGCAGATTTGGTCTTCAACAGATAATTAGATATTCCAACTCAGGAATTCGTTGGCATAAGAAGTGACTATTTTGCATTGGACATTTTGGGAAAATGAAAGTGAATATGGAAAATCCGAGACATGGGTTTTATTCAGAATGGACCAAATCAGTTACCCATTGAGCCATTTTCAGAAATTAAATTTTTATTGGGAGAAACGCATGGTTCTTTGAAGGACATATTTGTAGATTTGTTGTTGCAGTCGTTTTCCAGAATTGCCCAAATTGTAATAACCAAATTCGACTTGTTCTAGCTGAATCATGATGGAAAGATCTCTTAGATTTCATCTTGAATATTGAGATCAGTTTCTTGTAACTTTCCTTTGGATGTTTGTATATTTAAAAGATACAATTCACAGAGAAAAGGGAGCTAGCTGATGTAAGAATTGAGCTTTGTAACAGTGGAACTCTTGTTAATGAAATTTCCAGACTTCTGATATTTTTCTCAATATCTGAGTTAAGCACAAACCTGACCAAGGAGTTGGGCCCACTCTTCTAATCAGGTGCTGTGTGTGTGTCCTCTTTGTGTATAATGTTTTACTTGTTGTATTTTCTTTATTATTGTTAAAGATTTCCATAGGTTGTTGTGAATGCTTTTCTTTCTGCAATTTAATTTCCATTAATGTTATAGTGATGCTTTGATTTGTTAATCACGAACCCTTGATTGATGTAGATTGTAACCTTGCCCCTACATACACTTTGCACGTTACCTTGAAAAGAGTACACACCCGGATTGATAAATTAATGTAGGAAACGGGATTGAATAATTTGTTCATACTTGGACACCAACAGGTTGACCAGCAAAATTTCACAATTTTGGAGCCCATCAGGCTGCTAGACAGGATTGCACAATTTTTGGAGGGAAGGCTGGTTTCCCTCTAGAATTGCACAATTTCTTGGGGGATTTGCTCAGCCTGCAACTGGACCAAGTCCAGGTGAATAACCTGTGAGGGGAATGCATCAAGTTGTGATCGATAGGTTGCATTTGTGAAAGAAAAATACTAAAGCTTATGTACTTGATGAAGAAAGACATGTTGTTGTGAAGGTTGGAAGGGAAGCTCCAGTAGCATTTGATTGATGAGTTGTGATAAAATCGAGGTTGTGATGCGCATACCACAAATCTAGGGAAAGCAACACTTGGTGGGAGGTTTCTGAAATTATCCTTACATGTAACCTCCAACTGCCACAAATACATCCCTGAAACAAGGGATGCCTTTGCATTTTTCCTTGGGAGAAGCAGTGCATGCATGTAAGTTTGTTTTACTTAGTCCTGGAGAGAACCGATCAACTCAGCTTCACATGCAAGGGGTTGCTCAACTGCTGTGAGAAAATGCGCATTTCTAGCTGGGACCTAGGCTAGCTTCCCTAGAGATTTGTGCAATTTCTGGGCAGAGCAGCTAACTGTTGGCCAGATTTTCACAAATTATGGGCTGAGCAACACTGCTGAGGAAAATTGCACAATTTTCTCTGTGAGGGTTGACTGGAAGAATTTCGCAATTCTGGAGCCCATCAAGTTGCCAGACAGGATTACGCAATTTCTGGAGGGAAGGCTGGTTTCCCTCCATAATTGTACAATTTCTTGGGGGAGTTGCTCAACCTGCAGCTGGACCAAGTCCAGGTGAATAGCCTGTGAGGGGAATGCATCAAGTTGTGATCGACAGGCTACCTTTGTGAAAGAAAAACACTAAAGCTTGTGTACTTGATGAAGAAAGACATGCTGCTATGAGGGTTGGAAGGGAGGCTCCAAAAGGAAGCTAAGGCAAAATTTTTGAGGGGGGTTGTATCTGCTACAACACTTGGTGACACACTGGTAGAACTGCATCTCTCTGAGTAGACCTTGTTCGTGAAAAACAATTCTAACACCTTCAGAAGTATTGTTCAGTTCTCAACTCCTCCTGGTTTCCACACTAGCTTAATTGTAAGATGTAGCATCTACCAAGCTCTTAGTTGATTGACACACATTCCAAGCCAAGGCAACCCATTTGTTTCAATTTGGGTTGAGGGGTATATTGGTGCACAAGCAGTATAGTCGTAAGAGTCTTAGTTTCATCTCTGGTGTTGCTCTGCTACCAACAGACCTGGACAATACCCTGGCAGAGTCACATAGGAACACAAGCATGGCTCCACTGCTAGCGAGCCTGGTCAATACCTCGGCAGAGTTACTTGCATCACCTCTCTGTGAAAGAAGCCTTTCTCTTATTTTGCCTTATTCATTTTCAATTTTTTTATATTTTTCAAAAAAAATTCACTTTTTGATTTTCGTAACTATGCATAACACTGATTCATTTCAGAGGCGAAAGAGGGATATCAATTTATTGAGAGCAGAAGAGGTTGTTCCTATAGAGATGTAGTTTAGTATACCTCTGATGTTCTTGTTAAGGTTCTCCCCCTCACTTCAAAAACAACCAACTAGAGTAGGTGATACTAGTTAGCGTGCAAGCATTGTGTTTTCACCAAGGTTCACTTCGAACAGTACGTGCTTTCCTTTGACGTATCATGGAATAAAAGTACCAAATTATTCATATAGAGGCAAGATGGTAGATAACCAAGCAGTGATAGCTACACAAGCCCTCTTATACTTTACCCAATTTGTTTCAAGAGTCATACATGGTTTGATGCGAAACTAACCTACGAATAGAACAAGTGAACTAAAAATCAACAAAGAAAAGAAAAAGCAGAAGCAAAAGAGAAAGAAAAGCGACTAAGAAAACAAGAAAGAAGAAAAACAAACAAACAAATGAAGCAAGTAAGAAAACAAGCATGCAAGCAGACTGACTAAAATAAAACACTACTCCTACTCTTACGATAACGGTGCATGGGTTGTCTCATGTGAAGTGATACTTCCAATGCAGCCACCGATGCATTGGTTGACCCATGTTGGTGAAGCCATGGTTCATGAATAAGACAGTTGTGTGCACCAACTCTAGAGTCCACACAATCGGTTTTTCGAGCCTCCACCTCCCTTGACTGTCTGCTAGCTTCGCGATCCACTCATACAACTTAGAGGGGAAGGATGCAAAGAAAATTTCGTGGATTTGCATATATAAGTAGCACTCTAACCACTGTTCCTTCGATACCTACGGATTCCTGTTTTCCTGCACCGCGAACTTGTGAATATTTTTGTCCAACCACTCTTCAATTTATTTCTTTGTCAGATTCCAGTGACATGACATCAGACATCTCTTATGTAGATCCCGCTCCCAGCAATGGAACCATTTGTTGTCTTGGTAGGGCCTGACCCAGGTTCAGAGGTGATTTAGCCAAAAAAATCCATGTACTACTGGCACTTTCAGCAACAATCCATAAAGCGCAGAATGAGGTCTCACCTAAAGTAGTATGGGAGGGTGCTAGAACTAGGTTTCCATACCCTAGAGATGTCTAATGAGTTCAAGTGGTCTGCGGTTCGACCCCGCGCACACGTCGCTACGCGCACTTACACATTCCTTGCAGCCTGAGATGTTGCCTTCGTGCAGCCCTACTCGGGGGTCGAATGTTGTTATTACCCAAGCCTTGACTAGTATTCCGATGTTAGTTGATTAACTTAGCCTACTTGTAGCGTTAAAGTATACTTAGCAATATAAACCATTCATACATGTGTGCATAGTAAATAAACAATATATTTTCAATTTATATCAAAAATGTAATAACTTGAGAACAGATACATGGAATTAAGATAAAACTTCTCTTTATTATTCTCTTTCTCGGTTACAGACTCGACTCCACCCTGCGCACTCATCTACAGGGGTTCGTGCACTCAATTGCAGACTACTAGGCCTCTACGCACTCAGCTGCAGAGCCTTCTCCTAACCTATGACCCACAATACACTTAGATACTTAGACTCTTCGCTTCTAATTCCTTCTCTATTTCTTCATTATTTATCTTTTACACTTAGAGCCTTGCTCTATTTATACAATCCCATGGTCCGTGGACCATGGGTAGACTGACATTACATTACAAGATTAGGGCAGACAACCCTGTGACTCTATCATACATTTCGCGCTCCGCGCCCGCAATTTGCGGAGTCTTTACAACAAGATTAAGTCAAAACTTGGGCTTTGAGCCCCAAAACATGCCGTGGGAGGATTCCATGCCCAACACATCTATTGCATAAATACACATAGAATTCGCAATAGTTGGTTTGTAATTTCTGTAGATCAGTGGGACATGTTGAGAGCACCTATAGAAGATATGAGCTGATGATGGATAAGACTCCCACCTATAGAGTTCAGGTCAAAATGCGGCCCCTTGACCAGAACACAAGAATGGCGTGAACCAGATTTCAGGGGCACGGATGAGGCTGAGGTCAAGGAGGACCTGGAAGAGGTCGGAGACAGCTAATATGTTACAATCATGGAGGACCAGGACATTATGCCCATGATTGTACGAATCCAATGTGCCCATCATGTCTATATTGTGCATTGTTTGACCATGAGACGAAGGATTGTTCCACACTGATAGCTAGGCTGCGTGACAAGGGAGTGCTCCAACCTCCCCCGACTCAGAACCTGTAGATGATGAGGTCTAAGCCACATGAGGAAGACCCTAACGTGAATATTGTGCTCCGAAGTGTAATTACGACAAGGGATGATAAAGGCACATAGCCTGAAGATAGTACTTGGGTTCGCAAGGCTCTGACAAAATAACCAAATTTTGATTTGGAGTGCGCTAAGGGAACCTTCATGGAAGCTAAGAAGAGCTTCGCTGATGCCTCCACTCTAGGAAGCAAAGACAGATCGGAGCCAGAAATGGATCCATCGATGCTCACGACGTTCCCAGAAACATGCATGAAGCTACTGCACGATAGTAAGGCTCTAAAAGGATTAGAGAAACTTATTAATAGATGTGTTGGGACCGTGCCAGGAGAACCGTGTGTAGTCTGGAATATTGGAAAGCACACGATGAGGACGAGAAGAGAAATGAGGTTGACCACGTAGATTGGGGAATATGAGATGGACCAAGTGATTCTGGACCTAAGATTGGATGAAAACGTTCTACCAAAGAAGACATGGGAGTGCATGGGAAGGCCTACACTGCAATGGTCTCCTATCCAACTGTGAATGGCGAACCAGCAAAAGATAATACCTATGGGGAGATTGCTGGGAATCATAGTGGATATTGAAGGAGCGAGTGCGCGAACAGACTTTGAAGTGATAGAGATTGTAGATGAGAGTAATCCCTACCCCATGCTATTAGGAATAGATTGGGCCACTGACATGAATGGGGTGATAAACCTAAAGAAGCACAAGATGATCTTTGAGATAAAATCCTTATGCGTAGTCATCCCTTTAGACCCTGCAGAAGGATTGTGCTACACGAAGCCATTGCACGACTATGAAACGGATGACGACTTAGACTGCATCTACAAGATAACCGCGTGAGAGAAAGACTGGGTAAATCCCACCATGGATGGATGGATCTCATGGGAGCACGAAAGCTCCTGTACATCAGATTCTGATAAAGAGATAGAACGATGCAGAACTGGTTACATGGGGTAACCATGGTGAACTGAAACATGATCACGAGATCGTTGCACTACGTAGCAACAAAGGTAAGGGATCTACCTACTTATGTTGGGTTAAGTGAGGTAGATGTTTTTTTGAACAGGTTTGAAATAAAAGTGTCAGAACAACAACGTTTCGAAGCTTTGAAATGGGTATTGCGTGCTACGCCTGCGAGGTGGTGGGGTACGCATCGAGGAAGCTTTAAGGATTGGAACGAATGTAAGAGAATGATGTGCATGCATTTCAAGAAGCCTCAGGCATGATTAACAGACAAGAAGGCCGGAAGGAACTGTCTGCACACGCACCTATTTGAATGGTTACAGGCCCATGTAAAAAAACCTGCGCAGATGCACATGGACTTCGTGTTCGGAAACACAGTCAATACGCATGGGTGGGCAAGGCAATTGCACAAACGGTCCCTCTAGTTGGGACGATGGAGTGTGGAGAGAATGACTACACATGAGGATATCCACACAGAAGCCTTTAGCAGAGTACGTGAAGCACTGAAAAAGATATATAAGGTGCAACGGAGGGATTGGGATTTGCGCATACCAGCAGTTCCATGGGCTTATAGGACAACATGCAAGAAACTGACTGGGAAGATGCCTCTGAGACTGAAATATGGAGCGAATGTTGTAGTCCCAATAGAGGATAATATGCTTAGTCCGCACATAGCAGTGCCGGTGGATATGATGGCTTGCGAATCTTTGGAAGAAGGGATAGCGCAATTGAACAAAGAAGAACACTTGGGACCTAAAGAAGAAATCCGACAAGGTGATCTTAGGCTCCAAGAACTCATGAAGGAAAAGGTGCGATTAAGGGAGAAAAGTGATTTGGTGGAAGCAAAAGTTGAGAATCTTGAGGAAGAAATAAAGAAGGATTTTCTTGATAAGAGAATCAGAGTGATAAAACAGGGTGTGCACGATTACATTGATAAATTTGGGGACTACTGTTGGGAGTTGATTAGCTTGATGCCTTGGATTGGACTGCATATTACTAAAGGGATCACCCATGCTGGCGCGATGCAAATGGTTAAGTGCACGACGCAAACAGTGAAACCAAAACACGGATTTGTTCTAGGAAAGGTGATGGATGACCGGTTGGAACCCTATACAGGTGGCACAACCACCTGACTAGATGTGGGAAGTAGAGTCTTAGCACTTCAGGAGGTTGAAAGGAGGCATGGGACTCTAAACTACTTTGCCTGGGAGATGCATGATGTTGGGGTTGTGCGCAAGAGCAAAGTGCCACAAGGTCTGCGACCCCGCAAGGGGGGCAGCAGTGCTGCATGGGTTGGCTGGAAAGTGACCGTTGTAGTCACTATTCATGATGTGATGCCTGACTTGAGACCAAATGGAGTGGGTGACATGCATTTAAGATGCACTTTATGGGCAAGATTTGAAAAAATCTGCTGCCAAGGGAGCATTAATGAACCAGATTTGGGGGGAATGGTTGAATTCAAATTCAAAAGGTGCTATAAATTACAAAGGTCTGCCCCGAAAACAACACTTGGTCATTTGCGAATTGAGCTGTCATATGCCCCGCATATTTTGAGTCAAGACATGTTTGTCCTGTGGAGAGCATTGGTTGAGCACCTGAGTGAATGGTTGAGAGATTTCTGGGCAGCAAGATGGCAGCATCTGAAGAAGCCAGGGAAATCGCAGAGATGGCCACTGAAGAAGTCGTGCAGGCCGTGACCATAGAAGATTCCCTTGAAGGCACCGGGGTTGTTGTGGAAATCCCTAAATTGCCATGCACACTGAGATTGAAGAAAGATAAATAGCCAATGATTAGGGTGCATGTGTCCCCACAAAACCCGCTACGCACTAGATTAATGATGGAGGAAAAAGGGAAAGCAGTTAACTTGGAAATCGATGAGGAGGAAGAAGACCTTGAGGACCTCATAATTGAAGAAGACAAGGATGAGGGCATGGAGGAAGAAACCGAGGCTCTGCACCCTCCAATAAAGCTGCCTACATATGTGCCCCCCGCGGAAGGGGAAGGAAAAAGTGCCCAAGGACCTCGACGAGAGTAAGAGCTCTCTGCAGACTCCACTCCTCCTGGACGATATCATTTTTGAGGGAATGCACTAGGATGGGTGCCGAACTTGAAGTTTGAATATTGCGATATCGCTAACCATGAGAAATTCCCTCACCTAGAGACCTCACAGCTCATCAAGCCAAGGCAAAACACTGTGGTGATAGTTATAGAATTGGAGCCGCGCAAGTCATTACACGGAGTTGAAAAGGCAGGGTTATTAAACCTACTCTAGGTGTCGCATTACCAGTACGCCCTAGTAACGATCTTCATGATCAGGCAGCTGCTCTACTTGGTGCATGGTGGGTATTTGTCCCTAGAGGATCCCATCCCCATCACGGACCACTTAATCCATCACATTACCCAGATTTCATGTAAAGGAGAGAACCCCACAGACATTTTGGAGGGTAAGAGCAGTGATTTGGCCATTGCAGAGGCCATGAAAAAGAAATAGAAGCTGGAGAAGAAGAAAAGGGGCTACAGCATATCCAACATCAATGACAAAGCAATCAAAGTTGCGACCCAGATACTGGCAGGTAAGCTCATGCGCAAGTGCCACGTGGATGAGGTACCCACGTCAATGGTGGCACTTGCTGAATAGTGCGCAGAAGGGGTCCAATCTAACTGGTCAAAATTATTGTGCAAAGAGTTCTTGGAAAATTTTCATGAGGCATAGGAACAAGGAAAAACATTCCACTATGCATGGCTTCTGCTATCCATAGTGCTGGTGGCAAGGGAATTGTCGGAGGACATCTAGTTCCCCACAATTGCAAGGGATCTCCCAGAGGCCGCGAAGTACGCTTCACTATGGGCCACGAAGCATGTGAACCAGATCCACGACATTAAGATATTCTAGGTGTTCATGGAGATGAACATCAAAATGGGGATTAATTGTAATTCGATGTTATCACCCACTGTCTACAATGGCCTGCAAAGTTTCGAAGAGTTAAAAGCGAACTTCATCACATCTATTTCAGAGCACGCAAGGAGTCGGCCAAGAAATGGAGCGAGCTACCCTTCATAGCCACATATGATGTGATTTTCGATGTACTGGAGACGTGGCCGCCTGAATGGCATTCCCCAAACATCGTCGCGGTGGAAAAGTATGTTGCGCAGAGGAAGAAGGAGGAGGCCAAACTACGCATGGCACAGTTGGCAGAAAAGAGAAGGCATGAAGCAGTGACAGCAAAAGTGCAGGAGGCGCAGGGCACTGCGCAGATAGTAGTAGAACAGAAAAAGGCTGCAGCACCAGTAGCATAGGAGGCAACAGAGAAGGCGTGTGATGGCCAAAAGTCGCCTTCGCCTAAGCAGAAGAAAGAGATGGAAATAGAGGAAGAGGAGGGTGGCACACCACAAACAATGTTAACACAATTGAAGCGCCAATGCCTGAGCGAGTGGACAGGGTTGCATAAGAAGGTGAAAGCATCCAAGATGTCAATCAAATCGATCACCCTTACTGAGGGTGATCTACATGATATAGGAGAGACGGTGCATGACATCACCACAGAGGCCCCTCCAAAACTTTGCAGCGGAGAATCAGATTGTGTTGGGGGCCCTCCGAGCACAGATTCAGGAGTTGCAAGTGCACGCTCCTCAGGCTAGTACTCTCTCGACCAGCCTCACAATCAGGACAGCTGCAGTTGAAGAAATGTTGCGTTATCATACAACTAACGCAATAGTGCTGCTAGAAGGGGCACTAGTTACAACAGATGACGTCGACTGGCCTACAGTTAGTAAACTGAAGGGGATAAGGATTAACATGGCTATGCTCCCGCGGGAGACACTCTATGTTCTTTAGGATGGGATTACTACAAAACAGCGGGCTAGGGAGAGCCACACGTTGTAGGTGTTGAGTGAGTAGAAGATCAACATGGAATAGCTGAGCTTCCAGCATGATGAGGTCGTGTCTCAAAATTGGTAGACGGTGCAGGTACTTGAAGAAGCTTGCCAGATGGTCCATGAGCTGGCCATCCTAGCAGAGGCGTGCATCCAGAGATTAGCAGCAGGGGTATGCAAGGCACGAGAAGAAATGGCCAAGGTTCAACTCGAGTTGAACCTTCACATAAAAGGGCTGCGGCTGAAGGTGCAGCTGTCCACTCCTCCATCAATAAGGGAACAATGCACCAACGCTATTACATCGAGGATGGAGGAGATCAACAATGCAGTAAGGGACTGTACTAGAATGTTGGAAGAATCATTCGAGGTCCTTACAAATCTACAGGAGGACCCGAACATTCAGTGCTTAGAAACAGAGGCAAGTGAGCTACATTAGTAATATGACAATGTCAAAGGGACCGCGCAGACTGTGGCCCTCACTTAGAGGCTCGCGTGAATGCAACAAGCCAAAGCACTTAAAGAGAATGTAGACACAGCGCGACATAGAGAAGCAGTTTTGAAGGTGCGCGTTCACCCTTAGATCAATGAGGCCTTCGTATTCACAACAACAATTGAAGGCAAGCTCGCTCAAATGCAGGGGACGCAGGACCAGATCCAGGGAAGCATTTATGACACCACAGTCTCAGAACAATGAGTACAAGACATTCAACAGGTAGTTGCTCAGTGCGCTGCCGACCTTGTGACCGTCCAAGCAGAGTTGGAGGATCTCCGCGCCAAGATCTTCACACCGATAGAGTGACTCGAGGGTGATTCACGATGTTTTTTTTGGGGGTCTGTTGGGCGTTGGATCCCCCCAAAGGCATGTTTTGGGGCTTACAGCCCAATTTTTGACTAAGTCCATTGTAAAGACTCCACGATTTGTGGCCGTGGAGCGAAAATTCATAATAGAGTCATAGGGTTGTCCGCCCTTGTTTTTGTAAGGTAAGGTTAGTTTGAAATATCTACCCATGGTCCGCGGACCATGAGATTGTATAAATAGAGTGAGGCTCTAAGTGTAGAAAGCAAGATGGATCAATGAATCTAAGGAATCAATGAAGAATTGAGTCGAAGTGTAAGTCGTTTCTTTGGGTCGTAGAGTAGGAGAAGGCTCTACAGCTGAGTGTGTAGAGGCCTAGTAGTTTGCAACCTAGTGTGTGGACCCCTGCAGCTGAGTGCGTGGACCCCTACAGCTGAGTGCATAGGGAAGGTTGAGTCTGTTACCGGTTGAAAGCATTAATAAAGAAGAATTTTTACCATATTTTTGTGTATCTTTTCCTGTTTTATGCATTGAAGTATATTGGGTATGAATTGCAAGTTTACTGTCTATTTACTGCGCGAACTTATATGAATGTGCTAAACAAGTAAATATAATATAAGGCATCTATGTACATGAAGATAACTAATTGTCATAAGAAGATAGGTAATATCCACAATGTGACTTGGGGAAACAGTGCAGATCGCTACTCCAGCAGCACGAAAGCCCCACAGCCCCCAGTTAGGGCAATGTGAGGGCAAGTATAACAAGAGCGTGAAGGGCTCATAGGATAGGAGAGTGCGCAAAGCACCCAACACGAAGATGTTCACCATAGGACTAAATCGACCCCTCAGACATCTCAAGGGTGCAGAAACCTGGTTCCAACATCCTCCCATACTACTTTAGGTGAGACCTGAGTCTACACTCTGTGGACTGTTGTCGAAAGGGACAGTGGCGCAGGTATTTGTTTGGCTATCTAACTCCAAACCTGGTTCAGGCCCCAACAAGCCAACAGGAGGCGACATGTTGTGTATGAGTTAAGGCCTGGCACAATTATTATTTCTTTGGGTAATTCATTATACAGGATACCGGAGGTAGCCCCACCTACTGCCACCTCTTTGATCACTGCTACAAAAGGCAGCAAGCTCATCTCTTAGACTAGGAAATTGATTTTCTATCTGGTTCACTCCCAAAGTAAGGGGAAGATCGTCACCACATCCATGACCCCCGTCAAGGGTTCCTCCATGCACCAGAAGCAGGGGGATACAGTCATGAAAGAACACATGAACAACTTCTCTACACCCACAGGGACATCATTTCACTATCAGTTCAAACATTCGTTCGATCTGACTCCCAGAGAACCTCTACCCAACGGGCCCATATATCACCGCTCCATTCTGAAAAATGACAAGTACAATAAGCGACATGGTCCTTACACTAGTACCAAGGTTGTGGGGAATAATTCTTTGGAGCACAACATTCCCCCATTCCTTCACTTACACCGAGTGTTCAATGTGGACTAGCATGCCCTCTACCATGCTTCCCACCATTATTGGACACATCAAAGATTGTAGAACAACTCATCAGTGACAAAGTTCAGCAGATGGAGGAACTCAACGCAATGGGGACCATTGCTTCCTAAGGGGGGAGGAATGATCCAGGTAGATTTTGGTGGCCACCCACCTATTCCACTTGGACCCCCATAGCTGTCTCTTTCAGCTTTTCAATTTCCTTAATTGTTCCACAATTTACTATTTTAGCAGTTTTTCGGGTCCTGAACTTTCAGAGTTGTTTTGAGGCCCTAAACGACGTATTTTGGGAAAATTGGGAGCACCATGGGTCCATGGACTGATGTTTCTCTTACCAAATTTGTAGTTCTCGGATAGATCTTTCTAACAAGATATTGTGCGTGTCAAACAGAGATCGTATGCCAAAGTTACAACCCCGAGAAGTTGATGTACCAATTTACCCAAACGGGGCCCACAGTTTGGTGTTTCATCTTCTAGGGTTAGGTTTTTGGATGTTTAGGGTTTTACATTGTTTCTCAACAATAAATAGGCCTTAGAGCCTCATTGAAACATAGTTCAGAGGCATGTAGCCACCACAGCTCTTCTCAGAGATAAGCTACCATCGCCCTAGCTGGTTTATTTCCATTTCTGTTTGTAAGCATATTTCAGTATTTTACATTAATGAAATGAAATATTATTTCTGTTGCATCTCTGTATTTATCGTTATATCTGTCATTTATTGCATTCCCGTTTAAATCCATATCAGAGGTATCAGATTTGTCTACTTTTTCTCTGTTTTTCTTTGCATGTCCCCAACGAGGTCGGGATATAAGGAGTTAGGGCTTGAATTGGTCAAAACTTTGCAAGACCAGTCTCGCAAATCCTAGTGGCCTCCCATGGAGGATGAAAAGAAAGATGAGGGGGTAGGAGATCCTATCAAAATCTTGCTCGAAGAAGCCCTCAAGTGACAAAAGAACGATGATGGACAACTTTAGCCAGATCCTTCAGTGGCTACCTAGACGCGACACATCGGCTTCCAACAACTGCTCTGGAAATGCCACACCCTTTCAGGTACAAGTTAATTTTGAAATCCCCATCTTCAAGGGTAAAATATATGTAGATGCTGCAGATAAATGGTTAAATCTGCTAGAAGGGTATTTTTATGTTCATGATTTTTCCAGTCGGGAAAATATTATTTTCGCTCCTCTCAAGGCAGCCCCCCACGTCAAGGATTGGTTGGAAACCTACTGCGAGCAGAAGGATGAAAGTACGAGCTCACTATTTTCATCCACACCCACTTGGAATTCATTACGGGATGCCATCAAGGAGTAGTACTACCCTGTCAAAAGCTATGAGGACAAATACATAAAGTGGATCATGATGTGGTTCACAAATATTGAGTTCACAAATATTCTTCATACCCTTTGTACACAGTTTGGTATCAAGGATTCTGAGCTACATTTGGTACTCAAATATTGTGGCTGCCTACACAGGTACATCCAGGAAGAGATGGAGTTCCTAAACATCTCCTCGCTCGGCACAGCGTACCGATACGCTGTCAAAATCGAGCAAAAGTTTAAACAGAAGAAGCGAGACTTTGGATCTGTTAATATGAAGCAAGGGAAAGGCTTCCCCAATTCATAGAACCAAGGACAAGGCAAAGATGGGGCAACCCAAGACAACCCATCGAAGCTACAAGAAAATAAAAACACCACAAAGTTGAAGAAGGACACAGGAAAGTGGTGTGAGTTCCACAAGATCCCCACTCATAGCACAAGTGAGTGTCGGACCAAGCAGTCGTTGGTGGCCGAGTTGAAGGCTTCAGAATCAAATGCATGTTCTAACCCTGAGTCAGAACCCGATAAGGGGAATGACAAAGGGAAGAAAACCATTGATGCGAAGCCCAGCACCACAGTTGCCACTGCCAAGGTCCCGAAGAGTGAGCCCGAAGATCCATAGGAGGGGGAGCATCTTTTCCACTCATAGATGTGGGTGAAGGGTTCATTGCTGCAATTCATTTTTGGTAGTGGGAGCCAAAATAACCTCATTTCAGTAGAGGTCATGACGCAGTTGGGCCTACCGACTACACACGTGTAGCCGTATAGTATCAGGTGGCTTCACCAAGGACGAGATCTTCGAGTCCGCCAACAGTGTCGCCTTCCCTACAGCATCAAGCCCTTCACATATGAGGTATTGAGTGATGTTGCACCTCTTGATGTTTGTGATGTACAATTAGGCCAACCATACTTATGGAGGCAACATCCTATTTATGAGTCAAGGCCTCGCGTTGTTATTATTTCTTTGGGTAATTCATTATACAGGATACCGAAGGTAGCCCCACCTACCCCCAACTCTTTCATCACTGCTAAGAAAGGAGGCCAGCTCATCTCCTAGACTAGGAAATTCATTTTCTATCTGGTTCGCTCCCAAAGTAAGGGGAAGATCATCACCACATCCATGATCCCCGTGAAAGGTTCCTCCATGTAGCAGCAATAGAGGGATACGGTCATGAATGAACATACGAACAACTTCTCCTCACCCACAGGGACAACATTGCACTATCAGGTCAAACATTCATTCGATCTGACTCCCAGAGCACCTCTACCCAATAGGCTGATATATCACCGCTCCATTCTGAAAGGTGACAAGTAAAAGAAGCGACATGGTCCTTACACCAGTACCAAGGTTGTGGGGAATAATGCTTTAGAGCGCAACATTCCCCCATTCCTTCGCTTGCACCGAGTGTTCAATGTGGACCACCCTCTACCATGCTTCCCACCATTACTGGATACATCAGAGATTGTAGAATAGCTCACCAGGGACCAAGTTCAGCAGATGGACGAACTCAACCCAGTGGGGACCATTGCTTCCTAAGGGGGAAGGAATGATCCAGGTGGATGTTGGTGGCCACCTACCTATCCCACTTGGACCCCCACAACTATCTCTTTCAGCTTTTCAATTTGCTTAATTGTAGCACAGATTACTATTTTTAGCAGTTTTTCTGGTCCTGAACTGTCGAAGCTATTTTGAGGCCCTAAACGACGTCTTTTGGGAAAAGTGGGAGCAACATGTGTCCATGGACTGATGTTGTTCTTCCCAAATTTGTAGTTCTTAGGTAGATCTTTCTAATGAGATATTGTGCGCGTCAAACGGATATTGTATGCCAAAGTTACGACCTCGGGAAGTTGATGTACCAATTTACCCAAACGAGGCCCAAAATTTGGCGTTTCATCTTCTAGGGTTAGGTTTTTAGATGTTTAGGGTTTTCCATTGTTTCCCAACAATAAATAGGCCTTCGAGCCTCATTGTAACACAGTTTAGAGGCATGTAGCCGCCACATCTCTTCTCAGAGATAAGTTACCATCGCCCTAGCTAGTTTATTTCCATTTCTATTTGTAAGCATATTTTCATATTTTATATTAATGAAATGAAGTATTATTTCTTCTGCATCTCTATATTTATGGTTATATCTATCATTTATTTCATTCTTGTTGAAATCCATATCATTTATGTTGATGATCTCATACTAATGATTGATTATCAATTGATCAAATCTTGCAAGGAGGACCTTGCAAGAGAGTTTGAGATGAAGTACATGGGGTTCATGCATTCATTTCTTAGCATGGAGGTATGGCAAGGAGATGGGGACTTTTCATGTCTTAGGGAAAGTATGCCAACGAGATACTCAAGAGATTTTTCATGGACAACAGCAAACCCATGGAGACTCCTCTAGCAGGTAACTAGAGGAAGGAGGATGCTACTTCAGGGGAAGTAGTATAAGTTATTTTTTACAGGAAGCTTGTGGGTTCACTCATGTAATTGGTGAACACACAATTGGATATATGTTGTGTAGTTAACCACCTTAGTCAAGCGATTGTTAGGCCTACCAAGTTGTATTGGAAGACAACAAAGCATGTGTTGAGATACCTCGGGTGCACTTCTTAGTATGTATTATGGTATAGACGGACAAAGGGAGTGAAGCTTCAAGGCTTCACGAATGCAGATTGGGCAGGGAGTCCATCTGACTAGTAGAGCACATCAAGAGTGATCTTTAGTATTAGTTCAACGACAATTTTTTGCTACAATAGAAAACAAAGATCGATTGCGCTCAATTTGGCAAAGGTAGAGTACATGGATGCGAGTCAGGAAGCATGTCAGGCCATCTGGACGAGGAAGATCCTGGTTCGTTTGTTTGGCTAGTAGATGGATCCAACTATGATTTATTGCAATAAATAGAGTTGTATCAAACTCTCTGAAAGTCCATTCTTTCATGATTGGTCCAAGCATATTGATATTTGATATCATCATCTCAGAGATTGTGCATTGAGGTGGATAATGTTGTTAGGGTACATTCCATGGAGGAGAAAGATGTTGACATTTGTACAAAGGAATTGTCAAGATGTAAATTTGATTTTCACAGAGACAAGATTGGGGTAGTTGATAATCCCTTTCTTGTTGAGAGGGAGTGTTGAGAAATGGAAACAAGAAATTTCAGTTTAATTTGTCCTTGAATTAAACTGAGAATTAAAATCGAATTCTATTATCATAGAAACTTGTAAATAGTTAATTAAGTTTAATTAACTTAATTATCTTAGGAATTTCGAGTTGCAAGAATCTTTTTAGTCATGTATATGTTCTCCTGAAGTTTTAGGGGTCGAGTATGAGTTTAAATTGAGTTGGAAATTAGATCACTCAGTTTACTGAGTTAAGTTTCAGTTAAATTAGTTCCAAACTATTTGTGGAACTAATAGAGAGTTAGTAGATACTTGATGCACTGGTGCATCCAGTGCATCCATAAGTGTCACTCTATTTAACTGAAGATTCACTCATCAAAAACTCATGCATGTCGATTTCGAGAAAGACCTAGTTGAGACTAGACTGTAGGGACAATGTACTATCAGTTGTGTGATTTACTGACATGTAAATATCATGCATGCAATCATAGAAGGACCTATGTGGATTTGATATTTTTGGAAGCATGATTTTTCTTTAAATACAGGGTATTCATCCTAGGAATTATGCAAGAGATTAGGGGCTTGGAGAGCTGCGAAATTGGCTAAGTGTTGGCCAAGAGCTAGCTTGTGAGTTGAGAGAGTTGAACATTCTTGAGTGGAATTGTTCTAGTGATAACAAGCTTTATATCTTCACTCATATTTCTGATATATGAAATACAGATATTGGGGTTTTGAGCAGTGCCTTTCCCTAGATACATCTTGTGTTATGTGCCTTGATTTATCTTCTTCTTGTTCGTATTTCTTTCATCGATCTATCGACTTATGCTAGTTGAAAGTACAAGTAGATTCTTGTCTGTGCTTTAGTATAATTCACGAGCTTGTGAATTTACATGAAAATTATACACTATATGTATCTTGCAATTTGTATGGCTTGAAACATACCAAAAAATGTTATAGTGAAAATGCAGAGCCAACCCGTTTGAAGAAGATTTGAAGAGCAATCAGGAAGCCTAACTTCCTTCGGCCATATCCCTGAAATTATAGTGAATAAAATTATGATATTTTAACCAGAGGTACATGAATATTTTCTCTATAGTTCATTCATGTTTCATGGTCTGAAATATTACACACAAAAATATATAGATAAAATGCCAAGATGTATTATTCACTGCATAACGCACATTTTTACTCCCACCTTTAGAGTCCAAGTATCACCAAAAACCTTACTCCTTAGCTCCTTTTGTGACCTTAAATCTAATCTTCAATGAAATGATGTTAAAACAAACTCATGTCATTTATTTTTAGTTTTTGTATGATCACTTATATAGTTGACTTGTAAAACTAGTTGGCTCAACGTGCTTGTACTTTGCATGTGTCATCCTAACAAAAAATCTCATATCTCCTCATTCCTATGGAATTATAGGGAGCACCATATATCATTTAAAATGTATCAAACTAATATTTCCAGCCATGTGTCCTATGCTACCATTTGAACTAGGAAATTGGAGTAAAATTGTCTTCAAATATAGGGCATCCAAAAGGGGCCTACTTGTACTTTGGTCGGGTCATCTTCACAAAATATTTCATATCTCCTCATTCTTATGGATTTAGAGGGAGTTTAATGTACCATTGGAAGATCTCATAATAATATTTCCAAAAACATATTCTATGCTCCTATTTGAGCCAAATAATTGTACTAAAAATACTTTAAAATATAGGGTATCCAATCGGGGCATCAAAAGTCCAAAATCAATATTTCTAACAATTTTCATTTTCCAATATCTATATTGGTAATAAGTGGGCTCCCCTTATCTTTGTCATGAATGAAAACAATATTTCCAACACAAATACCCCAAGAATATTCTTTTCTAACTTCTCACATCAAGCTTGCTTATTTGTTCCTTAGGAAGTGAGGCATAGCAAGTGGAAGGATAGACCTTGAGATGTCTTACCGAAGGAATGTGACCATACTACATTTCATGATAAGTCTTATTTCTTAGAGCATGATATGGGAATTTTTTTTGTAATAAACTACACATAGAACCACATCATCAAAAACATCAACTTTACATTTTCGAAAAAAATCATGCAGTGAACCATATTCAAGATAGTCTTGTTCATTCTTTGAGCTACACTATTTTATTGAGGATTGTATGGAACTGTGGTTTGATGTTCAATCCCATGTTGGTGAATATATTTTTCACATTATCTAAGATAATTCTCTTCCATTATTAGTAAGAAGATGGCCAATATGTGATTGTGCTCCATTTTCATTCCATACATGAAAATTTCTAAAAGTTTCAAAAGCTTGACATTTACTTTTCAACAAGTACAAGCAATACCTTTTGATGTAATCATTAATAATTATCATCATATATTTATTTTAATTTGTAAATGGAACATGCATTAAGCCAAACAAATTAGAATGTATCAATCTAATTTTTCTAAATTCCCTAGAACTAGATCCATGAAAGGGTTGTTTCCTATGATTTTCAAACATACAATCTCTTTAGCCAATTTAGTGTCCTAAATTGCTACATAAATTATCAATATGGGTATCGTAAACTGATGAAGTGTAGTGCACTATATGTGCTAGATGACCCTTTCTTACCTCGCTATTTTTAAGTTTATATTTGTTTTGGGGTTTTTGTTCTTTTGATTCCTAATGTTCTGTAATGTAATAAAAATCTTAATCTACTGCTGCTAAGAACCTAGAGAAATGAAGTAAGAGTTAAAAGTGCTTTTAGGCCAAATTTGGAAGTAAAGTTTTTAAACAAGAAGGTGAAAACAGAGCTTCTCTTCTTGCTATTGTAATTGTTCCCAAATCATGAGCTGAAAGGACTCTTAAAACTATTGTCTACTTAATTACAAAACCAAAACTTAAGTGAGAAAATGGAATTGCAACTATCTACAATAAACCGAAAATGAAATACTAGAGACAAAACTACTTCTGCTGTCTAGTCTACTTGCAAAATTAAAGCTTAATGAACTACTGAATATGGAACTGCAATTAAACTAAGGGAAAGAAACAAAAATGAAATTGCAACTATTCTATTTGTGAAAGAAAAACTAAATGAAGTATTGTTATCACTCTGCTATATAATTTAGGGAGAATTAACTCCTTATGATAGCAACATTTGAGAGATTTCATTCTTCATCATTCTAAAAGAAGTAAACATGAGAATGCAAGGAAAAACTCAGTCATAAATAGAACATTTCACCACTTAGTCTTAGGTTCAACCATCAACGAAGGGCTTTTGGAAATATCCATTTAAATCATGAGTTGCTAAATTGATAAGAAAATGGCATTGGACTACTTAACCCAAGAACTAATGAACAACAATTATAATGAAAGACTCATTTATAAATACAACATTTCACCATTTAGTTTGCGGATTAACCATCAACGAAAGGCTTTTGGAAACATTCATTTATATCATGAGTGACTACACTAATAAGAAAAAGGCATTAAACAACTTGACTCAAAAACTAATGAACAGCAAGAAGTCTCATTCATAAACTCAACATTTCACCATTTAGTTTGAGGATTAACCATCAACGAAAGGCTTTGGAAACATTTTTTTATATCATGAGTGACTACACTAATGAGAAAAAGGCATTAACAACTTAAATTTAAAAAAAAAACTAAGAACTAAGGAACAGCAGAAGAAATAAATCTAATTATGCTACTGACAACAATTTAAAAACTACAGCTAAGAAGCTAGAAAATAATGGAAACTAAAGAACTACTCTACGCTGGAATGCAACTATCTTGAGTTAGTGGAAACAAATGACACCAGTTGCAATAAACACAGTGTTAAGAAAAAATTATGAATGTGATAACTACACAGTAAATATACAACTAAATGGAGAAAGACAACAAATGAAAATGTACAGAAATAAAAATATACCCTTGAGCACGCAGGGGCCCTCTGCAAGGTCTAGGACTAGCAATGCAGAATCAACACTTCACATGCTTCAGGTATCCATTAGAAAAACATAGTTTTATATTAAAAACAGAGCACTAAGTGTCTCAAGCTACAAGTGGAAATTTCACTATTACATCAGCAAAAACATGAACTTGTTCTGCGTTCCAAACACCGATATTTATAGGAAAAATACACAACTATTTGAAGAGAGAAGTCATCAACAGCAAACACGTAGACAGGTAGTGTATCTGAAAACTTTGTCCTCGGTTGTATTGAAACATAAATCTCCAAATAGTGGTTGTTGGATACTGGTTGTGCAGGTGGCAAACAACATCCTTGGCTTCAAGAGACTGCCTCAGATTCATTTACTAAGAAATGTGCAAAAACAGAGTTCTACTTGTTGTAGGTTTCTTCCGTTGACTCCCCTTTGACCGGGGTCCTCCTCATCGATCTTGGTCAAATGGATAGGATACCATCCATGCTCGGACATTTTCCCAACTACCCATATGATCCTTTTCCTCTCTTAACACCTGTAACCTACAAAAACATGAAGATGGTTGTGGAACAGCCGGTTAGCTGTGGAATGTGGCTGCGTTCCATAGCTGAAAAATGAAAACCTATCCAAATAACAAACATAACAATATAACTTGAAAATCACTTGAAATATACTCCTTGAGACAATATTCAATGGCTTTTGGTGATTTAGGATGCCTTTTCATGGAAGAGAAAAGGAAGAAGGATGAAGAAGTTGCTTGAGAAAAAGGCAATTTTGGAACTCAACATACCCCCACTGCGAGATTATTGCATGTCCTCATGCAATCAAAATTGTAACACCTTCCTTCTACTGCATCTGCTATGAAACTTCAGCTAGAACATCCAACCTTTTCTTGCTTCTTCTTGTTGCAACTGCCATTCTAGGCTTTCTCATGAGGAACCTGTATTTAAGGTTAAGAAGAGCCCTGCTTAGCTTCTTGTTTTCCCTATTTAATTTTCTATTCTTCTTATGCCACAGACCCAAATGGAGCATGGTGTTATCATGAATGATCTTATCCAGCTTGTTTTGCTCTTTTAAAGCTTCATTTTCCTTCTGAATATGCCTATTTAAGACCTCTAACTCATAGATTTCTTGCTTAAGTGAGCTAATCAGAGTCTCTTGTGATGTAGTTGGCTACTCAAGGTGGGATGAAGTCCCCTAATCTACTGATGTATTCTTCTGCTCCAATGACTCAATATAATAAAAAATCTACTATTGAACTGGGTCAATCCCTGGAGAGACTCTCCTTGGGCTGCTCTCAAAGTTTTGCTGAGGAGAATGTTTTGGACTTTCCTCAAATGAGATGTTGTCTTGGGATTGAGTTGGAGTTTCCTCTCCCAAATCTATGAATTGGGCCTCTTTTGACTTTGTTTTCTTCATTCTTCCCTTAAGCCTAGAGCTTCTCCTCAAACTTTGTGAGCCTATGTTTTCTTCTTGTCTTCTTTTCCCCTTTTCCTTCTCTTTCTTGGACTGTTCCTTGATGTTGACTAATTTTTCAAAAAGTAATTGCTCCTCCTCTGATGAAGGTTCAAGAGTATGTTGATAGATTTCCTCAACTTTTCTTTTCATTTTTCCTCTCTGTTTTGTTTGCTTTATGATTTCTGTTAGAGTTTCAGAGAGAGGCTCTTCCTCACTGTTTTCTTTTGTTGAACTTGTAGGAGTGTTTTGAATTGCAAGACTTGTTCTTCTCCTCCTACTCTTTTTCACTAAACTTCCTTCAGGTAACTCGGGTGGATCTTGGAAAAAGTTCCTGATCAGAAAGTTTTCCCATGTGTCTCCTATATCCTTCAAGTAATATTCAACTAGAATTTTTATGAGACCATGGTGATAAAGGTGAGGTTCTATATCTTCTATTTTCTTCTGAACAGTGGTAGACATCCTCCTTAAGCTATTCAACAGAAAGTATGGGAGATTGATGGTTCCGTTTTCAAGAAAGTTCATCAACAACCTTATGTGATACATATACATTGAACCATATCTACCTTCACATGTGACAAATTTCTGCAAAATCAATAGCAAGCTACTCCATTTATCCTTAAGTGCAGAGATGGGAATTCCTCTATTGAAAATTAAAGTATCCATACTTGGGCTTTGGAGAATAACTTTCCAAGTCTCATCATGGAATTCTTTATTCTTGAACCACCTCTCTCCAACTTTTGGTAGTTCGGTTGCAGCTGCAATGAAAGACTCGGTCACCGAAAACTTTATGTCACCAATCTCTACATCCATCCCATCAAATGATCTAGCAAATGACTTGGTGATTTCTTTGTTATGACCATCAAATTTCTCAATAAAACTCAACCAGCTAGCTTTCTTAAACATCCCTTTCAACTAAGGATATCCCTCCATATATTTCACTCATATAGGTTCTATTCTTACAATGGAACCCATTACTCTTTTCTCCACTTTTCTTCATTGTCTACGTGTAGAAAACTCTGTAAACAATAGTGGTATATGGAAGAAAAACAGTTACAGAGACAGGAATGGAATATCAAAGTATTGTCGAAAGAAAACAATGGATATGGGAAAGGAACATAGAGGGTATATGAAGCGGGGAAACCGTATGCATGAAAAAATTGCGGAGGATGTAAGGATTGGTGGTGCTGTACATGTAGACTGCATGGAAATAGAGCATTACTTATACATAAAGAGAACCGAAACCTGAATGAATAATCTGAGTGCTCGTACACATAAGAAGGCTGTGAGAGTAAAAAAACAAGAAACTTGGTATAATAAAGGAACAGTAGGGATGTAAAGAGTCGTATACAACTAGGTTAAGTCACATTATTAGTCGTTAAATAGGTGTAACGAAGAAGTACAGTGAAGTACGAGTTAGAGTTAGAGATCAAATCATGAGACCGTTAAGCATTAAGTCGGAATGCATGGTGGAGTAGTTACAACAATCAAATCGCATAATGACAAGTCAAGGAGTAGTGTGATTATTCAAATTATATAACTTATGTTTTATATTGCTATTTGAAATAGGTTTTTATTGTCACCTCTAGAACCATACCTTTCCATTTGCTAGCCTTTTGTTGTTTTGATTTTTCAGGTGCTTAGGTATTGATGTTTGTTTAAAAGTTGATTTCTCCTCCAATACCTGCATATGAAATTTATTATGAACTGGCCTTTCTATTTTTTTGAGATAATGATCAAACTGTTACTACGGAGTCAGATTGGCTGGAGAACATGATTAGCTATGAAACTGGAATAGCTGCGGAATGTAAAACAGTGAATAAATATGACTTTATGAATGAATGAAAAATGGAGATGACTGTGGGGATGAAATATGGCAGAATGGAAATGAAAAATGGATATGGAAGAAATGCTGAAGCAGAAAACTTTATTGGTGGTGGTGGAGTGGAGTGAAACTTGCAAAAATAAAACAGAATGAACTGAAGTAAACCATGAATTTTCAGAATGTACAATGAGTCACCTTTTTTTTGGAAAATATAGGGTGTCAAAGTATTCTGATTTTCACCCTGTATTTTCTGTATAAGGATGCCAATCAATGATTGGTTTTCAACCTTATACTTTTTTTCTTTTTTTCTTTTTTTCTTTTTTTCTTTTCTTTTTTCTTTTTTTTTTAGTTGATGAAAAGATCAAAGACTAAGTTGGTGGAGAAGAAGGATTCTTCTTCACCAACTTCATTTCAGAATTATTTTGAAAGATCTTGATAAACTCCTCTTTTGAGATTGGCTTTTGATAAGCCTTCAACCTATGCCATTCACAAGGAGAGGAGTTTGATTCTCATCTATTGTTATGATTCTTACTACTCCATTACTGAAAAAAATTTCAATCTCATATGGCCCAAGCCAATGAGTTTGAAACTTTCCTTGAAAATCCTTAAACTTTGAATCAAATAGCAATGCCCAATCTCCATCTTGAAACCTTTTGTCCCTAATTTACTTGTCATGCCACTTAGCTCTCTGTTGTTAAACTAGACCAGTCCTTTGAACAGATTCTTGTCTAATTTCATCAAGTTCATTTAATTGCTCCAGTCTATTCTTTTGAGCTTCTGACAAATCCATCCCCAACTTGACCTCCATCTTGAAAGTTTTGACTTCGAACTCAATGGGGAACATGAATTGCTTTCCATAAACAAGTTCATAAGGTGTATGTCCTGTTGTGTTCCTCCATGTAGTTCTATAGACCCACAAGGCTTCAGGAAGCCTTTCTGCCCAATCTCTTTTACGTAGATGCACAGTCTTGCTGAGGATTCCTTCAATCACTTTATTTGTAGATTCCACTTCACCATTTGCTTATGGATGATAGGGAGTGGATTTCCTATGCTTGATCTTGTACTCTTCCATAAGCCCCTCAATCATTTTGGATGTGAATTGAATTCCCTGATCTGTCACAATTTCTCTTGGAACACCAATGCGAGTAAAAATATCCTCAAAAAGAAAACTAACTACAAAATTTTCGTTAGCAAAAAGTAATGCTCTGGCTTCCACCCATTTGGTGACATAATCAGTGCATACCAATATATAATTTTTTTGCTTGGATGGAGGATTAATAGGTCCAATAAAGTCTAAAGCTCATTTTTCAAAGGGTTCGATAGGTACCTGAGATTGTAATGGCATTTCATTTGATGGAGCATGTTTCCCTACTCTTTGGCATTTGTTGCACCTTCTGACATATTCTTTACCATCTCTGAAGATGGATGGCCAATAATATCCTAAATAAAGGATTTTATAGGATGTCCTCTTATCAGCAAAGTATCAACCACATGGCTCATCACGACATGCTTTGAGAATATCAGGCATTTCATCTTTCCTGACACACATTCTAATCATAAGATCTGGCCCTGTTTTATAAAATTCGTTAAACATCCATGAATATCTTGCACTATTTTGAATAATCTTTCTTTTCTCTCTAGGAAATAAATGTGAAGGTAACTTCCCTGTAACCAAATAGTTAGCAAAATCTGCAAACCAAGGAATTTGAGTAGTTACTGCAAATAGATATTCATCGGGGAACTTATCCTCAACCGTAGAGTCTTCTTTGATATTCTTAATCCTGGACAAGAAATCAACCACTGTGTTTTGTTTTCCAGGTCTGTCTAGCACAGTAATATTGAATTCTTGCAAAAGTAAAAGTCATCTTGTAACTTTGCTATTAGTAATAGGTTTATTCATCAAATATCTAATTGCAGAGTGATCTGTATGAACAAAAGTTTCATATCCTGTTATATAATGTCTAAACTTGTTAATTGCATGAACAACAGCTAAGAACACTTTTTCAGTCACAATATAATTCAACACTCAGTGGGAGTAAAATTTTTACTTGTGTAGTAAATGGAATAAGGAATCAAATCTTTTTGTCCCAATACAGCTCCTAGAGCTGTGTCTGAAGCATCTGTAGAATATGGAAAGGAAGTTTCCAATTTGGTCCCCTTAAGATAGGTGCTTCAGATATTTTTTCTTTCAAGGTTTCAAATGCTAGTTGGAAATCAGGATTCCACTTGAATTCACAATCTTTTGTAAGAAATTTGAGGAGTGGAGATGCTACTTTGGTAAAGTTTTTTATAAACCTTATGTAATATCCTGTAAATCCTAGAAAACTCCTAACATCTTTCTGGCAATTTGGAATTGGTAACTTAGAGATGACTTCAACTTTAGATTTGTCTACTTTAATCCCATCTCCTGAAATGTGATGTCCTAAAACAATACCTTCTGTAAACATCATAAAGCATTTTTCATGGCTTAGTGAAAGGTTTGTTTCTTTACATATTTTAAGGACATTTTCCAAATTTTCCAAGGCTTCTTCAAATGTATCACCATAGACTGTAAAATCATCCATATATACCTCTACACAATCATGTATTAGATCAGAAAAAATTCCTAGCACTGCTCTTTGGGTGTTGCGGGTGCATTACATAATCCAAATGGAAGCACTCGGTAGGAAAAACCTCCCCATGGACAAGTAAATGTGGTCTTATCCTGATCCTCAGGTGCTACCTGAATTTGATTATAACCACTAAAACCATCCAAAAATGAAAAGTACTTTTTACCTGCTAATGTATCTAATACCTAATCTATAAAGGGCAAAAGAAAGTGATCTTTCAAGGTTTCTTTATTCAATTCTTTGTAATCAATGCACACCCTCCATTTACCATTCTTTTTACGCACAATTACCAAAGGAGAAACCCATTGGCTATCTGAGACTGGGTAAATGAAGTGTACATTGAGTAATTTTTGGAGCTCTTCTTTCACAATCTTCATAAGATTTGGATTCATTCTTCTCTGAGTTTGTCTGATTGGTGTATTGTTTTCCTCAATATAGATATGATGGATACAAGTCTTAGGGTCAATACCTTTCATGTCTGTATACTCCCATGCAAATGTAGCAGAATGCTTTTGTAAGATCTTGGTTAGCTCCTCTTGTTGTAATTTCTCCAAGTTTTTGTTTATGTTCAATGTTCTACCTGGAAAAATTTCAATTGTAGAGCTACCAAACTCTTTCAAAGAATAGAGAGACATCTGCCTAGATGAAAAGTATCCGACATTAGATTTTACTTGAAATTGTGAATGATCATATTCTGAAGATGTTTCAAAATTTTCTAATGTGTTCAAAATTTGACTATCCACACTAATTTCTGATATAGTAAAGATAGGTTGTATAACACCTTCATCATCGATCCATTCCTTGTCATCTATTTCTATGATTTCTTTTGCTGGAGGATACAAAGTAAATTTCTTTTTTGAACTACCATCAGAAATGTACATGTCACTAGATATAAAACTAATAAAAGAATCAGCTGTGGCCAGCCAAGGTCTTCCTAAGATAAGTGGGTGTCCTCCTAGATTATTCTTGGGAGTTAAAATCATGAAATCAATAGGATATTCCCAAGAATCTAAGGAGACTGAAATTCCTTCTAGAACACCATCTGGTTTGATTACGGATCTATCTGCAAGTTTTAGTAAGGCAGGTGTGTAAAGAAGATTAGGAAGTTTAAGCTGTTCCATAGTTTGTCTACTCATAATGTTTATTGTTGCCCCTAAGTCAATCAATGTGTTTGGAATTTCAATCCCATTTATGTGTGTCTTGACAATTGGACTTCCTGCATCCACATATTTCTGCATGGCAATCTTTCCCATCATGATATCTGTTATTTTTCCTACCAGGTGAATTCTTTTTGTGTCTCTTGGTTTTCTTCCTGGCCTTTTGATGCTCGACTCCTTTATTGTTTTTGCTAGAATAGGAATTTCTCTAATGGCTTGTAACAAAGGAATCTTGATACAAACATTCTTCAATTCATCTAGAAAGTCATAATTGGGCAACAAGATCTGTTTTTCCACTCCTCTATCAATTTGTAATCTTTCAAGAAAAGGAGGTGTAGAAGTAGATGCAGGTTGCTCAATTATAGGAGTTGTGTTTATTGACTTTTTTTGTTTTTCTTTTTGAATGTTTTGGTCTTGAAGGGATGTTACCTCAAAACTTTTATTGACTTTAAGAGAATCCTCCTCAGAAGCATCTTGTTATTGAATATCTATAGAAGGGTTTTCCTTGTCTAATATCCTACCAGATCTAAGTTGAACATCATTAAGATATAGAGGAACAATCATGTAAGTAGGAAATCGTTAGCCTTCTACCATATAAGCATTCTAAGGTTTTTTATTATTGGGGTTTGGAAATGGTTGGGCTGGTAGTTGATTTGGCTTTTGTTGAAATGGAAGTAACAGTTGAGGATTTTGACTTTTTTGTGGAAATGGCAATGAAAGGTGAGGGCTTTGATTTGGAAGTTGTGGTTGTTGATTTTGCTGTTGATTTTGTGGGGGAGGATAGCTCTGATAAGATGGAGGATATTGATAATATTGAGCAAATCTCCCATAAGGATTTTGTACCCCTTGTCCCCATTGTTGAGATTGATACTGAGATTGAGTTTGAGGCCAAGGTTGCTGCTAAGAATTCTAGTTTGGTGGGGGCTGAAAATTCATTGGATTGTTAAATATTGGATTTTGTGGCCCTTGCCAAGGTCTTCTTGCAACAAAACAAAGAGTTTCTATAGAATTTTGGACTACATCCTCTTGAAAGGTAGCCTTAAGACCTAGGATTGAAGGACAACCCTTGGTCTCATGACTTTCTGAACAAATCATACAAGTTTCTACAATTTTTTCATCTAAAGGGCATTCCCTTAGAGCATGTTTCTTTCTGCATTTTGGACAAAAGATGGCCAAATCATCAGCGTCTGTTTTCTGTTTTTTTTGGATTTTGAGGGTGTCTAGCTACTCACTAAGGCTCCCTAAAATATCAGTTTTAAATTCATCAAGCATATTACCAATTTCTGCCCTACTTACAGATCGAGTTGCGCTCTAATAAGAGAAGGATCTCTTGGTCCTTTCCCAGTTTTAGATTTCCCTCTTGAGAGATGGACACATAGTTCTTCTATGTCACTCAATGGAAGTTGAGAGATGTCTCCCTTCCCCATCATGCTAAGGATATCTATCTATTCATCTCTAATGGCCTTCAACAAAAAAGCTTTCAAAGTTTCTTCATCTAAATTGTTCATTTTTGCTCTTATCAAATTGTAGTTAAACCTCTCAAGCAAATCCTCTAAGTTTTCATCTTCCTTTTGCATCATTTTGAACACGTCATCCTTATGATTGGTAGGCATACAATAATCCAAGTATCTATCCAAAAATGCATGTTTCATATCATTCCATATTCTAATGGATTGAGTGGCTAACCCTATAAACCATTTCAAAGCAGCCCCTTTTAGTGTTGAAGGGAACAATTTGAGTTTTTTAGAGTCTTCTAGATAGTCATAGGTTCGGCATAAGACTTCAAACTCAAACAAAAATGTTTTAGGATCCTCACTTCTCAACCCATAAAAGTTTGGGAGGATAGATGGTGAAATGTTTTTCATTGTTGTATGTGTTTCCTCATCTACTATAGGGAATCCAAATGAGTTATATCCTTCCCTATTTCCTCTACCTCCTCCATTGTTACCTCTACCTCCTCCATTGACTCCTCTACCTCTCCCTCTACCCCCTCCTCCAAATAGTGAGAATTCTCTGTCTTTTTCTTCTTCTGCCATGATCCTCAGAATCTTGTGGTTCTTCTACTAATGGTTTATGAGAGAGTTTCTACTTCTTCTTCTTCTCTAGGTATTCCTACTTCTTCAACTACAATAGGATCTCCTATAGAGGTGAAGAAGGTTTCCTCTCCTAGCTCTAGTTTAGTAGATGAAGTGGGAGAATCTTCTAACTCAGTTGTTGCCCCTTGAATTCTAGGAATCCTAAGACTGGGAGTATGAATCTGGGATGGAGGTGTGTCCTTTCTAACTCTTGGTGGAGTAGGTGGAGTTGTGAAAATCGAACTTCTGCCCCTAGCTATAAATCTACCCCTAGAATCTCTTTCTCTATGCATGTCATTGTTTTGTTTTGTTGTTTTTGATTTATTTTTTTTATGAATGTAAGAAGTAAGGCTACCTAGTTACACTTCCCCAGCAACATCGCCAAAATTTTTAGTCAATTTAGTGTCCTAAATTGCTACATAAATTATCAATCCGGGTATCGTAAATTGATGAAGTGTAGTGCACTATATGTGCTAGATGACCCTTTCTTACCTCACTATTTTTAATTTTATGTTTGTTTTGGGGTTTTTTTTCTTTTGATTCCTTCTGTAATGTAATAAAAATCTCAATCTACTGCTGCTAAGAACCTAGAGAAATGAAGTAAGAGTTAAAAGTGCTTTTAGGCCAAATTTGGAAGTAAAGTTTTTAAGCAAGAAGGTGAAAACAGAGCTTCTCTTCTTGCTATTGTAGTTTTTCCCAAATCATGAGTTGAAAAGACTCTTAAAACTATTGTCTACTTAATTACAAAACCAAAAATTAAGTGAGAAAATGGAATTGCAACTATCTCAATAAACCGAAAATGAAATACTAGAGACAAAACTGCTTCTGCTATCTAGTCTACTTGCAAAACTAAAGCTTAATGAACTACTAAATATGGAACTGCAATTAGACTAAGGGAAAGAAACAAAAATGAAATTGCAACTATTCTATTTGTGAAAGCAAAACTAAATGTAGTATTGTTATCACTCTAATATATAATTTAGGGAGAAATAACTCCTTATGATAGCCACATTTGAGAGATTTCATTCTTCATCATTCTAAAAGAAGTAAACATGAGAATGCAAGGAAAAACTCAGTCATAAATAGAACATTTCACCACTTAGTCTTAGGTTCAACCATCAACGAAGGGCTTTCGGAAATATCCATTTAAATCATGAGTTTCTAAATTGATAACAAAATGGCATTGGACTACTTAACCCAAGAACTAATGAACAACAATTATAATGAAAGACTCATTTATAATTACAACATTTCACCATTGAGTTTGCAGACTAACCATCAACGAAGGGCTTTTGGAAACATTCATTTATATCATGAGTGACTACACTAATAAGAAAAAGGCATTAAACAACTTGACTCAAAAACTAGTGAACAACAAGAAGTATCATTCATAAACTCAACATCTCACCGTTAAGTTTGAGGATTAACCATCAACGAAAGGCTTTTGGAAACATTCATTTATATCATGAGTGACTACACTAATAAGAAAAAGGCATTAAACAACTTGACTCAAAAACTAATGAACAGCAAGAAGTCTCATTCATAAACTCAACATCTCACCATTTAGTTTAAGGATTAACCTTCAACGAAAAGCTTTGGAAAAATTTGTTTATATCATGAGTGACTACACTAATGAGAAAAAGGCATTAACAACTTAAATTTAAAAAACTAAGAACTAAGGAATAGTAGAAGAAATAAATCTAATTATGCTTCTAACAACAATTTAAAAACTACAGCTAAGAAGCTAGAAAATAATGGAAACTAAAGAACTACTCTACTCTGGAATGCAAATATCTTGAGTTAGTGGAAACAAATGACACTAGCTGCAATAAACATAGTGTTAAGAAACAATTATGAACATGATAAAAACACAGTAAATATACAACTAAACAAAAAAATACAACAAATGAAAATGTACAAAAATGAAAATATACCCTTGACAACGGAGGGGCCCTCTGCAAGGTCTAGGACTAGCAACACAGAATCAACACTTCACACACTTCAGGTATCCATTAGAAAAATAGAGTTTTATATTAAAAATAGAGCACTGAGTGTCTCAAGCTACAAGCGGAAATTGCACTATTACATCAGCAAAAACATGAACTTGTTCTGCGTTCCAAACGCTGATATTTATAGGAAAAACACACAACCGTTTGAAGAGAGAAGCCATCTATAGAAAACACGTAGACAGGTAGTGTATCCAGAAATTTTGTCTTCGGTTGTCTTGAAACATAATTATACGAATAGTGGTTGTTAGATAATGGTTGTGCAGGTGGAAAATGACATCCTTGGCTTTAGGAGACTGCCTCAAATTCATTTACTAAGAAACATGCAAAAATAGAGTTCTGCTTGTTGTAGGTTTATTTCGTTGACTCCCCTTTGACTGGGGTCCTCCTCATCAATCTTGGTCAAATGGATAGGATACCATCCATGCTCGGACTTTTTCCCAGCTACCCATATGATCTGTTTCCTCTCTTAACACCTGTAACCTACAAAAGCGTGGATATGGCTATGAAACAGCCAGTTAGCTGCGGAATGTGGTTGCGTTCCATAGCTTAAAAACAAAAACTTATCCGAATAACAAACATAAAAATATAACATGAAAATCACTTGAAATATACTCCTTGAGACAATATGCAATGGCTTTTGATGATTTAGGATGCATTTTCATGGAAGAGCAAAGGAAGAAGGATGAAGAAGTTGCTTGAGAAAGAGGCAGTTTCGGAACTCAACACAATCATCACATTTCTTCATTTTCTTAGGAACAATAGAAAAACCAGAAACACCATTCTCTTTTTCAATAAATGAAGGATTCCTTATTTAATATGCCCAAATCCAGAATTCCATCGAAGAATAGATGACAATGTATTTTCATCGATAATGAGAGACTTATGCAGAATTATGTGTATGAGCAAATGTCACTTTCATCTTCAATTTTATTTCATCCTACACTCCAGTGATGATAGCCATGGTGTCAAATTCCTTTGTTTTTTCTACTTTTTCATCAGTTATATAGATAGAGTGGCCTTTCTAGTGAATGTGAACAAGGGATAATAGATTTCTTCGCTATTCTAAAAGGTAGATTAAATCATGCAGAAGAAAATTAGGAAATCTAAATAGTTTAAGCTTAATGGTGCCAAGTCTTAAGGGATTAAGACTTCATTTATTTTCACAATATATTATTTCATATAAGTTGTCACTAAAATATTCAAAAACGTCTTTGTGGAAGGCCATGTGACAAGTTGCACCTATATAAAGCAATCATGGATCTCTCCAAGAAACAAATGAAGTGTGAAATAAATCTTTTGTTACCTGAATATTGCAATTGACAACAATTTAATGAGCATAATCATGTGCTTTACCTTTAGCTATATTTAGTGTTTTACCTTTGTATTCTTTCTAGTTTTGATTGTATTTGATTTTCTCCTATGGGATTCTATATGTTGATGCATCATGTCCATCTCTACCATAAAAAATGCAACAATGATAAGATATTTATTCTTGATGGTGTTTACCCTCATGCCTTTGAAATTATTTTTCCATTTCCTCTTCTTTTGCCACTTCCTTTAGGATAATCATGTGATCAGCTATTCCCTTTCTGATCAATCCACATTGTTTATTTAGGGGAGTGAGTTTTTTCCTTCCTCTTCTCTAAAGGTTTCTCTTGTTCCACAATTTTCTCCACTACAAAGTCAAAATTAATGGACTTGAGTTTGTTATTAGCTTATAGGGATTCAATATAGGGAGAGTATGTACGAAAGAGGGCTTTGCCAATGAAAGCTATGATAGGAGTGCCTATCTTCACTGCATGACATCTATGTCAGGCATGATGGCCCCAATTTCAAAGGCTAGAGCCAAGGGATCATCATCTTTCAACTCAAGGTTGAAAAGTTTCACCATCATTTGAACAAGCTCCAATTCTAAGGGTAAGCCATATAGATCTTGTAATTTCTTAAATGCACCATAAGAATTTGTAATCAAAACTATATGATGGTTCACCTCTTTACTTATAGATGCAACAATTAGGGAATAGGATTTGTTAGCCTTTTTCTCCCGAATGGCTATTTCTTTCTCTGATGTGGGATTAGTAGGTGAATTTTCCTCCTCTCCTTCATAGAATTCGTTCCACAAGTTGTTAAAAATGAGGGTGTGTATGATCTTTCTAAACCATTCTTCGTAGTTCTCCTTTCTAGTAAGAGAAAAACCAACAATAGATGTAAGGGAATTGATTTTTCGAGCTCTCAGTTGATTAGAAGGTCCACCAAGATAATTGGAGCTTGTATTATGTGATTCAAGTAGGAGGAATGAATCAAAGCCAAAACTTGACTCCAATTTCAATCTTCACTTCAATTTCATATGATTAAAAAATAATGACAATGTCTAAAAAATATATTGGAATTGAATCTAAGATAGAGAAAAGCCCAAGTTTAGATGTCAAATCCTCAACTTAGTTCAAATTGAATTAAGAATTTCTATGACGAGAAACTAGTCTCTATTGTTTTTGAAGTTGAATCCTTGTTTCTAGAATATACTATGTTGTTCACACCATTATTATCTTATTCCTTCGACATAGTATTGACGAAGGGATTGTAGAGTATTTTTTTATCATAGCATCACTTAAGAAGCCATGACAAGCTTCATGATCACATATTCATGACCGATTGGTCCTCGTTATACCCATTAGTTCACTTATCACTTGTCCAATTGTTAATATATGCAAATGGAATTAAATATTACTATCCTCAAAGTAATTAACTTGAGGGAGAGAATGTTGCGTACATCATAACTAAAGATGCAATTATAAACCTGACCCATTGATAAGAATTGTATGAGATACTCATAAACCCTCAAGGTCAACATCTATGATAACTAGCATTGGCCTATGGAAGTTAGAAACCTCGAGCGAGAATAGCCTCGAGACTCTCTGGACCATAGTAGTGGTTGTATTTGTTGGAGTGTGTAACTCCTACTTGTCTAATGTGTCATCATATTTCATTGTTGGGATATTTAGTCCTTATTAGGTAAAGTTGGCTCTTTACGTAGATCTAATTTGTAATCTTTATGAGGTTCTTAGGTCTAGTTAGATTCAAAAGATTCTCTCCAACTTGATGCTTCATAGGTTGGTGTATGGTTGAGATATTCTCTCAATTAGTTAGTGGTGTGTCCAAGATAACATGTGTATCTTGAGATAACATTCATGTATTTATATGTATAACATTATTTGGTTAATTACAAATGGCTTAGCACAATTTTGTTGTGTAATAAAGTGTACTCTCCGATTCTAACATTATCCGATAGGATCCTGGATGCGGGTGCCCAGCAAAGACAGTAAGGTGGTCGTGGAACAGGACGACATGTGGCCATACCACATGGCCCTCCGTAACCCGGCATAGCAGTCTAAAAGTGACATTAACACCAGCCATAAATGGCATTCAAGTGGGCGTCGTCTTCAACCTATCAGGTAAAGATGACCTCTGGTGATAACCATACCACTGCTCCTGTCCATTATCCTCTGCCTCTGCAATGTATCTGCCCTCAGGCTGCTAGAGCACCTAGTTCTCGAACTACCACGGGGAGACACTGCAATCTCCTCTGTTGCATTGATTTAGGCCCGGGAACTCACTTCCCTCAAAGCCTGGTTTGCCATTTCGCCTTCCACTCGGCCTCTGCTACTAGTCCCTACTCTGAGTCGCCTGCTAATTCTACTAAGCCCTCTCACGCTCAGAATTCCTCTGTTCTTCCTCGGCATAACCAATTCATTCCCCAAGAAACCTCCGCCTCCCCACCTGCAAATCCTAAGATCATCACAGGCATGGTGCACACTCGACATCGCATGCGGAGCAGACGTGGGGGTAGTCGAGGAGGAAGCATACGCCCCCCCACAACGCCCAACCCTGATTTTGTTGCTCCATTCTCCTCCCCTTCCATCACTCATTCCCATGGTCCCTTCTTCGAAAGATACCCTGATATGTGCAGTGGTAGAGGGCAGTCACAGGCCCATGGAATCCAAAGCACAAACGCAGCTACCCAAACAGAGAATTCCCTCACAGCTACCTTCAGTGAGTATACTAGTTCGCAAGCTGAGCAGGATGCTCAGACCCACGACTATAGACCGGGGAAGAGGAACAGAGGTGCAAAGCAGAAGGCAGCTAAGAGGAATAGGGACGACAGTGAACCAGGAAAGCAGCAGAAGGCTGGGAAAATCAATATTCTACATGGAAAGGCACTGGCTGGAAGCGAGAATGCAGCTGAGGGCAGAGCGAGTGGCACGAAGGCTACTGGTGGCACCCAGGACGACACATCAGGCATGCATGCAGCGGAGTGCAGCTGAGCAGGCATTCAAACTACAAGTGGCATCCCGCACGACACGTTAGCAGAGGATGAGTACGCGTGTCGCATTGTGGAAGATCCCAACCCATACGACATCGAGGGGGTCCCTTGCATGGTCAGTGCGCTCAACCCATATGTCTAGTCACCAGGTGTCGCCTTGCAGATCAACAGAGGTTTAATAAGCTTGTTGTTTGAGGCTTTTACTCCTGTTTTTTTTTTACTTTTTGGTATGTTTTAATTGATTTTGAACTAGGAACCCTGGGTGGGTTTTTATGCTGTAATCTCACTCGGAATGGTTTCCGCTCTAAGGGCAATCGAGTTTCTTTTTTTGACAGTCATGACATAACGTTGTTATGCACCGCAGAGGCCGGAGCCTCGATGTATTATTATTTTGCTTATCTCAATAGAATAGTTTTACTTAGAAAAGAAAAAACATTATCCAATAGGACGCAAAACCAAAACCCATGCAAAACCCTTCCAACACAAGAAAGAATAAACAAAATGTCTACAAATAAAATGTGTGGAGTCACAAGTATGGTGTGCACAATCATTGGTTCAAGCTAGTACAGGGCTAGGGCACAGAGAGGAGAGAGGTATCCGAGCATTAAAACATGTAGAAATATTTTAAATGGACCCTCACAAAACAATCAAGAACCCAACAAGTCATAGGCCTGAGAGGCAGAATTTAGGAAAAGTGCAACCATAATGATAGATTTGACAATCAAAGGGGCTAAGGACGTTTTTGAGTAAATGGCAAAACAGAGTTACAATGTGATAGACAACTAGACTCCAATACCATGTTAGGCCACGAATGAATAACTCCAAGTGATGCATTTCATTAATGTGCAAATTTTGACAAACCTTTCATCTTCACATTTCCTAAATTTATTTATCTAAAATTTTATTTTAGGAAAAAAATCTAGAATACTTGTGTCTAAAACTTTTTTATTTATCCTTAAGCATACACGTATTATTGTTATTGAGTCGAGAGGCTCATTCTACAACCGAGTGTGATGTGTAAGAAAGCCCAATATTATGTGTAAGGGTGTCCATCGGTCATCAAAGTTAAAATTTTGTTCATCTACATTAAAAAAATAAAAAATAAAAATAAAAATTAATTTAAATAACTATACAAAACATTTAACTCCGATTTTAAAATATACCTATGCTCATATGCTGATTTATTTTTTAAACTAAATTCCCGAATCCTTTTGATCCAAATCTAACATCATTTTATGATATAAAAAATTAAAATCGTAATCCCCAACTCCTTGGGATGCCACTTTTTCGTTGGCCGGTGTTTGTTCATTTCCCATGGATCATAATCAACATTTACTTGCTGTTGGCGTCTTCCCATTGCGTAGGGACTATTGGTAGACTGATTTACACATTCCTTTAACTGCGGGTCAACTGATTTTGTTCATTGAGCATCTCTCCAACAATAATCAATTACTTTGTTTGCCTAGCATTCCTTTCACACGTTACGTGAGCTCACTCTTCCCTAGGCTGTTCACATTGCCCACAAACCGCTGATTCATCGCTGGACGTTTCATTCACCCGCGATCCGTACGGGCTGCACACAGGTCAAGGGACTCTCTCTTTCTACCACAACGGTCATTTGACCATTCTTGGGCATTTTTTTTACCTAGCTTGATCAATTTCTAATTCTGTCAAGCCAATTTTCCTCGTCTCGATTGCCTTACATTTACCCGAGTGATGAAGATAGTTGTTGGTTGGCTTGTCCAAGTTCTGTTGTCGTTTAATGTTTTGAAGCCGGGAGAAATTCAATTGCTTAACATGGAAGAAAAGAGTTGGGAACCATTAATTTCCAAATATTTAATTTGGCCCTACAAGAAACGGATTAAGAAAATACTTGGGAACCATTAGTTTCCAAATGTTCAATTTGGCCATACAAGAAATGGATTAAGAAAATAGTTGGGAACCATTAATTTCCAAATATTCAATTTGGCCATACAAAAAATGGGTTAAGAAAATAGTTGGGAACCATTATTTTCCAAATATAAATTTGGCCATACAAAAGATGGATTGAACACAAGATCAAAGATTTAGATTTGTCAATGAAGAGAAGGAATTGGACGATTGACAAAATCGATTTGTTTTTTAAGGAAGCGAATTATCATGAGGAGGAGACTGCATTTTCGTTGCTTGATAATTGGCACCCATTGCATTAGTGCAGAATTGTTGCCATCTCACATTGGAAAGACGAATTGGAGTTCATGTGAGCCGTTTCTTTTGGTGTTGGTTCTGATTGAAATGTGGTTGTGTAGGAATTGAGGAGACTGCACCAGATACTGTGAGAAGTACTAAGGGTTCAGAGACTTTTCCAAGCATGAAAATTTTATACTTTAACAGGAATATACATAAGTGTTCTATGTAAGAAGGAAGTGAAAATGTTGGAGGATTTATGCATTCGTCATATTGGGTAGTGCCTTGGTGTACACTCCATTAATTGAGCTTAGAGGTGCTCTACAAGCAATAAGGGTGATTTGTAGGTATCATGTCTAAAATTTGTGAACATTTTTACAAGCAATAGGGGTGATGTGTAGGTATCATGTCTAAAATTTGTGAACATTTTTACATATGTGCTTAATCTGTTGAATTTAACTAATATTCCAATTTATAAAAAGTTAAAAGTAATAAAAATAATAAAATTCAATTTCTCACATAGTAATTTTGTTTTTATTAATAAAATTACCAAGATTTTTTATAACTTTTTAGATTAAAAAAATCATTGAATGGGCCTATTTGTTAAGAGCATGTGTTTCCTCCTAAGATGCCACATGTTCAAAACAAGAGGAGGGTAGTGTAAGTATGCCTTCCTAGACTTAGCAGTCAAACCAGTCAAACCATTGTAACGAGGTGGGTCCCTTGTCCCACAAACAAGGGGGTCTCATACACCATTGTGGTGTGCTTGGTAGTGACCTTAAAATTGGATAATAATAATCATAATGCATATACATTAGAATATATAACTAGCAACAATAAGTTAATAACTATTTTACCTTATAAAATAGAATAATGATTTTGTAACCATATTTAAATTTAATCAATAGACACACAAAAATTCTAATACTTACAATAAACTAACACTATAACAATATGTTTAACTATGGATATTGACATTCACTTTTCCATAGATATTATTAACTTGTAAATAGGTCTTTTTACATTATCATGGGCCAATACCATGGCTCATCAATACAACATGCCAAAAAACCATCTCTCATTTCACAATCAAAATATTTTATAACTAGCATTTGCACTAGATGTTGCAAAGGAAACATCGTAAGGCATAAATTGAGGAACAATGGCTGCATAGGAATAGGAAAATCTAAATAAGATACAAATGTAGTAGAAATGAAATCCTAAAGTTGTATAAACCGAAATTGATTTAGGGTGCCTAAGACTATATTTTTATTAATTATTGAATTAATATTGCATATAAATCTCATAAAATTCTCTATTATTATAACTTGTAGCATTGTTCTAACCAAGAAAACTATCTGCACATTTTGGAATATCAATTCTCATATATATTATGTATATTATGTTAATCATCACTAAATCTCAACCATATCAAGGATAAATATTCACCTTAATGCCACCAACAACATTAAATCTTTAATGGTAATCCACCTTTAACACTAATGTGGATATATGTCATTTTGGCTCAACATGTATCTTATGCCTATGACTTGTGATGTCACATTGTCCTATCTTACTTCGAAAAAAATATATAATTAAATGAAAATAAAATAAATTTTAATGTTCCTTTAAAATTACGCATTGAATCTTTTATCAAGTTGATGAATACCATGGATCCATGTGTAAAAACCATATATTATTTACAGAATCTCTGAACACTACAAACTGACCATTTTAGAAACAAGTTTACCTAGACGTTGGAAGGCCAAAAAAAGCAACAGATGGGACTCCCAATATTATATTTTTCAAGCAATGAATATAGTTTCAAAATTTCACATTGTAATGTCAAATAAGCTTCCAAATTCAGTACTTAATTTATCCACTAGTGACCTAAGAGAAAAAATTGTTATTACCTCAGTATGATATGTAAAGTATAGATTTCATTGTTTACATTCAAAAAATAAAAATATCTGGAAAATTCAGAAACCCTCCGCACTAATGCTAATAGAATCTTTTATATGGTTGCACAACTCTTGACAGTGATGATGTCTACTGTAAAATTTCGTAGTGCAGAATCATGGCCTTGTTTTCAACATATAAACCTTACTACTCAGACGTAAGGACCAACACTTTTAATTCACATAAAACCAAGACCTTATTTAAGCTTAGGTAAGGCATTTTCTTTGTAAAGAAGGGAAATACCTTAACGTCTTGACTAAAAGGTTGTCCCGGTCCTAAAGCCTCATATATCAGAAAATAAAAATAAAAAAGTTAAGAATGGTAAGTTGACTACATATTTCCATTTCTACTGTTCTCAACCCCATTGCTCACAGGTTTGTTTGGTTCGATCCTCCTGAAATACCAAATTGTAACACCTGTAGAAATCAATCCCCCAACAACAACCTCGATCACGGTCCCTGCCATCCAAGAAGCCAACGTTAAATTTCAAGCTTTAGATGCATGAATAGAAGCATATCAAATGAAACCATTGGAATTCTTCATGTAATCCATAATTGAGTCCTATGTTTAACCTGCAATCACCCAATCATTTTTGTGGTGAAGATGGCCATGATCTGTAAACAAGCAAGCATATATCAATAGCTAAAATTTGTAGTACTCCTTTGGAAGATACATTTTGTCATGAGTGGAAAGTTTTGGTATTAGAAATAACCATCAGTCTCAAACCTTTCATATGTGGATATGGATCTTTAGAGGAGGAGATTTATGCTTTAATGACTAAAGGAATGGGAAACTGGGCACGTAGTTGATTTTTCCCAACCTATAGGTGCCTACATTTGTCTCTTCTTTAGATATGGGTAAATTATAGGATTTCAACCTCAAATTTCTTAGCAATGGTACATAACACTTCATTATCATGGAAATCACCATTTAAGCTGCCCTTGGGGGCTTAAGATTTGAAGGAAGTCATTGTTTCGACCATCTTATCTGAGTCATAAATGTTTAAATTCCATTACAGAGATATATGTTGAATTTAATATAAATAATAGATTTATACTAGTATAGAAACATAGTTTTGTTTTAACTCTGGAACTAAGTTTTCATAGAAATAGAAAAAAAATAATATGAAAATCTTATTGTTTCCAACCACTTTAATGAGTAATAAATCCTAAATTAAAATAGATGTATTCTAGTTAATGTCTAGTTATTTAAAAATGATATGTAAATCACCTAGTTTTTTTTCCCTTTTCCCCTGGCAAACAATTGAGCAAATACCCAAGAGAAATCTCAGAGTATTTGTAAGTTTTGCAGGCTAGGAAGCAACATTGGATTTCCTTCCTGATTAAACAAGGTTTCCAAGACTAAGCCAGTACCAATCCACAAAGATTCCTTGCATTCAACCAACTTGTGTCACGTGTACTTAAAGGAATAAATAAGTTTCAAGCTGAAACTGCCTCAAACTTATTGATTCATAAGTATACTAACGCAGGCTTGGTGTTAATGCACAAGTTTTATTTACCCAAAAATACATATCAAATAAAAGGTGCACCAAATTAAGATTTGTAAATAGAGATTAGAAAGTAGTTTTCACTTTGTAACTAGCATACTTGAACAATAAATACTAACATTCCTGTCTTTCCAGAGACACGAGAAATTGCCAAATTCTATCTCATAGCCATAGGTCCCTCTTCCATACCCATCATACTAGCAGCTAACGCAGTGATTTGTGCTTAGATTTTCGTAATTCAAGCGAATACCATAGGCAGGAATTTGGTTATAGAAAGCATTTCCAGATGCATTGGTAATATCCCAATATATGCTAGTGTATGATTCACAGTTTTGGAGCATGAGTCTCAAGGAATCTGAGGTCCTTGGATAGTAAAAGAAACAAGAGACCTTAGAGAGAGCATTTGGGCAATCAAGAAAACTTTTGCAGAGGTAATTGTTGCTATCACAGATAGATTCACATCAGCGAGTCTGGTCCTCACAATCACTAGGTTGAGGCTTGACAAGGACAGAGGGCACATTGTAATTGAAGTCGAGAAAAGTATTTAAATTTGAATTGGAGAAATTTCTACTAATGTCAAGACTAAAGCTTATGCTATGGGGAAGTTCATCTTTTTCACTACAGCTCCACATAGAAGGATCTAAGATAATCATATGTGGAATAACATAGCTGATGTTCTTCACAGGATACCTCCCTGTGGGTGTCCTTAGTTCAAGTTTGGTGTCATTGGTGCACACAAGAAATGATCTATATTCAAAACTCCCATGCCCATCATCAATGCCAAAAGGATACTAGATGGATAAGCTGCCACAGCTTGTCCTATAGAGACTGGATTGAGCAGTTGCTTTAATAATTAACAAACCTAAAAGAGCTACAAATATCAAAATAGTTTGTAAGAACCTGTGATGGAAAAATCTCTTGTGCACAAATTGGTATTCTTCCTCCATTTTGTAGGCTAAGAAAGAGGGAATGGTTTTTCAGAATATAGAGACTTAGACATGAAAATATTGTTATTACGTCCTCTTAGCGCTCGAAATATGTGTAAGAATGCTCTAGTTGTTTGAAAAAGGAAAAGGAGTAGTCATGTGAATAAGGGAGAGAGTAAAATAAACTATTTTGTTCTTTTTGCTATTTCTTGTATAGAAGGGGAAAAAATGCCATGGCCAACTGTAAGAATTTGAAGCCAGTGAAAGAGAGAGACACGAGATCTACCACCAACATCTAGAGAACATTAAAATTTGGCGGTCCCATGTTTTTTTGAGAAGGACCATGGGACAAGAAATGACAAGCACTGATATTCCAAACTGTAGTGCCAAATTTCTTCAAAAAATAATGGAAATTTAATCAATCAATTAGATGAAAAATTTGATGTATTGTTCCCATATATTGCCGAGTGAAATTTTTCTATAGCATTTCTATTTATGGGAAAAATATTCACAACCTTTTATGATAAGAAAAATGGCTTTTGAAGGGGGGACAAAAGGTGAACTTTGATCATGTGAGATGGACAATTGCACTAATAATCCAAACATACAAACAATACAAAGCTCTCAAATAAGTTGAAATCAAATACCTTCCCTCAAAAGGATCACCCTCCTATTGTAGAAAACTTAAAATTAATATTTGGTCAGTGTTGTAATCTATAACCCTAGGGGAACTCCATGCAACCATGAATACAATTAAGCCGAGAAAACGATAACCCACATGTTCAGTAAACCCATTAAATTCTTCGAGCAATTCGAAGGAGAAAGAGGAACCTGGAAAGAAATTACATGACTGAGTAGTTGTATGCAGCAATGGTTATGAAAAAGCTTGAGACCAGTCACTGATGATTTACCTAAACAAAGCAAAGCATATGAAGGTTCTCTCATTGAGACCAAGGGTTTCTAAAAAAACATAAACATATAATCACAAGGAAAAGATAAAGAATACCAAATGTAACCAATTACTTGGCCAAAGAAACAAAGAACTTGTGTGTTCTAGCGCTGAAGGAGAATTGTCACACTAGTCATAGAAAACAGGACATTTTATCTATGAAAAGTATGCATGTATAGCCAATTTACATAAAGTGCACTTCGAAAAGGAATAATTAAAAAATGAGCACCCCACGTGAGGAGCAAACGACCATATCAAGAGTCAACGAATAATATTGAAATGGAGCGGCAGGTATGAGAGATTGGGGTGTGGAGATTCATTCCTTCTGCATTAAATTTTGTTGTCAGTTTGATACCACTCATTGAGAAATATAGATTTCCTATGCCAAAAATTATTAATAAATATTTGGGTGTGTGGTTCCGTGTTGAGAGTTGCAGAAATGGAGCAGTTCAATGTTAAGCATTGCAGAAATGGAGCAGTTTAGTGTTAAGCATTACAGAAATGGAGCAGTTCGGTGTTAAGCATTGCAGAAATGGAAAAATCAGATAGGTACCTGATCCACCCAACCTTGTTCTGCCTCAGCTCTGAGATTGGGGGCGAAGTAATGGTAAGTAAAACAAAGAAACCGTAACAGGGTAGGTGGTTACGTGGTTACCATAACCACCAAGCGAATCATCCGACGACATGCAACTTTTTGATCGTCTAACAAGTGATCAGAGGGCACAAGAGGGTACGCGTGGCACTAAAAAGAGTTCTTTCGAGGGGGAATTCCTTACAATGTAAATATTTTATTTGAATTTAGTTTTATAATAAAAAAAAATTGAATCTAAAAGAAAAAAAAATTACATTTGAGATATATCTACACCTCTATCACATTAAAATATATAAGATATAAATAGTATCTATAAATTAATATCCATTTTACCATATAAATTAAAATAATAAATTTGTAACAGTACTTAAATCTCATTAATAAGCACATAAAAACTTAATATTTACAATATAACAATATTTTTAATCATATATATTTACCCTCAATTTACCATGGATATTGTTAACCATGCCATACCATCGGCCAAGACTATGACTCATCAATACCACATGGGCAAAAATCAATGCTCATCTCACAATCAAAATAATACTTACAAGATAACAGGACTTTTAACCATGAATACTCAACGCACTTTACCATTCATATTATTAACCATACCATACTATGGGCCTATACTATGGCTCATCAATACCACATGCCCAAAAACCATCTCTCATTTCACAATCAAAATGTTAAGCAGAGCTTTTTGAGTAGAAATCAAAATATTTTATAAATATTGTTTTAATTTAATTTTATTACATTTTTAGGTCAACCAACACTAATTTTATTAATTTTATTACATTCTTTTAAGTATGGAAGAGATCTTACAACATTTTGTTATATTATGTTATTTAAACATTTTGACTAGTGATATTACATAAAAATAAAAATTAACTAAAAAATAAATTTAATAGTTAAAGCAACTTAAATCGGTCTTAACTTCAAAAGATCAAATCTCTTAAAATACAAAATTTTCTTCACTTTGATACTCATAAGTGAGATTTACACTTTGAAAAATTTAACACTCACTTATAAATTAGAACAATTACATGAGCAAATTGCTCTAACCAATCCATTTAAGGTTGCACTTAGAATTGGATTATGTAGATGTATGTTATTTATTGCATTTAGAATATCCTATTGACATATTCAATCAATAAGCTATGTATGTCATTTAGTGCATTGACCGCTAATTGTCGTGTGCATGTTACATATGTAATTACTAATTACAAATTTTTTTTGTGGATATATTAGAGAACAGGGACTTAGAAGCTTCCAAAGGACAAACTGCTACATATAAGCTTGGGAACAGAGCTGAGATAGCGACAAAATTTTAAGTTCCGTAAATGAAATTTTAAGTTTCGTAAAGGATTCCTAGGCAATAGGTTATAAGTCACTCGTTTGCAAATCACTTTCATAGGTTTATTATTCTTTAATTTCTCTTATAATAAATAAATATTTAACAGACAACTTCTACTTATTTATATTTTCTAAATTTTTAATAAATTATTTATATTATAAATTTTAATTATTAAAAATAGGAATATAAAATTATTTTAATCAAAATAAAATTCATAAATACCAATTAAAACTTCAATTTTTTTTTAATAATAAAGTTGTTAAATAATTTTTTTATCATAATAATGTTTTATTTAAAAATAATTAAATAATTAAGTAATTTATAAAGTGTAAATTAGTTAATATGTGTAAAGATAAATTTCTATTGAATTAAAGAAATTGGGGATAAAAATCAATTTTAATATAATTAAATTAATATTTATATTTATGTGAGGTAGACTAATAAGTCATGAGGAGAGATTAAAAATAGAAATCAACTTTAAAAGAATTGTCGTAGTCTAACTATTGTGGTAGTTTCTTTAGGTCCGATAGACCAATGTTTGGTCTCAATGGACGTTAATCATCATCATCATCATTATGTTTTTTTGTCTTGAAAGTTATGGAAATTTTATCTATATTTTGAAAAAATCTATAAAGATTTTTGTGAATCCAAATAAAAGTTGTCAAAGATCATAATTTTTTAGGTGCTCTAGAGGTTTTTGATGGTGCTGAATCTATTTCCACCATAAAAAAATATGATTTAAACACTGCCTTGTAAAAATTTTTTAAATTTTTTGCCCAAATTCCAACCACTTTTAACCGTCCAAACAATCTTCCACCTCCATAAACTACTCCAAAAAAAATTAAACTCCCCAAAAAAATGTTCTAACCAACTTCCTATCATTTATAAATAGATTGTTCTTCTCACCGACCTAATAATAACCTCCATTAATTGAATTGAGGCTTTTGTGATTCATAATAGTTGAAAGAATAACTTCGGTGTAAATCACATATCAACAGACATTTGTCGACGCGTTTCGATTATTGAACTCGCCTAAACTCAACCTAATTCCAAAAAACAAACAAAAACCAATATTCAACTTAAAAAAATAATTTATATTCGCACCAAAGGACACTTCATGTCAACCATCCTAGGCCAATCTCACGAAATTAGTGGGACCGGGTAACAGGGGGCAACGAAACTACTGGGTAGGGTATAAGGCATCACATGGAAATGTAAGTGCTTAATTTTTAAATTGTTTATTTAATCATATAAAACTATTACATGCGCATATGCATAGGTTGTTAGGTATCCGTTGAGTCAATGTTCAACGGGACAATCTCGCATGAAAATCGGGCACCAACTCCGAAGTTAGATACCGACCGTCTGAAAGAGACATGCCATCTGCAAAATATGGTCAGACTCCATCTGGTGGAATTGAGATTGCGCGTTACATCCTGTGGCATTGAGGTTACGCGTACAGTCACATCTGGAACCAATTTCTGAAATTTTTCATCAAAAGGAGCATCTGAAAAGAATGTCAGTCCCTCGAAAACTGCTCAGGGTTTCCTGAGATTCTGAAAATCAAAGTGTTCTGAAATCAGAGAAGCTTCTTATAGTCAGTTTTCGATTTACAGCAGATACCCATTTGGATAAATTGAAAGCTTGAGCACCGCTAATATGTGAGGAAGCATTACCCATCGACATTTCTAGTAGTGCGGGCTGGCGCCCAGGATTGTATCTTGTCACAGAGCAGCACCATTAGAAAAATTGTCTCCCGTGGCTTGAATTTCATAGAGCAGAGGCGAATTTGAGGCTTCGACCATGAGTTCCGACGACCCTTTCAATACCCCACTTCGCGATTACGAGAAACCTGGACATGCCATCAATGGCAGAATCCTGTTCTCGGCTATAATATTCCTTTTTCTTATGGTTTGGTTCGTCTTTATGCTGCACGTTTATGCCAAATGGTTTTGGAGGCAGCCTGCTAGATTTCCCAGACAGAGATCGGCTTCAAGGCGTCGTCGGTTTAATTTTACAGGTCAAGAACCGGCAAGTCTGCAGAACGTGGGGTTGGATTCTACGGTGTTAAAGTCTCTGCCTGTGTTTGTGCATAAATCGCAAAATCTCACAGATGAGCTGGAGTGCGCGGTCTGTCTGTCGAAGTTAGAGGAGAATGAGAAATGCCGGCTTCTGCCCAATTGCAGGCATAGTTTTCATGTTGAGTGTATCGACATGTGGTTTATTTCGCATTCCACTTGTCCCCTCTGCAGAATCGGCGCCCAGCCTGAACAAGATTTGGAATTCTGTAGAATAGGACAGATTTCTAATACAGTCATAGGACCAATTACTTCAGGGATCCATGACAATTTGAACTCGGAGCAAAGGCATAGTATTGTAGCTGGCTGTGCAGAAGAAAGTAATCTGCAGAACCCAACAAATATATTTTCTTGGGATGGGCAAAAGCAGATGAATGATCAGGGAACCTCGGGTGGAAGATCATCAATAATACCTCAGATTCGCATTGAAATACCCAAGAGACCCGTTGGCTTCTCGTGGGCAGACGAAGTCCGTGAGCCTCATCAGCCAAATGGTTAGCAGTATTTTTCGAAGTCTTCTGTTCATCTCCTGTGTTGAATTTATGTCATTGCAAATTTAGGAATATTTCAAGGAGTTAGGTCAAAAGATACTCTAGACAAACAGAGAAATAAGTGTTTTCCCAGGGAATCGTCCAACTTCTGAAAATTGGGATGCCGAAAATAATGATGCTGCACAGGACTAGTGAAGTTTCGCATCCATATTCTGCTGTATATATACATATGTGACCGATATTACATTGCTATCAATAATTCATCCAATTTGAGGAGTATTGTCTTCTTTATTGCATACCGGATCAAATGTATCATAAAAGAAATACAGAATGCTATTTTAGTTGCAAAATGATGCATATAATACGAGCTTAGCTTTTATTTTGCTTCTTGATTTTCTTTTCAGCTGAAATCGAACTGCATTAATCAAGTTGCAGACATTAAATGCTTACAACATCATTATGCAATCCGCCATTCTTAACTATGCTCAACCTTTGATGAGATTGTTTGATAAAACTAAGGTGTTAAAGGGACCCAGCGAGTCATGTTAAGACAAAGGTGAATCAGCACGAGAAACCAATTAGAAAGGAAGCACGATTGGTTTTAAATCAAGGAAGCATGATTCAATATTCTGGTGCCTAACACATCGGTTTTGCTTTACTAAGTTTCTCTGCAACACGGAATTGAGATGACGACATTCACTTTTATATATATATATATGTTCATTCAGTATCCATTAAATTCCATTTATGGAGTTGATTGTTAGGTGTTCAAAATTTTCACAAGTATTCTTTAAATTTTATTTATGGAGTTGATGGTTAGGTTTTGGAGAATTTTTATGACCATTAGGTGTAGCTCGAGTGCATTGCTCGATGGTCGGGGTAGACAGCTGCCATCATCGTTCATCTCATTTGTATCACAGTGTCAAGTTTCAATGTGGTTGTAATGTGATACAACGAGATGTGACAGTTGTCGCACAAGTATATGTATATATATAAGTTTCAATGTGGTTGTAATGTGATGTAACGAGATGTAATAGTTATCAGCGTTTTCTGACAAGTATATATGTACAAAAAAGAGGGTCCATAAATGCTTCTTAAAGGAACTAGCCCCTCCTGTTTTTAATATTAACTGTAGCTATGATCAAGAAAAATACTCAATTTTTAGTAACTTTAACTTTAAAGATAATTGAGAGATATTTAACTTGATATTCTATTTTTTATTTTGAATTTACAACTTAAAAAAACACATACTTTTAACTATTAAACTAATTCACATTATATATTTTTAATATTAGCTGTAGCTATGATCAAGAAAGATACTCAATTTTTAGTAACTTTAACTTTAAAGATAATTGAGAGATATTTAACTTGATATTCTATTTTTTATTTTGAATTTACAACCTTAAAAAAAAACACATATTTTTAACTATTAAACTAATTCACATTATATAGAAAATACTACTGACCATATTTTTGTATTCTTTAAATTATTTCTGACCAATTGAACTTTCCCTTCCCTAACTTAAAAAAAACATGATGATGATTACTTTTTGTTTTTTTTCTGTCCCGCTATTAATCGAACACAAATTAATCCTAGATTCTTTCAGTTTTTACTTTGAATAAAAAGATAAAGCATTAGATTTATAACCTCTATTTTTCCATTATCAAACAAATGTTATACATTATTAAACGGTAAACTTAAATTCGATTGTTATTAATCCGTGTTAATGTTACGGCACACCATTACACACTTATCTATACTAATTATATATAATAATCATTGCTAAGGTTATGTCCAACCATTTGACACTAATCTATATTAATTTATATATAATAATTCCTCCTAAAGTTATAGCGAATCATTCGAGACTCTCTCCTTCTTATTTATTTTTATAGATAGACAGATATAAGGGGTTTTTTATATATATTTTAGATTTTCTCCCTCTTATTTATATACATAGATATATTTATATATAGATATAGAAGGATTTAATATATAATAAGTATATAGTATGTTTAACCTTAATTAATTAATTAATTATATAGTATTATTTTAGATTTATTTTAATTTTGGATGAAGTGTTTGGAGAGATCAATGCAAACATTTTTAGAGTAAAAAGAGATTTAATCGTTCTTAGAGTTGAGTAGATCCCGTGTTAAATGGATCTAGGGTGGTATAATATATATGCATTTGACATTAAAATAATTTATTTATAATTCACAAATATGTTAAAATATGCTCCCTCATATATTTTTTCCAAACACATATTATTAACATTTTTAAAAATATTAGATATCAAATCCATATTAAACATTGAAAAGATTACAATTATCTCTCATACATTGAATTAGAAAGAAACTATTAATTATTTTTATTATTAATATTTTCTAAGATATTAGATATCAGAAAAACTTCGGATGCAAGGAGAGCGGAGCGCGAACAACTAGGGTTACAGATTGCTGAAGAGGTTATTCTCCATGGAAGGGCGCAGAGGATGGAGCTCCACTCCCTCCTACAAGGAGGTCGTGGCCAATAAGGGCAAGAAACCTCCAGAAAATGGCAGAGGTACCGTTGATGAAGGAAGAAGAAATAAGGAAGAGGAAATAAAAGGAACCAAAATGAAGGAAAATAAAAGCACAAAAGACAAGGAGGGAGATGACAAAAAACAGGGGACAAAAGACAAAAAGGACGGTGTAAACCCAAAGCTGAAATCATACCTAGAGTAGTTTTGAATGATCCAACGCTGCAAGAACACAGGGATCACATGCGGACTTATGCAATCATCTGCAAATTCATGGGATTGTGGCCTACTGAAAAAGCTTTACAAACATGGATCAGATACCATTGAAGCCTAAAGGGAGCATTGATCTACATCTGGGGTCGAAAGGATTCTTCACTGTGGTGTTCACTTGTTGGAAATAGTACTGAGAGGGGGGGCGGTGAATCAGTGTTATCAAATCAATCTAACTTTTTTTATTTCCATATTAAGGTTCATATACGCTACTTCAGTTAAGGAAAACCGCATGTATACGCAACTATGTGTAATGCAACAAGCGTATATCTAATAGACTTATGATTCACTTAGTTGATCTTTAATGAGTGTATCCAAACATTATTAACCATATGAACAGTAAACAGGAGCAGTAAAATAGAACAGATCATCACACACAAGAAGCACACATGAACACCATGATGTAAGTTGGAAACCTAATGTGGGTGAAAACCACCTTCTACAAGTCATCTCAATCTTCTTTTTAATAAGAAACTTCTTTTTACAATGATTCTGTACTGGTGCAGTCTTATACCAGTACACAGGCTTCTACCTGCAGAAGGCTACAACCTTCTCTCGTTCTCCAGATTCTCCTGGAAGGGAGCTGCCACCCCCTTAGCTCTTGTACTAGCCGATCCTTTTACTAGTACGTAGGTGCCGACCTACAGAAATGCTCCAACCTTTACTCGTTTTCCAGCTGCTACTGGAAGGAAGCTACCACCTCTTAGCTCTGTACTAGCTGATGTACTAGTACTTAGATTCCGACCTACAGAAGGCTACAACCTTCTCTTTCTTCCTCCAGGTACCACGTTTCATAAATTTTTAGACTGGATACTCCTGAAGCACAACACCATAATCTGAAGGCTACGTTTCATCTAATTTTCATACTGGACCCATCAATATCATTGAAGCACACAATCAATCAACACTAGCATCATCAATCTCTGAATCACCCAATACTGAATCACTGAAACCCTATCAACAAAATGCAGTCACCAGAACATAGAGCAGAACACTGAACTTTGCAACAATATTCAGAACCAACTGTATCATCAAAAAATCATGCATCAGAGTGCATACGCTACTTGGAAGTGTCAAACCAGCGTGTATATGCAAATTCATCAAGGCGAACCAACGTATATGTCATTAATTACTTACTTATAACTTCGCTCCATTTCCTAACTTCAGACAAACCCAGAACATTACATATACAAAGATAATATGTATGTTAGCAACTAGATCTAGTTCATCAGATCACATAAAGATAAGTCATTATGATCCTGATCCATTATAGATCTCATCCATCAATACTGAAGCTAAACATAATCAACCAATCTGAATATGCAAAATACTGACACCAGTAAAGAGTCATCAGAACTCATCAATAACCAGAAACACCTGTAACTTCAAACATCATAGCTCATATGGTATACGCTACTTATATGTATCTAACCTGCGTATGTACGCGCTTTTATCATAGTCAACCAGCGTATACATCTATAAATATTCATTCATGATTTGCAGCTATTCCAAACTTGAGTTATACCCAGATCATAACATTTACAGAACATTACATGCGTCAGTATACAGATCTAGACTAAACAAGATCAAACTGTATAGAGATGATTCATTCCAAGCCATTAGATTCTGATGTATCCTTAGATCTTGTTCCACATCAACCGTTGAGATTCCTCCTTAGCAATGCATCATGAACCCATAACCTGCATATTGGATCTCATCCTTCATCAGATATTCAAGACTTTCTCAATCCATTTGCCTAATGATCTTCTTCTCCTTTTATAGTCTTAGGCCTTACTGAATACCATGGTCCAAAACCATTTAGAACCAATACTAGGGACCCAATACCTGGGTTCAACACTTCGGACGCAATACCAATGACCAAAACCATAGGTCTAAATGCCACGGACCCAAAAATAAGCTTTCCCACATGTACGCGCTTTTCCGTGCATAAAGTGCGTGCATACGCATACGCGACTTTTGATCAGCAATCCCGCGTGTATATGCGCCTTTGTATATAGTGAACCTATGTGTATACCCTACTTGGTATATAGCAAACCTACATATATACGCGACTTGGTACATAGTGAACCTTCGTATAACCTGCTTATGTACGCGACTTGGTATATAGTGAACCTACGTATATACTCTTCTTTCTTCATTCTTTGTAGTCTGATCATCAACTCTTTGCTACTGACCTGCTGCACTATGATCTATCATCTGTGTGAGTTGCCATCAAGGACAACACTTGTATCATAATGCTAAGAAACTCCCCCTTTAGACTTAATGGCAAAGCTAACTTTTCGTACTAGGAACTGTCATCTGATTCCTTTGAGTTGTCCTGCATCCCATGTATTTTGTCACATCTGATATCTCTTCTATAGATTCATCTAGTTATATATAAGTGAGTTGTTCTTCTACAAGTGAGTTTCCATCAAGTACAACACATACATCATAATGCCAACAATCTCTCCCTTTGGACTTGATGGCAACAACACCAAATCACTCTCCCCCTTTGACATCAAGGGCAAAGGGCGGACCAAGATATTCTCTTTCCTTGATAAACATTCCACTGTCCATACTCCCCTGAGTACCTGCTGAAATCTCTGAATGAGCTGCCCCTTTGTATATGCCAAGGTGTACCAATATATCCATGCTCCCTCTGAGTACATGTTGAAATCTCTGTTCTGCTGAAGTGTGCTGTTCATGCTCCCCTGACTGTAAACAAGGTCTACAAAAAGATGTTCTACAAGAAGAGCATGACTCTATCATAAATGACCTTCCTATCACCAAGGACTCATACACACATCCATCTCCCAGCCCAGTGTGGATATACCAATATTGACTCATCCACCCAACCCAGTGTGGATATACCAATATTGACTCATCCACCCAACCAAGTGGGGATACGCCAGATACCAAATGTTTGTACATGACTGAAATATTACATCATCCTTCCCATGCATAGTGGGGGTACAAATTACATCATATGACCAAAAGGGATTCATCAAATGACTACAATAGATAGAGACAAACTATTACATCATGAGTCTTAATATGACATTTATAACAGAGACCAACAACAACAATCCTCATCCACATGAGTGCCAAGAACTATAGGAATCCTGCATCATAACTGTATTATATGATCTTTATGCATATGACGACAGCAACATATGAGTGACTCATCATCAAGTAATGAAGATGTGTATTCAAGCTTTGTACTTCTCCTTATCCTTATGAAGATCACCATGTAAACACCATATATGCATCATCAGAGAATCAACCACAAATCTGATTTGAACATCAACTATGTAACCCCAAGAATCATATGAGATTTTGTCATGGACACTCATATCATAGCAAGATATATCATTTAGCCATATAAGCATCATCACCAAGGACTACTAACCATAATGCCAACAATGCATTATTAAAAGCATATGCTCCCCCTGAACCTGTGCCATCTTGCTTACTGTCAGATTTGATCATGCATATATCAGCAAGAAGTATCAAGGCATCATCATCATTAATTTAGGATCAAAACACTTTTAAAACATCTTACAAGTATCAAGACATTTTCAGACATCATCAGCATTTTGTAACCATTATCAAACAGATCAAATAATGGAATGAATCATATTAGACCCTTTTTCCTGAGTCTGTCCCACTGCTTTTCCTCAAACTAACATATACGCGACTGTGAAGTGTCTAACTCACGTATATACGTGACTTCCCTTTATGAAACTTGCGTATGAGATTTAGGATACTGAAGTTTTACACTTTCAGCTCCCTCTGAGTCTGTTATGTCTGTACATTGTGTTGTGCCACATTTTCCTGACTGTACTTCCTTCTTCTTCCATATCTTCAAGTGTGATGATGTTTTCTCCTTTCGGTATGGTGCCCGTACTTTGTTCTTGCATTCCTTAGCTATATGTCCAAGCTTGTTACATGCATAACATCTCATATATTTCATATTCCTTTTATAGCAATCAACAACTCTGTGACCAAACATATTGCAAGAAAAACAATATCCCTTAAAGTACCTGGAACGTGATGATTTTTCTGTGTGATGGTCTTGAACCATTCTTCTTCTGCATCTAGCTGCAACATGTCCAAGATTATGACATACATAACATTCAACATTATTCATCGGAGGAGTAAAAGATTTTCTTTGAAGAATTTCTTTCCTTGGTTGTTGATGGGGTTGTCCTCTCATCTCCTTGTTGATTATTTTAGATTTTACATTAGAGTTCCTTGCTGTTATAGACATTTTTGTGCCTTAAGCCATTGAGCATGAAATGTCCATAATCTAAGGGATCCAAAGTACCTAAACATGTTGTTCCTACCCCTAGAGGAACAAGGCTAACAACCACAACAATTCACAGAAGTTCTCCACCAGAAACTGCTAAAAAACAAGTCAATTCAGGATTAATTCAGTGGCTCCACTAGCTGTCTGCGTTGAATGTCAAAGCCAACACTGGCTACCTGTGCTGAATGTCAAAGCCAACACTGGCTACCTGCTTATGAGCAAGAGTTAACATGTGGCAAGTTCATTCAACAGGTGTCAAAACTGGAAGCTTCCAAAATTTCTTCCTCAATGACACTTGCCTTTCAATTCGACTATGATGAGTAAGAGGTTCCAAATCTCAAGTGGAAGCATTGATCTCCAAGTGGAATCAAGAACTGACAGAGGGAGAGGACACTAGTCAGATCTCAAGCTGACTCATCCTCTCTCCAAACATCTTTGGATCTCTCCTCCATGAGATCTAGAGGCTGGAATTTTGTTATTGCAAAGAATTGTTGTTGTTTGAGACTGGAATCATTGGGTGCTTAATGCTTTCAGGGAGGTGAAGATAGGAATTCCATTTTGCTGGGAGGAGATGCTGGATTGGAGCCCTCTGGGTTGTATCTTCTTCCTGAACCTTGTTATTCATCAATAAAGCTATCTTGGTTCCTCCTATATCTGATGTATCTTTGATGTATGATTTCATTAGTATGTTTAGTTCACTTCTAATCCCGAACTAGTTATGATTATGAATCTATGTCTTTGTGTAGTGTTCTTTCTTGTGATCTTGCAGAGACCTGTTGAAGCTAGGCGGGCGAGAAACAAGTAGCTGGGAACTCCCAAAGAGAATAGAAAGAAATCGAGAAGGACAAACGGAAGACACAGGTTAGTCCATCCATTCTCTTCATTCTTAATTCATAAAGGAAGAATACTAGAATAGCTGTCTCTGTTTGTTGCTAATGCACTGTCACACCTAGGTGGTAGGATCGTCTGCATAGGCATTTTTTCCCACAAGAAATTGGCGACTCCACTGGGGATTTGTTTTAGTCATTTTATTTGTGTCTCTATCATTCTTTGTTTCATAGACTCAAAACAACAATCGAACTGTATCTGCTCTTCTCAGATGCAAAGTAGACAGTTGCTGCTTTGATCCAATCACTGGATTTGTCTATGATCTGGAAGGGACTCACAAATGATTTGATGATCCTTTGTGATAGATACTTAGTACTCCCTCAGAAGCATCCCTTTGATTTACCTTGCTTGGTACTTTTATTTGGCCTGAAACTTGATTAATTAGCAATCTGTGACTCAGAACCCAGTGAGAAACTCTCGTTTCTCCTTCAGGGACCCTGTCAAGGGATTCTGCATTTCAACGCAGGTCACCATGAAGGCCACCTGTCTGAATGTCAAAACCCTGTTGAGGTTGCGCTGATCCTGTTTGGCCTTGTGCAGCTGGGGTTCTCTGCTCTCTTTTGCCCTGTTTTGATCTCTGATTTTTGCAACCTCAACCAGCATAGGTACCATGTCTGATAACTCCTTTTCTTGTTTAAATTCCGCTCCTTTTGTACAAAAGACTGTGAGTGTTTTTATGTGTTTGTGGCATCATTTACAGTTTTCCTTTGCATGAGTGAAATAATCATCTGTAGCCCTTGATTCAGATCTGTTGATTGTGATCTTAGGAGAGAGTTCATTGGTTGTTTACAGTTGATTACCATTTGCTTTTGCTCATTGGTTTGAGTTTGTCTCTTTTAAGTGTCGAAACAAGTGTTCATTTCGAAAGTCGTAAAGTGTTGTATTCTCTTCTACCCTTTCTGATTTCGAAAAAGTAAACTTGTTTGTATTTGTCATTTAAAGCAATTCAAAGTTGTACAAAAAGCTTTCTTTGTAGGCATCAATACTAAGAAAGCGGAAAACAAACACCTGCATTGTGCATTTGCATCTTGATAGTTTTCATGTTTGATTTAGGAAAAGTGCATTAGAGTGTGCTGATTCCTCTTTGAGAAAAGATGTGTCTTTCTTTTCCCTTAGCAGCTAGGATTTTCAAAGTTGAAAAGATATAAAGCTTGCTTATCATTTTAGACTTCATAGAATATTGTATCATACATTCTCTGTGATCCAAAGAAAGGCAAACTTCTAAAAAGATCAACTTAAAATAAATAATGACCTTAACATAGCTTTCCAACATAACGCAAACATAAAGGTTTAGGCTAGAGACGAATTCCGGCGTGTAAAGCCTTTGACTGTCGAACATCGTTGAACCTGGGTGATTCCTACTGAGGGATGCTAGCACTAGTAAGGATTGGCCCATTGCTTTATACAATGTAGTATACAAGATAATACCCAATAGGAATACTCAAACCTTTATGCCTACGCTAGTTTCGGGAACAATCTACTGATGTGGAAGGTGCACTAGAAAACATCATTCAGGCTCATTGGACATAGCCAAAGTTATGATAAAGTGAACTGGACATATTCAGGGTTTACTACGTTTGGTTTGATCATAACTAGGTCAGATGGGGCTGCCTAGTGACTCTTCCAGCAGTTCTATTTGGCCTTTTTGAGATCTCTTCCTTCTAGAGGTCTCAGAAAGGGAGTCCATCTCTCATTTTCTCTTCATCCTCGGATCTGGGTTTCCAAAGCATCTAGAAACGGAGAAATTCAGACTCCAACTATTAGAATGGACAGGTCTGACTCATCAAAATTGTAGATGAAGCATGTTATAGGGAATTCCCACAGTCAAGGAGGCTGTAGCATACAATTTTTTTTTGAATGAATTCGTTATGGCAACAGGTATGGAAGTTGATTTTTCCAAATCAAAAATACTTTTCTTTAACACCATATTGCCATTCAGAGAAATTTCTCCAGAATTATTGGCTTTCAAAGAGAGTTTCCCTCCCCTCTAAGTATTTGGGAGTTCCTCTAATGGCTAAACCTTTGCACAAGAGCATTTGGGAGACATTAATTATTAAAATGAAAGACAAAGTCAGGAAATGGACCATCAGATCCTTAAATTTGGCTGGTAGAATGGTGCTGACAAAGGCTGTGCTCCAAGCTATCCCAGTCTTCATGCTATCAGCACTCCTAGCTCGAAAAGGAGTCTTACAGAAATTTAGAAATATCCAAAGAGAATTTCTCTAGGGCAAGGAGGAAACAAGGAAAAAATGGGCTTTATTCTCATGGGAGAAGATCTGTAAACCCAAGGACCAAGGAGGCCTAGGATTAGATGATCAAGAGATTCTCAATAACGTTCTAGGGGCCAAACTTTGGTGGCGGTGGGTCAAGGATCCAAAGGCTCAATGGGCAAGCATCTGGAAAGAAAAATATGCTAGCTCCTGGCATTCTTCTGATATCATAAGGATGTCTAGAAATATAAAGGGCTCACCCATCTGGAACAAGGCCTGGGAGAACAGAGGTTTTGTTCAAAAAAATAGTTTATGGGAAATCAGAGAGGGAGATCTAGCACTATTCTGGGAGGACAAATGGCAACAAGAACCAACACTATTGAAAGAGGAATTTTTGGGCCTCAAGCACGAGACAGATACCCAAGGATTAGTTAAGGTAAAGGACTTTTGGGAGCATACTCACAATACAGGAAAATGGAGAACCTGGAGAAAAATAGATGGCAGGGAGGACAAAACCCTGAACATGAGAGCAGAAACCCTTAAGAGAATATTGGATCAGAGGATGATTTTAGTAACTGAAGGGCAGGATCAACTAAGATGGGGCAACAACAAAGAAGGAAACTTTAATATTAAGGAAGCAAAAGGTATTCTCCTTGGGCTGGAGTCCCATGCTCCGGATAGGATCTGGCAGAATCTATGGAGGCACCAAGGCTGGATGAAGATTAAACTCTTCATGTGGCTGGTTCATCACAAGAAAATCTTGACCTGGGATAATATTAGAAAGAGGGGTGTGCTGGGACCCTCCAGATGCCAGCTCTGTGAAGCCCAAGAGGAGACAATGGAACATCTTCTCAATAGCTGCATTTTCACCTCCAGGTTATGGGACACTTTTGCCACCATCTTCAAACAGTCCGACAGGGACAAAGAGAGTATCACTAACACCCTAAGCAGTTGGAGGAATTTTTTTTCAGATTATGAAGTTCTTAACTCTGCTTGGGCTCTTTTGCCAAGCTTCATTATATGGAATGTGTGGAAAGAAAGAAACAAAAGGATCTTCAAAGAAGAGAAAAATCCCTCTCTTCGCCTGTTGGAGCAGATCTTAAAACAACTTAAGGAGACGGTCGGCACCATAGTAAGGGATCTCCCCAAAAATCCTCCCTCAGAGGCTGAAATAAGGATTCTCAGGCAGTTAGGCATGCAGGGTCTCATTCCACAAGGCCTGGACAAGAAAGTAATCATGATGGAAACGGTTAATGAGTTCTGGAATCCTCCTCCGAAAGGTTTTTTGAAATACAACATAGATGGAGCTTCAAAAGGTAACCCAGGAACGACAGGCTTTGGAGGAGTTCTTCGGGATGACACCGGAAACATTCTCTTCCTCTTCCATTGTCATTTAGGGAAAGCCACCAACAACATGGCAGAATTAATGGCTTTGGAGCAATGCTTAGAATTTCTGAAATAGGATAACTGCCTAAATGTGATAATAGAAGCTGATTCAGAGTTAGTCATTAACTCGGCCAAGAGAATTAGTCATGGAACAGGGCCGGAGAAAGTTTCAAAACACTGGAGGTTGATACATGTTCTCCATAGAATACAGGGTCATCTTCAGGGACTACGCACGGTTAGATTCAACCATGTGCGTAGAAAGGCCAACAAATTGGCAGACATTCTGGCCAACCAAGGTGTCAGCTGTAAGGATAGCAGAATTTCGATGGAGTGGCAAGTAATGCCTCAGGGCAACCTAAAAGTACTTTGCCACAACCAGGCGGAAGAGGATAAAGAAGTGTACCGGAACAAAGCTAAGGAAGCTAAGTCTCAATGAGCAGTTCTCTACATGATTCACAAATTTTGGTCAGACAGGTCTATGGTGGGAGGCTAGCCACAGTTGGCCTCAGTAGCATTGGTAATGTCAACTCCAAAGATCCCCAGTGCTTTTCGGGAGGTTTTCTCAGTACAGCGAAAGGTTTTGAGAAAAAGAGGCGGGAAGCATAACTTTTACGGCGACAACATTATCCAAATTTCCATAGTTGGGAGACAAAACCGCTTCCTGAGTGGTTTATGGTTGATCGCACCGCTCTCAAGAAAAAAGTGGTTTTGGAGATTTGGCAGCGATGCCATACAGCTTCTGACACGTGGATGACGGCCGGGACCGAAAACCACCCTCATCGCACACTAAAGTTCGGTGACTTTAAGCCGTGCGATATTTATCTCATCCGTCCGATTTCGCAAGGCTGATCAACGATCAAGAATGATTGTGCAGTTTGGTGGGGTCGGGGGGTTAATCAACATGCATCTTCTAGGGGCGATATGCATCTCCGACGTCAGATTAAGAAAGGAGAATGGACGGCAGCGATTAAAGAGGTAGGTTTGGAGATCGATTGCGCGGGTATTTGTGGGGATTGTTCACGTGCCCTGCTATTCTCGTAGCATAATTTTTGTATGTACTCTAAAGGGTTTGGAGGGTACATTTATAGGGTTGGAGGGTTTTGTTTCAGACGGGTAACTTCCTGTTTTTCCTGAGTCCACAGAGTCTGTTGGACATTTGTATATTATGTAAAATAAGCTTGATTCAATGAAATAGAAGGTATGACTCTTGCTTTAGCAAAAAATAAGATATTAGATATCAAATCCATATTAAACATTGAAAAATTTACAAATATCTCTCATACACTGAATTAGAAAGAAACTATTAATGGAATACAAATTCTCTCTATATATGTTTATGTTAAAAAGTTTTACTCAACTTGTGTATTTAAATATTTTATTTATAAAGTAAGTTAAACTTATGGTTGACAGTGAAATAATTTTTTTTTTATTAATATATTTTTATTTTAAATATCACATGTAAATGGAATCTAGAACGAATTAGAGGTCATGTAATATCAATAATATCATTTCATGTCATCTCCGATGAAAAAATTACATTTCTTCCTCGTAATAAAAAGTAATTTTTTTTTTTATTCAGCTTCATATTAAGTAGTGAAGAAAATACATTTCTTCCTAATACTAAAATACATTTATTTATTATTTATTTTTAGTTCCAGTTACTTTATCTCTATATACCTTATATAGAATTAAGGTGTAAATTGAAATATTGTAATTATGGCCTACATTAGTTTCTTTTGTTACTACTATTTTTAATTTTTTAATTTAAATTATTATTTTATTATTTTTAAATGTAACGTTATGAGACAACATCTCTCCCATACAAGGTTGTAGAGTGTCTCTCCATGCAATGATTGGTTTTTAATGATGATGATGATTAATATTCACTAACATCATTGTGGTCTTTTGGACCTTAAGAAAATAATAGATTAATTGAGACTCTTTAATGTTTTCTTTCTATCATTGAAAAGAAGGGAAACAAGTGTTCGAAGATCGCTATAGATCACTATGATTTTATTCCGGTTTGAAAATTGTGATGATCAAGAAGAAAAGGAAGACAAGAATTCCAAACAAATTCCAAACAAGTTAAAGATTGGTGTGACATTGAGTAATTTATTAGCATAAGTTATAAACACGCTAAAACACAAATATAATTTAAAAAATAATTGTTCTTTAAATTGGGTAGAAAATTAAATTTGAAATCTTATTGTAACCTTCATTAATTAAATTTGAAGTCTTATGGCAACCTTCATTGAACCGAAATATTCTCTAAGCATATTTTTGAATTTCAATGTGATTGTGACTCATCCAAAATTTGCAACGTCAATTGATTGCTCCCTATTATGACATTAATTAACTACTCTACTTTATCTTCTAAGCTCACCACCTCAAAATTCACCACTAGTGGATAACCTTTCCATGGCCTAAATCATCTTCACTTCTTTCGATTCCTTCTTCAATTATATAGTGTTTCCATCATTGGTCACCTTCTCTAGCCATAACTCATAATACCCATCAAATTTATGTAGGCTTGATCAAATTTACTAGCTACCTTGACCCGCATAAGAATTCATAATGAGCACAATATTGTATTTGTACCATAGATCTCAAAAATGGTTACACATCCAAAGATCTCAACGATGAAAGTAAAGACTATGTCTATGAGAAGAAATGTCAATGAATATCAAATATTGCTAAATAGATAGAGGCATATCGTTCGGTGATGTAGCACATGAAGATGGCCATTGAAGTAGTTTATCAATCATATTTGTAGGTAGTAGCTGTTAGTGTCGGTCTTGAGCCCTCCATCAGTGATCAATAACTCTTTGCATATGCAGTTATAGGTGTCTCATCAGTGTCAGTTTTGCATCCCACTAGGCATGTCATAACACTGAATGGAGGAGCTGGTCTTTGTTCCCTTCTTGGCTTTGCTGGATCAGGTCATACCACAATGAAATTGAGTCATGTTTGTTTTTATTTTTGTCTTGAGGTCCCAGGTCTTAGGTCTAGGATTCTGAGTCAAAATCACTGCAAGGTCATGAGTTCAAGTTCAGTGAGTGCCCAGCAAGCCAGAAGGAGGTATGTACATATGTTTCATTATTATTTTCATCAGCTACAGCTCATTTTATGCCTTGGATTTTAAAAAATTTTAAGTCCAAGGTCATGTCAAATTTGTAAAAATAAAGAAATTTTCAAAAGTTTGCAAAAGTGCCGGCAACAGCCCTGGTTCCTTCGCCACAGTCCATCAGATGGTCAACCTGCAAAAAGAACGGAGTCAAACGCGTCAAAAGGCTCATTTCAGGACAAAAAGACTCTAAAACAGTGTTAAAGAGAAATGCAAAAGTCAAGACATTATAAAGTGAGTTTTTGAGTTAAATTTGTTTAAATATGAGCTTATAAAGGTAAATTCCCTCCTTGGAGGTCATCATAATGCATTTAAAGGCAAGAGAATACGAGTAAGAGAGATTGAAAGGCGATTTCAGCAAAGTTTCTGCAGTTTCAGGGCTTGGAGTGGTGCGCGACCATTCTGGGGAGGTGCGCGACCACCTGGGTGGTGCACGACCAAACGGAGGGCAGTGCGCTGTGTTAAAATACACGGGCACGACCATTCCAATGGTGCGCGACCATTCCAGGGTGGTGCGCGACCATTTGGTCTGTCTTCACAAAAACTCACCCAAACTTCAATTTTCTTTCAAATTTGCTCGGATTTCTTCAAGGTATGCTTCCCTTATGATGTTTATAATCATGCCATGGATGAATAAGGAGGGTTATGGTCATTTTATCATGCAAGAAATTAATGAAAAATAGGTTAAGTGACTTGATGTCTTTGCAAGCTTATGTTAGGTTGTATTGTTTGTTTTTCAAGGAATTTTTCCTTTATTCCCTTCCATTAGTTTCCCATTATAAATTCACATGTGTTAGAGTGTCATTTTCATTGATCTCATTTGCAAATTAATGCTAGACCCCATCCCAATTTCCTAAAAACCCTAACCCCTCCTAAACCCTATTTCAAATCCTAATTTCTCCCATGCATCCTACTCAAACCCTAACACTTTGTCACACAGCAAATTTATGTATAAAAAACACAGCAAAATGAAAAAGAAACATTGTGAAAAGAAAAAGGAATATGATGGCAAATGCATGCATATGAATATCACAAAAAACAGAGTAATATCACTATGCATAGCCTAGACAAGACAAGAGCAAAAGAGACATATTGCTGTGTAAAAATCAGAGGCAAGGTAACTAGGTGGCTGTCATGACAAAGTTAACAATATACAGCTGTACATGTTGTCAAAATGAACATTTTGCTGTGGTAAGGTTTGCATAAGAACATGGTATATTTCCCTAACCTCAAACTCTGTTTTCCTACCCTTCCCTTCATTAAAACCCTAATTCAATTGCTTATCCTTTCCCTAAAAATCCCAGTGCAATTGAAATCCCTCTTCCCTTTTGTCAACATGTAAATGAAGCTTTATTTCCCTATGATAAATACAAGCAAAACCTCTTTTTCCCTTAGCATCCAAAGTCATTTTAAAATGTTGGAAAAACAGAGTAAAGTACATTCAAAGACAAAATTAAAAGAGCAGCCTGTTAAATGTTTATGATTGATGCTACCCTATTCCCTTATACTTATGCCCTCATTCCCTCCATGATGAAAATCTATATTGTCCTTTCCCTTGGTGATCATAAAACATATTTCCCTAATACAGTATTCATTTGCAAATGATGAAAGATGGAATGACATGTTTAGCATTATGTGATGTTTTCCTTCAAAATTCCCTGCTTATATATATTTTTCCCTTTCCTATATGTAAATTCCCTCCCCTAACATATCCCTCATGATGTTTCCCCTTGAAAACAACATACTTCACAGCATTTTGCAGGCAGGGCAGCGGTCATTTTGACTTGTTGATTCCACCTTGCTCAATAACATCAGGTCAACCAATGAGACTAATGAGCAAGGTGATGACCGGTCTTCTTCCACGGAGGTTGAGACACAGCAGAGGCTTTTAGAGAAGGCAAATCATGACAAAGAGCTGCTACACAACATGAAAACACATTATTGGGCCAGAATGCATGTTTACAAAGCAAGGATGAAGATCCTTCAACGGCGGTTGAACGAGGCTCTCATGAGGAAAAAGAAAAGGACAAATCCCCGTATCTTGGCTGAGGCATCCCTCACTCATCATGGTACTCATTAGCCTTGATCTAGCATCAAAATGTGAAAATTTTGAGAATTTTGGAGCATTTTGGAAATTTTTGGTAAAATTACAGGTTTTGCCCACGGTTTGGTCTCACCCCGGGTGAGACCATTTTGGAGGACTGCTCGGAATTTTGAAAACTTGGCATTTTTGGAAAGGGCATGAAAAAAGAAAAATTACCAAGGCTTGGGAGAAGCCTGATTTTGAGTTTTGAGCCTCCAAAAGCTCAAAATACATCAAACAAATGACTTTCTACCCACTTTTTGAGTTGTAGAAAGTGACCTTGGGAGAAATGGTTTTTGAGGGGTCAAATCAACACCAAATTCAGAAATTCCACTTGGGATGGAAAGTAGACAGGCCAAGCTTTCCAATGAGCCATCTTGCACTTGATTTGGACCAGTGGAACCCACTCAAAAACAGCTGCAAAGGGGCGCGACCATAAGTTCAGGGGGCGCGACCATAAGTTCCAGTTTTGCCAGAATTGACTTTTTCGGTCAAAAAACACTGTTTTGACTATGGTTGACCATTTTTACTTGTAGATGATGGATAAATGTAATATTTTCATGGAACTTTGGTAGATTTTATCTTTCTTTACCCTTCTAGAAGCTTCCATGATGTAAAAAGTGAAAAATTAATGCATGGATGAGTTAGCTAAGTAATAGAGGCAAGTTGTTGGGCTGCATATTTTCTAGTTCTTAGTTTAGAATTAGTTCAAACTGCTCCTAGGAAGCTGAGCTCGACCCCTAGAGGTGGGGAAAGGAGTTAGATGGTCTAGATGGTCTATATTATGCTCTCTCCTTCTCATTTTCATGGTTGGACTCTTGTGGGAGAAAGCTTTATTGTATATTGTACATCTATCTCTGCAATTTAAGGAAAAGGAAGGCCAGGGTTTTGCAGACATCATTGTGGATTCTTGTGGATTGTTGTGTTGATGGTGTGTTCTCTACATGTTCTTGTAAGTTTGTTTATGTATTCCACACCTCTCTTTTGCTTCTAATTGGACAGATGAAGTGGTAAAGTTTGAATTCATGCTTTGACATGCTCAGCTTTTTAGTTTGTTCAATATCTATGTTTTCCACTGTCTAAAGAGGATTCAAAGTTGTTGTTTGCCCTCTTTAGCTTCTCCTCTATCATTCCTGATCATCCATCTCAGATTAAGGCATCAGCACTCACTCCTACCTTGCCCCAAAGATCCCCCTGCAAAAACTGTGCTCAATCCCCGCACCCTAAATTGCACTCCCTCCAATTGCCACCAAAAACCCCAAAAATCATTAAATCAACCCCCCTATCAATTTACTAGCCTAAAATCTTTATTCTTAATTGGTCAGCCTAATCATATTGAAAGATCTATCAAATCTGACCCGAGAGAGCCTTCTCATACCTCGTAGGGCTAGCTACGAGGTGAAATGGTTTGATGTAGCCTTGAGAGTTTGTCTATCTCAGCCTAGGTGAATTCCAAGCGCTAACATATTGGCGACCATACTGGGGAGAACATATTAATCGTTTGCTCATTGTCGTGTTATTTCATAAGTCTTAGACGGAGCCTGAAGTTACGCCAGGAGCCTTCGAAAACGCTCTTGTTTTACATCAGCGCAAGTAGATAAACGCTGCTTCAGTCTATCTCCGTGGGATTTGTGAACATAGCGCTTCATTGACACTTTACCCCAGTACATGTATCAAGTTCAGATTTGATTGTTGATAGTGAACAACGATCAGACACTTGAAAGGCTGAAATCATTCACTGGCGACTCCTTTCACTGAAGAATCCAGCAACCTGTGCTTCATGGTGACTTCACTGCAGAGAGATCAGTAGCTTTGAGATTTTCATGATGGACCTAATTGCAAGAAGGTATGCTCCCTTGAGCCGAGATCACATTCCAGGTTTTCCGAATAAAATTCCGAAGGTAGATTGGTCAAGGAATTTGCCTATATTTAATGATGATGGTAAGAAGGATGCTGCTCTACATCTGGTAAGATTTCATATGCATATTCGCAAATTCAAGATCGATTTTCCTGAAGATTGCTTGATGAAGATATTCTTGGCCACTCTGGAAGGTAAAGCCCAAATATGGTATGAAAGTTTGCCGCCTGCTTGTATTTATTGTTTAAAGGATTTTCATGCTATGTTCATGGAAAAATATAAGGACTCTTATCCATCATTGAATTTAGTTCATGACTGTTGCAAGCATGCTTATAGTTTTATTGAAAGCCTTGAGAAGTATTATGAAGATGATAATTTTATGGATGAAGAGATCATGGAAGCCTTGTATGAAAATTCGTTTCAGCAGCACACAGAAATCTTAGATACTTGTCAAGATCAGCAGGTTGAAGATGGCCATATGGCTGAAAATGATGAAAGAGAAGAGCTTGTTTCAGATCTGCTCACGGAAGAGGACAACATGCATATTGGAGAATGTGGGACAGCTACTTCAGTTCTGGATTCAGATTGTGATAACCAAGCATACCTTGTGTTGAATCCGGAAAGTTTTGTTGTTGAGGTCATCCGGAATGAAGAAGACAAAGCTATTGACCAAAGCCTTTGTGAGGAGGTAATTCAGCGAGCTCATGAAAATCAAGATGAGATCTTCATTCAAGTAAGTGAAAAATCTTCTTTCAATCATGATTTGGATAGTTTGATTGCCATGTCATATGAAGATGATCAACAATGTTTCCAAGTTTCAGAAGATCAGGACTGTCATTCAGATTTTTCATGTTTTGAAATGTTATTTCAAGAAGACAAGACTTGTTTGAGCAAAGGGAAACAAAAGCCATTGTCTCCTTTGTCTGAAGAGGAGATAGATCAACTTTTGAAAGGTCATGCTACAGCGCAAACTACAACAGATTTGCAGTGCACACATAGTCAGGAAAGTGTTGGTGAAACTTCTTCCTCTTTTGCAAATGATGACTGTCTTGTACTCAGTTTTGTAGATCAGCAAAAAGATAAGGCTGTCATGTTTGATCATCTTGAAGAGTGTTTTTTGTTTAAGAATGACCTAGAGCATGAAGTTGAGAGAGACAATATGATCAAGGAATTTACAGTCAACACTCATATGGCAGAAGCTTATACCTCTTTGTGCCTTCCTATCAATCAGCAACCCACTGTTTTTTCAGATCAGGATGAAGCAACTACTTATATTTTTGCAGCTGGATCTCCAAACGAGATAGTGCTTCAGGATTATCAAGATCCCTTTGGCATTCTTCTGCAAGCACTAGAGAAGATAAATTTTACCTGGTTCATTATCATAAGCTTTGGTTTCAGTGGTTATTTTGAGTTGCCTACAGGTTCATCGTTCCGCCTGCTCGAGATACGTGAGAGCAGAAATTTGGTATGTAGCCATCTGCTGGATTGGTTACATTGGAAAGCTCATTATACTTGATTGTACATATTTCATTAGTATGCAGGTGGTTGTCATCATGATTCCAGATCTTGATGGACTGCTGCCCTTCAATAAGCTTTGTAAGTTTTTGTTTTAGTTAAGTCAGTCATGAGTCAGTTTGTGTCTTAGTCCCTTTAAATTTTCAGTTTAGTCCAAGTCGAATAAAGTCATTTCATGGTTGGTTATATTTGTACTAGTTGACTCCATTGCCCAATGAATAAGACACTGGTCTGCTCTCCCAAGAGGTCTGAGGTTCTTGGCACCTCCAAGGAGCTGCCATCCCCATTGGAGCCAATGTTAGTGTCGGTCTTGAGCCCTCCATCAGTGATCAATAACTCTTTGCATATGCAGTTATAGGTGTCTCATCAGTGTCAGTTTTGCATCCCACTAGGCATGCCATAACACTGAATGGAGGAGCTGGTCTTTGTTCCCTTCTTGGCTTTGCTGGATCAGGTCATACCACAATGAAATTGAGTCATGTTTGTTTTTATTTTTGTCTTGAGGTCCCAGGTCTTAGGTCTAGGATTCTGAGTCAAAATCACTGCAAGGTCATGAGTTCAAGTTCAGTGAGTGCCCAGCAAGCCAGAAGGAGGTATGTACATATGTTTCATTATTATTTTCATCAGCTACAGCTCATTTTATGCCTTGGATTTTAAAAATTTTTAAGTACAAGGTCATGTCAAATTTGTAAAAATAAAGAAATTTTCAAAAGTTTGCAAAGTGCCGGCAACAGCCCTGGTTCCTTCGCCACAGTCCATCAGATGGTCAACCTGCAAAAAGAACGGAGTCAAACGCGTCAAAAGGCTCATTTCAGGACAAAAAGACTCTAAAACAGTGTTAAAGAGAAATGCAAAAGTCAAGACATTATAAAATGAGTTTTTGAGTTAAATTTGTTTAAATATGAGCTTATAAAGGTAAATTCCCTCCTTGGAGGTCATCATAATGCATTTAAAGGCAAGAGAATACGAGTAAGAGAGATTGAAAGGCGATTTTAGCAAAGTTTCTGCAGTTTCAGGGCTTGGAGTGGTGCGCGACCATTCTGGGGAGGTGCGCGACCACCTGGGTGGTGCGCGACCAAACGGAGGGCAGTGCGCTGTGTTAAAATACACGGGCGCGACCATTCCAATGGTGCGCGACCATTCCAGGGTGGTGCGCGACCATTTGGTCTGCCTTCACAAAAACTCACCCAAACTTCAATTTTCTTTCAAATTTGCTCGGATTTCTTCAAGGTATGCTTCCCTTATGATGTTTATAATCATGCCATGGATGAATAAGGAGGGTTATGGTCATTTTATCATGCAAGAAATTAATGAAAAATAGGTTAAGTGACTTGATGTCTTTGCAAGCTTATGTTAGGTTGTATTGTTTGTTTTTCAAGGTAATTTTTCCTTTATTCCCTTCCATTAGTTTCCCATTATAAATTCACATGTGTTAGAGTGTCATTTTCATTGATCTCATTTGCAAATTAATGCTAGACCCCATCCCAATTTCCTAAAAACCCTAACCCCTCCTAAACCCTATTTCAAATCCTAATTTCTCCCATGCATCCTACTCAAACCCTAACACTTTGTCACACAGCAAATTTATGTATAAAAAGCACAGCAAAATGAAAAAGAAACATTGTGAAAAGAAAAAGGAATATGATGGCAAATGCATGCATATGAATATCACAAAAAACAGAGTAATATCACTATGCATAGCCTAGACAAGACAAGAGCAAAAGAGACATATTGCTGTGTAAAAATCAGAGGCAAGGTAACTAGGTGGCTGTCATGACAAAGTTAACAATATACAGCTGTACATGTTGTCAAAATGAACATTTTGCTGTGGTAAGGTTTGCATAAGAACATGGTATATTTCCCTAACCTCAAACTCTGTTTTCCTACCCTTCCCTTCATTAAAACCCTAATTCAATTGCTTATCCTTTCCCTAAAAATCCCAGTGCAATTGAAATCCCTCTTCCCTTTTGTCAACATGTAAATGAAGCTTTATTTCCCCTATGATCAATACAAGCAAAACCTCTTTTTCCCTTAGCATCCAAAGTCATTTTAAAATGTTGGAAAAACAGAGTAAAGTACATTCAAAGACAAAATTAAAAGAGCAGCCTGTTAAATGTTTATGATTGATGCTACCCTATTCCCTTATACTTATGCCCTCATTCCCTCCATGATGAAAATCTATATTGTCCTTTCCCTTGGTGATCATAAAACATATTTCCCTAATACAGTATTCATTTGCAAATGATGAAAGATGGAATGACATGTTTAGCATTATGCGATGTTTTCCTTCAAAATTCCCTGCTTATATATATTTTTCCCTTTCCTATATGTAAATTCCCTCCCCTAACATATCCCTCATGATGTTTCCCCTTGAAAACAACATACTTCACAGCATTTTGCAGGCAGGGCAGCGGTCATTTTGACTTGTTGATTCCACCTTGCTCAATAACATCAGGTCAACCAATGAGACTAATGAGCAAGGTGATGACCGGTCTTCTTCCACGGAGGTTGAGACATAGCAGAGGCTTTTAGAGAAGGAAAATCATGACAAAGAGCTGCTATGCAACATGAAAACACATTATTGGGCCAGAATGCATGTTTACAAAGCAAGGATGAAGATCCTTCAACGGCGGTTGAACGAGGCTCTCATGAGGAAAAAGAAAAGGACAAATCCCCGTATCTTGGTTGAGGCATCCCTCACTCATCATGGTACTCATTAGCCTTGATCTAGCATCAAAATGTGAAAATTTTGAGAATTTTGGAGCATTTTGGAAATTTTTGGTAAAATTACAGGTTTTGCCCACGGTTTGGTCTCACCCCGGGTGAGACCATTTTGGAGGACTGCTCGGAATTTTGAAAACTTGGCATTTTTGGAAAGGGCATGCAAAAAGAAAAATTACCAAGGCTTGGGAGAAGCCTGATTTTGAGTTTTGAGCCTCCAAAAGCTCAAAATACATCAAAAAAATGACTTTCTGCCCACTTTTTGAGTTGTAGAAAGTGACCTTGGGAGAAATGGTTTTTGAGGGGTCAAATCAACACCAAATTCAGAAATTCCACTTGGGATGGAAAGTAGACAGGCCAATCTTTCCAATGAGCCATCTTGCACCTGATTTGGACCAGTGGAACCCACTCAAAAACAGCTGCAAAGGGGCGTGACCATAAGTTCAGGGGGCGCGACCATAAGTTCCAGTTTTGCCAGAATTGACTTTTTCGGTCAAAAAACACTGTTTTGACTATGGTTGACCATTTTTACTTGTAGATGATGGATAAATGTAATATTTTCATGGCACTTTGGTAGATTTTATCTTTCTTTACCCTTCTAGAAGCTTCCATGATGTAAAAAGTGAAAAATTAATGCATGGATGAGTTAGCTAAGTAATAGAGGCAAGTTGTTGGGCTGCCTATTTTCTAGTTCTTAGTTTAGAATTAGTTCAAATTGCTCGTAGGAAGCTGAGCTCGACCCCTAGAGGTGGGGAAAGGAGTTAGATGGTCTAGATGGTCTATATTATGCTCTCTCCTTCTCATTTTCATGGTTGGACTCTTGTGGGAGAAAGCTTTATTGTATATTGTACATCTATCTCTGCAATTTAAGGAAAAGGAAGGCCAGGGTTTTGCAGACATCATTGTGGATTCTTGTGGATTTTTGTGTTGATGGTGTGTTCTCTACATGTTCTTGTAAGTTTGTTTATGTATTCCACACCTCTCTTTTGCTTCTAATTGGACAGATGAAGTGGTAAAGTTTGAATTCATGCTTTGACATGCTCAGCTTTTTAGTTTGTTCAATATCTATGTTTTCCACTGTCTAAAGAGGATTCAAAGTTGTTGTTTGCCCTCTTTAGCTCCTCCTCTATCATTCCTGATCATCCATCTCAGATTAAGGCATCAGCACTCACTCCTACCTTGCCCCAAAGATCGCCCTGCAAAAACTGTGCTCAATCCCCGCACCCTAAATTGCACTCCCTCCAATTGCCACCAAAAACCCCAAAAATCATTAAATCAACCCCCCTATCAATTTACTAGCCTAAAATCTTTATTCTTAATTGGTCAGCCTAATCATATTGAAAGATCTATCAAATCTGACCCGAGAGAGCCTTCTCATACCTCGTAGGGCTAGCTACGAGGTGAAATGGTTTGATGTAGCCTTGAGAGTTTGTCTATCTCAGCCTAGGTGAATTCCAAGCGCTAACAGTAGCAATTATCATTAACATTAACATTAAGGTTAACTAGTATAGATTTATTTTTTTAAATTTTATAAAAATATTAGTTATGTATTAATTGATTTCATATATGGATTAAAACAATATCACAATCTTAAAATTTTTCATCTCTTAAATCTTTTCATGTTTGTGTTGGGCTCTAGCTCTTCGACCAATGTAGGATAGTTAGCTTTTATTTTTCAATGTTTTTACTTGCCTTGTAATAATAGGCATATGTAGGGGAAGTGCGCATATATATAAGTTTTGAGGAGAATTAAAAGGTCCAATTACTAAATAAATACTTTGAGGCCTTTAGCTGCAACTTGAATAATGATTTGTAAATTGTTGTGGATACTCCATTTGATAGTTCATCACAACTGAACTGATAAAATAATATTAAAATTTGAAATATATACTATGAGGGTTAATTATCATTGGATTTTTTAGATTTATTAAGTTAATTTTTTTCTACTTATGCATGCAATATATAAATGCGGAAAATAGGAACATTTAAAATAACACTTGCAAAAGCATGATAACACTGAGATATGACCCCAAGAAACGATTTCATAGAAAATGCAAATGAAAGGTGAGGTTTTTATGCTCTCTCTTTCTCTGAATGTGAATAATGCAAATATAGAGTGAGATATGTGGTTTGTGGGTTGCTACTGAACACAAATCCTTTTTTTTATTCCCTCTCTATATCCACTCTTAGTTACTATGTTCTACTATGTAACCAAATGCACTAGAATAGAATCAAACCCCTTCTCCTCCAAGTGGCCAAACTATAACACAAGTTGATAGCCAACTAGGGGTTAAATTTGACCCATTTAACTCTTAATATGAGTTATAAATTAACCCTTATAAAGTATTCTTCATAGTGCCCATGTAACCATCCTATTTTCTATAAATAATGGGGGCTAGCATGGAATATTCTTGAATTATGGTCATCAATCAAGATAGTTAAACCTTCAAGAAACATAATCTTTTTGTTTGAACTTCTACTGACATGATTCTTACATCGTTCGAAATGCTTTTTAGTGTAGAATGAAATCAGGGAGTGCAATGCTAAAGTGGTAAAGTTTTACCCCAAAAAAACATTTCTTAAGTACTAAAAATGAGCCCAAACATTTTCTAGCCCTAATTCTTCAAAGTGAGTCTCAAAGCTAAAACTACTCTTGTAAGTTTATTTTTCTAATTTTTTTGATCCTAAAAGGATTAAGATGGATGAAAGATAATATAAAGTTCCAATCAAGATCATACATCCTCTTTTTTGGAGGCATTTTACCCCCAAAATATTTTACTAAATGATGTGAAGAAAATTTTCCTCTACCTTCTCCTTAGAGTACCATTTAGCCTTTCTTAGAAGTTATCCATTCAACACAATCTGCCAAAGGTCATGCTTTCCTTGTCTTGTAGAGTGTTGGGTAGTGCAAGCCCCACGGAATGACTATGGGTGTGAAGCCCATAATTTTGGGTAATATTAGGGTAAAAGACTCCGCGGAAAGTGCAGAGTACGAACTATAGTAGGTTGAGTCAAAGGGTAGTCCGCCCAAAAATAATGTAAAGAAATAGTAATAGAGTCAGCCCGCGGAGGGATTGTGGGCCAAGGGAAAGTATAAATAGAGCGGGGCTCTATGAGGGAAAGTAGTTCTTCGAAAAAGATGGAATGTAATGGGTTCGGAAAGGAAATAGCTTGAAAGCGTTTGTAAGTCTGAGTCGAGGGAGTAGGGTAGAAGGTAGAGGCTCTGCAGCTGTGTGCGCGGACCCCTGCAACTGAGTGCACAGGGTGGATCTGGATGCATTGTTGAAGATTGATAATAAAGATAAGTTTCTTTTGAATTTTTTGTTGATTGCGACTTTACTCTTTTATGATAAATGAGCTATTATGATTTCTGCAATTGCTATGGTTGAATAAATGTGAACTGGGTTAATCTTGATGTGCGAAGTAACCAAAAGTAATAAATTTTTGCTTAAAGACTGTTTTAACTAGATCAAACCAGTAATAAGTGATTCCATCTGTAATAAGCGCGATAAGGGTATTCCGATCTGTGCGGATCTGGCATAGCGCGAGGCTGCAGAACAGTGCACGAGCCCCAAACCACATCCAAGACATCCCCAGGGTGCGGAAACGTGGTTCCAACACCCTACCCTACTACCTCGGGTGAGACCTCAGTCTGTGCTTCACGGGCTGTTGCCGAAAGGGCCAGTAGGTGCGGGATTTATTTGGCTAAATAATTCTTTCAAACCTGGGTCAAGCACATATAAGCCAACAAATGGTTCCTTTGCCAGGACCAGAATCTACCTAAGGGGTGTCTGTTGTGAAAGGCGGGGACGCTAGGGGAAATAACGACGAAGGATCAGGACTGTAGTAATGGCGAGCACCATCCAGTTACCAATATTCAAGGGAGCAGGAAGTGAAGATTCGGAAAAGTTTTGGTTTGTATTGAATTCGGTATGGAACATGCAACAGATACAAATGATGATATCAATAAAGTCGTCTTAGTTAGCGCACTGCAAGATAGAGCTCTAACATGGTATATGAAGTATTCGGGCATCAACCGAACGGTGGGGATAGCGAACATCTACACGGAGTTGAAAAAGGAGTTCAGCTGGCCAAAATTCGGAGTTGTAGTCGGTCGTAGGATTCAAAGAAATCATGATGATGCCTGGTGAGACCCCATGGGATCTGGATCAGAGGTTAAAAAGCACTATTCGCGAAGCCAACATGACCCTAACGGATGCACAACATCGCGCTTGGTTTATCACATCATTAACGCCATATCTGAAATTAACTTTGTCACAACAAAAGATCTCAACCCAAGCAGAAGCGTTGGAGGAAGCAATGCCTTTGCACGAAACCTCGGTACAGGACCCAAGGTTGGGGGTTCAGTAAATCCAAGCGCAAGTCAAAAATTTGTGTTTGGAAATACAAAAGTTAAAACAAGACCAGGTGCCGGAAGTTCGGGAAGAGGTTCGGTGCATCAAGTGTAGGGGCCAGGGACATGATAAATACCAGTGTCCAGTCATGGTAAACCTTGTGGTCACAGGGGGACGAACACCTTTGCGACTAGAGAAATAGGTAGGGCTGAGCGTGATCGCCTCGCCCTGTTGCGCAATATGTTAAGTAGGAGGAAAACACAACACGAATAATTGCCACCTGTTGCCGAAATACAATCAAACCCCCCAGCAGCTCTTTTGCAACTTTTGTAGATCGGTGGGTCACGAGGACAAAGATTGCCGAATGTTGGTGGATCAGGCATCTGCCTACCAAATACAGACTACGGGACGAGGTCAAAATCCAGTTGCAACGTTTGCACGCGGGGGATTCCAAGGACGGGGTCGAGGACGAGGTGCAATGGGACTAGGAAGGGGTCGAGGACAACTAATTTGTTACAATTGTGGAGGACCAAGACACGACACATGGGATTGCATAAATCCAACTCGAGTATCATGTCCCTATTGCGAACAATTCGACCATGAACTGCTAGATTGCCCTATGCTGCTATCATAGATTCACGAAAAAAGGATAACACCTCCTGTGCTGACACAAAATGTCCAGATGATAAGGGCCAAACCACGCAATGAAGAACCTAAAGTAAATATGGTACTAAGGAGCGATGCAACCTTAGAAGGAGATCAGTTTGAGCCGTATAAAGGTCCCTCGATGTTAACAACTTTCATAGAGGCTTGAATGAAGTTACTTCACGATAATAGGGTAGTGAAAGGATTACAGGAGGTAATTAACAAATACGCAGGATGGGGAGAACATCGCATAGTTCGACAAATGGAGAGCCATATGTCGCGGACCGAACAAGAAATGTGGTTAACAATGCGGATTGGTGACTATGAGATGGATCAGGTCATTCTGGACCTTGGTTCGGATGCAAATGTCTTACCCAAGTAGACGTGGGATCGTATCGGTAAGCCCCCACTCCTGTGGTCTCCAATCCAATTACGGATGTCAAATCAACAGAAGATCTTGCCCATGTGTAGGCTGCAAAGAATCACCATAGACCTGGATGGTGCAAGCACTAGAACAAACTTTGAAGTTATGAGATAGTGGATGAAAAAATCCCGTACCCTGCGTTGTTAGGAATAGACTGGGCCATCGACATGAATGGGATTATTAATTTCAAGCACAAGAAGATGATATTTGAGAAAAATTTGGTCCGCGTAGTGGTTCTGCTAGATCCAACTGAGGGACCCCGCTACATGGAACTTTTGCGCGATGACGAGCAGGACGAAGCCTTGGATTGCATCTACCAAATGGCTGCACAAAGGCTAATAAAGGGTAAGGTAATGGAGGAACGAAGAATTTCACAGGGTTACGCGGAACCATACACTGATGATTCAAAGGAAGAAGACGAGCAATGGTGGAACATAATGAACGGGGTAACTACTTTAAGCTGCAATATGCTGACAAAATCCATATACTGCGTTAAAGCTCAGGACCGTGAGCTACCAGTGTATGACAGGCTCACAATAGTAAATGAATTCCTGACAAAGTTTGAGAGCGCAGTACCAGAATACCAGCGATTTGATGTGCTCAAATGGGCATTGCGCGCGACACCGACACGATGGTGGGGTACCCATGAAGGAACTTTCGTAGATTGGCGAAGCTGTAAGCGCATGATGCAGATATGATTTGGGAAGCCAACACTCCAACTAATGGAGAAATATGACGGACGAGAGAATGCGCACATACACCTGAGCAAATGGACTAAAGCCTATGGCGAGGAGCCGCAACCAGAATGGTGCAGCTATTTTATCATACCTTAGATGTCATCCCAAGGAATTGGTATACTGAAACAGAGCTTCGACGTGGCACAGTTGAGTGGGATATCTTGCGCAAAAGGTTTCTGTCAACATTTCTTTTTGAGGATCAATGGATGGATATAGTGGACGACGTGTTAAAGCTAGTAAAGACTGCAATTTTCACGTTTCCGCTTGAACCGGAAGAAGTCGTGCAACCAGAGTGGTCATGACAGCTGAGTCAGACCTTGGAATGTTACAATGTAAAAGTAGAAGGGGACGAGGATGATCCGTGCGACATCAATATACCAGAACCTGAAGGAAGTCGAGAAGTGCGCAGCCCCAAAATAGAAGATCCAGATGTTGCAACATCATTAAAAACGAAGCAAGTGAATATCGGAACAGAGGAAGAACTGAAGTATGCTATGCTTGGGGATTACTAGGACGACGCTACCGTGGAAAAGGTCATCAAGCTACCCAGAGAGTATTGAGACCTCTTCCCTACGAAGATTATGGAGTTGAAAGGGATTTTGGGCGAACTAGGAATGATGAAGATAACCTTGAAGCCTGACACGAAGCTAGTAAAGAAGCGACCTTACCAGTTGAATCCAAAATACAAAGCAAAAGTATGAGAAGAGCTGGACAAGATGCTGGCAGCCGGGATCATTGAACTAGTCGAGGAGTCTGATTTGGTAAGTCCGATGGTGGTACAGGAGAAGAAGCAAAAGGGTGAGATCCACATTTGCGTGGATCTACGGAAACTCAATGATGCTTATGTTAATGATCCATTTCCCACACCTTTTACCGATGAAGTCTTAGAAAATGTGGGCGGGCAGGAAGCGTATTCCTTTACGGATGGGTTCTGTGGATACCATCAGATCAAGAATGCGCTGGAGGATCAAAGGAAGACAACGTTTGCTATAGAATGGGGTTGCTCTCGGTATATATTGATGCCATTTGGGCTGAAGAATGCACCGGAAATATTTTCCCGTATTGTGGTAGCTACATTCAAGGAATTTATACATTAATTCTTGGAAGTCTATCTTGATGATTGGACCATCTTTTGCCTGGTTAAGAAACATACTGAGAGCTTACGATTAATGTTGGATACCTGCTGTTGACACTAGATTGCACTCAATCTAAAGAAGTGTACATTCCTTGTTCCTTTGGAGAACTTGTTGGGTCACGTAGTTTGTAGGCAAGGCTTGATGGTGGATCCGACAAAGATCGCTGTCATATTAGGTCTGCAAGCACCGCACAGTGTCAAACAGCTCCGCGCTACACTGGGACACAGAGGGTACTATCGGAAGTTCATAAAAGGTTATGCCCAAAACACGGCTCCAATGGAATAATTGTTAAAAAAGGATGCCACGTATTGTTGGAACGAGGAATGTAAGCAAAGCTTGGAATTGCTGAAGGAAAAAATGGCATCTGCCCCTATCTTGATCTTTCCAAAATGGGATGTGGAATTCCACGTGCATGTCGACGCGTCATGTATCGCGTTAGGAGTAGTACTTACTCAGGAAGGCGTGGAGGGAGTTGACCACCCGATTGCATTTGCAAGTCAAAGGTTGCCAAAAGCTGAGAAAAATTACTCTACTACTGAGCGAGAGGGATTGGTGATGGTGTACGCACTCCAGAAGTATCGTCACTATTTGCTTGGAGGACATTTTAAGATGTATACTGATCACTCTGCGCTAAAATACCTAGTGAATAAGCCTGTGTTGGGGGGCCGCATCTGTTGATGGTTGTTGTTGCTTCAGGAATATGATTTTGAGGTTGTTGTAAAGCCAAGATGTTTGAATGTGGGTCCAGACCACTTATCCTGGATTGAGACGGGTGAGGAACCCACGAATCTAGAAGAAGGACTCCCGGATGCCCAGTTGTATGCAGTGCGCATTGCGGATGGCCACTTTGAAGATATAATCTATTTTTTAACTACTGGCACTACGCTGCAGGGGTATTCTGTGAAACAAAAGAAGGAATTGGTGACATGAGCAGAAAATTTCACTGTGATTGCCAGCCATCTCTACAAGATCGGCCATGATGAGATATTATGCAGATATGTACCAGATTTTGAGTGAGAACAGATCCTTGCCAAAGCACATGGAGGGGTTGCTGGCGGACATTATGCAGGCTACGCCACAACCCAGAAGGTTCTTCGCGCCGGATTATGGTGGTCCACCCTACATAAAGATTCAAAAGCATACTGCTAGGCTTGTGATGTATGCTAACGAACAGGCAAGCCGTCATAAAGGGATCAAATGCCACTTCAGCCATAGGTAACACTATAGCCATTTGAGAAATGGGCGATCGACTTCGTCGGGCCTATTGAACCACGAGGGAAGACGGGCACGCGCTATATCATCACTACAACTGAATACTTGACCCGATGGGCAGAAGCACAACCAGTTAAGGATTGCACAGTTGCGACAGTGGAAAATTTCTTGTTCAAGAATGTGTTGACCAGGTTTGGGTGTCCTAAGATTCTCATGAGTGATCGAGGAACTCATTTTTTGAACGAAACCATTAGCGTACTCACTGAGGAATTCCAAATATATCACTAACAAATCACACCATACCATCTACAAGAAAATGGGACCGTTGAGGCATTCAACAAAATTTTGGAAACTGCGCTGACTAAGATCTGCAATGCGCGATGGAACGATTGGGACTTGCGCATCCCTGCTGTGCTATGGGCATATTGAACCACGTGCAAAAATTTGATAAGCCAGACACCGTTTCGACTAGTCTATGGTAAGGAGGCTGTGATGCCTATGAAGTATATCATGCCTAGCCTACGGATTGCAGTAGCTACAGGAATGGCAGATCGTGGGGCTTTGGAGGAAAGGCTTGCACAACTTGACGAACTGAAAGAAGAACGATTTCTGGTGGGATTTCATCAGAAGGTACAAAAACAACACGAGAAAGCATAACATGATTGCCATATCAAGGTGTGCACGTTCAAGAAGGATGACCTCGTATTATTATATGATAGTAAGTTCAAAAAATTCCCAGGTAAACTCTGTATGCATTGGTTGGAGCCTTATGTCGTTAAAGAAGTAATTGATGGGGGCACAGTTCAGCTGGCTAAGCTCAACGGAGACCCCTTCCCGGGAAGAGTGAATGGAAGTTGCCTGAAGCTCTATACAGGTAGGTCAACTGCTTGACTAACCATTCCACAGAGAGTCTCACTGCTCCAACCAGTTGAAACAAAGCGAGGGACGATAAAGTAGTCTAGGGAAAAGATGTGTCGGTATCAAGGTACGTGTACAATTGGCCAACAACCAAGAGCGTGGTTCCACGGACAGAGCCACACAGGTGCGCCACTCCAAGGAATGATGACCATTAATACCACTATTCATGACAAGATGGCTACATTATGGCAAAAGGGAGTGGACGGTGGGCAATTAAGAGCCATAGTACAAGCAAGATATGAAATGATCAACCAAAAATTTCACACGGGAAGGTTACACGAGCTACAACGAACGGAAATTCGGGCATTTGAAGTTTGCATGGCTTATAAATCACCATGAGGAATCCGCTGGGCAACCTATGCTTTCAAAATACAGATGGAGTTGTTCATCATCTCTGCACCTAGCACGCGCTTGAAGGTAGTAATCTGGCTGAAGAAGGGGCAGGACTCTCTAAGGAGTCTGGTATTGACAACTGTGGGTATCCCACAGGCTGTAGCATCGCTAGCAGGGGATGTACAAAAAAAAAGGGAATGCAAAATAGAATTGGTCCGGATGCCGTCACCCCGCTTAGGTGCAGGATGGCGCATTACAACAAAACAACAAAAGGATGGACAGATAGCAACCGTGGGTGGAGATGCAGTCAATAGGTTGCCTCTGATGGTTCTCAACGAGTGGGATCTGGTAGATAGTAGCCAGGGTCTTGCAAAATTGCAATACAGGTTGCAGCAGATGGTGCGAAGAGAAGATACATCGGTTGGAAAGGGGTATGGTGGTACCAGGAGGTCCTGTATGCGGCTCCCCCGCTCACACTAAAATCCTCAGAGGGGGTGTCTATGTTAACAAAGCAGAGAAGAATGAGCATCAACGGTTGCGAGATATGGTAGAAACACTGAAGCTGGAAAAGTGTTGCAGGAGACACAGCAGGAGAAGCTGGATGATGAGTGCCACTCAATGAAAGGCGAACCACGAAGACAAGACTGAGCATCTAACCATGCCATTAAGTGACTCAGGACGAGTCATGATGATTGTGTTGGGGGACTGTTGGGTAGCGCAAGCCCCGCAGAATGACTATGGGGTGCGAAGCCCAGAATTTTGGGTAATATGAGGGTAAAAGACTCCGTGGAAAGTGCGGAGCATGAACTATAGTAGGTTGAGTCAAAGGGTAGTCCACCCAAAAATAATGCAAATAAATAGTAACCGAGTCGGTCCGCGGAGGGATCGCAGGCCAAGGGAAAGTATAAATAGAGCGGGGCTCTATGAGGGAAAGTAGTTCTTTGAAAAAGATGGAATTTAATGGGTTCGGAAAGGAAATAGCTTGAAAGCGTCTGTAAGTCTGAGTCGAGGGAGTAGGGTAGAAGGTAGAGGCTCTGCAACTATGTGCGCAGAGGCCTAGAAAGTCTGCAGCTGTGTGCGCGGACCCCTGCAGCTGAGTGCACAGGGTGGATCTGGATGTATTGTTGAAGATTGATAATAAAGATAAGTTTCTTCTGAATTCTGTGTTGATTGTGACTTTACTCTTTTATGATAAATGAACTATTATGATTTCTGCATTTGCTACGGTTAAATACATGTGAACTGGGTTAATCTTGATACGTGAAGTAACCAAAAGTAATAAATGTTTGCTTAAAGACCGTTTTAACTAGATCAAACTAGTAATAAATGATTCCATCTGTAATAAGCGCGATAAGGGTATTCCGATTTGCGTGGATCTGGCATAGCACGAGGCTACAAAATAGTGCGCAAGCGCCAAACCACATCCAAGACATCCCCAGGGTGCGGAAACCTGGTTCCAGCACCCTCCCCTGCTACCTTGAGTGAGACCTCAGTCTGCGCTTCACGAGTTGTTCTCGAAAGGGCAAGTAGCTGCGGGATTTATTTGGCTAAATAATTCTTCCAAACCTGGGTCAAGCACATATAAGGCAGCATAGAGGTATACCTATTTTACAAAATTGTATGTTATCGACTCTATCTAAGCATCTAGTTCTATATCCTCTATAGAAGGTAGTACTTGTTTCTCTTGTTAATCCAACATGGAAGGATCATAAGGTTATATATTTTTGACATTCACTATTGAGTAACTTTTCATAAGTATGGGTATACGGATTCTATAGGCGTCATCTCCAAATTTTTCCAATATCTCAAAGGGATCATATAAAAATGCCTTTATTTTCTTACCAAGACCTTGTAGCATCTTCTTATACAACATGACCATACTCTATCTCCCACCTTGAATAATTTCACTATTATGTGTTGATCAAGCATGGCCTTGTACTTCTACTATGAATTCTTCATGGTCTCCTATACTTACGTATGAGATCTACCTGATCTTCTCAACACATTTCCATTCCCTTAGACCATTCCCTATGATATCCTCCCTAAATTCGCCCTGCTACCCATATGCAATATCCAAAGGTGAATGTGGAAAATATCCAAGAAAAGTTTCAAATGGGGACTTAACAATAGAAGTGTAAACTACTCTATAGAAAGAGTGTTGAATACATACCATATTTTGTCCCCAATTCTTAAGACACTTCTAATGAAATCCCCTGAAAATTTGCACCAAACTCTTATTGACTATTGTTTATGCAATTTTCTATGGATGGAATATTGTAGACCTCTTTAAATTCATGGTCATCTTCTCCCACAATGTATTCCGGAATGCACTAAGAAATATTGTGTTCCTATTTGAAACTATGCTCAAGTGCACAAAAAACTAACCAAATAAAAAGTTTGTTGCTTCTTTCTTGCCAATCGTATTTTTACAGGGTATGAGAATGCACATCTTAGGGAACTTGTCAACTACCACAAATAGGTATTCATGTCCCTTCCTAGATTTTGGTAAACCTTCCATAAATTCCATGTAAATGCTTTCCATTGGATGAGTGAGTACATGTAAGGGATGGTATACACCCTATTTCCTATTATGAGGTTTATCAGTACAAAAAAAAACACATTCTCTTATAAAGCTAGCTACATTTTCTTGCATTCTCAACCAATATATATACCTTAGAAAGTTGGCCATTGTCTTCCCTACAACAAATTTTAGCCTCTCTCATTAGTTGTATATGCTCACCTTTAGGAAATCATAATTTTTCCAACTTGTAGAGTAACCCATTATGGAGATCATAGTCAGTTATTCTATCGCCATTGTGCACATGACTTTGGCTCTGCAACTATTGAAATTCATCCTTGAATTCTACATCCCTTGTATATGGCTCTTTGTATGCATCCTTGGTGAAAGGCTCCATGTGCTTCCCAAAGTTGTGGTCTTTGATGTGGGTGGTTTTGAAAGCATGTCAACCTATTTTTTTTCGCTTCCTTTCTTATACTTGACAACTAAATGAAAGTGTTGTAAAAACCCCATTCACTTGTTATGTGTGGTCTATTGAAACTTACATTGGGAATATAGGTACTATAGTGATTAGTTACCTTTATGGATTATCATCCCCTTTCCCATCAGATATTCGTTTCCACTTTTTGACAACTTTTACTAGAGAATAAATCTCCTTATCATAGGTAAGGTATTTGAGAACTACATCATGAAATACTTTAGAATTCAAGCATATGAGCCTTCCTACCTACATCAAGACCACTCCCAAGCATACCCACTCACATCAATAACAACATCGAAGGGTTGTTGTAAGTTCATTAATGTAAGAACTCATGCTTGAATGACTATCTTCTTTATCTCCTCAAAGGTCTTATGCTGAACCTTCCCCTACTAGAAACTCTTGCTACTCATTGTTATGGTGTGAAGTGGTGCTAATACTTCTAAAAATGAGGCTATGAATTTCCTCAAATGCTATGATTTCAAAACAAAACTCCTAACCTCAGAAACATTGGTAGGCACCAACTACTTTATGATTGATTTGCTAGTAGTTGGTACTTCTTCAATGCCTTTAGCTCCTACATCAAATGTGATATTTTCTCCTCCCAAGCAGCAATGTATACTAACATATTATCTTGTTGAACTTGTGAAATTGAAAGAGATATAAGATAAAGCATGAGAGATGCATATCATTAAATGATACACATATAAATATATTAGATTATTGCCCTTGGTTTGATATTACAAGAGGTCTTCTGGACTCCTCATGACTCTTCATGTTCACAAAAACCTCACGATAGTTGTCTAGTTTTGAAGGTAGTTTTTGAGGTATCTTCTTCTTTGGCTCGAATTTGGTGATACACTAATTTTATGTCCATGGTGAATTATTTTACTTGTTACAATTGTTATAATAAATCATCTATCCTTTGTAGGGGGTACCCATTCTTGAGAATAATTACATTTAATTCCTTGTAATCAATGCACATTTCCCATTTCCCATCCTTTGTTGATACCATTATGATGGGTGGCCCATGTGGTAAGGTAATTGGTCAGATAACACCTTTATTCCAGCAGTTTTTGCATCTGCTTCTTCACCTTATTTTCTTATGTATCAAATTATTTGTACGTGAACATGTTTGGAAATGAAGAGTATGAAAACAATTGGATCTTATAACCCACTTCCCTCATGGGTGGTATCCCTTTAGGCTCCTAGAACACTCCTCTATATGCATGTAGAAACTCTTCCAATTGTTCCCCTATTCTATAGTACGCCAATCTAGGGATGCATTTTCTTTCATTGACTCTTCTTAGACTAATTTTATCTTAAAAATATTAAAACATCTTACTAGAATGAATTACTTTCTTGGGTTGGTTAGCACTTACCAATTAAATTTTAGAATTTCTGTTGTGCACATTGATGGGGAAGTGTTTTTTGTCCTTGATGAGACAATATTGTTTGTCTCTCCACATGAAAATTACATTTTCATGTACATATAGGGACTTCAAAATACATATTTACATATATCATGTGAAATTACATACAATTCTACTTCATTAATAAAATCAAAATTGGTAGAAAATGTAATTTTACACTATTTTGTTAGCTTGATTTCAACATCCTTATTCACCCATCCCTATGGATATGGGCTAGGATTATATCAAACCTCCAATCTTAATTTTTTGACCAACTATGCTACAATGAGATTTTATTGTGACCTTGAGATGAACACAACATCAATTTTTATCTTCTTGATGTGTAGCTTTAAATGGAAGAGTTTGCTCATTTCCTTCTCTTCCTATTGCTGAAGGATATGTAGATTCACCCCCTTTTCACTGATGCATAGAAAATATTCTCATCCATGTTTAGGCTACTTTCCAATTGATTGCTCAAATCTATAGCCATGATATTTTTCTCCTCCCTTCCTTTCTTCTGGTACTTATAGTTGAGTTTTGTATTTAGTTTCCAACACTTTTCCTCTATATGAGCATCAATAGCATAGTGGTTTTAGTGATTGTTTAGATCTTCATATTAGTGTGTTGTGGATTTTATCTTTCTTTCCATCCTTTGTTTCCATTTCTTCTTCCTCTCTTTGGAAGCTTCCTAATGTTCCTCCTGCTTTGAAAACTTGATTTCCCTTTCTTTTGGCCTATGTTTTTCAAGCATTATTCCTATACACAATTCTCATCTAGCATTTTAGGTTTTAGCAACATTACTTTCTTTTGTAGAAGGTGGTATAGACCCCCAAATATTTGAGGAGGGCATCTAAGTTCTTTGGACAGATACCTAACATTATTGGCATTTTTTTGAATTGTTTGGAGTACTCTTATACACTCAACCCTTGTATCTACCTAAAGTAATGTCACTAAATCCACTGGTCCTTCACATACCCAGTAGGGTAGAAATGGGACTTTATGAGATTTTTGAAATCCCCCAACTTAGTTACATTCAGATCCCCAACTTAGTTACTAGGCCAAGACATCACCATTTAGTTGCAAACAAGTGAAATAAATTTTTGGTTCCTCTACTATGTGGTGGACACCAAAATAAATATTTAACTGCTACAACCAACAATTTAATTTCGAAGTGTCAATATCACCTTTATATGGCTTAATGCTAACCATTTATTCCAACTTAAAAAGGGACTATGGATTGTCCACAACACTCAAGCTAGGTTGTTAATTTTTGGGTTCTTTCCTAGACACCTTTTCTGTTTCTTCCCAATCCCCCAATATTCCCATTGACTCGACCTTTGAGTTGGAACCTTCATATTCTCTAATTTTAAGATTGTTTAATAGAGCTGACATAGGGATGTTCATATTACAACTGATATCTAACTTGCTCTTCTAGCCTTCTGAATATCTCTGGTGAGCTCCAGTATTGCAGCAATGATGCTGCAACTCCTGGGACTCCCTACTTTACTTTTATGAACCCTGTAGTTCGTAAAAAACTTGGAAGCGACGGTGCTATATCCACGAGTAGCAGCTCTTACTGTAGGCTGTCAGTTGATCAGCTGGCACAAGTTCGCTAGGAGCTTAAGCAAACTTCTATGAGTTCTTAGAAGAAGCTTTTAACTGTGATGGATGAAAGCTAACTCAAAAGAGGCTAGTCTACTTGCAGAAAGAAGATGAAAGCTGAAACGAAACGCAAACCCTAAAAAACCCTAGTTTTACCTACTAACCCTACTTGTGCAAGAAAATAGATGTAAACTACTGAACTAGATGCCATTGACTATTGAAAAGGTAAAGTGCATGTGTTTATGCTACTTCTGAAGGAAAATATGGAAATATCATCTTCTTGTATTGTTGAGTAATTTTATGTAGAATTATTATGCATGTGTTTTAACTATTGTTGACTGTGCAGAGGTTTATTGGCGAAAGGAAATGGAGTGGGAGTTTGTAGGAGGTTGGGAAGGTGTGGAGAGGACCTAAGGGGTTCCTAGCACGCTTTTGGATATTTCCACCATGCTCATATCGTGAAAAATCACTCGCGTTATCTTCTACTGGAGGATACAGGGGATCTACAGGAAATTCTACATCAATAGGCCGAAAGTGGTTTTTAGAGGGTTGATGGTGGAAAAATGGTGGGAAAGTGGAAATGAAGGATGGATAAGGATGTTAAGAGGTCTAGGGCCTGGTAAATGAAGCTCAGGAGTGATGAAGATGGTTGGATTTGTTCAAGGATGAAGAAAGCAATGTTGCACAAAAATGTAAAAATTAGGGCAAGTTGGAAAAGTATGGCGAATGAGTGAAGGATACCTTGAGAAAGGGACTGGAGCAGGTTGTATGATGGAGGAAGGATAGTTTGGAGTGTCTTACAAGTGTTCTGCACATTACTTTCCAAAACTGATCCAAACAAAGGCTAAAAAAACAGAGATTTATCTATTTTGACCTAATTCCGACCTAGAAACCAGAAACATGATGAACAGAAGTTTATAGATAGGAAATCATGCAAGAAATCTATGGAAATTGAGCAAGAATAGATATAAGCATGAAAGCATAACTAATATCAACTTATCCAACTCAAAATCTAACACTAGCAATTGCATTGGAAGGCAAAAACAATGTTTTTGTGGCAACAAGTGTGCCTTGGTCTCAATTCATGGTCCCAAGGAGGGAGAAATGAAATCAAGGACTACTTGGTAGCCTTTTTGTGGATCTTTTCTGTTACCAAACTATCAAATCAACTTGAAGCATGAACAACTATCTTAATCATCAAAACAACCTAAGTAATAAAGCAACATTTAACCTAAATAACAAAAATTATTCTATGAATGCAAGAAAAACACATAACAGTACACAAAGGAGGTACTGGGCACTTGGGTTGGGCCCAACCCCAAGAGCTACAACCTCCTAAGAAAGATTAGAGCTGGTGCAAAGCTGGATTCTTCTTCATTGATAAAAAAAATAATAGTTACATCCCAAAAATTGTCTACAAGAAGAAGCTAGAAAATGTGCCGATATAGGGCTGCACTAAAGTGCGAAAATAGACTAACAAATGACTAAACTACTAAGGCTTGAAGCATTCCTACTTATGCAAATGAGGACTCCCAACAGTCCTCCTTAACTTTAGGAGCATGGCTGCCCAAAACTGCAGTTAATCAGCCACTTCACTAGACCTGCTCGGCTGCCCCTTGAAATCATCTTTGGTGGGCTGTTGAACTCTGAGCTGATGGTGGAGAACTTGAGGAAGGGGTAATTTAGTGCAGGAGACACCCCTCCTACAAATCCTCAGCCTTGTTTCTTCGTATTTGGCTGCCACTCTGCTTATAAATACTTGATCTTGGTCCAAAAATGTCCAAAAATCTGCAATAAGCACGTATTAGACTTTGTGGTAAAGTGACTATTTCCATTCACACAATTAACATAAATATATTCAAAAGCATGCATAAAACTATGGAGAATGGTGGATTAAATGAGAATAATAGGCAACATGATCCCATATAGTTACCCATTTCTGGGGCTCATCATCACTCCCTCCTGAATGTGTTGCTCATCCTCTAAGCAACTAATCCCGTTCATCATCTTTGATCGCTTTGACTGCCTCTCTGACATCCCAAGCCTTTGAGGTGATGTCCTCTTCCCTATCATGAAATCCTGCCTTTCTGTCTACTTCCTCCCATTGTCTTTGCTCCTCTTCTTCCTTGACCCCTTCTAACAACCCTAGCAGTAGTGGAGGGCTGAACTTAAGGCCAATCCAATTGGCTTTCAAGTTTTGCATTGATTGTTTGTATAGGGGTACTCTTCTCATAGCCTCCCTCATTCTGGTTGGGGAGTGGTACTCTCTTATTTTCAGACTATGGGACAATGTGTTCCATCTCCTTATGCAAGCATGAATGCAATTATCACCAAAGAGTCTTTCCATGTCTTCAAAGTGAGAAATGGCCTGAGCTTGCCTTTCAACATAGTCAGGTGCAATGTGAGGGTTGTCTGCAAGGTACCGATGAGAATATATAAGAGTTGAGGGATCTTTTGGTGTTGTCCTGATCATGAGTATCTCACTTAGTTCCTTGGCCATAATCTTCTGAATCTCTACTGCCTTCTTTCCCTCATGGCTTAACCAAGAAGCCATGGCCATGAGTTGTAGATCTCCTAATACAGTGTTTGGGTCCCATAGATTCATGTTAGGAAGCACCAAGTTGTGTAAATAGAATTCTGCTAACTTGGCCTTATCTTCAGCTGAGTTATTGTCACACACTTGCAAAAACTAATTGTAATTCTGAAATGGAGTGGTACCCCTTTGAGCCAATGTGTTAATTTGAAATTGCAACCATTGGTCTTTAAGATATAATGCATAGGATTTAACAAGTTTCCTACATTGTAAGGCTTCTACTGCCCAGCTGGCCATGCAGGCCATTTGGGCTTCTTTTTCTTGCAACTGCTATTTTAAAACCTGTACTTCTTATGTTTACTGAGACTCCTTTTCTTGCAGCAGTTTCTTTAGCATCTCAAGCTCAGCTTGTAGCTCTCCCTCTTTCTGTTGTTTCTCAGTTGTTTCCTTGTTTGTTGGGGGGCTTTCTTGGTGTTGTTGGCCTCCAAAAATGGAAATCCTATCTTCCTTATGGACTTCCTATCGCTGCAACTGCTTTTTTAGCAGCTCATTCTCCTCCTATAGCTAGGCTCTTTTGCAGCTTTCTATGTGACTCACCATGGCCAATTCCCCTCTTAATTCTTTTAGCTTATCCTCCATGTGGCCTATGTCCTCAACTCCTTTAGATTTGGTGATTTGCATCCATGTGTGTGTTCTGACCCTCTCTTTCTGTAATTCAAAAAATAACTGTACAACAAATTTCTGTGGGATGATTTTCCCACCCTCTAACATATTGTAATATGAGCCCAAATTAGGTTGAGGGGTAGGTTCAAGTATTTCTTTAGCCTTGCTTTCCTCCTATGACTATTTGGCTACCTTCTCCTCCAATTTCTCAGTCTCTTTTAACTTGGCTAGAGTTTCCTGTAGAGATGTTTCAGATTCCTGTAGAACTGCCTTTGAGTCCATCAACTTAATTTTCTCTTTCCATGTGGAGGTTTTTGGGCTTCCTCTTTCATAGGTGATAGATATCCTGGAAGGAGACTCTTCCTTCTTTTTAGGGGGTGAGTCCTCAGTGACAATTGGTTCCTTGGATGGTGGCTGGGGTTTTCCCACTTTGATCCTTGTGCTTTTTATGGCTTTAAAGTACATGGAGGTCTGCCTTTTTTTTTCATTTTTTTTTGTAGGTATGCTTAATGCAGCAAGCACAGCTGCTGCTTCTCTTGCCAACATTCCAAGGGATTTCTCTTTCTGATGTTCTTTTCCTTCACTTCCTGTAAAAATCTCTATGCCCCCTGTTTCTGCTTATGTCACTGATATCTTAGGGTGTGTCTTTTCTTTCTCTTGTTGGGTGCCTGCCTTGGCTATGGCAGCCTTCTTTTGGGCTTTCTTGGCCTTTTTCTTTCTAATCTTTGTCCTTTTTCCCTTCTATGTTTTTTCTATTTTCTCCTTTTCTGTCTTAGGCTCAATAGTCTTGTTAAATTCCTCTTTTTCCTTCTGTTCTTCCTTTGTTTTTCCCTCTGCTTGAATGTCTTGTGCTCCCTCATCAATGTTCTTCTCAATGTCTTCAGTTTGCTCCCCCTCATCACTGCTGGATGGGCTAATGTTCTTGGCCAAAGTTCTGATGTTATCATCCCTAGACATATTTCTGATGATTTCCCAAGCTATGAGGACAGTATAGGTGTGTAAAGCATCTTCCACCAATAGTTTGATGAGTCCATGGTGGGATAACTGATCCGGGACTCATGCATTTAGCTTTGTACCACATTCAATTAAAGACTGAAGGAGGAAATATGGGATGCTCAGTTTTTTAGCTGGAGGCAAGTCCATCCCATATCTCAATTCATGTAGCAATCTGAAATGATAACCATAGATGATGCTAAACCTCCCTTCACATGTGATATACTTCATTATTTGATAACTGACTTCACTCTAGAGAGGAGGCAAGCTTGTCCTTCTGACCCCGTTTTTGTCTTCTACAGGATGCTCCTCAGGTAGAAAAAATGTTTTCTTAGCAACTTGTCCCAATGATTTCTCCTCTTTGCTCTAAGGGAGCCCCAATGGGAGACCGGTAATTCTACTGATGAAATCAGGGGTAAGTTCTAGGGTCAAACCCCTAAAACTAACTGTGGCATGTGTCTTCAAATGTGGTCTTAGGGACATCAAAAACTCTTTAGTCACCTCCTCATCATAACCTTGAATTCTGTCAAAGAAGGATATCCAGTTTGCTCTAGTGGAAAGGTCCACCACCTCAGGGTGCTCATACAATTTGCTAGAGTTTAAGGGTTATTTTCTCATGAATCCTCCTGGCATGGTGTTGAGTTTGTGTTTTAGCCAGAAAAGAAAATGCTCAGGTGGAAAAAACAGTCAATCACTGAAGCAGAGGATAGTTGATTTCGGTTTTTTTTCTGAACCCGAGAAGGAATTTCCCGTATGCTTCCTTACAACATCAAATGGAAATAATTTCCCTGTTCTAAATTGTTATCACCTTGAATTAGACTGTTTTTTTAGGAAAATAATATTCTTTTTTACAGAAAAGAGCATAAGGACACATGTTCTTTTCTCAGCACATAGATAGATATGCAAATTCAGTTTTTTTACACACACACAGGCTAGCCTCTACTGCTGCATGTATCTTCCTTACAGGAGAAATTGAAAAATGATGAGGAGATTTCGGATGCAGAGAAAGAAAGAAACTGTGTAGACTTAGTGAAATATGCAGGTAGACTTTCACTTTTTTTCAATGTGCAGGCAGACTTTTACTCTCTTTGTCAATCTAATGCCATGTTCAATTCACCACCTTACTTCAAAAAAATCATGCATAGAGAAGTTTTCCTGAGCCTACCTCGTTTTGAGCTTGAAATTCGACGAAAATCCCAGGTTTTCTTTCTGCAGGGTTGTTCTCTGCATTCCTGTAGAAGCCTTCCTGTAGAAGTCACCTGGCTCCTGTAGAATGAAACTGTGCTTGTTGTAGAGCCTGATAGTGGGAAATTTTCAAAAAACAGGTAGAAAACTGGCGGAGGATGACTGGTTAGCTGCTTTAAAAGTGGTAGATGCATACTCCAGTCGAGAACGTCGTGAGTGAAAAATGAACAAAGGTTGGTGAATGTTTCAACTAAGCTGTCTTTTAACTGCGGACGTGATTCGTGGTGAAGAGATGGGGTGGCCGGACTAGACTATTGATCCTACATCACGGACATAATGTTTTTGCATGCCATATAACCGCCATCACCTCCCTTACTCCTGTTAACCACCGCCACCACTACCAGTCCCAAATATCTCTTCCTGAATGGACATACCACACGTGCTGGCTGCATATCTAATCGACAGTTTTGAATTTGACGGGGCTCGTTTGAATTCCACGAGGATGTGTAACTAAACTAGGGTGGCCAGTTAACTGGCCACCGATTCCATTCAATCCGAACCATTCCCATAGTCACGCAGCCTTGAAATATGATTCATGTAATTGAGGAATAGGTTTAGGCACTTACCTGTGCAGTCGCGGCCGTGTTATGCATATTTCAGATTTTGGAACCCATTTCTTCGTTTGTTGTTGCTGCTTGTGCTCTGCATGCTCGGCCTCAGGCTGTTGCTAATGTTCACATGTTCAAATAGAGCTCCATGCATGTTTCATATGCCATACTTTGCTGCCCCTATCTCAGGAGTATGTTTTTCAGAGGGATCAACTGCTATAGGAATCTTGTAGTATTTCCTATAGCTGCTTCTCCTTCTGAAATTCAAGCTAAAATGAGTAGGGCTACAACTGTTGACGACGGTCTTGGCTGACATGGAATCATAGATGGAGGGTATCAGGTATGGTGAGTGAAAAGGCTACTACTTTGATTTGTCATTAATTTTTTTTTTTTTGCAGCATGAAAAAAACAGGATTTTTGTGTGTGACTATGTAGGGATATAAAAACGAGTGCAATGGAGGTGTACAGAGATGGAAAAGGGCGACATATGGTGATGGATGGAAGTAGGGAGGTTTACAGATCTCATAGACAGATTCCCAACTCTCGGGTCATCTTCTGAGATTGATTTTGGCTTTTCTGTAGATTCTATAGGATCCTCTTGTAGAAGATACAAAGCTTCCTGTAGGATGTGAAATTTCGGACCAAATGAGACCAAATCTTTGGAAAGGGTAAGGGTGATGGAGGAATGGACTATGAGGGATGCATGCAGCCTGGTCATGTCCTCTGTCTTCGTCTTGTGCGATCCTCCTAAAACTTGTAATGACCTTCGTGCAACCTGTAATTTATTTAACAGAAATTTGGTTTATTTCTCTCTTTTTTCTTGTCTGAGACAACTAGGGTACCTCTAGAAGGTTTTCACCCTCATTGTCTTCCCTGGGTGCCTCCAAAATCTTTTCACCCAAGGATCTTTTACTCCTTTTTTCTTTTTTCTATGTTTTTTCTCTTTTTTGTTTGTTTGTTTTTTTTTTCATGGTGTAAGTGGAGTGGAGACAGGGACTTGCTCCACTACCAATACTGATTTACCAAGAGTCTCAATGAACTCCTGCTTGGAAAGGGACTTCCTATAGATCTTCAATATATGCCCATTGACAAGCATGGGGATGGATTTTTCGTCAATGGTCCAAATAAGGACTGACCCATTATCATTGCATGTTTCCACTGTATATGGTCTCAGCCATATTGTCCTCAGTTTGCCCTTGAAATCCTTGTATCTTGAATCATATAGCAGCGCCCAATCTCCTGGCTGAAATTGCTTTTATTTGAGGTGCCGGTCATGCCATATCTTTCTTTGAAGTTGGACTACCTCTGAGTGGATGAGGGCTTGCATTCTCTGTTCATCTAATCCATTCAGCTGAAGCAGTATTTCTTGTTGTGCATGGCTAAGATCTAGGTCCAGCTGAGCTGCCAACCTCAATGTGTTATATTCAAATTCTATGGATAACAAAGCCTTCTTCCCGTAGACCAGCTCATAGGGTGTGAAACCTGTTGTAGTTTTCCAAGTAGTGTTATAAGCCCAGGTGGCCTCAACCAAGCGATCTGCCCAATCTTTTCTGCTGCTGCTCACTACCTTAGTCAAAATCCCTTCCAAAGCCCTGTTAGTAACTTCCCCTTGTCCATTTGCTTGCGGATGATAATGGGTGGAAGTTTTGTGCTTAATCTTGTGATGAGTGAGTAGGTATTCAATCAAGTTAGAGGTAAACTAACTTCCTTGATCTGTGACTAATTCTCTTGGGTAGCCAAACTTATAGAAGATATTTTCCCTCAAGAACTCAGCTACTTTTTCTTCTGTTGCTGCTTTGATTGCCTTTGTTTCCACCCACTTTGTCAGGTAATCCGTGCACACAATGATGTAGGACTTCTGTTTTGAAGGAGGTTTGATAGGACCCACAAAGTCCATGCCCCACTTCTCAAATGGCTCAAAAGTCACTTGAGGCTGCAAGGGCATCTCATCCTTTGGAGTAGGTTTCCCCATCCTTTGACATCTGTCACATTGGCTGATGTATCTCCTGACATCTTGATGAAGAGTGGGCCAATGGTACCCTGCCCGTAGAATTTTGAAGGTGGTTCTCTTTGCTGAAAAATAGCCTCCACAGGGCCCATCACGACAGGTTAGGAGGATGTCAAAAACTTCCTCCTCCTTGACACATTGCCTCAAAATCTGATCTGGGCCAAGTTTAAAAAGATTGCCCCCGATCCAAGTGAATGGGGCACTTTTCCTCACAATCTTGCTCTTCTCTTTTGAGGACAGGTATGGCAGAAACTGTGTTGAAACCAAATAATTTGCTATATCATCAAACCATGGAGAGAATATAGAGATAGCAAACTGGTATTCATCTGGCATTTGATCATCCACCATCCCTTCTTCACCTGCAGGAAAATCTAGTCTAGAGAGAAAATCAGCAACAACATTTTCCTTACCTGGCTTATCAACAATGGTCAAATCAAATTGTTGCAATAAAAGTAACCATCTAATGATACGAGCGTTTATATCAAGTTTATTCATCAAATACCTAATTACAACATGATCAATATGCACAAATGTTTGATAGCCAGTGATGTAGTGTCTGAACTTGTTTAGGGAATGGACTACAGCCAGGAGCTCTTTCTCGGTTACAGTATAGTTTAACTATGTCTTGGATAGGTTTTTACTGAAAAAATATATGGCATATGATAGATTCTCTTTAACTTGTCCTAAGGCTGCTCCTATGGCTTTGTTCGAGGCATCTGTGTGAATGTGGAAAGGTAAGGCCCAGTTTGGACCTCTCAAGATTGGGGCAGTTATTAGCTTACCTTTCAAAGCATCTAGAGCCTCTTGACAGTTGTCAGTCCATATGAACTCAACATCTTTTCCCAAAAGACCAAACAATGAAGAGGCTAGCTTACTGAAATCTTTAATGAATCTTCTATAATATCCTGCTAAGCTTAGAAAACTCTGAACATCTCTTACTTTTTAAGGAGGCGAGACCCTTTGGATAATAGCAATCTTGTTTGGATCCACATGTAACCCTTGCTGAGAAATTGTATGATCTAGCACGGTCCCTTCAACTATTAGGAATTCACATTTATCAGGACTAAGGGACAGGTTCATTTCAATACACTTGGCTAAAACTTTCCTCAAGTTAGTCAGAGCTTCTTGGAGAACCATAAGGGGTAAAGTCATCCATATAGATTTCCACTGAATCATGAACCAGCTCAACGAATATACTCAGTACTGCTCTCTGGAAAATGGCGGGAGTATTGCATAACCCAAAGGGAAGGACCTAGTAGGGAAAGGTACCCCATGGACAAGTGAAAGTGGTCTTATCTTGGTCTTCCAGGATGATTTGGATCTGATTGTACCCGCTAAACCCATCTAGGAAGGAAAAGAACTTCTTCCTTGCCAGGCCATCCAACACTTGATCTATGAAAGGCAAAGGGAAATGGTCCTTCTTGGTGGCTTTGTTAAGTTCTTGATAATCTAGACAGATTCTCCACTTCCTGTTTTTATTGGGCACAAGCACCAAAGGAGAAACCCACTCACTGTCAGAGATGGGGTAGATGAATCCTACATCCAACAAATTTTGTAGTTCTTCTTTGACAATGTCCTTAAGGGCTAGATTCATCCTCCTTTAAGGCTACCTGACTGGTTTATGATTCTCTTTAATGTAAATGTGATGGGTACAGACTGAAGGGTGGACTCCTTTCATCTCCTTATAGCTCCAAGCAAAAGCATCCAAATGGTTGTTCAATAAGCTACACAGCTCTTCCTCCTGGGGGGGGATAGGGATGAGTTCATCTTCAAGGTTCTTTCAGGGCCAAATTCCACATTCGTAACTTGGAGAGAGGTCGGATCAGCCACACAAAGATCGACTAAAGCATTGGCTTGGGTTTCTTCCACCAACTCTTCGAATGGCAGCACATTAGGGGGTGGATTTTGAATCAAATTATCAATAAGATCATCCTCGGTTTGAGGACCTCCCCTGGTGGCTTCCACTGTGCACAATGGGGTAGAGTATACTTCATCCTCATCTTCCTCCTCCAACCAGAGAGGTAAGTCATGTTCTAGCAGAGATTGGGCAAGAGGATATAGGACTAGCTGTTTGGACATATGCCCATTCTTGATGGTCATGCTCCCAGCTCGACAACTGATGTAAGCATCTGTAGTAGCTAACCAAGGCCTTCCCAAGATGAGGGGATACCCAGTGAGTTTTTCCTTTGGTTGAAGGACCAAGAAGTCAGTAGGGTACTCCCAGGAATCAATGGAGACCATGACATCTTCCACAATCCCCTCAAGAGTCACAGTGAAGCAGTCTGCCAACTGTAGTACGATTGAGGTCTTTCTTCGGGAACACTGAAGGTTGAGTTTGATCATAGTGTACCTAGTCATTACGTTAATGGAAACCCCTAGATCAATCAAAGTGTGGGGGATTATGGTGCCATTGATGTGGACATCGACTACAGGACTCCTAGGGTCCAGATATTTTGGACAGATTACTTGTCCCAACATCAGGTCAGACAGTTGTCCTATGACATTGATAGTTGGGGCATCTCTCTTGCGCCTACTTGGGTGCCTGAAACACTTCTCTTTGATCAGCTTATTGTAGATTGGTACATCTTTTATGGCCTAGAGAAGTGGCATTTTCACACATAACTGTTTTAGTTCTCCCAGAAGTTCAGTTTCTTCTGGGTTTCATTGTGTGGTTCAAGTTAGTCTCTCAGGAAAGGGTGGAATGGTTTTGGGTTCAATTTCCTATTTCTCTTCCTCATCCTCCTCAGGAGGAGGTTGGCTATCTCAGAGGACCTTCCCAGATCATAGGTTGATCTCCTGAATCTCCACAGCATAGGTAGGGCATGTTGTTTCTCCAGTATATACCTACTGGACCTATCTGTTGTTGGGGTTCGGGTTTGGGTTCGATTGAGAAGGTATCTGGGGTTGTCTTGGAGGAGCAGGAGGTAATGGTTGTGGTTGAGCAGGTGGTGGAGGCAGAAGAGTGAGAGGAGAGTTGTATTGGGGCCTCCACCCTTGATGAGGTGCATTCCACTGAGGTTGTGGCTGAGCGTGAGAATGAAACGAGTGAGCAGCTGGTTGAGTATGGTATTGAGGAGGATATGACCAAGGAGGGGGTGTGGACCAGGAAGGATGAGCAGGGGGACCCCAAGAAGAAATGGAAGTGGCTTGATTGGGGTTGTAATAAGTCTGGGATGTCCCTTGCATTCCCTGTTGGTAAGGTCTGGGTCTATGTGGCCTCCTTTGGTTCATGAAGTAGAGTGGTTTAGTGGCTCCTTCAGCCCCTTGGTACATAGCTTTAAATCCAGGCAAGGAAGGGCACTGATTTGTAGGATGGTCTTCTTCACAGACAAAACACACTTCTACAGAGTGCAATGGACATTCATTCCTAGGATTCTTTCTGGTGCACCTGGGACAAAAGATGGCCAAAGCCCTCTCGGCTTCCTCTTGCTTCTTTTAGATTCGCAAGGTATCCATTTGCATGGAAATGGTCTGTCTCATCTTGCTTTTGAAATCTTCCATCTGATTTGCAAACTCGTTTTTAAGGAATGAACTAGATAAGGGGGTACTGGCTAAGAGTTGACTTCCCCTACCTCTCTTTCTGGCTGCCCTAGAATGGTTTCTAAACACAGTCTTTATGTCATCATAAGGTAGCTGGTAGATGTCTCCCCCGGCCAGTAAATGGAGGGTATCTAGAAGGTCTTCAGGGACTCCTCTGAGCAAAACCAACTTCAGAGATTCGGGGTCAAGTGTGCACCTAACCCTTTTATAACTGAGTTGAAACCTCCATAGTCTTCTAAAGATTCATCACTTCCCATGGTCATTCGAAAGATTTCTTCCTTTGTATCCTTTGACCTACAGTAGTCCCAGTATTTGTTGTTAAAGGCTTGCTGCATTTGAGCCCAAGTTGTGATACTATTTTCAGTTAGCCCCATAACCAATGGAGTGCTGCATCCTTGAGGGTAGAAGGAAACAATTTCAACTTTTTCTCGTCTTCTGCATAGTCATAAGTTCGACAAAGGACATAAAACTCAAACAAGAAGGTATCAGGGTCTTCAGTAGTCAATCCATGGAAGTGAGGTAAGGCTGAGGGACTTATGTTTTTCATTTTTGTGTCCCCATTGGTCTCTTGGATGGGAAAGGTACCTTCTACTCTCTCCACATTTTCTCTACCGTTTCTGTTTTCAGCCATGGTCTTAGGAGGAATGGTTTCTTGCTCTTATTCTGTTATAGGATCTTCGTATATCTCTAGAGGTTCACCTATAGGTTCTTTAGGATCACTGCCACCAAAGAAGAGAGAAGGGTGACTCAGTGATGTGGTGGGGGTGTTGGGTAGGAATTTTCCTGAATTGTCTCTGTTCCTACGAGGCATGAAATGAAATCGCTTTTTTGGGTGATTTTTGTTGTTTTCTTCCTACTTGTACTTGTAAAAACTGAAATAGAATGAACTGCAAATTGCAACTAACTGAAATCTATCTTGCTAAAATGAAAATGTAGAATTGAGATGAAAGCAGGAAAGGACTAATCTATGTTGCTGAAATGGAATTGCTGAATTGAAATGAAAGCAGGAAATACTAATCTACACTTGCTGAAATGAAATTGCGGAATTGAAATGAAAGCAGGAAATACTAATCTACACTTGCTAAAATGAAATTGCGGAATTGAAATGAAAGCAGGAAATGGTCTAATCTACTTTTGCAGAATTGAAATTGTAGACTTGAAATGAAACAAGTACTCTACTCTTGCTGAAATAAACTACTTAGCAGAAGGTTGCAGTGGAAAATAGAAGAAAAGCAGTAATCACAAAATACTTTGACGCTTCCCTGGAAACGACGCCAAAAAGATGGTGAGCTCTAGTATTGCAGCAATGATGCTGCAACTCCTAGGACTCCCTACTTTACTTTTATCAACCCGGTAGTTATTAACAAACTTGGAAGCAACGATGCTATATGCACAAGTACTAGCTCTTACTGCAGGCTGTCACTTGATCAACTGGCACAAGTTCGCTAGGAGCTTAAGCCAACTTCTATGAATTCTTAGAAGAAGATTTTAACTGTGATGGATGAAAGCTAACTCAAAAGAGGCCAGTCTAATTGCAGAAAGAAGATGAAAGTTGAAAGGAAATGCAAACCCTAGCAAACCCTAGTTTTACCGACTAACCCTACTTGTGCAAGAAAAGAGATGTAAACTACTGAAATGGATGCCATTGACTATTGGAAAGGTAAAATGCATGTGTTTAAGCTACTTCTGGAGGAAAATATGGAAAACTCATCTCCTTGTATTTTTGAGCAATTTTATGTAGAATTATTATGCATGTGTTTTAACTATTGTTGACTGTGCAGAGGTTTATTGGAAAAAGTAAATGGAGTGGGCATTTGCAGGAGGTTGGGAAGGTGTGGAGAGGACCGAAGTGGTCCCTAGCACCCTTCTGGAGATTTCCACCGTGCTCAAATCTCGAGAAATCGCTCGTGTTATCTTCTACATGAGGATACAGGGGATCTACAGGAAATTCTACAAGAACGGGCCGAAAATGGTTTTAGAGGGTTGATGGTGGAAAAATGGTGGGAAAGTGGAAATGAAGTATGGATAAAGATGTTAAGAGGTCTAGGACTTGTTAAATGAAGTTCAGGAGTGATGAAGATGGTTGGATTTGTTCAAGGATGAAGAAAGCAATGTTGCACAAAAATGTAGAAATTAGGGAAAGTTGGAAAAGTATGGCGAATGAGTGAAGGATGCCATGAGAAAGGGATTGGAGCAGGTTGTATGATGGAGTAAGGATAGGCTGGAGTGTCTTATAGGTGTTCTGCACATTACTTTCCAAAACTGATCCAAGCAAAGGATAAAAAAACATAGATTTATCTATTTTGACCTAATTCTGACCTAGAAACTAGAAACATGATGAACAAAAGTTTATAGACAAGAAATCATGCAAGAAAGCTATGGAAACGGAGGAAGAACAGATCTAAGCATGAGAGCACAACTGATATCAACTTATCCAACTCAAAATCTAACACTAGCAATTGCATTGGAAGGCAAAAATAGTGTTTTTGTGGCAGCAAGTGTGCCTTGGTCTCAATTCATGGTCCCAAGGAGGGAGAAATGAAATCAAGGACTGATTGGTAGCCCTTTTGTGGATCTTTTCTGTTACCAAATTGTCAAATCAACTTGAAGCATGAACAACTATCTTAATCATCAAAACAACCTAAGGAATAAAGCAAGATTTTAACCTAAATAACAGAAATTATTCTATGAATGCAAGAAAAACACATAGAAGTACACAAAGGAGGTACTGGGCACTTGGGTTGGGCCCAACCCCAAGATCTACAGCCTCCTAAAAAAGATCAGAGCTGGTGCAAAGCTAGATTCTTCTTCATTTATAAAAAAAATAATAGTTACATCCCAAAAACTGTCTACAAGAAGAAGCTCGAAAATGTGTTGATATAGGGCTGCACTAAAGTGCGAAAATAGACTAAAAAATGACTAAACTACTAAGGCTTGAAGCCTTCCTACTCATGCAAACGAGGACTCCCAACAGTCCTCCTTAACTTTAGGAGCTTGGTTGCCCAAAACTGCAGTTAATCAGCCACTTCACTAGACCTTCTCGGTTGCCCCTTGAAATCATCTTTGGTGGGTTGTTCAACTCTGAGTTGATGGTGGAGAACTCGAGGAAGGGGTCATTTAGTGCAGGAGACACCCCTCCTACAAATCCTCAGCCTTGTTTCTTCGTATTTGGCTGCCAATCTGCTCATAAATGCCTAATCGTGGTCTAAAAATGTCCAAAAATATGCAATAAGCACGTATTAGACTTTGTGGTTAAGTGACTATTCCCATTCACATAATTAACATAAATATATTCAAAAGCATGCATAAAACTATGGAGAATGGTGGATTGAATGAGAATAATAGGCAAAATGAGCCCATATAGTTACCCATTTCCGGGGCTCATCAATCTCCACACCCACATCTCGAGGACTATTAAAACTAGGGTTGTTGGCTATTTCTATGGTTTCATGACTTTTTTCTTAAACAAATTTGATCCACTATAAGTCCCCACAATATACCTAAACGAACCTCGTTGTGATAGCAATATGATGTATAAACTATTATGGATATTCCATTGGATAGTTTGTCATGCCATTTTTGATAAAAATATAATAAAATATGAAATCTTTACTGTGAGGGTTAATCTTCCTTAGATTTTCTCAATTTATTAGGTTATTATTTTCTTCTTATGCATGATATATATAAAATGTGCAAAACAGAGGACAGGTAAAATAATCACTCACAAAACCAAACTAACACCAAGATATGACATCGAAACCCTTTTGCAAGAAAATACAGTTCAAAGGTGAGGCGTTTGTACTCTCTCTTTCTCTAAATGGAATGGTGGAAATACAAAGAAATGATACTTGTGCTCTTTGGGGTACTATAGACTACAAATCCTATTTTTTCATCCCTCTCTCTGTTTACTCTTAGCTACTCTATTTTGCTATGAAACAAAATGCACTAGAATATAATCAAACCCATTTCGTCCTAGTGGCTTGATTATAACACAATTTGATAGCCAACAAGGGGTTAAATTGACCCATTCAATGCTCAATATGAGTTACAACTTGACCCTTCTAGATTTCTTTTCATAGTTCCCACGTGGCTAGCCCGATTTTCATGGATAATGGGAGTTGACTTGGCATCTCCTCAAATAATGTTGGTCAATCACGATAGATCGACATATAGGAGGAATAACTTTTGCATCCAAACTTCGAATGATACAATTCTTGCACCGTTGGAAAGGTATTTGAGTGTAGAATAGTGATAAGGTTTTTGTGCAAAAGAGACATTGTTTTACGCCGAAAGACATCACTTAAGACCTCAAACTAGCCCCATAAGGTTTCTAACCCCAATTATCCAAACTGGGTCCCACCATTAAAGTTGCTCTCAAAAGCTAATTTCTCTCATTTTTCCACCTTGAAATCATTGAGATGGATGACAAACAATATAATGATCTAATATGAATCAAATACAAAGACACATATACTCAACATCACATTTACATGTGCTAATGAAGATGGCAACTAGCTTCGCTCTTACCTTGTTTGTTGTTGTTCAAGCTTCTTCCTTTGCTCCTGGTAGATGCATTATTAGCTTTACTTCCACTATTATTAGGTATGGGTTTGGTTTTTCAATGGTGGATGTCGATTTGCAAATGAAACCATTAGTTATGTTGCTAACTGTACTAGCTCTATTGTCATTGATATTCGCTATGTATTTGGTGGTGTTGGATATAGTTCTATCAGTGCTAGTGTTATTGGCCCTTCTCATGGATCTATTCTTCATCAACTAAAAGAAGAATCTACTACAATTTTTACATATAACTATAACCATCTGTGAGTTAAATATTTAAGTGCATAACAACATCCCAATTGCTTTGTGATAAATTATTTTTGATATATGAATTGATTATACTTCAAGAAGCCATTAATGTATAATTTTTTATCATATAAAAGGCCTAATTACAAAATACAAAAGAATAAAAAATAATATAACAAAACACCTATCATTAACCCAAGGTTGCAAATTTAGGCCCATAAAAATATAAATAAATGAAATCAAAAACATGCATTTCCCACTCTAGAGTTGACAATTGATGACATGTTTCCATTGTGCTCTTTCTCCATAAAGAGAGTATACCCAAAGCGTGATAGGATCAGAAAGGAGTGCTGGACTTCTCCTAACCTTATTTGAAGATAAAATATGCTTTATTGCCTGGACTAAAGATGAGCACTTAGCCAGGTTGGCCACTTGTGTTGGCACATGGTGACATTTTTCTCATCCAAGTGCATAAGCGGTGTAAGTACTTATAGGTGAACACTTTGTTAAATAAAAGCATTGCAAATTCTGAGTTGAAATAACCCCTAAACTGAAGCCTTCGTTTCTCCCTTTGGATTAAAGTGCCAAGATTAGCCGAGGAAATGTGTTTTATTCAAAACCCCAATCACTATTGTGGTTATGGGAGATCATGCACTAAATATATGCTTATGAGTATGCGGGTAGTAGCTTTACAAAATAGGTCTTTATAGAAGAATAAAAGGATTGCTTAACGATATCAAATGGCTCTGGAGTCTTCACTCTAAATCGGGAGGAAACATTTTCGTGACCATATGATCAGAAAAAGATATTGCAATTATATTTTTTTGGGCATGTCCTTTTACCTAATTCCTATCAAGCATGAAGTGATTAGAGTTCCATAATGTTTTTCTACTTCTAACCATCTTGTCACTATAAACATTATGAAGGTCAATCTAGATATGCCCGTATCTCATGCTTGTTCACACGATCTTCAACTATTATGGTTGTCTAAGTATTAACATGTTGGAGCTAATTGCAAATTACTGTTTTGAATCATCATGATAGCCGACCTCAATAATATTACTGGCAGCTTTCCAACCACAAAACACACGGTATCCAGGCCCCCTCCCCCCAACAAGTTCCTTACTGTTGAGGTTCAGGTTAGTTTATGGTCTTTGCCTACCAGTTGTGGGCTTTGTACTTTGTACTTAGCTTGCCGCTATTCAATGCCCAAAGACGGACGCCATTACTCATGACAAAATGATTTTCCTTGGTTGGCCTAACAACCTGCCATCTTTTTGACCATGTATAACTGGGAATCCGAGAAATCATATTACGATTCAAGCTTAATGGAGAGATTAAGATTAACGAATACGTTAATAAACCAAAAAAAGTCCATATGTATGTATGTTACGTGGCACTCATTCATTCGAAACCCTTGATGTGATGTTCAACAACCCAAGCATCCTAGCCCCATTAGAAGCAAAAGGGTAACGGCAGCAGTTAGGACCAGAGGATCCATTTTCCGTAATTCAAATAGATAACGATTACATCCCTGCATCATACTATTTCATTTCTCAACTAAATTCATCTCATAAAGGGAGGTGGGCTAGGTTTTGCAGTTAACGCAAAACAAACACTTTCAGAGGCGAGATGAACATCAATACTTAAAAAAACACACACTTAAAAAGTTGAGCAGGCATCTGGACACTGCGCGCTGTCTACTTATCAGTGTGTTTTCCTTGGCTACATCTGATCTTGTTCACAGGCAATGTTTATCTGTGAGCCTGTTCACATGGTAGGCTTCTATTTGGCCAAACTTCACTCTCATCCGTCCAATTGAAATATGCCACTTGGTTATTATTTCTTTGAAATGGTTATTCTTAATTTTATTGTAGATTTTAGACTGTCTTGAAAATCTAATGAATATGAGTGAAATCAATCATTTAAATTCATTCATGTCTATTATTTAAAATTTCGCAATTAGATTATAGTCACATCTTTGACTTCATTCACGTCCATTATTTAGAAATTTGCAATTAAATTACAGTCAGATCCCTGAAATATAGCACTTGTCCATCCTTTGTTTTAGATTTAATAATTTTTTATATAAATGGATACTCAGTATCATGGCTTCCGCTCAACAAATAGCATGCAACTATTAATATATATTTTGACATGTCGTAGTCTAATTAACATGTAAGTATCTCATTGAATCAGGGATTCTAATTTTCCTTTGATTAGGTTATGGTTGGCCATCTATATGACTTTGGGTGCAAAACAAAAGGAAAAACGGAACGGCACGAGAGAAACATTCGCCTACCCTAAGTAAGCCCTTGCTCAGTTGTTTGAATTGTGGACATTAAAATAATCCTGGGAATATTTGCGATGCAATAAACTAAAAGTTTCAATTTACCGTACAATCGGACTTTGCTTAATTTCTTAATTATTTCTCGACCAGAGAAACATGTGCCTACCCTAGGAACCGTACCAAAGAAACATGTGCCTACCCAAAGTAAGCAATGCTCTGCGTTTTTGAAAATTCAGACATTAAAAATGATCACGAAAACATGTGCGATGCAGTAAACAAGTTCAATTTACCGTAAAACCGACAACTAGACTCTGCTTAATATCTTAATTATTTCAGGACGATAAAACAAAAGTAACTAACCAACAAGCTTCTTTTAATATAAAAGTTATTTACATATGGCAAGATATATTCCAAATCTTATTATAAAAATTGTTTACATATGCCAAGATATAACCCAAATCTCTTATGTCTAAATAATGGAATACCATATCCCAAGATATATCCCAAATCTCACGTCTAAATCATGGAATAACAGAAATAAGATAGCAGGGACGCAGGTTAGTTTAATATCGCTGGAGTCTCAGAAATAGCCCATCAAATAGTCCGTCATTCATTATAATGTGCATCAGTAAACCCCAGCACAAAACTGAAGAATAAAAGCCCAAAATCGGCTTACTTAAAACCTGAAAAATAATGATCTGACTGGCTTGCATGCCCTTGGAGATGCTCCTACTAGTTTCATCAAAACATATATGCACAACAACTTAAAAAACACAGAAAGGACGCCCCTGGAGATACTCTGACAAGCCCCATCACATACATGGGCCCAAAAAAAAAAGGGTCAACCAGGTGAAAACAAAAGTACCTTACTTATCCAACAACAGATATAAAGAAATTCAAATAGGCTTTCTATGTGAAATCTTTATCTCAAAACAAGAGAGCAAATCTATTAAATAAAATAAGTGAAGAAGTTTATGGTATAAGATCAATATGTAATATGGATGTCTAATTTAAATAATATAAAAGTTTGTGTTATTTTGAATATTGCATATACAAGATATTTTATATATTTTAATATTATAATACAATATTATATATTTAAATTTTATATATCAAATTAGTCTTAGGATGTATTAGTTATTATTTTAACCAATAATTTAGTTAGTTAAGAGAATATTTGAATTAGACTTAAAATTAACTGATTAATTAAGGATTTTCTAAACAAACAACTCATGTAGAAATCACATATGATAAGAAATATCACAAATTAAGCACAAGACAAATATTAGTTAATATCCCCAATACTTTCCCTTAACTAGTACTTGTCATGATATTTTGAATGGTTGACTCTTCATCAACATATTTAGTCATTTTAAGATCATGTAGAGTGAACTCCATCAAGTTGTCTTGTAAAGGTGTAGCTCCCAAATTGAATTCTTGAGTTCCACTTCTGAAATCCCAAATCACGAATCTCGAAGTTAATGATGGACCACACCATGAAAAATAAGCTCACTAATAGACCACTCTTATATCTTCAACAAATAATGAGGGATCTTTCCCTAGATCCACTTCTCCCAAACTAACTAGACAACCATCCATACTAAGATTTACTTCAACTAGATCCATTGACAATATAGATTCTTCAAATCACTAAATCAATTCTCTATTTGTAATCATTGAAGTATTATTCATTCTATTGGCATACCTCCATATAGAAGGATACATGGGTGTCATTCGTTGTAGTCACAAGTTATCTAGAAAAGTGGTCTAGATATTGAATATATCCAAGTCGGTCCTACATCATGACCACTTTATCTGATTTTGGAGATTCTTCATCATTATTTACTTTACAAAAAAAGATAAATATAACAAAAGTTTCCAACAACTACATCACCATGAACTTAATGCACATTGGCTACTAGAGATGGGAGGTAATAGAAATATTCTTGACACCTAGAATGAGCCATTGCCTTGTTCTTCAAATATCTCCTTAAAAACATGGAGGGATTCGTGGATGTTGTGGACGAATTTCTATTTCCTGGTCAAGGTCCACAATTCCATGTGAATTAAGAGAATCAACATATACAAAAGTAATGAACATCTTATATCCTTCTCCCTACAAACAATCATGTTATTTCTTGTTTTGTTCATCAAAACTACTGCCAATCTAAGTGTAAATTAGTTAATATTCAAATTGAAACAATATTCAAAGTTGGCAACATTGGTTCGTTTAAGGTGCTGGCAACTCACACTACTCTTTCTCCTTAACTAAAGCTCATGCTCCATAACTCAGAGCTATTCTTCCCGTTGCTTGTGTTATACATCATGATCATAGGGGATATTCTATATTGAGGATCCTCAAACATTCGTCAACAACATCCATATCACAAATTCGACTATATGAAAATGAAACAAAGATAGCTACATTTCTTGTTTTTATCATTCATTTCACTTCAATACTTTGGGTATATAATAATAAGCTTCATCATCACACCTCACGATTAATACTTGGCTTAGTAATTATCTCACATGTTATGGATATCCCTCATTCTTCATTTCTATTTCTCATGATTATCTTACTACGCCTAATTAATATCACCTTATCACTTAATCGTTCCAAAGTTGTCAACCTATTAAAAGACTAATTGACGGTCGTTGTTGGCCTTCAACTCTATTGGGGGGGTGAGGAGGTACTGGTACATGACTTGTTACTCAAATTTCCAAAAATATCATTGCTTGTTATCGTTTTTGAGTTCCTATACTCCATGCAGTATTACTATCATTGTATATTTTGAATTTTTTTGTTTCGAGCTGCAAATTGTTTCTTTTTGAATAACGACAATGGGTGGTCATTCGGCACATTATGAACACACTCACTTATAGGCCATGGAGTAGGCACGCAACCTTTTTGACCAAGTAGGATGGATAGACTACTTAAGACGATTACAGGGATTTGATAATGAAGTAGCATTATAATTCACAACGAACCTGGAGAATGGTATAACAATGGTAAAAAGCACACAGATATATGTGAGCGAAGACTTAATAGTAGAAGTCACAAGTCTTCTGATAGAGGGAGAAAATTGGTATGAAATACATACTTCGCTCCACAATGTAGCTTTCCTTTTGATCCAGGTGGATATTGGTGGCCACCCGCCTATTCCACCTAAATGTCCAGTCCTTTTCATTTGTTTCCTTGTTTATTGCAACATTTACTATTTTTAGCAGTTTTTTGGGTCCTGAACTTTCAGAGCAGTTTTGACCCCCTAAATAGCGTTTTTTAAGGTCTATGGCAAGTCTATAGCTAGGGGCTCGCAATAAATCTTGTAGTAATCAAAGAGATATTTCCAAAAATGTATCGTACATGCCAAACAAAGCTAATATGACCAAGTTACAACCTCAAGAAGTTCGTTGCCCAACTAACCCCAATGGGGTCGACAAACTCTTCGTGTTCCATCTCCTAGGGTTAGGGTTTTGGTTGTTTAGTGTTTTCCCTTATTGTTCAATAATAAATAGGCCCTTAAGTGTCATTGTAACATAGCTAAGAGGCATGTAGCAGCCACATCGCGTCTCAGAGATAAGCTAGCATCGCCCAAGCTAGTTCTATTTCCATTATGTTTGTAAGCATATTTCAGTATTTTATATTAATGAAATGAAGTGTTATTTCTATTGAATCTCTATATTTATGGCCATGTCTATAATTTTTTGTGTTCCTGGTTAAGTTTGGATTAGTGGTATCAGAGCGATCTACTCTTTCTCTGTTTTGCTTTGCATGTCCCCTATGCGGTTGGGATATAAGGAGTTAGGGCTCGAACTAGTTGAACCTTTGCAATACTAGCCTCGCAAATCCCGACGGCTTTCCATGATGGAGGAGACGAAAGATGAGGGGGTGGGAGAGTCTTTCAAAATCTTGCTTGAAGAAGCCCTCGAGTGATAAGGGAACGCGACGATGGACAACTTTGCCGACATTCTTCATAGGCTACCCAAAGGTGACTCATCTTCTTCCAGCAGCTACTATGGAAGTGCCACAACCTTTAAGGTACAAGTAAACTTTGTTATTCCCATATTTGAAGGTCAGATAGATGTGGACGTCATAGATAAATGGTTAAATATACTAGAAGGGTATTTTTCTATTCATGGCTTTTCCAACCGGGAGAATATTACTTTTTCACTTCTAAAAGCCCCCTCCCCCCCCCCCCCCCCCCCCCCCACGTCAAGGACTGGTGGGAAACCTACTTTGAGAAGAAGGAAAAAAGTAAACCCTCACTATTTTCACACGCATTGACTTGGAATTTGTTCTAGGATACCATCAAGGAGCAGTACTACCTATTTGGGAGCAATGAGGATGAATACATAAGGTGGACCACCCTGTGGCATGGAACAGACCAAGGCGTGTCAGATTTTACCACTGTTTTTCATACCCTTAGCATGAAGTTGGGTATCAAGTATTTTGAGCAACATTTGGTACTCAAGTACCATGACTACCTACACAGGTATATCTAGGACAAGATGTAGTTCCTAGACATCTCTTTGCTCAGCATGACATACTGATTGACTGTCAAGATTGAGCAGAAGTTTAAATAGAATAAGTGAGACTTTGAATCTACGAATTTGAAGCAATGTAAAGGTGCCCCCAAACCACAGAGAAAATGACAAAGCTAAGGTGGGTAGACCTAGTTCAACCCACAGAAGCCGTAAGCAAAGAACAACACCACGAATCCAAAGAAGGACACGGGAAAATAATGTGAGTTCCATAATAGCTCCACTCACAACACGAATGAGTGTCAGGCCAAGCAGCCACGGGTGGTCGAGCTGAAGGCTTCCGAATCAGACGCATGTTTTGACTTTGAGTTGAAACTTGACGAGGGGAATGGCAAAGGGAAGTAGATCATTGATGTGGAGCCCAATGCCATTGTGGCCACCACCAAGATCCAGAAGAATGAGCCTGAAGATCCAGAGGAGGGGGAGTGCCTCTTGCACTCACAGATGTGGGTGAAGGGTTCATCACTATAGTTCATTTTTTACAGCAGAAGCCAAAAGAACCTAATATCAGTAAAGGTCGTGAAGCAGCTGGGCCTATCGAGTACAACACATTCATAGTCGTACACCATAAGGTGGCTTCACCAAGGACGACATTTCCACATCATCCAGTAGTGTCACCTTCCCTACAACATCAAGCCCTTCACGGATGAGGTACTATGTGAGGTTTCCCCTCTTGAAGTCTATGATGTATTATTAGGACAACCATACTTCTGGAAGAGACATGCTCTATATGAGTCTAGACCTCGCTCTATGATTATTACTTTGGGGAATAAGTTGTACAGGATCTAGAGCTAGCCCCGCCTATCGCCATCTTTTTGATCACTGCAAAGCAATGCAGTAATATAATTTCACAGATAGGGAAATTTGTTCTCTTTATGATTCACCTTCAGGGCAAGAATAAGATTGTGGCTACAGTTTCCAGACAGGCTTCCTTTGCATAGTAGCAGTAAATGGACAAGGTTGTTGAGGAGTACAGGGACATTTTCTCCTCACCTATGAGAATGCATCTGCACTAGCAGGTCAAGCATTCGATCGATCTGAGCCCGAGCGCATTGCTACTAAATGGACCAATCTATTAATGCTCTGTTCTGGAGAACAATGAGACTAAGAGGCAGATTCAGGAGTTGTTGCAGAAAGGGCACAACATGCCAACCTCATCACCCTGTGGGAGATCGATTGTATTGGTACAAAAGAAGGAAGGGACCTAGAGACTCTGTATTGACTATCAGGCGCTGAACAAGATCGCTGTATGGAATAGGTACCCATTCCCATGGATTGATGACCTCCTGGACCAGTTCATGGGGGCAAAATATTTCAGCAAGATCGATTTGATGTCTGGTTATCACAAGGTGCTTATCGAACACTTCTATGTGTGGAAGACTTTCTTCAAATCCGAGGAGGACCTTTTCAAATGGTTGTTCATGCCTCTCGAGTTGACGAATTCCCCTGCAACCTTCATGAGATTGATGGAAAACATCTTGCGACCCTTCACCAATGCATTCATGGTGGTGTACTTAGATGCAATATTTTCCTTTAGCCAGAGTTGGGAAGATAACCTCCACCATATTTGATAGGTCCTCTAAACCCTAGGAAACACAAGCTATGTGCCAATTTGGAGAAATGCACTTTTTGCATGACCCAAGTTCAATATTTGGGGTACATTATTGATGAGCAGGGTGTGCATGTGGACCCAACCAAGGATTAGCCAATGCCAACCACTCTAATAGAGCTTCACAGCTTTTTGGGTCTTGCCAATTTCTACTGCGGGTTCATGTTGGGGTTTTCTCATATCACTTTGAATTTAAGTCAAGTCACTAAGGGTTGAGTGAAAGAAAATTTATTTTGGTCCGAGATCGAACAAAAGGCATTTGCGTTTGCTGAGTTGAAGCATCACCTCTACTCTCCACTAATGCTCACATTATCAAACCCACAACAACCATTTGAGGTTGAGACAGATGCCTCTGAATATGTTATTGGTGCAGTTCTTACTGAGCGAGGGAATCTAGTAGAATACCATTGTGAGACACTTTTAGACACAGTCCAAAAGTATCCCACCTACTACAAAGAAATGTATTCCATTGTGTTGACCGACCATCAATGGAAGCATTACTTTCTGGGGACGGAAATGGTCATCCACACAAACCACCGAACCTTGCAGATCATATAGACACAAGAGAAGTTGCAGAATGGTCGCCATCTGAAATGGTCCACATTACTGCAATAGTCCCATTTGAACATTAAGTATAAGAAGGGCAACACCAATAATGTTGCAGACTGCCTTAGTAGGAAACCAGTCATGGAATTGATGACTGTGCTTGATTCCTATGGGCATGAGACTTCGGGGTGGCCACATCTTTATAAAAGCATTCCAGAATTCAATAGCATATACCAAACACTCCTAGAAGGTAAGAACGTTACAAATTTTCACCTCTAGGATGAATTGTTATGCAACCTAAGACACAACTATGTTCCTCCAAGTGAGCGTGCTAATATGATTTGGGAGGCACACTATAGTCATGTCATTGGACATTTAAGAGTTTAGAAAATAGTGGCATTACTGTAGAAGTATTTTTATTGGTCAAAGCTTCATCAGGATGTTTGGAAGTACATTCGATCCTCCACTGCCTGCATCATTGCCAAAATAACCATCAAGAAACGAGGCCTATATACTCCTCTGCCTACTCCTAGTCAGCCTTGGGAATCGATCTCCATGGATTACATGTCGGGCCTTCCTTATACTAAGCATGGGCATTATGGCGGTCTGTAAGAATATTATCATAGTAGAGGCCACTTATAAACTCTTCTTTGAGTGAGTGTGGGTACACTTTGGGATCCCAAAGTCCATTGTCTCAGATCACGATAACAGACTCATAAGTTCATTTTGGTCAGGTCTTTGGTCAATGGTGGATAGGAAACTTGCTAAGTCCACGAATTTCCACCACCGAACTAATGGTCAAACAGAGGTTGTCAAGACAATGATCGTACACATTCTGCTCATGTACAACGTGAAGTATCCATGCACATGGGATGAAAGCCTTACCTATGTCCAAAATAGCTACAACATAGCTCTCCATAGCTCGACAGGCCACAACCCATTTCAGGTAGGGATGGGATCTCATCCATTATGTCCCATTGATGGGGCCATGCCATTTGCAGGCACTTAGGAAGATTCGGCCCACGTCTAGTCTGAAGCCAATAGGGCTAACAACTTCATTGAGAAGGTCAATGATATATTGGATAGAGCCAATTATAAGTACAAGGAGCATCATGATCAACATCAGGTGCTACAAAAGTTCTAGGTGGGTGAAAATTTTGGCTACATTTACAAAGTGAGTGCCTTGCAGGACCCACTGCAAGGTTTGCCTGCTCTAATATGGGCCATATACCATCACCAAGGTTGTAGGGTACAATTCTTTCAAGCTCAAAATTCCACCTTTCCTTGGCCTACACCAAGTGTTGAATGTAGACTGCCTGCAGCCATACTTTCCACCATTGTTGGACACATCCGACATTACGGAACAACTCACACCAATAGAGCTAAACCCAGACTGCGTGGAACATGCCATAATTGATTAGATCATGGATAGACAAATCAAGGACACTCGCCAATAGAGGATCTAGCTATATTGAGTTGTCAAGGAAAGCCAACACCTTCACTAGGGTAAGTGGTTCACTAGGGACCATGTTCAACATAAATTTCCTCACCTCATGTACGCTATACATGCAATGGGGACCATTTCTTCCTAAGGAGGGAGGAATGATCTAGGTGGATATTCATGGCCACCCTCCTATTCCACCTAGACCTCTAGTTGGTTTCATATGTTTCCTTGCTTATTGCAACATTTACTATTTTTAGCATTTTTTTGGGTCCTGAACTTTTGGAGCAATTTTTACCCCCTAAACCATGTTTTTTTGAGGTCCGTAATAGACCCATTTCTATAGGTAAGGGCATATTGCAAATCTTTTAGTACTTGGAGAGATGTTTCCAACAAGGTATCGTAAGCACCAAACAGAGATACTATGACCAAGTTACAACCTCGGGAAGTTGGTTGCCCAACTAACTGCAACGGGGCCCACAAACTCTTGGCGTTCCATCTCCTGAGGTTAGGGTTTTTCCTTGTTGTTCAATAATAAATAGCCCCTTGAGCATAATTGTAACACATTTGAGAGGAATGTAGTTGCCACATCACTTCTCATAGATAAGCTAGCATCGCTCGAGCTAGTTTTATTTCCATTCTATTTGTAAGCATATTTAAGTATTTGATATTAATGAAATGAAGTGTTGTTTTTGTTGCATCTTTGTATTTAATGTTATGTCTGTAATTTGTTGTGTTCCTGTTTAAGTTTGAATAATGTGTTTTCAAACCCTGGAGAAGAGTTGGTCAGGAGAGGAAAGGGGTATAATCCCAATTCACTACCAGAGCCATGGAAAGAATTAGCAGGCATCATTCAATGGTATATTATCTGTGATGGAAGGTACGATGTGGTGAGTGGATGCCATCTTAAATTAATGGAATATCTAAGGAAAAAGGTAACTCTAAACCTTCCTTATTTTCAAAATTCACTCTTACACGAAACCACTAGTAGGCTGAGAATATCCAAAGACCAAGCCTCACTTATTATTCATCATGGGCTTATTAATTTATTAGTTGTAAGAAGTTTGAGTCCAACACACCAGAATTAGGAAGGGATCCTAGGAAACCTTGACGCTGGCCAAATAATTTCTTTAGAAGATGAAGCATTCATTGATATATTTGGAAAAAATTTAGTTAACAATCAGGAGCTAGAAAAAGATAACGAGGAAAATCAAAATGAAACTTTGATGAAAAAATATACCCCACAGGAAACTACACAAACTATAATTCCTCAAAAAATTAGTAAAGAAGAGAAAAGAATAGCTTCTTTTCTAGCCCTGCCACCCATGAAAAGGAGAAGGTCATCCAGGTTAATCAAGTTGCAACAAGGATAGAGTTCTTTAGACCCCCTTGAGTTGTTACCAGAAGAAAATTTGACTCAAGAATTAAGTAATGAAGAGGGGATACATCAGGAAACCCTCGGAGAAAATTTGAATCAAGACTCACTAGCTCTTGAATAGACATAACAGGAAATGGGGGTAACTCAAGCATTATAAGGGTTGGATAACTTATTGGAAAGTATGTACTTAGGTGAAGCAATGAATAGTACAATAGGGGAATCTGTAAATAATCTAAAAAACTTTTTTGGCCACAAAGCTTCACCTAATATTCAAGTTACAATGACTCCTATCAATTCTTCAACTATTGTCATTCTGGAATCATCTTGTCATCTTGGATATGTTTCCCTCCAAGATAATCCTAAAAACTTTGTTGCTATTATATTAGTGCCCTCCTCTATGGAAGAGATGGCTCCACAATTTCCCCTTAGATATTTGATTAGTGAAGGTTGAGATGGAAATATTGATTTTCTAGTTGAATCTTAGATTGATCCTCCTGTTAATGACTTCCTGAAATCTATAACTGATAAAATACCATTGGAAGTTGACAATTCATCTATTGACTCTTTGACAGTTGAATCTACTCAAGAGACTATATTTGAATTGCCCAAGGTGATAACTTTTGTTTCCCTTCCTTCTGCTCGAGTAGTTTTGGCTAAAAACTTTGTTTAAAGGACTAGAGCTATAAAAGCCAAAGAAAAAGGTAAACTCCACAAAGAAGTTGATATATTAAGAAAATAAAACACGAGAGTGAAAATGAGGGTGTGAAAATTGAAAATATGACTACAGGGTAGTAAGCAGTCTCATAAGGGTCATGTGAAGAATGTTGAAAGGAAGCCAGAAAGTTAAGAGATTGAAACTGGGACCGACCTCACACATGTCTCCATTGAGGTTGTTGGACAATTGACATTGTACGATTGATTGGTGGCACTTGGTATGTTGAAATTGATGTCAATGAGACTAGAATTGTGGTCAGAAGTAGTAGCTTCCAAGAAAAGAGTTTGAAGCCATGTTTTAGGTAGAAAATGGGCTTGACAACTGCACCAGACCTTCTCCACTTGAAATTTCTTTGACAAAGGTTTCCAACTATATGTGGAAGTCCATAGAGGGATCTCGGGATCAAAAGTTATTGATAGATGAAGTATGGGTCTTGAATTCCTTAGGAGGAGGCCGAATTTCAGAGCCTCAAAATCAGGGAAGAAAGACAAATATTGGAAACCTGAATTTTGGAACTTAGGAACTTTGAAGGGCTGGAGGTCGGAATATCAGAGGTGAGAGATTTCATAACCTCACTATAACTTTTTTTGAGAAATTTTTGATATGATACTAATGATCTGATTCTCAGAACTCCAGAGCTTTTGGAGGCCATAATATCAGACGTTGGATGTTTCGTAACCTCGCCAAGTGATTGAGCCTTCGGCCAACCTTTGGCCCCCCACCTTCAGCACTCCTTCGGACCTCCTTCGGCCCTCCTTCATCCCACCTTCGCCCCTCCTTCGGACCTCCTTCATCCCACCTTCGCCCCTCCTTCGAACCTCCTTCATCCCACCTTCGCCCCTCCTTCGGACCTCCTTCATCCCACCTTCGCCCCTCCTTCGGACCTCCTTCAGACCTCCTTCGGTCCTCCTTCAGCCCCTCCTTATTGCTACTTTTTTTCTTTTTCAGATTCTATAAATATTTTGGCATGATATGGCCATTAGAACGGAAGTTATTTTTGGCTTAGAGGGGGTATTATAATTTATTTTTCAGAAACTTCTAATACGATACGAGGGAGCCAATTCTTGGAATGTTAGAGGTTTGGGAGCTTGGAATATTGGAGGTCGGAGATTTCATAATTTCACTTTTGAGAAGTTTCGATATAGGGAGCTTCGGATGTTGTTGGCATTTGGTTGTCGATGAGGGTCGTGGGGAGTAGGTATTTCAAAGGAATTCATCTCTAAAACCAAGAACTAGGGACCCTTTTTCTCTCCTTGGACATGAAACATGGAAGCAATTGATTTTCCCTCAGGAGATGACGATGGTAGATGACATAAACATGGCATGGTTGTACGAAGGGCATGCAGTAGTCAAATTCAACATTATTGAGTGGCCTAATGGGGAAAATATAGTTGACATGTGTCAGCATGATGGATATGACATGTGGGGTTGATGATAAGAGAATGATGTCATATTGGAGGTCAGAATATCAGATGTCGAGATTTTGTAACTCCTTTATAGTTGAATTTTGAGAAAGTTATGATACCAGGGGATTTTGATGATTATTGGTAGTTGGTCATGGAGCCCAAAGAACCAAGGCCATAGAGAAATAACACAAGGAGATAGTCCCTTGACAGGATCTTAAAGCGCTTACACCTAAAATTTATGCCTCCGATCACGACACCTAGTCCTATGGTGAAAAATGTGTGAATTAACTGATCTGGGAACTTATATTGGCAAAATAAAGACTGAATTTGCAATGAATTTTGCCTTTCTTGGTGGATTTTATACTGTAAAACCAAACTTGCAAGGTTTCGACGGAAATTGGATAAATACCTGTATTTGGGGAATGAATAGTGTAATGATAGGTGTTGACGGTGGCTAACAGGTTTTGGGCTGTATCAGCTGCAATTTTCTCAGCAAGGTGGCAGTTGGAAATCTTGTACATTTGACTTGGATGTTGTTTGCATGGGAGCACAGGTTGCTATATAGAATGATGAAAATGACACTTTGTTGGTTTTATTTAACAAAGTCAAAGGTGGTGGGAGTTTTATTATTCAGGCAGATGACGTAAGTGGGAAAGGATATTTTTTCGCATGCGGAGAGCGGTAAGTGGTATGGTATCACACCGCTTTTGGAGATGGCGGGTTTTGGCCAGAAGCCAGCGATTCCACAGACTTTGCGACATGTGGCGGGGTATTGTGCAGAAACCACTTTGCGATCACACGCTAACGCGCGGTCACAAAGTGGCGCACGATATCATTAATGGTCGTTGGATGATGGAGGTGTGATCGGATAGCTAACAAGAGGCGCGATACGGTGGGGTTTAACGTGAGCGGGCCTGACCCAAAAAATTATTTAATCGTATCGGGAGTGATATGATTAGTTGGGAAGGGTTCTTAATTAACCATGAGGGTTAATTAATCTGTAGTGTTCCAGCTGTGTAGAACACGACATCTACCTTCTTTACTGCCTCCACAAGGCTTGCATGATCCTCTAATGGTCCATGGATTATATTTGTACCTGAGGCCTTGAAGGATTCCAGAAGCTGGGCTTTCTCAGAGTTAGAAGAAAACGTGGATTCCCTGGCGAGAAGGAAGGTGGGATGGCCGAGATCAAGGCTGGTCTTGGCAACATGTCGACCACTGTAGCCTGTTGCGCCAATTATTAGTACCCTGCTGCTTCCCATCTCGGCTCTTGCAGGGAAAAATCGCTCCAGCGATCGAGTTCGGGGATCTCCTTGTTCGCTCTGTCCCATAATCAACCTTTTTTTTTTCTAACCTTATTACATCCAAGGGCTCATATTAAACTGTTGAGCTCCTTTTATTCACTCTACCTATCTACTTTTCTGCCAAGATTAAATAGTTTGGTCAGATCTTTATTCTATATATCTAAAACATAAAATTAAAAATTTGAACCAGACAAGCTGAAGCTGTTTGACTATTCATCAATTGTGGCATAAATTACAAGTTGCACACAATTTGTTTATTACATAATAGTAAAAAGTAGTGGCATTTAGTGTTGGGTCCCTATAATACTAGTGATTACCCCAATACTATTGTAGTTATACCCCTTATTAACATTGTTGTGCCCCTATTGCCCCCATATTGTTACTACTGTGCCCCATAGAATCCCTCTATTATTATTTTTGTGGCTTTATATTATTATTGTTAGGTCGGCTGGATTATATTGTGACTCCTTAGACTCCTATATATAGAAAGGAGGTTTTGTCATTTGAATCATCCAAGAATTGTTCATTTATGTAATGTAAAGGAGGTTGCCCCCTCGAAGAGGCTGAATTCTAAGGCGTTGATCTATCTTTTCTATCTTTTCTTGAGCTGGTTTCATAACATTTGGTATCAGAGCTTTGGATTCTAGGGTTTCGCTGCTCCAAACAGGTCATCGTGGAATTTTCGCTATAACTTTTTTTCTGTGACGTTTCAGAAGTCACAAAAAAAATCAATTTGAGAAGAAATCGCGCTGAACCTTGGGTCCAAATTTCAGAGCTTTTCACGCGATATTTGCAGAGATATGATCTTAGGAAGTTGGTCTTTTTGCAGACTCCTGAATTACATTCAAAACAGGTGACCTGGGGAAAATCGCCATAACTTTCTCTCTGGGGATCGGATTGAAATTTCGTAAGAAGGTACAGAAAGAGGACGGACTGTAGTTTCTTGTATGCATGTTTCAGATCCAAAGGTCGAAACAGTGACACGTGGCACGTCGTAAAAGTTCGCTCTACTGAACTAGTCTATAAGCAAGTCACTGTGGGAGATTTCACATAACTCTTCCTTGGAGAATCCAATTTGGGTCAGACTTGTGGCATTGGAAAGAGGACACAGAGGGCTAATACAACTCAAAAATTCAGAACTAGATGATTGGAAAGTACAGACATCAGAGGCAATATCGAGCTCCTACAAAGTGAAAAAAGGTGTGTAGATTTTCTTAAATTTTTGCTTAAGCTTGGTTTGAAAATTTATTTTGAAGGAATTCAAAGGGCATAGTAGAGCATTATTATCGGTAACTGATGCCCCGAGGAAAGAAAATGCAAACACCTAGTAAGGAACCTAAAAGCTCTAGCATGACTCATGAAGAAGAGGAAGAAATGCAACATGATATATCAAAATTACAAGACCGAGTGCAACAATTGTCCCTTGCACAAAAAGGAATAGAATCTAAGATGGATGGTTTAAAGAAAGATGTAGAAGCTAAGATGGATGGTTTAAAGAAAGGTGTAGAAGCTAAGATGGACTATTTAAAGAAAGGCGTCGAAGCTAAGATGATTGACGTGGAAGCTAAGATGGATGATTTGAAGATAGATTTGAAGACAGACATGGACGAATTGAAGATAAATATGAATAAGTTGCTACAAGAAATGGTCCCTAAGGGTGAAAGGGTACTAAAGGAAACTCATGATGAGAACAAAAGAAATGTTAATCATGATTCCATAGATGCTAATGTTGGATCGAAGACTCACCATATTCCAAAAATCGATATGAGGAAGTTTGATGGCAAGGATCCTGCCACATGGATATTACAGATGGAGCAATTCTTCGATCTCAATAATGTGCAAAACACACAAAAGGTACGTATGGCAACTTTATATTTGGAACCAAATCAGTTTGTATGGTATCAATGGCTTTGCTCTCGTAAACCATTTATCACTTGGGCAATTTTTACGGAAGAATTGATAGCACATTATGAGGATACAAAAAGCAACACTTTTTTTAGCCAATTGATAAGTCTCAAACAAAAGGGTTCAATAATGGAGCACATTGAGGAGTTCCAAAAATTGAACATAAGGGTAAAAGATATTCCAGAGGAGCATAGGATTGATGTGTTCATAGGGTCTTTAAAGGATAATATCCAACATGATGTTCGCCTTTGGGAACCTGATTCATTAGAGAAGGCATTCAGGTTAGCAAGAAAAATGGAAAGCAAAATTATGGCAACCAGGAAGCATACCACTCACAACTATAAAGAAGGAAGTGTTGTTGCCCCTAGTCTTCCACAACCTATAAGGTTGACACCACAACAATTGGAAGAAAAAAGAGCAAAAGGGCTTTGTTACAGTTGTGATAGCAAATACACTAAAGGTCATAAGTGTGCTGAGAAGAAATTATTCTACATAGATTGTGAAGAGGAAGAAGAAAAGGAGCAAGAAAGGTCAAAAGAAGAGGATATACTCCAGGAACAAAGCCTAGATGAAGAAAAAATAAATCCGACCATATCTTGTAATGCATTGGCGGGAATTACCACTCCTCAAACCATCAAGATAGAAGGACAAATCAAGAAGAAAAAGGTAATAGTGTTGATTGATTCAGGAAGCACCCACAATTTTATTCATTGTAGGGTAGCAAAAGAATTGAATTGCTTCCTATATCCAGCACCAGAGTGTCAAGTGATGATTGCAAATGGAGGAACAATAAAATGCTCTGGAAAGTGCCATAATATCAAGCTATCCATGGGAGAATATGTATTGACTAGCCCAATGCTTTCCATTCCAATGGGAGGTGTTGATGTTGTACTAGGAGTCCAATGGCTACAATCCTTGGGTACAATAGCTTTTAATTTTCAAGAACTTTTCATCAAATTTTCCGCGAAAGGAAAGGAAGTTGAATTAAGGGGTATTGCAGGGAAACCAGGAAAGATAATCAGCTCTAATGGTATGACAAAGCTTCTAAAAAAGGAGCAAAGAGGTGTAATTGCACAATTATGTTCGCTAGATGTTTCCACATCGGAATCATCTATTTCTCCAGATCTCCAAAAAGTCCTGGACAATCATTCCAAGGTATTTGAGACTCCCAAGGGTCTCCCACCTATGCGTGATCATGATCATGCTATTCATCTGATTCCAGGAAGTGTTCCTCCAAACATCAGGCCGTACAGATATCCCTATGTCCAAAAGAGTGAAATTGAACGTATGGTTGCAGAAATGCTAGAGGCTGGTATAATTCAACCGAGTCAAAGTTCTTTCTCTGCTCCAGTAGTATTGGTGCACAAGAAGGATGGATCATGGCGCATGTGTCCGGATTATAGGGAGCTCAACAAGCTCACTATTAAAGATAAGTTCCCCATTCCTGTCATTGATGAATTACTGGATGAATTGCATGGATCAATTTACTTCACCAAGTTGGATCTTCGTTCAGGATATCATCAAATCAGAATGAAGATTGAAGACATTCCGAAAACAGCATTTAGAACTCATGAGGGTCATTATGAATTTTTGGTCATGCCTTTTGGCCTTACCAATGCACCTTCAACATTTCAAGGTTTGATGAATTCAATTTTCAAACCATTCCTTAGAAAATTTGTGTTAGTATTTTTTGATGATATACTAATCTACAGCAAGTCTTGGAAGGATCATGTTGAACATGTTGACAGGGTGCTACAACTATTGGAGGAGAAACAATTATATGCAAAAAGATCCAAATGTTTCTTTGGAGTCCAGGAGGTGGAATATTTGGGTCATATTGTATCTCATGAAGGAGTTAAGGTAGACCCTAGCAAAATTAAAGCCATTAAGGAATGGAAAATCCCCACATCCATAAAGCATCTGCGAGGATTTCTTGGGTTGACAGGGTATTATCGCAAGTTTGTTAAGAATTATGGGAGAATAGCAGCACCTCTAACAACATTATTGAAGAAAGATGCATTTTCATGGACTCCGGAAGCAACAAAGGCCTTTGAACATCTTAAAGAGGCAATGTGCCAAGCACCGGTCTTAGCTACACCGGACTTCACAAAAACCTTTATTGTGGAATGTGATGCTTCAGGAAATGGAATTGGTGCTGTTCTAATGCAAGATGAAAGACCCATTGCTTTTGAAAGTCGTCCAATCAAGGGAAAGTTTTTAAGCAAAGCTATTTATGAGAAGGAAATGTTGGCAATACTCCATGCACTTAAGAAATGGCGACCCTACCTAATGGGAAGACACTTCAAGGTAAAAATGGATCATGATAGCCTTAAATACTTTTTAGAACAAAGATTATCCTCTGAAGAGCAACAAAAGTGGGTCACAAAGATGTTGGGTTATGACTTTGAAATCATCTACAAAAAAGGAAGCAAAATGTGGTGGCAGATGCACTCTCAAGAAAGGATGAGGATGTGGAAGCATTGTTGTGTGCCATTTCTATTATCCAACCAGATTGGATAAACGAAGCAAGGGAGGAATGGAAGAATGACGAAGAAGTGTGGGCACTTATTCGAAAGCTACAACAAGATTCCAGTACGTCTGATACATTTAGCTGGCAAAATGATTCGTTATGGTACAAAGATCGCTTATACCTCTGTAAGAATTCCCAGCTAAAACAAAAGATTCTTATGGAATTGCACACTTCTCCCTTAGGAGGGCACTCAGGATTTTTAAAAACTTACCACAGGGTTAAGAAGGAATTTTTTTGGGATGGCCTTAAATCAGATATTCAAAAGTTTGTGGCGGAATGTTTGGTTTGCCAACAAAATAAAGTTGAAACAATTAAGACACCGGGTCTATTACAACCTTTATCCATTCCAAGCCAACGTTGGGAGGAGGTTTCAATGGATTTTATCACAGGTTTACCCAAGTCTGAGGGAAAAAGTGTCATCATGGTGGTAGTTGACAGACTTACCAAGTATGCACACTTTTGTGCATTATCACATCCATTTAAAGCCAGTACAGTTTCTACTGCATTTATGGAAACAATTCAAAAGCTACATGGAAACCCAAAGATTATTGTAAGTGACAGAGATCCCATTTTCACTGGAAATTTTTGGACAGAATTATTTTCTTGTCTTGGTACTCAGTTAGCTCATAGCTCATCTTATCATCCTCAATCTGATGGGAAAACTGAGATAGTAAACAAATGTTTGGAAGGATATCTTCGTTGCTTTGTATCTGATAAACAGACACAATGGGTCAAATGGTTGCCTCTGGCTGAATGGTGGTATAACACTTCCTTCCATACAACAACAAAAATGACCCCATTTATGGCACTTTATGGGTATCAACCACCATCCATCACATCATATTTAAGAGAAAATTCTAAGGTTCAGGCAGTGGAACATCACATCGAACATCAACAACAAGTCCTCCAACTCTTAAAGGATAACCTCGTGTTGGCACAGAATAGAATGAAACAACAAGCAGATCAACATCGCAGTGAAAGAAGTTTTGATGTAGGTGATTGGGTATTCCTACGGCTACAACCATATAAGCAAATGTCCCTCAAGCAAGCTAAGAAGGATAATAAATTATCACCAAAGTATTATGGTCCGTACAAGGTGTTGCAAAAGATTGGTACTATGGCATACAAATTGGAGCTTCCTGCAGCTTCTCGATTGCACCCAGTTTTCCATGTTTCATGTTTAAAGAAGGTTATAGGCGACAAGCTCCCAGTTCAAACAATATTGCCAGAACTTGATGAGGAAGGAAAAATTATATTGGAACCAGAAGCAGTCACAGAAACAAGAACTCGACAGCTACGAAATCGATCAATTTCAGAGTATCTTATCAAGTGGAAGAACTTATCCGCTGAAGATTCCACATGGGAGGATGAGAATTTTATGCAGAAGTATCCAGAACTACTCAAGCGTTGAGGACAACACTTTTTTGAAGGAGAGGGGCATGTTGGGTCCCTATAATACTAGTGATTACCCCAATACTATTGTAGTTATACCCCTTATTAATATTGTTGTGCCCCTATTGCCCCCATATTGTTATTACTGTGCCCCATAGAATCCCTCTATTATTATTTTTGTGGCTTTATATTATTATTGTTAGGTCGGCTGGATTATATTGTGACTCCTTAGACTCCTATATATAGAAAGGAGGTTTTGTCATTTGAATCATCCAAGAATTGTTCATTTATGTAATGTAAAGGAGGTTGCCCCCTCGAAGAGGTTGAATTCTAAGGCGTTGATCTATCTTTTCTATCTTTTCTTGAGCTGGTTTCATAACATTTAGACTTGCACACTTTCCTTGGTCTTTCTTTTGGTGGGGTTCATTTTCTTTCACTTTTTTAACCGTTTTATTCTTTTCACCCTTTGGTTTTTCTTTTAGGGTATACCCTCTTTACATTTTTTAATTTTTTTGATCTTTTGACAATATGGAAAACCTTTGCAACAAGTAAAGGTATGAACATATTACATAGCCCGTCAAGTCAATCATGAAATATGACACCTATTGGTATAGGAGCATAACACTGGCTCCACTTGGGGATGGCTTTTCTTGGTGGAAAGTCAAGAGTAGTAGGTCAAATGGCCTCTGAATGATTTTGACTGAACTATGAAATCTTCTTCTGCTTGTTGCTTTATTGTATGTATGACAGTGACATTTCTGAAGCTTAGGGCCTTCTCTTCGGGCTTCAACTCCAGCAAGTTACTATCCAATCAAAACTGTGACATTACCAAGGATATAGTATGTACATGTTAAAAATCAGGATACATTAATCAGTAGGATCAAAGTAATGTTTCAACATCTGACCATTAACTGGCCCTTCTTCTGTTTCTGTGCCATCCAAGTTTTTGAGATAATAAGTATTGTTTCCTTGTAAGGCATAGATAATAAAAGGTCCTTTCCATAGGAAGTCAAACTTCCCATGTTTTCCCTTATCCTCTCTCCTGGAATCCCACCTTAAAACTTTTTCACCAACGTAGAAGTCTTCTGCCTTGGTTCTTTTATCAAATATTTTCTTAAGCTTCTCCTGCAACACTTGGGATCTTTGATATACTTCCTCTCTGGTCTGCTGCAGATGGATGGTCTGGTTTATCCTCCTTTGGATATCATTAGGTTCCACCTAAGCTTCTTGAAGTAATTTCATTACAGGAACTCCTAAAGATGAATGAAATACAGCCTGCATGCCATAGACTAACTCATAAGGACTAGTTCCAATAGATTTTTTGGGGGTGAGTCTATCTACCCATAGTGCATTAGTAAGTTTCTTGTGCCAATTTTTCTTATTCTCCTCCAATAATATTTTAATAATATTAATGAGGCTCTTTTTGGAAGACTCAGCTAGACCATTACCTTGAGGGTAATAGGCTGTGGAATGGCCTAAAGTGATATGGTACTTGTTACAGAAACTTATCATCTTCTTGGATTTGAAGGCAGCAACATTGTCAGTTATGATTTTATCAGGGCAACCAAATCTAGACAATATGTTGGTTTCTAGGAATCTTATAATCACTGTGTCATTGGCTTATCTGGAAGGAATGGCTTCTATCCATTTGGTGAAATAGTCTGTGGTAGTGAGAATCCATTTGTGTTGGCCAGAAGAGGGAGGATTGATTTCTCCAATGAAGTCCAGGTCCCATTGTTGGAAGGGTTTTTCAGTGGAAATTGGTCTCAGGGGTAAAGGTAATAGTTTTCTCTTGCCTTCAAAAATTTGACATTTATGACAAGCAGTGACAAATTTCTTTACATCAGCGAACAAGGTTGGCCAATAAAATCCAGATTTTAGGATCTTGTCTGCAGTTGATTTCTAGTAAAGGTGTCCACCACAGTATCCTACATGAAATTCTTGGAGAGCCTTGTCAGCTTCTTCTCTTAATAAAATATTCAATAGAATACCTTCATGATTTTTCCAAAAAAGAGAATTATCTAAAATACAAAACTTTGAAGCTTTCATCTTTAAAAACCTTTTCTTTGTTTTGGATAACCCTAGAGGAGCCTGCAGGTTTAATAGTACATAAATTATATCAACATACCAAGGTGAATCTAAGAAGGCCTGGCTGATTTATGGAGTCGCCATCTCCTGTTCATTATTCAGTTCATTAATATCCAGGACTTGACAATTTGTTTCAGTGATGAGCTTGGCCAATCCCTATCCTTTTATAAGATTTGTAGGTTTTATTTCAATTTCATACTCTAATATAGTAGCAATCCATTTACCTCTTTTGCCCTCAATTCCATCCTGGGTTAAGATGTTTTTGACAACAACATTTGGTACATAGGCTATCACATGGGAGTACAATATGTAGATTCTAAAGTCTTTGATAGCTTTTACAAGAGCAAAAGCTTGTTTCTCCATGATTTTGTATTTTAATGGTGCATCCCTAAGTGCTTTACTAAAAAAGGCTATGGGTTTCTCACATCCTTGATCATCCTTTTGTAATAAAACAACTGCTATGGTGTGTTATGATGCAAATGAAAATATTATGAAGTCTCTATCAAACTTTTGACTTGTAAGGACCGGTGTTCTGGTCAAAGCCATTTTAATTTCTTCAAATTCTTGTTTGGCTTCTACTGTCCATTTAATACTTGAATCCTTTTTGAACATATTATTAAGCAATCTCATTAATTTAGCTAAGTTAGATATGAATCTTCTCAAAAAATTAATCTTTCCTAGGAAAGCTTGAAGTTCTTTGAGATTTCTAGGGTGGGGTATTTGCAGAATAGCTTCTATTCTAGCAGGATCAATTCTAATGCCATCTTTGGAAATGATATGGCCCAAGAGTTTGCCTTCCTCTAAACCAAACAAGTAATTCTTTGGATTCAAAGAAATACTATATTTTCTGCATTTTAAGAATACTTGTCTAAGATGATCCAAATGTTGCTGATCTAATTTAGGAAAAACAGTTAAGTCATCTAGATATATAACCAGAAAATCATGAATTTCTTTTGCAAATGTTATGTCCATTGCTCTTTGGTAGGTTACTCCTGTGTTTTTAATTCCAAATGGCATTTTGAAATACTTGAATGTGCCCCATGGTGTTGTAAAAGTAGTCTTTTCTTGGTCATCAGGATGAACCAAAATTTGGTTATAGCCTGAGAACCCATCCAAAAGTGAAATTCTAGAAGCACCTACTACCCTTTGTAAAATATGATCCATCTTGGGTAAAGGGTAATTGTCCTTCAAAGAAACCTTATTTACATTTCTTAAATCAACACATAATCTAATTTCTCAAGTTTTCTTCCTAGTAGGTACTAGATTAGACACCCACTCTGAAAACCTAATAGGAGCAATTATCCCTGCTTCATACATACGTTTGATTTCTTTTTCAATTAAGGGAAGTAGTATAGGGTTAATTCTTCTGAGCTTTTGTTTGAATGGTTTCTGATTTTCTTTCAGAGGTATTGTATGCTGAATTATAGAGGTGTCATAAGATTTCAAGTCTTCATAGCTCCAGGCAAGGACATCATGGAATTCTCTCATTAGTTCAACATATTTGAGTTTTTGGTTAGGGGGCAAAGATTTAGATAACTTTACCATTTTCAGATTTTCTTTAGTCCCCAAGTTATAGTCCTCAATATTTGCGTTTAATGGTTCAATCTTATGTTTCTTTGGGATATCATTAAAATCAAAGAGATCTTCCAAAGGAGTTAATCCTTTAGGCAAATGGTTGTCCTTCAAATTAATGACTTTAGATTCTCCTTCAATAACCTCATCAATATCCATTTCTTTAAGGTCCTGCATTTCTTTGATGGTGAAATTTGTTGGATGAAGCATTGGAATTTCACTTTCTACTAAAATGTCTATTTCTATCTTATTTGTTTGATCAAACTCAATAACTGTATCTACATCTATGTTACTGCTAGAAAATTCTTCATCTAAAGTCAAGAAATTGTTAATCTGCTTATCACTATCAAACACTTGCCAGTTCTTTAAATTGTCAGGTATGGCTGGTCTGTGTCTAATCTCAGCTGTGAACTGATGATTAGGTTTGAATGGTAATTTGAAGGTGCTAGCAAACATTGCCAGACTATGAGCTTGCAAATTATGTTTTCTTGGGATTTTAGCAAGCTTAGTTTCCAGAAATGTATTGAGAATCTCTATCACTGTTCCTCTATAATATCTCAATTTGGGATCATTTGTTAGATACTTCACTTTATCTGTTGAATTATTAAATCAGAATCTCCTATGAAAGATACCCTAATTGCCCCTAATATTTTGACAAGTTTAAGACCTAGCAACAAAGCTTCATCTAAAGTCAAGAAATTGTTTATCTGCTTATCACTATCAAACACTTGCTAGTTCTTTAAATTGTCATGTATGGCTGGTCTGTGTCTAATCTCAGCTGTGAACTGATGATTAGGTTTGAATGGTAATTTGAAGGTGCTAGCAAACATTGCCAGACTATGAGCTTGCAAGTTATGTTTTCTTGTGATTTTAGCAAGCTTAGTTTCCAGAAATGTATTGAGAATCTCTATCATTGTTCCTCTGTAATATCTCAATTTGGGATCATTTGTTAGATACTTCACTTTATCTGTTGAATTATTAAATCAGAATCTCCTATGAAAGATACCCTAATTGCCCCTAATATTTTGACAAGTCTAAGACCTAGCAACAAAGCTTCATATTCTGCCATATTATTGGTGCACCTAAAGTTTAATCTATAGGCATGGCCTTCAGCATGATCATTTTCAAGGTTGTACACCCAAAATCCCGCTCCTGCTCCTAATTTGTTAACTGTATCAAATTATAAGTGCTAAAGAATTTCATGTTCATAATTAGTATCAGGAGTCTCAGGAATCTGTTTAATAGTGAGCTGGTTTTCTACTTCCTGCTAGTTTCTCTTGGGTATATGATGTTTCATTGTTCTCAGAGATTTCCTGGATTTGAACACTAGACTTTCCATTTGTAATTTCTTTTGGTTCTGCTGCTAAAACTTCTAATTCATTTGAGGGATCACTTTCAGCATTGTAAAGAATAAAAGAATCCATATCAGAGTGTACTGAGTAGATAGGGAAATTTTGGGGTTTCTCCTAACTGCTTAATACATATTTCATTAAGGTTTCTCTGTATAGTTTCTTAGGTTGACCAAACACTGAAATAGTAGCATAAGACATGTCCAATTGTAGAGATCCTTGAAGCTTTGCACACCAAGATCTGGACAATAACATGCCATAATTTGGTGGAATATCTACTACTACTATGTCCATTAAGATTGTTTTGGTAGGATATTGAACTAGTGATACACACAAGTCTTTGATTAATCCCAAACATCTCACCTGACTCGAATCAAAAGAAAAGAGGTCTTTGTATGGCCTAGTGATGTCTAGGTCTAATTTCTCCATTAAAGACTTATGCATTAGGTTATGAGATGCCCCAGAATCAAACATGGCATTATGAAGTATTTTATCATGTATGCTCAAACTTACATAGAAAGGAGGAATTCCTCCATCTACTAGTTTTCCATTCACTTTAGGGCCAAATATTAATTCAGGTTGGTCATCAAAAACATTTACTGAGTCTTCATTTACAGATATTTTGAGTGATCTATTAATTTGGCTTTGGTAGACATCATGTTTAGCTAATTCAGACAAATTTTTAATTTGCCTACTTCAGTCTCCAGATTAAAAGGTTTTTCAGTCTGAGTTCTTGTATTTCGGACAGTTGGATTCTCTTTATCTTCTGTATTCTCTATGCTTTTCTCCTTTTTAGGAGTGGGGTTATGGGATGAAGTTGTTTCCAAATTAGCTTCTAGAGGTTTTTCCACATTTCCTTTGGAAGGAAGAGAAGTGGAGAGTTTTCTGTTATTAGGTTGATTATCGGATACATCTTCAATAATTGGATTAGCAGGATTAGGATCTGATCTAGAAAAAATATTTACAGGGGTGGTATTGGTATTACCTTTGTTGGGTTGTTTTGTAGCTTTCTGTTTGTTGGTTTCAGGGACATCAATTCTTCTGCTCCTCAGATTATACTGCTTGTGGACTTCATAAATGGTTGTATCATATCCCTCCCTGAAGTCAAATGATTCACCAAACTATGTTTGGAATTGTTTAAGAATGTGAGCTTCTTGATCCTCTTGGGTCAAGAAAACTTGTTGTTCATTGTTGATTCCCATCAAATTTATTTGAGTATCTTCTGATGGTTCATCAGAAGTTGAGGCTTTGGCATAATTTTCCTGGAATGGGGGCCTAATGTTTTGGTCAAGGCTAGCCTTTCCAGTGTTCTAGTTTTGGTTTTTCCTGAAATTTGGATTTCTCCTAGTATTACTTGGTTGAACATCCCAAGGGGATTTCCTTTCAATTTTTTCTACTCTATCTCCTAGCCTATCCATTCCTTTAATAGTAGCATCCAGTTTCTGTTCAAAGGCCGAGGGTTCTTCTTTCAATGGTATCGTCCTTTCACTTTTGGCTTTAGCTCGTTTGGATATCAGGTTGGCTTCAACACTGATAGTTATACTTTGCATATCTTCTAAAGTCTAAGGAGCTCTTTCCCTAAGCTGGTATGCCATATCAAAATCAAATCCATTAGGGAATTTGATCAATGCCAAATCTGGAGGAGGTCTGAGGTTTTGAGGGATAACATTGTAAACATTATTGAACCTAGTGCAGTAATCTTGCACTGTTTCTTGTGTTCCTCTCTTCAAGTTTTCATATTCTGATAAGATTTGGAGAGGATATTTCTTCTTTTCCCATCTATTTAAGAATGTTCTATAAAGAGCTTCTAGGTCATTGATACTATTTGTAGGGAGGGCTCTAAACCAGGTTCTAACTTCTCCAGTCAGACTTTGAACAAATATTCTCATTCTTACATCATCTGCATCTATTTCATATATCTCAAAGTAATCAGTGATCTTTTTGGTATGTTGTTGTGCAGTGTAAGTACTAGAGCCATCAAAAGGAGTGATTTTACTTTGATAGTCTTGGGGCATAGCCCCTGGATTGGCTGGTAATACCAAGGGAGTATATCTATTTTCCATTGAAGTAGATAGTGTTGAAACAGAAGCTGGGGTTGGTCTTGGAGTGGTGGATGGAGGGGTGGAAGGGGTGGCTTGAGGTTGAGATGTCTGAGGTGCTGATGATGAACTTGGAGAGATTGTAGTGATCACAGAAAGGTTTGGTGTTCCTTCAGAGGTAAGCTCAGATTGTATGGAGTTTTGCAAATGTTTATTAAGATATGAAGCGACAACTTCAAGTTGTAAATCTTCAATAAATACTGGGTCATGAATCATGTAGGCTAACCTAGAGTCAGAAAAGGTTACAAATAAAGAGGTCTCAAAATACTCATCAAAGGGTTCGTCCTCAAGGTAGATCGACTTCACAGGACAGGATCTTGATCTGTATAGAGGTTGAGAGTTAGCAGAACTTTCTTGGCTTTCCTGTCTCCTAAGAATTTTGGGGATCAAATTAGGGTTTTCAAACACAAGTGGTGGATTTGGATTAGGATTAGCTTTGGTGTAATGAGTCCTTTCTGAAGAGAGGTTTCTAGGTGTATTTTGGTTTTTCTCTAAATGGGTTTGACAATAAAACTCCAATAGTTTCTTTAAGAGGCTTTAGGTATGGGATTTGAATTTTCTTAAAGATTTATTTGACAAGAGGAACTGATCAAGTATTTGAAACCAGATGTTCAATCCATAAACTAGACCAGAGATAAACTGAAGCAGCATTCATTTACTTATGCAATTGCAAAGCAAGAGTAGTCCAAAGGCTACTTGGCTAACTTCAGGCTTTGTCTGTAGCTTATATAGTAAACAATAGTAACAAACAAATTATTTACGTCCCCAATGGTGTTGCCACTATGTTATCAATCAGATTTTCCTTGAAGTTGTTGGGAAGAGGAAAGGGGTCCGAGGTAACCACAAACCAACTTTTAGGTACAGAATCTAGCCAATCTGTACCCAGAGAGGGCTCTCTCTTTATGTTTTAGCTTTGTTTTGAAAGATATTAGGCTAGTTATGAAAGTTTAGGGTTTTTGCTTGTGTTTGGTGATGAAATCCAATAGTAGAGGGGTAGGACTGAATATTGTAGGCCATTGGGCTAATGGAGTCAAAGAAGATGGCTTAACTGGATTTGGTTTCTTAACAAGGGATGGTTTCACAGGGCAAGGTAATCAAACAGGGAACAAATAAAGACTTAAAATAGATGGAATGAACTCAAAATGGGTGAAGGGCAGTTAAGAATCCTTCAACCTATTCGAAAGAGGGAACTTGAATGATTACTAATAAAGAGCAATTAAGTATTCTTTACTAAATAATCAAAGTGAATAAACTAGAAAACAGGAGCAATTAAGATTTCACTGTTTATGCCAGTTAAGAAGAAAACGTTGAGAATAATAACGATTGAAAATAGATTGAAATCAAGCATTTTCTAAATTACTCTTTTTCGTTTATCATTCAGATATGAAACATAGATGATATAAGAAACAATGAAAACTTTAAAACATAAGGTATAGAGAACTTATTGATCTGGTGTTTGACTCAAGAAATCCGTGAAAAGTCATTTGCATCAATTCTTTATCCAGCAAGCCATACAAAATTTGGTCCAACAACACTTTATTCCAAAATAATCAGTATTACAACAATGTCTAAAAATCTACACTCAATACTCCAATTGAGGGAGTATTTATACAAAAAAAATTACAAAAAATATCTCATAACAGAGTGAGATATATTCTAGGATGAGTATGAATAAGTTATAAGAAAATAGAGACAAATGGTCTCGAAGATAGGAGAAAAGGTAAACTGATGTTGTGATGTTCCTATTCTTGTGAGTGTGTTGGAGGCAGGCCCTATGATTTGTCTTATTGCTGTCTTCTTTAGTAACTTTGTGCTGGCTGCCCTATTTTCACTGATACTCTTTACCTGTTCTAATACACTTTGACCTATCTGATCTCTGTTCATCTTCTTTACCATTACTTACTGCAGTAAATAACCAAAATTTACATTTTACCAAGGATAATTTTACAAAATTTCCAATATTTCTTCCCACCATTTTGCTTCTGGCAATTTGTTTTTCTGAAGTTTTCTTAGGGTCTCATCAGTTTCTGTGTACTTGAAAAAGGTAGGCTAAATTGGGAACAAGTGCTTCATCTCATGCTCGACATAGAACAAGTTCTCCAGACTGTCATAGAGAACTCTGCATGTAGGCAATGCTTTTGTTCCTGATTCACTTATTGATGAACTTGCTTGGTTGCCTGCATACTTATTCAATTTCTCCACATAGTCTTTATGACTCATTAGTTTATCATGAATAACTAGAGGACTTGGCAACCCTTTACTCTATAAAATATCAAATATTTTCATGAAAGCATTAATTTCTTCCCGCATATCATGGCACCTTCTTTCTAAGTTTTTCATCAGGGTTCTTTTAGTAAAAACCCTTTTGATTTCCAAAATTGTCCCTGTTCTATCTTGAATGCCTAGCTCTTCAAGCTGGTACTTATTCCTGGTATTCAAAAACTGTATGAGCCTGTTGGCTTCCTCAGGCATATTTCCTAATTCTGCCCTTGTTTTTTGAATTTCTTCTTGAGCTAGTTTCACTAAATCAATTTGCTCAAAATTATTTGAATTGATGGCCAAGCATCATTTATTGATTGAGTGATGTTGGCCCAAAGAAGTTTCTTGATTTTTGACAGGGGCTTGTCAAAAGTAAGATCTTTTTCCATTGATTTCACTTTGTTTTATAACACTTTAATCTCTCTTGTCTTTTCTGTAGCATTTATTTTTGAGAGATCATACCTTTGCTCTAAGTTGTCATACTGCTCTTTTACATTATTTAGCTCTGAAACTTGTAGTTTTATGTCCTCCGTTGATTTTATTATTTCCTCTGTGCTCAAATTAGCAATGATGCCCTATGCTACTCCTGTTGTTTCTGCTATTTTTGTTCCTGTAACCACCTCCACTATAACTGCTGGAATATTTGGTGCCAATGCTGCTCCAAGAGTTGATGGGACTGCAGTTGATACTACCGGTATCACATTGGGAGGTTGAGAGGTCGACTCTCCCTGCTTGTCCTTCAATGATTTTTCAAGTTCTTGTTTAGTCTCATTTAGTCGTTCATTAAGTTTTAAGAGCAAATCCATCAGCTCTTCTTCAGATTTTTGCTTTATAATCTCAGCAGTCTATGGATGCCTGGAAGGTGGCAGCTTTAGTTGTTTCCTTAGGGCAGCAATATCTTCATCTTTCTTTTTGATTAAGGCTTTTGTAGCCTTAACATCTTTGGGATCATGGCCCAATCCAATAATTATTTCTTCCAAAGACTTTATTCTATTATCTTTAGCCTGGGAGGTAGCCTTCTCCAAGTGTAGTTGGCCAGTAGTGTTATCCAAAGAATTTTGCAACCTTTGGGCCATCATTGCCTTACCAGTTAAGGTTGAATAAATCATTTCTCCAGTTTGTTTATGCAACTCAATGTAATCCAAAGGATGAATATCCTTTTCCATGACTTCAAAATTTGTTCTGAGATAATCTACTACTGATTTAGGCTATTTCACCTTTGGCTTGAAATAGCTCATTATCATTTTGCCTTCTTTGATGTCGTAGGCTGACATCAATCTCTGTTGATTTGTGGGAGCCATCTTCAAACATTGGTTATAAACTTGAAGCCTCAATGGATCATTCCTAGCCTTTATTTTTGTAAATTTTTTCTTGATATCTAAGGCATCTATCCCTGGTGGCCTGAAAGAAGATATCTCTGCACTTTGCTATCTTTCTAGCTCCTGTCTTTGTGAGCTAGTGGATGTTCCTCCAACTGGAAAAGTTTGCTGGCTCTCTACTCTTTCTTCCCTCTGACTATCTGTAGTTTCCTTTGCAAATTCCTCCTATGAAAGGGGATTTAGTCTTTGTCTTTTTGTTCTAGGTTGTCCTGAAGGTTCACTGGCTGGGGTAGTTGTTTCCCTATCTCTCTTTTTGTTTCTTTCCTAATTTAGAGGAGTGTGCAGAACTGGAGGCTCTCCCATATTGATCTGAGTGGGAGGAGTATGTATTTGAGCCTGTTATTTGGAAGTTTCAGGCTGCTTAGACATTGTAGACTGTTCTATGGTTTGAAAGCTGGCCTCTAATTCCTTGCCCTTTAATGTTCCTGTGGCTAGTGTGCTTGTTTCCTGTGAAGGTTGCTGAGAAGTTCCAGTAATGGAGGCACTAATTCCTGATCTTTGAGATAACTCAAATGGGACCTGCCCAAAAGAATCCATGTCAAGCATTTTCTCAAGATCTCTCATAACATTCTCAATATTGACCTATTCACTATCATGTTCTACTAGGGTCCCTTCCCTCCATTCATCCATATTTGAAAATTGTTCAATCTCTTGAATCCTATGGTGAATGTATGGTGACAACCTATTCTTCATTCTCCTATCATAGATGAAACTATTAGGGTCATATGGCCTCCAACCAAAACTTTTATGCAACTTAAGATGATCTTCTAGAATTATCTCTGCTTCTCTCCATGCTTCCCTATCATTGCAGACAAAAGGGCCTAATTGATTTTTTATTCTGAGATGAGCTTTCTTTTTGGCTTTGCAAAAATGAACCAGGTCTATATGTATCATTTGTCTAAAATACTCCAATGCAAACAGTCTCATTGGAACGTATTTGGGTAACTTGAAAGGGCAGAGCTCACATCCATATATCTGGATCTCTGTATGGTTCTTGTATAGGTACCAATCACCTATTCTGTATTGCTTGGAGAGCTGTAGGATTTTCTTGATGTCGCCACTGATTCTAGGAGGGGAAACCCCTATCAATAAACTAGTTGCGAGATGAACAAATTGGTCAATGAACTCATTGTATGAGTAAGGGGATTCATAGGATGCATGGAAGATGGGACTCCAAAAGGTAACAGACCTTGGATTACCTTTATTGTCAAGTTTCGTCACAGGGAAAGGGAAGTTCTCCGGCTAATAATACAACATAAGATGATAAATGAAAGTGGTGTATTTAAAGACTCCTTCCTTGTCCAATCTTAGGATTTGGTCATGAATTTTATTGGCAATATAGGAGGCATAATCGTACTTAACAGTAGGGAGCTATCTTGGAGTAAAAATTGACAACAACACTAGGGTTACATCATCAACATACTCACTGGAGTTGAATCCCATGATTAAGGATATCATATCAACAATGAGTCTTCCTATGTCTGTGAAGAAAGTTTGCAGATAGGGAGGTGGGCCTTTAGGCTGATGTTCAGGCACCATGAAAATCTGACAGATGCGAGTCAGTTCTGACTAAGACAATTGGGTATATTTCTCAAGTAAATATCCTATATAAAGAGGAGTGAGAGCTTGTTCAGAGGAAAATTGCAGCATTTCATTAATGGATGTAGCTATTATGGGGAAAAGGACTGTTTGACTTGGGGAGATAACAACTCTAAGGTTAGGGTCATAGTTTTCCTGGCATTGATGAATCAGATCAGGGAAAATATGGAATGAGGGGAGAAAATACCTGGGAAGGTTGGATTCCCACAGTCCCAGGATATCTGAGCCATTTAGGTATTGGTCTCTGGCTTGGAAAAATACTTTTAGGTGGTTTTTGTCAATGGATAAGTCCCTTATCTGAAAGTCTTTATCTGCAAGAGGCAGATAGTCTAAGTCTTTATGAGGGGCATTCATGGGTGCAACGAGCAGAGCCACAAAGGTTTCCATTTTTGGTTCTTGTGGATTCAGAAAGGAATTTGGGTTTTTGGTGAAAAATGGGCGAATTAACTGATCTGGGAACTTATATTGGCAAAATAAAGACTGAATTTGCAATGAATTTTGCCTTTCTCGGTGGATTTTATACTATAAAACCAAACTTTCAAGTTTTCGGTGGAAATTGGATAAATACTTGTATTTGGGGAATGAACAGTGTAATGACATGTATTGATGATGGTTAACAGGTTCTGGGCTGCGTTGGCTGAAATTTTCTCAGCAAGGTGGCGGTTGGAAAGCTTGTACAGTTGACTTGGACATTGTTTGCATGGGAGCATGGGTTGCTATACAGAATGGTGAAAACGACACTTTGTTGTTTTTATTTAACAAAGTCAAAGGTGGCGGGAGTTTTCTTATTCGGGTGGATGACGTAAGTGGGAAAGGATATTTTGTCGCATGCGGAGAGCGATAAGTGGTATGGTATCGCACCACTTTTGGAGATGGGCGGGTTTCGGCTGGGAGCTAGTGATTCCACAGACTTTGCAACACATGGCGGGGTACTGTGCGGAAACCACTTTGCGATCACACGCTAACGCAAGGTCACAAAGTGGCATGCAATATCGTTAATGGCCGTTGGATGATGGAGGTGTGATCGGACAGCTAACGGGAGGTGTGATACGGCGGGGTTTAACGTGAGCAGGCCCGACCCAAAAAATTATTTAATCGTATCGGGAGTGATATGATTGGTTGGGAAGGGTTCTTAATTAACCATGAGGGTTATTTAATCCAATTTTGTGCAGCGGGGGAATTAGGTTGTCAATGAATTACGAATTAATTCATTAATCCTATTTTAAACGTTGATTATGGTTGTATTCAACTAGGGGCGGGGTATATAACAATTTGGGGATTTTAATATATAGTTAAATAATACAGGAAAGGGTGAAATAGTGCGGGATTTATATAATACATAGGTTAATAGTTAATATGACATGAAATGTAAAAGTGCTAAGTAAAACATTAGGATTGTGTATTTAACTTAGGCTTAAGTGGAAAAAGGGGTTTTTATGTGATATTGTGTATTTTTCCTAAGTAAAATAGGATTTTACTTAGGAAAAGACTTATGAGAGTGAATGAATGATGATTTTAAGTACTTAGGCTTTTAAATTATTGGGCCAAGGGTCTAGTCCCTCCAGAAGTCAGAGAAATGCTCTGAGCCCCTCTAATTTTCAAAGGCCTTAGTACTTTAGGGGGAATTAGTGAAATTTTTAGGGAAAAATGAGAAGGGGAGTTAATTATTTGACCTTGTCTTGCTTGAAATGCATCAAGTGTAATGTCTACCTTGCACTTGTGATGAAAGTGAAAATTAACACATTTAGAGTCATTATCCATCACATGTAATTATGCAACATCATCTACCTACCCTACCTACTTTAACCTAACATTTTTTCTTCTTTATTAGGGTGCACTTGGACTGGCAAACCCTTATCACACTTTCTTTTCTTTTACATGCAGATATCTATCTAAGTCTAACCAACTACATCCAAGGGGTTAGATTAGACTGTTGAGCTCCTTTTATTCACTCTACCTATCTACTTATCTACCAATATTAAACAGTTTGGTCAGATCTTTATTCTCTATCTCTAAAACATAAAATTGAAAATTTGAACCAGTCAAGCTTAAGCTGTTTGACTTTTCATCAATTGTGGCATAAATTACAAGTTGCACACAATTTGTTTATTACATAAGAGTAAAAAGTAGTGGCATTTATACTTGCACACTTTCCTTGGTCTTTCTTTTGGTGGGGCTGATTTTCTTTCACTTTTTTGACCATTTTATTCTTTTCACCCTTTGATTTTTCTTTTAGGGTATACCCTCTTTACATTTTTTAAATTTTTTGATTTTTTGACAATATGGAAAACCTTTGCAACAAGTAAAGGCATGAACATATTACATAGCCCATCAAGTCAATCATGAAATATGACACCTATTGGTATAGGAGCATAACAAGGGCCATGTTTAAAAATATTTCCAATGAAACTAGTGTAATTGGTCCTGACTTGCAAACACAAAGATAAGAGAAATTACAACTGATATATAATAATGTACAATAGAGAAGATAAGAATTTTAAAATCTGGAACAAAACATTGAAGGAATTTCTTAAATTAAGAAAGATGTCTCATAACACTTGGATTTATCCATCTAAAAACCTTACTATTTTGATGAAAATCATAATCAAACAAACCTTTCTGGATCCTTGTGAATGTACCTATACTTATATTAACATCCTTAACATACATCGAGAGAGAATGGAACTTGCTTTTAGTAAAGGGGCTTGCTAAGTAGGATGCTTCTAATTGATGATAGATTGGATCTTAAAATTCAAAAGAATCCTCTCAAAGATCTTGAAACCCTTGAGATAAATAATTTTCAATTAACCGTGTGGAATTAGGATGAGAATCTTTCAAGGTAAAATAAATCTGATCATATTTAGAAGGCTTGTCAAGATAGTGAGGACCTGACATAATAATCAACGAAGGCTGAAGTGCCTCAATTAATTGACAAGTGTCTAAATATTGAGATGATAAACCATACTATTAGTTGATGTAAAACAACCATCATTAGATAGAATAGTGGGAAAATGATCAATTGAATGAAAGTTGTTAGAACAAGAACCATGATCACATGGGCTGATTAGGGAATAAGATTCTTGGTTAGGAGAAAAAAAGAAGAAGATAAATCAGCCTGAAAAAACTCCACAAATTCTTTGAATGAAAGAATCATCTTCCTCATATGTTGAATATGACAAAGCATCTACTTGTGACTGGCTAAAAACTAGGCTGACATCATAGTCATTAAAAATGAATGCCAATATCACAAGCACATGGAACCAATCGAGATGTAGTGGATGAGAACAAGGAAATTGATTAAACAAATAACACGAGCATTCACTCACACTCAATAGATTATCTAGTGTAAAAATTGAAATGATTAACATCAAGACATTCACAAGAAAAATTAGGAGTTGGTTACTTTCAAAAGAGTGAAATAAAAGAAAAAAGGACATTGGTGGGGGCAAAAAATGTCACCATAAGCTCATTGGTGATGGTCAAAAGAGCATTCATCACCAAAAACTGAACGTCACCAAAGGTGGCGTCGCTAAAATTATAGGTGTTGTAGTGACATACAAAGTCCGTCACCAATAATGATTTATAATGATGGATAATGACCATCACCATTTCATATGAGCAATGGTGATGGACCATAGCCTCCGTCACCAAAAACCGAATGTCACCAAAGGTGGCATCGCTAAAAGTATAGGTTTTGTAGTGACATTCAAATTTTGTCACTAATAATGATTTATAATGATGGATAGTGACCGTCACCATTGCATATGAGAAATGGTGACAGACCATAGCCTCGGTCACTGAAAACTGAATGCCACCAAAGGTGGTGTTATAGACATTTTTGGGCACTGCAACCCCAAGCATAAAATGTCCATAAACCAAGGACTCCTAAGTCCCTAAAGGTGTTGTTCCAACCCCTAAAAGAATAAGGTCAACTGATTACAGCATCTCCCAGAAGTTCTCCATGAAAAACTACTCAGAACTGGTCAAAACTGGACCATTTCACCTGCTCCATAGGCAAAGTGTGTTGCATCCCACCTAAATACACACCGTAGGTGCGTTGCATTTCAAAAAGCCCTTCTATGGGGTGCGATGGGCGAGAAGGGACAAATGGCAAGGTCAATCCGCAAGGTGGAGAAGCATGGAATCTTCCAACTTCTCCTGTGACACTTGCTTATTTGAATTCGACCAGGGATGAGTAAGAGATCATCAATCTCCAAGTGGAATCAAGAACTATCAGAAGGAAGACACTAATCAAATCACAAGCTAACTCATCTCCCTTGCAGACATCTATATATGGATCCCTCATCCCAGAGATCCAGAGGCTGGAATTTTGCATCTTGTAACGAATTGCTGTTGGTTTCTTGAGGCAACATCATAGTGTTGGGTGATCTAAGCTTTTCATGAGGTGAAGAAGGGCTTACTTGCTGAGAGGATGATGTTGGGTTAGAACAATTGGTTGTATTTCTCTTGGCTCTTTCTTTATTATCAATAAAACTATTCTAGTTTTCCTCCATACACTTGTGTGATTGATGTTTTATGCATTTGTGTGGTTAATATACATCTGATCCTATATTGCTTATGATAATAGATCCATATTCTCGTATAGTGCTATGCTACTTTGATTCTACAGGTTCCGTGAACCTGGGTACGAAAACAAGTGGCAAAGGATTATCAGAAGAGAGAGGAATCGAGCAAGGAACCAAGCGCAAGACAAAGGTTGGTCTCCTTTATTCTTCTCTCATCTATCTTTCATAAAGGAAAATGACGGTAGTTTTAGTTTGTTTGTTTCTAAGGTAGCTACTAGCCTTAGTGGGATTAGCAGTTCTGCATAGACACTATTCCCGGTAACAAAATGGCGACTCCGCTGGGGAGAGAGTAGATTGTTTGTTCATCTACATTTGTTTACTTTATAAACTTACAGATGGAGCCTGAAGTCAAGCCATCTAGCCTTCGAACTGCATTTGCTATGCAAGTGCAAAGTAGATCAACGCTGCTTCAGTCAATCTCCGAGTTTTGTTTATGATTTAAACAATTGATTTACAAGCTCTCTAATTGCGCTTGTGGTGGCTCTAGTAAGCTCCTTAGATCTACCCCTGTGATTGATTTATTGATTACCACTTGCTTGGCCTAAATCCCTGAACTGAACTGCAAACTGTGACCCAGAATCCAATTAAAATCTCGTCCCTGGTCCAGCGCACTGTCTGTTTTGTGAACTTCAAATTCAGCGCACTTCCCGAGTGTAGTAGGTGCGCTGCATTTCAGTTTCACTGTGTTACAGGTGCGCTGATCTGACAAGGCATTGTTCCTAAATTTTGGTTTATGTGTTCACTCTTTTCAGATCTATTCAAGAGTTTTGCTGCCTGTAGTCAGTACACCTCTGTTTGAAACCCCTTTCCTTGCTGTTATTCCGCCTCCATTATGCAAAGAACTGCAAATGTATTTATGTATTTTTTGAGTCATTTTCAGTTCTCCTTTATAAAGAAGTAACGTAATTGTACTGTCGTTTCTTGATTTGAAAGTGTCGCAAGTATTGTTTTCAGTCATAGAAGAGAGTCCAATTGCTCTTGATAGCCTATTACCCTGTTACTATTGTATTTGATCTGAATTAGTAGTTTTTCTAGTGTCAAAAGCAAGTTTTCAATTCCAAATCGCAAAGTGTTGTCATTGTCCTCATTTTTTTTTGAAAAGAAAGTTGTTAGTAATTGTCGCTTTGAAAAATAATTCAGATTTGCGCAATAGATTTTTTTTTACCATTTACACATTAAGAAGGCTAAAAACAAATACATGCATGTGCATTTGCATTTAGACTGTTTGTTGGTTTGATTTAGGACAATGCATATAGTGTGTGCTCTTTGCTCTTTGTTGAAAGAACGCCATCTCTCTTTCCTTAGTAGCTAGGATTTTCATTCGCAAAAAAAGAATATTAAACGACTATTTATCATCTTAGATTGCATTTTAGGAATCGTACATCTACATCACGTGGTGAACCTGAAAGGCAAATTTCTTAAGCAAGATCAACTATAAAATAAATTTAATGAATCTAACAACGCTTTGGAACCTAACGCACAACATCTAGAAGTCTAGGCTAGAGACGTATTCCGGCGTCGTAAAACCTGGTAACTGTTGTTTTCACTGTTGGTTGGGTGATTCCTCCACTTTGAGACGATAAGTGCCTGTACAGACTTGTGCTCCCATGTACCGTCGAGTATATTTTGGGAGACCACAATAGGCTTAATCGTTTATCTATAGGAAGCCGTGTCTGCCACCCTATCGATCGCAATGCACTGAACACAACATTCAGGAAGATTGACTGCCATACCGTAAAAAGTATTCTGCAGTTTTGCGATTGGTTTGGTAATCCCTCTGCATAGATTTCCAGAGGAGTCCCTTTCATTCCTTTTCAGACTCCTTAACGGAAAAGGTCCATCTGAGCACTTGTCACTTCAGGCTCATTAAAAATCGAAGGCAACTAGAGTCTTCTTTTGTTTTTTCTTGACTCTTTAAAATTGAAAAAACAAGTTGTGTCAAAGTGTCTAAAATTTATTTTAAACAGAATAATTATCACCTTTCCTACGTTGGTCTTGGGTTGAGGAAAATGGAGTCCACCAACCAAGGAATTCCTCTTGGAGGAAATCCTAGTCCCTTCTCCTCTTGGGGAGATGTTGGTGCACCCCACATGGCCACATTGTCACTTCCAGGATTGACAATGGGTTTTCCCGTATGGGTCTTCTCAACCTCCGTTGTTCAGAACACTGCGATTCCTAAACATTCAAGTCAGCAACTAAATGATACCGGAGTTACCCCCCAACCCTCTACTTCGTCCAATTCTTCCTCTCCTCCTTCCTCTTCGCTTGATGAAGTTGGTAAAGCCAAAAATCAAGTTCCTGAGAAGAAGAAGGAAAAGAAGAAGAAAGAGAAGAAGAAGAAGGAGCCAAAGGCAAAAAGGGGCAACCAAGCGTTGTCTAGCGAAAATCCACACACTGCACCGACCAGGCCTAAATCGCCATGTGTCATTTGCAAAGGAGACCACTATCATAGAGATTGTCCTTGCATCCCTCGGATCCTAAGGGACTGGTCTCCTCATTTGCACAACCCGGTGTCGTCAACCTCTGGTGATCATGTTGAAAGTACACCGTCAACTAGTGAAAGTGAAGCCCCTAGACAAAAAGGAAAAGGTAAACTTCCTTATAGACTGTGTGAAGGCGATCATGCCGTTCAACGTTGTCCCTTCTTAGATGAGGCTAAAAGATTTTTGGAAGACCGTCCAGTTTCACCGTTACAGCTCCCTCCTGGATATAAGAAACTCTTACCGAGTCCGTCACTAGTTGAAAATCTGGCTGACACGCCCTTGTGGTCGGCCGAAGCGTCTATCATTGAAGATAAACCATATGAATACATACCTGACGAAAGTCAAAAGGTTGAGGCGACAGTTGACCCGGTCTTGCCTTCAGAGGTTCCGTCTTCAGATGATACAGTCACCGAAGAGAACAAAGATGACACCGTCCAAATTCTCTTCGTAAACACAGACTCCGATGAACATGGGGGCAGTTTACCCGTTCCTTTACCGCAGGAAGGAAGTTCATCAGAGTCATACTTGGCCGTCTATTCGGTCCCACCTCCAAGCAACCTGGTCGTTTCCTTTGACTGGAACCTACTAGGCAGACCCCGTTTACCGGCTAGTATACCATTCCGAATCATCACTCAAGTATATAGAATGGTTATGGCCGGTACCATCATAGATGAATGGGCTTTTGTGAGTATCCTTTCCTCAACTGCTTGGAAAGCGCTTGGTTCACCATCACTTTTGCCTGAAATGAGAAATCTAACAGGCTTTGACAAAGGAACCAGTCGACCGTTAGGGATCCTTCCTAATGTGCCCATTACATTGAGAGGGAAAACCATTCACATGAACGTAATGGTAGTCCAAGGACCCCTGGATTATAATCTACTCCTTGGACGAGACTATATTTATTGCATGGGAGCCATTTTCTCCTCACTCTTTAGAGTAATGTGTTTTCCGCACAAAGGAAGAGTGGTCAAGCTCATAGACCAGCTTTCATTCCCTGGTTCACGCATAGCAAATAGTCATATACCATCTCTGAATGGTCTTTTCATGCAAGGAATGTCTCATCAATCCCCAGTCTGTCCACCTGATGAGCGCGAGTGATTCGGGGGACATGACTGAAACCCAGGGGGCATGCATCCTGGTCTGCTTCGGTAGGAGAACCTTGGGTATAGGGTTGATTTCCGCGAAGGATATATGACTAATCTGGTGAACCCGTCCTTACAGGAAAATGGGAACAGACTGGAATAAGATACCTTCGTTAAGGTTATGCCGGGTGACACCACTCCTCTTTGCCTATTTCGATAGGCATCGCCGAGAAAGAATTTTATCCGCTACGCGGATGAAACTTTCTTGGTAACCTGGAAATTTTTCTCTATACCTGGGGGCATGCAAACCTTTTGGCGTGCAAGCGAAGAGCGACTATTTATTTTTTAAATTTGTAGGTCCTCTAACCCTTTAAACTCGTAGGATTAGTCGTTTCCTAACTTGCATAAAGAAAGGATCCGGAGCAAAGCTTTGTAAGGTGCAAGCTCCACAAAAATGGCATCTTAGATGAGACATCCTTATTATACGACTGGATCGAGCAGTTTTATTGTGGAATTCAAGCTCGTTAAAAAATAAACATAAGCAATGAGCAAGTGTTTCCCCCCGCGTTTAAGCTCATTAAAAAATGAACTAATTTCTGGTAAATAACCATCGTGAATGTAGTACTTCAGCCTTTAAAGCCTTGGTTGTGTTCTCATCATCACCTCCACTCTGTATTGGCTGATCATTCACCTCCACTTGATTTTTTACCCCTTTTGAGGAACAGCTGCTAAGAGTGATCTTGTTAGCCATCCTTGTGACACTGCCGTGATTGGAAAATTTCAAACCTTACATGGAATCAACTACTACCCAAATTTATCACTCGTTCCTCAAAAATGAGTCTCCTTTAATCTCTTTTCAACTGACTCGTAAAATATGAAAAGATTGCCGAGCCATTGGCCTCTCCAGCTCGTTAAAGAGACCGAAAGTGCTATCCCTCCTTTAGATTTTAATCTTTTTGGACCTGAGGGATTATTACACAAAAAGATCAAGTGCTTGTCTTGTTCGGCTCGTTAAAGTTACCGAAAATTCATCCCTTTCATATTATTTTATACTTTTTCAGACTTAAGGGATTAGATGACAAAAAAGGATTTATTGGAGTTTCCTTTACGTTCCTTTTCAGACTCTCTAAAATTGAAAAGGACTGAGTTATCTTTGTTGTTAAACTCGTTAAAACCTAATAGCGACAAACTTGTCCATAACAGACAAGAACGAGTTTCACTATCGCTAGGCTCGTTAAAACATAGCGATGGGTTTGCCCAAAGGGAAAATTATAGAACAAGCATATGTTATCCTCCTCAAGCTTGAAAAAAATAAAGAGGTACTGGTCAGCAATGACTGGGGAAAAATTGGGAAGAAAAATTGAAGAAACTTTGTTGGTAGCAAGTCGCTCTTGAACATGACACTTTCACTCCGCATCCTAGTTGGGTTTGGTTGTTTCATTCACTGGTCATATCACCATGGTTCCATCATACCATCCACATTTGGGGTTAATGCTACCAATCCATCATGTCAGTGTCGCCGATATGTTTAAGAGAAGTCATTCAGAGAATTCACCTGTGTCTCACCCACTATAATACATTTTCGCTCCATTCTTTCATGACCGTCACCCTGAACCATATATCACCAGATTGTTTTCACCTCCATTAAAATCATTTGCTCCGTTCCATGTCATTGAGGTGGGATTCATTAAGGCCCTCCTATGACGGATCGCTTCTTGTCGACATCAGCTCATTATCCAAGAAGTCGATCTAGGAACAACCCTTTCAGTACTTTGAAGCTTGCATGCCTCAATGGAAAGTTTCTCAGTTCCGGCGACAGGTTTACATCAATGGCCTTCGACCGAAAGATTTTACGTGGTGTTCGATGCCAAGTCCCTTATTCACACCACGTGAATTTTACTACAGTACCTTGAGGATCATTATCATTATCGGTGATTCCTCCCATGCCTGTTAACAACTTAGATCATTGGTTGCTAATCAGGCGATGTCTTTCCATGTTCAACTCCAGAACATCTCTCACATGGATTGACTTGTACTTTGAGTGAAGATTGAACAAGATTGAAGACCCCAGATCTAGTTTCATCCATCCAGGCTGCGATATATATTCAGGAAAATAAATACATCAAATGTACATCATTGCTGCACAGATAATCATCCAATCTAAGGGATGATGGCTCTACCAGAATCATCAGTCTACACTCAGACGATTGTCTGTCTCATGTACATGAAAAATGAATTTATAAAGCTGAGCATGGGAATGCCCGCCTCAGCTAGATCATGAAAAAATTATCAAGATAATGTATTGTATTGTATCTTATTACAGGTCTCCTTCTGGCTTGAAAGAACTTCGGATCCTCATGATAAAGCATTTCACTTGACATCAAAAGATTAACGACCTCATGCTTTAGGGGGCAACTGTTATAGACATTTTTGGGCACTGCAACCCCAAGCATAAAATGTCCATAAACCAAGGACTCCTAAGTCCCTAAAGGTGTTGTTCCAACCCCTAAAAGAACAAGGTCAACTGATTACAGCATCTCCCAGAAGTTCTCCATGAAAAACTACTCAGAACTGGTCAAAACTGGACCATTTCACCTGCTCCATAGGCAAAGTGCGTTGCATCCCACCTAAATACACACCGTAGGTGCGTTGCATTTCAAAAATCCCTTCTATGGGGTGCGATGGGTGAGAAGGGACAAATGGCAGGGTCAATCCGCAAGGTGGAGAAGCATGGAATCTTCCAGAAACTTCTCCTGTGACACTTTCCTATCTGAATTCGACCAAGGATGAGTAAGAGATCATAAATCTCCAAGTGGAATCAAGAACTATCAGAAGGAAGACACTAATCAAATCACAAGCTGACTCATCTCCCTTGCAGACATCTATATATGGATCCCTCATCCCAGAGATCCAGAGGCTATAATTTTGCATCTTGTAAGGAATTGGTGTTGGTTTCTTGAGGCAACATCATATTGTTGGGTGATCTAAGCTTTTCATGAGGTGAAGAAGGGCTTACTTGCTGAGAGGATGATGCTGGGTCAGAACAATTGGTTGTAATTCTCTTGGCTCTTTCTTGATTATAATAAAACTATTCTAGTTTTCCTCCATACACTTGTGTGATTGATGTTTTATGCATTTGGGTGGTTAATATACATCTGATCCTATATTGCTTATGATAATAGATCCATGTTCTCGTATAGTGCTATGCTGCTTTGATTCTACAGGTTCTGTAAACCTGGGTACGAAAACAAGTGGCAAAGGACTATCAGAAGAGAGAGGAATCGAGCAAGGAACCAAGTGCAAGACAGAGGTTGGTCTCCTTTATTCTTCTCTCATCTATCTTTCATAAAGGAAAACGATAGTAGTTTTAGTTTGTTTGTTTCTAAGGTAGCTACTAGCCTTAGTGGGATTAGCAGTTCTGCATAGACAATATTCTCGGTAACAGGTGGCATCGCCAAAAGTATAGGTGTTATGATGAAATTCAAGGTCGATCACGAATATTGATTATAATGATGGATAATGACTGTCACCATTTCATATCAACAATAGTGATTTATTGTGATGGATCTTTAATGACCATCACTATTGGTGCATATATATGGTGACGTTCATTGACCATCACTAAAAGCCGCATTGCTAGAAGTATAGGTGTTGTGGTGACATTCAATGTCTATCACGAATAATGACTATAATGATTGACAATGACCGTCACCATTTCATATCAACAACAATGATTTATGGTTATGTACCTTTGAGGGTCATCACTATTGATGTGTATATATGGTGGCGTTCATTGACGATCACCATTTCATATTTTTGGTGAGGGTCGAAAAATGTCACCAAAGCTCATTGGTGATGGTCAAAAGAGCCTCCGTCACCAAAAATTGATTATCGCCATTCCATATGGATGTCAGGGCATGATGGAATCGAACCACCAACCTCCTGCTTGTAAAGAAGGTGCTCTTCCACTGAGCTAACACCCTTTAAAGAATTATATTTTTTAAAATTAGACCTTGAAACTTCATAAATTGTAAAATCTACAACTTTCAATAAATTGAAGTCTCAACAATATTTTACTAAACAAGTAAAGCAACATCGAAGATGTAGGTCCCTACCTAATGGTTATTGAAGTTATGAAAATTGGGTGGAGGGAAAAATAGTTATGTATAAGAGAATCAATATGTTCAGTTGAATACTCAAATAGAAGTGAAACTTTGAAGACATTTATAACCTATAAATGACCTATAACTATCAAATGCACCAAATATTACAAAGGAAATGTCATAAGTGGATATCATATAGAAGAAGAGGAAGCAGGGACTTGGAACCCTTGCACATCTTGGCATGCCTTAGCACTTGGCACATCTTAGCTTGTTTGACATGTCTTCATACTATCTGGCACATCTTAGCATGCCCTAGCATTCCCTAACACACCTTGGCAGTCATGACCTCACAACTAGCATTGCATTTTTCCATGACTTGGGAACCTTACATTCATTAGAACACCTTGGCACTCCCTAGTTGTCATGCCCTCTGTTATCGTCAATAATGTCCCAGGCTGATGAAGAGATTGACGGAGGTAACCACAGACAAAGATTTTAGTTTGGTAGCTAGCCCTATTAAACTAGAGAGGGCTCTCATTATGAAATCACAGCCAAGAGATGACTGGAATGTAAATGATTCTAGGCTAGATAGCTAGAGTCAGGTGGGTTTTTGGAAAATTTAGGGACTTGGAACTCTATCCACCGGTGTCTTGTCTGGCAGGGACTTTAACAAGGAGACAAGGACTTGGAACTCTATCTAGGATGAAGCACCTAACATGCATGACAGAAGCTCCCTAGAATAGAGTACCTCCTACCTAGAAGAGTGTCCCTTGCTCAAAATATAGAACCCTTCTCTGTTGTGCACTTTTCTTAAAGACAAATCTGTGCATAAAATAGTACTAAGAAAAATACCTAAATTTAGAAAAGTAAGCATCTAAGTCAAACTATAAAAGTATAATAAATAGGGCTCTATATAAGTTTGGGAAACACTAGACAAGCATGCTATCATACAACAAAAATAATATTCCCAAAATCAATGTGATTCTTTCATCGTTGCTATACCCTCACAACAAAATTGGAATCTATAGCATGTACCCCAAGGCTGTATGCATTTGCTGAAGGTGTAGATTGTAAGGATCTACTGAAATGAAGTACTATTGAAGGAGAAGCACCATCAAAACAATAGATAAATTCTATTGTGAATTCAACCCATTTTCACACAGACCAAGGCTGCTACTAGGTACACTTCTCCGCTGAATGGAAACTACAATGTATTGTAGTGCTGCTGAAGGAAAAACACCTTTAGTGCAACACGGATAAAACTCTAACAGATATTGTCACTATGGCCTCGGTTGTTGATGATCTCATCAATATAGGTAACAATTTCGATAATTGAAAAACAAAAAGGTGAGATGCATAGATAATTTGAAATGACAGATTTGGGCATACTTTATTATTGTTGAGGAGTGTTAGTATAGAAAATGCAAGGTAACTTATTGCGCCCTTATGTCACAGGCCAAGGATGCGAAGAAATACATAAAATATTAAATAGCATGGTATAAGTCGATTGCAGGTTACTTTGAAACAAAAATGGAATTCTCCTTGTGTGGGTTCTAATCTAGTGGGTATAACTTTAAATAAGAAACTGATAGTTATGGTGTCGAATTGTCTCACAATTCATGAAAACTCCCAAATTTGTTCACTAGAAAGAAGTAGAGAGAGTCGTTAGGTTTATGGAAGGGAACACCCTATTCACAGGAAGATAACTTGAAATTATTCGGGAATATTATTTCTCATCTTCTTATACGTGTGTGCTTTGAAAAGATAACCACATCCAAAGACTCAATAACAACTATGGTAAAGTTTATAGATGTGAAACACTTCTGAGAAAGCCCATCACTTAATGACAATTGAGCAAGGAATATGTCGAAGGATTCAATATTGCACTCAGTCATAAAATGGAAGTTGGGGTATCCAACATCTTTCCAACAAACTGACTCCAACCATAATGTGAAAGGTAGGTTAACTGTGAAACCTCTTTCCCAATTTGTAGTATTGTTCCCTCTTGAATTCGAACAGGTATCTAGCTGCTTAGATCCACAAAACTTGTGCTAGGTAAACTCTACATGATACAATTGTGACGTGCAAGCTTGACACACACTCTAGTTTCCCTCTAAAAGAGGGTAAGTCAAAATATTATGACAATATTAACTATAATTTGATCATAATATTGAGGTATTGCATGGAATAAACAATATACTATCAATGCACTAATGAAGAACTCAAAATAAAATAATTTCTTATTGCTACAATAGTGTCTCTTAGGATTCTCGGATAAAGCACCTAACCTGCATGGCAAAAGCTTCCTAGAATAGAGTACCTCCTACCTAGAAGTGTATCCCCTACTCAAAATATAGAACCCTTTTCTACTGTGCACTTTTCTTAAAGATAAATCGGTGCATAAAACAAAACTAATAAAAACACGTAAATTAAGAAAAGTGAGCATCTAAGTCAAACTATAAAAGCATACTAAATATGGTTGTATACAATATTGAGGTATTGCATGGAATGAACAATATATTATCAATGCACTAATGAAGAACTCAAAATAAATGAATTTATTATTGCTACAATAGCGCCTCTTGGGATTCTCGGATAAAACACCTAACCTGCATCGAAAAATCTTCCTAGAATAGAGTACCTCCTACCTAGAAGTGTGTCCCTTGCTCAAAATATAGAACCCTTCTCTACTGTGCACTTTTCTTAAAGATAAATCTGTGCATAAAACATAACTAAGAAAAACACCTAAATTAAGAAAAGTGAGCATCTAATTCAAACTATAAAATCGTACTAAATATGCCTAAAATCGATGCACTTCTTTCATCGCTGCTACAACCTCATAGGAAAACTACAATCTACAACATGTATCCCAAGGCTGCATGCCTCTAGTAAAGGTGCAGACCGAAAGTATCAACTAAGATGAAGTATTGTTGAAGGAGAAACACCTTCAAAACAATAGATAGAGTCTAATATGCATTCAACCCATCTGCACACAGGCCAAGGTTGCTACTGGGTACACTTCTCCCCTAAATGGAAACTACAGTGTATTGCTACTCTACTGAAGGAGAAACACCTTCAAAGAAACACGGATAAAACTATAACATATATTGTCACTGTGATATCGGTTGTAGAAGTTCTCATCAATATAGGTAACAACTTCGATAGATGAAAAACCAAAAGGTGAGCTACATAGATCATTTGAAATGATATATTTGGGCATACTTTATTATTTTTTAGGAGTGTTAGTATAGAAAATGCAAGGTAGCCTATTGCATCTTTATGTCACAAACCAAGGATGCAAATAAATACAGAAAATATTAAATAACATGGTACAAGTTGATTGCAGGTTCTTTTGAAACAAAAATAGAGTTCTCCTTGTGCAGATTCTAATCTATTGGGTATAGATTTAAATAAGAAATTTACAGTTATGGGGTTGGAATTGTTTCATGATTCATGGCAAGTCCCAAAGTTGTTCACTAGAAAGAAGTAGAGTGAGTCATCAGGTTTATGAATGGGAACACCCTATTCACTGGTAGATAACCTCAAATTAGCCAGGCATATTATTTCTCCTCTTCTTTTATGTGTGTGCTTTGAAAAGATAACCACTTCCGAAGACTCAAGAACAACTCTAGTAAAGTTTATAGGTGTGCAAAACTTCTAAGAAAACACATCACTTAATGACATTTGAGTGAGGAATATGTCGAAGGATTCAATCTTGAACTCAATCATAAAGAGAAAGTTGGGGTATCCAACATCTTGCTAACAAACCGACTTGAACCATAATGTGAAATCTAGGTTAACTATGAAACCTCTTTCCCACTTTGTAGTATTGTTGCCTCTTGAATTCCAACATGCATCTTGCTGCCTAGATCCACAAAACCTGTCCTAGGTAAACTTTGGATGATACAATTGTGATGTGCAAGCTTGAAACACACTCTAGTTTCCCTCTAAAAGAGGGTAAGTCAAAATATTATGATAGGCTTAACTATAATTTGATCATACACTGTTGAGGTATTCTATGGAATAAACAATATAATATCAATGCACTAATGAAGAACTCAAAATAAATGAATTTCTTGTTGCTACAATAGCGCCACTGTTGGGATTCTCCAAGGAACCACTAATTTATACACATTTGGAATCTTTGCTTGGTCTGCAAAAAGATCAAGCAATGGTAGTGATCACTCTTTACCTCCCATGGAAGGTCTATATAGAGTCAACAATAAATTGATTTAAAAGTGAGGTATATGCCTGAAAAATAGGAGTTTGACTCTTCAACTCTAATTTAGTGGCAAGGAAATATTCAACTATAAATTCTTGATCTTCTACAATGTAAATTTCTAGATAAATGGTTAGCGTAAATCTGTCCATTGTCCACATATCCCAAAAAACCATGTATGTTTGGACTCTGGTTGTGTGTAAGAGAGGGGAGATCACATAAATAATCCATTATCAAAAGAAAAAGTTAAAGCACAACATTCTATGGAGATTTTTTTAAAAATTTTATTACATACCTTAGAAAGTTTGAAAGGACATAACTAAAGCTTCCCTCTGCTTCCACACTTCATTAAATATGCCCCTTTCCCAATGCAGATGTGGCACGCAGAATCACAATTAGTAAATAGAATATGAAAAGTAATTTTAATGAATTAAAGTAGCTTTGTTATACCTCAGACAAATGGACTATGAGAAATTGGATTCATTCTCTACAAAAGATGATATAGCAAGATCTAATTACATTTTTAACTGAAACATTGGTAAGTTGAGTAAGCTTAAGCTCCAAAATGATGGCATCCAACCTCTGAGTGGTAGTTACTGTATATATCTAGATAGAGGCTATAACATAAAGACATTTGTTATATGTGAAGATAAAAAAATGAAAGGAATGTGAAATTTTTACCATCAATTATAAGTTCCTTTCAAGGACTAGATCAAACCATAACATTGTTATCAAGATAATCAACTCAACCATTCTAGTACGCTTCTAGTAGTTTCATGATAAAACTCAAACTCAATAAACTTCAAACAACATAAATTAACCAACAATATGTCTGAGGTTGGTTACCTAAGGATTATATCATACTAAATTACCTTTTTCATCTAACGTTGAAAACGACTGTGAAAGAAATGAAGACAAATCAGTGATTATGATGGATGCATGTGATGAAATAAAATTAAAAAAAGACCTTTCTTCTTGCTACTGATTAGCCTTCTAGGGGATTCTTGGATGAAGATGATCCTGATCTGCTTTTTGAAATCAAAGAGACACTTTCTAGCTACTTTGATTTGACGGAAAACAACCCTAATGCTTATGAAAATGAATATGGAAAGCAATAAGTATCGATGAACCCGGTCTTGAAGAAGGTGTCTCAAAGTCCAATATGGATAGTATTTTAAATTTCTACTGCTAGCAGAGGTTTTTCCTAGTTGGGTTCCCTAGAATTTTTTTTTTTTTTTTGCTATAGTGTGAGTTTGTTTTATATATGTTCTATTCCACTACAAATTGGTAGAGATATTTTTTGTCCTCATGCAACAATTAGTTTCAGTTTTATTCATTCAAGAAGTAGCAGAATTTGAAGGAAATTCTACACAAGGGACAATTAATCTATATCTTCACTTATATCTTTTGCATGTAAAATTAACAACTAAATTTTCATCCAAAGTGTTTAGGTTACTAGCAAGTGGTATCACAACATATCTCACCATTGCAAGGCATAAATCATATTATTCAATAAGGTTGAGACTTGATATACAAAAATCTTCCCAAGTTATGCAAGCAAGAAAATTGCTGATTTTTAGTTCTAAATCTATCCAACCATAACAAAATTATGCCATTTTCAACGCCCTCTAGTCAAAGTTATTCCTGGCCTCATTCAACTCAATTAAGAATATGTCAATATTGTTGAGATTTCTTCTTCATTTCATGCTTCTAAGTTATATATTTATGAATCCTAATATATCATTTATGTTAAGTGATTATTCATTAAAAATTATTTAGTCCGTCCAGTGCATCTACCTAATTTTCTGATAAGTTTCTAAGAAGACTCTATCAAACATTTGCAGCAGAAAATAGAAGACTATTTTAGTACCTGGTGTTATAAAACTCTAATCTGGAAAAAGTATTTTGGGTTTTTCCCTAAAAATTTTACAAAATTTTCAATCCGAAAGCCATTTCAGGGAGAATTTTAGTGAGGGAGAAATTTAGTATTTATTTTGGAAAATATGCATGCAACTAAAAGAAATCCTTCCCGTTTTCTCAAAAGATTCCAGCACCAAATATGAGTGAATTCACAGAACTTAAGATTTGGAAATAATTAAATTTCACTTTGCTTTTCCAGGACCATATATGACTAAATTCACAAAACTTGAGATTTGGATTCTGGAAACACTTAAATTTCACCTCATTTATTAGGATTGGAAGTTCCCTGAGATACAAACATGTAGCATTAAGGATCTACTTTTCTTGTTTAAGGACAATGTTCAGTTTATAAATAGTGATACAAGAATCCTTGTATACATGCCTGACACAGTTCTTTGGTCACAACTAATGAAACTGAACTCCATCAATACATAACAGACAAGGTAGAATGTAAGAGAGCATCTACTTTTCAACATATACTCTAACAAAAATAAACATCTATACAGTCATATAAATTTTCGACCACACCAAAGAAGGAATTAAAAACCAAAATAAAAATAGGAACATGCCTGGATTTTTATGGTTACTCTAACAAAATGTTAAATAGGATCAATATGTTAATATGGAAAATAGTGTAGTTGATTATGATTTATTGAGCCCAAGGGGTTAGCCCAACTGAATGTCATTAATGTTATTGGGTATTTGGCTAGTTCTGTGCTGGCAGGTGCCTTATTTGAAATTCCTTGGGTGAGGTGCACTAGTCAATGCCAATGGGTTTACCAGGGATGCCAACCATGAATGTGGGGAAACATCCTTTGGGATTCCCTAGAGAGTTTTTCTTGGAAAGAATAAAAATAGGATTTCCTAAAGAGAAATTTTGAGATGCATACAATGTACACCTAGTAAAATCAACTCTATAGAGACAAACCATAAAAGAAGGAAAAATACATATGTTTTTACCTATGTTCCCTCGTTTTCCCTCGCGCCCTGTGAAAAGTGAAAATATGCTACTCTTAAAATTTAAAGAAAGGATGAAAAATATAGTGAATTTTGAACCAGTCCTCCTTCTGTGGAAGAAGACTAAAAGTGGGGTGTGTTAGGGTCAGTGTTTCTAGCCTTCCTCCAATGATCAAACATGCTCTTACAAAGTGATTTTAAGGTGTCAAGGTCAAATTTTGTCATCTCAGTGAGTCTTCATGTAAAATTTGATCAGTAGGCATTAGGTCTAGGGTTTGCTTTCACTCCTTCCAAAGTCGCCCAAATATCGGTCTATGTCACTATTCAGCTGAGTGCACCATCATTCAGAAGGTTTTCATTATCATGTCAAGTTCCACTGGGTCATTTTACACCTTATTCATGTTTCAGTTGCGCCTAGGTAAGGTCATTTCCCTCTCCTAGGGTTTTGAAGGCAATTTCTCTTGGACGGCCAAATCATCAGCAGAACTTGTATCCTGATGTTCATACACCTTCCCCTATCCTTAAAGTACCTTATCAAACACTTCCCATCACTGAGATCCCCCAAATTCCTCATTTTCGCACAAACCCTAGTTTCTTGCTACAACTTGGCAATTTTCTAGGTTGGACCTATGTTTTGCCTTTTTGGACCCCTTCCCCTCACTCAATCTCCGAGATTTCACTTTCCCCTACTTTCTAACATCCCTCCCTACTTCCCAAAATTTCCTCAAGAATTTAGAAGCTCCATATCCCCTTCATTTCGCTTCATTTCGACAAATCCCTTGTTCCACACATCGGGATAGGTTTCACTCAAATGATGTTTTTGAGCAATAAAAGATGAATTTGGGAAAAATGAAAGAGGGTTTTGTCCAAAACATGCCAAGGAAGAACAATTTACTTCACTTTTTACACAGGTGTCATGGTTTTGGAGAAATGTCAAAAATACAATCGCCTTGGGAGAATTGATGCACCTCTAAAGTCACCTTGGGAAAATCAAGTTTTCTCCTAGCTCAGTTGGCCAAATGACTTGATTTATGATTCACTTGATAACTAGACACAAATAGCTTTCCAATGAGCTATCATGAGCTCAATTTAGAGTTGAGGAAGGCATTCAAAAATTGACTGCAACAACACCCTGCGTTTAGGCAGCCTCATTTGGCACATTTTGACCAGTGTTGGGAGATTTGATTTTTTACGGGGAAAATGAACTCCAAATTGAAAAATTCCAATTGGGTTGGAAAGTAGACTCAAATAAATTTCCAACGAGCTATCCTGAGCCCAATTTGGACAACAGTAAGACCTCCAAAGTCACCTGGAAATAGCATGATGCACATAGAGAGTGCGGCGCACTGGGAGAAATTTTCCAGTGTAAAATTACACTGGCGCGATGCACATGGGAGGCACGGTGCACAGGGCTAAAAGGCCTGAAATTGTGCCAAATTGCCTCAATTTTCTTGTGAAGCCAATAAAATTGAAAGGTAGGCTCTGTAACATCACATGTTCATCAAATTTTATGAGTGATATGGTGGTTTATGCCCATGATTGAATGCAACAAATTTCATAAAACCAACCACAAGAAAATACCAAAAAGTCATTGTTGCTAGGGTTGTATAAGTGTGGTGTTGATGCCAAGGTTCCATTTTCCTTCCTTACCATTTTTCCTTATCCCCCTATTCTATTGTTTCCTATTCCCACTACCCTAAAATACTACCAAACCCATATTCCTTATCCCTCCACTATTTGGTCAACATAACATCCCAAACCCTACCTTGTTAAAACCCCAAACCCTACCCTATCAACATACCGAAACTCCTCCCATATCCCTAAACAAATTTCTCCCTATAACCCCTATTCCCATTATATTATCCCCCTCCTAATACTCCCTAGTTTCATTGTCCCCTTGGTGGCAGATTATCAAACAACCTAGCTTTCATCATCATCAAAGGGGTAGCCTAAATGTAGTTTATAAACAACAGTCATGGCATCACAACATTCATCAAAGTATGAGATGGAGATACAAAGTGACTCATCCTCGGAAGAGCAAGTGACAAGGAAGAGTCCAAAGACTAGAGGACTCAAAAGGGAACTTCAACAACAAAGGGAGAAGATGTCTTCAGTTGACCTAATTGCAGGAGAAATCAATGAAAATAGGGAGTTTTGGATTAACAAAGTAAATTTCCATTTAAAAAATCTTCTTAAGAGGGCCAAAAGAGACAAAAAATTTCAAAGACACATGGCTACTCATTGCTACACCAGGAATCAGGTCTCCAAAGTCAAAATCAAGCAGTTGAAGAAAATACTCTAGGAAACCCTAATCAGGCAAAAAGAGAAGGTTAAGTTGGATTTGCTTGCTGATGCTTCCCTCAGAGCAATACAGGACAAGGAAAAGAAAGCCTATGCATGACGAGAAGCCATCAGGTGAAACAAGAGGCCGATTTCATCCTCATTCAGGATGATGATGCAGATGTGGAGAGCGCCCGAGTTAGGATGACTATTCAGGAGCATAACATGGAGATCCAAGACTTGTCACTCAATTTGGAGAGGGCCAAATGGATAATCAAGTATTTGGAGCAGAGAAACAAGCAACTTGAGGACCAGCATGAGATCATGGAGCTGCAAAACATCCGTGAAGACCAGTACGCTACCCAAAGAAGCCTAAATGAGAAGACACCTATTCAGTAGAAGATAGAGGTTGATTGAGAGATTTGGCTCGAGAGGATCCACATCCATTTAGAGAAGTTGTTGGCGAAAGAAAGAAAGGATAGGGACATGCTCAGGAACATGAAAAACCACTATTGGGCATGGAACAAGGTTTGCAACGCACGAATAAGGAATTTGAAGGCAAACCTAAAGAAGGCACCAAAAAGGCAAAAGAGGCAAAAAGAGCATGATCGACTCCGGATATTGGCCAAGGCAATCCTTGGCCCACCATAACACTTAATGAAGAAGCTCCAGACCAAATTTCAAGAAATTTGGAGCACATTTTGAAATTTTGAAATTTTTTGTGCAAAAAACAGGGTTTTTCTCCCTGTGCGCCGCGCCACTGGCGCGACGCTAAAATTCTAGAGCTCCAAATGAGGAATGGCTTGCATTTTTGGATTCATCATGGAAAATCATGACTACTGGTGTCCAGGAAAGAAATTTTGACAAGATCTGAGTCTCCTAGAGGTCAAAAACACCCAAAAAATGGCCTCTCTGCCACTTTTTTGACACACTAAAGGCAGTCTTGGGAGAATGGAGATTTGGAGGGGCGAATGAGCACCAAATTCAAAAATTCTAGTTGGGTTAGAAAGTAGACAGGATAGGTTTTCCAACAAGCCCACTTGGGCACATTTTAGACACCTACAAGTGCCCCAAAATAGGCCCCAAAGTGGCACAACGCACAGAGAAATTGGCACGATGCATAGAGGAAAAATTTCCAATTTGCTCCCGTTTCGCGAAATTTCGGTTCGTGACTTCTCCAAGTGGGCCCGGTCATCTACACTTTGATTTTTTGGCACCAAAGGCGGCATTTAAAGTGTTTTTTCTCCAGATTGGAATCTATCCAAGTGGCGAAGGAAGGCAAAGGGTCACCCAGGCCAAATGTCATGTTTGCAACGCTGCCCCTATAGCTGATGGTTGGCTCTCCATATCCTTTTTGTAATGATTCTAGTAACTTCCCAACCCTTGGGCATTATATCTCTTCCTCACACATTCTATATATTGTATGCAAGTTATTTAAAGGGTTGGTTGGCTTGTAACTTCTGGGAGACTGTGGGAAAGAAACTTTGTTTCTTCACTATGTATTTTTGACAGAGAATTAATGAAAGGCAGTGGCTCTGTTTCGTGAGATTCTTGTGGTTGTGAGTGTAGCAAATGTGTCTCTTATGTTTTCATATGTATTTCTATATGTTTCATAATTCAATTCATGTTCATTTCCAGTGAAATTTTCTGAGTGAGATTAGGTAGAATTCAATTTTATTGCTCTGCCTGTGGGAAAATTTCATGTTCAGTGTTCTTCTTCTGTTGAAAAGGATTCATGTTCCTATGCCCTTTTCACACTCCTCAGCAATCTCTCCGTTCCGATTTATCCCAAACTAAATTGCTACAATTTCCGCCTACCTTGCCTCACGAAGTAATCTGTGTCTTTGTATTAAATTCTCTGTTCTTTGCTGACCGTTGGTCCCATACCATCCTAGAAGCTCGGTCATTCATGAAAGTTATTTCTTGTATCCATTTTCACTTACTAGCATAAGATCAATATTCCATTGTAAGTTATCTCAGACTGTTTTTTGCTTCCCTATTTACTGAGCGTGACTTGGAGAGAGCCCTCTCTTGTTCTGGTAGGGCTAGCTACCAGACTGAGCGTGGCTTGTGGTTACCCTAATTTTTTCCTTCCTTCAACCTAGGGTAGATTTAGGTGCTAACAGGGTGGAAATGCAACGAGGTTAGAAATGAAACATACCTAGGCACCATTAATGGATTGAAGAGGTAAAACCTTAACTCACAACTCTCTTCAATCTTGTTTTCCCTCTCGCCCTGTGAAAAGTGAAAATATGTTACTTGTAAACTTAAAAGAAAGGATGAAAAAAATAGTGAATTTTGAACCAGAGATCTGAGGTGTGTGTACTCCTCCCTATGTGGAAGAAGACTAAAAGTGGGGTGTAAATGCAGTGACGTTAGAAATGAAACATACATGGGCACCATTAATGGATTCAAGATCCAATGGTGGGGGATCTGAGGTGTGTGTACTCCTCCCTGTGTGGAAGAAGACTAAAAATGGGGTGGAAATGCAGTGAGGTTAGAAATGAAACATACCTGGGCACCATTAATGGATTGAATATCCAATGGTAGGGTTCGATATTAGTCTGCTACTGGTAAAACCTTAATTCATGACTCTCTTCAATCTCGTTTTCCCTCCCACCCTGTGAAAAGTGAAAATATGCTACCCGTAAAATTAAAATCAAGGATGAAAAAAATAGTGAATTTTGAACCAGAGATCTGAGGTGTGTGCACTCCTCCCTGTGTGGAAGAAGACTAAAAGTGGGGTGTAAATGTAGCGAGGTTAGAATGAAACATATTTGGGTGCCATTAATGGATTGAAGATCTAATGGTGGGTTTTGATATCAATCTGCTACTGGTAAAACCTTAATTCACAACTCTCTTCAATCCTTAATTCACAACTCTCTTCAATCTCGTTTTCCCTCCCGCCTGTTAAAAGTGAAAATATGCTACTAGTTTTCCCTCCCTCCACCTTATGAAAAGTGAAAATTTAATTCACAACTCTCTTCAATCTCATTTTCCCTCCTGCCCTATGAAAGTGAAAATATCTACTAGTTTTCCCTCTGCCCTATGAAAATTGAAAATATACTACTTGTTTTATAAAGTAAATGAAGATTGGAATTAGGAGGGCTTTGTTACATCAAAATTAAGGCTGAATTTTTTCAAAATTCTTAAAATTTCCCTCCCTAAAAAACAATAAATACAATATTTATAGAGTATAGAGTACATGTGTAGGTGTCTTGTAAGTATGCAAACAATTCTAAATATGGGCTTAGTTAAAGAATAATAGTAATAATAATAATAAAAGTCAAAAGTATGGGGATGAGTGCAAAAATCTGAATGTTGGCTCAATTAATAATAAAAATAATAAAATTCAATTTGTTATATTTTGACTTTGTTATTAACTTGTGAATAGGTTTTGTTACAATACCATGAGCCAATACCATTGCTTATCAATACCTCAAGCCCAAAAACCATAACTTATTTCATAACCAAAATATTTTATAAGAATATGACAAGCTTCTTGACCATGGATATTCACCCCCCACTTTACAGTGCATATTATTAACTTGTAAAAAGTTTGTTTTGTTATAATAACGTAGGCCAATATTATGGCTTATCAATACCAGATGCTCTAAAAACATAACTTATTGCACAACCAAAATATTTTATAACAATATGAAACTATTCTTAACCAAGGATATTCATTCTCACTTTACCATGGATATTATTAACTTGGAAATAGACTTTGTTACAATACCATGGGCCAATACCATGGCTTATCAATATCATATGCCCAAAAAACATAACTTATTTCAAAAGTCAAAATATTTTATAAGAATATGATAGGATTCTTAATCATGGATATTCACCCCCGCTTTGTCATTGATATTATGAAATTGTGAATAGGCTTTGTTACAATACCATGGGCTAATACCATGGCTTATCAATACCACATGCCAAAAAATCATATCTTATTTCACAATCTAAATATTTTATAACAATATGACAAGATTCTTCACCATCGATATTCACCCCCACTTTACCATGGATATTATTAACTTGTAAATAGGTTTTGTTACAATACCATGGGCCAATATTAAGCCTTATCAATACCACATGCCCAAAAACAATAACTTATTTCACCATAATTTTTTATTTGAAGCTAATAGGGAAAGGGTTATAATTAGTTTTGAGATATATATAAACCCTCTATCCTCACGACTACTAAAATTATTCCCATATAAATTAAATTAAGGTTTTAATAAAATAAAAAATGAGAATACTTTTGTATTTAAAGATGTGAAATTTATATAATAAAAATATTAGTAATAACTAACATAGACCTATCTTCACTAAGGATCCAAGTGATGATAGAAATAAAAGTGAAGGGAAGAGAGGGGGAGGGAGATAGTGACAAATATGGAGGGTGGAGAGAGAGAGAGAGAGAGAAAGAGAGAGTGAGAGAGTGATGGGGGGAGACAGAGAGAAGGAGATAGGAAGAGAGAGGGGAGAGAGAGAAGAAGAGAGTGGGGGAGAGAGATATGGAGTTGGAGGGGGAGAGAGAGGGAGGAAAGAAATAAGGCATAGGGAGATAGAGGTGGAGAGAGAGGGAGGAAATAACTAAGGCATAGGGAGATAGAGGTGGAGAGAGAGAGGGAGAGAAGAGAGGAGGGGAGAGAGAGAATAGGTGGGGATAAAGATAGGGAGAGATGGGAAAGAGAGAGAGAGGGAGGCACAAAGATGGAGAGGGGAGAGAGAGAGAGTGATGGGGGGGGGGGATAGAGGGAGGTGAGAAAGAAAGGGAAAGATAGGACTAATAGAGAGTAGAGAGAGATGAAGTTAGAGAGGGAGAGAGCGGGAAGGAAGAAGAAAGACATAGAGGGAGAAAGGTAGAGAGAGAGAGAGGGAGTGACAAGGGAGCATTGGAGAGAGGAGAGATAGAGGGAAGAGAGAGAGGCGAAGAGGAAGAGGGAGAGAGAGAGAGAGAGAGATATGGAGAGAGAGTGTGTATGTTTGGGGGTGAGATAGAGAGAGGGAATAAGAAAGAGACACATAGATACAAATATAGATATTATATAGTGTTATATAACCAGCCTAGATCCATCTTAACCTAGATCTACCAAGCACCAAAAAAGTGGTTTGCACTTCGAGAGATTGGATCCCTCTCTGCACTTGATAGATCTTGGTTAAGATGGATCTAGGCTGGCTTAATAAGTTTGTAGTTGTATTTGATAAACTAACACTTTTTTTATGGTTGTGTTTGAAAACAATTTTTCCATATTCGGTGTATTTATCATAATAATAATAATAATAATAATAATAATCTAATTTTAATATTACCTTTTTTATGCAATGATTTTGTTGTTAGTTTATAGAGATAGACATGTTATACTTTTGGAATTTGAAAAGGAAACACATGCTCTTAACATGGTTGTATTGAAAACATTTTAGTGTAAGAAAGAAGCATGCCCTCTTAACTTGGTCGTATTAAAAACATAAGTACTCTTGTATACTAGGTGGGTGCAAATAAGAGAGAGTATATGGTAAGTGGATTCAATAACTAAAAACAAATGTTAGTTAAGGAGAAAGTTACATAAATCTAACAAATAGGCTAGGGCTAGGATATTACTATTTTGGGGCATCTAAAGTTGAAGGTACATTTTATGGAGGTGTAATCTAAGCCCTTGGGTGTAGGGAACATATTATGGGTATCTTGGACTTTTGGTGTGTGTTAGTGGTGTCAACTAGTGGTCGAGTGTCCAACCAATGAGTAGGCGAATTTTTTCATTTACAAGGTTGCAATCAATCAAGTATTCTCCCTCTCTACCCAACTCTAAGATTAGGAGTGTGCATAATGGACGTATTATTGTAACAAATTGCAAATATTTGATTATCTTTAAGTTCAAGGGCTTGAAGTGGCTGCCTCAACCTACAAATATTTAAAGGAACTATGTGTTTTTCAATTAAACCCTTATGGTCAAGGAGTTGCAAAAGAGGAAGGCCTTATGGCTATTTTTAAGAGGTTGTAATGACCCTTGTCTTGTGGTAAATATGTAGATATGATGCTAATGGTCCCAATCTTAGCACATTCGTGTATATAATGTAAATATTTTCCTATCACCTTTCATTGTGTAAAGATGATAAATATTTTATGGTTACCCTGATGTACATGTTGAAGTTCCACTTGCATGATTATGGGAAACACTTCTCAGTTATCCTTGTGTACATGGGGATGATCATAATTACTCTATGTCATAAAAACACCTAGTAATATTTTCACACTGTACACTATACAATAAACTTAACCCTAATATCTTACTGAAGAACAAGTAACTAGCTAGACTATGGAAGGGTTTTTGGATTGATTGTTAGTGAAACTCATTGCAGTCAAGTGTGCCAATGTGTGGTGAGTGTTACTGAGTGCTAGGGAAACATAAGGGAGCACTAGGTCAAAATGCATGGAAACGAATGAATAAGAGTGTGTGATAGGGAGTGTCAATGAGTTCCAAGTGTGGTAAGAGGGGAGTGACATGGTATGATAAGAAGCACTAAGCCATTCTAGCGTGCCAGAGCGACATGTAGCTGGTATGTGCTAGGTACCCAGGTGTGCCAAATAGTGCTAGGAAGTGTTAGGGAGCATTAGAGAAACACAAGGGACCACTAGGTGAAAATAATGCATACAAATGAATGATTAAGAGTTTGTGACAGGAAGTGTTAGTGATTTTAGGGTGTGCTAAGGAGGGAGTGACAAGGTATGCTAGGTAGTGCTAAGGCATTCTAGAGGCCAGGGAAACCTGACAAGATGTGCTAGGTGCTAAGGTGTGCCAATGTATGCTAGGGTGAGTTATGGAGTGTTAGGGAAAAACAAGGGAGCACTAGTTTCAAATGCATGGAAATGAATGAATAAGAGTGTGTGCCAGGGATTGTCAGCAAATTCTAGGTGTCCTAAGTAGGGAGTGATAGGGTAGGCTAGGTAGTTCCAAGGAATGATAGAGTGTCAGGGCGACATGCCAATATGTTCCAATTCCTAGGGTGTGCCAATGTGTGTTAGGGAGTGCCATGAGAACACAACAGATAGCTAGTTCAAATTGCATGGAAATGAATAGATAAGAGTGTGTGATAGGGAGTATCAGCAAGTTCCAATTGTGTTAAGGAGGGAGTGACAAGGGTACATTCTAGGCAGTGCCAAGGCATGCTAGAGTGTTAGGGCATGTTAGGGAGTGGTGCGGTCTCTTAGGGAGTGGAAAATCATGCCAAGGAATGTAGGGGATGATAATGTGTGCCATGTAGTGCCAATGGATTGTTATACGTTCCAAATGTTACGACATGTGAAGATGTAAATATGTTGCTTAGTTGTTTTATGGGTATTGTTGGATGTGAGCCTTGACTTGGTAACTTGTTAAGTGGGATGAGTTAATATTGGACATGAGAAGCCTAGGATGATTTATAGTCCATTAGGGGAACAAAGCATAGTCTAGTTGTAGTAAATGTAACTTGGTAAAGTTGTTGTAGTCGAGGCAGGACTTGGTTGGGTCCCTAAGTCTAAAAGAAAATAATGGTAGTTATGAGGGAATGATAATTAAGGATTGTCATGGCATGCCAAGGAATGAAAAGGCATGCTAACATGTACCAGATAGTGTCAATGCATGTCAAGGAGTGTTTGGGAGTGTTGGGGAATCATAAGGGAGAACTAGGTCAAAGTGCATGATAATGAATGAATAAGATATTATGACAGGGACTGCCAGTGAATTCTAGGTGTCCCATGGATGAAGTGCATTAGGAGAATTTCATATTAGGACTTGTAGGAGGAAAGACTATGATTTTGATAGGAGGATTGAAAAATCAGTTTGAGACAAAGGGATACTTTGGTCTAGGCACAACACTATTTTTTCAATTACTTGGTTGGGTTCCCAAGTCACAAAAAAAGTAAGGTTATCTATGAGAGCATGGAAACTAGGGAGTGCTAAGCTGTGCAGGGAATTTCAGAAGTGCTAACACATGTTATAAAGTTCCAAGGAATGTTAGGCATGTCAAGACAGGCCAAGTGCTAAGGCATGCCATTGTGTGCTAGGTTTTAGGATTTGGCACCAACACATGCTAGGGATTGCCAAGGAAACACAAGGGAGGACTTGTTTCAATTACATGTAAATGAATGAATATGAGTGTGTGATAGGGAGTGTTAACAAGCTATAGGTGTGATAAGGAGGGAGTGACAATGTACGATAAGCAATGCCAATAGATGATAGAGTGCTAGGAAATCCTACTAAGATGTGACAAGTGCTATGGTGTGCCAATGTGTGCCAAGGAGTGGTAGGGAGTGTTAGGGAACAAGGGAGCACTAGGTCATAATGCTTGGAAATGAAGGAATAAGAGTGTGTGGCATGGAGTGTTAGTGAGTTCCAAGTGTGTTAAGGAGGTGTTACAAAGCATGCTTGGCAATGCTAAGGAATGCTAGAGTTCTAAGGCGACATGCAGCCAAGAAGTTCCAACACGTGTAAGGAAGTGTTAGCTGGGAGTGCTAGAGAAACACAAGGGAGAACTATGTCAAAATGAATGGAAATGAACAAATAAGAGTTGGTCATTAGAAGTTTCAGTGAGTTCTAGGTGTGGTAAGGACAAATTGACAAGGTATGCTAGGTAGTGTTAAGGCATGTTAGAGGCTAGGGCGACACGCCAAGATGTCATAGGTGCTAGGGTGTAGCAACACGTATCAAGGAGTGATAATGAATGCTAGGGAAACAGAAGGGAGAACTAGGTAAAAATGCATGGAAATGAATGAATAAGAGTTTGTGACCAAGACTGTCAGTGATGTCTAGGTTTGCTAAGGAGAGAATGACAAGGTATACTATGTAGTGCCAAGGAATGCTAGAGTGTTAAGGCGGTATGCTAAGATGTGTCAGGTGCTAGGGTGAGCTAGGGAGTGTTAGGGGGTGTCAAGGAAACATAAGGAAGCACTAGTTCAAAATGCATGGAAATTAATGAATAAGAGTGTGTGAGAGGGAGTTTCAATGAGTTCTAGGTGTGTTAAGGAGGGAGTGACAAGGTTATATGCTAGGTAATGCCAAGGTATGCTAAACTACCAAGGCATGTCAGGAAGTGCCACGGTGTGCTAGGGAGTGTCAAAGCATGCCAAGGAATGTAGGGGATGTTAACGCATGCCACATAGTGCCAAGGCATTCTAAGACATGTCAGGTGCTATGGCATGTCAAGATGTAAATTGTGTTGCTTAATTGTTTTAGACCAAGGTTGGATGTGATGAGCCTTGTCTTGGTAACTTGTTAAGTGGGATGAGTGAGATTGTACATGAGTACCCTAAGATGAGTTACAATTAGTTCTTAGGTGAACAAGGCATATGTTGAATTTCCATGACACATGAGAATCTGGGTTTGGACTTAGAATTTTTTATGCGTACACACTCAAGTGCCTCAACACATCTACTATGCAAAATGAAATCTGCCATGAAAAAAAAAGTAATGGATTGAATGCACATAGTTTAGGGTCTACACATATTCATATGCTAATGCTTATTATTGTGATATAGAATAGCCATTTATATGTCTGGTGTAATACTCCTTTGGATATTTATATCCATCAACAACATCTCTGTGGTAAAACATGTACTGTCAGAGGTTGCTCCATCAAAAATAGCAACCAAAAGGGATCTTACTATGCACACAGATGAAGAATTAAGAATATTGTTATCTATGAGTGCTGATGTGGATGTATGGGACAAAATTACATAGGCAGCGAACCTTTTTGTTCAACCAATCAAGATCTAAAAAGGAAAATGTGTGATTATATATACATGTGTGATAGTATTTGGAGAAATACCAACCTAACCTACAAATTTGTTGACATTTTACTGGAGCTGACCTATAATTGTTCCTAAATTTAATAAACATGTAAAATAGCATTGACTTTTCAATACAAAATATAAATTGGTAGGAACATGGCCAAATTGTGAAAGTGTAAAAATTGGTATGGTTTCAAGGGACCGATCACTTTGAAATCTCTTAAATGTGGTAATGAAGGTTGAGCTTCGTTCTAGAACCCCTTTGGGCATCCATCTTAGGAATCGATGTAGGATGCAACACTTCAGAATAACTTTTGTAGTAGTGATGTCAACACTTGTATAGTGACATGGGGTTGGAGTTGGCCTGTCAAAGCTCATTGGTCTACTTTGGAGTATGAGGGCATGATTTGATATTTAGTTTGCATTGAAGAAGCTTTGGAGACTAGACACTGCAGAAAAACCCCTTGTTCTAAATAGGGAAGCACATGCCACTGAAGAAAGTAACAACAAGTACACAGATTTGAAACTCAAATCACATCACTATTTATTACTCTTTGAAACAAGAAATAACTAAAATTTTCAAACACGACTATTCAATTTTCGTTTAGTCTAGAAGGTACAATGAATTTGGAAACATGTACAACAATGTCTCAACTTTCTTAACTCCTAATCCTAATGCACCTTCCTTGTATGGATAGATAAGAAAATTAAATTTTATCGGTAGTGAATATGATATGAGATATGCAAACATTCTTCCTTAGCTAAGGTTGAGAATTAATAACTAGGGCAGTGCTCCTTTTAATTGTGCATGCAAAAACTAAATAAAGCAAAGAGTTTCACTATTCTAGGTGCCAGAAACGAATCCACTGCCTAAGGTAAGTGCTTTTCTTAGAACAAGATATTAAGGACTTAGAAACTTTGTTGCTTCCTTCAAGAGAGTTGTATACCAAACCGAACTAAGCTATCGTGCACTATCCTCCAAATTCATTCATCTTTAACAAAAATATTGTGCCTAGAAAAAGACAAGAGACCAATATCCAACAGAATTCGCTCACTAGCTAGAGGCCCTTGTGCTCAAATAGCGAGATAATAAGGGAATGTCAACTAGGGTTGAATAATTCACCACCGAAATTGACAAGAGATAGAAGTGGTAAAAAACTATCAGACCTAATGCTTAAGAACAAATGAATTAATCCACACTTGGTGATCCAAAATGAATTCAACCCTTCTTTATTTATAGATTTTGCAGAGGGGTTTCTATTCTTAAGTGGTTGAGTAGACATTACTCCAAACCCCAAATTTGGGCTTTTTAAGCCCAATTTCCCCAAAAATTGCCCAAAAATGGGTATTTTGGGGATTTTCCCCCTTTATGGAGGACTGTAGTCTATGGGGAGGGATAGGATATTACGTCCCATTCATCCTCAATTTGTAGAGGATGTTACATGGCACCTAATAAAAGAAACAATGCTTTAGTTTAGGAGGCAATAACTAAATGTTTATTTCTTTCCACATAGGACACACATCTTACAAAAATGATCATGGGGTACAAATACTACAAAAGGCATAAATCTTACTAGCATTGTCATAGTCCAAGAATAAAAACCCTTTCAAGTGAAACAAGGTCAGTACCACATACTACAAGCACAAATGACAAATTCAAAAACAATATACTTATTCAATGAAAGAATGACGAACCATATTAGCACACTTCAAATTTAATAGCTCTTGAGTGTAGTTTCAATCAAAATTTCTCAGTTGGATCATAATTAAGTACTCAATGTTGTTTTGGGTCCAATTTGGGGAAAAGGAGGAGCTCTTGGTGACAATGGGATGATTAGGCTTTTCAGAATGGAGCTCTGCTATAATTTTCAACATATAAGCCATTCATTCTAGTGGAGGAGATATAGAGAAGCCTTCAGTAAGGACCTTTCCAAGATCAATTTGGAGGAAAATCCATTTTCAAAGCTTAAACATACTTCTAGATTCAAACAAGAGTAGTGATTATTCAAAACAATTATTAATTCCCAAGAAATTGGAGCTAAGCTGACATGTTGACCATTTATTCTTCTACTAGACAAGGAAGCATTTATAAAAATTCCTTGGCCCGTTGATCCAGTATTTGATGTAAATCTCTTGATTAGCAATGTAATAGGAGATGCAATCTATTTTAAGGAAAAGGGAAAAGTATAGGGCCAGTTAATAATTATCTCTAAAAAACTCTCAATAGAATCCTAACATATTTGAAATGGAAAAGGATAACTCCATTGTTATTTTTTGCTTTAGAAACTTTGCTAATTTCCATGATTGAATCATGTATTCATGCCTTGAAAGAAGCTCACAAATTCTTTTGATATTGGTTGAAGCAAAGAAAATGTGCAAAGTTACACTCACATAGAGGTATGGAAAAAAATGTATGTGGAGCTTGTTGTCCTAGACTCCAAACAAAGAATGGACAAAAGGTGAAAAAACCAAGTCAAAAGGTATGTGTAGCTTTTGTCGTGTAGAGGTAGGTGTTAACTACACACTCTACAGCAAAGGCTTTGCGACGCAAGTGACACAAAGGTTTGCATGCAAAACTTTGGATTAAGAACAATGAATCTTGATGCTACATGTCCAATATTACCCCACTTTCTGTATGAGTTACAAGAGATAAAAATAATGCGATACGGGAGATACAGAGTAGATATTATTGTTATGCAAATTTAATAAAAAATATTACTATGTCTTCCTCGACATAAAAGAAACATCTTCCATAAAATATTTTCTCTATGAACCTGATTTAAAATGAATCTCTTCCATTGACATGCCTAGCCACAAATAGAAACAATGCCGATGGGCCAATTTGAGTTTAGAAAATTCACAATTAGTTTCAATTGTAAGATCTCCTATTTTCAATTCAGATTTCAGTTACAAGCAGTGAAACAAGACTCATTGATCAATCGCGATTAATCACGAGTTGGAATCTGCTCGGTCTCCAAATGATCCGATCTAAATATTTGCAAGTCTAACTCACGTTGACCAAGTTTAACTCATGGTCTATGCAAGTTTGACTTGAGACTTGCCAATTAAAGAATATTCCTGCGATTGATTCCAATTTATTCTATTTTTAGCCTTGACTCAACGAGCACGAGTTTTTCAACTTTAGGTATGTTGCATTGCTAAAAACTAAACGTCATTTGTTCCAAAATTTATTTCTCATTTCTTAGGCCCAAAACTCATACGTCAAGACCTTCAGTAATCAATCACTACTCACTATTACAAAGTCCAAACTCAATATCAGGGAACTGCCAAGGTGAGCCTAAGTCTAGACTCCCTATTAGGCAGTTGCCAATGTGTGCTCTATCCATACTCCATATCAACCCTCGGGTAGTGGCGCATCACCTTCAACATGTGTTACCTTTAGGCTTAGCCGCTTCACTATTCAACAATTGAGGTACATTGACATTTGGCTTAAATAATAGTTATATTACTATATTGAAGTTTCAATGTTGTTTTCAATGGAAAGTTTCAAGTTTCAGTATTCAGCAATCAAATGTTCGGCGTATTCGTTTGGTTAAGACTTTTCAACCCTATAAATGCAGCTTAAATAAATTTAAAAAATGCACTAAGAAATGGTTTCATACAAACCATCGACCAAGTTGTCAAGCATTCCTTCCTTGGTCGATGCCTTGCCAACTTCAAAGGCTTTAACCATGCATTCACAAATTTGGGTATTTTTGTTCTTCCAGAATCTGTTACTGATGTATTGGTTCAATTGTATTATGCTAAACGAACTTGCAAATTCAAGATTACAATGCAATATATGTTGATAATATTTCCTTTAGGTAGCATTTCCTCATATATACCTAATTGTGTTTCAAGGTTATAATGATATATTAGGTTGAAATGTGCTTGTGTTGCTGGGCAGACTCCTCTTTCATCCTTAACAAAACCTCATATCCTTTAAAACCAACCCTCTTTTTTGCGAAGTTATATATGGCATTTTTAGTTTTAATTTTTTTATTGTATTTTACAGGAGCCAAATTAAATATAAGGCACAACTCCAAATCTAAAGAGAAGTCGTAATTTAAACACAAGTCCAAAACAACAACAATGTCGAGGGAGAAGGACTTTTCTTGGACTTATTGTGACAAGGTTCTTGGAGACCCTATGCTCCTTTGTAAATTTTGCAAAGAGAAATGTAGTGGAGGCATTTATAGATTCAAGTACCACCTTGCAAAAATACCTGGCCATGATATAGGTCTCTGCAAAAAAGTTGACGAAAATGTCAAACACCAAGAAACCTTGGCCATTGATATGTTGAGTCAGCATAATGCAAAGAAAGAAAAGAAGAAAAAAGAAATAGGAACTCTTGGAGTTGAAAATTTACCTTCCATACCCCATTGTCATCTCCCTCCGTTGAATCCTCAATGTAGTTCCCAAGTTTCCCACACATGCCTCCAAGTCCAAGTCAAACTCAAGGCCAAATGAATCCTCCTACATTCAACATTGGAGGTGCAAACATAAACACCTTTTTTTCTCCCCACACAAAACCCAGTTCCCAACCTACCTTTGATACCACTGGTTGGAAAAAACATATGCATAGTCAAGCAAGGAAGGCCATTGCCAACTTTTGGTACTATTCTAACATACCTTTCAATGTGTTCCATAAGTCCTTACTGGCAAGCTATGGTTGATGCAGTTGTTATTGCAGGTCCAAGGTTCAAATCTCCCTCATTAGAGAGAATTAGGACAACTTTGCTATTAGAAAGTGTTGAAGATACCATGCTTGTGCTATCTGAGTTTCGTTCATCATAGGTAGAAATAGGGTGCATGATCATGAGTGATGGATGGACAGATCAGAAGAATAGAAATTTAATAAATCTCCTTGTATCTTGTCCAGTAGGTACAATGTTTCTCAAATCAGTGGATGCCTCAAACAAGGTTAAGACTACACAACTTATTTGTGAAATGATGGAGGAAGTTGTTCAAGAAGTGGGAGAAGAACATGTTGTACAAATTGTCATCGATAATGTAGCTAATTATATGGTTGCTGGTAGACTTTTGAGATTAGGCACCCCACTATTTTTTGGACCTATTGTGTTGCCCATTGTATAGATTTAATGCTTGAGGACATTGGTAAGCTTCATTGGATACATGAGGTTGTGGAGAACAAAAAGTCCATAACCAAATACCTATACAACCACATTATTGTCCTAAACACCATGAGAAAATACACTAAAGGTAAAGAAATTATTCGACCTGTAGTGACTATATTTGCAACAAATTTTATATCTTTGCAATTTGTGGTTGAGTAAAAGATAAATCTGAAGAAGATGTCGTTGGGACCTGAGTGGATGGCATCTAAACATTCCAATACCCTTGAAGGCATTGAAGTTGTTGCACTTTTGTTTAATGATGGTTTCTGGAAAGATGTCAAAATGATTATTGCTGTGGTGGAGTCCCTTGTTAGAGTTCTCAGGTACTTCAAGTCTTTTAAATTTTTCATGTTTTAAATTTCATTTCAATCTTCTTTTAATTTTAAATGTTTCATATTAATTTAAATTTCAGAACTTGAACTTTCAAGATGGTTGATGGTGACAAACCCACTATGGGTTACATTTATGAGGCGATGGATCTCACAAAGGAGGCCATCAAAAGAAGATATGGGGATGAGGAGGCAAAGTATATGCCTCTTTGGGACATTATTGATGCACATTGGGATAGGAAATTGCATTCCCCCTTACATGCTGCTAGGTACTTCTTAAAACCATAGTATTTTTATGATAAGAGAAAATTTAATGAGGACGTGGAAGTTCACAAAGGACTTATGACATGCATGGAAAGGTGCTTCCCTGATCTAGAATTTCAAAGTCGTGTCTTTTCCCAACTATAGGATTATAGAGCACCACCTAAATTATTTTCCTATACCAGTGTTATACAAGAAAGGTCTAAGGTGTTGCCAGGTACCCTTTGAGGCTTGAAGGCTTTATCAGTTCATTAAATTTGTTTAAACTTTATTTTGTATGTTAAATGTTTTATTAAATTTTGTTGTCTTTTTAAGTTTTTACTATTTATTATTTAGTACGTCTACTCACAAACTCTTGCCACTTGATAGGTCTTTGTTGGCAAAACTTTTGTAGTCCAATTAACCCACCAATGAAAATAAGTGGAGCATGATACATTATAACTATGATTGATTATCTAACCCGATGGGCTGAATCTGCACTTTTCAAATATTGTAGCATAAAGACCACAACTAAATTTTTATTTGAGAATGTTTTTGCCTTCTTTGGATGTCCTAATTTATTGATGAGTGACTAAGGGGCTTGTATTTTAAACTGAACTATTGAATTAATGACAAAATAGTTCTAGGTGCACCACCAAAAGAGCACACCATACCATCCATAAGCAAATGGCATAGTTGAGGCCTTCAAAAAAATTATGGAGAATTATCTGATGAAGGTATACAATGTATATAGAGATGAATATAACCTAACAATTCCCATACAATTGTGGGTCTACTCGAACATTCTAAAGAATCTAATAGTCCAAATACCCTTCTAGTTGGTATATGCAGCGGAAGTATTAATTCCCATGGAACTTAAAGTCCCCTATATCTGCATTGTTGTCACAATAGGCTTGGTAGATTCCAACAAAGTTGAGCAAAAAATGACAAAGTTACTTCAATTAGAACATGATCAATTTAAGGGGGGGTTCCAACAAAATGTGTAGAAGGCCAAGGAAAATATATGGCATGATCAGCACATCAAGAAAAAATAATTTTAGGCTGGCGAACTTGGGTTGATGTATGAAAAATAAATTTTTGAAGAACCCTGGAAAATTTCATATGCTTTGGTTAGGGCCATATATTAAAAAGCATGTCAGAGATGCAAAGGTTGTTAAAATAGAGAAATTGGATGGGGATACCCTCGACAGAATTATTAGAGGGAATTTGCTATAATTATACATAGATAGTCACTCCATTTCCAAAATTTGATATTTATATAGAGGAAAAAAGGTTATTATTTTTTGAAACTTTATTTGTGTTTGCAAATAGAGGTGTGAAGTAGAGAACTGAAAGAACATTCACACCATAGGAAAACAACGTGATATATTTGGAAGAGTAGAACTTTCCTATGCAACAAGGTACTAGTGCACAAAGCACCAAGAACATTGCATGGTTAAGAAAGCCAATATCTTAATGAACTGCATGGTATTAGCAATAACCTAAACAATGGATTATAGTTGGGAGCAATTGATGACCATGAGAACCATAAATGTGTAGATAAAGGCAATGAAAAATCATGTGTCACCCATGTGGATTGGGCACTATGGAACTTTATTGAAATATGCACCAATGTTAATTAAGGAAAAATATATACTAGACCGATAACTATATTAGAAGGCCTACTAAAATGAATTCTGCCATAGCTATAACTAGAAAAGTCATTCCCACCTAGAGAGCCACACCATTTAGAGATTAACAAAGTTATAACAGGATAAGGCCATTATCACTAGAAGTTATTGTAGATAAAAAGGCATTCCACGCACCTATGTCATTAGCATTTCCTCTATTTTCCTTCTCATTGTCTCATATTTCTAGGAGTAAAGACTAGGTTTGAAGTGAAAATAGAGAGAAATTCAAGGATTAGAGAGTAAGTTGTAGAGATATTTTTTAGTTTCTGGTTACCTAGAATGCATAGGTGGTGCACTAGCCCCACATCCTACAACAAAACAAAAAATGTAGCTAGCCAAAGAGTCTAAGTACCAATTATTAATGGCTCCAATTCCAGAAGGGATTATCAAGAATGGTGGCATGCTCAACATGGTTGATAAGATGAAATATAATGACCACAATGTCATACATCATTTAAATTTAACCAATTTTCTCAGGATAAGTACATGACCATCACTGAAACAATAATACTTCCATATGTCTGCCAGCAACATCCTTATTCCACAATCAAAAATCCATTTATTAATTTTTTTCTAGACATCCCCCTTTCAATCATAGTAATGAGGTCAATATTTGTGTTAAATTAATTTTAAGTTGCATGCATGGTGGAGTTATGTGGCTCGACAAGCCCATAGAAATTGATTTGTAGTTGATATCTAAAATTATCGAGTTTTCCATGGTGGGAGAGGATTCAAAACATATCCTTGATATAAATTGAGAAATTAATTTTTAGGGAGGAGACAGAAAATTATAGTGAAGTTCATAGAGAAAGGGGGATATTAATCTCTCGATTAGTGATGACCAGATATGATTTCATGTGCAACTAACATCCTGCAAGTTGCTCAAAAAGTGTCATAACGAGAAAGTCCCAGTGGGAGTGGTGGTTGTTCCAACAAAATGCATTCTAGGTAACCAAATGAAATTGGAAATATCATTACTTAATCAATTTTTTGTAGGAATTTTCAGAAGCACATGACAAAAATGTTGAATTCCACTGAGCATGGCTCCTAATTTTTATTAGATTCAAAAAATTTCAAGTCCCTTATGGTACCAATTTTCCTCCACCAAAAAACCTAGAACTTATCGCACCGTGGTTAGATTAACTATGATGCACTTCCAACAAGAAGATCTAGATGAATACAAATATAAATTTTTATATATGGAAAAAAGTTATAAATCATGTTATTTTAAAGCTAATGTGCATTTTGATCCAAGTTGTTAAATCTTACAAGCCTTTTCCAATGCTTTAGGCTACCCTTATCAGATTTATGTACGAGCACACGCAGACCCTGACAAGTAATGGTTGAAGCATCATTACAATATTGATGAAACTATCATGTCGCATATTATAAGTGGCTAGCTAGAGGAACCATGCATTCAAAACTATTGGAAATTATGTAATGTCACAACTTATTAATTCTTCTTTTCCTTTACCTTAGTACTAGCTTATGAAATTATTTATTCTTCTTGCATTCTTTAGTTAGATATTTTCATCAAATAAATATCAAGAATGAAACAAAAATAATGGACGAGAAAAAAATTAGCATCTCATCTAGGGAAAAACACCTCCAAGGGGAAAACCCAAACAATTCTTCTCTTCTTATAGAAACTACTTCAAAATGAGACACAAATATCCAAACCCTATACCAAGTCCTTCTCCAAGTACCAAGTTAGCCCTCTAATAAGACTTTCCCTAATTATTCACCAACGAACTTCACATTGCAAGTTTGACCTACCAGCTTCAATATTGCAACTCATCTTGCAACTTTGACGTTATGATTTCAGTGTTGTATCTACTACAGAAACCCTAATCCAACTTCCTCCTAAGACGTTCCTAGAGCAATACAACTCCTCCAAAGGTCAATGAGGTCAAGATAGGGTATTTTTCCATCTTGCAACAAGTCACAACAATTCATCTTCTTAAAACTTGGACCTGCAACTTCAACCTCTCTCCGCAACACCAAAAACCCTAGAAATTTGCACATGTGAGAGATAGAGTCTGGAATTTTTTTTTGTCCTTATTTCTTCCCTTAGACATTCACTTTTCCTCTTCTTTCTTCCCTACAACAAATCAAATTATTTTTTAAGAGATCAAACTTCTTGAGTGAGTGAGTGCTAAATGAGGTCAAACTGCTTCTTTATATAGCCTTTCTAAGGGGTTAAATTCTCTCCTTTAGGTCCACTTGTAACTAGCAGAGCTAACTTGTGCTTTTGAATTTTCTAGGAATTTATAAGCTCAAAATAAACTATTTTCCCAATTAAATGTTTCCCAAAAGGGTCTTTTAAACATTATTTTGATTCTTTTGAATCGTGACAATAAATCTTAAGACCTAACAAAACCTATAAGCATGAAGAACATTCTTTTACCTAGAAGACCACCAATAAAGAGAATGGAATCCATGCTTTAATAATAATGAAATTTTCTTTAGTTCTCTTGTTTGTTATATAGAGTACATATTTAAATGAGTACAACAACAATTATGAAGACCAAAACTAGTTACATTTTCAACACAAACCATGATGAGAAACCATAATAATATATAGCTGATAATGGCATAGACAGACAGGGCCAAATATCGCAATAGATAGGGACATATTCCCCACAAATAGAGGAACGCCAAAAACCCCTTCCTGAGGAACTTAAATAAGAACATCCCAATATACTAAAATACAACTTGTAAGAATAAGAAGTTGTGTTACGAGGTGAGAAGAGTTTGTTGTAGGGACAATAGAAGGGCATAAGGAAAAATAAGACTTTAACAAAGGAGGAATTAGATAAATTTTCTAATAAACATAAGGAAGTGATAAAGTACAAAACTTCCCCTCTCATTATAGCTATTGATAAATTCATGCAAGCGTAGGTGGAGTTACAAGATTGAATACAATAACAATGAGAGCAACTACCTCTAACAGACGGGGTATCTAAGGCAACTAGTCCTGCAACCAGCATGACAATGCTAGCAACAATGATGGAGGAAACCAACACACCTCTTGTACTACATATATGACTGGAAGTGATGCATCCATCCTCTACTTTAGTGGAGCATCACACCTTCACCGCACCTTAGTTATCCCCATAGTCAAAATAAGCTTTACAGACTCTGATGTCCAGTAGAGGCATCAAGTGCTATGGCAGGTAGAATCAATTCTTTCCTAATTACAAATGCATGTCTTACATTCTTGGTAGCAATTTATTGCATAGGAATTACATTTTTTGGCACAAGCAACCTTGATAGACCTAGTCCAACTTACTTTTACACACACAAGTCTATGAGAAGCACACACACAATTGGAAGAAGCATGAAAGTGAGTGAAGGAAAGAGGAGGGGAACTCTTATGAGTTGTTAAAGAAGTATATAGAAATATTTTGGGTGTCCCCATGGAAATATATTCTCCCATAGAAGAGAAACTATCCAGGATTTAAGAGGACAATCACATTCTAAAAGCAAAGTTAGAGGAGCTCCAATTGGATACTAATCCTACTACTCCACTAGAAGAAGTTAAAAGAAGATAATGATTTTAGATAGCCTCTAAATATTTGGAGAGTTCACGATGTAGGTTTTAACCCCATACATAAATTACCTATGGATGAATTCTAAAAACAAAAAATAAACAATGGCAAGAACATAAAACATAAAACAAATATCCATAGAGATTTTCCTCTATATCCCAAAACTGAGACTACCAGATTTATTTTTCATTGGGTTACTTTAAAAGTTAGAATACCTACATATACATGTCGAAGCATTCATAAACCCTAACCCATTAACCCTGGATTAGAACATAATTGTAGTTCCCTTGACCGGATGTACAAAATACCATGGGTAGAAAACCATCATGCCAAAAACCATGTGCAAAACCCATGCACAAAACCATAGGTAGGTCTACCCACGTAATATAGGGTCAAAAAAGCTTTGCCTGTGGAAGTGGACCCTGTACAGGAGGGCTAATGCCCCTATGAAACCTCCTAAAAGGGGGGCGCTTCATCCCCCCTGTGACCCCGCTACTGTGCCTGGCACAACAAACAAGGGGGACTATTACCCCCTCGTGACCCCCCACATGTGTGACTAGTCGTGGAAAGAATATAACACACACCCAACATTCTCCCACTTCTTGTCTTATTTACCACACAAGGGGTCCCAAGAGATCTTAGTCATTAATTCAGGCCTACAATGCCCATTTTTTCTCTACATCAAGAAAACTTCTCAATGCTCACAGACTTCATCAATGCATTTACAACATTCTTCAAAGTGTCCACCTTTACCAGCAGCACCTTTTTGTCCTCAACCATATCCCTCACAAAGTGATACTCAACATCAATATTCTTTATCTTTGAATGATAAGTAGGGTTCTTTACCAAGAAAATTGTAGTTTGGTTGTCACAATATATCCTTATAGCTCGTTGTACTAATCCCATACTTGAACACAATCTCTTCAACTAAATTGCTTCCTTTCTTACATGAGTGGTTGTCATGTATTCTACCATTGTAGTTGAAAGTGCCACCACAAACTATCTCTTTATCATCCAACTTACTGCACCTCTAAATAGGTTAAACACATACCCACTTGTAGATCTTCTTTGATCTAGATCTCTAGCCGAGTCTGCATCAACAATGTTAGGATGTCCAAAACTCTTTCCAATCCTGGTCTTCCTTGGTAGCACAGACCATAATCACTAGTGCCGTACTAATACCTGAAAACCTGCTTCACTGTTGTCCAATGCTCCTTCCCTAGTTTTGACATAAACCTGCTCAATACTACAACTTCATGTGTAATTCCCGGTCTAGTACAGACCATTGCATATATCAAGATAGCAACTACACTTGCATAAGGAACACGGGACATGTCCTCTTCCTCTTCTTGTGTCTTGGCACACTATTCAACAGATAACTTTACACCTACATGAAAAGGAATATTCATCGGTTTACTATAGTTCATATTAAACCTCTGCAATATTGTCTCGACATACTTCCTCTAGTTTAAGTAGAGTTTCCTCTTTTCCCAATCTCATTTAATTTTCATGCCCAAAATATACTTTTCAGCACCAATATCCTTCATGTCGAATTTGGACGACAATTGGGTCTTTAAATCCTGGATAATTTCTTTATTATTTCCAACCAACATAGAATACAAAATAAATAACACAGCCACCAATAAAAATACACATAGTGATCTTCTTTGCTTCTGGTGAAGCCAAGTCCTCATATATATGCATCAGATTTTTGATACCACATCCTTGGTGACTGTTTTAATCGATACAGAGACTTTTTTAATCTCCATATTAGTTCTTTCTTACCCTTCGCCACAAATCCTTTAGGTTGCTGCATGTAGATATCTTCTTCTAAATCCACGTAAGGAAATGTTGTCTTCACATCCATCTATTCTACCTCAAAATCAAAAGCAACAACAATAGATAAAATTAATCTAATAGAAGCTACCTTGACAACAGGAGAAAAAATATCACCAAAATCAATTCTCGATGCTGGGAATAACCTTTTGCTACCAACCGAGCTTTATATTTCTCCACCTTGCCTTCTGCATTCATATTCTTCTTAAACACCCATTTTCTTCCAATGGGTTTCATTAAAGCCAACAATTCCACTAGATCCCAAGCCTCATTTTTTTCCAAAGATGCCATTTCATCAACCATGGCCTTCTTTCAGAGTTTTCCATCCTCTCAATCTACTGCCTCCCTAACAGTTATAGGATCATCATGAGTAATAGAAAAAGAAAATTTGAGCATAAAGTAGATGGACTATACCTTTCTGGTGGCCTTCTTTCTCGAACTAATCTTATCACAACTCAAGTTTGTGGCTCTTCATCTTCTGATTCTTGTTCTGTTGTAGAGTCTAATTCTTCCTCCTTTAGCTCAAACTCTATCTTCTCAGGTTCCTTTGGTAGGACTTCATGTTTAATAACATATTTCACCTCTCTAAACACCACATGTCAGTTGTACATAACCTTCCTTGTTTCTGGGTTCTAAAACTTATAACCTTTTAAACCATCCTTATACCCAACACAAATCTACCTTTCAGATTTACTATACAACTTGATTCTTTTCTCTTTTGAAACATGTACATATACATCACAGCCAAATACCTTCAAGTGTGAAAGAGAGGGTTTCTTACCAGTCCATACCTCATGTCGAGTCTTATCCTCCAACACTGATTAAGGCAATCTAATAACCAGGTAACATACAGTCTACACCGCCTCTCCCTAGAATTCTTGTCCTATCCTGGCACCATTGAGCATTCTTCTTGCATTTTCCATCAATGTCCTATTCATTCTTTCTGGAACTTCATTTTTTTGTGGTATGTATGAACTATTCTTTCTTCATGCTATATGACACTTCTTATAGAACTCTTCAAATTCCTTCTTGCACAACTATCCACTATTATCTTTCCTCAACACCTTTATCTTCTTCTCTATTTGGTTTTCCACTAGAGGCTTAAATTCTTTAGACATCTCAAGACATTAGATTTCTTCCTAAGGAAATATATCCATGTATTCCTTGTGAATGCATCTATAAATGACATAGAGTACACATACTTACCTAGTGATGGAACCGACACAAGTCCAAACATCACTATGCACAAGCTCTAATATCCCTTTCACCCTCTTAGCACCAGAGGGCAACCCACCCAATTTTGCTTCCCATTTACACAATGTTCACAGAAATGGAAATTCAGAGAGAAATTGGACATACTTTCTACCATACCATTACCATGAAATATTAGAAGACCCTTCTCTCTGATATGTCCAAGCCTTTGATGCCATAGCATGGTCTTTTCTGCAGAGACCACCAGATTTTTTTCTCCACTTTGAGGAACCACAAAAATGTTGCACCCATCAATAACAGTGCTACCTTGAAGCTTATACAGAGTTCCATTGTGAACTCCCCACATGAAGATCAGTGGCTTCTGAACCATCTTGCATGTATCTCTTTCGAACACTATTTTTAGACCTACATCATCCATCTTACTTACAAAACTCATACTTATGGGCAATGTAGGAATATGAAGAACACCCAGATGTGTTCTAATACTTTAACCTTTCAACCTCATCTTTAATTTTACATTTTCAATGATTCTATTCTTCCTATAATCCCCAAAGAATACATCCCTACCATCATATTTATCATACTTGCAGAATCACTCCCTTTGGGGAGTGAATTGAAAGGATGCACCTAAGTCAATCAACCATGTCTCATGATCTACATGTGTACTTGAAGAAGAATCCAAGTATAAATCCCCACCTTCATTTGATGTGGTTTTTTCCTCTGCAAAAGGAGCATCATCAGACCCTTTCCTTTCTCAAGAACTTTAGATCGACAATCCTTTTTTAATTTCCCTTCCTTTCCGGATTTCCAACACACCTTTATAGATTTTCCTGGAGATTTAGAACTCCCACTAGAGGACTTATTTTTATTTATTTTCTGGAACCGTCCTTTTACAAACAATGCATCTCCATTCTAGCCCTCCATATTTTTCCATCTCATCTCCTCCAACAACAAGGATGAGGCTATTTCGTCAAACTTCAAGGTAGTTATATTGCTACCTATTGCAAAAACAAGAATATCCCATGAATCTGGTATAGAACAAAACAAACTGATGCACTTATCTTCATTTGAAATTTTAATATCAATAGATAAAAATTGGCTTACCACACTATTAAATGCATTCAGATGCTCTGTCACCAAGTCTCCATCCTTCATCCTCCTATTATACATCTTTTTTCGTAGGAAAATTTTTTCACCAGAGACATAGATTGGTACAAAGTCCCTCGCTTGTCCCACAAAGCCTTCATCGTAGCTTCCCCTGATACATTCAACAATACTGAATATGAGATACACAATCCTATTATGGTTTTTGCTTTTTGATCCAACTTCGTCAAATATTCATCTAACATTGTCGTTGGTTTAGTACCCGGATCTACTGTGAACTAGTATTCCTTATCCACTAGTAGATCCTCCATCTTGAGTTTCCAAAACCCAAAACTATGACCATTAAATTTCACGATCACTATCTTTCCACTGCTCGCCATATTCTTTCACCACAAGGATCGATCTCATAGATCTCCCACTGAACAAGGTCTATCACAGGCCCGAGCAAACCCCCTTGATAGAAAAGGTGTCCCCTTGAAGCTACAATAGCTCTGATACCAAATGTAGGTTTTAAACTAGTACAAAAATTACCTACAAACGAATCCTAAAAATAGAAAATAAACATTGGCAAGAACATAAAACATAAAACACATATTCACAAATATTTTCCCCTAGATCCCAAAACCGAGACTACTAGATTGATTTTTCATTATGTTCCTTTTAATGTTACAATACATATATATACATGTCAAAGAAATCTTTAAACCCAAACCATTAATCCTAGATTAAAACAAAACCATTGTTCCCATGACTGGATCTACAAAATACCATGGATAGAAAACCATCATGCCCAAATCCATATGCGAAACCCATGCACAAAACCATAGGTAGGTCTTCCCACCAAATATAGGGTCCAAAAAAATTCCTTGGGGTGCTACCCCAGAACTTATAGGGGGGGCTACTGCCCCACCTATGACCCCCCTGCTGCACCGATCACAACAAACAAGGATGATTGTCACCCCCCCATGGCTCCCCATGCGTGTGACTAGTCATGGAAAGAATATAACACACACCCAACACACGAGAGATTGAACATGATTGCACAAAATTATATGAGGCTAGAATAGAATTACAGAAGAAACTACAAAATAGTGTTGATATGAAGGACATTGGTTCTAGAATTCTAATTTTAGAGCAACGTAATGAAACTATATGAAAAAATATAATATCTTTACCCACACCAAAACATTGAGTTGCAATGGTTGAAAGTGTAACACTAGGAAATAATATTAACCAATGGACAGTGCAACAATAACAACTAGCTCAGAAAATGGAGAAAATACAAGACAAAGGCATGCAACTCACAAATGATCATGTTGCAGAACAAATTACAATATACAAAGTCATTGTTGAAAATCATCCATTATTCCAAACAATTTCTATGCCTATGGATATTGTTGTAAATATTATTGGATCAGTAGGGGTAGCCAAGCTAACTATGCACAGGGCCAAAGAAATGTTTCAAAAATTTGTGGTGAAGAATGAATAAGTCCTTCCTTCCCATTAGTGAAGAAACACAACAAAGTGTCTTGAGGATGAGGCACGAATAGTGTTTGGAGACTGTTGGGACTAAAGAGAAAAGCGATAATTTTTTTGAAATTTTTCCTACGTGTGGGGGTACTGATGTAGAGGATGATGGACACCCTACACAATAGGCTGCACAGATGTCGAATAGACCATATAACCCACCAATCTCTCTAAAGGTGCAGGAATCTACACATACCAATGCATAAATTTCCTATGATATCCAGTGTGCTCCGAAGTGGTGTATAGCTATCACACTAAATTTGGAGGAAGAGTTTTCACTATCATGTTGTATTTTATAGATTCACAAGAAGCCCCAATTTTCAAACAACGTCCCCTAATAGAATTTCCATTGGCAAGAAAAAATACATTTCATCAGATTCAAGGAAATTTGTAGATAGTTACATCTACCCAACATGATTCGCAATACTTCGATGTGCTTCTATAATGGGATGACAATGATGCAATCATCCAATTAAACTTCCAAAATTTTATGAATGAAATCCTCGAAGGCTGCCACCACCACTAGGGAAAACATTGTAGGTGCATTATTCAATATGAAGGGATTGATAGTATACTGGAATGATCCACAATTTGTTGCAAAAGTTGTCTTATAGTAGTCTTCCTTGGAAATATTAGTTTGATGATATCCTAAGAATCCATAAGTGAATGAATAAGCTTCATGTCCTATGGAATTCAACATGAATTCAACTGTAAAAGGTATGAGGAATGGATCATTAACACAGATGTCCTTCAATTTCCTCAATTCTAATAAGATTTTGATCTCACCCGTTTTTTCCACTTGCACAAATATTGGATTGACCCACTATAATAGCCCTAGTTAAAAATCCATGTGTTAAAGTTAATAAGGGCAAACTAAGACCAAGTTCATGGGACACGTATTCCAAGCTGAATGTTGGGCATAAAAACATAGCGATAGGGATCACTGGTGATTAATAAAAGGATGTGGATATTGGAAAAAGCATTCGAAAAGGAAAAGTGGAATTTATTGGCATTTATTTATGAAAATGATGGAAATTGGGAGAAAAGGAAGGTGAAAGGTCACAAAATTTCATGAGGAAAATTAAAGGAAATAGAGGAAAATATAGAAAAGAAAGACCTCAACGATAAAATGGATTTTCAGGATCAGTCAATAGCTTTTGTCTATTTGAGAAACCTTTTGTCAGAATTATCTTGGAGCTATATTGTATTCTCTCTCTCATATTATTACACACTTAGAGTTTTCTTGGATTACTCTTAGAGTATTTTTTGTAAACTTTGGATATGGAGAAAGAAGGAAAAAACAGAAGAAAAGAGCAAGGGGACAACATGATTAGCAACTACAATGGATTTTCTTTGTAGCTATTGTATATATGGTTTCCTTACTATTTTTGGCATGCATGCCATATGCATGTGGTTGTTTGGTTATGGTTTATCATTGGCATGGAGGATTTCCTGGATTGGGAGTGGTTTTCTTATCCTTTCCATTTTCTATATAACCATGGTTTTGTTGTTTTCCCAATTATTGTTTCTGATTGGTGCTCATGTTCCTTATGGTTGTGGGCTGATTTATTAGTTTCTAGAGCCTTGGTTGAAAAAATGTTGTGGAAGCCCTAAAAAAACTTGGGTTGAGTTACCAGTCTTGGAATCCTTGGTTGGAAAAATGCTCTAGATCCCCTGGCCAGTTGAGTTACTAGCCCTAGAGCCCTGGTTGGAAAATTGCTCTGAATCCTGTGGCAGCTATGGGTTGAGTTAGTATTCCTAGATTCGGGTTGGAACAAATGCTCTGGAGCCTTGGACATCTTGGGTAGATACCGATCTGATGATGGTTAGTGATGTCTGATTGTGAGGTGGAATCACTGGTTGAGGCTTGAGGTGGTTTGGCCTCTGGAAACCCTAGTTTGGTTTTGATTGGTTTATTACATGATATACCACATTCATGCTTGGAATATGGAACAGGGGTGATTTAATGAAAGTGAGATTTGGTTCAGACAAATCTATGTTCGAATGGTACATGGAAGTACCTGACTTGGTTGTTTTTGAATATGTTAATAAGAGGTATTTTACTCCTATATTTCATGATTATTTATACTTGTCATTATGTGGATTTGATGGATATTCTATCATTGTTATTATTCTTGTTATATGTTGGTTATAAGCATTGTTTTATGACATAAATTTGGTTCAGCCAAATCTATGGTTGAGTGGTACGTGGAAGTCCTTAACTTGGTTGGTTTTGCATATGTTAATGAAAGCTCTTTTCCTCTTGTATTTAATGAGTATTTATACTTGTCATTATTTGTATTTGATGGATATTCTATCATTATTATCATTATGGTTATATGTTGGTTATAAGCATGGTTTTATGACAGACTTTAGTTATGGCTCTCATCATCTTTTGATTGGCAAATGAATGGTTAATGAATGTAAGACCTAATAGATGAAAATGGAGCTATTGTGAGAGGGAATCATACCTTCTTGACTATTCTCAGATAAGTATGATACCCCTATGTTCAGATATGTAATTATGACCTATAGACTACATGTTCATTATGTGTTTGGCTAAATTCCTATCATGGTTAGGGCATGTTAGGTCAATTTCCTATATAGTATTTGAATTAATGGTTTTTTTCCTTGTGCCATTCATCATTTTGGAAAGTTCTATCAAGATTTGGGAAGAGGTATAGATCTTATTTCTTAAAAGGCATCTCAAATCTCGAGGTTGCATGCACAAAACTGGGTAATTTAGATTGTGGTCATTGGAAGGCAGGGCTATGCAAATGGAGGGTTACAGTCACTGGATTTCCTTGTTATGCAAGTTACTAGAGTCCACGTCAATGTAAAATCAAGTTAAATAAGGATTTGGTCACCTGGGGTGGTTGTCTATCTCCTAGGGGTCCTGTAGCTCTCAAGGGAGGTCAGTAAAATTTTAGGTTATCGATTTTTCTTCCTTAAAGTTACCTAGGAGGTTGAGTTAGCCCATAGTAAATATTTATCACATATTTACCTTGGTGGACCGGGGAAATTAGGAAAGTGTGGGAGGAGGGTGTTACATATTAGTATCAAAGTTCCCAGGTTTAACACTTGGATTGGATGGGTGCAATGTGTTTATCCTGCATGCATGTCATTTGTATATGTATCAATTATGCATGCCATTGTCTATATGTTTGTTATGCATGCATTGTTATGGTTATTATTTTCATGCATGAGGCCATGGTATGAAGTTGGTGTTGTCATGCATGATGTCATTATATTAATATGATTATGTACATATACATGTATCATGCTAATCTGGACTAATCTTGCAGACAACATAGCCTCCCATGAACTTCACTTAGCTATGTTGATTATGTTTGTATTTGGTTTATATGACATGGTACACTTGTAGGAAGTAGAGGATCAAATATGAGGAGAAAAATGGTGGACTACAATTCATCTTATTCTCCCTACAGATCAGATGAGAAACATGGTGATGAGAACTCCCCTCACTTAGAAGATACATTGAGATGTTTGAGGGCAGAGATTAGAAGTTGAAAATAAGATAATAATAGGATTATTTAGTCATAGAAAATACTTTCTACGGTGATGAAGCTCATCAATAGGTACATTATGAGGGTCATGATGCTATCCTCCAACATTAGAACTGTCTCTTTCCCACATTTATTTACATTTTTTTTTATATATTATTCTTAGTGAGAAGGATAAAAGATGTTTTTCATGTCCTGTGGCCTAATATGATTTAATTTTAGGAAATGGAGCAATTTTTGAGATGATTTTTATAAAGAGGCTCATAGTAGATAGTAGGGGGAGAATCCAGGGAACCTTTCTTCCACGGCTTGGGTGATTTATTATCCTTCTGGCCAGTTGATGGTTTCGAGAGGAGTATGTATCAGTCCTCCTTTGGATAATATTGCCAAATATACTGCCGTTATTAATTTTCTATCCGACGTGATATCTCTTGATATTGATTCATTAGTGGTTTATTTAGACTCACAACTGGTGGTATCTCAGTTGAATAAAATTTATCAGGTACGAGACCCTTATTTGTATCACCAATTTATAAGAGTATGATTGTTGCAACGATCATTTATTTATATCACATATGGTCACATTCCACTATCAGAAAATTCATTGGCTGATTCTATTACTAATCAATCATAACTGGCATATAAATCATTCCTCAAATTGAAAAACATAAAAGATAATTGAAGTATCATCTATATATATGATCATCATAAAATCGCATATATATAGATCAAGTGTTTGTGTCCAAAATAATATACAAAAATTGGGACAAAATTCCATACAAAATTTGGGCTTATGCCCATCATCATGTCTAATCATTAATATGTTTTGATCATCTATTTGGCTATCTCAGGATGAGCAGCTAGAAAACAAAAAATGGCATTGGCCACACGTGAGAAGAGTCGTAACCAGTCCTATGGTACTCCTACCGCGTGACGTTGCATCTCCTCGGCTAAGTCCTATATGGATATCATGGGTACCTGGTGAGTTAGTCTCACCAAGTCCCTCTAAACTACATGGATAACTCTCTTTGTCTCAGCTACACCCCCTTCGGCTTCTCTTCCACGATGCCTATGTCGGGGAAATCTGTCAGGTCTCACTCGCCCCACATATGAAACATGATCATATATTTTGTAAGTGTCTTGTCTCATAAAAAACTATTTTTAAGTTCATTTATATTAAAAATCCAAAAAATCTTAAGAAATTCAAAAAAATAAAAAAAATTGTTACCTATGGTGCCCCATACTACATCTGGTGGTAATACTAAATTTGGATCTCCTCGAAAAATCATTTCGGCGTAGGGGTAGTCATTGACTGCGATGACCTATTGATCCCACCATGTGAAAAACTCGTCATCAAAATTCATCCTGGGGACATCACCACCCCCTAGGCGTTTCATAAGGTCATCCCATCTGCTCATCTGTGGATCCCTCGGGTTGTTGATGGTCGATAGCACCTTGGGTCGAAGCCCAAGTACTTTTTCAAAGAAGAATGAGCATAAGATTGTGTCGTACCCAAAATTATTTGTCTAACCCTTCTAAATGGAAGTGAATTGGTTCTTCATGTTGCTCAGTAGAGGTGTGCACCAATCAAACACAGTAGTGAGGCATTCCACTGCTAGGCTCATAAATACTCATGAGGCCAGATGTAAAGCAGCAGAACTGTTTACCCTGGTGATGGTAAATAGTAGGATCTTTAAAGATAACTTCTCTACTTGCTTGATTGGAATATGAATTCCAATCTTTTTAGGATTACCAGGATAGTATATGTGGAAATAGTCTTCAACACTGAGACTACCTCTTGTCCTATCAGTAGAATGCACTATATATCCCCTTCAAGAAAGACCGATAATGAAGTAAATATCTTCGATCTCGATCCTGAGGGGTATGTGATCGATCATGAATGCATCATCCTCTGCACTCTAGTAATGTATCAACAACTCAAGAAATCATGTGTTTGCTTTCATATTTGGCATTTTAAAGAATTTTAGTAAGCCATGGCCTCTCAAAGCATCCAAAGCATTTTGATCCTCCATTACTTGGTTATCAATAGCACTATGCTCCCGTTATCTCCAGGTGATTGTTATCCTGGCCAAAAATGATGTTTTAAATTTTTTTACTCGCGCACATGAAGGTTTCCTTTTTACACAGTCGTGTTTAGGGCCCTCTTATACGCAGGTTACCTGTATTCAACCCACGTGTACACAGAGTTGAAATTTTTAACATATTTCCTATAGTCAAAATTTGAAAAAACATCTAAAAAGTATCACAAATGATTAAAAGCATGATAAAAGGGTTACCTGGAGGTTTTGGAGTGATTTGAATGGTTGAATTTGACGGGCGAAAGTCGTTTGAGTTTGTCTCATAGCTCCTTGCTCAAAACACAAATGACAAAAATGTGAGTCCAAAAGTGCTTATATAGGTTGCAAAATGAATTATTTTTTTCAAAAGTTGATTTTTATCTTATGGACTTTTTGACCTTTTGGCTTGGACTCAGGAATCGGTTGTTTTTATAGGAAATTTTGGAGACTTCTTCGAGAAAGTGTTTGGTCCCATGACCGTAGAACTGTCATGGTAGGTATCATTTTCTTACTGGCATATAGGTTAGGGAATACCACTTTCTGTTGCATTTTGCATACTAGCCTCCATACTGTGATCTATTTTGCATAGGGTCGACCCCATCGTGTCTTGGCTCACAAACCATTTTCACATGCTAACTCTAAAATCATGATGTGATGGTAGAGCCAACCTTTACATGTTGCTATATTGAGTAGGCTCGGGAGTCCTCTTTAGTCCTGTTGGCTTGTATGGGCCTAACCCAGGTTCAGAGGTGACTTAGCCAAACAAATCCTAGTACTACTAGCCCTTTTAGCAACAATCCGCAGAGCGCAGATTGAGGTCTCACCTGAAGTAGTATGGGAGAGTGCTAGAACCAGGTTTCTACACCCTGGGGATGTCTGATGATCTTTTGGCGGTCCGCGGTTTGACCCTGCGTGCACGTCGCTACGTGCATCTATTAGTCCCTCGCAACTTGTGATGTTGCCTTCGTGTAGCCCTACTCAGGCGCGATCCGTATTATACTGAAGTTCTTGACTATTTAGCTTGTTATTACCTGATTACTTAACTTATCTGTGTAAGACTAGTGATAATTAACAGTATATCCGGTAATCATATAAGTGTGTGCAATAAACCAAACAATATAAATGAATAGAATACAATACACAAGCTGATGCACAGAATTTGGAATCAACTTCTCTTTATTATTCTTCGTTCAAGGTTTACAGACTTGACACCGCCCTGCGCACTCAGTTGTAGGGGTCCGTGCACTTAGCTGCGGACTCTACTAGGCCTCTGTGCACTCTACTGCAGAGCCTCTTCCTACTACTACGACCCAATACACTTAGATTTTAACTTTATGCTCTATCTCTATCCTGCTCATCCACTTATTAGCTATCTTTACAACTTAGAGCCTCACTCTATTTATATAATCCCATGGTCCACAGACCATGGGTAGGCCGACATGACATTACATTAGACTACAAAACTTAGGGCGGACAACCCTATGACTCAACCTATACTTCGCGCTCCGTGCTCGCAATTCATGGAGTCTTATGATACATTTGACCAAGACTTGGTCTTTAAGCCCTAAACCATGATGTGGGGGGATCCGATGCCCAACGGGCCCCTAAAACAAACATTGTGACTTGCCCTCGAGTCACTTTGTCCACACAAAAATCTTGGCGTGGATTCCCTTTAACTAGTCCCAAACAGCTTGAATGTCGGCAGTGCATAGAGCTGCTGTCTGCTGTACCTACTGCATTCTTGCTTCTGAATCATTTTTGTCTGAATTATGTCCTTACATCTATATCGGAATCCGCTACATATGTTTATAGTCTTGTGCCTTATCCGGCTCCTTGGGTTGCGAAGACTGTACTGCAGTTGGTTAGTCAGATAGTTGGCCCATCCATGTAGGGCTTCAGGCGACTGTCATTTACTTTTCCTAGGAAGGGTTCTCCATTTAGTTTGACTAGTTGGACCGTGCCTCCGTCTGTGACCTCCTTAACCGCGTATGGTCCCAGCATTATGAATTTTCCTAGAATTTTTTCAAACTTACTGTCATACAACAACACTAAGTCGTTTACCTTGAAGGTGCGCAACTTGATATGGTGGTTGTGCCATGCCTTTTCACACTTCTTTTGTATCTGTTGATGAAATCTAGCCAAAATTCATTCTTCCTCAAGTTCTTCCAATTGCGTAAGTCTTTCTTCCAGAGCTTCACAGTCCATCATGCCTGTGAGCGCTGCTATTCTCAGACTAGGTATGATGTATTTCATCAGCATGACAGCTTCTATGCCATAGACTAACGAGAAAAGTGTCTGTCTTGTCAATTTTTTGCACGCTATCCTGTATGCCCATAATATGACAGGTAGGCGTAGGTCCTAGTCGTTTCGCTGCACGTTACATGCTTTGGTCAGCACAGTCTCCAATATTTTTTTGAATGCCTCTACTGTCCCATTAGCTTATGGGTGGTATAGTGTAATTTTCTAATTATACGATTGGAACTCTTCTATGAGCGCGTTGTTGGTTTCATTCAGGAAATTTGTTTCATGATCACTCATTAAGATTTTCGGACAGCCAAATCGTGTCAACACGTTTTTGAAAAAAACTTTGCAGCTGTAGCTATCGTACAGTCTTTGACCGACTGCGCTTCTGCCCATCGTGTCAGGTACTCCGTCGCAGTGATGATGTAGCACGTGCCTGTCTTTCCCTGAGGTTTGATCAGTCCCACAAAGTCAATTACCCATTTTTCAAACGATTGTAGTGTCATTTTTGGATTTAATGGCATCTCGTCCCTTTGTGATGGTTTTCCAGTCCTTTGACATATATCGCAGGCCTTACAGTGCACTTTTGAATCCTGGTGCAGGGTTGGCCACCATAATCCTGTGTGAAGAATCTTCTATGATGTCATGCATCCTGCATAGTGTCCGCCTACAGTGCCCCCATGTGCCTCCGCGAGGATTTGACCTCGTTCAAATTCTAGTACGTATCTTCACAATATCTCATCGTTGCCCATTTTGCAGAGGTGCCCCGTGGTGACAGAAAAGCTCGTCGTGCACACCACCAATTCATTCTTCTGTCGGACTGAGTACTCCTTTGGCATAGTCCCTATTGTTAGAAAATTCATTATATCTTTGAAGTGTCCATCTGCGACACGCACTGCAAAGAGTTTTGAATCAGGTAGTCCCTCCTCCAAATTCGTTGGTTCCTCGCCCGTCTCAATTCATGACAAGTGATATTGTCTTGCGTTTAGCCGTCCCGGCTTGACTATGACCTCAAAATCATATTCTTGAAATAGTAAGAGCCATTTGCGTATGTGCCCCCCCAACACAGGCTTATTCACCAAGTATTTCAACGTGCAATGGTCGGTATACATCTTGAAATGTCCTCCGAGTAAATAGTGTCGGTATTTTTGGAGCACGTACACCATTGCCAACCCCTCACTCTCCATGGTGGAATAGTTCTTTTCTGCTTTGGAAAATATCTAACTTGCAAACACAATCGGGTGATCCACGCCGTCCGCGCCCTCTTGTGTGAGTACATCTCCTCGCGCAATACACAATGCATCAACATGTACATGAAAATCCACATCCCATTTTGGGAAGACCAGGATTGGAGCGGAGGCCAGTTTCCCTTTTAGGACATCGAAAATATTCATGCAATCATTATTCTAGTAATATTTAACATCCTTTTTCAATAGCTTTTCCATCGACACTATTATTTGGGCATAACTTTTGATGAACTTCCTATAGTATCCAGTGTGCCCCAAAGTAGGGCGTAGTTGTTTAACACTTCACGGTGCTTCCAAATTTAGAATAACGACAATCTTCACAGGGTCCACCATCAGTCCTTGTTTATAGATCACATGTCCCAGAAGGTTTCCAAAGGGAACAAGGAATGTGCACTTCTTAAGATTCAGCGCAATCTGGTGTCGGCAACAAGTATCTAGCATCAAGCATAAGCTTGCTACATGGTGCTTAACTAATCCTAAGACAGTCCAATCATCTAGATAGACCTCCAAGAACTTGTGGATGTATTCTTTGAATGCTACCACAACGAAGCACGAAAATACAGCTGGCGCATTCTTCAGTCCAAACAACATAATGGTGTATTGAAAGCAGCCCCATTCGGTGGTGAAGGTTGTTTTTCTCCTATCTTCCGGTGCGATCTTGATCTGATGGTACCCTAAGAACCCATTTGTGAATGAGTATGCTTCCTTACTGCCAACATTCTCCAGTACTTCATCTATGAATGGTGTCAGGAATGAATCATGTACACAGGCATCGTTTAGCTTTCTGAGGTCCACACATATTCTTATTTCTCCCATCTATTTTTTCTCCTGTACTACTATAGGACTCACCTAGTCGGATTCTTCCAATGGTTCAATAATTCTGGCAGCGAGCATTTTGTCTAATTCATCGCGGACCTTCTCTTTATGCTTCAGATTCAAGTGGTAAGGTTGGTGCTTAACTGGCTTCGCATCGGGTTTCAGGGTGATCTTCATCATCCCTAAGTCACCAACGATCCGTAATTTTGGTCGGGAACAAGTCTTGGTATTTGCGGAGTAACTCAACGACCTTATCCACCATGGCATTGTCCTAATAGTCCCCAAGCATTGCATACTTTGGCTTCACCTCCGTTTCAGTGTTGACCTTCTTTGTCTTTAGCGACACAGTGATGTTGGGGTCTTCAAGTGATGGTCCTCAAATCTCACGCAGCCTTCCGTTTATGAAATGTTAATATTTTGTGGGTCCTCATCATCCTCCTCAACATTTATGTTGTAACACTCTAGCGTGTAGCTTAACTGTGCCACCCATTATGGTTGAAGTACTTCCATTGGCTCATGGAGTATTTTGAAGATAACTGCTTTTACTGCCTGTAGCACATCATCAACAGTATCTGACCAATGATCTTCAACCATGAACGTTAACAGAAATCCCTCACACAAGACATCCCATTCATTCGTACCATGGCAGAGCTCCATCTCAGTATACCAATTCATGGGTATGACATCTAGGGTATGATAGAATAAATGTACCCATTCAGGCTATGGCTCTTCCCCGTAAACCTTGGTCCATTTCACGAGGTGTGTGCATGGATCATCTCATTCATCATATTTGTCTACTAGCTGTATCTGTAGTTTCCCAAATCACAGATGCACCATTCTTCTGCATCCATGGTAGTCCTCAAAACTTCCTTGATGTGTACCCCACCATCATGTGGGTATTGCACGCAGTGCCCACTTCAGAGCATCGAATTGGTGCTGTTCTAGTACTGTGCTTTCAAATTTTTTCAGGAATTCATCCACCACTATCAACCCATCATATGTAGGCAGATCCCTTGCTTCTGTTGTCATGCAACACAGTGATCTAACCATTATGTTGCAATTAAGCGTTGTTACTTCGTGCAGCCGATTCTGCCATCGCTCTATTTCTTCGTCTCAATCGAAGTGCAAGTGTTTTTTCTCTCCCACAAAATCCTTCCATTTGCAACTGGATTTACCCAATCCTCCTCTCAGATAGTTATCTTGTAAATACAATCGAGATCGTCATCACTATCATCGCCACGCACTGGTTTAGTGTATCACTTTCCTTTGGTTGGATCTAGCGGTACTACTACGCGTAGTGACTTTTTTTCAAAGATCATTTTGTGCTTCTTTATATTTATGATTCCATTCATATCGGTGGCCCAGTTTATTCCTAGTAGCATGGGATAGGGTTTACTGTCATCGACAATCTCTATCACTTGCAAATCCTCCTACATGCTTGCACCTTCAATATCTACTGTTACCCCTTGCAATCTTCCCATGGGAAAGATCTTATACTGGTTCACCATTCGTAACTGAATAGGAGACCACTGTAGCATAGGTCTACCCATGCATTCCCATGTCTATTTTGGCAGTACATTCACGTCTGATCAGAGATCCAGGATTACCTGATCCATTTCATACTTACCAATTTGCACAGTCAACCTCATTTCCCTTCCTGTTCGCAATGCATGCTTTCCAGTCAGACTGACCGCTCCTCTCAGAGAAACGTTGGCAAGCTCTTCCTTGCTTTCCCGTGAGGGGGAAATTAAGGGATTGGTTTCTAATTCTTCATTACCATTTCTGTAGATCTTCCCACTTCATGTAGTCCCAAACATTAATTTATTTGCATAACTTGCTTTTCACACAATCGTATCTTAATCCAAGTGTTCAAAGATTTAATATACTTACCTCGTGCTCCCTTGAGGAAACATCGCTCTGCCTCACTATAGCTGATGGTCGTATCTACCGCTAACTCAGTAATAATTACTCCTATAATTCAGTCGAGCCAATTGTCCACAGCTTATGCGATCTTATCTCCTGACGCTTCTAGTCTGTGCATTAATTCTTGAGTCCACACAATTGGTTTATTGATCCTACACCTTCCCTGACTGTCTGCTACCTTTGTAATCCACTCATATAGCTCAAAAGGAAAGGATGCAAAGAAAATTTTGTGGATTTCCATATACAAGTAGCGCTCCAACCACTGTTCCTTAGATACTTGCAGATTTCTGTTTTCCTGCACCGCAAACTCATGAATATTCTTGTCCAACCACCCTTCAATTTCTTTCTTTATTGGATTCCAGTGGCATGACATCAGACATCCCTTATGCAGATCCCAGTCCCAACAATGGAACTATTTTTTGGCTTGAATGGGCCTGACCGAGGTTCAGAGGTGACTTAGCCAAACAAATCCCAGCACTACTGGCCCTTTCGGCAATAGTCCATGAAGCGTGGACTGAGGTCTCACCCGAAGCAGTATGGGAGGGTGGTAGAACCAGGTTTCCACACCTTAGGGATGTCTGATGATCTTCTGGCGGTCCACGGTTTGACCCTGCGCGCACGTCGCTATAGACATCTATTAGTCTGTCGCAAACTGTGACGTTGCCTTTGCGTAGCCCTACTTGGGGCATGATCCATATTATACACAAGTTCCTGACTATTTAACCTATTACTTGATTACTTAACTTATTTGTGTAAGACTAGTGATAATTAACAATATATCCAACAATCATATAACTGTGCGTGATAAACAAAACAATATAAATGAATAGAATGCAATACACAAGCAGATGCACAGAATTTGGAATCAAATTCTCTTTATTATTATTCGTTCAAGGTTTACAGACTCAACACCGCCCTACGCACTCAACTGTAGACTCTACTAGGCCTCTGCGCACTCATCTGCAGAACCTCTTCCTACTACTACGACCCAATACACTTAGATTCTCACTCTATGCTCTATCTCTATCCCTCTCATCCACTTATTAGCTATCTTTACAACTTAGAGCCTCACTCTATTTATACAATCTCATGGTCTGTGGACCATGGGTAGGCTGACATGACATTACATTACATTACAAAACTTAGGGTAGACAACCCTATGACTCAACCTATACTTCACACTCCGCGCCTGCAATTCGTGGAGTCTCACAATACATTTGACCAAAACTTAGGCTTTAAGCCCCAAAACATGTTGTGGGGGGATCCAATTCCCAACAAGTCCTGCCATGAATTATGCATTGAATACTCATTCTCATACTTCTACACTATTTTCTGGCATTATACCCTAGACACTCCTTTGTGTTGAGTTATACCGCTACATTGCATATTAACTATTTGCGCCTTTTGGCCTTGAGCTGACTTCACTTGGACTTGTGTTTAAGCCACTTTTGGACCATGTCTTAAGCAAAATCAACCTTGCAATCACTTAGCCTCTACGACTTGATGCACACTTTTACCCATGGAAAGAGAATTCCTTTGAGTGTCCTTGACTAGTTTCGTCACCTTGCATTGAGCATAGGAATGTTCCCCTCCCAAAACTAGAGCATCTGTTTTTTGACACTCGTTCTTTCCACTGTACTATATCATTATATTATTATATTTCAAGCTTCCTATAAAAGAAAAAGACAAAAAAATTATATATTCCGAAAAGAGTGGGAACGGGACATTATTTCCATATTTGATGTCAGGTAGATTCAGTTGTGTCACCCTTGAACTAAGCACTCAAAGGTAAGTCTTTCCTCCATTGTGATGAGCTTTAGCTTGAATTAGGAGAGCCTTAAACTTGTGATTGAGTCAATACTTCTCTTATTAGTTACCTCTTCCAATCATATGGAGAGTTTTCTTATGCCTCCTACATGACGAACTTATACAGAGTTATCATATGCTGCCATGTAGTCACAATTGAATCGTTCTTTTGTTCAAGGGAAGTAAACTTGAGTCAGCCTCTCTGCAGTGTCTCTTGACCTATTTTTCAGTTAGTCATCCCTAGTTTCAAATGACATGTTCATTATCACATTAGTTATATTTCTCCTTTGCTCGTGCCGATTTGAGAAGGTCTCCATTGACTTCTTGTTGGCAGGTCTTTCTCTTACCGACTCTGACAAATTGCTCTGAGGGTAGATCTAGAGCCACACCCTGGCCCTATTTTCATTATTGATAGGTCACCTTGTGCTCAACATCAATCAGTATCATGGGTCTTTGACTAAGTGGTTTCCCTTGTGTTTGACATCAGCTTTCATTATCACACATTGGGATTCGTGCAGTGCCTTAGTTTCCATTTGACCCTATTGGTGGATTCCTCACCTTTGTGTCCGCTTTCATTATTGGTTGGTTCAGATGGTTTCTATTATGTGCTAGCCACATCTTGTGTATGCTGGAAATGTGCTTTGGTTGGGTTACTACATCTTTTTTCGTCAGATTCCTTCAACATTATTGGCCTACGGGTTACACTCGTGCTAGATTGATGAAGGATGCCTTAATGCCTTCCTTCTAGCGAATATTTTCCCATTAACTTCAGCTAATTGCTCCGGGAAAGAGATCTAGAATCCATTTGGCAGTACCTTAGGGTTTGTAGTCATCAGTGTCAGATTCCTTCACTGTTGAAAGTGGGAAAACATCATTGTCTCATGATTGATAGATTCTTCCAAGTGTTCAAATATAGCTCATTTACTTGCACTTGTTATATTGTACTCGGTACCTTGACTCTCATCATCATTTTCGGTGAGTAGCCTTGTGTTTGTTAATGGTATACATTAATGACTAGTAATCAAATGATTTCTCACATGGTTGACTTCATATCATTTATTCTCGTTGTGTAGAAATGTACCAAGGTGGTCAGTGAAGACCTCAGGTTTGCATCAACATGTCTTGATTCACTTGTCATTTGCTTTTGTTTCTACTAGTTGATACCATCCACCTTATATGTTGCAGTTATTTACAATGACATCTTCTATGTTGGCACCTGAGTTGCAGTGTAGTACTATTTACTCCACCATGTTCAGTTGGTACTATTTAGATCAGTTTCTTGACTTTAGTGATCAACTTCATACTTTAGCATCATTGATCAACTCTTTATGTGTGATATTCAGACATGTACTTTCTTGATTATGATCAGATTATCCATTATGTATTTTCAGTTCCTTTATACTTGTATGCATATTGGATCCGCTTTTGTACTTGACATGTGGACATTATTTACTATTTCTGAGCATGGGTATGCCCGCCTCAGACAATAGTTTCTTTCTGATCTCTTTCATTGGCTTGGCAGGCTGAATTTTGGTGAACTCCTCCTCGGTCTCGACATGATTCCTTCTATACACTTAATACATTTCAGCCATCATGTACTCCTTCTGACCTCATATATTAGGGGGCATCTGTTATAGCACCATTTGCCACTCTTGGTAGATCTGATGCTTTGATTATGGCCTAGAGAAACCCTTCCTTCTAAACTTGGTCCAAAATCTAAAAGATAGTGTTTTATTCTCTATACGCTACTTTTCCCTGTGATAAAAGCATGTACATGTGGGTCAACATATACCAAACCCGCATACATATGTTAAAACACTTGCCCGTGGCCTAACTATTTCCCAACTTAAAAAACTAATTTGGAGAAGTATAAATAAACCTCCATGGGAGGGCCTTAAGGGAGAAGAGATGATATATTGATACTATAGTGAGATTATCCCTAATCGAGTTTGATGAATTCCCTTTGCCTCCTGCACTCCCCGAAGCTCCAAGAAAGCCTTGTTTCCTTGTTAGATATATCCTTCGTCTTTCTTGAAGATATCCTTGTATTGGTGATGGAGGAAGATTGTTGAGGCCGAGAAAGGACGAATCCAGAGGATGGTCCCATTTGGAGCCAGAGAAGGACTCAGGTCGTATTTCTCCACTTTACTTGTAGCTAACTTCAATAAAGGAATGTTGTTCTGTTTCTAATATTAAATGTGTTTATGCATCTATTTATATTGTAATTCACTTATGAATCTTACATTGATGCATAATTGTTCATTCATTTATATGATTTAAAGTTAATATCATGAAAATGATTTATGTTTCTATTGTTGTATATGTTTCATTTGAATAATTTTTAGGTTTCGAAGATATCAAGGGAAGCTGAGGGTTTTCACCCCGCAGGATCTACTCAAATGTAGGACTGTTGAGTAAGGAGACTCTTACACAATTCAGTAGAATAAGCATTTAGGTTAATTCCTTGAGCATTTCTTGTTGTGGTTTTCCCTCCACTCTGTTGGGGTCCTCAACCCAAGACCCTAGGGTGGTCTCACCCGCAACAAGTTTTCTGCCTCTTTAACTCCCTCAATCAACCCAAGTTCACAACATTCTCTCTCATTAGATAGAGGTCATTGGCGTCCAAGGAAGATGAGGTCGTTGGAAGCCAAGAACGTGTAGTTAATGAGGAACAAGTTCCACCATTCTCGAGTTGTGGGAGACAAATATTCCTATTTTCTAGGGAGATTCTAGTAGCTACCCTCTTGTATAAATAAACATGTAAAAGATCTCATTATGATTCAAATTTTGTTTTCAACTAGGTAGCTATTGAGCTCAAGTACTTAACAATGTTATTTTTTACTGTTATGTGATTTATTAGACATTGAATCAATGATAATGAGAAGTTTCTTATTGATTCATCATTGAGTTAGTTTGAGAGGGTTGAGGCTCTTGAGTTTGGTCCCAACCCTAGAGTCTTAGGTCCCTATTTTGTATTTGTATCTCTTTGTAGTTCAAAATGCTTATTAGTTTCTTACATTTTCTTACAGAATAATATATCAAAAATCTATGATTGCAACCTCTACCACTTCTCTCTGATGGGAGCATGAATAGAAGGATTTACAACCATAGTCCAAAACTATTATGTTTATGATTTCTTGGAAGAATATTTGTGTTATTAATATTTCTTTGCATATTATTACAATAGCTTAGGAGTTGGTTTATTAATTAGATCAAATTTTTGGCATAGATTAGATAGCATTTAAATTCAACTCATCTTTTCCACTACTAGTTGTTTCATTTTGTCAATGATAAATGGGCATATGCATGTGATGATTGTAGGGTTGTTTGGATCTGCAAGCAAATACACTTTCACCACCTCCATCTTGGACTTCCTCACCTTCTTTTTTGAACCCAAAATTCTTTTCGTGAAATCATTTTCCTAGGGCCACCGAGAGCATCCCTCCTAGTGGAAAACATGCCTTCCAAAGGCTATGAGCTTGACTAGGGGCTTTGGATCCCCTTCACTCATTTACATCAACCCACATCCACATTTCCATACTCTTAAAACATCATGTTCAACTTTTTAACCTTGTTGGTAGCCCTTGTGTAGCATTACATGCCTTCTTGTAGCAATACAGGGCACTTGTAACACACCTGTAGTAGCCTGTCCCTTCACTAGTTTTGATCCTTGCTATAATTTGGAGTTAGGCTAGAAGGATGTTGATTGCCAGCTATGACTTCATGATCAAGGAAAGCTCTTGGGCCACTCCAAACCCTCCTTTTGCTTTACTACAGAAATAGAATAGTGATTAGTTTCCTTATCGTAGATTTGGAATAAATAGAACAATGATTTACATGCAAGTGTGAGTTAGTTAGATGATACATAGAATTGTGGATTATGGTTTGGTAGGTTATCTTATTTTCTACAAATAGATCTGATAACTAGATGAAAGATTTCAAGATAATGTATTTTCCTTTCTACAAATAATTTAGCTCTTCCCTTTACATGAATTGTTTCTATAACATTGGCAAGTTAAATTCAATAGCATTCCCCTTTCATAGTTAGAGGTAGCTTCTAAATTGCACCTTCATTAGCTAGCTTTCATTCTAATTTAGTAGGAGGAATGGCCTTGGAGCACTATTGATCAAATGTCCTAGTTGAGGGTGGCATGATTAGAAATCCATCTACTGTACATATAACATTGCCACCTCGAAGTTTGTACCAACCCCGGGTTGAGAAATAGAGTTGAGGAGCCCTTGGGAGTTACAACGCTCTTGGTGCAATACCAGGGCTCATCACTTTTTTGCAATGTTATTGGAGAGGTGTTTAGGTAGATTTTATGTCTGCTTAAGCATTGTTTTCTTTTTTGCATACATTTTTGAAGAAGTAATAAAAAAAAGAGAAAAAATATCTTTCATGCCTCTTAGGAGTAGAGATACTAAAGGAAAATTCTTACCAAAAACCTCCACACCCTTAAACGGTCAACCTTCACTCTTCATTGGTGACTATCAGCTTCCATATCTGACTACAGGGGAGTTAGAAGGCCCTCTAGGTGAGCACCCTGAAATATTTGAAGAGCCTATTGGGGAAGAAGAAGAACTCACTTCACCTAACCACCCTATGGCAGAAAACAGGAACAATGAGGTTTTCCCTATCAGAGAAACTAATGGAGATGTTAGAATGAAGATGTTAGCTTGATGGGGCCTGACCCAAGTTCAGAGTTATTTAGCCAAACAAATATCTACACTACTGGCCCTTTTGGCATTGGCCCATGGAGCGCAAATTGAAGTCTCACCCAAAGCAGTATGGGGGGATGCTGGAACCAAGTTTCCGCACCCTTGAGATGTATGAGGTGTCAATTTAGTCCAATTGAGCCAACCTTCACGCAGGTCACTTCGCACACTGTTCTGACCTGCGAGACCTTCGCGATATGTTATAATTGCCTTTTGCACAGTCCTAACCAGGGGCTAAGATGCTTTCGCACTGCTATGGCAGCGACCTACATTATTTCCCCAAACTACACCACGTATCTGAATTATCTTCTTAAAGATGTTAGTTAACTTTGCGTAACCAGATATTCTCTCTCACATTCACTTAATAAACATAGTCATATATATTTTCGCAACATATAAACAGTAGAAATGCAATTCATACCCAATATATTCAGTGTAACAGATGCATAAAATAGGAAATAAATACATAATACACAGAATGGACAAGAAAACTTCTCTTTATTAATGCTCCAATTATTATAGACTCAACTCACCTTGCGCATTCAGCTGCAGGGGTCTGCGCACTCTACTATAGACTACTAGGCCTCTGCGCACTCAGCTGCAGAGCCTTCTACTACTCTATGATCCGAAGATAGACTTTAGACTACATATATTACTCAACTCTTCATCCTTGTCATGAATGATTGATGTCTTAACAACTTAGATCCTCGCTCTATTTATACAATCCCATGGTCCATAGACCATGCGTATATCTCTATAGTCGACATTACATTACAAAATTTAGGGCAGACAACCCTATGACTCTTTTACAAGCTACGCGCTCTGCACCCAAAAAATGAGGAGTATTTACATCAAAGTCACAATTTGTGACCAAAATCTAGGCTCTAAGCGCCAAAACTTCACTTGGAGGATCCCATGCCCAACAGGCCCCCAACACAAACATTGTGACTCACCCTCGAGTCACTCTGTCAGTGTGGAGATATTGGCGTGAAGACCTCCCAAGTCTGCCTAGATCACTGCAAGATTGACAACGCACGGAGCGGTTGCTTGCTACACTTCCTAGACGCATTGTTCAGAGATCGCTATCACTAAACTGCTTCCCTGAAACTATTCCTATGTTCCTTGCATCTACATGATATTGGCTTCATTAGAGGCTGTAATGATGTACTCCTCATCAATCCATGGTTGTAAGCGTGCCTTCAAAATGACTTCCTTCTGTCAAGTAGCATCCACTTGCTCCTTGAGCGCTTTCACCTGCTACATCTGTGTGAGCCTCTATGTAAGGCCAACTATCTGTGCAGTCCCTTTTACTTCATCATACTTCAACTTTAGCTCACGTGCCTATGTTTCTAGTCATTGTATGTTTGGGTCCTCTTGCAGAGTGGTGAGAACCTCGAATGACTCCTCGAACAACTTTGTGTAGTCTTTTACTGCACTGTCGACCTCTACTATTGCTAGCGCATTGTTCCTTCACCTCGGGCGGAGTTGAATGTTGCGCCTTCAACTGCAGTTTGGCTTTATGAAGGTTCAGTTCCAGCTGAACCTTGGCCATCTCATCCTTTTCCTCATGCACCCCTGCTGCTAGTTTTTGGATGCACGCCTCCGCTGGTTCCTCTACTTGGATGGGCAACTCTGGGACAATCTGGTAGGCTTCCTCAACCACCTACACTAGCTTTCAGTTTTGTACCACTACCTCGTTGCACTACAGGATCAAGTGTTCGATGTTTATGTGCTGCTTGTCCATGACTTGGAGCGTGCTGCCCTCCCTGGGCCTTTAGCCCACTGACCATAGGGATATCAGCCTCATTTTTTGTCACAAATGATCCCTTTAGTAGCACGATAGTGTTGGTCATGCAAGCGCGCAACATTTCCTCAGTCGCGGTCGTGCCTACTGCGAGGCTCGTTGACACAGTACCAGCCTGTGGAGTGCGCACCTGCAACTCCTGTATCTATGCTCGGAGAGCCCCCAACACCATCTAGTGTTCCTCCGTGAACTACTGGAGGGACTCCATGGTGACGTCCCCACCGTCTCCCCAATGTGATGGAGATCCCCCTTAGTGAGGGTGATTGGGTTGAAAGAAATTTTTGAAGCCTTCGACTTCTTCCGCGACCATACCTTCTCTCTTGGGCGCTATCGTTTCAACTGTGTTGACGCTGCTTGCAGGTCCGCGCCACCTTGCTTTGTATCTATTTCCTGTTCGGGCAAAGGTGACTTTTCTCCTCTGTGCTCTTCCTTAGCTACCTTCTGCTTCTCTTCTACTACCTTCGTAGTGTCCCGCGCTGCGTTGGACTTTGCTACTACTGCTTCGTTCCAATGCTTCTCTGCCAACTACGCCATCCATAGTTTTTCCTCCTCCTTTTTACTCTCTGCAACGGATTTCTCTACTTCCACCATGGATCTAGTTGGAGCACGCCACTTTGGCAACCACAACTCAAGGACGATGAATACGACATCATCCATCGCCAGATAAGGGAGCTCATGACATGTCTTTGTGGGGTCCTTGCATGCCCTGATGTATATGTGGTGGAAGTCTTCCTTGAACTTCACAAAACTTTGCAGACTATTGTAGACAGTGAGCGATAACCGCGGCTTGCGATTAATCCCCATTCTGATGTTCATCTCCATGAACACCTAAAATATCTTATTGTCCCTAATTCTCTGTGCATCTCTAGTTGCCCAAATTGAAGCGTACTTAGTTGCCTCTTGAAGATCCTACACAATCGTTGGGAACTGGCTATCTTCCCATGCTCTTGTGCCTCCCGGCAGTTCTCTAGGAAATCTCTGCACTAGTCTGCCCAATTAAACTGGACCCCTTCTGCACATTGCGCAGCAAGTGCAACCACTAGTGTGGGCACCTCATTCGCGTGACACTTCTGCATAACCTTTTCAACCAATATTTGCATCGTGACTTTGACCGTAATGTTGTTGATGCTCCAAATCACTTACCCTCTCTTCTTCTTCTCCAGTTTGAACTTCTTCTTCATGGCCTTTGCAATGGCCAAATCATCACTCTTACCCTCTGAGATGTTCGTTGCGTCCTCACCTTTGCAAGGGAGCTGGGTAATTCTGTGAATTAGATGGTCCATGATGGGGGTGGGCTACTCCAGCCACAAGCACCCATCATGTACTAGGTGGAGCAACTACTTGATGACAAAAATAGTCACTAGGGCGTGATGGTAATGCAACACCCAGAGAAGGTTTAATAGGCCTGCCTTTTCTACACTTCTTAGCCACTAGCGCAGCTCCAACTCTATGACTCCAGTCGTATCTTTTCTTCTGGTGCATTAGCTGCGTGGTTGTCAAATGTGGGAACTTCTCATGGTCTATGAGATCCTAATCTTCAAATTTTAGAATTGGCACTCGTCCCAGGTGTGCTCCTTCAAAGATGATGTCTTCAGGGAGCAGTGGAGTTTGCATAGAGCTTTTTCTCTCATCTAGGTCTTTGGGCAGCCTTGCTTTTCCCTTCCGCAGAGGAACATACGTGGGAAGCCTGGTTAGAGGGTCCACACCCTAGGTTTCCACCTCCACTTCTACATCCTCCTCCTCCTTTACTAAGATTTCTTTAAATTCTTCCTCCTCATCAGCTTACAAATTGATCACCTTCCCCTTTTCTTCGATGGTGAGCCTAGTCGTTAACGGATTCCTAGGGGACACACGCACCAGTACCATTGGCTGCTTGTCTTTCTTGGGTCTCAGTGTGTGCGGTGATTTAGGGATTTCTACGACTATCCTAGCACTTTCTGGGGCTTCCACTTCCATCATGGCCTATGCGGCCTCCTCAGCGGTCATTACTCTGGTATCAATGGCTTACTTAGGTGCTGCCATACTGCTATTCCATAATTCTCTCAACGGCTCGGGTAAGTGGTCAAACAATGACTTCGAGTTCAAAAGATCAAGGAAGTCTGGGTTCATGAGTGTCTAGACGCACAACAACTCAGTTCTCAAATTTCCAAGTGTTGTTTGTTGGACAACCCTTTGTAATTTATAGCACCTCTTGAATTCGAATTTGACCGTTCCTCCCTCATTTGGTCCATTAATGCTCTGTTGGCGGTAGATTTTTAAGAATATAGCCCATAAAGTTCACCTTAAATGTTGGGTCCCTATAATACTAGTGATTACCCCATTACTATTGTAGTTATACCCCTTATTTATATTGTTGTGCCCCTATTACCCCCATGTTGTTATTTCTGTGCCCCATAGAATCCCTCTATTGTTATTTTTGTGGCTTTATATTATTATTGTTAGGTCGGCTAGATTATATTGTGACTCCTTAGACTCCTATATATAGAAAGGAGGTTTTGTCATTTCTATCATCCAAGAATTTTTCATTTATATAATGTAAAGGAGGTTTCTCCCTCGAAGAGGCTGAATTCTAAGGCGTTGATCTATCTTTTCTATCTTTTCTTGAGCTGGTTTTATAACATTTGGTATCAGAGCTTTGGATTCTAGGGTTTCGCTGCTCCAAACAGGTCATCGTGGCATTTTCACTATAACATTTTTTGGTGACGTTTCAGAAGTCGCAAAAAAACCCATTTGAGAAGAAATCGAGCTGAACCTTGGGTCCAAATTTCAGAGCTTTTTGAGTGATATTTGCGGAGATATGATCTGAGGAAGTTGGTCTTTTTGCAGACTCCTAAATTACATTCAAAACAGGTGACCTAGGGAAAATCGTCATAACTTTCTCTCTGGGGATCGGATTGAAATTTCATAAGAAGGTATAGAAAGAGGACAAACTTTGGTTTCTTGTGTGCGTGTTTCAGATCCAAAGGGTGAAAGAGTGACTCGTGTCATGTCGTACAAGTTCGCTCTACTGACCTAGTCTAAAAGCAAGTCACTATGGGAGATTTCACATAACTCTTCATTGGAGAATCCAATTAGGGTCAGACTTGTGGCAGTGGAAAGAGGATGCAGAAGGCTACTACAGGTCGCAATTTCAAAACTAGATGATCCGAAATTACAGAGATACATCGGATTCAATATCAGGCTTCTATAAAGTGAAAAAAGGTGTGTAGTTTTTTTTAAATTTTTGTGTAAGCTTGGTTTAACGGAATTCAAAGGGCATATGTTATAGACATTTTTGTGCCTTGCATCACTGAGCATGAAATGTCAATAATCTAAAGGATCCAAAGTCCCTAAACATGTTGTTCCTACCCCTAGAGGAACAAGGCCAACAAACCACAGCAATTCAAATAAGTTCTCCACTGAAAAACACTCAAAAACAAGTCAATTCTGGATCATGTCAACTGCTCCACTGAGCATCTGCGCTGAATGTCAACTGATCCATGGTCTACCTGCGCTAAATGTCAACTCCAGCAAAGGCTACCTGCGCTGAGCGAGATTTGACAAGTGGAAGTCTCGTTCCTCAATGTGTCAGTGCCCAGGAAGCTTCCAAAATGACACTTGGATCAAGGAATTCGCCTAGTAATGAGTAAGAGGTTCTAAAACTCCAAGTGGAAGCCAGGATCTCCAAGTGGACTCAAGAACTGAAGAAGAACTGGAGTTAGAGAGGACACTAGTCACACATTAAGCTAACTCATACTCTCTCCAAAACTCTATATAAGGATCTCTACCCTATGAGATCTAGAGGCTGGAATTTTGTTATTGCAAAGAATTGCTGCTGGTTTGAGACTGGAATCATTGGGTGCTTAATGCTTTGAAGGGAGGTGAAGATAGGAATTCCATTCTGCTGGGAAGGAGATGCTGGATTGGAGCCCTCTGGGTTGTATCTCTTCCTGAACCTTGTTATTTATCAATAAAGCTATCTTGGTTTTCTCCTATATACTGATGTATCTTTGATGTATGATTGCATTAGTGTATTTGATTTATTTCTAATCCTGAATCATTTATGAATATGAATATATGCCTTTGTGTTGTGTGCTTCTCTTGTCTCAAGTAGCTGTTCTCTTGTCGCAAGTAGCTGTTCTCTTATGATCTCGCAGGAATCAAGTAGCTGTTCTCTTGGACGAGCGAGGAGGCAAGTAGCTGTGAACACCCAAAGGAGAAGAGGATCTAGATCGAGGGACAAACGGAAGACACCGGTAAGTCCATTGATCTCTCTTCTTTCCATTTCATAAAGGAAGAAACCAGAATAGCTATCTCTGTTTGTTGCTAAGGCACTGTCACACCTTAGGTGGATAGGATTGTCCTACATAGGCATTTTTCCCCACAACAGCATAGTGAAGCATTATTATCGGTAACTGATGCCCCGAGGAAAGAAAATGCAAACACCTAGTAAGGAACCTAAAAAGCTCTAGCATGACTCATGAAGAAGAGGAAGAAATGCTACATGATATATCAAAATTACAAGAACAAGTGCAACAAATGTCACGCTCACAAAAGCTAACAGAAGCTAAGATAAATGGTGTGGAATCTAAGATAAATGGCGTGGAATCTAAGATAAAGGGCATGGAAGCTAATATGGATGATTCGAAGACAGATTTGAAGAGAGAAATGGCAGATTTGAAGGCAGATTTGAAGACAGATTTGACAAATTTTCTACAAGAAATACTTACTAATGGTGAAAAGGTTGTAAAGGAAACTCATGATGTGAATAAAAGTAATGTTAATCATGATTTCATAGACTCTAATGTTGGATCTAAGACCCACCATATTCCAAAAATCGATATGAGGAAGTTTGATGGCAAGGATCCCACCACATGGATATTACAAATGGAGCAGTTCTTCGATTTCAATAATGTGCAAAACACACAAAAGGTACGTATGGCAACTGTATATTTGGAACCAAATCATTTTGTATGGTATCAATGGCTTCGCTCTTGTAAAAAATTTATCACTTGGGCAATTTTTACGGAAGAATTGATAGCACATTATGAAGATACAAAAAGCAACACTTTTTTTAGCCAATTGACAAGTCTCAAACAAAAGGGTTCAGTAATGGAGCACATTGAGGAGTTCCAAAAATTGAACATAAGGGTAAAAGATATTCCAGAGGAGCATAGGATTGATGTGCTCATAGGGTCTTTAAAGGATAATATGCAACATGATGTTCACCTTTGGGAACATGATTCATTAGAGAAGGCATTTAGGTTAGCAAGAAAAATGGAAAGCAAAATTATGGCAACCAGGAAGCATACCACTCACAACTATAAAGACGGAAGTGTTGTTGCCCCTAGTCTTCCACAACCTATAGCGTTGACACCACAACAATTGGAAGAAAAAAGAGCAAAAGGGCTTTGTTACAGTTGTGATAGAAAATACATTAAAGGTCATAAGTGTGCTGAGAAGAAATTATTCTACATAGATTGTGAAGAGGAAGAAGAAAAGGAGCAAGAAAGGTCAAAAGAAGAAGATATACTCCAGGAACAAAGCCTAGATGAAGAACAAATAAATCCGACCATATCTTGTAATGCATTGGCGGGAATTACCACTCCTCAAACCATCAAGATAGAAGGACAAATCAAGAAGAGAAAGGTAATAGTGTTGATTGATTCAGGAAGCACCCACAATTTTATTCATTGTAGGGTAGCAAAAGAATTGAATTGCTTCCTATATCCAGCACCAGAGTGTCAAGTGATGATTGCAAATGGAGGAACAATAAATTGCTCTGGAAGATGCCATAATATCAAGCTATCCATGGGAGAATATGTATTGACTAGCCCAATGCTTTCCATTCCAATGGGAGGTGCTGATGTTGTACTAGGAGTCCAATGGCTACAATCCTTGGGTACAATAGCTTTTAATTTTCAAGAACTTTTCATCAAATTTTCTACGGAAGGAAAGGAAGTTGAATTAAGGGGCATTGTAGGGAAACTAGGAAAGATAATCAGCTCTAATGGTATGACAAAGCTTCTAAAAAAGGAGCAAAGAGGTGTAATTGCACAATTATGTTCGCTAGATGTTTCCACATCGGAATCATCTATATCTCCAGATCTCCAAAAAGTCCTAGACAATCATTCCAAGGTATTTGAGACTCCCAAAGGTATCCCACCTATGCGTGATCATGATCATGCTATTCATCTGATTCTAGGAAGTGTTCCTCCAAACATCAGGCCGTACAGATATCCCTATGTCCAAAAAAGTGAAATTGAACGTATGGTTGCAGAAATGCTAGAGGTTGGTATAATTCAACCAAGTCAAAGTTCTTTCTCTGCTCCAGTAGTATTGGTGCACAAGAAAGATGGATCATGGCGCATGTGTCCGGATTATAGGGAGCTCAACAAGCTCACTATTAAAGATAAGTTCCCCATTCCTGTCATTGATGAATTACTAGATGAATTGCATGGATCAATTTACTTCACCAAGTTGGATCTTCGTTCGGGATATCATCAAATCAGGATGAAGATTGAAGACATTCCGAAAACGGCATTTAGAGCTCATGAGGGTCATTATGAATTTTTGGTCATGCCTTTTGGCCTTACTAATGCACCTTCAACATTTCAAGGTTTGATGAATTCAATTTTCAAACCATTCCTTAGAAAATTTGTGTTAGTATTTTTTGATGATATACTAATCTACGGCAAGTCTTGGAAGGATCATGTTGAACATGTTGACAGGGTGCTACAATTATTGGAGGAGAAACAATTATATGCAAAAAGATCCAAATGTTTCTTTGGAGTCCAGGAGGTGGAATATTTGGGTCATATTGTATCTCATGAAGGAGTTAAGGTAGACCCTAGCAAAATTAAAGCCATTAAGGAATGGAAAATCCCCACATCCATAAAGCATCTGCGAGGATTTCTTGGGTTGATAGGGTATTATCGCAAGTTTGTTAAGAATTATGGGAGAATAGCAGCACCTCTAACAACATTATTGAAGAAAGATGCATTTTCATGGACTCCAGAAGCAACAAAGGCCTTTGAACATCTTAAAGAGGCAATGTGCCAAGCACGGGTCTTAGCTACACCGGACTTCACAAAAACTTTTATTGTGGAATGTGATGCTTCAGGAAATGGAATTGGTGTTGTTCTAATGCAAGATGAAAGACCCATTGCTTTTGAAAGTCATCCAATCAAGGGAAAGTTTTTAAGCAAAGCTATTTATGAGAAGGAAATGTTGGCAATACTCCATGCACTTAAGAAATGGCAACCCTACCTAATGGGAAGACACTTCAAGGTAAAAACGGATCATGATAGCCTTAAATACTTTTTAGAACAAAGATTATCCTCTGAAGAGCAACAAAAGTGGGTCACAAAGATGTTGGGTTATGACTTTGAAATCATCTACAAAAAAGGGAAGCAAAATGTGGTGGCAGATGCACTCTCAAGAAAGGATGAGGATGTGGAAGCATTGTTGTGTGCCATTTCTATTATCCAACCAGATTGGATAAACGAAGCAAGGTAGGAATGGAAGAATGATGAAGAAGTGTGGGCACTTATTCGAAAGCTACAACAAGATTCCAGTACGTCTGATACATTTAGCTGGAAAAATGATTCATTATGGTACAAAGATCGCTTATACCTCTGTAAGAATTCCCAGCTAAAACAAAAGATTCTTATGGAATTGCACACTTCTCCCTTAGGAGGGCACTCAGGATTTTTAAAAACTTACCACAGGGTTAAGAAGGATTTTTTTGGGATGGCCTTAAATCAGATATTCAAAAGTTTGTGGCAGAATGTTTGGTTTGCCAACAAAATAAAGTTGAAACAATTAAGACATCGGGTCTATTACAACCTTTATCCATTCCAAGCCAACTTTGGGAGGAGGTTTCAATGGATTTTATCACAGGTTTACCCAAGTCTGAGGGAAAGAGTGTCATCATGGTGGTAGTTGACAGACTTACCAAGTATGCACACTTTTGTGCATTATCACATCCATTTAAAGCCAGTACAGTTTCTACTGCATTTATGGAAACAATTCAAAAGCTACATGGAAACCCAAAGATTATTGTAAGTGACAAAGATCCCATTTTCACTGGAAATTTTTGGACAGAATTATTTTCTTGTCTTGGTACTCAGTTAGCTCATAGCTCATCTTATCATCCTCAATCTGATGGGTAAACTGAGATAGTAAACAAATGTTTGGAAGGATATCTTCGTTGCTTTGTATCTGATAAACAGACACAATGGGTCAAATGGTTGCCTCTGGCTGAATGGTGGTATAACACTTCCTTCCATATAGCAACAAAAATGACCCCATTTATGGCACTTTATGGGTATCAAACACCATCCATCACATCATATTTAAGAGAAAATTCTAAGGTTCAGGCAGTGGAACATCACATCGAACATCAACAACAAGTCCTCCAACTCTTAAAGGATAACCTTGTGTTAGCACAAAATAGAATGAAACAACATGCAGATCAACATCGCAGTGAAAGAAGTTTTGATGTAGGTGATTGGGTATTCCTACGGCTACAACCATATAAGCAAATTTCCCTAAAGCAAGCTAAGAAGGATAATAAATTATCACCAAAGTATTATGGTCCATACAAGGTGTTGCAAAAGATTGGTACTATGGCATACAAATTGGAGCTTCCTATAGCTTCTCGATTGCACCCAGTTTTCCATGTTTCATGTTTAAAGAAGGTTATAGGCGACAAGCTCCCAGTTCAAACAATATTGCCAAAACTTGACGAGGAAGGAAAAATTATATTGGAACCGGAAGCAGTCATAGAAACAAGAACTCGATAGCTACAAAATCGATCAATATCAGAGTATCTTATCAAGTGGAAGAACTTATCCGCTGAAGATTCCACATGGGAGGATGAGAATTTTATGCAGAAGTATCTAGAACTACTCAAGCGTTGAGGACAACACTTTTTTGAAGGAGAGGGGCATGTTGGGTCCCTATAATACTAGTGATTACCCCATTACTATTGTAGTTATTACCCTTATTTATATTGTTGTGCCCCTATTACTCCCATGTTGTTATTTATGTGCCCCATAGAATCCCTCTATTGTTATTTTTGTGGCTTTATATTATTATTATTAGGTCGGCTGGATTATATTGTGACTCCTTAGACTCCTATATATAGAAAGGAGGTTTTGTCATTTGTGTCATCCAAGAATTGTTCATTTATGTAATGTAAAGGAGGTTTCCCCCTCGAAGAGGCTAAATTCTAAGGCGTTGATCTATATTTTCTATCTTTTCTTGAGCTGGTTTCATAACATTAAATGCTTGCCACCCAGTCCATTTGGTCTCAAACCAAGCATCACATCATGAGTAGTGATTGTAACAGTCACTTTCCAGCGAACTCGTGTGGTAGTGCAACTACCCTTGCGTTGTCATGGACCCTGTGATACTTCGCTACTGCGCCAGTCCTATCATTGTGCAACTCTTGGGAAGAGTATTTTATAGTCCCGCACCTCCTCTCAGCTACTTGGAGCGCTAAGACTGTGCTTCCTGTGGCTAGTCAGATGGTTGGGCCACCTATGTATGTCTTCAAATGACTACCATTTACTTTTCCTGGGAAGAGTTTGCCATTTAACTTCACCAACTACACCACGCCACCATCTGTGATTTCCTTAATAACATACGGTCCCATCCAATGCATTCTGAGCTTCCTTGGGAATTTATATAACAACACTAAATCATTCACCTTAAAGGCGCGCAACTTGATATGTCGATCATGCCAACCCTTTTTGTGCTACTTTTGTACCTATTGGTGGAATCTAGCCAAAACCCGTTCTTCTTCGAGCTCTTCCAGTGTCGCGAGCCTCTCCTCCAGGGCTTCGTGGTCTGTCATACCTGTGAGCATTGCAATGCGCAAACTAGGCATGATGTATTCCATCGACATTATGACTTCTACTCCATAGACAAGCCTAAACAAGGTCTGTCCCGTCAGTTTCTTACCTGTCATCCTATAAGCCCATAATACTGCAGGTACGTGCAGGTCCTAGTCACCTCATTGCACATTGCACCTTGGTCAGCGCAGTCTGCAGTACTTTTTTAAATGCTTCTACTATCCCGTTAGCTTGCGAGTGATACGGTGTGCTTTTTTGATGATACACCTGAAACTCTTCCATCAGCACACTCATTGTCTCGTTCAAGAAATGCGTACCATGATCACTCATCAAGATCTTTAGACATTCGAATCGCATCAGTACGTGTTCAAACAAAAACTTCATGGCCGTCACGGCCCTTTAATCTTTTACCGGTTGCGCTTCTACCCAATGCGTTTGGTACTCTGTCGCAGTAATAATATATCTCGCGCTTGTCTTTCCTTGAGGTTTGATAGGTGCTACAAAGTTGATTGACCACTTTTCAAAGGGCTGCAACGTCATTTGCGAATTCAAAGGCATCTTGTCCCTCCGCAATGGCTTACCCATTATTTGACATACATCGCATAGCTTGCAATGTTCTTTTGAATCCTATTGAAGGGTTTGCCATCACAACCCTGCGCGGAGAATCTTTTGCATGGTTTCTCTCCCTACATAATGACCTCCCGCAGTGCCCCCATGAGCGTCTTTGAGGATGCTACTGGTGGCCTCTAGTATTGTAGCAATAATGCTACAACTCCTGGAGCTTCCTTCTTTAATTTTATCAACCCGGTAGTTCGTAACAAACTTGGAAGCGACGGTGTTGTATGCACAAGTACTAGCTCTTGCCGCAGCTGTCACTTGGTCAGCTGGCACAAGTCCGCTAGGGGCTCAAGCCAACTTCTATGAGCTCTTAGAAGAAGCTTTTTAACTGATGGACGAAAGCTAACTCAAAGGAAGCTAATCCACTTGCAGAAAGGAACTGAAAGCCAACAAGAAACGCAAACCCTAGCAAACCCTAATTCTACCAGCTAGTCCTACTGATGCAAAGATGGGAATGCAAAATACCGAAGGAGATGCCATTACTTCTATGAAGGTGAGATGCATGTGTCTAGACTACTTCTACCTAAAGAAAACATCTTTTTGTATTTTTGAATGAGTTATTTAGAATTATCATGCATGTGCTTGTAACTGGATTTTTACTGTGCAGAGGCGGATCACAGAGGAGAAATGCTTGGAAGAGGTCGGGAAGGTTCAGAGAGGGTCTAAGGAGTCCCTAACATCCTTCCAGAGAGTTTCACAAAGTTTGGCTGTCAAGAAACTGTGTTTATGAGCTTCTACAGGAAGTCTGCAGGGGTTCTACAGGATGTTTCAGAATTTCTACAAGATGTTCAGTAATTCCTACAGGATGTTCTACGATTGGATTTTGGATGATGGGTGAGTGGAAGAGGCTGCATGGATGGATAGGGAGGTAGGAGAGGGGTTTGGAATGACTTAGTGACAGAGAGATGAGGTGATGAGAGGGTGTGTAAAGCTAGTTTGTCTTAAAGAGGGCAGAGGGAATGGAGGTCGAAAAGGTAGGATGACGTGGGCAGTAGAGTAGTTGTGAGACGAGGGGTCTAATTTGGAGATGAGAAGTTGGCCTGGACGAAGATTAGAAGGACGAGAGAGTGATGGAGTTGCACTGCACAGTGTAAACTGAACCAAATCATCCACGTCCTGCACATAATCAAAATATTCCTAATCTATCCTAAATGAAACCAATGAACAGCAATGTTATTTCTAAAGAGAACCATGTATGGTACTGAAGCAAAGGAACATTCCAAGAGGTCTGAGCACATGGATAACTTCTACAAATGAAAATATTGCACCAAAGATTGCATGAGTACGCAAACCAATGTTTTTGGTGGGTAGCACTGTCTGCAATTCCAACCCCTAGAAAGAGGTGAAAATGAGAGTGCAGGCAACCCTTTTCTGGAAATTTTGAGGTATGCCAATGATGGCTACAAAAGAGCAAAAACGGAGCTGGCAGCTCGTAGTGCAGAATGTGCAACAGTGTTTCAAAAGTCCTTTTTGAAGGCTGAAGCCTTATCATTTATACATCACGAGGCCCCAAGCTGGCCTCCTAAATCTATGGGACTTGGCTGACCAAACTGGGAGTGAACAACTGCTTCCTCAAAATCCGTTTGGCTGCCTTCTAGATCCGGTTGTGGTGGCTTTTGGAGCTCAGAGTTGGGGGTGAAGATCCCGAGGAAGGCTATTTAATGCCGTGGACAACCCTCCTACGAATCCTCAACCCCATCTTGGCTGTCTCCTAGCCCTTATCTGCTCGGTTTTGCTCCAACATGTGTCAAAAAAACCTGAAATGAGCACGTTTAGCCACCTAGGAATAATGACTGCCCTTATTCGTACAAATGACATAAACATACTAAAAAATGATGCATAAGTTATGAAAAAACAAGGATTGAGCAAGGGTAGTTAGGCCAAATGAGCCCAAAATGTTACCAAATTTGGGGCTCATCATCACCCCCGAACTAAAATGATTGCTCATCCCTGAGCAACTAATACAGCTCCTCGTCTCTCATTGCTTTCGCCGCCACTCTCACATCCCAGGCTTCTGAAGTGGTATCCTCCTCACTGGCATGGAACCCAGCCTTCCTTTCCACCTCTTCCCACTGCTTATGCTTGTCTCTTTCTCTGCTGCCTTCCATCAATCCTAAAAGCAAAGGTGGGCTTAGCTTGAGGCCAATCCAGCTGGCTTGGAGGTTCTGTATGGACTTCTTATAGAGGGGCACCCGTACTAGAGCTTCCCTCATTCGAGTTGGAGTGTGATATTCCCTGATTTTGAGGCTGTGGGACAATGTGTTCCATCGGCGGGTGCAAGCATGAACACAGTTGTCCCCTAATAGTCGCTCCATATCCTCGAAATGTGCTATAGCCTAAGCCTGCTGATCCATTTATTTCAATAAAGCTTGAGGGTTGGTGGCTAAGTGTTGGTGGGCCGATATCAATGCAGTGGGATCCCCTGGCTCTGCTCTAATCAGTAGTGGCTCATGTAACTCTCGGTTCATGACCTCTTTGACTTCTGCTGCTCTCTTTTCTTCATGGTTCAACCATGAGGCAAATGCCATCAACTGCATATCTCCTACGACTGTGTTGGGATCCCATGAAGTTACATTAGGAAGGGCCAAATTATGGAGATAGAACTCCGATAGTTTGGCCTTGTCCTCTGATGAACTGCTATTGCATAACTCTGTGAATTGCTGGGGGTCTTGGATTTGGGACATACCCCTCTGTGCCAATGCATTAATTTGGAATTGCATCCACTGGTCCCGTAGGTATAGGCCATAAGATTTGGCCTGTTGTCTACATTGTAGAGCATCCATGGCCCAACTGGCCATGCAGGCCAGTTGTGCCTCTTTTTGCTGCAACTACTATTTGAGAGCTTGTATCTCGATTTGTGCTTGCAGTTCCCTTTCCTGTAGATGCGAGGTTAGCTCCCCAAGACCAACTTGCAGTCCTTCTTTGCCTTGAGGTTCTGCTGTAGTGTCCCCTGATGATGTGCCCCTTTCTTTCCTCAGTTCCTGTAGCTGCAATTTGAGTTTCTCATTCTCTTCCTGTAGGAATACCCGCTGGCAGTTTGCCACGTGTTTGGCCATAGCTAATTCTCTTCATGCCTCCTTGAGTTGTTCCTCCAAGGGGCCTATATCTGCCACTCCTTTAGATTTAGCTATCTTCATCCACGTGTGGGTTCTCACTCTTTCTTCCTCCAACACAAAGAAAAGCGGCACTGTGAATTTCTGTGGAATAATTTTTCCAGCCTCCAAAAAGTTATAATACGAGCTCAAGCTTGGCTGGGGACTAGGTTCCGGAATATGCTCTTCCTCTTCTTCCCTCGGTGGCTCTACTCCGTCTTCCCTAAGTGGTGATGTGGCTGCCTCTCCCTCCATTCTCTCGGTCTCCTTGAGCCGGGCCAATGTTTCCTGTAGAACGGCCTCAACATCCTGTAGCGGGGTTTTTGAAGCCAACCTGTCCATTCTCTCCTTCCAAGCAGTTGTCTTCGGGCTCCCCCGCTCATAAGTGACTGATATTTTTGAGGGGGACCTCTCCCTTGGCGAGGTAGGGGTGTCTTCTATGGTAATTGGGCTGCTGGATGGAGGTTGGGGCCTACCTGTTTTGATTCTCACACTTCTCCTTGCTTTGAAATACAGAGGGATCTCCCTGTTTCGTTTTTCCTTCGGCTTGGGAGGGGTACTAAGGGTGGCCAGCACGGCTGTTGCCTACCTTGCAAGGATTTCGGCTATCTTCTCCTTTGGTTTTCCTTTCTCAGGACTTCCTGTAGAAAGCCCTGTAGCGGCTGATTTCTGGCTTCCTGTAGAAGCCGTTTTTGATTTTCCTGTAGAAACAGGTGGCACCGTTTTAGCCTGTTTGGCTGAGGGTGCTTTGTCTTTTGACTTTGCTGAGGCTACTTTCGAGGTGCCTTCACTGACGTGGACTTGTTCAGTCCTTTCCACCCTACTCTGTAACCTTTTCTCCCTGGGTGTCAATGTGGGTTTGTCATCCTCTTTTTCGGCAACCTGGTGTTTCTCTTGTTTCCCCTTTTGTTCTTTCTTCGGTGCTTCGGCTGTGGTTTCTTGGCCTTTCCCTTTCTTCTCTGTGTGTATTGGCTCCTTCTCCTTATTGCTGGAGGAGGTGAGCTCCTCAGTCAATATTTTGATGTCGCCATCCTTAGTCAAATTTCGGAAGGCTTCCCACGAGAGAGGGACGGTGAATGTGTGGAGTGCATCCTCCACGAGGAGCTTAATGAGCCCATGATGGGCTACCTGGTCTGGCGTGCCCTCTCGTAATTTGGTGGCACATTCAGTCATGGACTGCAGGAGGAAGTAAGGAATACTTAGCTTGTTTTCTGCAGGTAGGTCCATTTGGTGCCTAAGTTCTATGAGCAGCCAGAAATGGTACCCATATACGATACTGAATCGTCCTTCACACTTGATATATTTCATAATTTGGAGGCTGACCTCACTCCAGAGCGGCTGTAGGCTAGCTCTGCGAACCCTATTCTTATCCTCTGAGAATTGCTCCTCCGGTAGAAAGAACTCCTTTTTAGCCTTCTGGCCTAGTTTTCTCTCCTCCGTATCCCATGGTACCCCCATTGGGAGATCAGTGACTCTACTGATGAACTGTGGGGTGAGTCTGAGATTCAAACCCCTGAAATTGACGACGGCCAGTGTTTTTGATTTTGGCTTCAAAGCTCGCAGGAATTCCTCTGCCACCTCGTCATCGTAACCTTGTAGCTTGTCGCAGAACGTCATCCCTCGTGCACGAGAAAACAGTTCTACCACCTCAGGGTTTTCCCGTAGCTTCTTTGAGTCTGTCTGTTCCTTCCTAATGAACCCACCCAGCATGGTGAAAGCTTGCTGTGTTAGCCGGAGGTGGCTGGCGTGTATCAAAAGATGGGCCTTTGGGATTTCTTTAGACAGAGCGCAGAATTACGCCTCTGTCAAGCACACGGTTCGTGAATTCTCGGCTATCTACAGGTGAGCCTTGACAGGGGCTCAATTACGAACCAAATCCTGTAGAAAACCCCGCATATACACTACGACGACAATTCTCATGCAAAAGGAAGACGATGCTTGCAAATTTATGCCCAGACTGTAGTTTTACTTTTTTAGGACGTCGACTTCGCCACCCTTCAAACCAATTGCATGGGAGTACCAGGTTCAGGCTTACCTCTTCCAATTCGCCACCTTTGACATGAATAGATTGATTTCCTCCGTAGCGGTGAGCTTCCTGTAGCGCAGCTTCCTGTAGAAGCCGCGCACGGGTTCTGGAGAGCGCGTTAGTGGTTCTGGGCCTTCTGTGCAACCACCAAACGTTTGAACAAGCTGAGGACTCAGAGTAACAGGCTTTAGGGAAATTTGAACGCTTACTCGACTGCAAAGCGGTGGATGATAAATGAGTGGAGTGCCATACACGATCTAGCCGGTGGATTTGAATCCCTGTGGAACTCGTGGCGCGAGGGTGAGCTGTCCCTGTCGGACCGTTGGACGACGTCACCTATTCATTCCACTGCAAGTCTGCCTGACCGCCGCATCATTCCCTGCATATCTACCACCGCCATTTCTATTAGATCGTCGCTTCTCCCCGACTGGATGCTTCCCACGTGTCCATTTCCTGTCTTGCTTGACACATCCAACAGTTTCCAAATCTGACGAGACCATCGGACTGGTCGTGGTGGCCAGTTGAATGGCTATCCGACTGGCTCAACCCATTCATTTTCATACTCGCAAACATTTTAGAGCATTGTTCATGTAATTTGACGAAAAAGGGTGAGGCACTTACCTGTGCGGCCGCGACGTTATTTTCAGGCTTCAGGACGAGGGTGACGGATCCGCTTGCTGCTGCTTCATGCACAGGCACGGGGGTTCCTCCTTGCCGACTACTGCTGGTTACGAAACTTATTACCTGGCTGCGGATGGTGCATGTGCCTGCTCTATGTGTTGCAGGTGCCTTGATGGTGTACGCTCTAGCTGGATGAACTGCTACAGGATTCCTGTAGGATATCATGTATCCGTTTCTCCTCCTTGGGTGCATGCCGAAACGGTGGAGATGGTGGCATCACAGTCACGGTCGTAGGGTCCTCGGATGGCTTTGATAAGTAGCGCATGGGGTCTCTGCATCCTTTATTCCATTTGAGAATTGCTTCCTCTGAGAATTCAACGTTCTGATTTGACTGTGCAGGTATTTCCATTGCATGGCAACAGGGGTGGTAGAAGGAGGCGACAGCAGTGGGTGATGGAGAAAAACATTGGCTTGCATGCCTCCGTATTGGACCTCAGCTTCGAATCCTCCCACACAGTCGGTCCTGGGCCGTCCAAAGATTCTACAGGAAGTTTCCTGTAGAAATACAGAACTTCCTGTAGAAAGTCCTGTAGCTTCCTGTAGAAGGCTAAACTGTGATCAAATCATGCCCAAACCTTGGAAGAGATGAGTGTTTCTAGAGGGAGTGCTGGTGAGGTCACCTGGTAGCATAGTAGGGACCCTTGTCCTTGAGTTGAGGGACCTCTTTTCCTACATGGAATACTTACAAGCTGCATGAGTTGTCAAATCTCAAACCTGTTTTCCCTGTTTCTTTGTTCGTTTTTTTTTTTTTTTTTCTTTTCTCTTTTTTTTTTTTTTTTTGAAAGACAGCAGGGGCGCCTCCATGAGGTTTTCACCCTTATCATCTGCCTTGAGCGCCTCAGAGAGGTTTTCACCCAAGGGTCTTTTTTCAAACATTTTCAGAAAGACAGCAGGGATGCCTCAATGAGGTTTTCACCCCTACCATCTGCCTTGAGCGCCTCAGAGAGGTTTTCTCCCAAGGATCTTTATTATATACATTTTTTTTTTTTTTTAATGAGATGTTCATGGTATGCCCAAAACAGAGGCAGAACCCTTTTCTATGACCAGCACTGATTTTTCCACAGTTTTGATGAATTCTTGCGTTGAAAGAGGTTTTCTGTAGATCCTTAGTCGATGCCCATTGACGAGCATGGGGATGGCCTCCTCATCAATGGTCCGAATAAGAACAGACCCATTGTCATTACATTTTTCCACTGCATATGGTCCCAGCCATCTGGTTCTCAGCTTCCCCTTGAAATCCTTATTCCTGGAATCGTACAACAGTGCCCAATCTCCCGACTGAAATTGCTTGTCATTGAGGTGTTGGTCATGCCATACCTTCTTCTGAAGTTGAACCACTTCTGAGTGAAGAAGGGCCTGCATTCGGTGCTCGTCCAATCCATTCAGCTGCAATAACCTTTCTTGTTGGGCATGGCTGAGATCCAGGTCCAGCTGAGCTGCCATCCTCAAGGTGTTGTACTCGAACTCAATTGACAGCAAAGCTCTCTTCCCATAGACCAGCTCATAAGGTGTGAAGCCGGTTGTGGTATTCCAAGTGGTGTTGTAAGCCCACGTGGCCTCAACCAGGCGATCTGCCCAATCTTTTCTACTGCTGCTCACCACCTTAGTCAAGATCCCTTCCAATGCTCTATTGGTGACTTCCACCTGCCCATTTGCTTGAGGATGATAGGGGGTGGAAGTCCTATGCTTGATTTTGTGATGAGCGAGTAGGTCTTCAATTAAGTTGGAGGTGAACTGGCTTCCTTGATCGGTGACTAGCTCTCTTGGGTAGCCAAATTTGTAGAAGATGTTTTCTCTTAAGAACTCGGCCACCTTTTCTTCTGTCGCTGCTTTGATTGCCTTGGTTTCTGCCCACTTTGTCAGGTAGTCTGTGCACACAATGATGTAAGACCTTTGCCTCGAAGGAGGATTGATTGGACCCAAAAAATCCATACCCCACTTCTCAAATGGCTCAAGAGTCACTTGAGGTTGGAGAGGCATTTCGTCCCTTGGAGTCGGTTTCCCCATCCTTTGGCATCGGTCACATTGGCTGATATACCTTCTGACATCTTGATGAAGCGTGGGCCAATAGTAGCCTGCCTGTAGAATTTTGAAGGCAGTCCTTTTGGCTGTAAAATGTCCTCCACAAGGCCCGTCATGACAGGTTAGGAGGATATCAAAGACTTCCTCCTCCCTTACACAACGCCTTAAGATCTGATCGGGGCCAAGCTTGAACAGGTTGCCCCCGATCCAAGTGAATGAGGCACTCTTCCTTACGATTCTGCTCTTCTCTCTTGAGGCTAGGTGCGGATGGAACTGTGCTGAGACAAGGTAGTTTGCTATATCAGCAAACCATGGAGAGAGTACTGAGATAGCAAACAGATGTTCATCTGGCATCTGGTCATCCACTGTTCCATCCTCACCTGCAGGTAAATCTGATCTAGACAAAAAGTCAGCAACAACATTTTCTTTACCTGGTTTGTCAACGATAGTCAAATCAAACTGTTGCAACAAAAGTAACCATCTAATAATACGAGCATTCACATCTGGTTTATTCATTAAATATCTAATTGCAGCATGATCCGTATGTACAAATGTTTGATAGCCAGTGATATAATGTCGGAACTTGTTCAGTGCATGGACCACGGCCAAGAATTCTTTCTCAGTTACAGTATAATTCAGTTCTGCCTTGGATAAGTTTTTGCTGACAAAATATATGACGTATGGAAGTTTTTGTTCAACTTGTCCTAAGGCTGCCCCTATGGCTTTGTTCGAAGCATCAGTGTGGATGTGGAAAGGTATGGCCCAATTTGGACCTCTCAAGATTGGGGCAGACACCAACTTATCCTTTAATTCATTCAGAGCCTTCTGACAATCGTCAGTCCATTTAAACTCAACATCTTTTGCCAAGAGGCTAAACAATGGCGAGGCTAGCTTACTGAAGTCTTTAATGAATCTCCTATAATACCCTGCTAAACCTAAGAAAGTTCGAACATCTCTTACCTTCTGAGGAGGTGGAACCTTCTTGATGAGAGCAATTTTGTTAGGATCCACCTGTAACCCTTGGTGAGAAATGGTATGTCCTAGCACGGTCTCTTCAGTCATCAAGAATTCACACTTTTCAGGACTAAGGGACAGGTTCATCTCAATGCACTTGGTTAGGAATTTTCCCAGATTAGACAATGCTTCCTGGAAGTTGGACCCATAAGGAGTGAAGTCGTCCATATAGATTTCCATCGAATCATGGACCAGCTCAGAAAAGATGCTCAAGACGGCTGTCTGGAAGGTGGCAGGAGAATTGCATAGTCCAAAGGGAAGAACTCGGTAAGCAAAGGTACCCCAAGGACAAGTGAAGGTGGTCTTATCTTGGTCTTTCGGGCTAATTTGGATCTGGTTATACCCGCTAAACCCATCTAGGAAAGAGAAAAACTTCTTTCCTGCCAGTCCATCCAACACTTGATCTATGAAGGGTAGAGGAAAGTGGTCATTCTTGGTGGCTTTGTTCAGTTCTCGGTAGTCCACACAGATTCTCCACTTCCCGTTTTTCTTGGGAACTAACACCAGAGGGGACACCCATTCGCTATCCGAGATGGGGTAAATGAATCCGGCATCCAACAGTTTTTGCAATTCTTCCTTGGTGATGTCCTTAAGGGCTAGATTCATTCTCCTTTGGGGTTGCCTAACCGGTTTACAATCTTCTTTGATGTAGATGTGATGGGTACAGACTGAAGGATGGACTCCTTTCATCTCCTTATAGCTCCAAGCAAAAGCATCTAGATGACTGGCCAACAGACTACACAGCTCCTTTTCCTGGGAAGGAGATAGGGAGGAGCTGATCTTTAACGTTCTCTCGGGGCTGAAATCCACATTTTTGACTCTGGGAGTGACTGGGTTGGTCGCACAAAGGTCCACTAAGGTGCTGGCTTGGGCATCCTCCACCAATTCCTCTAAGGACAATGCACTGGGAGGTGGATCCTGAATCAAGGTCTCAATCAAATCATCCTCGGTTGGGGGGCCTCCCCTAGTGGTGTCTAGGGTGCACAAGGGTGCTGAGTACACCTCATCCTCTTCTCCTTCCTCCAACCAAAGTGGTAAGTCATGCTCTAATAAGGGTTGGGCCGGAGGGTACAGGACTAGCTGCTTAGACATAGGACCATTTTTGATGGTCATGTTTCCTGCACGGCAGCTTATGTAAGCATCTGCAGTGGCTAACCAAGGCCTTCCCAAAATAAGGGGGTATCCAGTAAGCTTTGCCTTTGGTTGCAGAACAAAGAAGTCTGCAGGGTACTCCCAAGAGTCAACAGCGACCAAGACATCCTCTACAATCCCTTCGGGAGTCACGGTGGAGCGATCTGCTAGTTGCAGGACTGTTAAGGTCTTTCTCAAGGAACCCTGAAGGTTGAGTTTGAGCATGGTATCCTTGGTCATCACATTAATGGCAGCCCCCAGATCAATCAATGTGTGTGGTATGATGGTGCCATTGATGTGGACATCAATTACAGGACTCCCAGGATCCAAATACTTTGGGTAGATGACTTGCCCCAACATAAGATCAGACAGTTGTCCTATGACATTGATGGTTGAAGCGTCTCTTTTTCACCTGCCTGGGTGTTTAAAACACTTTTCTTTAACCAGTTTGTTGTATATCGGTACATCTTTGATGGCTTGGAGAAGTGGTATTCTCACACACAACTGTTTGAGTTCTCCCAGAAGCTCATCCTCCTCTGGGTTGGGTTGTGTGGTGGCCGTTAGTCTCTCAGGAAAGGGTGGAATGGTTTTTGGTTCACTTTCCTGTTTATCTTCCTCGTCCTCTGGGGGAGGAGTTTGGCGATCCGGAAGAGTCTTTCCAGATCGCAGGTTGATCTCCTGGATCTCCACAGCATAGGTAGGGCATGATGTTTCCCCAGTATATACCTGCTGGGCCTGTCGGTTGTTGGGGTTCGGGTTCAGTTGAGCAGGCATTTGGGGTTGCCTTGGAGGAGCAGGAGGTAATGGTTGTGGTTGAGCTGGTGGTGGAGGCAAAATGGCGGGACGAGTATTGTACTGGGGCCTCCACCCCTGTTGAGGTGCATTCCACTAAGGCTGTGGCTGGGCATGTGAGTGAAACGAATGAGTAGTGGGCTGAGTATGGTACTAAGGCAGGTAAGACCATGGAAGAGGCACAGACTAGGAAGGATAAGCAGGGGGACCCCAGGAAGGCATAGGAGCAGATTGGTTGGGGCTATAATGAGCTTGGGGTGTCCCTTGCATCCCTTGTTGGTAAGGTCTAGGTCCATGTGGCCTCCTTTGGTTGAGGAAATAGAGAGGTTCAGTGGGCGCTTCTGTCCCTTGATACATGGCTTTAAGCCCAGGTAAGGTTGGATATTGGTTTGTGGGGTGGTCCTCCTCACAAACAAAACATACCTCAACCGAATGTAATGGGCACTCGTTCCTAGGGTGCTTCCTTGTACACCTAGGGCAGAAGATAGCCAAAGCCCTCTCAGCTTCCTCTTTCTTCTGCTGGATTCGGAATGTATCAAGTTGCATGGCAATGGTCTGTCTAACTTCACTCTTGAGGTCCTCTAATTGATTTGCAAACTCATGCTTGGAGAAAGGAATACCGGCTGAGAGGAGGTTTCCCCTACCTCTTTTTCGGGCTGCCCTAGAGTGGTTTCTAAACACAGTCTTTATATCCTCATAAGGTAGTTGGTAAATATCTCCTCCAGCTAGCATGTGAAGGGTATCTAAGAGGTCTTCAGGGAGTCCTCGGAGCAGGACCAAGTTGAGAGCTTCAGGGTCAAGTGTGCACTTGGCCCGTTTATAGCTAAGTTGGAACCTTTCCTCGTAATCTTCTAAGGACTCATCATTTCCCATGGTCATCCGAAAGATTTCTCCCTTGGCTTCCTTGGACCTACAGTAGTCCCGGTATTTCGTATTGAAAGCTTGCTGCATCTGGGCCCAAGTGGTGATATTGTTCCTAGGTAAGCCCATGAACCAGCGTAATGCTGCATCCTTAAGGGTAGAGGGGAAGAGTTTCAGTTTTTGCTCATCTTCGGTATAGTCATAGGTTCGACAAAGGACGACAAACTCAAACAGGAAGGTATCAGGGTCTTCAGTAGTCAGTCCATGGAAGTGAGGTAAAGCGGAGGGGCTTATGTTCTTCATTTTCATGTCTCCATTGGTCTCTCGGATGGGGAAGGCACCTTCAATTCTCTCATCTTCTCCCCTATTGTCAGCCATAGCTTCAGATGGAGTGTTCTCTAACTCTTCTTCTGTTATAGGATCTTCGTATCTCTCAGGAGGCTCTCCTATAGGTTCTTCTGGATCACTGTCACCAAAGAAGAGAGAAGGGTGACTCAGTGACGTGGTGGGGGTGTTGGGTAAGAATTTGCCTGTTTTATCTCGATTTCTACGAGGCATGAAATGGAAAGACTTTTGATTGCTTTTGTTTTTTTTCTAGTACCTGCAAAACTTAAAACAGATTGAACTGCAACTAACTATCTTGCTGAAATGGAAATGCGGAATTGAAATGAAAACATGAAAGAACTAATCTATTTTGCTCAAATGAAATTGCAGGAATGAAATGCTAGGCTACGCTTGCAGAATTGAAATGCTAATCTACGCTTGCAGAAATGAAATTGCGGAATTGAAATGTTAATCTATGAAATCAGGAAATGTCTATGCTACTTTTGCGGAAAGGAAATTGTAGAATGGAAATGAAATAAACTACTTAGCAGAAGGCGAGAGTAGGAAAATAGAAGAAAAGCAATAATCACCAATACTCTGACACTTCCCCGGCAACGGCGCCAAAAAGATGGTGGGCTCCAGTATTGTAGCAATAATGCTACAACTCCTGGAGCTTCCTTCTTTAATTTTATCAACCCGGTAGTTCGTAACAAACTTGGAAGCGACGGTGCTGTATGCACAAGTACTAGCTCTTGCCGCAGCTGTCACTTGGTCAGCTGGCACAAGTCCGCTAGGGGCTCAAGCCAACTTCTATGAGCTCTTAGAAGAAGCTTTTTAACTGATGGACGAAAGCTAACTCAAAGGAAGCTAATCTACTTGCAGAAAGGAACTGAAAGCCAACAAGAAACACAAACCCTAGCAAACCCTAATTCTACCAGCTAGTCCTACTGATGCAAAGATGGGAATGCAAACTACTGAAAGAGATGCCATTACTTCTATGAAGGTGAGATGCATGTGTCTAGACTACTTCTACCTGAAGAAAACATCTTTTTGTATTTTTGAATAAGTTATTTAGAATTATCATGCATGTGCTTGTAACTAGCTTTTTACTGTGCAGAGGCGGATCACGGAGGAGAAATGCTTGGAAGAGGTCGGGAAGGTTCAGAGAGGGTCTAAGGAGTCCCTAACATCCTTCCAGAGAGTTTCACAAAGTTTAGCTGCCAAGAAATCATGTTTATGAGCTTCTACAGGAAGTCTGCTGGGGTTCTATAGGATGTTTCAGAATTTCTACAGGATGTTCAGTAATTCCTACAGGATGTTCTACGATTGGATTTTGGATGATGGGTGAGTGGAAGAGGCTGCATGGATGGATAGGGAGGTAGGAGAGGGGTTTGCAATGACTTAGTGACAGAGAGATGAGGTGATGAGAGGGTGTGTAAAGCTAGTTTGTCTTAAAGAGGGCAGAGGGAATGGAGGCCGAAAAGGTAGGATGACGTGGGCAGTAGAGTAGTTGTGAGATGAGGGGTCTAATTTGGAGATGAGCAGTTGGCCTAGACGAAGCTTAGAAGGACGAGAGAGTGATGGAGTTGCACTGCACAGTGTAAACTGAACCAAATCATCCACGTCCTGCACATATTCAAAATATTCCTAATCTATCCTAAATGAAACCAATGAACAACAACGTTATTTCTAAAGAGAACCATGTATGGTACTGAAGCAAAGGAACATTCCAAGAGGTCTGAGCACATGGATAACTTCTACAGATGAAAATATTGCACCAAAGATTGCATGAGTACGCAAACCAATGTTTTTGGTGGGTAGCGTTGTCTGCAATTCCAGCCCCTAGAAAGAGGTGAAAATGAGAGTGCAGGCAACCCTTTTCTGGAACTTTTATCAATTCTAATCTCTTTACTCTATTCTAAACATCTGAAGCAACTATATTTTCTAACAATGACCTACTTAACCACACCACGAAATCTAACTCAACAAACTGCGTTTCAAATGCATGTAAAGAAAACCATATTGCTGAAAGGAAAGATATCAATACAAAAGAAGGAGGCCCTAGGCTCTCAGGTTGGGCCCAACCCCGAGAGCTATGGCTCCTTTAGAAACTCAGAGCTGAAATCAAATCTGACTGCTTCTCATTAAAAAATAATAATCATAAGTCCAGAGGTATGCCAATGATGGCTACAAAAGAGCAAAAACAGAGCTGGCAGCTCGTAGTGCAGAATGTGCAACAGTGTTTCAAAAGTCCTTTTCGAAGGCTGAAGCCTTATCATTTATACATCACGAGGCCCCAAGCTGGCCTCCTAAATCTATGGGACTTGGCTGACCAAACTGGGAGTGAACAGCTGCTTCCTCAAAATCTGTTTGGCTGCCTTCTAGATCCGGTTGTGGTGGCTTTTGGAGCTCGGAGTTGGGGGTGAAGATCCCGAGGAAGGCTATTTAATGCCGTGGACAACCCTCCTACGAATCCTCAACCCCATCTTGGCTGTCTCCTAGCCCTTATCTGCTCGGTTTTGCTCCAACATGTGTCAAAAAAACCTGAAATGAGCACGTGTTAGCCACCTAGGAATAGTGACTGCCCTTATTCGTACAAATGACATAAACATACTAAAAAATGATGCATAAGTTATGAAAAATGAAGGATTGAGCAATGGTAGTTAGGCCAAATGAGCCCAAAATGTTACCAAAGTTGGAACTCATCACTACTTTGTTCAAACTCAGGTACATACCTTCGCAATATCTCATCATTCCCCATCTTGGATAGATGCACCGCAATGACATAAAAATATGCCAGATGCACTACTAGTTCCTTCTTCTACTCGATAGGTTATCGTTCTGGCGCAGTTCCAGTTGTTAAAAAGTGAATTATATCTTAAAAATGTCCATCCACTACACGCACAGTGAAAAGCTCCACGTTAGGTAGTCCTTCCTCCAAACTAATACGTTCCTCCCAAGTCTCAATGCACGACAGGTGATCAGGTCCCACATTCAATCACCTAGGCTTCACAACAACTTCAAAATCGTATTCCTGGAACAATAAAATCCACTTGCATATGTGCCCCCCCAACACAGGCTTATTGACCAAGTACTTCAATGTGGAATGATCTGTATACATCTTGAAGTGAACCCCTATAAAGTAGTGTCGATACTTTTGGAGTGCATACACCATAGTTAGTCCCGCGCGTTCAGTGGTGGAATAGTTCTTTTTTGCTTTAGATAATCTGCGACTAGCGAACGTGATAGGGTGATCGAAGCCTTCTCCACAATCTTGTGTTAGTATTGACCCCAACGCTATACATGACACGTCAACATGAACATTAAATTCTTTCTTCCAGTTTGGGAAGACAAGAATCGACGCAGTAACCATCTTCTCCTTTAATATATCCAAGCTTTTCTTGCAGTCATCATCCCAGTAGAATGTGACATCCCTCTTCAATAGTTTTTCCATCAACGTGGTGATCTAGACATAAATTTTGATAAAATTCCTATAGCACCTCATATGCCCCAGAGTAGCGCGTAGGTATTTCACACTACGTGGTGCTTCCAAATTTAGAATCACCGCGATCTTTGCAGGGTCCTCCATTAGCCCTTGTTTACAAACCACATGCCCCAATAGGTTTCCAAAAGGAACGAGGAACATACACTTCCTAAGGTTTAGCGCGATTTTGTATCTTCAGCATGTATCCAACATCAAGTGTACGTCTGCTACATGGCACCTAACCAACCCAAATATAGTCTAGTCATCAAAATAGATCTCCAAGAACTTATGAATATATTCCCTGAACACTGCAACAACCACACGTGAAAACATAGCAGGGGCATTCTTCAACCCAAATGCCAAGACAGTATATTGAAAGCAACCCCACTCATTCATGAAGGTTGTCTTGCTCCTATCCTCTAGTACCATTCTAATCTGGTGGTACCCTGAGAACCCATCTGTGAAAGAATATGCTTCCTGACCACCTACATTATCCAGCACCTCATATGTGAATGGAGTTTGGAATGGATCATGTACACACACATCATTCAACTTTCTGAGATCCACGCATATTATTATTTCATCCTTCTACTTCTTCTCTTGTACCACCATTAGGTTTAACCAATCATATTTCTCCACAGGCTCAATGATGCCTGCCATGAGCATCTTGTCTAATTCTACATGGACCTTCTCCTTGTATTTCGGATTTAGGCGATATGGCCTCTGCTTAACTGGCTTCGTGTTGGGTTTTAACGTGATCTTAATTACCCCTAAATATCTGATTATTCCCTTTAAATCCATAAACTTGGTCATGAATAAGTCCTGATATTCATAGAGTAATTCAACAACCTTGTTCACTGTCATGTCATCCCAGTAGTCCCCAATCTTTGTGAATTTAGATTCTGCCTCTCTACCAATATTCACCTGCTCAGCCTTCACCAACACGGTTATGTCAGGGTTCTCAAGTTGTGGTCCTTCAACCTCACGTTGGCCTTCTGTCTCTAGAATATTAATTTTCCACAGATCTTCATCCTCTTTCTCAACAGTTACATTATAACACTCCAGTGCACAACTTAATTGAGCAGCCCATTTAGGCTGAATCAACTCTATTGACTCCTGGGGTATCTTAAAGATGGTTGCTTTTACCTCTTGTAGTGCTTCATCAATACTATCCCACCCATCCTCAAAATTGAAGGTCATCACGAACCCTTCACGTAGAACATCCCATTCACTTGTTCTGTGGTGGAGCTTTGTTTCTATTTACTAGGTCATTGGTATAACATCCAGGGTATGACAGAACATGTGTACCCACTCAGGTTATGGATTTTCCCCACAGGCCTACATCCACTTATCCAGATGCATGCACGGATCATCCTGCTGATTGTACTTGTCTGTCAATTGCACCCTAGGCTTCCCAAATCATGTGTGCATCATCCTCCTACATTCACTGCAGTCATCAAAGCTCCCTTTGTGCGTACCCCACCACCTCGCGAGCATAGTGCGCAGTACCTAGTCGAAGGCCTGGAAACATTGCTTTTCCAGCACTTATCTTTCAAATTTATCCAAGAAAGTATCTACCTCACTTAAACCATCATAAGTAGGTAGGTCTCTCACCTCCATTGATACACAACACAATGACCTGGTCATCATATTATAGCTCAATGTGCTTACTTCGTGTAACTTATTCTGTCATCGCTCTATCTACTCATTAGAATCTGAAGTATAGGAGCTCTCACACTCCCATGAAATCTACCCATCCGCGGTGGGGTTTACCCAATCTTGTTCTTGCGTTGTTACCTTATAGATGCAGTCCAAGTCATCATCACTTTCATAGTCATGCACCGGCACCGTATAGCGTGATCCTTCAGTAGGGTCCCAGGGTATAATTACGTGTAGAGTCTTCTTCTCAAAAATCATCTTGTGCTTCTTCAAATTAATCACCCCATTCATGTCAGTGGCCCAATCAATTCCTAAGAGCACGAGATAGGGATTATTGTCATCAACAATCTCTATCACTTCAAAGGCTTCTAGCGGGCTTGCTCCCTCAAGATCCACTATTATTCCCTGCAATCGCCCCATGGGTATTATTCTCTACTGGTTCGCCATTTGCAGCTAATAGGAGACCACTGTAGCGTAGGTCTCCCCATTCGCTCCCATGTTTGTTTCAGCAGAACATTTGCATCTGATCCTGAATCAAAATTACTTGGCCCATTCCATATTCTCCAATTTGCACAGTTAGCCTCATTTCTCTCCCTGTCCTCGTCTTATGCTTTCCAATCTTTTGGAGTATGTACTTTTCTCCTAGCGCGGTCCCAGCGCATCTGTTAATGAGTTCCTGTAATCCTTTTACAGCCTTACTATCATGTAGTAACTTCATACACTTTTCTAAGAATGTCATGAGCATAGATGGGTCCATCTTTGGCTCTGGGCTATCTTTGATTCCTGAAGTGGAGTCATCACCGAAGCTCTTCTTAGCTTCCATGAAGGTTTCCCGCGTGCACTCCAAATCAAACTCCACTTCATTCATTGGAGCTTTTTGGACACAAGTATTATCTTCTAGCTATTTACCTTTGTCATCTCCCATCATGATTCTGCTTCGGAGCACAATGTTCACATTCAGATCTTCCTTTCGTGGCCCAAACCTCATCATCTGCAGGTTCTAAGTTGAGGGAGGTGGTAGCACTCCTTTGTCGCATATCCTAGCTATTAGCATAGGACAATCTTCCATCTCATGATCAAACAAGGTGCAATACAAACATGACAGTCGTGTTGGATTCATAGAATCATGGGCATAATGTCCTGGCCCTCCACAATTGTAGCATATCAATGGACTACGACCTCTTCCAAGTCCTCCTCCACCTCAGCCTCGTCTGTGCCACTGAAATATTGTTCACGCCATTCCTGAATTCTAGTCTAGGGGCCTTGTTTCGGCCTAAACTCTGTAGGTTGGAGTTCTATCCATCATCAACTCATAGCTTCTACAAGTGCGCTCATCATGTCCCACTGACCTACAAAAATTACAGAACAACTATTGTGAATTTTGTGTGTACTTCTGTAACAAATGGTAGTTGTCTATGGCATGTTTTCTAGCTATTTGACAAATCGCACACCACAAAGTAGGCGTCACGATAGGTCCTACTTGTGCTTCCAGCCTTAATAGCATCGGTCCTCCTCCTGCGAGGTAATTTGCGAACACTAGGAAATGTTCCTTGTCATGTCCCTGACACTTCCATTTTACACACCACACCTCTTCGCGCACTTCTAGTCGAGTTTTCCTATCATATTTCAAACTCTGCATCTCAACTTCAGTTTCGCATAGATATGATGAACTCCTAAGTTAGGATCCTACATAGGGGTCTCGTACAACCTCATCACGATCTCTAAGGCCTCTGCCTAAGTCATTAGCTTCTGTTGTGATAACGCACTCCTTAAATGTGGCATTAGTAATGCCACAAACCACTTGCGGTGTTGTCCATTTGTCAGATTCATATTAGATTTGCGAATCATATATTTCAACCTCTTATCCAGCTCCCAAGGTGTCTCGCCTAGTAGCATCGTGATCTCTTTGAACCCAATGATTGACTGTGATTTAGACTTCGGCCTGCTAAATTCCTTATTTAGAGCAATTTGGATATTCATGATTCTCGCATTCAGATTATCATTAGAATGCTTAATATACCATGTCAGCGCGTGATCCTGCAGGGTGCTAACCAATGTCTCTTTCTTTATATTGTCATCTGTAACTCCTTACGCCTCCCATATAGCTCTTACAATGAACCAAAATTGGTCTAGACCCTCATTTCCCAATCCCTTGAACACATGCAACTTTACTATGCTTAGCATATTGAATCGCGATGGTGTTGGAGGTAGTATAGGTAAAGATGGAGGTGATGGCGGTGAAGCTAGTGGTGGTGTGGGTGGTGGTGGTATTTGCAGAATACTTTGCCTTATTAAATGGACTGCACTTCGAAGCGAGACCTTCACGAGCTCTTCCTCATCACAGCGTGGAGGTGAAATCAAGGGGTTGTTTTTTGGTCCTTTAATTCCTTCGTTCTCGTAACCTTTTCCACTTTGCGTAGCCCTAAAAATCAAGGCAATTGCATAACCCTATTTTCGCGCAATAGAATTTTAATCCAAATATTCAGAGACTTTATGTACTTATCTCGCTGTCCTTTGAGAAAACGTTGCTCTGCCTTGCTGTAGCTGACTGAGGTGTCGACCGTGAAATCAGTAATGAATCCTCCTATAATCCGATCGAGCCAATGATCAATGGCGCATGTGATCTTATCCTTCAATACTTCCAACCTTCACACTAACTCTAGGGTCCACAAAATAAGACCGTCGAGTTTCCACCTTCCTTAGCTATTTGCTAGCTTCACGATCAACTCGTATAGCTCAGTGGGGAAGGACGCGAAAAAAAATTCATGGATCTTTGTGTATAGGTAGCAATCTAACCACTCTTCTTTTGTCATTCACGGGTTCCTGTTCTCGTGCACCGTGAACTCGTGAATTCTTCTGTCCAACCTGCCTTTAATTTCCTTCTTAGTTGGATTCCAATGATACGACATCGGACATCTCTATGCAAATTCTGGTCCCAGCAATGGAACCATTTGTTGGCTTGATGGGCCTGACCCAGGTTCGGAGTTATTTAACCAAACATATCCCTACACTACTGGCCCTTTTGACATCAACCCATGGAGTGCGGACTGAAGTTTCACCTGAAGCAGTATGTGCTAAAATATGGCAACAAGAATATTCCAATTTAAATTTTCCTTGAATTAAATTGTGAATTAAAATTGAATTTAGGCTTAACAACTACTTGGAAATAATTAATTAATTTATTTTAAATTAATTAGTTGGAGAAATTCAAGTTAGAAGTCTTTCTAAAGTCATGCAAGAATTATCCCTTAAATTAAGGAGATAAGATTGAGTTATATTTTAGTTGTAATTAGTTAACTCAGTTTACTAAGTTAAGTCCAGTTAAATTAGTTCCAAACTGTTTGAAGAACTAATAGTTAGTTATCAGTCAATTGATGCATGCATGCACTCAACTAGTGCTACTCCAGTTAACTAAAGATTCCCTCATTAGAAACTCATGCATTTGTATTGTGAGAAGGACCCAGTTGAGATTAATGTCAAGGACAATGTACTATCAGTTGCATGTGTTTTCTCAAAGAGAAAACTCATGCATGCAGTCAAGGATTTAATCCTTGAGGATTACGCAGTTTTGGAAACAGATCATCCACATGGTAATAGGTAAATCATCCCAGAGGAACATCTCAAGGAAATAGGAAGGTTGGAGAGAAGCCAAGATAGCCTGTGAGCATCTATGAGGATTGTACTAAGAGCTGGCTATCTGTGAGAGCTAAGGCTTTGTATAATTCCTATGTATTTCCACCTGTATGATAATACAAATGTGTGGGGTTTTAGCTGAGGCTTTCCCCAAAGTATTTTCATGTGTATTGTGCATTGATTCTTCTTCTTCTGGTTAGATTGTTCATCTCAATCTTTAAGCTTCCGCAAATTGATAGCAAAAGTATGTTATAGTATTCTGCTTTGATTAATATTGCATTATTGGGTTAACCTACACATATTTTCTACATAGTATCAGAACTATGAACAATATACTGAGAAGAGAATTTGAAGTTTGAAGTTCGGGGTTGCAGGTGAAAATCAAATTCATATTATACTTCAAGGTTGGCCAATGCGTTCTATGGATTGAGACTCAAGTATGCCTTGGATGGTAGCTCAAATTACATAGCATGGAAAGATAGAATGGAGGTTGTATTAGAAGACAATGGCTTGAAGGAATTCACTAATCAAGAAATCCCAAAGCCAACTTCAATTAATGCACAAGAGTTGGCTGAGTGGAAGAAGTGTGTGGCGAGGGTGAGATGGACCATCCTTGAGGGAGTTCGAGACCATATTGTCCCGAGTATCCATGGGAAGGATACTCCATTTTCAATGTGGAAGACATTGAAGGACCTCTACCAGAACAGTAGCTACCAAAGGAAATTGGCGCTCAAGGATAAGCTTTGAACAATCAATATGGAGAAGGCCGATACTATTTCCACACATTTGAGCAAGCTCACCACCTACAGAGATGAGCTTGGTTGTATGGGAATAACTACTGGTAATGATGATATGGTGAGCCTCACTCTCCTTGGCCTTCCAAAGAGTTGGAATAGATACCACGACTTTGTGAATGGAAGGGAGAAACCACCAGATTGGGAACAACTATGGTCGAATCTTATGCAGGAGGAGATCAGGAGGAGCACACGAGAAGGTTCTTCATCTAAGAATGATGATGAAGAAAATATGGCCTTAGCAAGTAAGGAAAGGAAAGGAAAGGTGAAGGCTTCCCATTTCAAATCGAATTCTTCTCATGGAGGGAAGAAGGGTACTTGTCTAAAGTAAGATGTTTTAATTGTCACAAGATGGGACACTATGTGACTAAATTCCCATTGAAGAAGTCCAAGAAGGGATCCTTGGAAGGATCGGAAGGTGATGCATTAGCCTCTCAGTTCGAAATGGACTTTACCCTCATCGTATGCATGGTGTCATCGATGATGGGTTGTGTCTAGTATCTTGATAGTCGAGCCTCATTCCACATGACCAATGATAAAAATTTATTCAGTGCCTTGGAGGAGAAAGACCTTGAGATGTGCAAAGAGATGGGTGACGATGGAAGGTATAGTGTTTCAAGAGTGGGCACAGTTGATTTTTAGAGGGAGCATGGAGCTCCTCTCACCTTGACAGATGTGAAGTATGTGCCTGGACTGAAGAATAACTTGGTATCGGTCGTGATGTTGGAGGACAAAGGCTACGATGTTGTCTTTAGTAAAGGAAAGGCATTCCTAAGACACATAACCATGGGTTAGACCAAGAGGATCGGGATTCGGGTGAAGAATATCTATAAACTAGAGGTTTATAACTATGCAACATTGAGTATGAAAGCAAAATTGGTGCAAATCCAAGATATTCACGAGGTGTGGCACAAGCGGTTGGGCCATTTGCATCATTGGTCTTTGAAGATAATGCAACAGATATCTACAAGACTTCCCAAAGGTAAACTTGAGCAAGTTGACACATGCAAAGGTTGTACCTTGGGAAAGTACACCAAGTCTTCCTTTCATGATCAAGACAGTGAAATAGAAGCTATCTTAGAGCGATTTGATACTGATTTGTGTGGACCATTCTCGACAACATCCACAGTGAAGAAAAGGTATTATGTGATTTTCATTGATGACTATTCTCATAAATGATGGATTTATTTCATGCAGAAAAAGGACCAAACTTTCACAAAGCTTTGTGGGTTCAAAGCTTTGGTCGAGAAAGAGTTAAGGAAGAAGATCAAGGCCTTAAGAAGCTACAATGGTGGAGAATGTGTCTCTTAAAAGTTTAAGGACTTTTGTGCAGCAGAAGCAATTAAACGAGAGTTGACGGCACCTCATAACCTACACCAGAATGGGGTGGCCAAGAGGAAGAACATAACTATTGTAGGGGCAGGAAATTCTGCATGACCAAGGCCTACCACTTCAATTGTGGGCTGAGGCATGCAACAACTTGGTCTATTTGCAAAGTAGAAGCCCACATCGCATACTTGGGATGAAGAGACTAGAGGAAGCTTTCTCCTGTAAGTGACTAGATGTGGGTCACTTCAGGATCTTTGGCTCATCAGTATAATTCCATGTGACAAAGGATGCATGGAAGAAGCTTGAGATGATAGTAGAGTTGGGGATATTTGTGGGGTACAATGATACACTTCAAAACTATCAGGTGTACTTGCCTACTAGTCGAAGGACAGTGGTTTGCAGAGATCTCAAGTTTGATGAGAAGAAGGCCATATGAGTTTCCCTTGAGAGGGAGCTCCAACTATAGGTTGTGGAGGAACTATTGATTCCTAAGGAGGAGGAGCCTCAGACTGATGTGGAGCAACCACATGTAGAGGTTCCAGGAGTGGAGACATCCACTCAAGTAGAGTCTTCCAAAGATGGATAGAAGCACACAAAAGAAGCTGATAGGTTGTTGGAGGATGCGAGAGAGAATGTGGGAGCACCATCTTCTCAGTGCAGATAGAGAAGGTCATGTGAGAGGTACACTCGATACATAGCCCTTGCTAGGGAATGTGTTGAGACCGAGCACTTCCTTTGAGGAAGTAGTGCAAAAACCTATTTGGGTTGATGCTATGGTGGAGGAGTATGACTCCATAGTTCGTAACAGTGTTTGGGACGTGGTTCCGAGACTAGAGAACAAGTCAGTTGTGAGTTCTCGTTGGCTTTACAAGGTAAATCAAGATGTTGGTGGTAGTGTGGAGAAGCATAAGGCAAGCTTTGTTGCCTGTGGCTTTTTATAGGTCGAGAGGATCATGTTGTTGTAGTATATTTCGACAGAGGAGAAAGATGATGAAATTTTGATAAAGGCATTGTCAAAGTGTAAATTCAAGTTCCATAGAGACAGGATCGGGGTGGTAGATAATCCATTTCTTGTTGAGAGGGAGCGTTGAAATATGGAAACAAGAATATTCCAATTTAATTTGTCCTTGAATTAAATTGTGAATTAAAATCGAATTTAGACTTAACAACTACTTGGAAATAATTAATTAATTTATTTTAACTTAATTAGTTGGAGAAATTCAAGTTAGAAGTCTTTCTAAAGTCATGTAAGAGTTATCCCTTAAATTAAGGAGATAAGATTGAGTTATATTTGAGTTGTAATTAGTTAACTCAGTTTACTAAGTTAATTCCAGTTAAATTAGTTCCAAACTGTTTGAGGAAATAATAGTGAGTTATCAGTTAGTTGATGCATGCATGCATTCAACTAGTGCTACTCCAGTTAACTGAATATTCCCTCATTAGAAACTCATGCATATCTATTTTGAGAAAGACCTAGTTGAGATTAATGTCAAGGATAGTGTACTATCAGTTGCATGTGTTATCTAAAAGAGAAAACTCATGCATGCAGTCAAGGATTTAATCCTTGAGGATTGTATAGTTTTGGAAACAGATCATCCACTTGGTAATAGGTGAATCATCCCAGAAGAATAGCACAAGGAAATAGGAGCTTGGAGGGCAGAGAGGAAGGATGGAGAGAAGCCAAGATTTCCTGTGAGCATCTGTGGGGATTGTACTAAGAGTTGGATAGCTGTGAGAACTAAGGCTTTGTATAATTCCTATGTATTTCCACCTATACGATAATACAATAGTGTGGGGTTTTTAGTTGAGGCTTTCCCAAAAGTATTTTCATGTATATTGTGCATTGATTCTTCTTCTTCTGGTTATATTGTTTAGCTCAATCTTTAAGCTTCCGCAAATTGATAGTAGAAGTAGGTTATAGTATTCTGATTTGATTTATATTCCATTATCAGGTTAAACTACCATCAAATTTTCTACAGTATGGGGGGATGCTGGAACTAAGTTTCTGCACCCTTGAGATGTCTGAGGTGTCGATTTAGTCCAATTGAGCCTACCTTTGTGCAGGTCACTTCACATGCTATTTTGACCTATGAGACCTTCGCGATTTGTTATAATCGCCTTTCATGTAGCCCTAACCAGGGTCTAAGATGCTTTCGCGCTGTTATGGCAGCGAACTGTGTGATTTCCCTAAACTACCCAGCGTATCTAACTTATCTTCTTAAATATGTTAGTTAACTTCATGTAACCAGATATTCTCTCTCACATTCATATATATTCGCACAACATATAAATAGTAGAAATGCAATTCATACCCAATATACTCAATGTAACAGATGCATAAAACAGGAAATAAATATGTAATACACAGAATGGATATGAAAAATTCTCTTTATTAATGCTCCAATTGTTACAGACTTGACTCACCCTACGTACTCAACTGCAGGGGTTCACACACTTAGCTGCGGACTACTGGGCCTCTGCGCACTCAACTATAGATCCTTCTCCTACTTTATGACCAAAAGCTAGACTTTACACTACAAATATTACTCAACTCTTCATCCTTGTCGTGATTGATTGATATCTTAACTACTTATAGCCTCGCTCTATTTATACAATCCCATGGACCATGGATAGATCTCTATAGCTGACATTACATTAAAAAATTGAGGGCAGACAATCCTATGACTCTTTTACAAGCTACGCACTCCGCGCCCACAAAATGTAGAGTCTTTATATCAGAGTTACAATTTGTGACCAAAATCTGGGCTCTAAGCCCCAAAACATCCCTTGTGGGATCCCGCACCCAACAGAAGAATATAAGCCCTAGTGCTCTTCGACACTTCCATGGCTTAATCTCTGAGGATCCTAATACCTTCATGTTTGATTTTATTGTTGTCTGTAGGACATATGACTATGCCTCTGATGACCAGAATCTTGAGCTATTCCCCTTTACCCTTAAGGATGTGTTGAAGCCTCAAAAATTGGGTCTACAACAAGGGGGATACCCACCCAGTCCGGACCTTGGTTAGCATCTCTTTTTCTGTTTGGTGTAGTGGGTCCGACTGGGGATATGGAACCAGTTTTCCAATTTATGTGTGTGTGTGTGTGAAGAATTGATATTTCCTTTCTAAAATTTCCTAAGTGAGATGCTCTAATTCTAATCTAATCTAATAGCATGCAATTTTTATTCTAATAAATAGAAACATCTAATTCTACACTAACCCGGGGTGTGATCCTTCTGTTATGCGATCTAAAATGATTTCAAATAACAATTGGTAATAAAGATCATTCAACTTCTATGAGAAAAGAATTCAATAAAGATGAACCACTTCATATAAAAAGTTAGACAAAACAATTGTGAAAAACATATCGCATAATAAGCTATTCATACATTAAGAATAAATAAATACCTATCACCATACAAAAGTGCCAAATGATAACTCAAGCATTCACACATTAATATATAAACAACTGAACTTGAATATCACTTTTAACACAAAAGGTAGAAATAGTTAAGAGATAGAAGTACCATTTATAACTAGTCCTACTCATGAGCTTCAAGTGATAATGATTTATCTCTTCTTAATCCAACATCCACTAAGAGTACAAAAGTGCAACATTAGTAGAAGATATTAAATATAGATATCAATAAATCATGTTCCATTCATTCATCAAAACCTTCTCAGAGGGTACAAAAGTGCATGTTCTGGGGATAAGTTTTGGACAAATTTCAGGACCTTTCTCAAAATGCATGAGAAGGGTTTAAATACTACTTAACTAAACCTAAACATAACTTATTACAAAAATGTAGGATGTGGTTTAAATGACTGACCTTACTTTGAGAAAAAAATAAAACTAAATTAAAACTAAAAATACTAAAATTACTAACTAACTGTGTATGTGATCCTTGAAATCGCACACGTTCAGCATCTATTTGAGCAGAGTCGGCTGGCCGACTTCCGATTTCAGCTGTGCTGAGGAAATAGAATCGGTAAGAGCTGGCGCCATCTTCTCGGAAGAATTGATGATACACTTGAGAGTCATGCACTCGCTGTGTGGTTTTACCAAGTACATCCAGTAAGAATCCCAATTTAACTTGGTTAACCTTTGGATTGATTCTGCCTTTTCTTGGGCCTTTTTTTTCCAGTCTGCCTGTAGTTGATGTGCCTTTGGTAGATACCCTGGAGTGGCCTCTAAGATCAAGTTTGCTCTATGCAAATTTTCATTTATGCAATCAATGACGTTGTTTGCTTCCATGGCCGCTTCTTCTGCTACTCGTTCTACTTCCCTAAGTTGTGCATCCAATTTATTAAAGAGCATTTCTTTGTGATTGTCGTTGATCCTTGGTGCGCCTGCTCTTTTTCCCTCCTCTGTTTCTTGCCAAGTTAAATACTCAGTAACTCGTTTATCAATTAAATAATAATAATTTCGTAAATCTACGACTTGATTAGTGATTTTATCGCTTATTTCACAGTAAGAGTTCCATTGTGATATTCTTTGGCACAATGCTTCCTGTTGCTACAGTAGTTGATCATTCAAGGAAATGGATTCTGAGATGAATTCTATAATTTTAGGGTCATCCTTGTTCATCTCCTGCATATCCCACAACTATTTTTCTTTCTCTGCCAAACTATTCTGGTAGCTTATCTGCATTCGTTGGAAGTCCTACTGTAGTTTTTCAAGCTGTTTATGTGCTTCGTTGTTGGCATTGGCTTGTTGCAACTATTGTTGCAAAACTCGTATCTAGTCTTCCATTTCTTTTAGCAGTTGATGTACCTCAGATGCTTTGTCAATGGTTGCAGAGGCATATGCTCCTGCGATTTGCGATAATTTGGTGAGGTTCTCAGTGGGATCAGTAGTAGGATCTTGCCATAGGACGTCTAATTGTTCTACCTCATTAGAGAGCACGTTTTCCAATTTCCTTTTCTTACTTTGTCTCCTTACTACTGCCTTGTGTTGTGGACAATAGAATACATCAAGAGGAGGGATTTCTTATATCTTGAGGATGAGTTCAGAGGATGGGGTGATGGGAATATATTCCATCTCTGGGACATTGCTAATTGTTCCTGTGATTATATCTTCTATTGCCTGTACATCACTTGTAGGTGTCTTTGTACTTGGTCCCTCTAGATTGATCAATTCATTGAAGGTCTCCCATTCTTTATCTAGTTCGGTTCTATTTGTTGATGGTTGAATGATGAGAGGGGGAGGATCTGTTTGTGGAGAGGTAAAAGCTGTTGCTGTGGGAGCTCTTTTGATTGGGTGGTATCCTTTATTGACCCCTCGCTTTTACCATGGTCACTTTCTGATCTTTTGGAATGTTCAGATGTTTCTTTTCTAGACTTAGATTTATACCTGTCGGTGCTTGAACTTCTATTGGGACTGATACTCAGAGTTGGTTCCCTTTCAGGTTCCAGGCGTAGTTTTTCTAAGGGGATACTAGCTAATCTCCTTTCCCTGTATATCTTAAAGTCTTGAAATTCTGCTGGAGAGAATTGCATTTGGGCCGAAAGCAAAATTTCTTCAAGTGTATTTTTCTATTGGAATATATCATCAAAAAGATCATCTTTTCCAGAAAACACCTTTATCTTGAGTGCAATAGTAAAATTCTTAGCAATATCATGAGGGTCGAAAGCTCTTGCTGAAAATTTGAATAATTGTAAACATGTTATGTTGTTTACTTCTGTGAATGCATGGCCTACATCAAATAGTGAAAAGGCCCCATAGGCTACAGGAAATTGTAGCCAAATAGCCTTCTTTTTATCTTTCAAATCTTTAGTCAAACCTCCTGCTCCACAAGTTTGATAAGCAATTTCTCGTGCCATGAGTTTATCAGGGACATACAAAGGTAAGACGTGAGGGGAAGCAGAACTTCCGAATACCCTGATATATGTAAACAGTTCTTCCACAAACCATCTAACGACGGGGAGTATGTCTACTTCTGCTTCAAGAGAACATATTGGACCATTTTTATCATACAACATTTTGTACAGGGGCAACATGATTCCATGACAAATCTTGTAGAAGTGCGGAGTTAACTTAGAGTCCCAAAATCCTTTATAATAGATATGAATGGGTAAGGGGTCCTGAGTCGTCCATTTCCAACCCATCACAGGAAACTTAGAAACATAACATATCCCATCCATCACATAAGCAAATAAGTAAAAAGGGAGATAAATTCTCCGAGAGATAGTTCTTTTAGATCGGTAGTTTACAATGGCCGTGACTAGGTTATCAGACAATATTTTAGCCCAATCCACAATAGTAGCATCCATGGCAACATCTAATAATGGTAGCCATTCGGATGAAAATTTGTTAATGTCTAGCATTCCAAAAAGTCTACAGAGCATGGCAGCAACAAAGCAATATGGGGAGGTGAGAGAACCAGTACTATACATACCATATTTATCCTCTTTAGTAGTTCGTCCCTCAACCAGTCTTTGGTGGTTTCTGCCAAGTCTTGATTTTCTTTTGCAAATTTCTCCATGAACTGTTTGTTATAAGTGGCTTGTGGCTCTGGTAAATGATACATGAGCTCTAAATCTTCTGCAGGAAATGAGCCAATGAGTCCCTAACCTTGAGTCTTAAACTGTCTATTTCTAATCAACATTGCCTAGTATCAATTTAACCATGTCCGTATATGGAAGAATTTTCAGCCTCGCCGTTATCCTGTGTAAGAACGAACAAGCTAGCTTTGTAAGGGATGCTTCGGAGGAACTGTGCGAGCCTACAGTAGCCTCGACCTCCATGACTCTGGGATTCTCCTCCTCAAGTAGGTTGTACATGCCTTCCTAGGTAGCATTACCAGCATCTCGGTTGCAAGCGGTGTCTGTATACAAGGGCTCCATTTCCTTCTCTTCAGAGCTCGGGGCTTTGCCTTTCTTTCCCATAATATCCTGCGTACTGCTTTGTATCATTCTCTGTTCTTCGTTCCTGTAATTTACAAGTGAAGTGAGAATAATAATAAGGAAAGGTGATGGGAAAGATTTAAATGCTTGAAAACATATAAAATACACCTTATGTGAAATGATTTTTTGATAAGCACGAAACCCTATTCCATTAATTATTGGAAACTACCTCATTAATTGGCATTAAAGCGCATAACCAGGTCTCGGTTTATGGAAACTACTTTTTTGAACCATGAGCCCACAAGATTTGCGATTTTGTGATCTGCTTCACAATATCACAGATCGCAACATCACAGAATCATGACATCGCTTTCTTGCTATATCGCAAACTTACAATGTTGCATTATTGCATAATCGTGCTATCACATTGCCACTTTTATCGCAATATCGCAGAATTTCTCTATCACAATATCGCGATATCGCGATATCGCAGGAGCGTGGCATATGAAATTTTTCATTAATCTGTTTCCTGCAATTTGCGATATGTGCCATCGCATATCGGCAGTTTAAAAATTTTCAATGGAAGCAGTGTTTGACGCATGTGATGAGATATATGTCCGTAGTCCCATATCTCGATTTTACATTTTTAGAATTTGGATTGCAAGGGGATATTCATGATCCTTTTGCGATGCGATATTTCCCAAGGAATAATGCTACTTTACCATAAAACTTAGGCTTTTTGATTTTTTTAAGGGTTTTCTCCTAAGTTTAAGATGGTAAGTTTTATTGAAAAAGAAAATATAAGCACTAGTTGATTTTTTAAATTTTTGACTAAGGGTCCCCACATATTTAGTATTAGTAATAACACCAAATAAGAAGGGGGGTTTTTGCTGGCCACAACAGGATGCAACCTTGCACTGGTTTATGGGTCTGCCTGGGGGTAACATCACTACCTAGTCTCAAATGTAACAAGCCTTTAATGAAAAGTATAGGGATTATTGTAGGTACAAAGAAACCAAGGAAGAAATATTTAGAATGACTCTTGGACTTAGTGAATCCCTAGAAGACTATGATGAGAGATTTCAACTCAGTTGTAGGACATTTCAACTAGTTCTTCTTTGAGGGATTAGGGAGGACATGTTGGAGACCCTCAACATGCTATATGTGGGGGATATCTGTAATTTATCCTATGAGTACATTAAAATTGTGTTCAAGAATCACTCTAGGGATGATAGAAAGAAGGGTAAGGCTAGTCAAGGCCTGGTCAGTTCCTCGCCTTCCACAACTTCCATAAAAAATGAGATTGGGAACACGTTGGAGGGTTTTAAAAGTGAAATTATGAATAACTTTTCTTTGCAAATAGATACCATGTAGATCAAGAGGAATCAAGAGTAATCAAAGAGAGGCCAAGCTATTTCTTTCCCTAAGTGCACTATAAGGCATCCTAAGAATTAATTCCCATTAAATGTCATAGAGATATGATCAGTGTATGACGAAAACCATGTTATAGATAAATGCACTTGTTTGCCTAATTTAAAAGTTTTATACCAAGGGGTAAAAGTTAGGGCTGACCAACTCTTATTTATAAATCAAAGGAGGCCTCAAGAACCTCAGCCATACCAACAAATAATGCAAGGTGTATCTTACTCTTATTACAATCCAAACTAGAATGCAACCTTGCCACCCTTGTACTCTTCCACCCATCCATCATGGTCCACACCTTTGTCTTGGCCCTATGCTCCTCAATATCATCCTCAACCTTCCAATCAACCATTTTAGCCATACGATCCCCAACCTCCTATATGGAACAACCCATCACAAGGGTGGAAACCTCAACTCAATCAAACTCATGCTTTATTATCTCCACCTCAACCTCAAACACAACTCACTCATCCTTATACACCCAAGTAACCTCATATTCTTTCTCAACCCAATCTGAACCCGAATAACAAGTAGTCACAACATGTTTAGAGTGGAGAGACATCTTACCCTACCTATGTTGTGGATATCCAATAGATCAAACTTATGTCTGGAAGAGTTCTTCTATATAACCATCCACCATCTCCACATGAAGAGCTAGAAGAGGAAAAGGAAGAGAGAACCCCTCAATTAAATCCACCTCCTTTTCTTAGAGATTAATCCACCCTAGTCAGTACACCCCAGAAGAGATCGAAATCCTGGAAGAATTGGTGAATCTCTGTGTTAAAATACTCCTTCTCCAGGTTATCAAGGAAGTTCCCATCTATAATAAGCTTATCAAGAATAAATGTTTCAAACACCCTGGGAGAAGAAAAAGAGACAACCCCACCATCAATGTTATTGGTCAATTATTTCATTGATTTTTGAGAGAGTAATTTGTCCAAAATATTTAGACCGTATAATTCCAATAGTGGATGTGCACATTGATTGCATCATTGTCCCTCATACCCTGACTGATATTGGGGATTCCATCAATATGATGACTAAAGAAACCATGGTAAAGCTAAACCTCCAAGGAGCTTTGATAAATACCACTATGGTGATGCAACTTGCCAATAGATTCATAGTAGCTCCTGAGGCAGTTGTTGAGGATGTCATGGTCTCCATCGAATCTAGGGAGTATCCTACTGAATTCTTGGTTCTCCATCCCAAAACCAAGTTCAATGACTATCCTCTCATCTTGGGAATGCCATGGTTAGACACTGTTGATGCTTTAATTAGTTGCATGGTTGGGAACATGACCATTAAGAATGTACATTTATCTAAACACTTGGTATTTTACCCTTCTTCTCAGCCATCCATTGAGCATGAATTACCCTTGCAGCTAGAATATGACAAAGAATATGAAGTGTACCATACAACATCCTACCCAACCTGCACCCTAGATGTTGTTATAGGAGGGGGGAAACCTGATGAAGATGACCTCATTAACCATATCCTTCAAAACCCACTCCCAAATACCATTGCTCTTGATGAGATAGTGAAAGAATCTAAAAGTAGTCCTTGGATTAACTTATGCATAGTAAACCCAAAACCTAAACATGTCAAAGTTATATAGTTTGACCCAACTAGAACCTTAAATATTAGCTGCTCTCTCTTAGCCAAACAAGAAGAGAAATTATGCAAGATGTTGAGAGACCACTTATATGCCTTTGCTTGGGACTATGAAGAAATGAAGGGGGTTCATCCCTCAATTTGTACTCATCACATCTACATCAAAGAGGCATGCAAACCTATGCACCAGCCTTAGAGGAGAATGAACCCAGCCCTTAAGGACATAGTAAAGGAAGAAATACAAAAGTTGTTGGATGCAGGGTTCATATACCCCATCTCGGATAGTGAGTGGGTGTCCCCTCTAGTCCTAGTCCTAAAGAATAAAGCAAAGTGGAGGATCTATGTGGATTACAGAGAACTCAGAAAGGCCACCAAGAATCACCATTTCCATTTGCCTTTCATTGACCAAGTTTTAGATGGTCTTGCAGGGAAGAAGTTATTCTCTTTCTTAGATCAGTTTACTGGTTAAAATCAGATCCATATCAGCCCTCAAGACCAAGAGAAGACTATATTCACATGTCCTTGGGGTACCTTTGCCTATAGAGTCCTCCCATTCAGTCTATGCAATGCCCCTACCACCTTTCAAAGGGAATTTCTGAGAATATGTTTTGAGCTTGTTCACGACTTACTGGAGATCTACATGGATGATTTCACTCCCCATTGGTGTGACTTCTTGGAAGCTCTCTCTAATCTTGGTAAATTCCTCACAAAATGCATTTAAATGAAAATCTCGTTGAGTCTTGAGAAATGTGAATTATTAATGAATGCAAGGATTGTCCTTGGCCATTCAATATCTCAGGAAGGGATACAAGTGGACCCAAACAAGATCACCATCATCAAAAGGGTGCCTACCCCTCAAAAGAAAAGGGATGTTAGGAGTTTTTTTTTGGAATAGTTGGCTATTATAGGAGGTTTATCAAGGATTTTTCATTATTGCCCAAAGACTCAGAATTTTGTTGGACAAGTAGCTTCAAAGGGGCCCTTGAGATATTAAAAGAGAAATTGACAATTGCACCCATACTTAGCGGTCCCAATCAGGCTCTGCCTTCCATATCTATATTGATGCATCAGACAAAGATGTGGGGGAATACTTAGGTAAAATATATGATGAGTTACCTAATTTCATTTATTTCATTAGTAAAAATTTGTCTAAGGCTAAATTGAACTACACTGTCACTGAAAAAGAAATTTTAGTTTTTGTGCATTCCTTAAACAAATTGAGGAACTACATCACTACATACCAAAATTTTGGGCATAATTACCATGCATCTATTAGATATTTGATGAGTAATCATGGTGTGAATGCTGGGATCATTACATCGTTGTTATTGTTACAACAATATGATTTGAATATCATTGACAAGCTAGGAAAAGAAAATGTAGTTGCAAATTTTTTGTCTAGACTTACTTTTCCTACAGGTGATGAAGGGATGGTCGATTATCAACTTCTGAATGATCACATTTTTTTATCTCAGTGCTCTCTCCCTTGTTTTCTGACATAGACAACTACTTGGTTGTTGGGAGATTTCCTCCAAATCTGTCATCTAGTGAGAAGAGTAGAATTGTAAGGAAAAGTGCCCCTTTCATTTGGATTGGGGTCAATCTTTTCAAACGTGGACCAAATCGGGTTTTAGAAGATGTTTCAAGGAATAGGAAGTCTTTGAAATCCTCTCATCTTGCCATGAAGGGCCCAAGGGTGTCATTTTTCTGCCAAGAAAATAACTTTCAAAGCTTTGCAAGTTAGCTACTATTGGCCCACTATCCATCAAGATGAAAGAATATATACCAGCAGATGTGATCACTGCCAAAGGATGGGGAAACCCACACCCAAGGATGAGATGTCTCTACAACCTCAAGTGGCCTTAGAGCCATTTGAAAAGTGGGGCATGGATTTCATTGGGCCAATTGATCCACCATAAGGGCAGAAAACGTACATCATTGTGCACACTGATTACATGACAAAGTCGGTTGACACAAAGGCTATCAAAGAAGAAATAGAGGAGAAACTGGCTGAATTCTTAAGGGAAAATATTTTCTACAAGTTTGGGAATCCAAGGTAGATAGTCACTAATGAGGGGGCTTAATTCACATTACTTTTGATTAAGAATCTCCTGAGGTGGCATAGTATCCAACACAGAACATATATTTCCTATCACCTTGAAGAAAATGGGTAAGTAGAGGTTAAAAATAGGGAATTGGAGCGCATCCTCACCAAGGTTGTGAGTAGCAACAGGAGAGATTGGGCAGACACATTAGTGGAGGCCACTTGGGCTTATAACAACACTTGGAAGAAAACTACTAGGTTCACTCCATATGGTTTGGTTTATGGGAATAAAGGTATGTTTTCTATTTGGTTTGAATATAAAAATTTGAGAATGGTAGCCCAAATGGATTTAGATGTCACCAAAGCACAACAAGAAAATTTTGTCTAATTGAATGGCTTGGATGAGTTCAAAATGTAGACCCTCCTCCACACTGAAGTTATACAATTGCAAAGGACGGTCTGGCATGATAAGCATATCAAGGAAAATGTTTTTTAAGAAGCATATTGGGCCTTGTTATATGATTCTAGGTTCAAAGATTTTAAAGGAAAATTGATGACAAGATGGTTAGGCCCATACGTAGTAGAAAAATGTCATGAAAATGGAGTTTTCCAAATCAAAACCATTGATGAGGAAGGGATCCCCTTGATTGTCAATGGCTATAGGATGAAGTTGTACATGCAACCTATGTCTAAGGCAAAATTCATCAATACAATCAATATAGAATTCAATATGATTGGGAGTCTCGTAGATTCTAGTCCACAACAATTTTAGATATGTTTGTTGAAAAAAAAAGAGGAAAAAGAGGAAGAAAAAAAATCATGGATGAAAACCTTAATGAGGCATCTCAAGCCAAATCCTAGGGTGTAAACCTCTCTAAGGCAGCCCAGGAGCAAAAAAGAGAAGAAAAAAAATATTTCTAGATGAAAACCTCTCTCGAGGAACCTAGGGTAGGCATACAGGTTGAAAACCTTTTGTGATGCAACCTTTGTGTCTCAAGAAAAAAGTAAAAAACACAAGAAAAGGATTTATACCATGTGCGTTGACCTTTTTTTTCATTTTGCAAGATTATATACAATGGCATATTCCATTGCTATAGGGGAAACATTCTCAATATTTATTTCATTCTTCCATTAATCCACTTCCTATCAATCATCTCCACTCATGTGATCATGTCTCTCAACCATTCCATTAGTCTAAAATTCAAGTTTCACCTCCTCTCTAGATAGTTAAAGGAGGGACCTATAATTGCTACAAGAAGGTATTTTGGTACTACAAGAGGGTTTTTAAAAGCTACAAGAGGGAGATATGAGGACAATGACAACCCAACAAATTCCTTATGACTTTAAAAATAATGAAGAAGGCTCCCCCATCATTTTCCATCATCCATCCATCATTCATCCATCTCATTTAACAAAACGAATCACTAAATTCCTCCACCCTGTCCTACCATTTTACAAATTAAAAAAAACACAGAAGCCATCATCTTCATCTGTACAAGTCTACACTACTCCCTCGTGATCCTAGCATCATCCTTGGGACTAGTTACAACTTCTCTCATCACCCCAATGTAGGTTGAAGACCCCAGAGGAAAAGGAAAGGATTTCTATAGGAAGGAAAACCTCCTCCTGTAGCAGCCTTTGCGTACATGACAAAGATAACTGATCTTATTTTTTTCTCATTAAGGGGGGATGATGGAACCTTATGAGACAACTTAGAGGAGTCATATCACTCCCAGTAGGACTTTCCACTAGCAACAATGAATTGAACATCAACGATGTACCTACACACACACACACACAACAAGCACAATAATCAAAGTATCACTAAGAGAAACGAAAATTACATAGGAAATAAGCTAGCAAATCAGCTCCCCTGATGCCAATGATATAGTCCAGCTCTAGCATGAAAATCCCTGTAGCAATTTGATCATGAGGTAGCCACAGGTATGGAAAACTCTTACCTCCTCCCTATTTATGAATAATGAAAATGTATGAATGACGAGGGAGTATTTTTTAATAAGATGGAGGTGGCCAGTTAACTTGGCCACCCTTGGCAAGTGAACTAAAAGTGATGGTAAGCACTCATGCAATGTGGAGATGTCACATCAGCCTAGTTGGGATAACAAATAGTGGGTGGTGATTATGAGGGGAGGAGAAATAATTAGTCAGAGTGGGAATAAAGGTCCAAAAGTAGAAACCTTGTGTGACTGCCAGGTCACCACAATGCTCCAAGCCTCAACCCAAAAATGGCATATTATTTATTGGGCTTTGGTTCTTTTTCATATTCACTCATTTGAAAAAAATTTAGGGAGAGGAGAGGCCTTGTGCTCCATTGAGGACTTTTGAACCCCGTTATGAAATTGCTATAGGAAGGAGCTACAGTTAGGCCTGCAACTACTAAAAGAGGTCTGAGAGACTGCTACAGGAAGGTTGCGAGGGTGAAAAGAACATAGAGGCTCGAAGTTATCTCCAAATTACCATATTCATCCTAGACTACTTGACAAGAAGTAAGTGCCACCATCTCCTTCATACATCCATTAGATTGCTTGAAAATTTTACTCCAATTCTATAGAGAGTGACAATTTAATTAAGCAATTAAGAGGTCTTTTCGAGCAATAGAGTGATTGAAACATAGGCAATTGTCATGAAAAAGTAATTTTTAACTCACTATTGCCATTGAATTAAACATTGAAGCTATAGAAGAAGAATCTCTCCCTCACTTAATTAAGAACATAATGAAGAGATGGGGGGATGATTTAATAGGAGGGAGCCCTTAGATACTAAGAGAATCCACCTACACCCTCCTATGGTAGACATGTTTAGAAGACATAAATGGTTAGGGTTCTTCGAGCTATTGAAAGGGTATGATGATGACCTTTCATTTGAATTTTCCATGGCTATGAATTCACAAACAGAGGACAATGCCACCAATATGGTGAGGGTGTTGGCTATGTCTCTCAGCCTTGAAATAATTAGCAGAGTAAAAAACCTACCTCTATGGATAAAGTGGAGTAGAGAAGACAAAGCCACCAGTGTCACTACCAAAAATAATTTCTTCACTGCCAACAAGAAGCACATTGAGGACAAAAATGGAGTAAGGAGGGAAAGCCTACCTTATCCTTGGGATGAGGCGGCCTACCATATTCTTAAATACATATCCTATGAGGGAAGAATGAGTGTGGTATATGATTACCATTTTATATTACTTCATGAACTTAGGTTCAAGGAAAAGTTGCCTCTTTCTCAAAGAATTAGTGTGCCATACTTCCTCGTGCATTCCATCAGGGAAATGAGTCAAAAAGTAAAAGAGGGGAAAAGCCAACACCTAGGCAAACATGGTATTTTTAAAATGATAGTGGTGGATGCCTTGAAAAATTTGATAATCCCTATCCTTTGGTCCAAATTTATAGACATGGATAGAGAAACTGTCATAGAGACACAAACCCTCACACTAGGTGAGACGCCGACCTCTAGTGTTGGTGGAAGAGAGGGAAAAATAGAGGGAGAATAAGAAGGGGAAAGGATAAAAGACGAAGAGGCAGCAAAGTCAGAAGAAAAATAAAGAGAGATAAGAGTAGAAAGCACAGTAGAAGAAGAAAAGATGAAAAAGAAATGGAGGCAGAAGTAGGATAATCAAAATATGAAAAATAAGAGGGGGGGGAACAAGGAAAAGAGACATTAAGTTCTAATAGGACTACTTACGAAAGAGAAATAGAGATTCCCCCAAAGGAAACAAGTTTTTCCCTAGGAGCCATTGGACATGAGGGAGATGAAACTTTATCTACCTTAAGCACACCATTCAAACCATAAAGGAAGAGGTAAAGCGAAGCTCCCCTTTATTTTAAGACTAGAAAAAGCACCAGGATCAAGCAAGGGAAACCACAAACTCCCACAATGGTCCCCATCACAATTGAGGAGTCCCCAAGCTAATGAGCCCAATGGTTTTCATTAACAATCATGGCATCATCTACAATGATTTTGATTTAGCACCTAAATATATTTCCCACCAAGAACAAGGCATCCTACATTTTGAAGATACATAGAAAGCCTGCCAAAGAAAATGGCATGCTTTACCCGATAGCCTTCAGATCAAAGAATATCACTCTCCTAAAAGGCTAAGGAATTCCTTGAAGAGAACACCCTTATATAATATGATCATGCAAAGGTTGATGGTCAAGCTCTATCCAGCCTTATATAATAGGATCATGGATAGGACTCGGGATCTATCCACCCTTGCTTCTAGGCCTACAAGAAGGAATAAATGAAGTAGAAGAGCAAGAGTGTAAAAAAAATAGAGAAGAATTAAAGTTTCTATCCCAAAGAGGGTAAACCATCTGAGGAGCCTTGGGATGTCAAGGAGGCCACTAGGGTCATAAATGAGATGCACATGAATGTTTGAGTTTCTTAGAGGATGAGAAACAATTTCAGTAGGGTTGATGATGAGGCTCTTCAGTAGGTACATTATGAGGGTCATGATGCCATCCTATATATTTAGAACTATTTATTTCCAACATGTATTTACATTTTTTTATATCGTACTTAGTGAGAGGGATAAAAGATGTTACTCATGTCATGTAGCATAATATGATTTAATTGCAAGAAATCAAGCAATTTTTGAGATGATTTCTATGCACAGGGTCAGAGTAGACAATAGGGAGAGAATCTAGGGGGTTGTCCACATCTTTAACTCCCTCAATCAGCCCAATATCAGAATATTCTCTCTCATCAGCTCGAGGTCATTCGAAGCCAAGAAAGATGAGGTCATTGGCAGCCAAGCAAGTGTCATTAATCAGGAAAAAGATCCACCATTCTCAACTTGTGGGAGACAAATATTCCTATTTTATAGGGAGCAACTAGTATCCACCCTCTTGTATAAATAAACACGTAAAATAGATCATTATGATTCAAGTTTTATTTTCAGCTAGGTAGCTATTGAGATCAAGTACTTGGCACAATTATTTTTTACTATTATGTGATGTATTATACATTGATTCAATGATAATGAGAAGTTTCTTATCGATTCATCAATGAGTTTGTTCCAGAGGGTTGAGGCTCTTGGGTTTGGGCCCAACCCAAGGGGATTAGATCACTCTCATGTATTTTTATCTCTTTTTAGTTGAGAATTCTTATTAGGTTCTTGAATTTCATTAGAGAATAATCTGTCAAAAATCTATGATTGCAACCTCTACCTCATCTCACTCATGGGAGCATGAATAGAAGGATTTACAAGAATAGTCCAAAATTATTATGTTATGATTCCTTGGAAGAATATTCGTGTTATTCATCTTGTTTTACATATGCTTGATGTAGCTCATGAGTTTTTTTATTGATTAGATCAGAGTTTTGGGGTTGATTAGATAGCATTTAAAATCAATTCATCTTTTCCACTACTAGTAGTTTCATTTTGTCAATGATAAATGGGCATATGCATGTGATGATTGCAGGGTTTTTTGGATATGTAGGAAAGGGAAAATTCACCACCGCCATCTTGGACTTACTCAAATTCTCTTGTGAACTCCAAATTATATCCTAAAATTCATTTCACCATATCATTTCCCTAGGGCCACCTAGATCATCCCTCATAGTGAAAAACAGGTCTTCCAAAGGCACTGAGCTTGGCTATGCGATTTGGCCCCCCCTTCACTCATTTACCTCAACCTCCTTCCACCTTCCCATACCCTTAAATGATCATTTCCACCTTTTTAACCTTCTCAGCAGCCCTCTTGTTGCATCACAAGCCTTCGTGTAGTAGTAGAGTGCACCTGTAGTGGCCTCCCGTAACACACCTATAGAAGCATGTCTCTTCACCACTTTTGATCCTTGTTTCAATTTGGTCTTAGGTTAGAAGGATGTTGACCCCCAGCTATGACTCCACAATCAAGGGAAGCTCCTATGCCACTCCAGACCCTCCTTTTCCTTCACCGAAAAATAGAATAATGATTAGTTTCCTTATCACAAATATGGCACAAATAGAATAGTGATTTACATGCATGTGTGAGTTAGTTAGATGATACATATAATTGTTGATTATGGTTTGGTAGGTTAGATTATTTTCTATAAATAGATCTGATAACTAGATGAATGATTGTAAGATAATGTAGTTTCCTTTCTGCAAGTAATTTAGCTCTTACCTTTACATGAATTGTTTCTATATAATTTGCAAGTTAAATTCAATAGCATTCTCATTTTCATAGTTAGAGGTAGCTTCTAAATTGCACCTCCATTAGCTAGATATCATTCTAATTTAGTAGGAGGAATGGTCTTGGAGAACTATTGATCAGATATCCTAGTTGAGCGTGGCATGAGTAAAATTCCATCTACTATGCATATAGTACTGTCACCTTGAAGTTTTTACGAACCCTAGGTTTATAAGTAGACTTGAGGAGCCCTTGGGAGTTGCAACATTCTTGGTGCAGTACCAAGGCTCACCATAGGGCACAAGAGAAACAAGAAGAGGTTAATGTAGTTATTCTTCAGAGTTTATCAGATTTGCAGAGACAGGGACCACTTAGGATAAGTCATGGACAATATGGTAGCATGTGTCATGGTGGCCATAGGTCGGATAGAGATGACACGGTCAAATATGGAAGATTCTTGGAAAAATCATATAGGAGACACTATGGAAATGGGATTTAATCTAGTTCTGGTTGAGGCATGCGTTAAGGTCATCATGGCTATCACCTGTACAAGAGGAGTGACAAGGGATATTTTCCATATGAGTTAAATAAATCCAAGATGCCTACATTTAATGGAGAAATGAAGAATTCATAGGATGTAGAGGCATGGTTTCTTGGGATGAATAAGTTCTTTCGATTACATGATTACTTAGAGAACATGAAATCCAAGATAGCTAGTTTCAGTCTTAAAGGGAAAGTAGACATTTGGTGGGAAGTTGTAAATAATGTTAGAGGCATTCAGGAAGCAGAGATGACTTGGAGAGAGTTTGAGAGACTTTTCATGAATAAGTATCTATCTGCGAGATACTAAGATGAAAGGGAAAAAGAGTTATATGAGTTGAATATGGGATCTATGACCGAAGAGGATCATACTAGTAGATTCTTATAGTAGTTTAGATATGTGCCTTATATTAAGGAGGAGAAAGCAATGATTCAAAATTTCATTAGTAGGTTTTCGATGTCATTTAAAGACAAGAATGAGTTTGATGATCCTAGATCATTGGAAGAAGCCATTAGAAAGTTGAAACATTGTTATGAGCAATCAAACTGGAGATCTGAGACTGAGCAAGATTGGAAGGATAGTAAGAAGAATAAAGGAAAGTGGGTTAAGAAGAGAGTAAAACCATAGGATATAGATGACAAGGAGAATGTAACAAAGAATAAGAAGTTTAGTGCATCGAACAAAGGACAACAGTGTAAACTTTGAAATGGGAACTCATACTGTTACCCATTTTGTAGAGATAGCAAAAAAGTGACCGGATTTTGAAAAGGGGTGATGGATAACACACGTGTTTTTTAGGGCTTAGTTTTTGGCACTATAATTTTTTTTATGTACATTGTGTTTTAGGATGGTAGTGTTTTTTATGCTAATTTAAAAACGTGGTAATTCTACACTAGGTCCTTTTCTTAAAAGGCATTTTTAAATTTTTTTTTTTTTTTTTCTAATGTATGAAATATAAATAATTATTTTGTAAATTTAATAATTTTTGAAGTGGTCTTTTTCTTCATATTTTCTTGTATTTATTTTAATTTTATTTCTTTTGTACTGAGGTTTTTATTGTTTTGCACATTTAAAGAAGAAGGTCGATATTTTGAATTTTCGATATTCTACATATTTATACATCATTAATTAATTTTTCAATCCACAAGAAATAATTGTTTCTAAAAAACAATATTTTTTAACAATGGACATAAAAATATCCATTTTTAACATAAACATGACTAAGCTACACGTTTTAATAATTTTTTACTACAATTGACATCCGAAAATCACAATTTTTATACGAAAATTTTAACTAAAAATAGTTAAATAATAGTTTTTTAATGAATTTCATGTCTAATAATAATAATAATAATAATAATCACTTCTTTTTTTTCTTTTCTTTCTTTTCTTCTTCTTCTTCTTCTTTTTTCTTTTTTTCTTTTTCTTTTTCTTTTTCTTTTTTTTCTTCCCAGAAAATAATGATTAACTTAAAAATTAATGCGAAAATCACATATTATAAATATTGAACTCATAACAACCTTAATTGAGTGTATATTCTTCTCATAAAATGTCAAAGTCAAAACATTGCAAGTATAACTACTTAATAGTTATAAAAGATGAGCTTAATTTCCAAGCATAACTTAAATTTAATCAACAATGTCACGTAATCCAAATTCTTCGTCCTCTAGAGTTTCATCATTGTCTTCTTCCACAATATTTTCTACGTCCTTTTGCTCATTTTCATCTTCTAATGGATCTTTGATGTCTGCGAATCTCCCAATGTATGTCTTTCTAAACATCCCATGTAATGGTGGTTGAGGTTCCTTTGCCTTTTTTTCCACACGTGATTCACTAAAGTCCCCTTTCTTCAACCCAATTTCTTGCATTGCATTTGGAAGAAATTGAAGAGCATTAATTCTTTGCTGAACGAAATTGCACTGTAATGGATCCTTTTCAATTGCAATGCAATTTCTTTCTTTTTGTAGGCAACATGCTAGTGTTGTACCTAATTATCAAGCACAAAAGAAATAATGAAGTAAATTAGTAAAATAACATATTAATTAAAAAATAACATATTGAAATTCAATTCCATATAATAAAACTTACCTGAGCCAGAAAATAAATCTAGAACCCAATCTCCTTCATTTGAACATATGTCTATAAGATAGTTAATCAATAATTGTGGTTTTTGATAAATGTTAACTATCTCTCCTTTTGCTTATTTGTCTTCATATGTTAGTTTTCTCACAACAACATCATAAGTCAGTATTTGACTATGAATCTTTCCATCTACCCGATTAAAAATCATAGACATAACTATCATCTTTTGTCCAAATATCAATATGAATGAACTCACAATCATTTATAAATACTTGATCTTCATGGTTAAGAAGATTTGACTTTTGCCTGTAACATGAAATAGTAAAAGTTCAATCAACTTGTACATAAATGAATTTTTCAACATTAATAAAATATACATTTTAAACGTCTTACCATGTAAGCTGTATCGTTGAATTTGTTTTCCCCTTGAAGCTTGACAATATCATTGCCAATTGTGTGTCTGAATGAAATATCACAAATCTCCATAATGGTGATGACGTGACTTCTACAAATCCCGCAACCACTTTACTAAGAGCTTGATAAGTATAAGGGTCACTATCATAGTCAATGTTTGGAATATTGAAACCATGGGGAATATCTGCAATAACTAGGGCATACTCCCTCTTAGGTATGAGTTTAGCAATGTCTTCACAGTCGCCTTGTATTACTTGATATTGAATAGTGTCTAGCCCATTCCAAATGAAATGAGTAAGAGTTGGACCAAGTTCAACATTCTTAATACATTGCTTCCTCAGTCTTTCGATCTTTATTTTTTCAATAAAGGTTCTAAAGCTAGTTGGCACTCCATTATCATCCTTCTTCATCTTTTTTAAAATAAACAAATATATGTGTAAGTTATAAATTAAAAATAGTACACAGATGAATAAAAATGAATGTGTAAATCAAGATACCTTTTTAAATGCAAGATAAAAAGCTTTTAATGTTGATGTATAACTTGAATCTAGATAGTTGCATACAACATCATCCCAACTATCTTCATTCAACAATTTAACCATTTGTTCTTGAATTTCCATGTAAACTTTGTGACTGCATAGATAAAGTAACAAAAAGTTAATATAATGATATGTATAACAAATAGTACCAAGAACAACATGTTTTATTTAAAAGAAAATTATAATCTAGAAATAAATAAAAATAATTCAACAAACTTACTTTTGAATTTCCTCAGACATTTCCTCCAATGATAATTCCCCTGACTTCACACGAGATAATATTGTTTGACATTTTTTTCATCTTTCACTCCTTGCATTGCTCTCCAAGGTGTGATAGTCATATCTTCTGGAAGCTGCTTCAATTCAGGAGCTAATTTACTACTGCCACATATTAATGGCTTATACTTTTTGACCTTTTGGTTTTTAATGACAATGATTTCCCACATGATAAAAATCTCATCAATCAACTTCCAAACATCTCCAATTCTAAATGCCAATTGGAAAATTTTATCAACACCTCTGAATATATCACTAGGAAGGTTGCATTTTCCACCTTTTGAATTGAGTTTCTCTTCAATTTTATAGCCTATTTCCATACAACATTCCCTTCGGAAATCTACAGTAACATTTATCCTATCCCCACCACATTTTTCTTGAAATTCACTATGAATAAATCTAACTCTTTGGATGAAAGTCATATACATCCTATATTCATTATCTGAATTATGATCTCATGCCACTAAATTTTCTTCTATATTCGATAAACCAACATGAATGATACATTTCATTTTTTCAAAATGTGGATTATTTGGATATTCTTCTATCAATTGTCATTGAGCTTCTATAGAATGGTTCCCCCCAAGCACATAATAATTGTATTCAAAAAATTTTGACTTATCAAATGCTTATTTGTTGGGAACTTGAACTGGATGAACAAGAAGCACATAATTAACCACATGAGCGTATGGATTGTACCTCATCAATGTCTTCAAGTTGTGAACATGCAGATGGTGTGGCTTTCTGACTTGATATTGACATTGTCCTTCACTTGCCTTATAGGTTTGTCTAACATTAAGCTGAAATGTATGACTACCATCAATTGAGTTTCTCTTTGTCAAATTCTGTCGAATGGCATTTTGTTTTGTTTTGATAATGCCATCCTTTAAATCAGCTCCTGGTGTAACGATTTCTTTGCTTTCTTTTGAAGTTTCACTAGGTTCTTGACCACTGGTAATGACTACTTCAAAATCTTCAACTTTACTTTTCTTCGTCATAACATTCTCAATAGATTTATTCTTGGGCATTGCTACTTTTGATCTTTTATGGCTCTTCTCTTCCAATGTCATCTTCAGTAATAGCAACATATGCTTCACTATCAGTTTCAACTTCATCGTCCTCAAAAATAACTTGTCTACCCCTTGCTAGATTATTCACTAGAGGCCTTTTTTCTGATCCTTTGGATGTAGTTTTGTAGCATCATCAATTACTACATTTTGCTTGTTTTCCATATCTTCTTTTGACACTTAGTAAAAGCTGTTGACAACTTTCATGATATCATGCTCTATGGAATGAATGCCTCCCAACCTAATTGAACAACTTTCAACAAAATTCTGCCAAACAAAATATCATATGTCAATAAAAGCAAAGTTAAAAAAATATAGCGAGACACTTTCAAGAACACAAAATACGAATATAAATAAAAATACTTACGATGTTTTGTCTCATCTCATTTACAATTTGTTTACACAACTTTGTAGATACCTCTCTCATTTCATACAACGAATATGATAGTTGATATTTAATCCTTTCATGTGACATGGGAGCTTTTGTAAGTATGTAAACAACTTCAGTGTCCGATACCGAACACATATTTGTGACTCTTCCCATCAGCTCAAAAATTCCATTATCATTCGGTATATCAATTTGTAGATATATATTCACATTTTTGCTTTCTCTCTCTTTCACATAGCAGATTCTTGATGGGAATTTCACCTCTTTTGAATTTTTCCAGTCTGAAATCATCTTCTTATCATTTGAGGCACTTGAAAGATTTGTAGCCATGAGCTCAGGTGGAGTTCGTTCACCAATGTTTTTTGAAGTTGCACCTTTAAGAGTCTTTGGTCTAGAAAGATTCACAGAAATCTTCTTTGATGCCATTTTCCTGAAAAATAGAAACATATAAATCAGTAAATAATGAAAACATATTAACTTAAATCCACAACAAAAATATATCATAAATTTTTAATTTGTATAATTGGATAATTGAAACTAAAAAAATATTAAGACTTAGAAATGGCAGAAGCCCACCGACACCACCTCGTCCATCTGCAGAGTGGTGAGCGATTCCGAGAATCGTGCAACCTCTGCGGGATGACGGGCGGGCCGCCATGGTGGCATAGGATGGGGTTGCGGCAGCTCCTTAATGCACCATCCAGGAGGCCCGCCTGCCCCCCTCCCCCTCCCTACACACCCACCCCTCCCCCCTCCCTACACGCCCCCTACCCCCACCCCCTCACGCCTACCCCTTCCACCCCCCAACCCCTCACCCCCCTCCACCCCGCGCTTCCCCTGATCCTCTCACTTTCCCCTTACCCCTCTGCCACCTCTCCCCCCACCCCCTCACGCCCGCCCCTTCCACCCCCTCCACCCCTCACTCCACCCCCTCACGCCCGCCCCTTCCCACCTCACCACTCCTGCCCCTTCCACCTCCCCACTGTCACCCATTCGCACCCTCCTCTCGCCACCCTACCCACCTCCTTCCCTTACCACCTCCCCACTCCCGCCTGTTACAGGGAAAAGTGTCTACACAGAACTGCTTATCCCACTAAGGTGCGGTAGCTACCTTAGAAACAAACAAAGTAAAGCTACTTTCATTTTTCCTTTATGAAATATAGATGAGAGAAGAACAAGGAAGACAAACCTCTATCTTGCGCTAATCTCCTAGTTTGATTCCTCTCTCTCTTGATAGTCTTTCGCTACTTGCTCCCTTGTATGCCCAGCTTCACATATTACCTGTAAGATCACAGTAGCATAGCACTATACAAGAACATGGATCTATAATCATAAACAATCTAGGATCAGATGCAAATTGACCATACAAATGCATAAAACATAAATGACACAAGAGTATGGAGGAAAACTTGAATAGCTTTTATTGATAAACAAGAAAGAGCCAAGGGAGTTACAACTAGTTGTTCTAACCTAACATCATCCTTTCAGGAAGGAAGCCCCTCTTCACCTCATACAAAGCTTAGATCACCCAACACTCTGATGTTGTCTCAAGAAACCAACAGCAATTCCTTACAATATGCAAAATTCCAGCCTCTGGATCTCTGGGATGAGGGATCCATATATAGATATCTGTAAGGGAGATGAGTCAGCTTGTGATTTGATTAGTGTCTTCCCTCTGATAGTTCTTGCTTCCACTTTGAGATTGATGATCTCTTACTCATCCTTAGTCGAATTTAGAGAGGCAAGTGTCACAGGAGAAGTTTCTGGAAGATTCCATGCCTCTCCACCTTGTGGAATGACACTGCCATTTGTCACTTCTTGCCCATCGCACCCCATAGAAGGGCCTTTTGAAATGCAATGCACCTACACAGTGTATTTAGTTAAGATGCAACGCACTTTGCCTATGGAGCAGCTGAAATGATCCTATTTTGACCAGTTTTGAGCAGTTTTTCATGGAGAACTTCTGGGAGAAGCTGTAATCAGTTGACCTTGTTCCTTTAGGGGTTAGAAAAACACTTTTAGGGACTTAGGAGCCCTTGGTTTATGGACATTTCATGCTTGGGGTTGTAGCACCCAAAAATGTCTATAAAAATTGCCCCCTAAAGCATGAGGTCGTTAATCTTTTGATGTCAGGTGAAATGCTTTATTATGAGGATCCGAAGTTCTTTCAAGCTAGGAGGAGACCTGTAATAAGATACAATACAATACATTATCTTCATAAATTTTCATGATCTAGCCGAGGCGGGCATTCCCATGCTCAGCTTTATAAATTCATTTTCATGTACATAGGATGGACAATCATCTGAGTGTAGAATGATGATTCTGGTAGAGCCATCATCCCTTTGATTGGATGATTATCTGTGCAGCAATGATGTGCATTTGATGTCTTTATTTCCCTGAATATATATCGCAGCCCGGATGGATGAAACTAGATCTGGGGTCTTCAATCTCGTTCGATCTTCACTCGAAGTACAAGTCTATCCATGTGAGAGATGTTCTGGAGTCGAACATGGAAAGGCATCACCTGATTACTAGCCAATGATGTAAGCTGTTAACAGGCGCGAGAAGAATCACCGGTAATGATAATGACCCTCAAGGTACTGCAGTACAATTCATGTGGTGTGAATAAAGGACTTGGCGTCGAACACCACGCAAAATCTTTCGGTCGAAGGTCATTGATGTAAACCTGTCACCGGAAGTGAGAAACTTGTCATTGAGGCATGCAAGCTTCAAAGTACTGAACGGGGTGTTCCTAGATCGACTTCTTGGATAATGAGCTGATGTCGACAAGAAGCAATCCGTCATAGGAGGGCCTTAATGAATCCCACATCAATGACACGAAACGGAGAAAATGATTTTAATGGAGGTGAAAACAATCTGATGACATAAGGTTCAGGGTGGCGGTCATGAAAGAATGGAGTGTAAATGTATTGTAGCGGGTGAGACACAGGTGAATTCTCTGAATGACTTCTCTTGAACATATCAGTGACACTAACGTGATGGATTGGTAGCATTAACCCCAAATGTGGATGGTGTGATGGGACCATGGTGATGTGACCAGTGAATGAAACAACCCAACCCGACTTGGATGCAGAGTGAAAGTGTCATGTTCAAGAGCGACTTGCTACCAACAAAGTTTCTTCAAGTTTTCTTCCCAATTTTTCCCCAGCCATTGCGGACCAACACCTCTTTATTTTTGTCAAGCTTGAGGAGGATAACATATGCTTGTTCTATAATTTTCCCTTCGGGCAAACCCATCGCTATGTTTTAACGAGCCTAGCGATAGTGAAACTCGTTCTTGTCTGCTATGGACAAGTTTGTTGCTATTAAGTTTTAACGAGTTTAACGACATAGATAACTCGGTCCTTTTCCATTTTAGAGAGTCTGAAAAGGAACATAAAGGGAACTCCAAAATTCCTTTTTCGTCATCTAATCCCTTAAGTTCGAAAAAGTATAAAACAATACAGAAGGGATGAATTTTTGATACTCTTAACGAGCCGAACAAACTAAGCGCTCGATATTTTTGTGTAATAATCCCTCAGGTCCAAAAAAATTAAAATTTAGAGGAGGGATAGCACTTCCGGTCCCTTTAACGAGCTGGAGAGGCCAATGGCTTGGCAATCTTTTCATATTTTACGAGTCAGTTGAAAAGAGCTTAAAGGAGACTCGTCTTTTGAGGAACGAGTGATAAAATTGGGTAGCAACTGATTCGAGGTAAGGTTTGGAATTTTCCAATCACGGCAGTGTTACAAGGATGGCTAGCAAGATCACTCTTTGCATCTGTTCCTAAAAAGGGGTAAACAATCAAATGGAGGTGAATGATCAGCCAATACGGAGTGGAGGTGATGATGAGAACACGACCAAGGCTTTTAAAGGCTGAAGTACTACATTCACAATGGTTATTTACCGGGAAATAGTTCATTTTTTAATGAGCTTAAACGCGGGGAGAAACATTTGCTCATGACTTATGTTTATTTTTTAACGAGCTTGAACTATGCGCTAAAACTGCTCGGTTAATCCAGTCATATAATAAGAATGTCTCATATATGAAAACGGCAATTTTTACAGTTTTTCCCCACATCCTTTCTTTATGCAAGTTAGGAAACAACCAATCCTACAAGTTTAAAGGGTTAGAGGACCTACAAATTTAAAAAAAAAAATAGTCGCTCTTCGCTTGCACGCCAAAAGGTTTGCATGCCCCCAGGTATAAAACAGAGTTTCAAGGTCACCTTTCAAATCTCCAACAAAACATTTGTTTTATCAGGAAAGGTGTACCTCTTTCGGGTTACCAAAGATTGTTCTATTCACAGCGCAAACAAAACACTTCTTCGGCAATGTTTACCGAAATAGACAAAGGTGAGACAATCCACTCACATAACTTTGACAAGAGAATCTTATTCCAGTCTAACCCCCTCTTCCAATCACAGACGGGAGTACAGTCCAGTCATATATCTCTTGCGGAAACCTACCCTATACCCGAAGTTTTCCTGCCGACGTAGACCAGGGTGCATGCCCCCTGGGTTTCAATCATGTCCCCCGAATCACTCGCGCTCATCAGGTGGGCGGACTGGAGATTGATGAGACATTCTTTGTGTGAAAAGACCATTCAGGGATGGCATATGACTATTTGCTCTGTGTGAACCGGGAAATGAAAGCTGGTCTACGAGCTTGACCACTCTTCCTTCGTGCGGAAAACACATCACTCTAAAGAGTGATGAGACAATGGCTCCCATGCAATAAATATAGTCTTGTCCAAGGAGTATATTATAGTCTCGTCCAAGGAAAAGTGTCTACACAGAACTACTTATCCCACTAAGGTGTGGTAGCTACCTTAGAAACAAAAAAAGTAAAGCTACTTTCATTTTTCCTTTATGAAATATAGATGAGAGAAGAACAAGGAAGACCAACCTCTGTCTTGCGCTAATCTCCTAGTTCGATTCCTCTCTCTCTTGATAGTCTTTTGCTACTTGCTCCCTTGTACGCCCAGCTTCACAGATTACCTGTAAGATCACAGTAGCATAGCACTATACAAGAACATGGATCTATAATCATAAACAATCTAGGATCAGATGTAAATTGACCATACAAATGCATAAAAAATAAATGACACAAGAGTATGGAGGAAAAATTGAATAGATTTTATTGATAAACAAGAAAGAGCCAAGGGAGTTACAACCAGTTGTTCTGACCCAGCATCATCCTCTCAGCAAGGAAGCCCCTCTTCACCTCATACAAAGCTTAGATCACCCAACACTCTGATGTTGTCTCAAGAAACCAACAGCAATTCGTTACAATATGCAAAATTCCAGCCTCTGGATCTCTGGGATGAGGGATCCATATATAGATATCTGTAAGGGAGATGAGTCAGCTTGTGATTTGATTAGTGTCTTCCCTCTGATATTTCTTGCTTCCACTTTGAGATTGATGATCTCTTACTCATCCTTGGTTGAATTCAGAGAGGCAGGTGTCACAGGAGAAGTTTCTAGAAGATTCGATGCCTCTCCACCATGCGGAATGACACTGCCATTTGTCACTTTTTGCCCATCGCACCCCATAGAAGGGCTTTTTGAAATGCAACGCACCTACACAGTGTATTTAGGTGAGATGCAATGCACTTTGCCTATGGAGCAGCTGAAATGATCCGGTTTTAACCAGTTCTGAGCAGTTTTTCATGGAGAACTTCTGGGAGAAGCTATAATCAGTTGACCTTGTTCCTTTAGGGGTTAGAACAACACTTTTAGGGACTTATGAGCCCTTGGTTTATGGAGATTTCATGCTTGGGGTTGTAGCACCCAAAAATGTCTATAACACTGCCACCCTACCGCTCCCCTTCCCACCTCCCCACTCCCGCCCGTTTGCACCACCCTACCTGCCCCCTCTCCCGACACTCCCCTCCCCACCTGGCACCCCCCACTGTTATAGACATTTTTGTGCCTTGCAGCATGAAGCATGAAATTTCCATAATCTAAGGGATCCAAAGTCCCTAAACATGTTGTTCCTACCCCTAGAGGAACAAGGTCAGCAAACCACAGCATTGAATATCAGTTCTCCACCTGAAAACACTAAAAAACAAGCAATTTCTGGATCATGTCAACTGCTCCACTGAGCATCTGCGCTGAATGTCAACTGCCCCTCTCTGTACCTGCATTGAATGTCAAATCCAACAAAGTCTACCTGCGCTGAGCAAGATTGGACAAGTGGCACAGTCATTCCTCAAGGTGTCAATACCCAGGAAGCTTCCAAAATGACACTTGGATCAGGGAATTCACCTAGTGATGAGTAAGAGGTTCTTAAACTCCAAGTGGAAGCAAGGATCTCCAAGTGGACTCAAGAACTGGAGTATAACTGAAGTGAGAGAGGACACTAGTCAGCTTGAAGCCAGCCTCAAGCTGACTCATCCTTTCTCCAAAACTCCTATATATAGAGCTCTCTCATGAGGTCTATGGAGGCTGGAATTTTGTGAATGTAAGGAAGTGATGTTGGTTTGAGTTTAGAGCTATTGGGTGATTGCTTTGAAGGAGGTGAAGAGGAGATTTCTTTCTGCTGGGAGGTGTTGCTGGATTGGGCCTCTTATGGTTGTAACACTCCTTGAACTTTACTTCTTCCATTAATAAAGCATTTGAGGTTCTTCTATATGCATGTGTCTCAATGGTGTATTGTTATACTTGTGTATTTGATTTATTCTAATCCTTGAATCAATTATGAATGTATGCTTCTTGTAGTTTCCCTCTCTTGCCTTTTTGCAGGATCTTTTTGTAGCTGAGCCAGTGAAAGAGCAAGGAGCTGGGAGCAAGCAGCAAGGAGAGAAGATTGGATCAATCATTAGTGAAAGACATCGGTTAGTGGATCCCTTTCTCCCCTGTTTTACTTTCATAAAGAAGAAATCTTAGATAGCTTTGCTTCGGTTGTTGCTGAGGTACTATCACCCTTAGAGTGGGATAGGGTCATTCCGTATTGGATACTTTTCCCTACAACAAACTGGCAACTCCGCTGGGGATCGTATCTTGTTGGTTGTTTGTGTTTTTTGCTATTCATTTCATAAACACAGGGAGTACCGAATCGAACTGCATTTGGATCTTTCAAATGCAAAGTAGAGGGTAGCTACTCTAGCTCAGTTTCTGGGCATGTTTATGATTTGAAGAGCTGATCCACAAGGACTCTGAACAGCTCTTAGTGATAGCTTTTCATCCTCCTAATTATCCTTTAGTGTGTACTTGATTGATAGCTTCTGATTTGGCCAAAAACTGTGAATTTTTGAGCAATCTGTGACCCGGAAACCAAGAGAAACAAAAGTTTCGTTCTTCAGTGCAGGCACTGTGAAGGCAGTCTGCATTTCAGCGCAGTTCCCGAAGGGGCTACCTGCACTGAATGTCAAACTGACAGTGTATTACCTGCGTTGAACCAGTCTTGCCTTGTGCTACTGGGGTTCCCTGCTGTTTCTTGCCCTGCTTTCACCCTTGTTTTTGCAGCCTGTTACCAGTCAATATACCTATCTGAAACCAACTTTCCTTGCCACTATTCCGCCTCGGTTGTATAAAGAAACTGTGTTTGTTCTTTGTGTATTTCTTACATCATTTACAGTTTCCCATAACGAAAAGCGAACTAGTCTTGCTGTGACCTCTTAGATCCAGAACTGTGATAAGTGTCGTAGTGATCTTAAGAGTTAGTTTGTTTGCTGTTCATAGCTGATTGAGCTTTTTCTTTCGTCATATGGTTTGAATTTATATATTTCTAGTGTCGAAACAAGTAAATCCTAAGGTGTCTTTTGATTTTGGACAAGCTTGTTTGCTTTCACTTGAAATTGAATTCAAAATTATACAACAGCTTTCTTTTTGTAATACATCAACATTAAGAAAGAGAAAAGAAATACCTGCATTTTGCATTTGCATTTTTGATAAGTTTGCATGTTGATCTAGGAGAAAGTGCATTAATGTGTGCTTTATGATCTGTGTGAAAAGATGATGTCTTTCTTTTCCCTCAGTAGTTAGGATTTTCAAAGTTAAAAGATTATAAAGCTTGCTTATCATCTTAAACTGCATTTAGGAATTTGTACCAATACATCTCGTGGTGATCCTGAAAGACAAACTTTAAAAAGATCAACTTAAAATATATTGAATGAACCTAACAACGCTTTGCAACATAACGCTCACAGTAGAGGTCTAGGTAGAGACGTGTTCCGGCGTCGTTAAACGTAGTGACTGTCGATCTCTACGAAGGTGGGTGATTCCTCCTGAGGGACGATAGCACTAATACGGACTTGTGCTCCCACGTACCATCGAGTATATATTGGGAGACCCCTATAGGCATTTATCCTTTATCCTTAGGAAGCCGTGTCAGCCGCCCTACTGATCGCGATGCAGTGAACACAGCATTCACGAAGATCGACCACCCGTACCGTAAAACATATTCTGTGGTTTCGCGAAAGGTTTGGCACACCCTCTGCCTAGATCTCCAGAGCATTTTCTTTTGGCCTTTTTCAGACTCTATAACAGAAAAAGTCCAGCCGAGCATTTGTCACTTCGGGCTCGTTAAAACATCGAAGGAGAGTAGAGTCATCTTTAGCTTTTTCTCGACTCTTTAAAAGTGAAAAAGCAAGTTGTGTCTAAGCGTCGTTAAAATTTATTTTAAACGGGATAATCATCACCATTCCCTCGTTGATTTTCGAAGTTAGTCTTTTGGGATCGTAAGTTCTTGTAGAATCGCTAAGAAATCTTTTGGATAGACTAGATATGTCTGAACAACCGTCGACATCTAGGACTGTGTCGTCCGACATAGCAGCAGCAGAGCCTCCTGCTGCTACTCCAACGATGTTCGCTGGTATACCATCTGTCCCGGCAAATTGTCAACAAGAAGCCGGAGTCCAATCAGGGACGACGACATGGTTAGTTCCTATTTCTTCATCCGGATTATCATCTGGTATTTCTTATGTTGAAACTCAACAAATTGATCCAATGTGTCTTCAAAGGCCAATTTACCCTTTAAGTACTGGATTTCCACCATATGGAGGGCAGTATGCTCTTTCATTGTTCCCTCCCAGAGAACAACCATATGGGAGTTTACAACAAAGTTCAGGTCAAACTGGAATTACATCCAGCGGTTGGGTACCAATACTGCCTCAACAACCAGGGGTTCTATATTCAATGCAACCAGTACACCCTGTGTCGAATATTCCCACCATACCTGCTATAGTGAATGTGTCGCAAGCACAAGCTCCACCTGTTGTATGTCAACCCCAAGTTTCTCAGGTTGCAATACAACAACCTCTTGTGTCAATGACTCAATCACAATCTCAGGGTAGTGCCTCCTTATCTGGAGCGACTCAGGCTCAAACAAGTACTGTGACTCCTCATCCTGGTCAATCATCCAGTATTGGTCAACAGCAAATGGTCCAACAACCAGAGCTGGTTCAATCTCAACAACCGCCATTCCAGCAATCATATTAAGGACCTGAGCAACAAGTCTTTGTAAGTAATGGGCAACCATACTATAATGGTTATGCCCATCAACCTTGTCAAAGTTGCTAGCATTATGCTGGTCTGCAAAGACTCGTTGCTCAGGCGATACCATCTTATCCTGGATATGCTTCGCCTAATCTGAACCAACAGTTGCCCTTTGTAGCAACTCTAGAATTACCAGATCTAAACCGGCTGACGAATGATCCAATTGCTTATGCCCCTTGGTGGCCAGCGATTCCGCATAAACTTCCGTCAGATATTCCTAAATTTAATGGAAATCCGGGTGAAGATCCGTCGAATCATGTGATGACATTCCATCTATGGTGTTCATCGAATACCTTGAATGATGATTCGATAAGACTTCGCCTCTTTCAGAGGACGTTAACAGGTCCAGCGGAAAAATGGTACATTGAATTGCCTAGAGCTTCGTTCGACAACTTCAGTACCTTAGCCACAACCTTTTTAACCCATTTTCAATTACCGATAAGGTATGAAACGGGAACAGAACTCCTTACCAACTTCAAACAGACGACTGCCACCCACATATCTGATCATATACATGAGTGGCGACGTCGTCGTAGGATGGTAAAAACGTACGTTCCCGATCAGCTATTAGCTGAATGGTTTATCAAGTCATTACTTCCTGCCATCACGGAAGATGTGGCAAAAGGGGGGGTCGTAACGGAAGAGCAGGTTATCGCTCGTGCGCAATATCTGGACTTGGTCTATACTCAGTCCGGCACGCTCTACGACAAAATACCTGACACCCCTAGACCGGAATTCTCAATTCCTCCTCCTCCTAAATCAAATAGTGACTCTCATGCCGGCGATGGCGTGATTAGTGCAACAGACATGAAATCGACAAAGGCTATATCTAAAAAGGCCCGTATGATTTCCGATCAAAATGCAAATGAGGAACTTCTTGCCTCGGAAGTAAGTGCCGTGTCAGACGACAAGGGCAAACGACTGAAGCAACCAGGGGGCAAGAAGAAAAAGAAAGGGAGAAAAAGGAAACCCCCGATGGGGTGTCATATATGCGATGAGGATCATTGGACAGCAGATTGTCCATACAAAGCTGAGCTTAAAAGATTCTTTAAGAGTTCGAAAACCTCAGCTGTGTTGACTGATCCATTTCCAAGCCCGAGAACCGAACTGGTTGCTAATCAAAATGCTTCCCGATCCCAAGTGCTTATGTTGTCTGTATCAAAGCAGCAAAATGATGCTTTGACGAGGAATAAGGATTACAGGAATCCAAAGCTGTCGAACAACAAGGCTAATGAACAACCTAGTAGTTCGACAACAACTTTGACCGAAGTTGTGCCACCCATCGTCCCTGAGCCAATGATAAAGTCGCAAAAGGGAGCAGTACACAAATCGACATTTAATCCTTGTGCGAAAATAGCACAGATAGAGGACCTGGCCCATTCGCCGTCCGTTATGTCGACACTTGAGGTACAACAAAATTGCTTCTCCCAAGAGCAAGCTTTATTATCAGCAATAGGTGGAATTGACCCAATGGATTCCGATCTTGTGGCCTTTGATCATAAAGGATATGACCCTCAATTACCAGCTCAACTAGCTTTCCTTATTCAAGTGAAAGCCCTCAACAAAAATGTTCATCGAACAATTATTGATGAGGGGGCATCTACATGCATTATGTCGATGAGTTGCTGGAAAACTTTAGGATCTCCAACCTTGTCGAGGTCTGCGACAACGTTAAAATCATTTGACGGAAGGACATATACCCCATATGGTATACTAAATAACTTGAAAGTTGAACTAGAGGGAAAAACGGTAGAAATAGATGTTGAAGTCATCGATGGGAATCTTGATTACAACATCCTACTAGGAAGACCATGGATATATGCCATGGCAGCTGTTGTGTCGACCTATTTTAGGAAGATTGCATTTCCCTTCCAAGGAGGAATTACAATCGTTGACCAACAAACTTTTCTCCCCAACAGTTCGCAAGTTACGGGAAGCATTCCAATGATCCATGGAAGGAATCATTCGCTCCAAAATATCGGAGTAGGTCTCCTAAAAGACCCTGCCTTAATGGGTACTTTTGCCCTACCGCCTCCGAGTAATCTGGCGGAAGTGGCCACAGTGGAATATGAAACCTTCTACATCTAATGGATTTGGACGCCGAGGACGGTTCTTATCTTGTGTCAACCTCATTAGAAAATGAAACAAATCCCCTTTCTCAAAGGTAAACCTTCATTCCAACCACCGAGTTGAATGCAATGAAGCTTGGGGGGCATGCACCTCGATTTGCATTATTATGCTGGGGGCATGCAAACTTATCATCGAGCAGTTTTAGCACATAGTTCATGCTCGTTAAAAAATAAACGCAAGATCCGAGCAGTTTTAGCACATAGTTCATGCTCGTTAAAAAATAAACATAAGATTGTGAGCAGGCTTTCCCTTAGAGTTCAAGCTCATCCAGAAAAAATGAACCGGTAAATAACCATTGTGATCGTAAATTCATCAGCCATAAAAGCCTTGGTCGTGTTTGTGTACCGTCACCTCCACTTTTCATTTGGCCGATCGTTCACCTCCATATGAGTGTTTACCTCTTTTGAGAAACAGCTGCGAAGAGTGATTTCACCTAGCCATCCTTGTGACACTGCCGTGATTGGAAAATTCCAACCTGTACCTGGAATCTGCTGCTATCCCTGTTTATCACTCGTTCCTCAAAAGACGAGTCTTCTTTGAGCTCTTTTCATCTGACTCGTAAAATATGAAAAGTTTGCCGAGTTTTGGCCTTCCAGCTCGTTAAACGACCGGAAGAGCTATCCCTCCTCTAGATTTTAATCTTTTTTGGACCTGAGGGATTATTTCACAAAAAGATCGAGCGCTTGTTTTGTTCGGCTCGTTAAAAGTACCGAAAACTCATCCCTTCTGTATTGTTTTATACTTTTTCGGACTTAAGGGATTAGATGACGAAAAAGGAATTTTGGAGTTAACTTTCTGTACCTTTTCAGACTCTCTAAAAATGAAAAGGACCGAGTTTTCCTTGTCGTTAGACTCGTTAAAATGATTAAATAGCGACAAACTTGTCTTTAGATGAGAACAAGTTTCCCTATCGCTAGGCTCGTTAAAATATAACGATGGGCTTGCCCGAAGGGCAGGTTATAGAACAAGCATATGTTATCCTCCTCAAGCTTGACAAAAATAAAGAGGTACTGGTCAGAAATGACTGGGGAAAAATTGGGAGAACCTCAAAGCTTTAATGGTAGCAAGTCGCTCTTGAACATGACACTTTTCCTCCGTACCACATCGGGTTGGGTTGTTTCATTCACCGGTCTCATCACCATGGTCTTCGCCAAACCATCCACATTTGGGGTAATGCTACCGATCCATCGCATCAGTGTCGTTATATGTTCAAGAGATGTCGTTCAGAAAGAGTCAACCGTGTCCCATCCACTGCCATACATTATCGTTCATCCATCCATGATCGCCACCCTGAATCATATGTCACAGATTGTATTCACCTCCACTAAAATCATTAGCTCCATTCCGTGTCACTGATGTGGGATTCATTAAGGCCCTCCTTTGACGGATCGCTTCTTGTCGACTTCAGCTCATTATCCAAGAAGTTGATCTAGGAACAACCCCCTCAGTACTTTGAAGCTTGCATGCCTCAATGGCAAGTTTCTCACTTCCGGCGACAGGTATACATCAATGACCTTCGACTAGAAGATTTTGCGTGGTGTTCGACGCCAAGTCCTTTATTCACACCACGTGAATTGTACTGCAGTACCTTGAGGATCATTATCATTATCGGTGATTCCTCTCGCGCTTGTTAACGGTTTACATCATTGACCGGTAATCAAGCGATGTCTTTCCATGTTCGACTTCAGCGCAATTCTCACATGGATCGACTTGTACTTAGAGTGAAGATCGAACGAGTTTGAAGACCCCAGATCTAGTTTCATCCATCCGGGCTACGATATATATTCAGGAAATATAAAGACATTTGTCATGTACATCATTGCAGCAGATGATCATCCTACTCAAAGGATGATAATTTCAGCAGAGAATTATCAGTCTACCATCAGACGATCGTCTGTTCTATGTACCAAAATGAATTTATAAAGCTGAGCATGGGAATGCCCGCCTCAGATAGATCATGAAAGCAGAATGAAAAATAATGTATTGTATTGTATCTTATTACAGGTCACCTCTCAGCGATTGAATGAACTTCGGATCCTCCTGATAAAGCATTTCACCCGATAAACGACCTCATGCTTTAGGGGGCAACTGTTATAGACATTTTTGTGCCTTGCAGCATGAAGCATGAAATGTCCATAATCTAAGGGATACAAAGTCCCTAAACATGTTGTTCTTACCCCTAGAGGAACAAGGTCAGCAAACCACAGCACTGAATATCAGTTCTCCACTTGAAAACACTCAAAAACAAGCAATTTCTGGATCATGTCAACTGCTCCACTGAGCATCTGTGTTGAATGTCAACTGCCCCTCTCTTTACCTGCGTTGAATGTCAAATCCAACAAAGGCTACCTGCGCTGAGCGAGATTGGACAAGTGGCACAGTCATTCCTCAAGGTGTCAATGCCCAGGAAGCTTCCAAAATGACACTTGGATCAGGGAATTCGCCTAGTGATGAGTAAGAGGTTCTTAAACTCCAAGTGGAAGCAAGGATCTCCAAGTGGACTCAAGAACTGAAGTATAACTGAAGTGAGAGAGGACACTAGTCAGCTTGAAGCCAGCCTCAAGCTGACTCATCCTTTCTCCAAAACTCCTATATATAGAGCTCTCTCATGAGGTCTATGGAGGCTGGAATTTTGTGAATGTAAGGAAGTGCTGTTGGTTTGAGTTTAGAGCTATTGGTTGATTGCTTTGAAGGAGGTGAAGAGGAGATTTCTTTCTGCTGGGAGGTGTTGCTGGATTGGGCCTCTTATGGTTGTAACACTCCTTGAACTTTACTTCTTCCATTAATAAAGCATTTGAGGTTCTTCTATATGCATGTGTCTCAATGGTGTATTGTTATAATTGTGTATTTGATTTATTCTAATCCTTGAATCAATTATGAATGTATGCTTCTTGTAGTTTCCCTCTCTTGCCTTTTTGCAGGATCTTTTTGTAGCTGAGCCAGTGAAAGAGCAAGGAGCTGGGAGCAAGCAGCAAGGAGAGAAGATTGGATCAATCATTAGCGAAAGACATCGGTTAGTGGATCCCTTTCTCCCCTGTTTTACTTTCATAAAGAAGAAATCTTAGATAGCTTTGCTTTGGTTGTTGCTGAGGTACTATCACCCTTAGAGTGGGATAGGGTCATTCCGTATTGGATACTTTTCCCTACAACACCCACCCCTCACCTCACCCCCTCACGCCCACCCCTTCCCACCTCCCCACTCCTGCCCCTTCGCACCCCACTCTCCACACCTTACCCGCCGCCTCCCCCCACACTCCCCTCCCCTCCCCCTCACGCCTCACTTAATGCCCCGCCCATCTGCCCACCCCACCCGGCCACCCTCCACCCCTCACCCCATCGCCTCACGGCTGCCCCTTCCCACCCCACTACCCCCACCCTACCCGCTCCATCCCCTCACCCTACCTGCCTCCTCACGTCCCTCCTCACCCCCACCTACCCACCCTGCCCGGTGCCTTGCACGCCCACCCCGCCCGCTCCTTCCCACCTGCCCCCCCTCCACCCCTCACCCTACCCCCTCACGCCTACCTCTTCCCACCTTGCTCCCCCCACCCTACCCAACCCTCCCGCCACACTCCCCTCCCCACCCCGCCCAGCGCTCCCCCCCCCCCCGCCCACCCCGCCCAGCGCCCGCCCCTCCCCACCCGCCCCCACCTCCACCCCCACACTCCTTCCCCTTCCCACGCCCACCCCTTCTCCACCGTACCCACTCCTTCCCCCCACAATCCCCTCCCCACCCCCTCATGCCACTCCTCACCCCGCCCATCCCACCCGACACCCTTCATGCACCCGGCCACCCCACCCGGCGCCTGCCTAACCACCCGACCCACCCACCCGACGTATTCCCTAACCCTACCCGCCTCCTCCCCCCACACTCCCCTCCCCACCCCCTCACGCCCATCCTCAGCCTTGCCCATCCCACCCAGCGCCTCGCTCGCACCCGCCCACTCCACCCGGTGCCGTCCCGCACCCACCCACCCCACCCGGTGCCCTCCCGCACCTACCCACCCCACCCGGTTCCCACTCGGCCACCCCACCTGCCTGCCCGGTGCCCCACCTGGCCACCCCACTCACCCACCCACCCCACCTGGCGCCAACCCTGCCCAGTGCCTCACCCCACCTGCCCACCCCACTTGGCACCAACACCACCCACCCTCCCTGTGCCACCCCGGGTAGGCAGGCAGGCCGCCGAGGTGGCATGGGGTGGGGCACTGCCGCCCACCCCACGCCCGCCCACCCGGGGTGGCCATCTGATTCACGAAATCGAACGACCACCCTGGGCGAGTGGGTGGGCCACTGGGGTGGCGCTCAGTGGGCGGCTGCACCCCACCTTGCTCCACCCCAGCGGCCCGCCCGCCCGCCTAGGTGGTCGTTCGATTCCCGGAATCAAATGGCCACCCCGGGCGGGTGGGCGGGTCGTCGGGGTGGCGTGGGGTGGGGCACCGCTACCCACCCTGCGCCACCCTGGCGGCCCGCCCGTGGTGGTCATCCGATTCTGAGAATCAGACGGCCACCCCGGACAGGCAGGTGGGCCGCCAGGGTGGCGCAGGGTGGGCAACGACGCCCCACCCCACGCCACCCCGGTGGCCCGCCTACCTGACTGTGGTGGCTGTCCGATTTCGGTGGCACCGGCCCACCCCACACTACCCGGGCGACCTGCCCGCCCGCCCGGGTGGCTATCCGATTCTGGGAATGGGACAGCCACCTGAGCAGGCGGGTGCGCCACCATGGTGGCGTTGGGTGGGCGGCAGCGCCCCACCCGACGCCACCCTAGCAGCCCGCCCACCCGCCCTGGTGGCCGTCTGATTCCTAGAATCGGCCAGCCACCCGGTCGGGTGGGCGGGTCACCGAGTGGGGCGTTGCCACCCACCCGGTCGGGCGGGTGGCTCACCGAGTGGGGCGTTGCCACCCACCCATGCCACCACAGCGGCCCGGACGAGCCGCCGAGGTGGCGCGGTGAGGGGGCGGAGGGCGGGGGGCAAAGTGCGAGGGTAGGGGTGGGAGAGGGAGGGGTGGGCGAGGAAGGGGGGGCGAGTGGGGTGGGGTGGGGGGGAGGGCGGGGTTAGGGGTGGGCGAGGGGTAGGGGGGGAAGGGGTGGGGTGGGGAGCATGATGGGGGTAGGGGTGGGCGAGGGAGGGGTGGGTAGGGGTGCGTGAGGGGGTGAGGGCAGGGGTAGGGTTGGGCGAGGGAGGGGTGGGCAAGGTGGGGTGGGGTGGGTGAGGGGGGAGGTCGGTTGGGGTGGGTGAGGGGGGAGGTCGGGTGGGTGGGGGAGAGGGCGAGGGATGGGGGGGGCGGGTGGGGTGGGGAGGATGGGGATTAGGGTGGGCGAGGGAGGGGGTCGGGTCGGTGGAGGGGGCGTGAGGGAGGGGGTAGGAGTGGGTGGTTGGGTAGGGTGTAGTGGTGGCGTGGGGGTAGGGGGCGTTGGGGGAAGGGGGGTAGGGGTGGGGTGGGAGGCAGGTGGGGGGGAAGTGGGGTAGGGGTGCAGTGGGGTGGCCATCCAATTGCGGGGTAGGGTGGGGTACGGTGGGGGTAGGGGTGGAAGGGGGTGGGGCCAACCGATTGCAGGGTGGGGTGGGGTGCGGTGGGTCAGAGGGCGTGAGGGGGGTGGGAGGGTGGCTGGGGGGTAGGGGGGTGGGGGTCAGTGGGCAGGCAGTAGCGGTGGGAGAGGCCGGGTGGAGTGGGCGGGGAAGTTTGGGGAGGGGCTAGTGAGGTGTACAGAGGGGGCGAGTGGCCGGCCGGTTGTGGGATGGGGGTGCCCAGCTTTGCTGGGCCCACCATGCTCACGACAGAAGTATTCGTTAATTTGGCTCACAAAAATTATTAATCTTAAAAAAAAAATCTACTTCATTAAACTAATTTAATATGAAAATTTTCAAGGAAAAAAAATTAACTGACCTTTCAATTGTGAGAGTTCTTCATTGAATATGTTGTTGATAGAAATGTAGCTTGTCCACAAATTTGCTCCAAGTCTTTCAACGAACCTCGGAAAAACTTGATGTAATGTGAGTAATAGTGATAATGGAATTTAGTAGATAGGTGAAATTACGGAGATGTTTTACCATACGGTGAATGCAGGATTAATTAGTTTTAAAATTTTTTAACATGTTAATTTTTTATGGCGATGAAGGAAAATATGATAAAGCGAATATTATGGAATTGTTTTACAATGGGGTGAATGTGGGATTAATTTTTTTCAGAATGTATTATAAAAATTAAAAAAAAACATTCAATTGTTTAGTAAATATTATATACTTTGACTATTAAAATAATTTAGGTAGAAGTTGTAGTTTACAATTTTAACTTTAATGATTTATTTCATAATAAACTTTAGTTTACATTTTTCATTAAATTGTAGAATAAAATAGTGAAGAGAAATAAATATCACAAACTTTTTGGAGGGAAATATTTTCGCGAAACTTTTTTTTGGGGGCGGGGGACTTTTGGAGAGAAAATTTCATTCTTTAAGCTATATAATATCTTTAGGAGACTCTCCATTTGTATCATTCAACATCTTGTATTTGAAATGGATGGATTGTCCTCATAGTGAAGTTTCGATTTATACAGCATCAACATCTTCATCGTGTAACAACTCTATTCATATGGATGAATATAGCGGGAATTCTTCCACTATGAATAGAAAGTCAAATCACCCACTTAATCTTGATCCTAAGGACTATGAGAGTAGCACTGATGAAAGAGGGGATGGAGAATTTCAAATAAATAAAGAGTCACAGATTCCACTTAGTCTGAATTCGAAGGACTATGAAAGCAACAGTGATTATGAGCTTGATAACAAATTTCAAAAGAATGGAGTGTCACGGTGTCCACTTAGTCCTAATTCTAAGAACTACGAGAGCAACAGTGATGAAGAGCATGATGGTGAAGTTCAAAAGAATGGAGTGTCACGATGTCCACTTAGTCCTAATTCTAAGGACTATGAGAACAACAGTGTTGAAGAGCATGATGACGAATTTCAAAAGAATGGAGTGTCACGGTGTCCACTTAGTCCTAATTCTAAGGACTATGAGAGCAGCAGTGATGAAGAGCGTGATAATGAATTTCAAAAGAATGGAGTGTCAAAGTGTCCACTTAGTCCTAATTCTAAAGACTATGAGAGCAGCAGTGATGAAAAGCATGATGATGATTTTCAAAAGTATGGAGTGTCACGGTGTCCAGTTAGTCCTAATTTCAGGATTATGAGAGCAACAGTGATGAAGACTGGGATGATGAATTTTAAAATTATGGAGTGTCATGGTGCCCAGTTAGTCCTAATTCAAAGGACTATGACAATAGCAGTGATGAAGAGTGGGATGATGAATTTCAAAAGAATGGAGTATCACGGTGTCCACTTAGTCCTAATTCTAAGGACTATGAGAGCAACAGTGGTGAAGAACATGATGATAAATTTCAAAAGAATGGAGTGTCACAATGTCTTCTTAGTCCTAATTCTAAGGACTATGAGTGCAGCAATGATGAAGGAAAGGATGATGCACTTATTCCTAATTCTAATGAGTATAAGGTAGCAGTGATGAAGGACAGGATGATGCACTTAGTCCTAATTCTATGGACTATGAGAGCAGCACTAAAAATGCACATGAGGAAGAATATCCAATAAACATCGAGTCAAATTTTCCATCGAGTCCGAATTCTAAGGACTATGATAGTAGCATTGAAGAAGGGGAAGATGAAGAATATCCTCCAAGTCAATATTTGAAAATCACAGCTGATCATAGTGTGGATGACATTCCTCTTAATGATGATGAAAATCCTTATACGAATGATTATCCAAGGATGAAGATGTTGCCAAGAAATATTGTATCGAGGAGTAGGAGCAGACCTTTTCGTATCAATGCAAGATGTTCTAGTTATACAAGGGGTAGAGCAGAATATCTGACGAGAAGAAGTTCTATCAGTGCACTCATTTCAAGTGAATGTTTCCAAAAAGATTGCTTGAAACATATGGATTTCAAATTTGTATTAGAGAGCAGGAAGAGATATTTGTCAATGAATAAAAGCATGCAAAATTCATATTTAGTTGGGTGAATGCAATCTACATTGTTAGGTTATGATTATCATATTAGGACTTTATTTATCTGTAGAAAAGATTTCAAAAAGTTTCATTTGATTGGGAACTTTTGTCTCTCGAGAATTCAAGAAAATTTGGAAAAGGATCCCACATTTTATTCTGAAGTACGTCATAAAAGATAGTCTGGGCCATTATCAAATACTGCAATGTCATGGATGAAAGATCTTTTTTCAAAGCACGGAGAGTGTATGCCAAATAGAGAGACAATACATATTCCAAATAATTTTTCAAGATGAGAAATCTACAACTTATACAAAGAATATGCAAAAGGTGCCGAGGGACATGGCCAGTTTATTACATATCAATATTTTGTGAAGGTATGGAAGAAAGAATTCAACAATGTTCGTATTCCTAAGAAGATAAGGATGGGGATTTGCAGTACATGTGCTTCTCTTAAATAAAAAAGGGTCAAAAAGAGGTAAGCATTCATAACTTTAACTTTTAAAATTATATATTCGTCAAGTATGAAAACATATTTCTTAATGGCTTTCTTTTATGCTGTGTAGATTCAATTGTCAAAGAACTTCAGGAGCATCGCGAACAACAAAAAAAGAAAGGAAAAAGTTGTACAAGCATCGAAATAAGTGTTATGATATTCCAAATAAATATTTGGGTTTGATAATTGATGGTATGGACCAAAAGAAAACACTTTTACCACATTTTGTTTGCACACCCAAAAATTTACAAGAGGAAAATTTTATTCGGTATCACTTGGTCGGTTGTATGGTCTTCAATGGGAAAATGTTGCCAAAGGTGTACTTCACAGCTCCAAATATTCATAATGATGCAAATCTGAGCATAACCATAATTCATGATGTGCTTTCTCATTGGTTTGGTAATCTTCCTGAAGTTTTGTATCTATAATTAGACAACACTTGCCGTGAAAACAAAAATCAGGTTGTTTTTGGATATCTAAACATGCTTGTTGAATTGAGAATTTTTCAGAAGGTAAAGGTTGGTTTCCTTCTTGTTGGGCACACTCATGACCATATTGATCAGATGTTCAGTCGTTTTTCAGTCACATTGAGGAGGAAGGAAGTTGGGAGCTTGCCATCATTAATTGAATGTATTAAGAAATCATACATGTCAGAGCCTACTTTTGATGTGTTGGAAGAAATTGTTGACATGTGAAGGTTTATTATGGGATCATATGGTGAGGGGAAATGCATTGAACAACCTAATGACATTAGCTTCCAACATCAATTTCGTATCAAAAAAAATTTGATGGGAAAACACTAATATGGGGCAAGAAGTATTCAACTACTGCAGAATGGGCGCTGTCATCAGGTTTGCAATTTTTGAAGTTCATTCCAGATCATCCAATATTTGCATCAAAAATATTGTTATTACAATCAGTTGGTGAAGTTCACAATGCACGCAGACAAAATAGAGATATAAATTATTCTAATTGCCTAGAAGAAATTAAAAAATGTATTAGATATACATATGAGTACTTTGACATTGCTGATTTAGTTTGGTGGGAGTCATCTTTCAATAATCAAAGTGATATCATTTCAACAACAAAAAATGAATGTATACCTTTGAAAAATCCATTTATTTGGCCATAAAATGTGTCGAATGCACATGAGGAAATAAACATTGTTGAACAACAACAATCTCAAGGTATTATTAATTCTTCATAGGCAGAGGAAAGAGAGATGTATATTGGTTCCAAAAGATCTTGTGCACAATGTGAAGCCATGGAAGACCTTTACAGGGGTTCAGTACAGGATATTAAGGAGGGTTGCATGATCACAGTGCTAGCAGATGGAGATCCCAATGGCTATCCATTCTGGGTTGCTAAAGTTATAAAGGTCTTTACAGAAAATGAGGATGTTACAAGTGTTGAAGTACATTGGTATGCCACAAATACACACCCATTCAATGGTGTGTATAAGCCAGAGATGGTAGTTGACAACAAAAATGGAAAAAAGAGAAAAAGAAAGGGTACGAATATAAATCGTCACCACACAGACATATTAAAATTGGAGGATGTTGACATACTTTTTTATGATTTCAATTTAACAAAGATAGGAACTCTTCGCTTCAAGACGATAGAGATTCTGAAAAGGTTGTTACTAGAAGGAACAATGTTGAGTTGGGAGTTTGCTGAAACTAGTCGTAGATCTAGAAGAATTTTGAAACCTGAAATAATCGACATGCATTTGGACTCAAATGGGGCACTAGTTGATGAAAGAGAAGAATATGGAACATCTTCGTCAGCATCCAGTCACTCATCTGAAGATATGAATTATGATGGTGTGCAAGAAAATATGAGTGATTTTGAATAATTGTTTAAGACGGTTTATCTAACTGATGTATGCATCATATCTTGAAATAAAATATTTGATTTCCATATGGTGTTAAATGAGAAGTTATGAGTCATTTTTATGTTGTTGGATCATTTTACTAGCATTTTTTTTAAATTTTGAAGATTGACCCTAAAAAAATTATCGTTCCAGTATAATCACTTTTTCGTTTTCAAGCTGTATTTTGCATGAAAATTCCGTTTTCACTGCCATTTTTAAAACATGTTCAAAATTGTCCCTAAAAAAAAACCATCGTTCCAATATACACACTTTTCATTTTTAGCATTGTTTTTGATGTTTTTTTGGCGTTTTTGGCTAGAGTCCCCATTTTGAGTTTATAGTTCCCGTTTCAAACTTTAAATTGTTGGACAGGGATTTCAGTTTGGTGATCAAAACAAGGGTGATGACAAGAAACCTTTCTAGTGTTGGACTTGTGGAAAGGATCATTGTAGGAGATATTTTCCACAACATTAGTGTGGAAGACCGCAGATCTAAAGTGCTCTAGAGGCACATAAAGTGAGGGATGTTTGACAAATTATTATTCAAATTTATGCAACATTAGATAATAGGTAGGGGGATCATGAAACATATATTATTAAGATGGATGATAATCTTTGTGATCAACTTGTTTCTATTTTTACTGACCCTAGATCTAATTATAGTTATGTTAATCATGACCTGGTCGATAAGTGTGTTTTAATAAAGAAGTGCATCGATACTCTTGGTTAGTGCAACTGGATACAAGTACTAAGAAAATGGTTCATCATTGGGTAATTGCTTGTGCATTTGAGTTGAATGGCATGTCTACATCAGCACATTGAATCTGCTTCTGTTGGGATGATACAATATGTTTTTGGGTATGGATTGGTTGCATCTCACAGGAATAAGGTGGATTATTATGAAAATTACATTGAGTGCTTGGATTATAATGGAGAACATAGAATCTTGTAGGTTAAGAAGAAAGAAACACCAGTTAGAATGGTCACAACAATGCAAGAAAAGTGTAGTCATAGGAAAGTGTGTGTATTATTTGCAGTACATATTTCCAGTGATAAAGGTAAGGATGTTGAGGGTGTGGATGTCTTGAAGAGGTATATGGTTTTGTAGTAGTTTTAAGATGTGTTTCCAGTAGATATTTAAGAGCTTCCCCCTCACATAGAAGTGGACATTTCTATTGAGTTGGTCCCAGGGGAAGCAACAACATCAAAGGAAACTTACAGGATGAGCACACCACAGTTAGTGAAATTAAATTTCCAGTTGAAGGAAATGCTGGAAAAAGGATACATTGGGCCAAGTGTGTTAGCTTCGGGTGCACCAGTACTATTTGTTAAGAAGAAGGATGGTACTCTCAAGTTGTGCGTTGACTACATCCAGTTGAACAAGGTAACCATTAAGAAAAGGTATATGTTTCCAAGGATTGATTTGAGATCATGATATCATCAGTTATGTATCAAAGAATGGGACATACACAAGACTACTTTTCAGACCACTTATGGGCATTATGAGTTTGTTGTAGTTCGTTTCAGTTTCACTAATGCTTCATCTACTTTTATGTGCTTGATGAATAGTGTGTTGCATCCTTATTTGGACAAGTTTTTTATTGTATTCATTGATGATATATTGATATATTATAAGAATGAGGAAGAACATGCCAAAAATTTAGCGTCAATATTGAGATTGTTGAGAGAGCATCAGTTGTATGCTAAGCTCGGTAAATGAAGTTTCTTTCAGACATAGGTACGTTACTTGGGACATGTTGTTTCTAAGGAAGGTATAGCATTGGATCTAGAATAGATAAAAGCTATTATGGAATGTGAAACTCCTAGAAATGTGGATGAGGTTACATCATTCATGGGGTTACTAGGTTACTAGAGGACATTCATCAAGAACTTCTCACAGATTGCCTATCCTATTAAATCATTATTAAGGAAAGGAAAGAAATCTGAATGGATAGAAGAATGTGCATTGAGGTTTGAGCAGTTGAAGCAGTTTCTTATGAATGCTCCAGTTATAAATATTACATATTCAGATAAGGAGTTTGTGGTGTGTATAGATGCTTGGAAAAGAGGACTAGGTGTAGTCCTAATGCAGGAGGGACATGTGGTATTCTTTGAATCAAGGAAACTGAACAAGCATGAGCAAAACTATGTGACACATAATCTTCATTTGGCAGTGACCATTCATGCATTAAAGATGTGGAGGCAATATCTACTTTGTAGGAGGTTTATATTGATGAGTGATCACAATGGATTGAGATACTTATTTGACCAACCAAATCTGAATTCCAAAAAAGCTAGATGGTTGACTATAATCAATGAGTTTGACTTTTGAGATCATGTACATTAGAGGAAAGGAAAACATGGTTGCAGATGCTCTTAGTAGAATAGTGCAAGTAAATCACGTAGCAGTTATGAGTTCATATGGGGCATATTTGTAGGATCGGATCTTGCAAGCATGACAGCAAGATGACAGCTACGAGCAGCTTAAGCACATGTTACAACAACAAGGTATATGTGAACATGATGTGTATTATCGTCTCATGGCAGATGGTTTTGTTAGATTTAGGGATAGGATATGTGTGTCAGACAACAAAGAGATCAAGAAGCTTATCTTGAGGGAATATCACACTAAGCCATATTTGGGTCACCCAGGATATCAAAATACATTAACAGGAGTTAAGAAGATCTACCATTGGTTGAATATGAAGAACAAGTGGCATAGTTTTTTGCAAGATCCTTGGATTGTCAATAGGTAAAACAAGAGTGTATGCACCTAGATAGCTTATTACACCTAATTCCAATTCTAGAGTGGAAATGGGAGGTAATTTCAACATACTTCATTATAGGCTTCGCAAGGATGTCTAGACAACATGATTCTATCATGGTTGTGGTTGACAGGTTGAAAAAGGTAGCTCACTTCATTGTAGGGAAGCCGATGAATTCAGTTAGTGAGGTAGTGTAGTTCTTCATCAGGGATATAGTGAGGTTGAATGATGTTCTGAAGAATATTGTGTCAGATAGAGATTCCAAGTTCACTTCTAGATTCTGGAAGGAGTTAATTGCAGGTTTTGGTACATAATTTGCCTTCAATACAACTTATCATTTGTATATATATGGAGATACATAGAGGGTCAACAATATTTCGAGGACATGTTGAGGATGTATTTCTACATCAACAATGAAAATGGGAAGAGTATCTTCCTCTGATCAAGTTTGGGTATAACAATGGGTATCAAGATTCTTTGAAGATCAGTCCTCTTGAGGAACTTTGCGGGTTGAGTTGCAATACTCCTATCAGTTGGAGTGATCTAGTGAACAGGGTATTTATTGGACCAGATATGTTGGCAGAGATGGAACACGAAATGCGGGTAATCAAGAGGAATAGAAGGGTAGCATAGGATAGGAAAAAGAGCTATGCATATTAGCATGGGGTTTCTAAGGAGTTTCAGGTTGTGGAATAGGTGTGCTTACACATCAAACCTAAGAAAATGTCCTTGAGGATTGGATCATTTGCAAAGTTGAAACCTTTCTATTGCAGGCCTTTCATGATTCTTAAGAGGATTGGATGAGTAGCCTACTAACTTGCATTGCCTCTGACTGTGAAATTCCATGAGTTTCCTTGTATCGTTCCTTAATAAGTATGTGAAAGATGTTGATGAGGTGATTGATTGGTTTCTATTACAAGTGGATCTAAAAGGTGAATTTTGGTCGGAACCTTAGTTCATTTTTCATCGAAAGATGCTCATGCTCTAGAATCAAGCAATCGAGCAAGTTAAAGTGTAGTGGAAGCACTTTGGGCTTGATAAAGCTACATGTGAGAACATTGGTCAGATGCAGGCTATGTATCCTTATTTATTGGATGGTTGAGTGGATGTATTTTGGTATATGTTTTGATGCTGTGTTTTGGTTATGTTTATATATGCATATGTATGTAAATAACACATTGAGTTGTGTTATAAATCTCTAGTAAGTTGTATGTTGTTCATGATATGTTGATTATGTTTTTAGCAGATGGATGTGATGTAAATGTTGCATCGAGTTGTGTTATAAATATCCATAAGAAGTATGTGTTTATTGGTTTATAAGTAACACTGAGGATGGTGTTCCACCAAGGGGGAGGGTTTTATAACAACCCCTATTAAAAATACATGTAATACAGTTAATGAAGGGAAAATAAGACAAATGTTATGGGATAGATATTCAAACCTAAATGTTGGGCAGAAAAACATAGTGATGGGGATCATAGGTGATTTATAAATGGATATGCGAAATTGGAAAAGGCATCGGAAAAGGAAAAGTGGCATTTATTTATGAAAATAATGGAAATTAGGAGAAAAGGAAGGTGAAATGTCACATAATTGCATGAGGAGGAAAATTGAAGGAAAAAGAGGAAAATGAAGAAAATAGAGGCCTCAATGATAAAAAGGCTTTTGAGGGCCAATTCATAGCTTTTATCAGTGTGAGAAACCTTTTGTCAAATTTATCTTGCGGCTCTATTCTATTCTCTCTCTGTCATAGTCTTTCACACTTAGAGTTTTCTTGGAGCATTTTTTACATACTTTGGATTTCGAGAAAGAAGCAAAAGGAAGAGTAGGAAAGCGTAAGGGAACAACATGATCAATAGATACAATGGGTTTTCTTTGTAGTTATTGAGTTGCATATATGATTTCCTTTCTCATTTTGGCATGCACGTAATATGCATGTGGTTGTTCGGTTATGATATGTCATTGGCGTGGAGGATTTCCTAGATTGGCAATAGTTTTCCTAGCCTTTCCATTTCCTTGATAGCCATGGTATTGTGGGTTTCCCACTTGATTGTTTTTTATTGGTGCTCATGTTCCTTATGATGGTGGGTTGAGTTATTAGTTCCTAGAGACTTAGTTGGAAAAATGATCTGGAGCCCTTGGTTGGTTGCGTTACTGGTCCTGGATCCTTGGTTGGACAAATGCTCTGGAGCCCTGTGACAATTATGGGTGAGTTACTAGTCCTAGAACGAGGTTGGAACAAATTCTTTGGAGGCCTGGACAATTAGGGTAGAGACTTATCTGATAATGGATAATGATGTCCGACCGTGAGGTGGAATAACTAGTTGAGGATGGATTTTGTTTGGCTTCTAGAAGCCCTGGTTTAGTTTTGGGTTGTTTCTTCCATGAGATCCCACATTCATGTTTGGAATATGGCATGGGGGTGATTGGCTGAAAGAGATATTTGGTTCATCCCAATCTATGGTTGGATGGTACATGGAAGTCCCTAAATTGGTTTGTTTTGCATATTTTGATACGAGGTATTTTCCTCTTATATTTCATGAGTATTTATACTTGTTATTATGTGCCTTTTATGGTTGTTCTATCATTGTTATTATTCTACTTATATGTTGGTAATTAGAATGGTTCTATGATAGACTTTAGTTATAGGTCTCATCATGGTTTGATTGGTAAATGAATTGTTAATGAGTGTATTACCTAATAGATGATAATACAACTATTGTGATAGGGGTATCAAATGTTCTCGAGGATTATGAGATAAGTATGAGACCCCTATGTTCAGATATGTAATTATGACTTGTAGATTACATGTTCACTATGTGTTCGATGCAATGCTTGTCATGGTTAGGCCTTATTAGGTCAAGTTCTTATCTAAGATTAGCATTAATGGCATTATCTTTGTGTCATTCATCATTTTGGAAAGTTCCATCAAGCTTTTCATAGAGGGCTGGATCCTAGCCCTAAAAAAGTGGCTTAGATCTTGGGGTTGCATGTACAAAACTACGTAATTTAGACTACGGTAGCTAGGAGGTAGGGTTATCCATGCAACTTGAGGCTTACAGTCACTACAATTCCTTGTTATAAAGTGAATGGGAGTCAACTCCAATGAAAAAGAAAATTAACTTAGGGTTTGGGCATCTAGGGTGGTTTTCTATCTCCTTGGGGTCTTGTAGCTCCCGAGGGAGGTCAATAAAGTTTTAGGTTGTCGATCCCACTTCTTTAATGTTACCTAGAAGGTTACATCACTAGATAGTAACCCTTTGTCACATATTTACCCTGCTGGACTAGTGAACTTGGGTAAGTGTGGGAGGATGATGTTACACCCACTTAGACTCCTTGACATGTTCTATCATTCCGCCTTCAATATCCTGTTGTTCTCCTCTATGAATTTCTGCTTGTATATGGGGTTGAGGCAGTAGAGTCCCTATCATACTCACTTCGCATTTTGGTTCAAATTAATCTTCATTTCCCCTAAATTTCCCACTATTCCCTTCATCTCTACAAAAATGTTGGGGATTAAGTCTTGGTACTCACGTAGTAGGTCAGAGGTATGTGTGCTAGTTTCCACATCCCAATTGTCTCATATCGCCACAAATTGATGATTTCCTTCTATATAAATTGACTTTTAATGTTTCAATTCGCTTAGAGTACTCTAGAAGAGTGAATTATAGTTGCGAAGCAGTTATCGTATGTTCCCATTCAAACTCTAAAATATACAAATCCCTAGGATCTTCATTGTTGTCAATCACTTCTAGCATGTCATAACACTTTGTTAACTTCCTAGTGTTCTCACAATTCTAGTGCAAAGAGTTGAGTGGTACCTCCTTCGATGTATTCATTGGTTATAATAAAAATATTATATCCTTTATGCTTCATAGTGTTGTATCTATCAAAGTATCATCATATTCAAATTGGAAAGTTAATATAAAAGTGTTTGTCATTGTTTCCAAATCTGTAGTACCTCATTGTAGCTCTAGCTACTAGGGCACAACCTCTAAGGTATGAATAAAGTGGTGTACCCACTTAACCCTTGGAATGTTTTCCTCTCTCTAGTCTATGATATGCTTGGATTCTGCTTCGGACTCAAAACCCTTCAGTGACCTATGAGGAGGCAAGCTAGTTGCTCAAAGCCTTGTAGCATTAAGAATTTCATGGAGGTTTCTTGCATGATCATTTCACTATGGGATTTTTATTGTTTTGGTTTATCCATATTCTTTTATTGTCTAGTGATCCTAATCAGGCTTTGGATTGTGGAGTAATGGATACTTGTGTGTATAATTTACTGCAACAAAATTGATAATGGATTTATTGTTGAAATGCCATTCAATACCAAGCAACACTAGATAAGGGTTTATATCTTCCAAAATCTCAATGAATTCAAAATCCACAAGGCTCCTTACTCCATCGATGTTAAATTTAAAATATACTTACAATCCAATAATAAATATTGTATATTGATTGGAAAGATGTAATTGAATCGATGACCATACAAATTTTAGCTTTCCCATCAGTTCCCATGTATTATTTGGTAGTATATTTACAGAAAATCCTAAATCTAATATAGTGTTGTCCATATCATATTCTATAATTTAGGCTCTAAACTATAATTATATATTGATGTTCCTATTGCGCAACATGCTTTTTACTTTCCTTTGGGGTACCTACATGGAATTGGAGTCCCTCTCTTGAATGCAATAAATCTTTTCATTCCTACACACAATGATCAATCACCCAACATAGTTTCTCCAAACAAAATTTAATCTTTATCAAATCTAAACAACTTCTCAAAAACTTTTGAATTTGGCCTACCTCCCTTGGAGTCATTTCAAGTGGAGGCTCTTCATAAATTACTTGAGTATCATAAATTAGTGGTCCCTATGGTTGTCTCATTGGGCTCGACACACTCAATTCAAGTGCCAAGAAATATCTTATTTCCTCCTTATAGCTATGCTCTTCTCTAGTAGGTTTGAACCATAGAGGAGGCTTTGTAGCCTTTTAGACCCATTGGTGATATTCCTTAATTGGATTTACAACATTCATGGTAGTTTTAGTTCCACCCCTTGTCACTTTGCACGCCTAAGGGCATTCTCGTCATACTTTAGTTATTCCCATTTCTACATTTGGTCCTTATTTCTCATGTTACTTTTCCAATAACTGTGGGAAATCCTTTGTAGCATGGTCTAGTTTCCTAGAATACGCACAAGTAGTGAAGGTCTTCAGACAATCCCTTACCAAATTTCTTGATTAGCCATAGTTATTACAGGTCATCATCCCTCTTCCACATCCAAAGCCTCCTCACCCTCTTACAAGTAGGCCCTGCCTTCTCCCTAGCAGTCCTTGTCCCTAGGTTCTTGCACGATATTTTATGGCTTCATACTATTATGCACCACCATTTCCTCCCTCTATCTCCTACACATGATAGGTGTTGAAGGTCCTCTTGCATATCAAATCTAGTGCATTAAAAGAATGAATGTCATGCATGATAGAGTTACAAAAACCATAAAAAGGAGTCAACACTAAAATTTGGTATTTTTGTATCATGGGGAAATTTGTAGGAAAGTTCCCCCACACTTGAAAAATCTCATGCCATAACCACCTTCCTTGGGACAAGGGGTCATTTCCCCTTAAGACACATAGTCTATCACTATCAAGCATTTGTTGTGGTAGTGACCCTCTCTCTTTGATATCGTACACCACACCTCCTCTATATTTTCTCTTGCCTTTAAGAAGTCATGTAACTATAGAGTTAGGGCATCCAATGTGACTTCATCTGTAGTTCTCTCCCCACCTATTTGTGTATCATCCAATTCCATGGATATATCCAATCTCTTTGGTTCAGAAGTCACCTTTTGATTCATCAATGAGATTCAAATATACAGTAATATATGTACTATGAATCATTCTTGATGTTCTACATTGGGAATTTGAAACATCATCCTATCCAACAAAACTTTAAAGAGTTGGTTATAATCCCATCTAACTCACAAACATTATTATTGATTTCCTTAATCTTTGTTATGCACTATGATTCAGACTTTAGATTTTGAAATTATTTCAACAATGCTTACTTTAGGTCTTCCAATACCCTAGGTTGTCTCAGGGACATGGAAGCCTTATCCTTAATTGGTTATTTTGATTATGAATTTATCGATTGTCATGATAGTTTGAAGTATAATTATGGATATATTTTATTTCTTGCTCATGGAGCAGTCTCATGGACAAGCTGCAAGCAATCTAATATTATTAACTCGAACATGTTTGTTGAGTACATTAGTTTTTATGAGGAAACGTTTCAAGCAATGTGGTTGAAGGACTTCATTGGTGAGCTTAAGGTTGTTGATTCCATTCATAGACCTATGACTATTTGTTATGATAATGAAGTTGTTACATGTTTGTAAATAATGAACAAGTGACCAAAAGCAAAAGGCACATAGAGATCAAGTATCATCTAGTGTGCTAAAATATTCATGAAGGGGTGATTGATAAACCACTGCTAACACATTCATGTTACACTTAGTTAATAAACCACCATTCGTATCACCCCAAAAATGATAGGTACCGCCACTAAAAAACACTCTAAGAATGAGTAGGCTTCCAACCCAATTCCTGTCACCTTCCTACTTAATAAAAACATGTCGAATATGTAGTCTCACCCATCCCATACCATATTCATCAATCATGACTGACAGACCACCAGAATGATGAGAAACTTCACCTCAACCATAAAATCTAACATCATATACATTAAATAACCAGAACCCAAATATATTCATGACATTATCCTTCACATTGGTTTGCATGACTACATTGTGCCACACAATCCCTTCCTAAATGACAAGAGGATCGGTGGGGTGGTGGGAAACCAACTCAATCCCCACATTCCAACCCTCTGCCAACCCCATCAGAGAGCTTATTAGATAAATTTAAATTGAAGCTCTAAAACATAATTATTATGAATATGAATAATTATTTTAATTTATAAATGGATCTTTATATATATATCATTATTATTAGTCCTTCCAGAGTTAGGACTCTAGTAATCCATTTCCCTATTGAGTACTATTAGTTTACTCGATCCGCACATTCCAACCCTCTGACAACCCCATCAGGGAGCTTATATATATATATATATATCTATATATATATATATATATATATATATATATATATATATATATATATATATATATATATCATTATTATTAGTCCTTCCAGAGTTAGGACTCTAGTAATCCATTTCCCTATTGAGTACTATTAGTTTACTCGATCCCCACATTCCAACCCTTTGACAACCCCATCAGGGAGCTTATTAACTAAATTTAAATTGAATCTCTAAAACATAATTATTATGAATATGAATCATTATTTTAATTTATAAATGGATCTTTATCTATCTATCTATCTATCTATCTATCTATCTATCTATCTATGTATCATATGAATCATTATTATTAGTCCTTTCCAGGTTAGGACTCTAGTAATCCATTTCCCTCTTGAGTACTATTAGTTTAGCATTGACTAATGCAACTTGTAATGTTTAACTTTGAAAATTATTTTTTTTCAATGAAAGGGGCAATGGTATTTGTATTAATAAAAGTTGGAGATGGGCTGAGAACTCTTACATTGATTTTATGATACAAAAAAAATTCTTCAGCATAGCAAACAAAATGTTTACTCCCTCTTTGGCTTAAGAGAAAATTCTAATAAAAGAGATGTCTACTATGAACTCTACAGAAGGACCCAAGAAGGAAACAAAATTTGTAGACTACCATGATGACGCAAGAGGTTTAGCAGTGATAAACATCAAAAAACCAAAACTTTACCTCCAAAACAAGTCACTAACATTAACACATGCCACAGCTAGCTGCTTCGGACCCCCTAGATTGATGGATTATCTTTCTTTCCTTAGGAATGCCAGGGATAGAACATCTAGTCACCAACCTCTCCATTGAATTGCAAGAGAACTCCAACAAAACCAAATGAACACTGAGAGAACTAAATTTCTCCCATAACCCATCCGAAGTGATCTCCATGTCAGCATGATGGGTTAGCAACTATACATCCATAAAACATTGGAATGAACACCTTTGTCGTTTGACCATGTCTTCAATCTTTTGAATCGAAGAAAGAATTTTCTATGCAGAATCAATTAGTTTTGAACACCATGGATGCATTGATATTATCCTAGGAGCCAAAATTACTAATCATCCTGAGATAGGGGTCTGAATCGCTAATGCCAAACACAATGAAATTCTGACGCAGGAAAAACCGCCAAAAGGAAATTTCCCTGGTTTTCATAATTACCTTACATGAGCTTGTGGGTTATGGCCCACCTATACCAATCAAAAGTGTTACATTGGTGGATTTTATCCAAAACCCAACCAATCACCAAACAATAGAATGACATATAATCTGCCAAATAAGTTGATTTCACTTGAATGCATAAGACTGGACTCCAAATGAAATAAAGCCACCTCCATGAATTTCTCGGGTCTACTCAGGATCCTCTGATTGCACATCACATTTCGCAATTATTCCAGGCCACAATTCATGAAATATTGTGATGTGAAATTGATTGTTGATCCTCACCGTTTATCATACCATTCAATCCGACAGTCTTCGACCCTTCAACTAGCACGTGGCTTACCAAATTCTCAACCACCGTAGTTGACTTTGACATAAGTGTTTGAATTTGCGATCGATGGCAAAGATCAATTGTATGCCTTCAACCTCGATCAGGACCCCCATACACTTCTATCCCCCGTAGTCCATTCCTTTGCCATTAATATCCAAATATCTAATTATCTTATGCTTCCTCTGCGCTTGTTTGCTTATGATGGAATTCGCCTTTCCATCCAGATTCACTCTGCTATACTCTGTTTAAACAGTAACAACACTCATGCAACAATTAACGAGTTAACATTGGATTTCCATCAATCGTTACAATGATAGATGGTCGATCAACAATCTCGTGACATGGAATTTAACTCACACTAAAGAATATATATGTAAATTATACACAAGCATACATAAATCCACATAACACATATATCTTAATTAGATACAGAATCAGTTGCAGTCACAAATTCTCCTCTTGATTACATTGAATCAAAACTCTTTGTCTATTTCTCCCTCTATCTGAACATGCAGGTTCATAATATATAGAAATAACTATAAAATCATGGATCATTCCAGATCCATGATCTTCTCCTAAAATCGTTCAAACAATCCCTTAAATCTCTCACCACACATACATGGCAGATAATTACATTAAATAAAGTCTTCTCGAGACTTATCAATTCCATAAAATTAACTTGTTTTTAACAGAAATTTACTCCCTTCTTACATGATTGTCCACGTCTCCTCCTCCATAGCTCTGACTTTGACTTTTGATTAAGGGTGGTTGGATGCTCCTGCATCAGACTCTCGAGGCACAAAAAATTATGACCTCCATGTCATATGCTTCTCCTTCATCCCATAGCCATTCTATCCACTTCCTCAGTGGAACTACTTTCATGATCTTTCTGTGAGCTGCAACAAAACCTTTGTAGTAACAGTCTCATCTTCTACACAATACCTCACCAAGTTTCTCTCCTCTGAGCTTAGTATTTCGGCATCTCTCTGGTTCTCTATTCTTTGGAACAATTTTAGAACTCCTAGCTCTAGGCTGTTGCAATCTTCTCACCTTCTTCTGCCGCTACCTATACGACAATATAAAGATCACAAACTCACCAACATTCAATATAATTGTACCTCCTCCTTTTGCTTAAAATGACGCAGGAGGTCAATTGAACAGCAATTGAATAGAAACAATTGAACAGCAATTGAACAACAACTGAACAAAAATTGAACAACAACTGAACAGTAATTGAACAACAATTGAATAGAAATTGAATAGAAATTGAACAACAACTGAACAAAAATTGAACAACAACTGAACAGTAATTGAACAACAACTGAATAGCAATTGAATAGCAATTGAACAACAATTGAACATCAATTGAACAACAATTAAACAGCAACTTAACAACAATTGAACAACATCCGTCCCACATTGACTTTCCCCTTTTTGCACACAAAATCTTATTTCTACTCACAGGAAACCTTTCCCTACTCTGATACCACATGACGCAGGAAAAACTACAAAAAGGCAATTTCCCTAGTTTTCATAATTACCTTACATGAGCCTGTGGGTTATGGCCCACCTATACCAATAAAAAATGTTACATTGATCGATTTTATCCAAAACCCAACCAAGCATCGAACAAAAGAATGACGCATAATCCGAAAACTAAGTCGGTTTCACTTGAATGCATAAGACTAGACTCCAAATGAAATAAACCCGCATCCATGAATTTCTCAAGTCTGCTCAAGATCCTTCAATTGCACATAGCATTTCACAATTCTTCGAGGCCATGGTTCACGAAATATTGCGATGCAAAAATAATCGCTAGTCCTCACCTTTTATCATACCCTTCAATCCAACGGTCTACGACCCTTCAACTAGCATGCGGTTTACCAAACCCTCAACCCCTGTAGTTGACTTCAACTTAAGCATTTGAATTTGCAATCGATGGCTAAGATCGATTGCGAGCCTTCAACCTTGACCAAAGCCCCCGTACACTTCTATCCCTTGTAATCTATTGGGCATCAGATCCCCCACAGCATGTTTTGGGGCTCAAAGCCTAGGTTTTGGTCAAATGTATTGTAAGACTCCGCGAATTGTGGGCGCGGAGCGCGAAGTATAGGTTGAGTCATAAGGTTATCAGCCCTAAGTTTTGTAATGTAATGTAATGTCATGTCAGCCTACCGATGGTCCATGGACCATGGGATTGTATAAATAGAGCAAGGCTCTAAGTTGTAACGATAGAGAAGGAAAAGGAGATAGATTAATACAAATGGTTTGAGCATAGAGTAAGAGTCTAAGTGTATTGGTTCATAGTAGTAAGAAGAGGCTTTGTAGCTAAGTGTACAGAGGCCTACTAGAGTCTGCAGCTTAGTGCGCAGACCCTTGTAGCTGAGTGTGCATGGTGGTGTCGAGACTATAACCATGAATGAAAAATAATAAAGAGAAGTTGATTGCAAGTTCTGTGCATCTGCTTGTATATTGCATTCTATACATTTATACTATTTTTTTTATGGCGTGCACTTATATGAATGCTGGATATACTGTTATCACTAGAATTACACAAACAGGTTAAGTAATCAGGCAATAACAGGTTAATAGTGAGGAACTTGGGTAATAACATGGATCGTGCCCCTAGTAGGGTTGCGCCAAGACAACATCATAGGGTGCGAGGGACTGATAGATGCGCGTAGCAACGTGCACGGAGGGTCAAACCGCGGACTACCAGAATCTCATCAGACATCCCCAGGGTGCAGAAACTTGGTTCTAGCACCCTCCCATACTACTTCGGGTGAGACCTTCGTTCGTGCTCCGTGGAGAGTTGCCGAAAGGTCCAGTAGTACCGGGATTTGTTTGGCTAAACCACCTCTGAACCTGGGTCATGCCCATACAAGCCAACAAATGGTTCCATTACTGAGACCAGGATCTGCATAAGGGATGTCTGATGTTGTGCCACTGGAATCCAACAAAGAAAGAAATTGAAGGGTGGTTGGACAAGAAGATTCACGAGTTCATGGTGAAGGAAAACTGAAATCCACGAGTATTTAAGGAACAGTGGTTAGAGCGCTACTTATATACGAAAATCCATGAAATTTTCTTTGCATCCTTTCCTTCTGAGCTGTATGAGTGGATCACGAAGCTAGCAGACAGTTAGGGAAGGTGTAGGCTCGACAAACCGATCATGTGGACTCCGGAATTAGTACGCAGACTAGAAGCGTCAGGAGATAAGATCGCGCAAGCTGTGGACCATTGGGTCGACTGAATTATAGGAGGATTTGTCATTGAGTTCATGGTAGATACGACCATCAGCTACAGTGAGGTAGAGTGACGTTTCCTCAAGGGACCACGAGGTAAGTATATCAAATTTTTGAACACTTGGATTAATATGCTATTGTGTGAAAAGTGGGTTATGCAAATAAAGTAATTTTTGGGACTACATGAAGTGGGACGATCTATAGAAGCAAAAGTAGTGAATAATTGGTTACGAGTCCCTTAATTTCCCCCTTGCAAGAAAGCGAGGAAGAGCTCACGAATGTTTCTTCGAGAATCGCAGTCAGTCTAATTAGGTAGCAAATTACGCACTTACCACCTCCACCTACACTGCCACCTGTCTCACCCTCCTCACCCCTATCTCTACCCAACCCACCTCCACCAACAACACAGTTTAGTCTGGCAAGTGCGATCAAACTATTGGTATTCAGAGGAGTAGGGAATGAAGATTCAGACCAATTCTAGCTCGTGGTAAGAGCGATATGGGAAGCACAAGGATTTGTGGATGACAATATCAAAAAGGCTACACTGGTAAGCGCATTGCAGGATTATGCATTAACATGGTACATCAAGCATTCTAATGACCATCCAAACATAGGAATCGCAGAAATCTAGACCGTGTTGAACAGGGAATCTAGCAGGCCAAAGTCAGAAATGCAAACAATCATCAGGTTTAAGGAGATCGCTATGCTCCCAAGTGAGACCCCATGGGATCTGGACCAAAGACCAAAGGGCATGATTCACGAAGCAAACATGACATTGACAGATGAACAACACCGCACATGGTTTGTAGCATCACTAACATCGCACTTGAGGATGACGCTATCACAGCAAAAAGTTTCCACTCAGGCTGAAGATTTGGAGATGGTGATGAGATTGCATGAGACCCCTATACAAGACCCTAGTTTGGGAGTCCAACAAGTCCAAGCGCAACTGCAAAATCTATGTCTGGATATTTGGAGTTTGAAACAAGACAAGACACCTCGGCCAAAGGCACGCGAGGAGGTATGGTGCATAAAATGCAAAGGCCAGGGGCATGACAAGGACCACTATCCTGTATTCACGAATTACATGGTAGGAGGAGGGCCAATGCCATTAAGGCCTGAGGCACAGGTAGGACCAAGCGCGGCGCATGCATTATGGTGCACAATCTATCAGATAGGAGGAAATCACACCACGGATAATCGTCATCTATTGCAGAAGTATACTCAGACGTCCCAGCAATTGTTTTGTAATTTCTGCAGGACAGTAGGCCATGATGAACGCACCTACAGAAGCTACGAAGTAATGATGGATCAAACTCCTACCTGTAGTGTGTAGACTAAAACGCAAGCCATCAACCCCAATGCAGGAATGGCGCGCACTAAATTTCAGGGGTGCAGTCAAGGTCGAGGTGGAATGGGACCAGAAAGTGGTAACGAACAATTAATTTGTTACAATTGCAGGGGGCTAGAGCACTATGCCCATGATTGTACAAACCCAACAAGGAAAACATGTTTGTACTATACTCAGTTTGATCATGAGGCAAAAGACTACCCTACGTTGATAGCAAGACTGCACAAAAAAGGGGTACTTCAGCCCCCTCCGACTCAAAATTTGTAGATGATGAGGTCTGAGCCGTGTGAAGAAGACCCGAATGTAAACATGATGCTCAGGAGCGGTATAACCATTGGCGATGATAACGGTAAGTAGTTAGAAGAAAGTGCGTCGGTTCGCAAGGCTCCTACAAAGGAACCAAAATTTGATTTAGAACGCGCAAAGGAGACATTCATGGAAGCTAAGAAGAGCTTCATGGAGGCCTCCACTTAAGGTAGTAAGGATCAAATAGAACTAGGGATGGATCCTTCAATTCTCACTACTTTTTTGGAGACATGCGTAAAAATTCTACCCGACAGCAAGGCATTAAAAGGACTATAGGAACTTATCACTAGGTGCGCTGGGTCATGAGAGCCGTGCGTGGTTCGGAAACTTGGGAAGCATGCATTGTGCATAGGAAGGGAAATGAGGTTGACTGCACAAATTGGTGAGTATGAAATGGATCAGGTAATTGTGGATCTCGGATTGGACACAAATGTATTGCCAAAAGAAACATGGGAACGCATGGGCGAACCTGTGCTACAGTGGTCTCCTATTCAGTTACGAATGGTGAACCAATAGAAGATCTTGCCCATGGGAATATTACAAGGGGTAATAGTAGATATTGAAGGTGCAAGCACGCAAGCAGATTTTGAAGTGATAGAGATTCTTGATGATAGTAATCCCTATCCCTCACTACTAGGAATAGACTGGGCCACCGATATGAACGGAGTCATAAATATGAAGGAGCGCAAAATGATCTTTCAAAAAAAGTCACTACGCGTAGTGGTACTGATAGATCCAGCTGAAGCAGCACGATACACTGAACTGGTGCACAACGATGATAGTGATAACGATCTCGATTGTATTTACAAAATAACTGTGCGATAAGAGGATAACGTGAATCCGACTACAAATGGAAGGATTTCGTGGGAGTGTGAAAGCTCCTGCACTTCGGATTTAGACGAAGAGATAAAGAGATGGTGGAATTGGTTGCACGAAGTAACAACGCTTACTTTCAACATGATGGTTAGATCACTATGCTGCATGACAACAGAAGCAAGGGATTTGCCTACATGTGATGGGTTGATAGCGGTGGATGAATTCCTAAACAAATTTGAAAGTGTAGTACCATAACATCAGTGGTTCGATGCTCTGAAGTGGGCACTATGCACAACGCCCGCACGATGATGGGGTATGCATCAAGGAAGTTTTTAGGACTAGTGTGGATGCAGAAGGATGATGCGCCTATGCTTTGGAAAACCCTATCTCAGAACGAGAGCTAGTCAGCAGGGGCGGAACAACTTGCACGCCCACCTCTCCCGATGGGTACAAACATATGTTGTACAACCCGCACAAGTGCACACCACTCCCAGAATAGAGAATCAGAACAAACCGCAGCAATAGGAAAGGCGACGCGTGCTACCAATTATCCATAGAGAAGCATTCAATAGGGTGTGCAAAGTACTGAATAGGGTTCACCAGGCGAGACACACTGATTGGAACTTGCGCGAACCAGTGGTTTGATGGGCTTATAGGACCATATGCGAAACCCTCACCACGAAAACGATTCCAAAGGTATGGAACAGATTAGAGACCATAATTTATAAAGAGAATGCAAAAAGGAATCCACACATATAGCTCCCGCAAATGTGACAGTGCAGGAAGACCAGGACAAAGAAATTAGACAGCCACGCAGGGTCGAATACGTAAGGATTTAGTAAGCCATTCGGTGAGGAAAACTTAGACTTCGTGAACTCGAAAAAGACTAGGTACAATTGAGGACGAAAAGCATTTTGATGGACGTCAAGGTCAAGAGGCTGGAAAACGAGATCAAGCAAGCATGTCTCATCAATAAACCAACAATGACAAGGAAAGGTGCGAATGATCATACCACCGAATTAGAAGAGTGTCACTGAGAATTTATGACTCTGTTGCCATGGCTACGACCACATATCACCAAACGTAGTAACCAGGGGAGCACACTAGATATGATAGAACGTGCGGTGCTGGCTGTCGCGAGAGCAATTGGGGATTTTATGTGGAATATACTGGAAGGCGAGTTGAAGCCTCACATAGGTGGTGCAACCACCTCAGTAACCATAGGAAGCACAGTCTCAACGCTCCAGGTAGTTCAAAGAGAGCATGGGACTATAAAAGAGTCTGTTTGGGAGTTGCGCACAGAATTAGCATGTTACAAGGTTTGCACCCGCACACGAGGGGGTGCGCTATTGTGCGGATAGGCTGGGAAGTGACTGTTGGTGTCACTGTTCATGATGGGATGTTTGATTTGAGGCCAAATGGAGTGGGTGACGGGAATTTAAGATGCGAATTAAGGGCAAGATTTGGGACAATCTGCCCCCAAGAAAGCATTGATGGCCCGAAATTGGGAGGAATGGTCAAATTTGAATTCAGAAGGCACTATAAAACTCCAGGCGCTAGCCATGAGACAACACTTGTTCACTTGAGATTTGAGCAGTTGATTAGAGCACAGAGTGTTGAGCGCTAAATGATATTCGAGCCCCCAGGTTCGCAAATGACCAGATATAGTTCAAACAAGATGGCAAATACCAGGAGAGGTTTGGGCTTTACAGAAGGAACCACCAGCGAGGCCGTGTAGAACCCCATGGTACACAATGTTCCCAAAGGCATTGAGGTCACACCGAAACTCCCAAAATCACGTCGAACGCTGAGACCCAATAAAGATAAGCAGGTAGCAGCTCAGTGCGCTGCCTACATTTCGGCCATTTGAGACTAGTTGGAGGGACTCCGTGCCAAGATTGTCGTGCCGACAAAGTGACTCGAGGGTGAGTCACGTTGTTTGTGTTGGGGGCTTGTTGGGCATCGAATCCCCCCACAACATGTTTTAGCACTCAAAGCCTAGGTTTTGGTCAAATGTATTGTAAGACTCCGCAAATTGTGGGTGCGGAGTGCGAAGTATAGGTTAAGTCATAAGGTTGTCCGCCCTAAGTTTTCTGATGTAATGTAATGTCATGCCGGCCTACCCATGGTTCACGGACTATGGGATTGTATAAATAGAGCGAGGCTCTAAGTTGTAAAGATAGCAAAACAAAAGGAGATAGATGAATACGCATGGTTCGAGCATAGAGTAAGAGTCTAAGAGTATTGGGTCGTAGTAGTAGGAAGAGGCTCTGCAGCTGAGTGTGTAGAGGCTTAGTAGAGTCCGCAGCTAAGTGCGCGGACCCCTACAGTTGAGTGTGCATGGCGGTGTCGAGTCTATAACCTTGAACAAAGAATAATAAAGAGAAGTTGATTCCAAGTTCTGTGCATCTTCTTGTATATTGCATTCTATACATTTATACTATTTTGCTTATCGCGTGAAGTTATATGAATGTTGGATATACTATTAATTATCACTAAAATTACACAGATAAGTTAAGTAATCGAGTAATAATAGGTTAATAGTGAGGAGCTTTGGTAATAACACAGATCGTGCCCTGAGTAGGGCTGTGCGAAGACAGCATCACAGGCTGTGAGGGACTAATAGATGCTCATAGCAGCATGCACGCAGGGTCAAACCGCAGACCACCAGAAGCTCATCAGACATCCCTAAGCTACGGTAACCTAGTTCTAGCACCCTCCCATACTACTTTGGGGGAGACCTCAGTCCACGCTCCACGGACTGTTGCCGAAAGGGCTAGTAGTACAGGGATTTGCTTGGCTAAATCACCTTTGAACCTGGCTCAAGCCCATACAAGCCAACACAATCTATTCCTCCACCGTTATATCCATACATCTAACGATCTGATGCTTCCTCTACACTTGTTTGCTTATGATAGAATTTGCCTTTCCACCCACATTCACTCTGCCACTCTCTGTCCAAACACTCACAACACTCATATGATAGTTAACAAGTTAACATTGGATCGCCATCGATCCTTACAGTGATCAATGGTCGATCAACAATCTCATGACATGGAAATTAACTCACACTATATAATATATATGTAAATTATACACAGGCATACATAAATCGAAATAATACGTATATCTTAATTATATAAAGAATTGGTTACTCTCTGTCTATTGCTCCCTCTATTTGAACACGCAGGTTCATAATATATAGAAATAACTATAGAATCATGGATCATTCCAGATCCATGATCTTCTCCTAGAATCGTTCAAATAATCACTTAAATCTCTCACCACACATACATGGCAGATAATTACATTAAATTAAGTCTTCTCGAGACTTATTAATTCCATCAAATTAGCTCGTTTTTAACAGAAATTTATTCCTGGCTTACATGATTGTCCACGTCTCCTCCTCCATAGCTCTAGCTTTGAATTTTGATTAAGGGTGGTCGGATGCTGCTGCATCAAATACAATGGGATCCAATTGTGTAATATGAAGGACCACAAGATTCAATATATTGCCAGGACCAAGGACCTTACATGAGCAAACATAGAATGAATTAACCGAGACCTTCGCAATAACCTCGGCAGGAAAAGAAGTCAATAGAGAAGAGGTAACATGGGATGAAAGAATTAACTTCATCTTCTTGCTTAGAAAACTAAACATCGCAACTTAGTAGTTCAACCATAACTCACTCCTAGATTTGATTAAATAGACATGGCTGAGGTGGGAGATATCTAGAGTGGGGTGCCACTTGTACAATGTCTCTTGACATGAGAAGAGATCCATGCAAATACAAGACTGTGAAAATTACAGATGCAACCAAAACTCAATTTGGATGATTTGAACCCCAATTTCCTTATTGAAACAAAATGATTACTCTTGGAAAAGCCAATTGAATTCTGCATGTGGAGGGAGAAAAGGACAAGCAACTCCTAGGTTGTTAAATGAAAACTTGAGGTACCCAACATTACTAAGAAATATGAGAAAATACCAGCATATGATTAAATTCAATTACACCTTGGTTCATTGTGGCACCTGTTTTGGCTAGTCGTTCAACCACCAAGTTCAAGTATCTATACAAATGAAAAACTATTTGTTCAAACTAAAAGGTTAAAGAAGATATCCTTTGAATTAATGGTGAGGACTCTGAGTTGATGGCTTTATTGGATTTGGTTATGTTGGATGAGAAAGCTAGAGTCACTAAAAAAAATTATTTTAGGAATTTTGAGGTCACTGGCTATTTCCAACCCCTTCCATAGAGCTAAGTATTATTCCTAGTTTTTTTTTTTTCTATCTCAAGGCCCGAAGCATATTGGGAGACAAACTCTTCTTTCGGGCCAAGGATGACTGCTCCCGCTCCAATCTCCCCCAAAAATCTCTTTTTTTTTCAATATTATTAAAGAAACTATTTTTCAAACATTTGATGGGACCATAACTTGAGGATCTTATTGCACCCTTTACACAACATAATTCCAGGTGGACAATGGTATCACATACCTTTTCATTATTTATGGGTATGATTGCAATACTCATGCATGATTTTCATATTTGTATAGTGATTTTCTTTTTTAAAATTTTGCAAGAAAACCATCAAAAATAAAATCCTTGAAAATAGCTCATAATCAAGTAAATAACATATTTACCATGGTTACTTACCTTTATTTATGTTTTCCTCATCACCTATGTAGGAGTGAAATTGTAAATGTGTAGACACACTAGTCATTACTACCAACCAAATTTTATGCAATTCCTTGTGCATGAGTAAGAAATTAAATTATCCACTCAATTTATTAGTCCCTTCCAAAGAAAGGCTATAGGATTTGATTTTCCTATTGACCAATAATAATTTGCCATTGACCAATATAGTTAGAGTTTTTTATGCAATTTTTCCTATAACATAATTTCTAACTTGAGTGGTAAGGAGTAAACTTCCATGCAATACATGTTTCTCTTGTTTAAATTTATTTTAATATGATATGTCTATTACTTTTTTCATTGAAAAAATTGTTTGTAATTTTATTAATTAAAAAAAATAACAATACAGCAAATTCAATTCAATTGATTTATTATTTTTATTATTTTTTACTTTTTATTACTTTTTAATTGAGTCGACATTATGCTTTATAACATCTCCCCCATACTCGGCTCACCTCTCGAAGAAATTATGTTATTATTATTATTATTATTATTATTATTATTATTTGATCTAATACCTCACTACAACATCTTCCCATATTGAGTTGTTGAATGCCTCTCCATCTAAAAAATTATTATATATACTTTACATCTTTGTATGAAAATATGTGTAGTCCCATTACTATTGAAGATGAATTTGTCATTTATCCTTCCACTCACACACACACAACAATTCAAAGTAAACAATTTTAAAAACTTGAATTTTTTAATTACATGTTATTCAATATAGCAAGATCTATAAATCCATGGTAAGTGTGGAGATTGCGTTCATACAAAAACACACTTAAAACACTTCAATATACATTGCTCATTATATATCTATGTATATAGATATAATGTAAATCCATCTTAACTATGAATATATAATGTGTCAATAGGATCAAATACCCATGAGGTGCAAACCTCTTTTTAGAATGTAAAATTTGAGAAAGAGGTTTTCAATTTAAGGCATTTGATCCCTTGTTACCAATGGTATATTTTTTGTTAAGATGGATCTACATTAGTTGCTAAACAATTTGAATATTGTGTCCCTCATTATAAGGAATATATATAATTTCTTCCATGCTCGACATGGGGTTGACACTTAAGAAACAATGTAGATACATCTTAACTCTAGATCTATTATGGGATGTGAAGTACCAAAATTTGAGGAAAGGCTTGCACCTCTACAAATTTAATCACCCTCTATGTATGGTGGTTAAAACATTCCAAACATGTGTCACTCCAATACTATGTTTCTCAATACTCAATATGAGGGAGATATGTAATTTCTTTCTTTCATGATAAACATGGAGTTGACATATCATGTATTAAGAACTAACCTATATTTATCTGAAGTCCAAATGTATCATGAGCTAAGCCGGATCAATTTTTGAGGTAATATTTTCATTTTTGAGAATTGTATCCTTGTGGGAGCATGATAAATCTAGATTTAAGATGGATTTGAAATAATTTATTGACAATTTGTAAGGAGATAGATGTTATTTGCTCCTAACTACCTCTAAATTGAATTTAACCTTGTAAATTAAATCTAAATCAGCCATAGTTAATTTTACACCATTTTCTATAACCATAACCAAAAAATATATGTTCATTAAATCTTACATAAAATTAATATTATATCCTTTTTTAAAATAAAGTTGTAATACCTATTTAAAATTTTTCCTGCATTCCTAAAATTAATATATTTATTTCTTTTTGTCACTTGTGTTATCACTTCATATTTACTCCAAGCTAAGGAGAGGAACCCAAAGGAAACCTCAAACCACAAAAAAATACAATCTAGCCCTTCCAACTTCAGAGAGGGCTCTCTCTATATGAGTCTTCAATTAGTTAAATGACTGGTTGTCTTAGGTTTTAGGATAGGTATTAAGATCAGAGAGGAATAGGTTTTAACAATTTGATGGTAGGGAAGATGGAAAATCCATTGGGCATGGAGTCATATTGAACTAATGATTTTTAGTGATATGATGGGAAAATGAGGAATCCTTACACAACGACAAGGTAGGAAATTGTTGTGAACGAGATCCCCCAAGGATATTTTTGGGGCTAAAAGCCCATATTTTGGGTCAAGTTCTGTAATAAAGTTGTAAAGCCTCCACATTTTGTGGTCATGTAGCATGAAGGTGTCATGATTCATAAAGGGTTGTCCACCCTTATTTTGTAAAGTAAAGTTGGTTGTAGAGATCTACCCATGGTCCATGGACGATGGGATTGTACAAAAAGAGCTAAGTAAGTTCTAAGGGGAAATAGTCATAGTTTTGAAGTAAGAAGTCTTGAGTGATAAGGAGAAAAGTCCAAGTTTTGAGTCGTAGCATAGGTAGAGGCTATGCGGCTAAGTGCATAGAGGCCTAGGGTGGAAGCCTGCAACTAAGTGCATGGACCCTTGCTGCTGTGTGCGCAGGGTGAATAGATTCTATAATCATCTGAAGATATCAATAAAGAGAAGCATTTTATGAATTATGTGTCTTTGTTTCCTATTAATGAATCTGGACATACTGTGTATGAAGTTCATTTTTAATTCTTATGTGATGCACGAATGTATGTAATTATGTTGGATAATTGAATGCAAGTAAGAATATATGTTTAAGTGGTGCTAATTCGGATTGTTTAATAAGATAAGTAAGATACTTAAACTAGTTTGGGTATCTGCACGATACGCTACCTTAGCAATGCGAAAGTACAGGAACCGCAAGTTAGGGCTACGCAAAGGCCAATCATACCCCTCCGTGGAGGTAATAAAGGGTGGAATAAAGGGCTGGACTAATAGAACCCTATAACTTAGTGACCTGCACAAAAGCAAGAATATAAGGAACAAACTGACATCACGACCATCTCAGGGTGCAAAAACGTGGTTCCAGCATCCCCCCATACTACTTTGGGTGAGACTTCGGTCTGCACTCCACGGGCTGATGTCGAAAGGGCCAGTAGTGTAGGGATTTGTTTGGCTAAATAAGACTGAACCTGGGTCAGGCCCTACCAAGGAAACAAATGGTTCTGTTGTCGAGACCAGAATCTGCATAAGAGATTTGTGATGTCACATCACTGGAATCCAACTAAGAAAGATATCGGAGACTAGTTGGATAGGAAGATTCACAAATTTTGGGCGTGGGAGAAGAGGAACCCACGACTGACAAAGGAACAATGGCTAGATAGGTAGCTATATACAGAAATCCATGAGATCTTTCTTTGTTCCTTTCTGGTTTAGCTATACAAGTGGATCGTGAAGCTAGCGGATAGCCAAGGAAGGTGGAGATTTGATGGTCTTATTGTTTGGACCCCAAAGTTAGTATAGATATTGGAATCATCTAAGGATAAGATCACCCGCGCTGTCTATCATTGGCTTGATTGCATCATAGGAGGATTTTTGACTGAATTCATGGTGGATACCTCAGTCAACTACAGCGAGGCGGAGCGGTGCTTTTTCAAAGGTCCGCGAGGTAAGTACTTGAAGTCTTTGAATAACTAGATTAATATTTTTTTGTGCGAAAAATTGGTTATGCAGCTACCTTGATGTTTGGAGCCACATGAAGCAGAAAAACTTATACGAACAAAGGAAGAAAGGGTCTTGAATATAGTCCATTAATTTCACCTCCATTGGGTGATGAAGAGGGAGCAATGTAGGCTTCTCTGTAAAGTGTTATTCAGTTAATAAGACAAGGAGTCCCACGACTGCCACCTCCACCCACACCACCTCCAACTTCACCACCATCACCTACGACTTCACCTGTGCCGCCTCCACCGCAGTTCAATATGGAAAATTCAATGAAGTTGCCTTTGTTCAAAGGCTTGGGAAATGAGGACCCGGACTAGTTCTGGTTCCTCATGAAAGATATATGGGATGCTTAGGGCATTACAGATGATCACATGAAGAATGCAACATTGGTTAATTCCCTAAAGGATCGCGTGCTAACCTGGTACATCAAGTACTCTAATGATAACCCGAATGCTGGAGTGCTGGACATCCAGACCGCGTTGAATAAAGAATTGAGTAGGCCTAAATCTAAGGTGTTGTTGATAGTAGGGTTCAAGGAAATCGCAATGAAACCAGGCGAGACACATCCGGAATTAGATAAGAGGTTGAAGTGTAAAATCGCGAAGCTAACATGAACTTAACAGATGGACAACACCGTGAGTGGTTTGTGGCTTCACTCCTGCCACACCTAAGGGTTGCGTTGTCACAACAAAAGATAATGACTCAAGTAGAGGCCTTGGATATTGTGATGAGACTACATGAAACATCGATGTAGGATCCAAATCTGGGGTTTCAGCAGATCCATGCAAAGTTACAAAATCTTTGCCTTGAAATGCAAAGTTTGAAGCAAGACAGAACAGTTCAACCGGAGGTGCGCAAAGAGGTATGGTGCTCGAAATGCAAGGGTCAAGGGCATGACAAAGACCATTGCCCAATCTTTACAAGCTACATTTCAGGAGGGGGACTGATGCCCTTGAGGCCGAAAGCCCAAGCAGGCCCAAACGCGGGGCCTACATTGTGGTGCACTATATGTAAGGTAGCAGGAAAACATATGATGGATAACTGTCATTTGCTACAAAAGTTTGTACAAACACCACAAAAACTATTATGCAACTTCTGTAGGTTGGTAGGGCATGATGAGCGCAACTATAGAAGCTATGAATTGATGATGGATAAAACACCCGCCTATACGGTTCAAGCAGAAACACGGCCCCCTGACTAGAGCGCGGGGATGGCACGAATAGGATTTTAGGGGCATAGATGAGGCTGAGGTGGAGGAGGACCTTGCAGAGGTCAGGGATAGCTAATTTGCTACAATTGCGAAGGGCCATGACATTATGCCCACAATTGCACTAACCCCACACGTCCGTTGTGCAAATATTGCACTCTATTTGATCATGAAATGGAGGACTATCCTATGCGCATAGCAAGGATATGCAACAAATGGGTGCTACCACCTCAGCTGACTTAGAACCTAAAGATGATGAGGTCTAAGCCTCGCGAAGAGGATCCAAATGTTAATATAGTGCTCCGAAGTGGAATTGCAATAGGGCCCAATAAGTGGAAATAGCTCGAAGACAGCACATGGGTTCACAAGGCTCCGGCAAAGGAGGCTGAGTTTCATTTGGAGCGTGCACGTGAAACATTCATTGAAGCAAAGAAGAGATTCACTGAGGCCTCCACCTCAGGGAGCAAGGATAATCTAGACCAAGAGATGGACCCTTCTATGCTTACGACCTTCCTAGAGACCTGCATAAAGTTACTGCGCGATAGCAAGTCTGTGAAGGGGTTACAAGAGCTCATAAATAGATGCACTGGAAACACTCCGGGTGAACCACACATGTTACTAAAGATTGGTAAGCATAAAACAAGGACATGATGGGAGATGAGACTAACCATGCAGATAGGAGAGTATGAAATGGATTAGGTTATTTTGGATCTGTAGTCAGACGTGAATGTTATACCAAAGCACACTTGGGAGTGGATGGGAAAACCCATGCTGTAGTGGTCTCTGATTCAGTTGAGAATGGAAAATCAACAAAATATCATCCCCATGGGGCAGCTGCAAGGGGTGACTGTAGATATGGAAGGCACGAGTGCTTTAGCTAAATTTGAAGTAATAGAAATTGTGGATGACAAAAACCCCTACCCTACGCTCCTTGGCATTGATTGGGCTAGTGATATGAATGGGGTGATCAACCTAAAGAAGCAAAAGATGATATTTGAGAAGAAACTGCTCCACGTAATAGTACCCCTAGATACTGTTGAAGGATCATGCTATACTATACCAGTCTATGATTATGAGAGTGATGATGATCTGGACTCTATCTATAAGACAACAGCGCAAGACCAAGATTAGGTGAATCTAATAGTCGATGGATGAATCACATGTGATCGTGAGAGTTCCTACATCTCGGACTTTGATGAAGAATTAGAGTGCTGGCAGAATCAGTTACATGAAGTAACCACACTGAGCTGTAACATGATGACCTAGTCGCTATGCCGTGTGTCATTAGAGGTAAGAAATCTGTCCACTTATGATAGCCTGAATGATGTAGATACATTTTTTGATGCATTTGAAAGAGAGGTACTAGAGAAGCAGTGCTTCTAGGGTTTGGACTGGGTACTGTGTGCTACTCCTGCACGATGGTGGGGTACACAGAACGGAAGCTTTGACGATTTCCACGAATGTATGTTGATGACGAGAAAACACTTTGGGAAGCTGAAGGTACGAATGACACACAAATATGATGGGAAGGATGATCCACGTGCACACTTGGCTAGATGGGCTGAGGCTTTTGGAGCAAAGCCCCAACCTAAATGGGTGCACTGGATGTCATCCTGATGAACTGGTACTTAGAAACAGAGCTCTACCATGGAACAGGTAAATGGGATATTCTGTGCAAAGGATTCACAATGACATTCATCTTTGAGGAAGGGTTTTAATGTATTGACGAGGTGCTATTAGAAGTGAAAGAAGTAATCTTTAGGATACCACAGGATCCTTTGGACCTAATTCAACCCAATTGGACTACTCAGTTGAGTCACAAACTAGAATGCTATAATGTAACCACTAAAGAGGAAGATGAGGATCTGTGTAAGATTAACATCATTGAAACAGAAGATCACTGCGAGGTTGAAGGACCACAGATTGAGAATCTTGATATAACCATGCCACTGAAAACAAAATAGGTAAATATTGGTACGGATGCAAAACCCAAATTCATGAAGATTAGAGATTACTAGGATGACACAAAGGTGGATAAGGTCGCTGAATTGCTCCGCGAATATCAAGATTTATTCCCTACCAATTTTACAGATCTAAAAGGGATAATCTAAGACCTAGGTGTTATGAAAATCATGTTGAAACCCGACAGGAAACCAGTTAAGCAAAGGCCTTACTGTCTTAATTCAAACTATAAGAAGAAGGTCCACTTAGAGCTAGACAAGATGCTCACGGTAGGCATCATTGAGCCTGTAGAAGAATCTGATTGGGTAAGCCCAATGGTGGTACAGGAAAAGAATCAGAAGGATGGAATCAGGATATGCATGGATCTTAAGAAGTTGAATGATGCTTGTGCACATGATTGTTTCTCGACTCTGTTCATTGATGAAGTGTTAGACAATGTAGTTGGCCAGGAAGCATATTCCTTCACTGATGGATACTCTAGGTACCACCAGATCAAAATCGCGTTGGAGGATAGGAGCAAGATAACCTTCGCTACTGAGTGGGGGTATTTTTAGTACACTATAATGCCTTTTGGATTGAAGAATGCACTCACAATTTTCTCATGCATAGTCATTGCGGCGTTCAATGAATTTATTCATATGTTCCTGGAAGTGTACTTTGATGAGTGGACTGTGTTTGGGCTAATGAAACACCATGTCGCAAGTTTACGCCTGATGCTAGATACTTGTTGAAAATACAAAATCACACTCAATCTAAAGAGATTCTTGTTTTGTGTCCCTTTTGGGACCTTACTGGGTCATGTGGTTTATAAACAGGGACTGATGATAGATCCTACAAAGATCGCAGTGATACTTAACTTAGAAGCGCCGAGGAGTGTGAAACAATGGTGTGCTACCCTAGTACATACTGGATATTACAGAAAGTTTATCTAAGGCTATGCCTAGATCACCACCCCTATGGAGACGTTATTGGCAAAGGATGTCACATTCTGCTGGAATGAGGACTGTAAGAAAAGCTTGGATGTATTGAAAGAAAAGATGGTCACCACGCCGATTCTAGTCTTCTCGGATTGGAAAAAGGAGTTTCATGTACATGTTGACGCGTCATGTATAGCGCTAGGAGCAGTACTGACATAGGATGGCAGAGGACACTTGGACCATCCTATAGTGTTCACAAGCTGAAGGTTATCCAAGGTAGAGAAGAACTATTCCACAACTGAGCGTGAGGGGTTAGCCATGGTATATGCGCTCCAGAAATTTAGACAATATTTGCTAGGTGGCCATTTTAAGATGTACACGGATCATTCTGCGTCGAAATACCTTGTCAATAAGCCTGTGTTGGGGGGGAGAATATGCAAGTGGTTGTTATTCTTCTAGGAGTATGATTTTTAGGTTATTGTGAAGCCTGGATGACTGAATGCAGGACTAGACCATTTGTCATGCATCGAAACAGGGGAAGAGCCCACTAATTTGGAGGAGGGATTGCCTGATGTGCAACTATTTGCAGTGCGCATTGCGGATGGTCATTTTGAAGATATCATACACTTCTTAACGACAGGAACTACCCTGGAAGGATAGACCGTCCAACAGAAAAAGGAGTTAGTGGTGCACGTGACAGACTTTTCTATCATTGTTGGGCATCTTTACAAAATGGGGTCTAATGAAATATTGCGACGATATGTACCAAACTTTGAAAGGAGAAGTATCCTCGTAGACCCTCATGGAGGCGTCCGCAGGAGGACATTATGCAGGGAGAGAAATTGCACAAAATATTCTACGCGCAGGGTTGTGGTGCCCAACCCTCCATCAGGATTCAAAAGCTTACTGCAAAGCGTGTGATGTGTGCCAAAGGACTAACAGGCCATTGCGGAGGGACGTGCTGCCTCTGAATCCACAGATGACGTTACAACCCTTTGAAAAATGGGTGATATAATTTGTGGGACCTATTCAACCCGAAGGAAAGAAGAGAGGAGTGAGGTACATTATCACCGCGATGGAGCATTTGACTCGATGGGTGGAGGCACAGCCTGTGAAGGATTGTATGGGTGCGACTACTGCAAAGTTCCTCTTTGAGTATGTATTGACGTGATTTGGGTGTCTAAATATTTTGATGAGTGATCACGGTATGCACTTTCTAAATGAGACAATCAGCATGCTGATGGAGGAATTTTAGGTATATCACCAAAAGAGCACGCCTTATCACCTGCAGGATAACGAGACAGTGGAAGCATTCAATAAAGTGCTAGAGAATGTGTTGACCAAGGTTTGCGACGCTCAGCGAAGTCATTGGGACCTACGCATACTTGTAGTACTATGGGCCTATCGAATGACATGCAAGAAATTGACTGGAAAAACACTGTTATGAAACCAGCTCAAGAAAAGATAGAAAATATAGATCAACGCCTTAGAATTCAGCCTCTTCGAGGGGGCAACCTCCTTTACATTACATAAATGAACAATTCTTGGATGATACAAATGAAAAAACCTCCTTTCTCTATATAGGAGTCTAAGGAGTCACAATATAATCCAACCGACCTAACAATAATAATATAAAGCCACAAAAATAACAATAGAGGGATTCTATGGGGCACAGAAATAACAATATGGGGGTAATAGGGGCACAACAATATAAATAAGGGGTATAACTACAATAGTAATGGGGTAATCACTAGTATTATAGGGACCCAACATGCCCCTCTCCTTCAAAAAAGTGTTGTCCTCAACGCTTGAGTAGTTTTGGATACTTCTGCATAAAATTCTCATCCTCCCATGTGGAATCTTCAGCGGATAAGTTCTTCCACTTGATAAGATACTCTGAAATTGATCGATTTCGTAGCTGTCGAGTTCTTGTTTCTGTGACTGCTTCCGGTTCCAATATAATTTTTCCTTCCTCGTCAAGTTCTGGCAATATTGTTTGAATTGGGAGCTTGTCACCTATAACCTTCTTTAAACATGAAACATGGAAAACTGGGTGCAATCGAGAAGCTGCAGGAAGCTCCAATTTGTATGCCATAGTACCAATCTTTTGCAACACCTTGTACGGACCATAATACTTTGGTGATAATTTATTATCCTTCTTAGCTTGCTTTAGGGACATTTGCTTATATGGTTGTAGCCGTAGGAATACCCAATCACCTACATCAAAACTTCTTTCACTGCGATGTTGATCTGCCTGTTGTTTCATTCTATTTTGTGCCAACACGAGGTTATCCTTTAAGAGTTGGAGGACTTGTTGTTGATGTTCGATGTGATGTTCCACTGCCTGAACCTTAGAATTTTCTCTTAAATATGATGTGATGGATGGTGGTTGATACCCATAAAGTGCCATAAATGGGGTCATTTTTGTTGTTGTATGGAAGGAAGTGTTATACCACCATTCAGCCAGAGGCAACCATTTGACCCATTGTGTCTGTTTATCAGATACAAAGCAACGAAGATATCCTTCCAAACATTTGTTTACTATCTCAGTTTGCCCATCAGATTGAGGATGATAAGATGAGCTATGAGCTAACTGAGTACCAAGACAAGAAAATAATTCTGTCCAAAAATTTCCAGTGAAAATGGGATCTCTGTCACTTACAATAATCTTTGGGTTTCCATGTAGCTTTTGAACTGTTTCCATAAATGCAGTAGAAACTGTACTGGCTTTAAATGGATGTGATAATGCACAAAAGTGTGCATACTTGGTAATTCTGTCAACTACCACCATGATGACACTCTTTCCCTCAGACTTGGGTAAACCTGTGATAAAATCCATTGAAACCTCCTCCCAACGTTGGCTTGGAATGGATAAAGGTTGTAATAGACCTAGTGTCTTAATTGTTTCAACTTTATTTTGCTGGCAAACCAAACATTCCGCCACAAACTTTTGAATATCTGATTTAAGGCCATCCCAAAAAAATTCCTTCTTAACCCTGTGGTAAGTTTTTAAAAATCCTGAGTGCCCTCCTAAGGGAGAAGTGTGCAATTCCATAAGAATCTTTTGTTTTAGCTGGGAATTCTTACAGAGGTATAAGCGATCTTTGTACCATAACGAATCATTTTGCCAGCTAAATGTATCAGAAGTACTGGAATCTTGTTGTAGCTTTCGAATAAGTGCCCACACTTCTTCGTCATTCTTCCATTCCTCCCTTGCTTCGTTTATCCAATCTGGTTGGATAATAGAAATGGCACACAACAATGCTTCCACATCCTCATCCTTTCTTGAGAGTGCATCTGCCACCACATTTTGCTTCCCTTTTTTGTAGATGATTTCAAAGTCATAACCCAACATCTTTGTGACCCACTTTTGTTGCTCTTCAGAGGATAATCTTTGTTCTAAAAAGTATTTAAGGCTATCATGATCCGTTTTTACCTTGAAGTGTCTTCCCATTAGGTAGGGTCGCCATTTCTTAAGTGCATGGAGTATTGCCAACATTTCCTTCTCATAAATAGCTTTGCTTAAAAACTTTCCCTTGATTGGACGACTTTCAAAAGCAATGGGTCTTTCATCTTGCATTAGAACAACACCAATTCCATTTCCTGAAGCATCACATTCCACAATAAAGGTTTTTGTGAAGTCCGGTGTAGCTAAGACCGGTGCTTGGCACATTGCCTCTTTAAGATGTTCAAAGGCCTTTGTTGCTTCCGGAGTCCATGAAAATGAATCTTTCTTCAATAATGTTGTTAGAGGTGCTGCTATTCTCCCATAATTCTTAACAAACTTGCGATAATACCCTGTCAACCCAAGAAATCCTCGCAGATGCTTTATGGATGTGGGGATTTTCCATTCCTTAATGGCTTTAATTTTGCTAGGGTCTACCTTAACTCCTTCATGAGATACAATATGACCCAAATATTCCACCTCCTGGACTCCAAAGAAACATTTGGATCTTTTTGCATATAATTGTTTCTCCTCCAATAGTTGTAGCACCCTGTCAACATGTTCAACATGATCCTTCCAAGACTTGTTGTAGATTAGTATATCATCAAAAAATACTAACACAAATTTTCTAAGGAATGGTTTGAAAATTGAATTCATCAAACCTTGAAATGTTGAAGGTGCATTGGTAAGGCCAAAAGGCATGACCAAAAATTCATAATGACCCTCATGAGTTCTAAATGCCGTTTTCGGAATGTCTTCAATCTTCATTCTGATTTGATGATATCCCGAACGAAGATCCAACTTGGTGAAGTAAATTGATCCATGCAATTCATCCAGTAATTCATCAATAACAGGAATGGGGAACTTATCTTTAATAGTGAGCTTGTTGAGCTCCCTATAATCCGGACACATGCGCCATGATCCATCCTTCTTGTGCACCAATACTACTGGAGCTGAGAAAGAACTTTGACTCGGTTGAATTATACCAGCCTCTAGCATTTCTGCAACCATACGTTCAATTTCACTTTTTTGGGCATAGGGATATCTGTACGGCCTGATGTTTGGAGGAACACTTCCTGGAATCAGATGAATAGCATGATCATGATCACGCATAGGTGGGAGACCTTTGGGAGTCTCAAATACCTTGGAATGATTGTCCAGGACTTTTTGGAGATCTGGAGAAATAGATGATTCAATGTGGAAACATCTAGCGAACATAATTGTGCAATTACACCTCTTTGCTCCTTTTTAAGAAGCTTAGTCATGCCATTAGAGCTGATTATCTTTCCTGGTTTCCCTGCAATACCCCTTAATTCAACTTCCTTTCCTTCCGTAGAAAATTTGATGAAAAGTTCTTGAAAATTAAAAGCTATTGTACCCAAGGATTGTAGCCATTGGACTCCTAGTACAACATCAACACCTCCCATTGGAATGGAAAGCATTGGGCTAGTCAATACATATTCTCCCATGGATAGCTTGATATTATGGCACTTTCCAGAGCAATTTATTGTTCCTCCATTTGCAATCATCACTTGACACTCTGGTGCTGGATATAGGAAGCAATTCAATTCTTTTGCTACCCTACAATGAATAAAATTGTGGGTGCTTCCTGAATCAATCAACACTATTACCTTTTTCTTCTTGATTTGTCCTTCTATCTTGATGGTTTGAGGAGTGGTAATTCCTGCCAATGCATTACAAGATATGGTCGGATTTATTTTTCTTCATCTAGGCTTTGTTCCTGGAGTATATCTTCTTCTTTTGACCTTTCTTGCTCCTTTTCTTCTTCCTCTTCACAATCTATGTAGAATAATTTCTTCTCAGCACACTTATGACCTTTAGTGTATTTGCTATCACAACTGTAACAAAGCCCTTTTGCTCTTTTTTCTTCCAATTGTTGTGGTGTCAACCTTATAGGTTGTGGAAGACTAGGGGCAACAACACTTCCGTCTTTATAGTTGTGAGTGGTATGCTTCCTGGTTGCCATAATTTTGCTTTCCATTTTTCTTGCTAACCTGAATGCCTTCTCTAATGAATCAGGTTCCCAAAGGCGAACATCATGTTGGATATTATCCTTTAAAGACCCTATGAACACATCAATCCTATGCTCCTCTGGAATATTTTTACCCTTATGTTCAATTTTTGGAACTCCTCAATGTGCTCCATTACTGAACCCTTTTGTTTGAGACTTATCAATTGGCTAAAAAAAGTGTTGCTTTTTGTATCTTCATAATGTGCTATCAATTCTTCCGTAAAAATTGCCCAAGTGATAAATTGTTTACGAGAGCAAAGCCATTGATACCATACAAACTGATTTGGTTCCAAATATACAGTTGCCATACGTACCTTTTGTGCGTTTTGCACATTATTGAGATCGAAGAATTGCTCCATCTGTAATATCCATGTGGCGGGATCCTTGCCATCAAACTTCCTCATATCGATTTTTGGAATATGGTGATTCTTCGATCCAACATTAGCGTCTATGGAATCATGATTAACATTTCTTTTGTTCTCATCATGAGTTTCCTTTACTACCTTTTCACCATTAGTGACCCTTTCTTGTAGCAACTTCTTCAATTCTTCCATGTTTGTCTTCAAATCTATCTTCAAATCTGCCATCGAATCATCCATCTTAGCTTCCATGCCCTTTATCTTAGATTCCACGCCATTTATCTTAGATTCCACGCCACTTATCTTAGCTTCTGTTAGCTTTTGTGAGCGTGACATTTGTTGCACTTGTTCTTGTAATTTTGATATATCATGTAGCATTTCTTCCTCTTCTTCATGAGTCATGCTAGAGCTTTCAGGTTCCTTACTAGGTGTTTGCATTTTCTTTCCTCGGGGCATCAGTTACCGATAATAATGCTTTACTATGCCCTTTGAATTCCGTTAAACCAAGCTTACACAAAAATTTAAAAAAAACCTACACACCTTTTTTCACTTTATAGAAGCCTGATATTGAATCTGATGTATCTCTGTAATTTCGGATCATCCAGTTCTGAAATTTCTACTTATAGTAGCCTTCTACGTCCTCTTTCCAATGCCACAAGTCTGAGCCAAATTGGATTCTCCAAGGAAGAGTTATGTGAAATCTCCCATAGTGACTTGCTTTTAGACTGGTTCAGTAGAGCGAACTTGTACGACGTGCCACGAGTCACTGTTTCAACCTTTCAATCTGAAACACACACACAAGAAACTAAATTCTGTCCTCTTTCTGTACCTTCTTATGAAATTTCAATCCGATCCCCAGAGAGAAAGTTATGACGATTTTCCCCAGGTCACCTGTTTTGAATGTAATTCAGGAGTCTGCAAAAAGACCAACTTCCTCAGATCATATCTCCGCAAATATCACGCGAAAAGCTCTGAAATTTGGACCAAAGATTCAGCGCGATTTCTTCTCAAATGGGTTTTTTTTGCGACTTCTGAAACGTCACAAAAAAAAAGTTATAGCGAAAATGTCACGATGACCTGTTTGGAGCAGCGAAACCCTAGAATCCAAAGCTCTGATACCAAATGTTATGAAACCAGCTCAAGAAAAGATAGATCAACGCCTTAGAATTCAGCCTCTTTGAGGGGGCAACCTCCTTTACATTACATAAATGAACAATTCTTGGATGATACAAATGACAAAACCTCCTTTCTATATATAGGAGTCTAAGGAGTCACAATATAATCTAGCTGACCTAACAATAATAATATAAAGCCACAAAAATAACAATAGAGGGATTCTATGGGGCACAGAAATAACAATATGGGGGTAATAGGGGCACAACAATATAAATAAGGGGTATAACTACAATAGTAATGGGGTAATCACTAGTATTATAGGGACCCAACAAACACCCCTTAGGCTTGTATATGGTGTTGAAGTAGTAATGCCCATGGAATACATTGTGCATAGTCTGCACATAGCAGCACTCATGGGTATGACAGATTGCAAAGCCTTGGAGGAGAGGCTCGCACAGCTAGCTGAGCTTGATGAAGAAAGATTTCTAGCTGGATTTCACCAACAGGTCCAAAAGCATCTTGAAAAAGCATGGCATGATCAACACATTAAGTTGTGCACCTTTAAGGTAAATGACTTGGTTTTGTTATAAGACAGTAAGTTTGATAATTTCCATGGAAGTTTAGAATGCACTGGTTAGGGCCCTATGTCATTAAGGATATTACTGATGGAGGAGCGGTTAAGCTGGTCAAATTGAATGGAGATACCTTCCCAGGAAAGGTGAATGGCAGTTGATTGAAGCCATACACTGGTGGTCCAACCATGTGACTATATGCAAGTAGAATAGTCTTAGTGCTCCAGGTAGCTGAAAGGAGGCACGGGACTATAAAGTACACTACCCTGGTTGGGGAGCTACGAAATTGGAGGACCGTGTGAAGAAAGCAAGAGTCATAGGGTTCGCGGCAATGCGAAGGGAGCTGCGCTACCCAGGGATAAACCATGCAGGTTGGTCGGAAAGTGACCATTAAAGTCACTGTTCATGATTTGACCATAGAAATGTGGCCAAATGGAGCAAGCGGCCAGCATTTAAGATGAAATATATGGGATAGATTCTTGAAAATATGCCGCCAATCTGGCATTAATGAACTAAATTTGGGGGGAATGGTCGGATTTGAATTCAAAATTCCCTATCAATTATAGGTGGTTGCCCAGTGAAAAACAATTGGTATTTTGAGAATTGATTTTTTGAGCTCTCAGGCACACATGAACTGAGAATTATTCGAAGCTTTGATAGCGAGTCCAGTGTTTGTGAACTTACTAGAGACATCACGAGCATTGTTGTAAAGCGTTATGTCGGCACCCACGAAAGCTATAGATACCGAAGTAGAGGAGTCGGTGCCAGAAATTGAGATGGAGGCCGAAGAAGCTATGCGAGAGGTTACTAAAGTATTAGCAGAAGTCCCCAAATCACCAAGGACTCTGAGACCAAAGACGACCCCAACCAAGGAGAGCATGAAGGATAAGAAGGGCAAGTAGCCTGCCATATGTTGGGTATACGACCAAAGTCCCACATTGATTAGAAGTGGGGAGGATCATGGGTATATAAGGATGGACAAATATCTCCATTGGTATAAGGCCTTTTGGGGTAAAGCCCAAAAACAAATCCATGAGGGCTTAGGCCCAAAGTGGACAATATCATACCATTGTGGAGTATGTGGTGTCCAGAGTCCTAACAAGTGGTATCAGAGCAAAGTTAGCCAAGTGGATGAATCCTCAGAAAGCTGAAAGAAGGTGGTGGGCCCTGGTAATATCACGATGGGATCCGTGGATGAGCTCGGTTAGACAGGCGGTGTGCTCTGGATTCTTCATGGACGTGTCCTGGTCCCAACACTGTGAAGAGGAGTTGACCTGGGATAGAGCAAGCTCTCAAGGCAGGTGGTGCTTCCATGTAAGGTGTGTGCTTCCAACGCATTGGAGCGGAGAATCCTAGTTGGTAGAGAGTGGACAGATGGATAATCGTTTGAGGGGAGGCTCGATGGTCCTTTGCTCGAGGGGAGGATTGTTGGGTATACGACCAAAGTCCCACATTGACTAGAAGTGGGGAGGATCATGGGTATATAAGGATGGACAAATATCTCCATTGGTATGAGGCCTTTTGGGGTAAAGCCCAAAAACAAATCCATGAGGGCTTAGGCCCAAAGTGGACAATATCATACCATTGTGGAGTATGTGGTGTCCAGATTCCTAACACCATACCAGTGCATGCATCACAAATAAGAAACCCACCGAAGCCCATTGCACAGGAAAAGGGCAAAGCCATCAATCTAGAGCCAGAGGAAGAAGAAATCGAAGATATCCTGATGGATGATGAGGATGTGAGGATAGATGTAGAGGAAGTTGAAGCCTAGGGTGATGATACTATCACTCGGTTGCCTGAGTATGTCCCTCCTCGTAAAGGCAAGACCAAGGCACCGAAAGACATCGACGAGAGAAACATCCCCTTGTAAACCCCTCTACTGCCAAATGAATTGTTTTTGAAGGACCACACTTGGGGAGGGTCCCTCTGTTAAAAATTGAAGACTGGGACTTGGATAACCATGAGAAGTTCCCACACTTGGTGATCAAGAAACTGATGCGTCGCATTATTGATACAACCACTGGAATGACCACATTGGAGCTGTGGAGGTGGCTCAGAGGAGTAGACAAGGTAGGTTTGCTCAACCTGCTATGGGTGCCACACTACAACCACACCCCGGTTACAGTATTCATCATCAAGCAGTTGTTTTTCTTGGTGCATGATGGGTGTCTGTGGCTCAAAAAGCCAATACCCATCACTGACAGATTGATCCACAAGATCATGTGGTTGCCCTACATAGGAGAGAATTCAGCCATGATATTTGGTGGAGAAGGTGTTGAGCAGGCCCTCGTAGAGGCCATGAAAGAGAAGTTTAAGCTGGTAAAGAAGTTGCATGGATATGCCATATCTAGCATTTGTGACCCTGTTGTAAAGGTGGCTACATGGATTTTAGTGGGGAAGGTGACGAGGAAGTGTTGGGCCGGTGAGGTATCAGCACCTGTCATTGCACTAGCAGCCTAGTGCACCAAATGAGTCCAGTTCAACTGGGCAGACTATCTACGCGGTGAGCTCCTTGCCAACTGCTGCGAGGAAAAGGATTCCAGCAAGACGTTCCACTACGTGTGGCTCTTGTTGTCTATTGTGCTGGTAGCATGGGAGCTACTAGAGGAAATTTAATTCAGTTCTGTCACACTAGACCTACCAGAAGCAGCGAAATATGATTCTCTATGGGCGACCAAGGATGTGCAGCACATTAAGGACATCAAGATCTTCTAGAACTTGATGGAGATGAACATCTGTATGGCCGTCAATCGCAAACCATGATTGTCACCTATGTTGTATGCCAACCTACAGGGCTATGTAGAGTTTAAAGCAGATTTTCACCATGTGTCCATCAAGGCATGGAAGGACCCTACGCAGACATGGTATGACCTACCTTACTTGGCAATGGATGATGTCATTGATGCAGCACTTGATCGATCGCCGGAAGAATGGTGCACTACAACAGACTTGGTAGTGGGAGGAAGAAAGTCTGTCGTGCAACCCAAGAAGAAGGAGTCCAAGCTTAAGATGACATAGCTGAACGAGAAGAGGAAAAATGAGGTCACTGACAAGGCCCAGGCAGAGTGTGATCTCACTCAACCGATGTAGAAGCAAACAGGTGGAACAGAGCGGGGCTCTGACAAAAGCGTGAGGTCACCTTCACTTGAGATAGAGGAAGAGATGGACGAGCAGATGGAGTAGCACGATGTGGACCCACAGGCGACATATGCTCACATCAAGCATCTAAGGGAGTAGGAGAAAGGAGGGTCTAGAACAGATTAATACCAAATAGTGCCATCATCCCTTGATTCTACCATTAAGAATAGATTAATACCAAATAGTGCCATCATCCCTAGAATTTATGGGGTTCCCAAAATCCATAAATCTGGAATTCCTCTGAGACCCATTGTGAACACCATAGGATCACCCACTTACTGGTTAGCAAAATACCTTGCAAACATGCTTAGACCTTTATCTGGTAACAATCCCTCTTATATGAAAGATTCTGCCTCTTTCATAGAATGGATTAAAAACCTGGAAATCAGTGATAATTATCTCCTAGTTAGCTTTGACGTAGTGTCTCTCTACACTATGATTCTAGTAGATAAAGCCATAGAAGTTTTAAAGAATATTACAGACCTTGAAACTGTAGAACTTGTAGATATTTTCCTAAAATCTTCATACTTTAGCTTCAAAGGTAAAATCTATGAGCAAACTCATGGAGTTGCCATGGGTTCTCCTTTATCTCCTGTGATTGCCAATTTATACATGGAACATTTTGAACAAATGGCCCTTAAATCTTTCCCCTTTACACCTGATGAATGGAAAAGATATGTAGATGATATTTTCGCCAAATGGAGACATGGCTTAGAAAAGCTTAATGAATTCTTATCCCACTTAAACAGCCTCTCAGAACACATAAAATTCACTATTGAGATTGAAAAAGATAACCAGCTCCCCTTCCTAGATGTCCTACTTACCAAGAAAAATGGCAAACTAAGCCACCAGGTCTTCAGAAAATAATCTCACACCGACAAATATCTTCACTCCAATTCCCACCACCATTCGAAGCAAAAGGTAGGAGTCATCAAAACCCTAGCTACCAGAGCTTCAAGAATCTCTGACCTTGATCATTTAGAAGAAGAACTTAACCATCTCTGCAAGGTCTTCATCAACAATGACTATCAGAAAAACATTATCCAAAAAATATTCAAAGAATCGTCAACCAACCCCCCAAAAAGGAAGACTCTGGAAAACCCTAGAATCTCCTTACCCTATATTAAAGGAACAACTGACAAAATCGCTAGAATTCTCACCAAGCATAACATTATGGTTGCCTTCACACCCCCTAACACCATAAAAAACATGCTAGATTCTGCCAAGGACCATATTGACCCAAAGAATCACAAAGGTGTATACTCAATTCCTTGTTCGTGTGGCAAAGTATATATAGGTGAAACAGGAAGATCCTTTGGCATTAGGCTAAAAGAGCATATTAGTGATATCTCTAGAAATAGGTCAGAAAAATCTGGGCTAGCTGAGCATGCTTGTTCCTCCTCACATTATATTTGCATGGAACAAGCAAAATTAATCCATAAAGAAGACCATTATTTAAAAAGAAGAGTTAAAGAAGCAATTGAAATCGAAAATTCCTCCAATAATATGAATAGAGACGACGGACTAAAGTTAAGTGACTCCTGGAAACCCCTATTAAATAAAATAAAAAAACAACAATGATAATAATAACTGAATATATAATAACAATAACGATAATAATAATAAAAATAATAATAAATAAATAATAATAATAATAATAATAATAATAATAGATTTATTTTATTTGAAATCTAAACAATAAGTTATATATATATATATATATATATCTATATATATATATATATATATAAATAATCAATAATATAATAAAATTATAACCAAATAAATAAACAATTATAATACTTAATAAATATAATAAATACCTATTTAAACAAATAGGTATTTATTAATTTGTTTTTCATAATAAATATTGAATAATAAGTTAATAAATTAACAAATAATAATAATAATAATAATAATAAAATAATATTAAATAAATAATAGATTTATTTTATTTGAAATTTAAATAATAAACTCTATATATATAAATAAACAGTAATATAATAAAAGTATAACTAAATAGATAAATAATAATAATATAGAATAAATATAATAAATACCTATCTAAACAAATAGGTTCTTATTAAAATAATAAGTTATATATATATATATATATATATATATATATATATATATATAATAAAATCGTAAACAAATAAATAAAAAATAACAATTTTTAATAAATATATTAAATACCTATTTAAATAAATAGGTATTTATTAATTTATTTCATTATAATAAATAAATAATAAAATACATATCTAAACAAATAATATATAATGAATACCTATTTAAACAAATAGGTACTTATTAAAAATAATAAGTTATATATATATATAAATAAATAATAATATATTAAAACTATAACCAAATAAATAAACAATAATAATACTTAATAAATATAATAAATACCTATCTAAACAAATAGGTACTTATTAAAAATAATAATAAATAAATAATAAATTTTCTTCATTTGAAATATAAATAATAATATATATATATATATATATATATATATATATAAACAATAATATAATAAAATTATAACCAAATAAATAAACAATAATAATATATAATAAACATAATAAATTCCTATCTAAACAAATAGGTATTTAATAAATTATTTTTATTTATTTATAATAAATAAATAAAAATAAATCAGTGTATAATAATGATAATAAAAATAATAAAAATATTAATAAATAGATAATAAATTTACTTTATTTGAAATTCAAATAATAAATTATATACATATAAATAAACAATTATATAACTAAATTATAACTAAATAAATAAATAATAATAAATCTAATAAATACCTATGTAAATAAATAAATTAAATAAGTATTAATTAATTTACCACTTATAAGCCGACTACTAATGAAGACAACAGCAATGCTTTTCAAATAACTATTAATAAGCTCAGTATTTTTCACGCTCTCTCTTCTCAAAACAAATCTCATTGCCTTGATGATGGACTCACTAAGCTAGTCCGAAACGTTGGTTTCAAAACTGTTCACAGGTTCTTCCTCAAAATAAAAAGAAATACAAGGCCACGAAGACATCACTAGACCCAATCATCCTCACAGAGGGCGACTTGCACGACATCGGTGACACGGTGTAGGATGTCACTGTGGAGGCCCTACAATAGTTTGAGGAGCAACTAGTATTGGGGGCTATCTGGACAGGTCTGCGGGAGATGCAGACCCACGCATCACAGATTGGCATGGTGTCCACCAACCTTGCTATTAGCACGCCAGAAGCTGCCGAGATGCTGCGCGCGAATGGCTCCAATGTGATAGTGGTGCCTAATGGAGCAGTGACCACAGATAATGAAGCTAATAGGCCCACTATTAGCACCCTCTAAGGAGTAGGGTTGAATCTGGTAGCAGTCCCTGGTGAAGTGCTCCACCTCTTGCATGATGGAGTGATTGTGGAGCTTAGGGACCACAATCACTGCGCCCTCCAGGTAATTAGCGAGCAACATATTAATAATGAGCATATGGCACATATAGTGAGGCTCTACCATCACCACTATGACCGAGGCGACCAACCAGAGGAAGCGTATAATTCAGGTCATCGAGGAGGCATGCCGAATGGTCCTAGAGTTAGCCATTCTTGAGGAAGAACCGGTTGAGATGCACGTCCGTAAGTTGGCAACGAGGGTACGTGATGCTCGTAGAGAAATGGCAAGGGTTCAGTTGGAGTTGAAATTGCAGATCACCGAGTTACAATTGAAGGCCTAGCCTTTAAACTTGCCAGAAGTAAAGGAGCAGCGTGCGACCACTGTCACAAAGGAAATAGCGGCGGTTGATAGTGCAGTAGCAGACTGCACACAACTTTTGAGAAATCATTGAGGTCCTAACGAGCTTGTAGAAGCACCCCAATGTACAGTGACTAGATACAGAAGCACGCGAGCTACAATAGTGGTATGGTGAGGTCAAAGGTACAACGCGAACTGTCACACTCGCACAAAGCTTAGGAAAGTTGTAGGAGGCTAAGTATCTAAAAGAACAGGTTGATGCAGCATTGCACAAGGAAGCAATGTTGAAAGCATGACTGAAGCCCTGACTGGATGAGGCTTACATGGTCACAACCTCTATTGAAAGAAAGCTTGCAACTCTGCAATAAATTCAGCAAAAGCTTCAGGTCAAAAGCTCAGGAGCAGTAACTAAGTAAAGGGTTGAAGAAGGGAACCAGGTGGCCGCAGAATGCACTGTCGATGTTGTGGTCATACGGGTTAAGTTGGGACGTCCCCGCACTTGCCAAGTGACTTGAGGGTGAGTCACGATGTTTTTGTTGGGGTCTGTTGGGAACGGGATCCCCCAAGGACAGTTTTGGGGCTAAAATCCCATGTTTTGGGTCATGTTTTGTAATAAAGTTGTAAAGCCTCTGCATTTTGTGGTCACGGAGTGTGAAGGTGTCATGAGTCATAAAGGGTTGTCCGCCCTTATTTTGTAAAGAAAAGTTGGTTGTAGAGATCTACCCATGGTCCACTGACCATGAGATTGTATAAAAAGAGATAAGTAAGTAAGCTCTAAGGGGAAATAGTCATAGTTTTGAAGTAAGAAGTCTTGAGTGATGAGAGAAGTATAAGTTTTGGGTCATAGCGTAGGTAGAGGCTCTGTAGCTAAGTGCATAGAGGCCTAGGGTTGAATTCCGCAATTGAGTACGCGTACCCCTGTAGTTGTGTGCGCAGGGCGAATAGTCTGTAATCATCTGAAGATATAAATAAAGAGAAGCATTTTACGAATTCTGTGTCTTTGTTTCCTGTTAATGCATCTTGACATATTGTGTATGAAGATAATTTTTAATTCTTATGTGATGCACGAATGTATGTAATTATGTTGGATAATTGAATGCAAGTAAGAATATTTGTTTACGCGGTGCTAATTGGGATTGTTTAATAAGATAAGTAAGATACTTAAACTAGTTTGGGAATCTGCACGATACGCTGTCCTAGCAGCGTGAAAGTCCCTGAACCATAGGTTAGGGTTGCGTGAATGCCAATTGTACCACTTCACGGAGGTACTAAAGGGTGGAATAAAGGGTTGGACTAACAAAGCCCTAGAACTTAGTGACCTACGCGAAAGAAAGAATAGAAGGAATAAACTGACATCATGACCATCTCAAGGTGCAGAAACTTGGTTCCAACATCCCCCCATACTGCTACGGGTGAGACTTTGGTTCATGCTCTACAGGATGATGTTGAAAGTGCCAGTAGTGCAGGGTTTTGCTTGGCTAACTAACGTTGAACCTGGGTCAGGCCCCACCAAGCCAAAAGAAATCCTTATGGTGTCTTTTTCAAATTTCGTTGTGGAGAGGTGAGAATAGGAGTAGTAGAATCTAAAACATCTAAGACATCTAACTGAGGATGAATTTTAGATATTATAATGGAGGGAAAAACACTACAATGTTAAGTTACTTATAACAGAGCACTTAAAAGTGTATTCTGAAATAAATTTTTCTTAATTAAACATTGAAGACATGACATTTAAGCATCGAAATAACATAGTATAATGAAATAAAAATAGGATATAAACATCACCGTAAGATACTGACACATGAATCCCTAAACAAGTAGACTTTGACCTTCATCATTCATTAAAATTTTCAAAAAAATACTCTACAATGCACACTGTCTCTTCTCCCTCACACACTCACCAACCAACCCCTTTCTCATACAAATTTACAAAATATAAAAGAAAAACTCCTTCCCAAGCTAAGGAGGTCAATTTCAACAATTTCCCCAAAGATAAAGTTAGTTACATTAAGATTTGAAACTGTCTGCTAGGAAATTGGGACCGAATTTCTGGAAAATAGGGGTCAAAGCTTAAATCATATCTCTTGAATCATGACAGTCGTTACAAAATTGAAGGACTTTTTTGTGTATGAGCTTCTTATTGAGAGAAAAATCTCATTTTTATAAAATTATTCTCCAGATCCTCACAATATGTGGCCAAATATCATGACTAAAATAGGAAATGACAAAATTTGAACAATAGGCTATACATATTCTTTTGAATCTTCCAATATATGAAATCTATGAAGAAACTTAAGGAGGTTTTTGTTACCTGGATGGTTCTTGAAAAAAACCTTTTTTTTTTCAAACTTTACTTCCATTTGGTCATAAACTAATTTTTAAAATGATGGAAAAAATAGTATGTGTGCAATGAACTTCCTTTTCATACTATATAATTAATACTTGAATGTTGATATCTTATGAGCATACTAATGATCTTGTATCAATATACACATCATTCTTCAACATAATAGAACCATATGAACCAATTTTAGGAGGTTTTGAGTCAAATTTAAAGGTCAAACTATTGACTGTGTGGAAGCACAGCAAATTTGTTGTGCTACTTCTTCCTTCAGAAAAAAGTGCAACAAAAACGCAGCAAGCTCATGATTTTCATGCTTTTTATCACCTCCTAGACTTATGAATATGTCATACATGTGAAATAAAACTTTTAAAATATCAGAGACCTATTAGATGACATATGTTCAAACTTTAAACTCCCTTCTTTGAAAACCATCACCTATAGTAGAGGCGCAACGACTGAGCACAACGAACTTCATTCGTGTGAATTTGACTAGATGTTGAAGTTTTTACTGAGAAAAATGGTTGATTGATGAAGTCAGCATTCAAAAATACCTTCTTGAGCCTCCATACATAATGAATAGTGCCCGAACCCTAATTTTCTATCAAATCTTAATGCCTTTGACAGTAGCGCAACAAATCCCTTGCATCCAAAACAAAACAACTTTCCTTTGTTGTTCAAAGCATTTGAGGAGGACGAGAAACTTGTTCGATGGATTTTTTTGAGAGGCAATGCATGTATTTTTAATCCTTCACATGGTCAAGGTCTCCATTTGATTTCAATGACGACATTCAATTTCAAAATGTTCAAGCGCAACACAAAGGAGAAGTGCAGTAGCAACTTATGGTGATAACGATATGATGAAATATTTGATTTGATCTTTCAATTGATTGAAAATACACCATTTAACTTGACTCAATGATGAAAAACCCAAACCCACTATTATATTCACTCATGACTTGGATGACACATTACCCTAAACTTACTAAACCTAGACCTTTTAAAACATTCACAACTCAAACTTTAATATATCCTATTGATCTACTCTCTATAAGATCATAGCAACACCTTACAAATTGACCAAAATATTAAAAATACTAAGCTTTACTTTGATTACTATAACATAGGATACTAACATTGGCTCCAATATGGATGGCATCCTCCCTGTGAGGTGCAAAATAACACCATAAAACTAGTAGCCTGATCCATTGGGTTGCTCTCAATCTTTCAACATGTCCCTACTCTGGGAGCCTGGGAACCCAAAACTGAAATCTAAACAAAACTTTACACTATAAACGTACATGCTACAAACTGAAATTTGATACTAAAGAAGTGCCATACTAAATTCCAAAGTAAGAATTGTTGATGATGACTACTATTGCAATTTGAAAACTAAAACCAAACTACTAAAAACAATGTTGTAAAACCAAAGTTAAAATATTCTTTCTCAACAATCTTATTGCACACCATACTCTCTTCTAATATACTAAGGATATCTATAAAATAATGTGAAATGATCCTTTGAATGTAGCCAATCAAGCCAATAATTACTTGATTTATTTTTGCTTTCATTCTACTCAAAAAGAAAGAAAAATTTGAGAGATGACCCAACAACATGAAATTTGAACCCAAATTCAAAATTTCTCTATTTTAAGAAGCTAAATCCACTAACTAATTCCAAGAATATTGCACATTTCTCATTCTCTAGTTTTTACAACATATTGGCAATAGGACCCGCAAGGAGCGTTACCTTTGCTTGATGAGGAAAAGGAAAGAGATACTCTTCATTTTTAAGTTTTGTGGGCTCTATGTAATAAAGTTTATCATTCCATTTATTGTGAAGAAAAATGTTTTAGCAATGAATAGTCTTAGATGTGTCTTCTCTATTCTCATTATGAAATCCACAACCATCATCTAAAGAAAATATGACATTTTGCTTGGTAAAATTTCCATTCATATAATCCACAAAGGAAATATTTGAATTCTCATGAAAAACTTCAAATGGAACAACTCTAGTATATGTCTAAGCAATTTCTTAAAATGACCCTTCACAGGCTTCAATAGAAAAATCATTTTGATTTTCAAATAAAACAAGAAAATTAGCTTCCTTCTCATTAGTTTTATCAAGCTCTATTAGTTCTTCAATTTTCTCCTGAACAAATAACTCAAGAAAAAATTGAGTTAATTCAACACTTGATAAACAATTGATATCCCTTTTTGCGTTCTCTAGAATTTTTAAACACTGTGAATTTTCTTTTTCATTCCCAGGGGTAAGAATATGAATCTGAATATTATGGCCTTGATCTATTTAATTTTCAACTAAGGAAGAAATAATTGTTTGCTAGAAATTATTTTGGTTATCATGGAAACTGACTTCTACATCTTCTTCCTAATGGTTAAAAGGGTTCTCATGAATAACCTCTACAAGCTCTTCATCCATAAATTGATTATCTTCATAAAAAGTTTTGAAATACTCAATACACTTTTTAAAAATGTGTGCAACAGTCTTTGACCAGCAACAAGGAAGGATGATATTCTTTATATTTCTTATTAAATATTGTATGAAAATCTCTTAGAGAATACAAACAAGCATTTGGAAATATTTGATACCATAATTGTGCATTTCCCTCCAAGGATACCATAAACATATTCATCAAGCAGTCCTCATGAAATTGAACCCTTATCTTGCGTACATGCATGTGAAATTTGACCAAATGAAGAGAAACATCATCTCCTTTTCCGTCTTTGACTATAGGAAAATATGTTTGCAAATATACATGAGGCATGCAATTTTGGAAACTTGGAAAGTGATCTCGATTCATAGGAGCATACCTTCTAGATTGAGAATTCATCTTTAACCAATGGATTCATGGGGGATACTTACAATTATGGATCTCGCTGATAATGGAGTTTCCCAATCAATAATGCACAACCTTCTTATGCCTGATCAATGTTCACCATCAGTAATCAAATTTGAAACTTGATGGTTCTTTCTCGGGGAAGATAGAACCTTTCACTCCTTGGAAATGACGCCACTATGTTAGCACTTTGTAATTCCTCTGGGATGAGGAGAGGAACCCAAAGGTAACCATAAACAACTTTAAAAATGGAGTCTATCCCTTCCAACATTAGAGAGGGCTCTCTCTATATGAATCTTCAGTCATTGAGATAATTGTTTATATCTTAGATTTTAGGCTAGGTATTAAGGTCATAGAGGAATAGGTTTTAACAATTTGATGGCACAAAAGTGAGGGAAGATCGATTGGTAATGGAGTCATATTGAGCTAATGATTTTCAGTGATATGATGGGAAAATGAGGAATCCTTAGATAGGGGAAAGGTAGGAAATCCTTATGGTGTCTTTATCAAATTTCATTGTAGAGAAGTCCATGAAGGAGTAGTGGAATCGCTAAAATATAAAGCATCTGCCTAAAGATGAATTTTAGATATTAAAATGGAGGAAAAAACAAAAAAATGTTAAGTTACTTATAACAGAGCACTTAAAAGTGAATTCAAAAATAATTTTTTCTTAACTAAACATTGATGACGTGAAATTTAAGCATGGAAATAACATAATATAATGAAATAAAAACAAGATACAAACATCACCATAAGAGACTAACACATGAATCCCTGAACAAGTAGACTTCAACCATCATCATTGACTAAAATTTTCAAAAAATACTCTATAATGCACACTGTCTCTTCTCTCTCACGCACTGACCAACCAACCCATTTCTCATACAAATTGACATAATATAAAGGGGAAAATCCTTCCCAAGATAAGTAGGTTGAGTTCAACTATTTCCCCAAAGATATAGTAAGTTACATTAAGATTCGAAATTGCTTGCTAGGAAATAGGGACCAAATTTCTGGAAAATAGGGGTCAAAGCTTAAATTGTATCTCTTCAACCATGATAGCTATTACAAAACCAAAGGATATTTCTGTATATGAGATTTTTTTTGAGTGAAACCTCTCATTTTTCTAAAATTATTCTCCAATTCATTAGAATGCTTGCATAAAGATCATGACTAAAACAGGAAATGACGAAATCTAAACAATATCTCATAAAGATTCATTTGAATATTCAAATATATGACACTTGTGAAGAACTTGAAGGAGGTTTTTGTTACTCGGATGATTGTTGACAAAAGACTCTTTTTTGTTTTCAAAATTCATTTCAATTTGGTCAGAAATGGATTTTGAAAATGATGAATAAAATAGTTTGTGTGTAGCAAACTTCGTTTTCATACTATACAATTAATGCTTGAATGTTGATGTCTTCTAAGCATACTAATGAATTTGTATCAGTCTACACATCATAATTCAACATACCACAACTATATGAATCAATTTCAGGAGCTATGGAGTCAAATTGTTGAATATGTGGAAGCGCAACAAATTTGTTGCGCTACATCTTCCTTCACTAAAAGTGCAGCGAAAACACAGCGAGTTCATGATTTTCATCCTTATTATCACCTCCTATACTTCTGAATGTGTCACACATGTGAAATAAAACTTTTGAAGCATCAGATACCTATTAGATTACATATTTTCAAATATTAAACTACCATCTTTGAAAATCATCACCTACAGCGGAAGTGTAGTGACTGAGCACAACAAACTTCATTCGTGTGAATTTGACCAGGTGTTGAATTTTTTACCGAAAAAATGGTTGATTGATGAATTTGAAATTCAAAAATATTTATTTGAGTCTCCATACATAAGAAATAGTTCTAAACCTTGATCCTCTATCAAATATTAAATCCTTTGACGGTAGCACATCAAATCCCCTACAGCCAAAACACAACTTTCCTTTATTTTTAAAATCATCTGAGGAGGACGAGAAACCTTCTCGATGGATTTTTTGAGAGCCAATGCATGTATTTATAATCCTTCATGCGGTAAAGAACTCCATTTACTTTAAATTATGACATTCAATTTCAAAATGTTCAAGCGCAACGCAAAGGAGAAGCGTAGAAACAACTTGTGGTAATAATGATATGATGAAATATTTGTTTTGACCTTTCAACCGATTGAAAATACACCTCTTAACTTGACTCAATGATGAAAAACCCAAACCCACTATTATCTTCGCTAATGACTTGGATGAAACATTACCCTAAACTTACTAAATCCAGGCCTTTTAAAACATTGACAACTCAAATTTTAATATATCATATTGAGTTGATATCTATGACATCATAGTAGCACTTTACAAATTGACTAGAATAATAAAAAGACTAAGATTTACTCTGATTACTATAACATAGGACACTAACAACTTGCTTTCTTTTACATATTAAAAATGTCTGACTTATTTAAATTTATTTTTTCATTTACCTTATTTTCTAGTTTATTATTTCTTTTTAATTTTTTATTACATTTTTCTCTAAATTATTCTTGGTGTATTCATTCTTGATTTATTTTATTTCAATTCTTCCTAGTGATGGGTGAGTACCTACCACCACATTGATTTTATTGCTTGCCCCTATCTCCCTTACAATGGTTAGAGATGTGGTATTTTGGCGACATCTTCATAGCTTGCATATGGTTTCTTGTTTGCACTGAAGCTAGTGCCACTATTGTTTCTTGTCGGTACTAATCATTGTTGCCTAATTGATTCCTTTCCCTACCAATGATTATTATATATTGGCGTCCCCACATGATTCAAACATGATACCAATGAATATGGTCACTAAGCTTGCTAGTTATAAGTACCCTAGTTTGTCAGCTTTCCACTTTATATTCTAGGTAAGTTTACTACTTTGTTCTTGTCTGACACAACTTTCTATTTATAGATTTTGTGTGGAGGATTTTCTGGTGGCTAGGTTAGGGAATCCCCCTCTCTGTCCATCTTGGTTTACTTTCCTTGGTTACTCCCCCTCTTAATTCATCAATCTTTTTCACCTTTTTTTTTGTTCATTAACTTAGGTATTCCAAGAGACCTTTTTGGTTCTATGGCATGTCCTTCTCAATTGTAGTCACCACCTTTCCTATCTTCAATCCTTTTCATTCAACATGTCACGCCTTGGGGCCAAATTTAGTGATGGTCATGGTGATTCTAGTCATTCTTTTTGTAGATAACCCTTGATGAGGGTTTATAGAAATACAAGCCTCCACAACTCTTTATTATGATAATATTCCCTCATACTTGTGAGACAAAATTAATAGTACCAAGGTAAAAGTCATAGTAGAGAGAAACTGACTCCATTACAATAATATGGAATAAGTTATGGGGCACTAAGTTTCTAATAGGTGAAACACACATAGACGCACCATTAAATACTTCCAAGAATTCAAGCTTTACTGGAAAATGAAGACCATAACAAGGAAGTTGTTAGTGAAATGTAATGAAGCTCAACAAGAAATCTTGCTCCCTATTGATTCCATGTAACTCCAAGTTCAAAAATTGAACAACAAAATTACTATCATGGCAAAGAAGATAACATGCCTAGACTTTCCACCTTCATATGAAGAGAATGGAAATCCAAGGGCCATCCATATTGACTCCCCCAATATTTAATTATGTTCATTTTTTTCTCTCTCTTTGTATGAGCAACATCTCTTCTTCTCAATCTAGGGATGGCAATAGGAAAATTAGAATTTTGTTAGACAATATCAATATTATTATGCTTTATTATGGTATTTTTGAAACTAGTATTATTATTTGGACAAAACTCTTCATTTATGATAAAAACGGAAAAACCATGTAAGTAAACTCGCATAGGTATCAATTCATAATAAACATAAAAATACTTAATAATACAACTCACGTTGCTAAAATTTAAAAACAAATCATAAAAATTCACTAAATTATAACTTCTTTATTATTATTATTATTATTATAAAAAGAATCAATATATAAGTTATACATTTATACATTTAAATGAACATGTAACAAGATTTTTAACCATGGATATTTTCCCCCACTTTACCATGGAGATCCTTACTTTGCAAATAGGCTTTGTTACCACACCATGGCTTATCAATACCACATATCCAAAAATCCATAAATCATTTCATCTACACTTGTTCATGTGACTTTTTTTTAATTAATCTATTTAATTAAAAGGGAGAAAAAGACATAACTACTTTGTAGATAAATCTCTACCATCCACCTGATAATTATTATAACTAAATTAGAATTATGGAAGACCTATTTCGAAATATATGTGTTTATTTCCATAAATATTTTATTTTAAGTTTTACTTACTCATATTTTTATTTTCATTTTTTTAAGGATTAAACTATTCATGACAACCTTTATAAAAAAAGTTCCTTAAAAATGCATCTTATAAATAACTACTTTTTACCCTGTAAATTATTTTTTCATATTAAATTTTATTATTTAATTTATTTAACTATCTTTATTTTTTCAAAATATTTGATATTAGAAATATGAAGAAATAAATCTCTTTTTTATTTCTATATTTATTATCTAATTTAATTGTCTTTCACATCTTTATTATTCTTTATTTTTTATTCATTATCAATGTCAGGCTAGGTGAGTAACTCCACAATGCGACTTATTTTAATTGCATTAACCAAAGCATGAATATGTACATGAGTGGAGCGACTCTTTGGTTTCCAATTCTAAGGTCTCTTGGTTTTTTCTAATTCTTAAATGAAACAATTTACAATATTTTCAATAATCCAAATCCTTTAAGAGAAGGCATCAACATCCCCCCCCCCCCCCCCCCCCCCCCCCCCCCCCCCCCCCCCCTCTCCCTCTTAATGTAAAGAGATGCTAGTCATTCCAAGCATAATTTTGAATATTTCAAACATTTCTCTTGCTAGCGCTTTGGTGAAGAAGTGTTCAATCTTCTCATTTGTGGAAAAATGTCGTAGGTGTATAGCCTTGGCCTCAACATGATATCGAATAATATGATACTTTGTATGATGTGCTTGGTTCGACCATGGAACTTTGGGTTCTTGTCAAACCTTATTACATAAGTGTTGTCAATCAAAACAAGAGTTGAATGGACTTGTTTCTCCTATAAATCTTCCAAAATTTTCCTAAGCCACACAATTTCCTTCATTGCTTCAATTGTTGCCACATATTCTACCTCAGTTATGGAATCTGCTGAAACTAATTATTTGTGTAGCCTACAAGAGAAAACCCTTGATCTGACACTCCTAACATAAGTAGAAGTAGATACTTTAATTTCTTTATCTCCATCAAAATCTGAATTAGAGTATCCAATTAAGCCGAAGTCATCCAGTTGTGTATACTTCAGTCCAAAGTCTTGATTTCTCTTCAAGTATTTTATAACTCTTTATGCAACATACCAATGAACCTCACAAGGCTTTTTCATAAACCTGGATAGGATATGAACATCAAATGAAATGTTTGGTCTGGTAGTAGTGAGGTAGTTGAAATTTCGAATGAGCTATATGTACTTTGATGCATCCTCATGTTCATTTCATTCAGTGCATATGAGATTTGAATTTTATTCCATTGAAGTGATAAAAGGATTGCACTCAAACATGTCAAACTTGTTCAACAAATCTCCAATGTACTTCTTCTAAGGTAGGAATATAAACTTTGTATGTTGAGATACTTTGATACCAAGATAGTAGTGAACATATCCCAAATTTGTCATTTCAAAACCTTTCCTCAGTTATTTCTTTATGGACGTAATGTAATTTTCATTATTCCATGTCATCATAAGATCATCTACCTACACCACAAGATATACATTTTTTTTTCCAACTTTTGTGACAAACAAACTTGCATCACCAAGATCATAGTGTTTGAAATTGAGTTTCAGAAGATTCTCAGTCAATTTCTCATACCAGGCTCATGGTGCTTGTTTGAGGCCATACAAGTATTTGACAATATTGCATAAATTGTGTTCGTAACCCTTCACAAAAAATAATTCTAATTGGGACATGAAAGCATTATATTTTAGATATACAATCAAGAAATAATTTTTTACATCCATTTGATGGACTTTCCAACCATTCTGAGCTGCAAAGGAAAAGAGAGTCTGGATGGTAGCCCATCTTTCTATGGGAGGCGAATTCTCCTCATAATAAACCCCTTCCTTTTGTGCAAAATATTTTTCCATGAGAATATATTTATGCTTGTCAAGTGAGCCATCTACTTTATACTTGCTCTTGAAGACCCACTTACAACCTATTGTTGGAAACTAGATCACTACTCAGAGGAGGGTTGAATCAATAGTGAAGGAACTTATAAACATTTTCTCTAATTAATTATTCTTTAAGCATGCATAAATTGAAACACATAATCAGAGATTAGAGCATCAACATAAACCAAAAACCATGAAATAAATAGACACAATGGACAAAGATATTTCTGGTGGAAACCCTCTCTAAGGAAAAAAATGACTCATTGTTGTTGCACTGCGTGAATTTTATTATGTCAAGAAAATACTTTTACATGGAGATATAAATATTGATACTATCAAATTCATATTATTTCTCATGTGTATCTATGGACTACCAGTTGTTGAAGGCCACCATGATCAATGACCCTCACCTGGTTACTCCTAAACTATCTATCGACTCTACAGACTCTGATTTGCTGGAAGCATCAATGACCAACGAGCTTCACCTAGTTTATTTAGAACTATCCAACCACCATGATTGAGAAAAAAATCTCACTTATATTGAATTCATTGGAGTCCTCCAGCTCCTCTTGTCTATTTGGTGTCTTTTAACCCCTATTTATCCTACATTAGTTATCAATCCAGGCACGATTTTGTTATCTCAAGAGTGTACTCAGTCTGAGGCGGTCGCTTGTTCAAGAGTAATGTTTGCAGTGTAGTGCTTAAAAAGTAAATGAATGTTGGAAGAAAATGTAATTGTAATGGAAAGAAACTTAAATGCTCTGTAACTAAATCATTCACTCAAGAAACTACAACAATCATCAGTCAAGGATGCAATAATTATAACTCTTTCCCCTGTAAACTAATGTAAATGAAAATCAATCATAGACAAGATCTCCAATCTGAGAACTTAGACAGTAGTAGTCAAAGTTCATTATAGTTGTAGGTCTTTCTATCCACACTAAAGCAAATATTGTAAATAACAATTCAATTAGCAAAAAAGGAACAACAACTAAATCTATGAAAATGGTCAAACAATGAAGCTTAATCTACAGAACTGAATTGAGCAACAATCTTAACCCAAATGATTTGAAAAGCAATCTTGAAATTAATAATGGAACAACAAACCTAATTAAGTGTAACCACACAGCAACTATAGAGTAATTGAATTAGTAATCTTATTCTATCATAATGGACATTAACTACAGGTATAAAGGAATGGGAATTGCAACTGTAAATGAACAGCAATCACAATTGTAAGTGAATCGTAGTTAAATGAACAGCAATCGCAACTATAAATGAACGACAAAATCTGAATTAGACAGTACAATATTGTTTCAGAATGAACAACATGACATTTTAAATTGTGAATAATAATTTTTCTATCCAATTACAATTTCGATATAACAGAGCAATTCAGTGAAATATTCAGAAATAGAAGATTACCGAATAAAGCAAATTAAGGAAATGCAAAGGAAATCAAACCAAACACAACTGCAATTGTAAAATAGTGATACAAGAAGCAAGTGGATCCACTAGGACTGGGCCCTTAGCCACTAGGGAAGCACTGTTGCGTTTACTCCAGGATCAGATAATGGAACAACAACTGAGTTATATATTAATCATAAATGGCAGAGTTACAGCTATCACTCTTCAAAGAGAGTCGACGATCAAAGTTAAGATTACAATAGTAAGTTCTACAAATTGACAATAATATCTTCCCCTTTGGGCTACCAGCGTTGTCCCTTTTTATAATGGCCAGGTAGAATTATCAAGAATAAAGATAAATCTGTGAAGCAAGGATCCCTCGGGATCAAACGATCCTGAGCGATTCGCTATATCTTTGATCACTAGTTTGTCGTTTTGTTCTCTTGCGCTGATGTCGTGTTTTCTCTTCCTTTTCCTGGACCATGTGCTCTGATCTTGATCTCATCGTCTGGATACGGCCTCCTATCAAAGGGACAGTAGTTTCTTCTATTTTGTCTTTGCCTCCTGAATAGTGATTTTCTATTTCTTTCACTTTCTGTATAGAAAAAGAAAATAATTAGTTACTTTGTATCAATCACAAATCTCCTTAATTCTATCATAGTTCCTTAACATATTATCATCTTAAAATGTAAAGGATTTATGATTCAAAGGAAAAGATAAAGAAATAAATGGTAAATATATGCCTTTTCCAACGCTCAACACACCCCCCTACTTACCCTTTTTCATGCCCTCATGAAAACACTGTAATTTACATGCAAGGTAGTTAGGGAATAGGCTGGAGAGGGATTTTCATGAAGTGGTCTAAAACTATGATGTGTAGCTAAAACTTAAAAAATTATGCCCTGTCTGGCCTTCAGGCAATTCATATAGGGCCTTATACCCTGCTGCAGGATACCAGATAATTGGACTTCGAAGCCTACAACCTAGGAAATACAGGCCTTCTCTCAAGATGAGGTTACTATAGGTAACCAGGTGTCCAATAGCTAACTTAAAGTTTTTGTAATTGAATGGCTCTCTGTCCGAAATATTACGATTGGAAGTCTTCCATCAGAGTTTAGTTGTTGCTATGGCAAGGTCTTTGATGGATAGGAAGTATTCTACCCCTTGCTGGACAACTGTTGTGTGAATGGGTCCCAATGTCTGGATCACACCCTTCTTTCTCATTAAGCTTCTATGCTTATCCTACAGTTGTAATGGGTTTCTTGGTTCACCCCTTACCCAAAGGTCTAACCCATTTTCTTGTCTCTGAAAGGTATTATGGGCTTTAAGCCACTTTATCTGGTTAACAACAAAAGAGATGAATGCCTGAAGTTGGATATCACCCACAAAAGGACTGGGGTTCTTTTCCGTTTCATCCTCGAACACAAAATTATGCAAATAAAACTCACGTAGCAATTTTTGTACTTTCACCCCATAATGTTTATAGCAGTTTATAAAATCATCAATAGTTTTTAACTCTATAGGCACCCTTGCCTTGACAGCCTTAATTTTTAATTGTAAGCACCTTTCCATAAAAAACAAAGCATAATTTTTGGCGAGTATCCATTTAACTCATAACTATTTCTAGTCCATTGGTTACCTTTTTAACATTTTCCTCTGCCTCCAACATCTATCGAAAGCCTTGTTCTCTGATACATTGATGTTCTTTACTTGTTGCTCTAACTTTTGATATTTCTCCTAAGGAACAATTTCTTTTGTGAGCTTTTCTATAATCTGTTGGGCCTGTGCGAGATCCTCTTGAAGTTTTACTACCCTAGGATCATTATCCATCAAAACATTTCTGGGCTAGAGATTTACCTGGATCTCCTTATTGCTGCATCTTATCTCCTCAGTGTGTGCTTCTTTTTCATGAACTGTCCAGTCAGTCATGACACTAGAGGACAATGCCTCTTTTTGGACACCCTTATTACAGACTGGTGTGTTTTCCATTTGGGCCTCCGCGTTTGTAACAGCCGCATGTTGTTCCTTGTGGTCCCGAATGATAATGGGTTTAGTTGAGTTCTTTTGGTCTTCATTTTATGGGGTTTCATCTGGGTGGCTACATCCTTTGTTCCAAGAGTTCTTTTTGAGATTATCCCCATTTTTAGGACCCTTATTTGTTTTCTGAGTTGTTTTACTACATATAGTAGCTTTTGTTGTTCCTTTTGAAACCTTTTCATTTCATTCGTTTTCTTCGAAGGAACAATTTTTTCTTTTCTTGGGCCTGGGATTTGTTCTTCAGGGATTGTGCCCTCACCCTGACTTATTTCCATATTTTCTGTTTGGAACACTTCTTCAGTGTTCTCGTCCTCCTGATTAGGTTTCTTAAGGGAGGTAACCCTGGTTTGATCTGTTATTTCCCGGGTGGCTTCTTCTTCTATTTTTTCCTCATCATTCATTTCTTCGGATGCACTCTTACTATGAGCAGAGTGTTCCTATGATTTCCCTTCTTCTTCTTCCTCATCATTCATCTCCTCAGATGCACTCTTATTGTGTGCAGAGTGTTCTTGTGATTGTCCCGCTTCAATATCAAGGTTGAGTGGGCAGTGAGGCTGTATATACTCACTCATGTTGGCCAAAATTTGGGCCAATTCATCTTCTTGCAAAGGGTTTTGTGATGGGCTTCTGCTGGGTGGCTCTACTTCCTCCCCTTCTTCCCTGCCAAAGTGCTCAATTTCCTCTTCTAGTTCCTCTTCTAAATTTTCTTCTAATTATTCTTCTTCATTTTCCCCTCCTTAAAGTTGTGGGGGTTGCTCGTCCTTTAAGTCATATATCTCTAGGGGTTGGCTACTATTATCTTGGGGACTTCCCAACATTCCCCTGCTTCTCCTCAATCTGGCGGACTGTGTGCGTTTCTACAGTCTGATTGATGTGCTAGCAGTTCTTTTTCATTTTGGGGCTGGTAATGCCAATCCCCCATCTATTGAGAATACCAATTCTTCCCAACTAATCTGTTGTTGAGCGAGACTATAACTGACTATTAGCTTAATTAAGCCGTGATGAATTACTACCATTTCTACATGACGATATTTTCTTATGCTATTAGCAGCATCGCAATAAAAAATTTAAATATGCGGGAAAATTTACAGCACATTTTTGTTTTAATACTGCTAACAATTTGAGATGGCATGGTCTTACCACATCCTTTCTCCCATTGCATGTGATGTAGCTTTGCACAATTCTGGCTAATTCTTCCCAAGGTTATCCCAGGGTTGCAGGCAGGACTCCTTTTCCTTTGACAGTAAGGCTCTATCCTTCATCCCAGAAGATGGTTATGGAATCTTGAAGTCTCACTTCTTTCTGGGTCCATAGTGGTCCAACCGCTGGCAGTCTCAATACTTCAACAATTATCGCATCTGTTACTGTTATTTGCCTCCCCCTCACCATGGAATGATCTTCCTTAAAATTCTGTAGAAATTCAATGGCCACCGTTTCATGAGACTGATGTAGTCAGTTAAGGTAGGCAATCCATCCTGCTCTCACTAAAATTTCTCGTGCAGCATCGGAGATTATTAACACCTGCGGTTCACTGCGTATTGATCTGCCTCCCATTTTGTTCAAGCTTATGACATTGTTAATTTTACAGAGCAAAAACATAGAAATGACAATGGAACAGCAAGTTGTTCAAGCTTAGCACACTGTTAATTTTTATAAAGCAAAAACACAGAAATGACAATGGAATAGTAGGTTGTTTAGGCTTAGCACACTATTAATTTTTACAGAGAAAAAACATGAAATGACGATGGAACAACAAGCTGTGCATATTGGGAAACATCAATACTGTTAAACTTGCTATTCCTGAGTTCTGATGGAATCATAGTACCTCCAAATAAGGAGTTGACATGTATGCAAGTGTACTATGGAGGTCACCCGCACCCCCATGAAATGTGATAGGTTGTCCTCGACCAGAAAATAAAGTAGCAACATGCTGGACTGCAGTCATATAGTAAAAATAAAGGAACGACGTATATATCCATGAAATGATTACAAAAAGCAGCGAATTAATGAAATCGAGGCTTGGAAATCGCAAATAGATATGGAAATGCTATGAAATGATGCGAAAAATAGAGGAGAGGACAGCTGACGTAAGTAAAAGTGCTTATGCGATCATTATCCACTTTAACCATTATGATTGATTTATAAACGATTTTTCATGTGTAAGAGGTTCGAAAAGGTTATATAACATAATCTCATTTGAAATCAAGATAGAGATATAAGAAAAGGGTTTATAATGACTATTGGTGTATGAAAAGTATGACTTCAATACCATCAGCAGAGCTCTGTTGCCCACAGGTGTCCATAACCTTAACAGAGTTGCTTGTTTCACCCTTGGAACCATAATCCTTATGTATGCCTAGGAAAGTGCTGTGTGATGTCAAAATGGAGGCCATTGTGCTAGCTTGGTAACCAGATGAATCACAATGTCATTCATGAGGAAGGAGTGAAAGGTGGGTAGGCCGGCTCGTGATGAGACCTCCTGTTCCAAGAAATTTTTTATTTTTTTTTACATGCCTCTTGGATCATATCCCTGGTGTGATAGCCATAGTGGGAATACCACTTCACTACTTCCTTATGATCATGGTAGGCTGGCTCTTGATGAGACCCCATATACCTCATCTGATAAATCATGTTAGTAATCATATAGTATATATTTTTTCTTTCTCTTTTTTTTCTTTTATATAGCACATTCCTGTTTATATACAAAGGATGGCTCAACACTCCTTAAGAGTAGGGATGGTGGAAGAAGTTTGAAGATCTCAATAGAGGAAAATATGCCCTTATTCTTATTCAATAATGATGATCGAAGAGAATTGTGAAGATTAAGAAAGAACCAACATGATAAAAATAATCAATCAAATTGATTTTAGTGAAAGTAAAGACAACAAAGTGATATAAATAGTTGTGTCCTTTCCTCTTTTTTCTTATCGATACAAAGCAATTTCTCTAAAATAAACGATTTTTCTTTGGTTTGCTGATTTCACTATCCTCTAGTTTTTGTGTTCTTGCATAAATGTATACCTGTGCCTTAAAGGGATCATAAACAGTGAACCATCATTCACAAAAATCCTCTAAATGATGTTCTTTAAGAAAGACACACACACACACACAAAATGCACTCAAAAAGTGTTGTTCCTTAGATGGAACAGCTGTTGTTTCTTAAGAGAGACTGTAAAAGAACATCTGTAAGCCAAACCGTGGTTCCTTTAAGAGGGACAACAAACAAAAGAAAAAATACACTTGAAACTGTTGTTCCTTAAGAGGGACAACAGTTGTTCCTTAAGAGGAACAACAACTCTTCCTTAAACGGAACAACAGATAAAGCAAGCGCAAAATAAAATACCGATCTTTTGGTAGAACAACCTAACATTATCTAAATCGAAACTATTGTTCCTTCAGAAGGAACGGCAGAAAGAAAAAAAATGCGAAGGAGGGTTGTTCCTTTAAAAGGAATGGAAAAACAATCTGGCAGAAGTGTTGTTCCTTCGGAAAGGAATGGAAAAACAATCTAGCGGAAGTGTTGTTCCTTCGGAAAGGAACAGCAAAAATGTGGGAATGTTGTTCCTTAAAAAAAGAAGAGCGAAATGCAAAAGTGTTGTTCCTTCGGAAAGGGATCACAAAAATACAGAAATGTTGTTCCTTCGGAAAGGAACAACAAAATGTGAAAGTGTTGTTCCTTCGGAAAGGAACAACAAAAATACGGAAATGTCGTTCCTTCGGAAAATAATAGAAAAATGCGAAAGTGTTGTTCCTTTGGAAAGGAACAACAAAAAGAGAAAGTGTTGTTCCTTCGAAAAGGAACAGCAAAAAGTGAAAGTGTTGTTCCTTCGGAAAGGAACAACAAAAATACAGAAATGTTGTTCCTTCAGAAAGGAACAACAAAATGTGAAAGTGTTGTTCCTTCTAAAAGGAACAATAAAAAATGCTACAAAATTGTTGTTCCTTCAGAAAGGAATAGCAAAAAGAGAAAGTGTTTTTCCTTCAGAAAGGAACAACAAAAATGCGAAAGTATTGTTCCTTCAGAAAGGAATAGATAAAAAAACAAAAAAAATGCACAAATGCAAAAATCTATATAGAAATTGGTTTATACAAGAAAAAAAGAAAAACTTATGTACAAAATTTAAGAACAATGGGATTATTTAGTGAACCAATGCCGAGGAAGGATTATTTTCCTCAGCAAGAATCTACATGTCAGAATCTTCTCGAGCTGCTGGTAAAATGATTCCCGAGTAAGCGGTTTATGGTACAGTTGCACTTGGTGACCATTTTCTTTAGAGGCATGTCCAGATTCATCAATAGTAGTCAAAGTAATGGTGCCATTTTCATGCACTTTCTGTATTTCATAAGGTCCAAGCCATCGAGTGTGAAGTTTTCCCAAAAAATCCTGAAACCTGGAATCATATAGGAGTGCCCAATCTCCTTCGTGGAAGATTTTCTTTTTGATCAGGGCGTCATGCCATTTTGCTCTCTACTGTTGAATTAATGCATTGCGTTGAAGAGCCAAGAGCCTAATTTCATCTAGCTCATTAATTTGTTGTAGTATGTTAGTCTAGGCCTCATTTAAATTCAGACTAATCTCCTATGTTGTTCTTAATGTTTGTATTTCGAACTCTATTGGAAAGATGGGTTCTTTTCCAAATACTAACTGATATGGTGAATAACCAGTGGTTTTTTTCCACGTTGTTTGGTATGCCCACAAGGCTTTGAGCAATCTTGAAACCCAATCACACCTGTGTGATGCAACGGTTTTTGTCAATATTGCCTATATCACCTTATTCGTGCTCTCTAATTGGTCATTTTCCTATGGGTGATACAGAGTGGTAATTTTGTGCTGAATGTGATAATTTCTTAATATTGCAGTGATTTTTAATACCTAAAAACTGTGGTCCTACATCTGTGATTATGTCCCTCAGGAGGCCATATCGCACAAATATTTGCAACAAGAAATGAATCACAGAGTCCTCTGTAGCTCTTGGAATGCCTTTGCTTCAACCCATTTGGTAACATATTCTGTTGCTACTAGAATATATGTTTCTTGATTTGATAATGGGTTGATCAGACCAACAAAATCGACCACCCAACACTCAAATGGTTTGATTACTAACTATGGGTTTAAGGGCATTTCGTAAGACTGTCCAAGGCGTCCTGCTCTTTGGCAACTTTCACAGGCTTGCACAAATTTCTTAGCGTCTTTAAAGATTGTGGGCCAGTAGTAACCTGTTTGCAAAACCTTGTGACCAGTCCTACGATCTGCGAAATGTCCGCCACACGGTCCATCATGATAGGCTTTTAGAATGTCAAATATTTCATCTTCATGGATGCATCTTCTGATGTGCATATCTACCCCTGTATGAAATTGGTAGCCCACAATCCAAGAAAATTAGGTACTACGTTGCACAATCTATTTTCATTCATTGGGGGTTAGATGCTTTAGTAATTTGCCTGCTGCTAAATAATTTGCAACATCAGCATACCAGGGTGTCTTGACAGTGACAACAAACAAATGTTCATCTAGGAATTGATCTTCAACTGTTGCTGCATCCGCTGGCTTCGGCATTCGTGAGAGAAAATCAGCTACAGGATTCTCTTTCCCAAGTCGATATTTTATTGTGATGTCAAATTCCTGCAATAAAACCAACCATCTTGTTACTCTACCATTTGTAATAGGTTTATTTGCTAAAAATTTTATGGCATAGCGATCTGTATATAAAACAGCTGGATATCCAGTGATATAATGCCTAAATTTATTTACAGCATGTATTATAGCTAAAAACTCTTTTTTAGTTACGGTATAGTTTAGCTCAGCAAGAGACAAATTCTTGCTAATATAATAGATTGCATATGGCTTTTTGTCTTCTTCCTGCCCAAGGACTGCTCCAATAGTTGTGTTTGAAGCATCCGATGAAATTTGAAATGGCAGGTCCCAATTTGGGCCTCTGAGCACTGGGGTTGTTGACACAAGATTTTTCAGATCCTCAAAAGCACGGTCGCATTTATCTGTCCAAATAAAATCAACATTCCCTGTCAGTGCATATAGAGGTGCAGCTATTTGAGAAAAATGCTCTATGAATCTCCTATAATAACCAAAAAATCCTAGAAAACTGCGTACCTCTGTCTGTGTGGTAGGAGTAGGTATTAACAAAATTATTTGAATTTTGGCCGGATCTACTTGTATTCCAGCTGCTGAGATATAATGACCTAGGATGAGCCCTTCGGTCATCATCATATAGCACTTTTCATGGCTCAAGCAGAGCCTGGTGGCAATACATCATTGCAGCACCTTTTCCAATGTGTCTAGTGTTGGCTCAAAATCATCTCCATATGGTGTGAAATCATCCATATATACTTCGAGCCCTTCATTTATTAAATCTGAAAAGATGTTGAGGATAGCCCTTTGAAATGTGGCAGGGGCATTGCATAGGCAAAAGGGTAGGACTCTGTAAGAAAATTTTCCCCAAGGACAGGTAAAAGTAGTTTTGTCCTGGTCTTTAGGGGCAATCTGAATCTGATTGTATCCACTAAAGCCATCCAATAAAGAAAAGAATTCCTTTCTTGTTAATGTGTCTAATACCTGATCAATGAATGGAAGGGGAAGTGGTATTTCTAGGTTGCTTTGTTTAATTCTTTGTAATCTACACAAATCCTCTGTTTTCCTTTCTTCTTTGGCACCACTACTAGTGGAGAGACCCACTTGCTATCGGAGATTGGATAAATAAAGTTTACATCCAAATTTTTTTGTAATTCTGCTTTTATAATATCTTTCAGGTGAGGGTTGAGTCCCCGTTGGGGTTGGAAAACGGGTCTTACATCCTTTTCTGTATAAATGTGGTGCGTACACAGCTAGGGATCAATTCCCTTCATGTCCGGATAATCCCATGCAAAATCTTCCTTATATTTTCTCAGTAGCTGGACCATCTTTTCTTCTTGTTCAAGATTCAGGTTTTTGTTAATGTTCAAGGTTTTTCCTGGCTCAATCTCTATAGTTTTGCTGTTTGAAACAGAGGTAGTGGGTATTGATTGATCATGAATTTCTTTGAGGGGATCTTCTTCTAGTTCATTGTCAAATGCTGCCTCTATCATGTTACATTGTACATGGGATCTGGATTCAGATTGGTTAATGAAGTTCTTAATAATGTCATCCTCTGTTTGGTCTTTAAAATCGAGGGCATCTTCTATGGTTAATGGGGACCTAATGTTTTCTGTGAGGTATGATACAGGTTGTTTGTTAGTTTTCATTATTGTTAAACTTGGTTGGGCAGGAGGGTATAGAGTTAGATTCTTGATATTACTCCCTCTAGTTATAGTCATACTACCTTGTCGGCAGCCAATGTAAGCATCAACAGTCGCAAGCCAAGGTCTGCCTAAGATTAAAGGGTGTCCATTGAGTCGGTTTTTGGGGTTGATTATCAGAAAGTCGGCAGGGTATTCCCAGGAATCTACAGATATCATTACATCGTGTAGTGTACCTTCTGGCCTATCGATCGGTCAACCAATTCCAATAAGGTGGAGGTTGGTTCCATTGATGTAATGCCAACTTTTTGACAAGTGGTGGTTGCTAAAATATTAATTGCAGCCCCTAAATCAACTAAGGAATTTGAAAAGGTTTGTCCATTGATTTGCACCCTCAGTATAGGATTCACTGGGTCTTCATATTTGATAGGTGCTTCTCTTCCTGATAACAGATCTAATAGGGTGCCAACTACTTGGATGGTTGGGTTATTTGTTATTCTCCTCTTTGGCTTTCCTATACATAACTCTTTGATGGTTTTTGCATATATTGGGATATCTTGGATAGCATGGAGGAGTGGGATTTTTATACACAAATTTCTTAGTTCTCTCATAATATCAAAGTCAGGATTTTCTATAGGGCGTGGTATGATTAATCGTTCTGGGAATGGGGGAGAAAACATGGTTTCTTGGTCGTGAGTTTGTTGTGTGATCACATCGTCTTCTTATAGTGGTTGTTCTACGGGTAACTGATTTTCAACTTGAGCATTTTTATCTCCCTCAGTTTCTATTATGTGCCCAGACCTTAACTGAAGGTCACTGCACTCCCTTACATCGGTTTCTAGTTCTAGTGTTTCGATTATTTGAACAAATTGAACCTGTCTATTATTAGGGTTCAGGTTGGGCTGGGCTGGGAGTTGCAGTCTTAAGTTGGACTAGGGATTTTGTTGTAGTGTATACGGCACTGGCAGTGTGGGTTGAGGGAGAGGAATGGTTCCAACAGGCTGATTCATCGGTCTTTGCCAGTTTGACTACTAGGCTTGACTCTACAAAGTGGGAGGGGACCATTGTGTTGGATATGCATTGTTTTGCCAATATGGTGGAGAGTAGGGAAAATTTGGCCAATTAGTTTGGCTTGTTTGATTTGACCATGGTGATGAAGGGAATGGTTGTTGTGACCAGTTTGGAAAGGGTGGCTGATTTTTCCACATTGTATTATATTGCTGAGGATGATATTGTCGAGGTTGGAAAGAAGAAGATGGATCAGAGGGCATACCTGGTTGTCATGGTTGCCATTGATGGCGCTGATTGAGTAGGTACACTGGTTCTGATTCTTCTTCCGCTTCTTTGTACATTGCTTTCAAACCCAGAAGTGAGGGGCAGTTCAATGTGGAGTGATCTTTTGTACAAATAGCGCAGACTTGAACTGCATCCAGTGGGCACTCTTTATGGTTGTGTTTCGTTTTGCATCTAGGTCAGAATATTGCCAGGTTTTGCTCTGCTTCTGCTTGTTTTTGTTTAGCTTTCATAATATCGAGCTATGTTGTTAGAGTCCCCGATATATCAATTTTGGAATTCTCCAAAAAATTAGTGATTTTTGCACAGGTTACTCCTCCATCGGAGATCTTTCTGTCCCTTGTGAGAATGTCACGTTCTGCTGGTTTTAGCCTTGTACTGACTCGTGAACTCCTAATGCACAAATCAATAATGTCAGCAAATTTTCTTGATAGATGTCACCTTTTCCCATAATATTTAGTGTTTCAACCCATTGTTCCTTCATCTCTTTAATTAATGTTGTTTTAAACACATTGTCAGGTAAGGGTAATGATGCATAAGGAGATCTTTGAAGATTATATTGAAAATGTTCAACATACTCTTTTAGTGTCTCATTAGGTCTGGCTACCATCTTAAATATTTCATCCTTTAATTCTCTATACCTATAATAATCCTGTTACTTCTTTAGAAAAACACCTTTCATCTGATCCGAGTCGTTTATAACGCCTTCACCTGACCCCATAAACCATCGTAAAGCTGCTCCTTTTAATGTGGAGGCAAATAATTTTAGCTTTTGGGGATCGGTGGTATAGTCATACCCTCAGCACAATACATATAATTCAAACAAAAATGTGTCTGGATCTTCCAATGTTAGGCCATGGAATGTAGGAATATGTTGGAGAGGAATGGCCTTCATAGGTGCATTAACTGCAGTATCCACAATGTGATATTGCAGTGTGGAGGTTTTGAGGTCTTTGCTAGTTCTAGGCCATTTGGTCAAATAAGTGCCAATATCCTTTTGGGATTTCTAGGGGGGTATTCCTAGGCTGGCTAGAAGGAGCAGGAATGGCCTTGACAACACTTCTTTTGTCTGGGATGATGAGAGTTCCTTGTTGAGCTAATATCTAGGGGGATCTTAGATTTTCAAGTTCTTCATCTTTGTTCTGGATGATTTTGACAGCACTTCCCTTATCTGGGTTGTTTAGTGGCTGAACTATTCCAAGAGGAGATCTTGGTTCCTCAGTTTCCCCTGTTTCTCCTCCTCCTTCGCAGAGATTACTAAGGTTCCCTTCTTGTAATGATTTTGGGCTAGAATTCTCAATTTCTTGAAAATCTTGCTCCTCTGTTTGGTTGTGCACCTTAGCAAAGGCTACAGATGGTGATTTTGTGGCTTGAATGGAACTAGTAGGTTGTCTAGAAGAAGATTTTATAGGGCCTATTGACGGCTGAGATTCTGTGTTTTTAAGGATATCGTCTATAAAGGTCGATCGACCAAGGGTCATCGGTCCCTTAGCTTTATCAAGTTTGGGTAGTGGTTTTCGATTCTTTTTAGGCTTTTTCTGCTTAGTCATGCAGACAAATCAAATACTTATTTCTACCCAAAATAATCAACAAATCTGTAGGAAAGAGGGCAGGGGAGCAGGGCTATTACATGCTCTGTACGCAGGTTCTTACCTTCCGTTTTTAAAACCCGACTCTCTCCTAGCAGGTACTCACACTACTCTCTTTTCAAAAGAAACAAATGGCTACACTCTCCCCGGCAACGGCATCAAAATGTTGAGTGACAAAAAGGTGCCTTTTAACCCCTATTTATCCTACATTAATTATCAATCCAGGCACAACTTTTATCTCAAGAGTGTACTCAGTTTGAGGCAGTCACTTGTTCCAGAGCAATGTTTGCAATGTAGTGCTTACAAAAGTAAATGAATGCTGGAAACAAAATCTAATTGTAATGGCAAGAAACTTAAATGCTTTGTAACTAAATCATTCACTCAAGAAACTACAACAATCATCAGTCAAGGATGTAGTAATGATAACTCTTTCCCCTGTAAACTGATGTAAATGAAAATCAATCACAGACAAGATCTCCAATCTGAGAACTTAGACAGCAGTAGTCAATGTTTATTACAGTTGTAGGTCTTTCTATCCACACTAAAGCAAATACTGGAAATAAAAATTCGATTAGCAGAAAAGGAACAAAAACTAAATCTATGAAAATGGTCCATCAATGAAGATTAATCTACAGAACTGAATTGAGCAGCAATCTTAATCAAAATGATTTTAACAACAATATTGAACTTAATAATGGAACAAAAAACATAATTAAGTGTAACCACACAACAACTATAGAGTAATTGAATCAGTAATCTTATTCTAGCATAATGGACATTAACTATAGGTATAAAGGAACAACAATTGCAACTGTAATTGAATGGCAGTTAAATGAACAACAATTGCAATTGTAAGTGAACCATAGTTAAATGAATAGCAATTGCAACTGCAAATGAATGGCAGAATCCAAATTAGACAGTGCAATATTGTTTCAGAATGAACAACATGACATTTTAACTTGTGAATAATAATTTTGCTATCCAATTATGATTTTGATATAACAGAGCAATTCAGTGAAATATTCAGAAACAAGAGATTACTGAATAAAGAAAATTAAGGAAATGCAAAGGAAATCAAACCACACACAACTGTAATTATAAAATAGTGATACAAGAAGCAAGTGGATCCACTAGGGTTGGGCCCTTAGCCACCAGGGAAGCACTGTTGTGTTTACTCCAGGATCAGATAATGGAACAACAACTAAGTTATATATTAATCATAAATGGCAGAGTTACAGCTATCGCTCTTCAAAGAGAGTCGATGATCAAAGTTAAGATTACAATAATAAGTTCTACAAATTGACAATAATATCCACCCCCTTGGGCTACCAGCGATGTCCCTTTTTATAATGGCCAGGTGGAAGTATCAAGAATACAGACCATGTGCTCCGATCTTGATCTCCTCATCTGGATACGGCCTCCTGTCAAAGGGACAGCAATTTCTTTTGTTTTGTCTTTTCCTCCTGAATAGTGATTTTCTATTTCTTTCACTTTTTGTATAGAAAAAGACAATAATTAGTTACTTTGTATCAATCACAAATCTCCTTAATTCTATCATAATTCCTTAACATATTATCATCTTAGAATGTAAAAGAGTTATGATTTAAAGGAAAAGATAAAGAAATAAATGGTAAATACATACCTTTTCCAACACTCAACACACCCCCTTGCTTACCCTTTTTCATGCCCTCATGAAAACATTGTAATTTACATGCAAGGCAGTTAGGGAATAGGCTAAAGAGGGATTTTCATGAAGTGGTCTAAAACCATGATGTGTAGCTAAAACTTAAAAAATATGCCCTGTCTGGCCTTCAGGAAATTCATATAGGGCCTTATACCCTACTGCAGGATACCATCTAATTGGACTTTGAAACCTACAACCTAGCCAATACGAGCCTTCTCTCAAGATGAGGTTACTATAAGTAACTAGGCATCTAGAAGCTAACTTAAAATTCTCATAAATGAATGACTCTTTGTCCTAAACATTCCAATTGGAAGTCTTCCATTGGAGTTTAGCTGCTACTATGGCAAGGTCTTTAATGGATAGGAAGCATTCTACCCCTTGCTGGACAACCGCTGTGTGAAAGGGTCCCAATGTCTGGATCACACCCTTCTTTCTCATTAAGCTTCTATGCTTATCCCACAGTTATTATGGGTTTCTCGGTTCACCCCTTACCCAAAGGTCTAACCCATTTTCTTCTCTCTGAAAGGTATTATGGGCTTTAAGGCAATTTATCTGGTTAACAACAAAAGAGATGAATTCATGAAGCTGGATATCACCCACAAAAGGACTGGGGTTCTTTTCCGTTTCATCCTCGAACACAAAATTATGCAAAGAAAACTCACATAGCAATCACTGGACTTTCACCCCATAATGTTTACAGCAGTTTATAAAATCATCAATAGTTTTTAACTCTATAGGCACCCCTGCCTTGACAACCTTAATTTTTAACCGAATATTATTATTTTAATTAATATATATATATATATATATATATATATATATATATATATATATATATATATATATATATATATATATATATATATATATAGATATATATAGATATATATAGATATATATATATATATATATATATATATATATATATATATATATATATATATATATATATATATATATATATATATATATATATATATATATATATATATATATATATAAGTAATAATTTAAAGAAATAAAAAAAAAAAAAACTAACCATTAATTTATTTTATTTATCTTTACCTAATTTAACTTGGTTCCATAAATATAATAATAAATAATATTAATAATATTAAATTAATAAATGAAAATTTGACCTGGGTCCTAGAGTAAAAAATTAGCCGTTAATCTTTTGTAGCCATTGGAGTCTCTGCTTAGACTATTTAACATGCTAGACTGGATCTGTTTCTTCAACTTGTCCTGACGATGAACCACACTAGTTGGTTCGAAACGCGTCGACAAATGGTTTCTCATGTGATTTTCGCAGAAAAATCTCTCGCAAACCTTAATTTTTAATTATAAGTACCTTTCCATAAAAAACAAAGCATAATTTTTGGCAGGTTCCCTACATGCTAGAACATCAGTATATAGGGAACAAAGAGTATCCATTTGACTCATAACTGTTTCTAGTCTATTGGTTACCCTTTTAACTTTTTCCTCTGCCCTCCGACATCTATCGAAGGCCTTGTTCTCCGATGCATTGATGTTCTTTACTTGCTACTATAACTTTTGATATTTCTCCTAAGGAATAGTTTCTTCTGTGAGCTTTTCTATAATCCGTTGGGCATGTGCCAAATCCCCTTGAAGTTTTACTACCCTAGGATCATTATCCATCAAAACATTTTTGGGTTGGAGATCTAACTCGATCTCCTTATTGCGACATCTAGTCTCCTTAGCCTGTGTTTCTTTGTCATGAACTCTCTGGTCAGTCGTGACGCTAGAGGACAATGCCTCTATCTGGACGTCCTTATTACAGACTGGTGTGTTTTCTGTTTGGGCCTCTATGTTTGTAACAGCCGCATGCTGTTCCTTGTGGTCCTGAATGATAATGGGTTTAGTTTGAGTTTTTTTGGTCTTTATTTTATGGGGTTTCGTTTGGGTGGCTACATCCTTTGTTCGAGGGGTTTTTTTTTAGATTCTCCCCATTTTTAGGACCCTTATTTGTTGTTTGAGTTGTTTTACTACATTTAGTAGCCTTTGCTGTTCCTTTCGTAGCCTTTTGACTTCATTCATTTTCTTCGAAGGAATAGTTGTTTCTTTTCTTCGGCTTGGCTTTGTTCTTCATGGATTGTGCCCTCACCCTGCCTTATTTCCATATTTTCTGTTTGGAACACTTCTTCAGTGTTCTCGTCCTCTTGATTAGGTTTCTCAGGGGTGGTAACCCTAGTTTGATATGCTATTTCCCAGGTGGCTTCTTCTTCTACTTCTTCCTCATCATTCATTTCTTCGGATGCACTCTTACTGTGAGCAGAGTGTTCCTGTGATTGCCCTTCTTCTTCTTCATCATCATTCATCTCCTCAGATGCACTCTTACTGTGTGCAGAGTGTTCCTGTGATTATCCTACTTCAATATCGAGGTTGAGTGGGCTGTGTGGTTGGATATACTCACTCATGTTGGCCAAAATTTGGGTCAATTCATCTTCTTGCAAAGGGTGGCTTCCACTGGGTGGCTTTGCTTCCTCCCCTTCTTCCCTGCGTGCTCAGTTTCCTCTTCCGATTCCTCTTCTACATTTTCTTCTAATTATTCTTCTTCATTCCCCCTCCTTCAAGTTGTGGGGGTTGCTCATCCTCTGAGTCGTATATCTCTAGGGGTTGGCTACTGTTATCTTGGGGACTTCCCAACATTCCCCTGCTTCTCCCCAATCTGGCAGACTATCTGCGTTTCTGTGGTCTGATTGATGTGCTAGCAGTTCTTTTTCGTTTTGGGGCTGGTAAGGCCAATCCACCATCTATTGAGAATACCAATTCTTCCCAACTAATCTACTGTTGAGTGAGACTATAACTGACTATTAGCCAAATTAAGCCGTGATGACTTACTACCATTTCTACATGACGAGATTTTCTTATGCTCTGAGCAGCATCATGCAAAAAAAAATTAAATATGCGGGTAAATTTACAACACATTTTTGTTTTAATACTGCTAACAATTTGAGATGGCGTGGTCTTACCACATCCTTTCTCCCATCTCATGTCATGTAGCTTTGCACAATTCTGGCTAATTCTGCTCAAGGTTCTCCTAGGGTTGCAAGGTTGCACAAAAAATGGGTACTCTAGCCTCCTCTGACTCAGAATTTGCAGATGATGAGGTCTAAGCCGCATGAAGAAGACCAGAATGTAAATATAATGCTCAGGAGAGGTATGACCACTGGCGATGATAAAGGTAAGAAATCAGAAGAAAGTGTGTGGGTTCGCAAGGCTCCTACAAAGGAACCTGAATTTGATTTAGAATGCATGAAGGAGACATTCATGGAAGCTAAGAAGAGCTTCACGGAGGCCTCCACTTCAGGTAGTAAGAATCAACTAGAACCACAGATGGATCCTTCAATGCTCACTATCTTTCTGGAGACATGCATGAAATTTCCACAAGACAGCAAGGCAGTAATACGACTACAGGAACTTATCACTAGGTGTGCAAGGTCAGGAGAACCACGCGTGGTCCGGAAACTTGGAAAGCATGCATTGCGCACAGGAAGGGAAATGAGGTTGACTGCGCAAATCAGCGAGTATGAAATGGATCAGGTAATCCTGGATCTCAGATCGGACGTGAATGTATTGCCAAAACAAACATGGGAACGCATAGGTAGAAATGCCCTATAATAGCCTCTTATTCAATTGCGAATGGCGAACCAACAGAAGATCTTTCCCATGGGAAGATTGCAAGGGGTAACGGTGGATATTGAAGGAGCAACCTTGCAGGAAATTTTGAAGTGATAGAGATTGTCAATGACAGCAATCCCTATCCCACGCTACTAGGAATAGATTGGGCCATCGATATGAATGGAGTCATAAATCTAAAGAAGTGCAAAATGATTTTTGAGAATAAGTCACTACACTTAGTAGTACTGCTAGATCCAACCGAAGGAGCGCAATACATTGAACCAATGCACGATGATGATAGTGATGATGATCTCGATTGCATATACAAGATAACTGTGTGAGAACAGGATTGGTTGAATCCAACTGTAGATGGAAGGATTTCGTGGGAGCGTGAAAGCTCCTGCACTATGGATTCAGATGAAGAGATAGAGCGATGGAAGAATCGGTTGCACTAAGTAAAAATGCTTAATTGCAACATGATGGTTAGATCACTGCACTGCGTGAGAACAGAGGCAAGGGACCTGCCTATGTATGATGGGTTGACAGTGATGGATGAATTCCTGAAAAAATTTGAAAGCGCAATACCTGAATAGCAGCGGTTTGATGCTCTGAAATGGGCACTGCGCATGATGCTCGCAAGGTGGTGGGGTATGCATCATGGAAGTTTTGAGTACTGTTGCGGATGTAGAAGAATGATGCGCCTATGATTTGGGAAACCGTAGATACAACTAGTAGACAACTATGACGGACAGGATGATCGACGTACACACCTCGTGAAATGGACCAAGGTCTACTGGGAAGAGCCACAGCCTAAATCTGTACATTTATTCTATCATACCCTGGATGTCATACCCATGAATTGGCATACTGAGACGGAGCTCTGCCATGGTATGAGCGAATGGGATGTCTTGAGCGTGGGATTTCTGTTAACTTTCATGTTTGAAGATCACTAGTGGGATACTGTTGACAATGCACTATAGGTAGTAAAAGTAGTTATATTCAAAATACGCCAGGGGCCAATGGAATTACTTCAACCAGAATGGGTGACACATTTGAGCTGCAGGCTAGAGTGTTACAACGTAAATGTTGAGCAGGATGATGAGTACCCACGAAATATTAACATTCCAAAAATGGAAGGCTGTCACGAGATTCGAGGACCATCAATTGAGGATCCTGACATCACCATGCTGCTAAAAACAAAGCAGGTAAACATTGGAACGGAGGCGGAGCTGAAGTACATAGCACTTGGGGATTATTGGGATGATGCCATGGTGGATAAGGTCATTGAGATACTCCGCGAATACCAAGACTTGTTCCTGACCAAAATTACGGACTTAAAAGGGATCGTTGGTGGCTTAGGGATGATGAAGATCACTGTGAAACTCGACGTGAAGCCAATTAAGGAGCAGCCTTACTGCTTGAATCTAAAATATAAAGAAACGGTCCGCAAAAAATTAGACAAAATGCTCGCAGCCGGAATTATTGAGCCAGTGGAAGAATATGACTGGGTGATTCCTATGGTAATAGATGAGAAAAAGAAGAAGGGCGAAATAAGAATATGCGTGGATCTCAGGAAGCTGAACGACGCCTGTGTAGACGATCCATTCCCGACACCATTCACAGATGAAGTACTGGAGAATGTTGTTGGTCAGGAAGCATACTCATTCACAGATGGGTTCTTAGGGTACCATCAGATCAAGATCACGCCGGAAGACAGGAGAAAAACAACCTTCGCAACAGAATGGGGCTACTTTCAATACAATGTTATGCCATTTGGAGTGAAGAATGCGCCAGCCATCATTTCGCACATGACTGTGGCTGCATTCAAAGAATACATCCACAAGTTCTTGGAGGTCTATCTTGATGATTGGACTGTCTTTGGATTAGTTAAGCACCATGTAGAAAGCTTACGCTTAATGCTGGATACATGCTGTCGACATCAGATTGCACTAAACCTTAAGAAGTGCATATTCCTCATTCCCTTTGGAACCCTGTTGGGACATGTGGTCTACAAATAAGCACTGATGGTGGACCCTGCAAATATTTCTTTTATTCTAAATTTGGAAGCACCGCGAAGTGTTGAACAACTGCGCGCTACTTTGGGACACACCAGATACTATAGGAAGTTCATCAAAAGTTATTCCCAAATAACAGCACCAATGGAGAAGCTATTGAAAAAGGATGTTACATATTGCTGGAATGATGATTGCATGAAGATTTTGGATGTCCTGAAGGAGAAACTGGCCTTCTCTCCAACCCTAGTCTTCCGAAAATGGGATGTGGAATTTCATGTACATGTTGATGCATCCTATATTACGCTGCAAGCAGTACTCACACAGGAAGGTGTGGAGGGCGTTGATCATCAGATTGTGTTTGCAAGTCAAAGATTGTCCAAAGTAGAAAAGAACTATTCCACTACCAAGCATGAGGGGTTACCGATGGTGTACGCACTCCCAAAATACCGACACTATTTACTCGGAGGACATATCAAGATGTATACTAATCATTCAGCGTTGAAATACGTGGTCAATAAGCCTGTGCTGGGGGGGCACATATGAAAATGGATCTTACCTTTCCAAGAATATGATTTTTAGGTCATAGTCAAGCTGGGACACCTGAACACAGGACCAAATCACCTGTCACAAATTGAGACAGGCAAGGAACCCATGAATTTGGAGGAGGGACTACCTGATGCACAGCTCTTTGCAATGCACATCGCAGACAGAAACTTCAAAGATATAATCCATTTTCTAACAACAGGGACTGCACCAAAGGAATACTCAATCCAATAGAAAAAGGAATTGGTGGTGCACATGGCAGACTTTTCTATCATTGCAGGACACCTATACAAAATGGGCAATGATGAGATATTGCAAAGCTATGTACCTGGATTTGAATGAGGCAAGATCCTCGCAGAAGCACATGGGGGCGCTACAGGAGGACACTATGCAGGACACGTGACCACACAAAAGATTCTTCGCACAGGGTTATGGTGGCCAACCTTTCACCAGGATTCGAAAGCGCACTGTAAGGCCTGTGACATATGTTAAAGGACTGGAAAACCATCACGGAGGGATGAGATGCCATTAAATCCACAAATGACACTGCAGCTGTTTGAAAAATGGGCAATCGACTTTATGGGACCGATTAAACCTTAGGGAAAGATGGGCGCTCACTACATCATCACCATGACAGAGTACCTGACACGATTGGTGAAAGCGCAGCCAGTCAAAGACTGCACGGCTGCTATGGCTACGAAATGTTTATTTGAAAATGTGTTGACACGATTTGGCTATCCAAAAATCTTAATGAGTGATCACAGAACACATTTCCTAAATGAAACCATCAGCATGCTCATAGAAGAGTTCTAGGTGTATCATCAGAAAAGTACATCGTACCACCCACAAGCTAATGGGAAAGTAGAGGCATTCAACAAAATACTGGATACTGCACTGACTAAAGTGTGCAACGCACAGCGAAATGACTGGGACCTGTATGTACTTGTCGTAGTATGGGCTTACAGGATAATGTAAAAGAAATTGATGGGACAGACACCTTTCTGGTTAGTCTATGGTACGGAAGTTGTCATGCTGATGGAATACATCGTACCTAATCTACAAATAGTTGCGCTCACAGACATGATGGACCATGAAATTCTGGAAGAAAGGCTTGCGCAATTAGAAGAACTTGAGGAAGAATGATTTCTAGCTGGATTTCATCAGCAGGTACAAAAGCAGCATGAAAAGGCTTGGCACGACTGCCATATCAAGTTTCTCACCTTCAAGGTAAACGACATAGTGCTGCTATATGACAGTAAGTTTGAAAAATTTCCAGGAAAATTCAGAATGCACTAGCTAGGACCATACCTGATTAAGGAGGTCACAGATGGAGGCGCGGTCTAGCTAGTCAAACTAAATGGAGAATCCTTCCCACGCAAAGTAAATGGCAGTTTCTTGAAGCCCTACACAGGTGGGTCGACTATCTAACTAACCATCTAAAGCACAGTCTTAGAAACCCAATGAGCCGGAAAAGGGTGCGGGTCTATAAACATACATAGCAGATGTTGATACAAAGGTAAGGACACAATTTAGACATAGAGGGTTCATAAGCAAGAATGTCGCAGGTTCATTAAGCTGCAGCGCAGTGTGGTTCAGACATTCAGGTCATTCGGGACTCCGTGCCAAGATCACCCCACTAACAGAGCGACTCGAGCGCTAGTCACGATGTTTGTGCTGGGGGCTTGTTGGGCATGGAATCCCCCCATAGCATGTTTTGGGGCTCAAAGCCCAAGTTTTTGTCAAATAATGTTGTAAGACTCCGTGAATCATGGGCACGGAGCACGAAATGTATGTTAAGACATAGGGTTGTCTGCCCTAAGTTTTGTCATGTAATGTAATGTCATGTCGGCCTACCCATGGTCCATAGATCATGGGATTGTATAAATAAGAGCAAGGCTCTAAGTTGTAAGGAGAGGAATCGATGGATTAATGTAATGAACTAGAAGTGGATAGAAAATAAGTCTAAGTGTCTTGGGTCGTAGTAGTAGGAGGAGGCTCTGCAGCTGAGTGTGTAGAGGCTTAGTAGAGTCCACAACTGAGTGCACAAAGTGAAGTTGAATATGTAACCCAAGAAGAATAATAATAAAGAAAATTTTCTATGCATTTATATTTTTTTGTTTATCGCGCATTTATATGAATATTGAACACTGTGAAGTATAATTGGGCTCATATAGATAAGTTAAGTAATTGGATAATATCAGGTTAATAGTAAGGAACTTGGGTAATAACACGGATCGCACCTCAAACAGGGTTTCATGAAGACATCATTGTAGGCTGTGAGGTATTGATAGGTACACGTAGCAATGTGCATGCAGGGTCAAACCGCGAACCACCGAAAAACCATCAGACATCTCTAGGGTGCGGAAACCTGGTTCTAGCACCCTCCCATACTACTTCAGGTGAGACCTCAGTCTGCGCTCCATGGAATGTTTTTGAAAGGGCCAGTAGTACCAAGATTTGGTTGGCTAAATCATCTCTGAACCTGGGTCAGGCGCCTATAAGCCAACAATACATCAGGTAACAGTTGCAACACTTGCAACTCCTTTAAAAAAAAATTAATACAGCTCAAATAAATTACACACTCTTCTCCACTCTCACACTCACCCTATACATAAAAGAATCAACCATACTATCATTGAGCTTCCTCCAATGTATAAATGAACTGAGGTGCTCAACTCAATAATTGCCAAGAACTACTGAGCTCCACAATCTTTGTTAATATACTTGATTTTATCTAGATTAATCTCATTGACATGATCGAATCACTAGCACCACTTCCCTTTTTATATTTTCAATGATAATCACATTCTAGAAGTTCCTTGACCTTTTCTGACCTTTACAAAAAACGTTTTGAACAAGAAAAGCTAGGAAAACCATTAATTAACATGAGGAACAGAAAGAATGCAGGGATAATCACTTCCTGTTGGAATATGATGCTCTCATGAAGGAAACCTATGAATGTACACTATTCCTATGAAGCAAACTAGAATATACCCTATAAAATCCTAGTTTCCAACTTGTTTTGGCCACCACTTGGAACACATTTTTAGGAGGGTGTGATGGACACCATGGAAAACTTCTAGAACCTCTGTAACAAGTTCGCAATTGATGATATAGGAAAAGAACGTATCCAAAAATTGAATGACATGCAATCCCTAATTTTCCAACCTCATCACGAAGACCAACACTTCCATCTCCTCAAGTAACAACCACAACGTTTCCAAACATGAACTCTTGCAGTTGTAGCATCATTTCATACAACTTCCTCCAACATTGATATAGGCACCTCCAACATAAACAACCACAACTCACGCACGTAGAAGTAACTCCAATGTCTCCAAGACATGTAGAGACATATGCAACACTTGTAATAGCACCCTAACCACCTGCAGTAGCATCATCTACAATCAACTCAACATGTCAACCTCAATCCAACATCACATGTAGAATCCATCTCCAAATCACCTCCACTAGGTCTAGTCATAAGTATGTTGACATCAATGCCAACTAAAGAAAACATGAAGCCAAACATCCATCACACATGCATATGAAAAGAAGCATCATGACCATGTTGACATCAATGGAAGCACCACAATGCCGGCAAACGCCCCCTTCGATACTATGTAAACCTTTATCCAACATGTGAGGTTGATCTCCAACTCGGTCCAAAACTAAAGCTGCAACTTTGAGGCTAATCTCTATCCATATCCATTTAAATTCTCTCCCCCTTTGACACCAATTGCAAAATTCCAACACTAAATACAATGCCAATAATGTGACGGATGAGAGAAGTTCTCGCCTAGCATACTCAACACCATGCAGATGCAAACCAAGAAGTATCGTGTGTAAGATAAGTATGTGGAACAATAAACGTTGTCTCTAGAAAAACTCTAACCAATGCTATGCAATTTGTAAAAAATGAACATGCCCCCCCTAAGCATGTGGTAAAGTTGCAATCACTCTCTATGTGTTGCTGAAGCAACACATCCTCTTCACTGCAATAAGCCTCCTTGCCAAGAGTAAGAGACTACTCCTCATGACCATGACACCAACTAAATTTAAGCAATGGTATACAATGAATTACAATGCATACAATGCTTCATGGATAAAATACTTTGTTGTGACAAGTGCATAGGACTAACAGATGACTCCTCTACACTTATCACCAACCAAGATTCTATGGACCCAAGTTTACATCATCTACCCAATATAGTGGGGCTACATCAATGATATACAAGGTAATACATGACTTGGAGTTCCATTGACCCATACATAGCTAATGACAAATCATGCTAGACATCATGGGTCCCTCCATGAGCAATACACCCAAAAGATGATACAATGACAATACATGGCTTTTACATCTACATATAAGTGTTATCTCTTCTATAAATTCCCAAAACATAAAATAACATGAGTACATGGAATCAATGAGCAGCAATATATGCTCCATATAGAAGCAACACTAAAATGCAACATATGACATGTGCAACAAATACAAGTTCTCCATGAGAAATTATATAATATATGAATGTGTAGCAACAACAATAGAAGAACTAGCAACATCATATTCTAGTGCATGGCCATTCAACACTTTGGCCATCACCATCCAACATTGAAGATCATGCAGCAAGATCATAAAATCCACTAGAAACCAACATGCTCCACATAGTCATCAACAAAAAAGTCATATAATAGAAGAAACATGGAAATATGAAATAGAGGAAGTAGTAAATATATCCATATAATCATAATTTCCTTAACATCTATTTTGACTATTTTATTGTTTCCTTCATTGTTCATTTCTCTGACCATTTCTCATCTCTACCATATATATAATGGTTTTGTTGGATCATTGATTTCATCCAAGTCATAATGATGAACCATACTTAGTGGTTTGAATTGCATTCACAACAAAATTTTCAATGTGATTTACTAGAAGTGTTCTCTCATAATATACAAATCATTAAATTGAATCATGAGAAGTACATTAGTGATAGCATCACCAATAGAATGTAAGCCAATACATGTAATCTCTGCATAAACATCAATATGTGGTCAATATGAAAATATCTAAGACGCACTAAGAAACAACAGTAACATTAGAACATTTTGCACTATAACACTATTTGTAACACTAAACTCATCATCTCCCCATCATAGGTGAGCAACACATCATCAATGAGGCATAAGTAGCAAATCAGTGAGTAGAAAAACATGTATACTCCATATATGAGAAGCAATATATATATATATATATATATATATATATATATATATCATCATAACTCATCCACATGAGTGCACAATATCTCATCCATCAGCATGCATTAAATCATGAGCAGCAACAATCATCCTTCTCATATCTCATCCAACCAACAACACATGAAAAGAAATATAAGGCATCTAGAATAAAATTCATGAGCCATAAAGTGAAAAATCTAGGTGAGCCAACTCTAACACATCATCTGATATTCATAGTAGCTACACATGCATGACAACATATGACATAAACATCAACTATATCATGCAAAACATATGATCTTGCTACTATATGGCAACAACAACAAAAACTTCATTCTTGCAACACACTCATGATAAATAAGCACAATAAAACTCCTCCAAGGTGAGCATGATGCCAACAACTACAAGTCCATTTGGAAGCACAAATTCCCCCCCTGAATGTATGATCCACCATCACACCTAAACAAGGCATATAATAATAACTATATGGGTGCCATATCAACATTAGAATCAACAGAAACCAAAACATGTAGTTTCTTCAAAACTATCAACATATGTACATCACTGATCAACTAAAATCAAATTGCAATAAAAATAGATCTAAAAATGAAAGTGCACTTCAAATCTCGAGGATTCCCCCTGAACACATGCATCTCCTACAATATGCATAATTTTCTTCATGTACACTTTTTGATATGTTTTCACACTTATAGTTTTGCATGAAACTAATTATGCAACCACATTCTCTACCTGAGACCATGCAAGCCTCAATTTTTGGTGGAAGTTCCCTGTCTCTCTTTTCTCCTCCAAACATTCATTTGTTGATCCTTGTTTTTCTTGTCGAGTTAGCCTTTCATATTGACCTTTCTCAAGTTGGATCTCCTAAAACGCATGGGAAACATGCAATCGTTAGCCTTATTGCCAATATTTTCACACATGAAACATATAATGTGACCAAGGAATAGAGGAACACGTTGATGCCTTCCATTGGTATAATTCCAATTCCTTATATGTTCCCTATAATCAGTAGCCCTATGGCCAAAATCATTGCATGAGAAACAGTAACCATAAAAAGGACTATTATACCTGACGGGTGAAGATTTCCTTTACATGCATGCTTGAGATTGCATCTTCTTTGGTTGCTTCTTTTGATGAGAGAATTTTATCTCTCGATTACTACACATTATTTCTATGTGACCATGAACTCCGCAATTGTAACACTTCCCAATTCTATTCTTCTTCTTTGGCCTTCTTTGCTTGTTAATCTGCTTCTTGCATGGCTATTGTTTCTTACTTTCCTTGCTACTACTAGTTGCTCCAATAATTTATTATTTTATTGTAGATGCTTGAGCACTAGTTTTGAGTATTTTTTATTCTTCTTTTGCATATTTCATTTCAGCCTTAAACTCATGTAAGTCATCCTCCATCTCATTATATTTCTTCCTCATTCCAATTTCTGTCCTCATTCCTTCTTGTAGCTAAGTTTTTAAATATGAAATTGCTTCTTTGTATGCACACTCCTTTTCATCAAACATTTGTTGGTATTTATTTTGAGCCATGATCATTTGAATCTTTGATTCTGGTTCTTTTTCCTTGGATTTCTCATCACTTTTGCAATTGATCTCTTTTTTTTCTTCAATATTGATGCTCGATCTATCACTACAATCACTAGTGCCTTCATCTTCTTGTGAGGAGGATTCATTTGTTACTACAATAAAAGTGTAATCCTTTGCATTTTTATCCATTTCTGAAAATTCAATTTTCTTCCATGATACAAGTTTTGCAACTTATCCAACACTTCTTTGGCAGTCTCACAATGCTTCACATTCATTCTGTCATATTTTGAAATACTATTCAAACTAACCTTTTTATCCAAATCATTAGATTCATATTTAATTCCATACTCAACTAATAGCAAAATATATTCATCAACTAATAAAAAAAAAATAATCCAAATTTACTCTCCAAGTTGCAAGTTTACCTTTGTGAAGTACTCGAATTACTTGCTAATCCATTTTGGAAAATTTGCAAAAAATCTACCAAAAACTCCAAGATCCACTTTCTAGTTATCAAGTTGCACCAAATGGCCCCGCTCTATTACCAATTGTTGGAAACTAGACCACTACTAATGGGGGGTGAATCAGTAGTGAAGGAACTTATAAACGTTTTACCCAATCAATTCTTATTTAACAATGCATAAGCTAAAACACATAATGAGAGCTTAGAGCATCAACATAAACTAAAAACCATGAAATAAATCAACACAATGGACACAAATATTTCTGGTGGAAAACCATTTCCAGGGGGGGAAGCCACTTGCTACTACTACACTACTCAAATTCTATTATGTCAATAAAATTATTTTACATAGATATATAAATATGGTTACTATCAAATGGATAATGTTTCTCATGCAGATCTATAAGCTACCATCTGTTGAATGCCACCACGATCAATGATCCTCGCCTAGTTCCTCCTGAACTATCAATCGACTCTACAAACATTGATCTATTGGAAACCACCATGACCAATGAACCTAACCCAGTTTCTCCAAAACTATCAAACAACCATTGGTTTGAGAAAAACTTCTCACTTATATTGAATTCCCCAAAGTCCTCCAATTCCTCCTCTCTATGTTTTTCTCATTTCATACATTCTTAGACTGGAACCGAGAACTACTCAGCATTAGCACCACAACAACATATCATCAATGCATAATATAAAAACCCAAACACAAAAATGAATTACAAACTCTCCATACACTACATAAAATAATTTGATGAACACATTAGCTAAAACCCTCTATACAACAAATAAAAGTGCTCACAAATTAATGTTGCACTCAAACAATAAACTAGATAACATGTTAGGAGAAGATAATCTCCAAATACTTTGGTACTCAAACACTATTAACTCCTCACTTGCTGCTCAAAATATTGGCTAAAACATACTTCAGCTAACTGCTATAACACCTGCAAACTGCTTCAAAAATTATGCAATACAACTCCAACAGCTTGCACACTCTTCTCTACTCTCACACTCGCTCCATACACAAAAGAATCGGCCATACTATCATTGACCTTCCTCCAATATATAGATGAACTGATCTGCTCAACTCAATAGTTAGCAAGAACTACTAGGCTCCACAATCTCTATTCATATGCTTGATTTGATCTAGATTCAACTCATTCACTTGATCAAATCACTAACTCCACTTACCTTTTGATATTTTCAATTTTAATCACTTTATGGAAGTTCCCTAACCTTTTTCGACCTTTGCACAAAAAATTATTAACAAGACAAGCCAAAAAAACCATTAATTAACCTGAGCAGCACGTAGGTATGTGGGGAAAATCACCTCTAGGTGGCATATGCTACTCTTATAAAGGAAACGTGTGTATGTACATTGTTCCTATGAATGAAAATAACATATAACCTCTAAAATTGAAGTTTCCAACTTGTTTTGGCCACTACTTGGAACAAAGTTTCAAGAATGTGTGAGGGACACCATGACAAACCTATAGAACCTTTCTAACAAGTCTAAAATTGATGATATATGCAAAGCAAATTTGTAACTAGTCAATGACATGCAATCCCTAATCTTCCAAACTCGTCACCAAGACCAAAAACAATACCAACACCTCTATCTCATCAAGCAACAACCGCAACTTGTCCAAACACCAAACTCTTGTAGCAAAAACATTATGTCATACAACTGCCTCCAACACCAATAGAGGCACCTCCAACACAAACAACCACAACTAACAAATGTAGCAACAACTCCAATGTCTCCAAGACATGTGGAGACATATGAAACACCTATAGCAACACTCTAACCACCTGCAGTAGCAACATCTACAATCAACTCAACATGTCTACATCAATCCAACATCACATGTAGAATCCATCTCCAAATCACCTCCACTGTGTCTAGTCATAAGTGTGTTGACATCAATTCCATCTAACAAGACCATCAAGTCAAACTTCCATCACACATGCATATGGAAAGAAACATCATGACCATGTTAACATCAATGCCAATGCATATGGATTTGGTTCCAAATTGAGGATCAACCAGCTTACAAGTGTCATTATTTATCAAAGCATCATATTATTTTCACATTTCTTATTTCCATTCATTATGAGAAGTGGATTCTTTGAAGGAAGTCAGTTTGAAATATGTAGAAAATTTTAATTCACAATCATAAGAAACATCCATATCTATAGGTGAATCAGAATCATCTACATCACCTCCATTTTGTCTAGCAAAGCTTCATTTGCTTGTCTTTCTAACCTCAACAGGATGGACACTTTCAAGTAATTTTGTGAGCCATTTTGGAGGACCTTTCTGAGATGACCTAGGCTACTCAGTTGACTGATATGGGACTAAATCAAGATCTAGCCTTGCAATTCTCTCAATCACATCATTCAAAGTGTCTTCTTGATTAGTGATTGGAGATTCGTAATTGGGAGAGAGTGCTTCATAATTATATTCCACATATTGTTCCAATATAGGGATCTCCCCTTCAAGATTGAATCTCATTATCAAACTCTTGAAAAAAAATGTATGCCCGAATTTCTCCAAGCAATGAAGTTGTTACTCAAAAGAATTGTCATTCTTACATAAGAGAATTTTTGAGGTCTAAAATGGGCCTCCTAAGGAAAATTATAAAATAATAGTGTAAATAATAAAATAAGAATAGATTACCTCATCAAATTTTGGAGTAAAAATAAAAAATTAAAAAAACTACATTTTCAACATGTATTTTCAAGTTATCTTCATACGATTTTACTCAAATTGGGAGTGTGAGCACTCATTGGCTATGAAATTTAATTATACATCCAATTAGTACCCATGTTGAATACTTTATATGGATCCTTCTACAAAAAAATGAGAAATACATTAAAAAAATGATTGCAACCATTTTTTCATGTATTTCTCATTTTTGATGTAGTGGGCTCTATTGAAAGTATTCAACATGGGTACTACTTGAATGAAAAGATAAATTCCACATCCAACGAATGCTCCCACTCGAAATTTTAGTAACACTGTAGCTAGATATGTTGAAAATAGAAGTTGAAAAAGTATTTTCTTCATGTTTTTTAATTTTTTTATCATTTTACCTTTTTACTCCAAAAATGGTGAATCATAACCCGTGGTTGATATCATCATATTTAATTCTATTGGTTCTTATAAAGTTGTGCTATTGTTTGTACAATTTTGTTTTGAGGCCCATTTTTTACCTTAAAAATTCTCTAATGGAAGATTCAAGAAAGATCACATCTCTAGATAATATAAACTTCTTATTTACTCCATCATAGAGATTGTATGCTTTAGAGGAATTTGAATACCCCAAGAAGATACATTTTCGACTCCTTGTACTGAGTTTGTTTCTTTGTTCCTTAGGTATCAAGTCATAATAAGTGGAACCAAAAACCATAATATGCCTCACCAAAGGAATGTGGCCATACCACATTTCATAGGGAGTCTTATTTTTTAGAGCATGAGATGGACACCTATTCTTTATATACAAGATAGAGAGAATTACATCAACCTAAAACATCATCTTAACATTCTTGAAAATCATCATTGAATGTACCATATTTAAGAATATCTTGTACATTCTTTCAACTACATCATTTCGTTGAGGATTTTAAGGCATGGTTGTTTGATGTTTAATCTCATGCTAACTAGGATAGATTTCAAATTCATTTGAAGTATATTAATTTCCACTATTAGTATGAATAGATCCAATATGATATTTTTTATCAGTTTCAATCCATGCATGAAAGTTCTTGAAAGTTTCAAAGGCTTCAGGTTTGTTTTTTAATAGGTATACCCAACACATTCTAGTGTAGTCATCAATAAGTGTCATCATGTATTTGTTACCATTTGTAGAAGGAACAAACATTGGGCCACATAAGTTAGAATGAATGATTTCAATATTTCTATGTGCTTTGGAATGAGAATCATGAAAATAATATTTTTTGTGTTTTCCTAAGATACAAGCATCTCATTTATTAAGTTTCCTATGAATTGTTAGCAAACTAGTAAAACCATTTTTCTCCAATAAGCACACACTATCATAGTTCAAGTGTCTAAATATAGAATACCATAAAGGACTGGATGGAAATGTACCTTCATCATAGTGAAAATTGTATGAAAATTTATGTGCACAAGAAAATTTTCCTTGCAACTTCAGTAATATTTCTTCTTCTATCCAAGTCATTACAAGTGAGTGGTCCGATGCATTTTTTACCTCAACCATGCCATCAAATATTTGAATGTAGTGTCCTTGCTAGCATATGTGGACCAAGGAAAAAAAGTTTATCCTCAACTCTGAGAGGTAGAGAACATCATGTAGAATAGATTTTAGAAGACCAGGAAAATTGAGCCTGATGGTACGAAGCCCTGATGTCTTGAGTTTTGACTTGTCTACAAAGTATATTATACCATGAACACTATCAATGAATTATTAAAGGAAATATATTCTAAAAATCATGTGGAAATTTTCTACTTAATTAAGAAACCAAGCATCTTTCCATGAATCAAGTGAAGCATTAAATAAGTCTTCAGTAACTCCAATGTTGCAATGTTCCGCAACATAATGAATCTATTTGGGTGATTTACCTTTCCCTTTATCAAATAATTTTCCCTTCTCTTCATCCCTTTCCTATATAATCCTATCCCATGAGATCGTACATTTATAATCATCATGTCCATTTCTATTACACCATATGCAATGAATATCAAGTCTTTCTCCATAGAAATGTTTACCCCCCTTGCCTCTATTATTCTTCCTTCCATGTCCTCATTGGCCACCTCTTCCTCTAGAAGAATCCTATTCCTAATTCTTCTCTTTTTGTGCAAGTAGCACAACTTCTTTAGTATACTAAGCACTTGCCTTCTTCTTCCCAAAATCCTTCTCTCTTTCAGCAAACTTCTCCACAAGACAGTTAAAGGAAATCTCCTTAAGTTTGTTACTAGCTTGTAATGACTCAAGATAATGGGAGTAAGTGGGATACAGTACCTTGAAAAAATATATGAGAGGAACATCCATTTTGAAAGCACAATGGCTTCTATATCACAAATAATTATTCTTGTTCCAAAGGCTAAGGAAAGTGTATCATCATCCTTCACTTTTAAATTAAATAACTTGATCATTTATCGAACAAATTCAAGCTCAGAGTGTGAGTCATATAAATCCTTCAGCTTATTTAAGGCTTGAAAATCATTTGTGAATGGTATAATACAATGACTCACCTATTAATTGACTAATTCTACAATCAAGGCATAGGCCTTGTTGTCCTTATTCTCCCATATGGCAAGATCTTTCTCTAAAGTGGGATTTCCTGGAGGATTTCCACCTTCTCCTTCACAAACTCCTTTCCACAACTTGTTAAAAATCAAGGTCTCTTTTTTATCTTCCTAGACCATTCATGGTATTTCTCTCCTCTAGAGAGAACTACTCCAACTACAGAGATGAGTGAATGCATTTCTACAAGAATTCTAGACTAACCTTGAATAAACAAAATCCTTATAACAATAACCTTGATAAAAAAATATCTTCAAAAATTATCCAAAAACTAAAGCGCACATATATATGAGCTTTCACATGATGGAAATATTGAGAGGGAGGTGAATCAATGTTTCTTTCAATTTTTTTTTATGTCAGTAATATTTTTCACAAATTGAAGTAGAAGTTAATTTTTCAGGAATAAATACCCTAGGGATTTGGGTTAGAACCCCAACATAGCAGAAGAAAACTACAACAAGAAACACTCATACAACTCAGGAAAAATTCTTATATAATCAAACTACGTAAGAGCGACCATGTTACCGGGAAAAGTGTCTATTTAGAACTGCTCTATCCCATTAAGGTGTGACAACTGCCTTAGAAACAAACAGAGAAAACTACTTTTGTATCTTCTTTATGAACTATAAAAAAATAGGAATAGGAAGAACCAACCTGTGTCTTGCGCTAGTCCTTTCATCCAATCTCTCTCTCCTCTTTGACAGCTTCCAGCTACCTGCTCCCTTACTTGCCCACCTTCACCAAGTACCTGTAAGATCACAGAAGGAGAAAACTATACAAAGACGTGGATTTATATGCATAAATAACTTAGGATCAGATTTAAGTTAACCATACAAATGTAACAAGCATCAATGATACAAAAGCATGGAGAAGAAACTCAAATAGTTTTTATTGATATACAAGAAGATCTAGGAGGAGTTACAACTGATGATTCCTGACCCAGTATCAACCTCCTAACAAAGAAGCCCCTCTTCACCTCTAACAAAGCATAGATCACCCAATTCTCTGATATGTATCTCAAAACCAACAACAATTCCTTACAATGTGCAAAATTCCAGCCTCTGGATCTCTGGGATGAGGGATCCATATATAGATGTATGCAAGGAGGATGAGTCAGCTTGTGATTTGATTAGTGGCTTCTCTCTGTCAGTTCTTGCTTCCACTTGGAGACTGAAAGCCCCTTACTCATCCTTGGTCGAATTCAGTGAGGCAAGTGTCATAGGAGAAGATTTTGGAAGCTTCCATTGTCTCTCCACCTCGCGGAATGACCCTGCCATTTGTCATTTCCCGCTCAACGCACCCAGGTAGTGCATTTAGGTGCGTTGCAACGCACCTAGCTAGTGGGTTTAGGTGCTATGCAACGCACTTGGCTAGTGGAGCAGCTGAAATGATCCTGATTTGACTTATTCTGAGTAGTTTCTGGTGGAGAAATTCTGGGAGAAGCTGTAATTTGTTGACCTTGTTCCTTTAGGGGTTAGAACAACACTTTTAGGGACTTAGGAGCCCTTGGTTTATGGACATTTCATGCTTGGAACTGCAAGGCACAAAAATGTCTATAACAGTTGCCCCCTAAAGTATGAGGCCGTTTATCAGGTGAAATTCTTTATTATGAGAATCCGAAGTTCTTTCAATGCTGGGAGGAGACCTGTAATAAGATACAATACAATACATTATCTTCATATTGTTTTCATGATCTAGCTGAGGCGAGCATTCCCATGCTCAGCTTTATAAATTCATTTTCATGTACATAGGACAGACAATCGTCTGATGCTAGACTAATGATTCTGATAGAGCCATAATCCTTTTGGTATGATGATTATCTGTGCTGTAATGTTGTACATTTGAATGTCTTTATTTTCCTGAATATATATCACGGCCTGGATGGATGAAACTAGATTCGGGGTCTTCAATCTCGTCCGATCTTCACTCGAAGTACAAGTCGATCCATGTGAGAAATGTTTTGAAGTCGAACATGGAAAGACATCGCTTGATTACCAGTCAATGATGTAAACTGTTAACAAGCGCGAGAGGAATCACCGATAATGATAATGATCCTCAAGGTACTGCAGTACAATTCACGTGGTGTGAATAAAGGACTTGGCATCGAACACCACACAAAATCTTTCGGTCGAAGGTCATTGATGTAAACCTGTCGCCGGAAGTGAGAAACTTACCATTGAGGCATGCAAGCTTCAAAGTACTGAATGGGGTGTTCCTAGACCAACTTCTTGGATAATGAGATGATGTCGACAAGAAGTGATCCGTCATAGGAGGGCCTTAATGAATCCCACATCAATGACACGGAACGGAGCAAATGATTTTGATGGAGGTGAAAACGATCTGATGATATATGGTTCAGGGTGGCGGTCATGAAAGAATGGAGTATAATGTATGGTAGTGGGCGGGACACAGGTGGCCTTTCTGGATGACTTCTCTTGAACATATCGGCGACACTGATGTGATGGATTGGTAGCATTAACCCCAAATGTGGATGGTATGGCGTAACCATGGCGATGTGACCGGTGAATGAAACAACCCAACCCGACTCGGGCACGGAGTGGAAGTGTTATGTTCAAGAGCGACTTGCTACCAATAAAGATTCTTTTGAGTTTTCTTCCCAATTTTTCCCCAGTCATTGCTGACCAGTACCTCTTTATTTTTGTCAAGCTTGAGGAGGATAACATATGCTTGTTCTATAATTTTCCCTTCCAGCAAACCCATCGCTATGTTTTAACGAGCCTAGCGATAGTGAAACTCGTTCTCTTCTAAAGACAAGTTTGTCGCTATTAACCTTTTTAACGAGTTTAACGACAAAGATAACTCAGTCCTTTTCATTTTTAGAGAGTCTGAAAAGGTACGTAAAGGTATCTCCAAAATTCCTTTTTCGTCATTTAATCCCTTAAGTCCGAAAAGGTATAAAACAATACAGAAGGGATAAATTTTCGATTAGCTTTAACGAGCCGAACAAAACAAGCGCTCGATCTTTTTGTGCAATAATCCCTCAGGTCCAAAAAGATTAAAATCTAGAGGATGGATAGCACTTCTTGTCCCTTTAACGAGCTGGAAGGCCAAGGACTCGGTAATCTTTTCATATTTTACGAGTCAGTTGAAAAGAGCTTAAAGAAGACTCGTCTTTTGAGGAACGAGTGATAAAATGGGTAGCAGCTGATTCCAGGTGAGGTTTGGAATTTTCCAATCACGACAGTGTCACAAGGATGGCTAGTGAAATCACTCTTCGCAGCTGTTCCTCAAAATGGGTAAACAATCAAATGGAGGTGAATGATCGGCCAATGAAAAAGTGGAGGTGACGGTGCAAACACGACCAAGGCTTTAATGGCTGAAGTACTACATTCACGGTGGTTATTTACCAGGGGATAGTTCATTTTTTAACGAGCTTAAACGCAGGTGGAAACATTTGCTCGGTGCGGGTTTATTTTTTAACGAGCTTGAACCCTGCGGTAACACTGCTCGATTAATCCAGTCATATGATAAGAATGTCTCATATAAAACGGCAACTTTTAGAGTTTTGCCCCACATCCTTTCTTTATGCAAGTTAGGTGATGACCAATCCTACGAGTTTAAAGGGTTAGAGGTCCTAAAAATTTAAAAAAGTAAATAGTCGCCCTTCGCTTGCACTCCAAAAGGTTTGCATGCCCCCAGGTATAAAACAGAGTTTCAAGGTTACCCCTACTTCTTTCCGCCAAAACATTTGTTTTGCCGAGAGAGGCCTACCTCTTACAAGTTACCCAAAGATTGTTCTATTTGCGACGCAAACAAAACACTTCTTCGGCGATGTCTACCGAGATAAACAAAGGTGAGAGACGATGCCCGCCAACTCACATAAATTTGACAAGAGAATCTTGTTCTAGAATAACCCCTCTTCCAATCTCGGACGAGGTACAGACTAGTCATATGCTCCCGCGGAAACCTATCCTATACCCGAAGTTTTCCTACCGAAGCAGACCAAGACGCATGCCCCCCGGGTTTCAGTCATATCCCTCCGAATTACTCGCGCTCATCGGGAGGACGGACTGGGGACTGAGACATTTCTTGCGTGAAAAGACCATTTAGGGACGGTATATGACTATTTGCTATGCGTGATCCGGGAAATGAAAGCTGGTCCACGAGCTTGACCACTCTTCCTTCGTGCGGAAAACACATTACTCTAAAGAGTGAGGAGACAATCGCTCCCATGCAATAAATATAGTCTCGTCCAAGGAGTAGGTTATAATCCAAGGGTCCTTGAACTACCATTACGTTCATGCGAACTGTCTTCCCTCTCAATGTTATGGGCACATTGGGAAGGATCCCTAAAGGTCGACTGGTTCCTTTATCAAAGCTTGTCAGATTTCTCATCTCAGGCAAAAGTGATGACGAACCAAGCGCTTTCCAATCAGTTGAGGAAAGGATACTCACAGAAGCCCCCTCATCTATGATGGTACCAGCCATAACCATTCTATATATTTGAACGATAATTCGGAATGGTATGCTTGTTGGTAAACGGGGTCTGCCTAGTTGATTCCAGTCGAAGGAGACAACTAGGTTGCTTGGAGGTGGGACCGAATAGACGGCCGGGAATGGATCTGACAAACTTCCTTCCTGCGGTAAAGGAACGGGTAAATTCCCCCATGTTCGTCGGAGTCTGTGTCTATGAAGAGAATTTGGACAGTGTCATCCTTGTTCTCTTCAGTGACTGTATCATCTGAAGATGAAACCTCTGAAGGCAAGACCGGGTCAACTGCCGCCTCGACCTTTTGACTTTCGTCTGGTATGGATCCAGATGGTTTATCTTCAATGATAGGTGCTTTAGCCGACCACCTGAGCGGGCCAACTGGATTCTCAACTAGTGACGGACTCGGCAAGAGTTTTTTATATCCAGGAGGAAGTCGTAACGGTGAAACCGGACGATCATCCAAAACTCTTTTAGCTTCGTCTAAGAAGGGACAACGGTGGACGGCATGATTGCCTTCGCACAGTTTACAAGGAAATCTAGCTTTCCCTTTTTGTCCTGGGGCTTCACTTTCACTAGTTGACGGTGTGCTTTCAACATGATCATCAGAGGTTGACGACATCGGGTTGTGCAAACGAGGAGACCAGACCCTTAGTATCTGAGGGATGCAAGGACAATCTCTGTGAAAGTGGTCTCCTTTGCAAATGACACATGGTAATTTAGGCCTGGTCAGTGCAGTGTGTGGATTTTCGTTAGACAACACTCGTTTTCCCCCATTCGCCTTTGGCTCCTTATTCTTCTTCTCTTTCTTATTCTTTTCCTTCTTCTCCTTAGGAACTTGGCTTTTAGCTTTACCAGCTCCATCAAGTGAAGAGGAAGGAGGAGAGGAAGAATGAGAGGAAGTAGAAGGCTGGTCGGCAACTCTGGACTCGTCTAATTGTTGATTCGATTTTTCAAGAATGGTGGTGTTCTGAATGACAGAGGTTGAGAAGAGCCATACAAGCAAACCAATTGTCAGTCCTGGAAGCGACAATGTGGCCATATGGGGCGCACCAACATCTCTCCAAGAGAAGGGACTAGGATTTCCACCAAGGGGAATTCCTTGGTTGGTAGGCTCCATTTTCTCAACCCAAGATCAAAGTAGGAAAGGGGTATGAATATTCCATTTAAAATAAATTTTAACGCGCTTTGACACAACTTGTTTTTTCAGTTTTTAAGAGTCGAGAAAAAGCAAAAGATGACTCTAGTCTCCTTTGATTTTTAATGAGCCTGAAGTGACAAGTGCTCAGATGGACCTTTTCCATTAAGGAGTCTGAAAAGAAATGAAAGGTACTGCTCTGGAGGTCTAGGTAGAGGGAGTACCAAACCAATCGCAAAACTGCAGAATACTTTTTACGGTACGGTAGTCAATCTTCTCGAATGCTGTGTTCGGTGCATTGCGATCAGTAGGGCGGCCGACATGGCTTCCTATGGATAAAGGATTTAAGCCTATAGGGGTCTCCCAATATATACTTGACGGTACATGGGAGCACAAGTCCATACTGGCACTTATCGTCTCAAAGTGGAGGAATCACCCAACCATCAATGAGGACAACAGTTACTAGGCTTTACGACGCCGGAATACGTCTCTAGCCTAGACCTCTAAATGTTGTGCATTAAGTTCCAAAGTGTTGTTAGGTTCATTGAATTTATTTTAAGTTGATCTTTCTTATGAAGTTTGCCTTTTGGGTTCACCACGAGATGTAGATGTAATTCCTAAAAAGCAATCTATAGATGATAAACAAACTTTTATCTCTTTTCGGCAATGAAAATCCTAGCTACTAGGGGAAAAGAAAGACACAATCGTTTCACAAAGAGCAAAGAGCACACTGTAAATTCACTTTCCTAAATCAAGCCAAACAGACTGTTAATATGCAAATGCACATGCATGTATTTTTTTTTCACTTTCTTAGTATTGATGCTAAAAAGAAAGTTGATGTAAAAATCTGAATTTGCTTTCAAGCGACAAACACAAACAAGCTTCTTTTCGAAATCTAAAGGTAGAGATGATTACGACACTTTATGATTTTGAAATAAATACTCGTTTCGACACTAGAAAGTCACAAATTCAAACCAAAGGCAAAAGTAAAAGCATAATCGACCATCAACAGCAAATAAACTTTCTCCTATGATCAAAATCGACACTTGCGACAGATCTAAATCAAAGGACGACAGTACGATTATTATACTTTTGCAATGGAAAACTGTAAACGACTCAACAAACACATAAAAACATCTACAGTTCTTTTGTACAAATGAGGCGGAATATCAGTAAGGAAAAGGGGTTTGAAACAGTCATATACTGATCACAGGCTGCAAAATACAAAGACAAAACTGGAAAGAATGAAGCAAAGAACCTCAGCTGCACAAGGCTAGGCTGATCAGCGCACCTGTTACACAGAGAAACTGCATTGCAGCGCAGGTTGCCCTCTCGAGAAGTGCGTTGAAATGCAGAACCTCTTCACAGTGCCTGTGCTGGGGCAGAAACGAGAATTCTATCCGGGTTCTGGGTCACAGTTTGCAGTTTAATCTTTGGTTTTTGGCCGAGTAAAAGCAATCAGTAATGCACAATCAGGGGTAGATCTAAGGAGGTTCTAAGAGCTATCACAAAGGGCAATCAGTTAGTCTATGAATCAGCTGTTCAAATCATAAACAGATCCAGTGAATGGATTGAAGTAGCAGATGTCTACTTTGCATTTGTTATGGCAAATGCAGTTCGATTGCTACTTATAAGTTTATGAAACAAACAACAAGAGAAACACAAACAAACTAATTAGACAATCCTCCCCAGCGGAGTCGCCATTTTGTTACCGGGAAAAGTGTCTATTTAGAACTGCTCTATCCCACTAAGGTGTGACAGCTGCCTTAGAAACAAATAGAGAAAACTACTTTTGTATCTTCTTTATGAACTATAAACAAAGAGGAATAGGAAGAACCAACCTGTGTCTTGCGCTAGTCCTTTGATCCAATCTCTCTCCTCTTTGACAGCTTCCAGCTACCTGCTCCCTTACTTGCCCAGCTTCACCAAGTACCTGTAAGATCACAGAAGGAGAAAACTATACAAAGACATGGATTTATATTCATAAATAACTTAGGATCATATTTAAGTTAACCATACAAATGTAACAAGCATCAATGATACAAAAGCATGGAGAAGAAACTCAAATAGTTTTTATTTATATACAAGAAGATCCAGGAGGAGTTACAACTGATGATTCCTGACCCAGTATCAACCTCCCAGCAAAGAAGCCCCTCTTCACCTCCAACAAAGCATAGATCACCCAATTCTCTGATATGTATCTCAAAACCAACAGCAATTCCTACAATGTGCAAAATTCCAACCTCTGGATCTCTGGGATGAGGGATCCATATATAGATGTATGCAAGGAGGATGAGTCAGCTTGTGATTTGATTAGTGGCTTCTCTCTGTCAGTTCTTGCTTCCACTTGGAGACTGAAAGCCTCTTACTCATCCTTGGTCGAATTCAGTGAGGCAAGTGTCATAGGAGAAGATTCTGGAAGCTTCCATTGTCTCTCCACCTCGCGGAATGACCCTGCCATTTGTCATTTCCCGCTCAACGCACCCTGGTAGTGCATTTAGGTGCGTTGCAACGCACCTAGCTAGTGGGTTTAGGTGCTATGCAACGCACTTGGCTAGTGGAGCAGCTGAAATGATCCTGATTTGACTTATTCTGAGTAGTTTCTGGTGGAGAACTTCTGGGAGAAGCTGTAATTTGTTGACCTTGTTCCTTTAGGGGTTCGAACAACACTTTTAGGGACTTAGGAGCCCTTGGTTTATGGACATTTCATTCTTGAAACTACAAGGCACAAAAATGTCTATAACAGTTGCCCCCTAAAGTATGAGGCCATTTATCAGGTGAAATGCTTTATTATGAGGATCCGAAGTTCTTTCAATGCTGGGAGGAGACCTGTAATAAGATACAATACAATACATTATCTTCATACTGTTTTCATGATCTAGCTGAGGCGAGCATTCCCATGCTCAGCTTTATAAATTCATTTTCATGTACATAGGACAAACAATCGTCTGATGGTAGACTGATGATTCTAATAGAGCCATCATCCTTTTGGTATGATGATTATCTGTGCTGTAATGTTGTACATTTGAATGAAACTACATCCGGGGTCTTCAATCTCGTCCGATCTTCACTCGAAGTACAATTTGATCCATGTGAGAAATGTTTTGAAGTCGAACATGGAAAGACATTGCTTGATTACCAGTCAATGATGTAAACTGTTAACAAGCGTGAGAGGAATCACCGATAATGATAATGATCCTCAAGGTACTGCAGTACAATTCACGTGGCGTGAATAAAGGACTTGGCGTCGAACACCACGCAAAATCTTTTGGTCGAAGGTCATTGATGTAAACCTGTCGCCGGAAGTGAGAAACTTACCATTGAGGCATGTAAGCTTCAAAGTACTGAATGGGGTGTTCCTAGACCAACTTCTTGGATAATGAGCTGATGTCGACAAGAAGTGATCCGTCATAGGAGGGCCTTAATGAATCCCACATCAATGACATGGAATGGAGCAAATGATTTTGATGGAGGTGAAAACGATCTGATGATATATGGTTCAGGGTGGCGGTCATGAAAGAATGGAGTATAATGTATGGTAGTCGGCGGGACACAGGTGGCCTTTCTGGATGACTTCTCTTGAACATATCGGCGACATTGATGTGATGGATTGGTAGCATTAACCCCAAATGTGGATGGTATGGCATAACCATGGCGATGTGACCGGTGAATGAAACAACCCAACCCGACTCGGGCACGGAGTGGAAGTGTCATGTTCAAGAGCGACTTGCTACCAATAAAGATTCTTTTGAGTTTTCTTCCCAATTTTTCCTCAGTCATTGCTGACCAGTACCTCTTTATTTTTGTCAAGATTGAGGAGGATAACATATGCTTGTTCTATAATTTTCCCTTCGGGTAAACCCATCGCTATGTTTTAACGAGCCTAGCGATAGTGAAACTCGTTCTCATCTAAAGACAAGTTTGTCACTATTAACCTTTTTAACGAGTTTAACGACAAAGATAACTCGGTCCTTTTCATTTTTAGAGAGTTTGAAAAGGTACGTAAAGGTAACTCCAAAATTCCTTTTTCGTCATCTAATCCCTTAAGTCCGAAAAAGTATAAAACAATACAGAAGGGATGAATTTTCGATTAGCTTTAACGAGCCGAACAAAACAAGCGCTCGATCTTTTTGTGCAATAATCCCTCAGGTCCAAAAAGATTAAAATCTAGAGGATGGATAGCACTTCCTATCCCTTTAACGAGCTGGAAGGCCAAGGACTCGGCAATCTTTTCATATTTTACGAGTCAGTTGAAAAGAGCTTAAAGAAGACTCGTATTTTGAGGAACGAGTGATAAAATGGGTAGCAGTTGATTCCAGGTGAGGTTTGGAATTTTCCAATCACGGCAGTGTCACAAGGATGGCTAGTGAAATCACTCTTCGCAGCTGTTCCTCAAAATGGGTAAACAATCAAATGGAGGTGAATGATCGGCCAATGAAAAAGTGGAGGTGATGGTGCAAACACGACCAAGGCTTTAATGGCTGAAGTACTACATTCACGGTGGTTATTTACCAAGGGATAGATCATTTTTTATCGATCTTAAACGTGGGTGGAAACATTTGCTCGGTGCGGGTTTATTTTTTAACGAGCTTGAACCCTGCGGTAACACTGCTCGATTAATCCAGTCATATGATAAGAATGTCTCATATAAAACGGCAACTTTTAGAGTTTTGCCCCACATCCTTTCTTTATGCAAGTTAGGTGACGACCAATCCTACGAGTTTAAAGGGTTAGAGGTCCTAAAAATTTAAAAAAATAAATAGTCGCCCTTCGCTTGCACTCCAAAAGGTTTGCATGCCTCCAGGTATAAAACAAAGTTTCAAGGTTACCCCTACTTCTTTACCGAGAGAGGCCTACCTCTTACAGGTTGCCCAAAGATTGTTCTATTTGCGGTGCAAACAAAACACTTCTTCGGCGATGTCTACCGTGATAAACAAAGGTGAGCGACGATGCCCGCCAACTCACATAACTTTGACAAGAGAATCTTGTTCTAGAATAACCCCTCTTCCAAAGCCGGACGGGGTACAGACTAGTCATATTCGCCCGCGGAAACCTACCCTATACCCGAAGTTTTCCTGCCGAAGTAGACCAGAACGCATGCCCCCTGGGTTTCAGTCATATCCCTAAGAAATTACTCGCGCTCATCGGGAGGACGAACTGGGGATTGAGACATTTCTTACGTGAAAAGACCATTTAGGGACGGTATATGACTATTTGCTATGCGTGATCCGGGAAATGAAAGCTGGTCCACAAGCTTGACCACTCTTCCTTCGTGCGGAAAACAAATTACTCTAAAGAGTGAGGAGACAATCGCTCCCATGCAATAAATATAGTCTCGTCCAAGGAGTAGGTTATAATCCAAGGTTCCTTGAACTACCATTACATTCAAGCGAACTGTCTTCCCTCTCAATGTTATGGGCACATTGGGAAGGATCCCTAAAGGTCGACTGGTTCCTTTATCAAAGCTTGTCAGATTTCTCATCTCAGGCAAAAGCGATGGCGAACCAAGCACTTTCCAAGCAGTTGAGGAAAGGATACTCACAGAAGCCCCCTCATCTATGATGGTACCAGCCATAACCATTCTATATATTTGAACGATAATTCGGAATGGTATGCTTGCTGGTAAACGGGGTCTGCCTAGTTGATTCCAGTCGAAGGAGACAACTAGGTTGCTTGGAGGTGGGACCGAATAGACGGCCGGGTATGGCTCTGATGAACTTCCTTCCTGCGGTAAAGGAACGGGTAAATTCCCCCATGTTCGTCGGAGTCTGTGTTTATGAAGAGAATTTGGACGGTGTCATCCTTGTTCTCTTCAGTGACTATATCATCTGAAGATGAAACCTCTGAAGGCAAGACCGGGTCAACTGCTGCCTTGACCTTTTGACTTTCGTCTGGTATGGATCCAGATGGTTTATCTTCAATTATAGGTGCTTCAGCCGACCACCTGAGCAAGCCAGCTGGATTCTCAACTAGTGACGGACTCGGCAAGAGTTTTTTATATCCAGGAGGAAGTCGTAACGGTGAAACCGGACGATCATCCAAAACTCTTTTAGCTTCGTCTAAGAAGGGACAACGGTGGACGGCATGATTTCCTTCACACAGTTTACAAGGAAATCTAGCTTTCCCTTTTTTTCCTGGGGCTTCACTTTCACTAGTTGACGGTGTGCTTTCAACATGATCATCAAAGGTTGACGACACCGGGTTGTGCAAACGACGAGACCAGTCCCTTAGTATCCGAGGGATGCAAGGACAATCTCTATGAAAGTGGTCTCCTTTGCAAATGACACATGGTAATTTAGGCCTGGTCAGTGTAGTGTGTGGATTTTCGTTAGACGACACTCGTTTTCCCCCATTCGCCTTTGGCTCCTTCTTCTTCTTCTCTTTCTTCTTCTTTTCCTTCTTCTCCTTAGGAACTTGGCTTTTAGATTTACCAGCTCCATCAAGCGAAGAGGAAGGAGGAGAGGAAGAATTAGAGGAAGTAGAAGGCTGGTGGGCAACTCTGGACTCGTCTAATTGCTGATTCGATTGTTCAGGAATGGTGGTGTTCTGAACGACAGAGGTTGAGAAGAGCCATACAGGCAAACCAATTGTCAGTCCTGGAAGCGACAATGTGGCCATATGGGGCGCACCAACATCTCCCCAAGAGGAGAAGGGACTAGGATTTCCACCAAGGGGAATTCCTTGGTTGGTAGGCTCCATTTTCTCAACCCAAGATCAACGTAGGAAAGGGGTATGAATATTCCGTTTAAAATAAATTTTAACACGCTTTGACACAACTTGCTTTTTCAGTTTTTAAGAGTCAAGAAAAAACAAAAGATGACTCTATTCTCCTTTGATTTTTAATGAGCCTGAAGTGACAAGTGCTCAGATGGACCTTTTCTGTTAAGGAGTCTGAAAAGGAACGAAAGGGACTGCTCTAGAGGTCTAGGTAGAGGGAGTACCAAACCAATCACAAAACTCCAGAATACTTTTTACGGTACGGCAGTCAATCTTCCCGAATGCTGTGTTCGGTGCATTGCGATCAGTAGGGCGGCCGACACGGCTTCCTATGGATAAAGGATTTAAGCCTATAGCGGTCTCCCAATATATACTTGACAGTACGTGGGAGCACAAGTCCATACTGGCACTTATCATCTCAAAGTGGAGGAATCACCCAACCATCAATGAGGACAATAGTTACCAGGCTTTACGACGCCGGAATACGTCTCTAGCCTAGACCTCTAAATGTTGTGCGTTAAGTTCCAAAGCGTTGTTAGGTTCATTGAATTTATTTTAAGTTGATCTTTCTTATGAAGTTTGCCTTTTGGGTTCACCACGAGATGTAGATGTAATTCCTAAAATGCAATCTAAAGATGATAAACAAACTTTTATCTCTTTTCGGCAATGAAAATCCTAGCTACTAGGGGAAAAGAAAGACACAATCTTTTCACAAAGAGCAAAGAGCACACTGTAAATTCACTTTCCTAAATCAAGCCAAACAGACTGTCAATATGCAAATGCACATGCATGTATTTGTTTTTCACTTTCTTAGTATTGATGCTAAAAAGAAAGTTGATGTACAAATCTGAATTTGCTTTCAAGCGACAAACACAAACAAGCTTCTTTTCGAAATCTAAAGGTAGAGATGTTTACGACACTTTATGATTTTGAAATAAATACTCGTTTCGACACTAGAAATTCACAAATTAAAACCAAAGGCAAAAGTAAAAGCATAATCGACCATCAACAGCAAATAAACTTTCTCCTATGATCAAAATTGACACTTGCGACAGATCTAAATCAAAGGACGACAGTACGATTATTATACTTTTGCAATGGAAAACTGTAAACGACTCAACAAACACATAAAAACATCTAGAGTTCTTTTGTACAAATGAGGCGGAATATCAGTAAGGAAAAGGGGTTTGAAACAGTCATCTACTGATCACAGGCTGCAAAAAACAGAGACAAAACTGGAAAGAATGAAGCAAAGAACCTCAGCTGCACAAGGCTAGGCTGATCAGCGCACCTGTTACACAGAGAAACTGCATTGTAGCGCAGGTTTCCCTCTCGAGAAGTGCGTTGAAATGCAGAACCTCTTCACAGTGCCTGTGCTGGGGCAGAAACGAGAATTCTATCCGGGTTCTAGGTCAGAGTTTGCAGTTTAATCTTTGGTTTTTGGCCGAGTAAAAGCAATCAGTAATGCACAATCAGGGGTAGATCTAAGGAGGGTCTAAGAGCTATCACAAAGGGCAATCAGTTATTCTATGAATCAGTTGTTCAAATCATAAACAGATCCAGTGAATGGATTGAAGTAGTTGATGTCTACTTTGCATTTGTTATGGAAAATGCAGTTCGATTGCTACTTATAAGTTTATGAAACAAACAACAAGAGAAACACAAACAAACTAATTAGACAATCCTCCCCAGCAGAGTCGCCATTTTGTTACCGGGAAAAGTGTCTATTTAGAACTGCTCTATCCCACTAAGGTGTGATAGCTTCCTTAGAAACAAATAGAGAAAACTACTTTTGTATCTTCTTTATGAACTATAAACAAAGAGGAATAGGAAGAACCAACCTGTGTCTTGCGCTAGTCCTTTGATCAAATCTCTCTCTCCTCTTTGACAGCTTCCAGCTACCTGCTCCCTTACTTGCCCAGCTTCACCAAGTACCTGTAAGATCACAGAAGGAGAAAACTATACAAAGTCATGGATTTATATTCATAAATAACTTAGGATCAGATTTAAGTTAACCATACAAATGTAACAAGCATCAATGATACAAAAGCATGGAGAAGAAACTCAAATAGTTTTTATTGATATACAAGAAGATCTAGGAGGAGTTACAACCGATGATTCCTGACCCAGTATCAACCTCCCAGCAAATAAGCCCCTCTTCACCTCCAACAAAGCATAGATCACCCAATTCTCTGATATGTATCTCAAAACCAACAACAATTCCTTACAATGTGCAAAATTCCAGCCTCTGGATCTCTGGGATGAGGGATCCATATATAGATGTATGCAAGGAGGATGATTCAGCTTGTGATTTGATTAGTGGCTTCTCTCTGTCAGTTCTTGCTTCCACTTGGAGACTGAAAGCCTCTTACTCATCCTTGGTCGAATTCAGTGAGGCAAGTGTCATAGGAGAAGATTCTGGAAGCTTCCATTGTCTCTCCACCTCGCGGAATGACCCTGCCATTTGTCATTTCCCGCTCAACGCACCCTGGTAGTGCATTTAGGTGCATTGCAACGCACCTAGCTAGTGGGTTTAGGTGCTATGCAACGCACTTGGCTAGTGGAGCAGCTGAAATGATCCTGATTTGACTTATTCTGAGTAGTTTCTGGTGGAGAACTTTTGGGAGAAGCTGTAATTTGTTGACCTTGTTCCTTTAGGGGTTAGAACAACACTTTTAGGGACTTAGGAGCCCTTGGTTTATGGATATTTCATGCTTGGAACTGCAAGGCACAAAAATGTCTATAAAAGACCATACCCTGATTTCCTTCGTTCAAGTAGGTCCCTCATGGTTCAGACCCTCTACAACTCCCGATGCTCTTCAAACTTGAAAATCATTCAATTTGAACATACATAGCAGTATAGAAGTAAAGAATATTCATGAAATTGACTTTATCTCATATAAACAAATGATTTATCATACATAAAAACAACATTCATATATGAATTACAACATAATATGATGCATAAACATAGTTAATTTCGGAAACAAGACAACATTTCTTTTATTGCAATAATCTATAAATAACATGGAGAGAATTGACCTGAGTCTTCTTCTTCTGGCTCCAAGCGGAACCGTCCTCTGGATTCGTCCTATCCCAACCTTCAACAATATTCTTCCATAACCAACACCATGATATGTCAAGCAAGAGGGAGAATATCTATAATCAAGGAAGTAAGGGTTTCTTGAAGCTTGGGGAAGTGCATGAGGCACAGGGATTCATCAAATTTAGTCAGGGATAATCTCAGTATAATAACTCTATCTCTTCTCCTCCTTTAGGCCTTCCCATAGAAGTCTATTTATACTTCTCCCAATTCATTTTTTAGTCAGGAAACGGTTGGGCCACGAGAAATGGGAGGTAATCAACAAGTAAAACTCGTGAACTCCACCCATAATTAAGGAAATTTAATTTCTTAAGAGCTTTAACACATATACGTGGGTTGGGTATTGACTTACCCGCATGTACACGCTTTTATCTTAGGGAAAAGTAGCGTACAGGGAATAAAACACTGTTTTTTATATATTTGGACCAAGTCTGGAAGGAGGGGTTGCCCTAGTACATAAACCAAGCATCACAAATACCAAGGGTGGTAAATAGTGCTATAACAGATGCCCCCTAATATATGAGGTGAGAAGGGGTACATGATCGCCGAAATGTATTAAGTGTATGGAAAGAATATTGTCGAGACTGAGAAGGACTTCACCAGAATTCAGCCTACCAAGCCATCAAAATAGATCAGAAAGAAACTGTTGTCTGAGGTGGGCATACCCATGCTCAAAAAAAGTAAAGCATGTCCTCATATCAAGTACAAGCAGATCCAATATGTATACAAGTATAAAGAACTAAAAGTACATGATGGATCTTCTAATCATGATCGAAAAAAGTACATGTATGAATATCACACATAAGAAGACGATCAATGATGCTGAAGGATGAAGCTGGTCATTGATGTCAAAAACAAATCCCAATAGTACCAAATGAACATGATAGAATAAAAAGATACTACATCGCAACTCAGATAGTAGCATATAAGATGTCGTTGTGAAGAACTGCAACATATAAGGTGGATGGTGTCAACCAGCAGCAACAGGAGCAACTGACAAGTGAACCAAAACATGTTGATACAACCTGAGGTCTTCATCGACTGTCGTAGTACATTTCTACACAATGGGAATAAATGATTTGAGGTCGACCACATGAGAAATCGTTTGAGTACTGATCATTGATGTATATCGTTAACAAACGCGAGACTACTCACCGATAATGATAATGAGAGTCAAGGTACCCAATATAATCTAGCAAGTGTGAATAAATGAGCTGAAGTCAAACACTTGAAAGAATCTATCAATCAGGAGACAATGATGGTTTCCCACTGTTGATAGTGAAGGAATCTGCCACTAATGGCTGCAAACCCCAAGGTACTACCAAATGGACTCTAGATCTTTGTCCCAGAGTGAACGAGTTGTAGTTGATAGGAAAATATCCACTAGAAGGAAGGAATTAAGGTATCCTTCATCAATCTAGCACGAGTGTAACCCGTAGGCCACTAAAGTGGAAGGAATCAGACGAAAAAGATGTAGTAATCCAACCGAAGCACATTTCCCTCGTACACAAGATGTAGCTAGTGCACGATAGAAACCATCTGAACCAACCAATAATGAAAGCTAACATAGAGGCAAGGAATCCACCAATAGGGTCAAATGGAAACCAAAGCATTGCACGAATCCAAATGTGTGATAATTAAAGTTGTTGTCGAACACAAGGGAAACCACTTAGTCAATGACCCATGATACTAGTCAATGTTGAGCACAAGGTGACCTATCAATAATGAAAATAAGACTAGGGTGTGGCTCTAGGCTGGCCCTCAGAGAAATATTTCGTTGTCAATAAGGACAAGACCCACTAGTAAGAAGTCAATGGAGACCTTCTCAAACCGGCATGAGCAAAGGACCAATATAATTGATGTGATGACAAACATGACACTGACAACCAGGGATGGCCGACTGAAAAATAGGTCAAAGGACACCACAGAGAGGCTAACTCAGGCTTACTTCCCTTGAACAAAAGCATGACTCAATGATGACTATATGGCAGCATATGATAACTCTGTATAAGTTCATCATGCAGGAGGCATGACCAAACTCTCCATATGATTGGAAGAGGTAACCAATTGGAGGAGTGTTGACTCAATGAAAAGGTTAAGGCGTACCTAAGTCAAACTAAATCTCGCCCAAATGGAGGAGAGACTTTCATTTGAGTGCTTTGTTCAAGGGAAACACGACTAACTCTAGTTGCCCAAAAAATATGGAAATGTTGTCCCGTTCCCGCTCTTTTTGGAATATATAATTTCTTTTTCTTTTTCTCTAAGCTGGAAAAATAATAAAAGAATGCTATAGTACAGAGGAAAGAATGAGTGTCAGAGAAACAAATGATCTAGTTCCTAGGAGGGGAATATTTCTATGCTCAATGCAGGGAGGCAAAAGTGGTCAAGGACACTCAAAGGGATGCTCTTTCCACATCTAAAAGGATGTGTCAATTTGCAGAAGCTAAGTGATTGCATATTTGATTTTTCAGGAGACATGGTCAAATAAGTGGCTTAAACACGAGTCCAAGTGAAGCTGACTCAAGGCCAAAAAGGTGCAAATAGTCAAAATGCAATGCAGTAGTACAACTCAACACAAAGGAGCCTCTAGGGTATAAGGCCAGAAATCAACATGGAAGAAAGGAGAATGTCTCTTCAATGCATAAGTCATGGTAGGACTAAAGAGGACTCTCGAGGATACTCAGTATAGCGGCATAGGCAACCAATGTTAGCAAGGTTCTAACTAAGATGCCCATGTAAATGATGGTTCTACCATCGCATCATGATTTCAAAATCAGCGAGTAAAAATGGTTTGCTCACCAAGATATGATGGGGTCGACCCTATGTCTAACGTATCACTAAATGGAGGCTAGTATGCAAGATGCATCGGAAAACGGTTTTCCCTAACCTAAATGCTAGTGACTGAATGATACCTGCCATGATGGGTTAGTGGTCATGGGACTGAAATAACATCTCGAAGAAGTCTCCAAAATATCCTGAAAAAAAAACCCACTCTCGACAATCCAAGCCCACAGGTCAAAACATCCATGAGACAAAAATCATTTTTGAAAAAATATTTTGCAATTTCAAAGTTATATAATGACGTTTGGACTCACAGTTTTTTCATTTCTATTTGGAGCAAAGAGCTACGGAGCAAGCTTTCCTCTGAACAATTAGACCGTTCAAATCGCCCCAAAGTTATCAGGTAACCCTCAAATCATACTTATAATTTTTTTGATAGTTTTTAGAGTTCTTCTTAAAGTTTTGACCATGGGAAATTATGCCCAAAAATCTAACTTTGTGTACACACAGGTTGGATGTGATCAATCTGCATATACGACGACCCTACATGCGACTGAGTGTAAAGGGAACATGCGTGTATGCGAGTTAGAGTTTAAACATAAAAACCAACGGTTGAAACTCTAATTTTTTGCAGGATGACTATCACATGGAGGGAAAGAGAGCATACCACTATTGATAATGAGGTAATGAATGACCAAAATGCACTAGATGCTTTGAGAGGTTGTGGCTTATTGAAATTCTTCAAAATGCCAAAAATGAAAGCCAACATGCGCTTGCTCGAACTACTGATTCACTACTAGAGTGCAGAGGATGATGCCTTCATGATAGACCAGATGCCTCTATGGATTGAGGTTGAAGACATCTACTTTATTACAGGTCTCTCCCGAAGAAGGGAGGTCATGCATTCGACTGGCAAGACAAGAAGTAGTCTTTCAGTAGAAGACTATGTCCATATATACTATCCTAGACATCCAGAGAAGATTGAAACTCAAATTCCAATCAAACATGTGGAAAGTTTATACCTGAGGATTTGACTATTTACCATTGCACAAGCAAATGGGTCAGCTTCATTGCATCAGGCATCACGAGTGTCCATGAGCCTAGCAGTGGAATGTCTTACCACGGTATTTAACTGGTGCATGCCTCTTATGACTAACATGAAGATCCAATTGACCTCTATACAGAAGGGTCAAATGAAGAATTTTGGATGTGGGACTATTTTATGCTCATTATTCTTCAAGAAGGTACCCGGGCTACATCCCAAAGTATCAATGTCCATCAGTAGCTCTAGAGATCCATGAATGGGTAGATGGGTGGACTTGATGAAATGCCTTGGAGGCAGGGACGTGCCTAGAATGACATTTGATGATGAGTTTTTCACCTTGTGGAACCAACAGATCATCGCATTCAACAACTACCCATATGTGGGTATGGATTTCCGAGGAGATCCAGACTTAGTGTTACCACTAAATGCAGCATGGGGAGACATAGGTAAAAATTTTTAAGTTTTTGTGAATTTGTAAGATTTTTGAATTTTCTAATATGAAATGAACTTAGAAATATTTCTGATGAGATAGAATACTGACAAAATTACCATTATCTAGATGTGGGTATAGTGAGACCAGATGGATTTCCGAGGCACAAGCATCACTAAACAGGGGCCGAAGATGCTGTCGCTGAGACAGAGAGAGTCTTATATGTAGTTCAGAGAAACTTGGTGAGACTAACTCACTAGGTACCTATGATAGCCATATAGGACCTACTTGAGGAGATGCAGCCTCGTGTGGTAGGGACACCATGAGACTGGGTTCAGATGCTTTGGTGTGTAGCCAACACAATGGTTAACTTTTTAGCCGCTCTTCCTAATCCAGGCCGATAGACAGACCTATGTATGACTGGACATGATTATGGGCATGAACCAAAATTTTGAGGGCATCTTCTCCTAATTTTGTATATTATTTTTTGAACACTTTATCTATATACAGGCGATTTTATGATATATATACAGATTTGAATTTTTTGATGTTATTTAATTAGATGAATGATTAATGTGCCAATCTAATGCTTGATTAGCAATAGAGTCTACTAATGAATTCTCAGATCGTGGAATGTGAACATATTTAATATAAATAAATGATCATTGCAACATCCTCACCCTCAAAAATTGGTGATATAAATAAGGATCACGAACCTGATAAATGTTATTTAATTGCGACACCACCAACTGTGAGTCTAGATAAACTACCAACAAATCAATCCCATAAGAAATTACTTCGGATAGTAAATTAAGAATGGCAGTATATTCGGTAATGTTATTCGAAGCAGGGCCAATACATACTCCCCTCGACACCATCATCTAGCCAGATGGATAATAAATCACCCAAACTACAGAAGAAAGATTCTGAGTGTGCCAAATAACACCATCACCGAATCCAAATTATATCGAATCATCCATCAACAACTGCCAAAGCAGATCAAAAAATGTTAATATCACAAAATACCAGACAAATATATACAAAGATACAATATATACAAACAAGAAATTTCTCGGCCGAAGCCTAAGAAAAATACTTCTTAAGGTAGATCCCATTTCGGAACTCCGCCAGCTTGTTCCCTTCAAAATCAATTAATTCATAAGCCCCTTTTCCGAAAACTCACTTGACTATAAAAGGACCAACCACACAGACTTGAATTTGCCTGCCCCCAGGGAGTCTTTGTCTTGGTCATAGACTAAGACAATGTTGCCTTCATAAAAAACCCGAGGATGGACAGCTTTATCATACTGAGTTTTAAACCTCTTCCTATGGGCTTTGTTTATTATGGATGCATCTCAACGCTACTCATCAAGATGTTCCAAATGAACGAGGAGTTCTTCGAGACTATATGTCTCTGGAAGAAGTTCTACAGCTAGCTTAAGGGATGTAATTTCACATTCAATAGGAAAAATAGATTCCAGCTCGTAAACTAATTGAAAAGGAGTAGAACCGGTGGAAATCTTAACTGAGGTTTGATATGCCTAAAGTGTTAGGTACAACATGATGTGTCAATTGGATCAATTTTTATCAATTGTCCTTTGCAAGATAGGCTTAAGGGACTTATTCACGGCTTCAACTTGCCCATTGGCCTAAGGATAATATGGAGACAAATTCTCCTACCGGAAGCCCAACTTAAGAGCCAATTTGGTCATCAGTTGATTCTGGAAGTGACTCCCATGGTTAGTGACAATCTCTCTTGGGATACCAAATCGTGAAATAACCTAGTTGAAGAGAAACAAGGCTGTTGTTTCACTATCATTTTTGTAAGTAGGCATGGCCTTAGCCCACTTCGTAAAGTAGTCCACGGCCACAATGATGTACTTGTGATTCACCGTCGAAGGCAGATTACAAGTAGTAAAATCAATGCCCCACTTCGTAAATGGACCAACAGTGATAACAGGAAAAAGTGAAGCTAGATGCACGTGCATTTTCTGGGTATAGATTTGACAAGGATGGCAACGTTGACTGCTTCAATACAGTCCTTGAAAATTTGAGGCCAAAATTAGCCTACAAGCAAAAAAATTTGAGCCGTTGCAAGGCCTAATAGATGACGACAACAAGCTCCACTATGGCAATCATGAAGTACAGACTCAGCTTCTTCCAAAGTTAAGCAACGCCTAAGGATTGAGTCAACCCCTCTATGATATAATGTATCACCAATGATAACATATTTTTTGGCAAGGTGACGTAACTTTCAACGCTCATCTTTGGAGAAATTAGGTGGGAACTTCGAATTCTGGAGATATACAATGATATCTCCATATCAGGGATCTTGAGAAGAAATGAGGAATAAATGTTTGTCGGGAAAATTTTCCTCATAAACAATGGCTTCCTCACAAGGCAACTCTGAAATTAATTCCGTAAAAACTATTAACTTCTTAGATTTGGCTGACAAGATCTCGAGATCAAATTCTTGCAAAATAAAAAACCATCAATTATACTTGCCCCAATCACTATCCTACTGAGGAAAAACTGAAAAGGATTGACAGTCACTAAGATGAACGTTTTGCGCAGCAGAATGTAATGACAAACCCGCTCGACAACATGGACAGCTTCCAAGGCCAATTTCTTGATGGTAGAATAGTGTAGCTTAGGGCGTACTAAGTGTCGACTCATGTAGTAGATTACATGCTCACTAAGAGCATCATCCTCCTTAACTAGAACCATACCAATGGTTGATTCTGCCGCAGCGAAATACAAAAGGAAATCTTTGCCATAATCTGGTGGACTCAACAATGGAGTAGAGCTTAATGCCTTTTTCAAAGCATCAAAATGTTTTTTCACGAAGTTGTCCCATAAAAATGAAACTCCTTTCTTAAGCAAATGCATAAATCCTTTGGTAATCTCGGTGTAATTTGCTATAAATCTCCTCAAGAAATTTTCCTTTCCTTGGAGACTTTGAAGTTGACGAATGGAAGATGGTGGAGGCAACTTAATTATTGCCTCAACCTTGAAAGTATCTACACTAATCCCTTTAGACAATATGGTGAATCCTAACAGTTAACCAGATGTGACCACAAAAACACACTTATTCGGATTCAACTGGATTTTATAAAAATGACATCTCTCAAAAACTAACTGAAGGTGGCTAGGATGATCAATTATCTTTCAAGAATGAGCAGTGAAGTCATCCAAGTATGCTCCAATAACATGCTCGATGTCGTGGAAAGCATAAGACATGGCCCGTTGAAAAGTAGCTCCAGCATTTTTAGGATCAAAAGGACTTTTTTTGTATGCAAACATGCCCCAAGGACAAATAAAGGTTGTCTTGTGTTGATCCTCTGGATGGATAGTAATTTGATTGTAACTAGAGAATTTGTCCATGAACGAAAAAATTTCATTACCCGCACATTCATCAACAATTTGATCAATAAAAGGTGTGGGGTAATTGTCTTTTGGACAAGCTTTATTTAAATCCCTAAAGTCGATACATACTCGAATCGTTCCTTGCTTCTTATCTACTGGGACTGGATTGGAAACCCACTCAGTTAAAGGAACAGGGTATATGAAACCCTCCTTAAGAAGCTTTTCAACTTCAGCTTTGATAGTTGCTGCTTTCAGAGGATTGACTAGTCGAAGTTTCTGATGAATAGGCTTGGCATTTTCGTACATCTTGATATCATGTTGAACTATAGATGGATCAATTCTAGGCATTTCCTCATAAGACCAAGCGAACACATCTCGAAATTCGTTGAAGAGGTCAGTGTAGATTTGAATTTCTTTTGGGGAACAATCAGCTCCGATGAAGACATTTTCTATTATGTTGGGATTCCTAGAGATGTTCACAGGTACAGTTCATGAGATAACGGAGATGTTACCTTTGGCAGAAAATTGTGTTGGAGCCAAAGGGTTTGAAACTGTACAAACATCACTAGTAAGTAGATTGGAGAACCTAGATTCAACTTCATGCAATGGAGGAAGAAAATATGAACGATGATGTAAATCTTCCCATGGTCGATCCACACCCATCATTGCCTCCAAAATTGCTTCTTCAGATGGTAAGACTATATCTAAGCAATCCAGAGCTGAAGTAGAATCGAGGGTCCAAGCCGGAGCCACATCACCATCTAACTCCTCTTGTGAAAAAGGAGTGGGATGGTTGTTTGTAGAGTTAACGATAGATTGATAGCTAAGTTCCACTACAGACATGGGAAATTCCATTCCACCAACCTGCCCTCCATCTAATGTGGTGGTAGATGAAGGTAAGGTCCAAGGGTCTAAAAAATAATGAGTTCGAAAGAACTCTTTCCGTGAAGGTCCCCTAGAGGATGAAATTGCATTAATTCTAGTTGTAGGAGCAGGAAAGCCAAATATAACAATTAACGAAGAGTACATGTACATCCCAACTCGTAAATTCTCAATAGGTTGACGGGGATTGTCCACCAATGGAATGGTAGAATCTGAAGTTGCGTGGGAGTCACCTGGAGGATAATCCAACTGATCAATTTTAATGATCCTCCCCTCATGAGGAAAATAGAGGATGCAGAATAAAGATGAAACTATGGCATCCATCTTGTAAATCGAATTCCTACCTAAGAGGAGGTTATAATACAGGTTAGCATCGACACTTTCTACCTCAATATTTATGAACTTTCCCCCAACACATTTAAGAAAGGTCGGGATAATCCCATGTGGCCTATGAGAATGTCCATCAAATGTCGTCAAGAGAGTCGGTCAAGGAACAACTGAATGTGATCCAATGGCCTTCCAACATGACATAGACATTACGCATGTGGAAGCTCCCTCATCTATAACTATCCGAAAAATATTGGTCTTTCAATAAGTGGACTTTATCTGGAAAGCCATATGGTGAGGAAGTCTCTTTTTGAAATTTAGCATATCAAAAGTGAGAACTAGAGAATTTTTTGGATCTACTACATCGATTGCCAAAAGCAAAGCACTTCTTTGAGCAAGGCATGACTGGAATACCTCCAATGTAGACATATCACAAGGACTTTGAGCGAGATCTTCTACAATCAAGTAGTGTTGGGTTGCCCTAGCATTATGGTTAATAGTCGAGCGCTTTGAAGAACCTTTCAGTATTTGAGGTATAGACTCAATAGAGGGTCGCTCAATATGAAGTGGGTTTGTGGCTTCGAGAGTAGATTTAGCCTTAGATGTTTCCGTTTCACCATAATCACATGCTCACGCAGCAACGTTGATACGAGAGCTCATCATATAAACATTTGAGGAATTTTCCCCTTCCTGGTTGCCCCCTGCAGAGGTATCAGCGTTTGAATTCGCACTAGGAAGTAATTGTTGCCCCTGGGGAAAAGGGTTAGTTCGAACAACTTAGGAGCTAGGGGGCCCTTGCTGCATTAATAAGCACTGAGCATCTTGTATCTTAGGGTAGAGGTAAGTCAGATGGTCTCCATTACATAACTTGCATGGATACTTTACCTTTTTCTTGGACTCTTTTCTACCCTTACCGGCACCGTTGCCAGGTTTGTTTGCATTACCTTTCCCTTCCTAGTTCTTCTTTTTGCCTTGTCCCTTCCTCTTCCCATCGGATTGTTGATTTCCTTTGGGGTTAGAGGCCTGGACGATGATTATAGAGGTAGGTTGGGAAGGTGTAGGTGTAGATGATGTTGCGTGGTTAGAAGAAGCAGTTTGTAGAGACAACTACTGCAACTGATTCAAAAGGTTCACCATGTTAACATCAAGCGATCCGTGATTGGCGTGGGGGCCTGGCTTTGGTTTGGATAAATCGACCTTAGATCTAGGAGCATCAGGTAGAATTTTCTGAAGAGTCCCAGACTGAGAATATATCAGTTCTAACTGCTAGGCTCGAAAAATAGCTTGCTCTTCCGAATAAACACTGGAAAGAGACATGTCCTTTGAGATCTCAATTTGTAATGATTTGAGAAACCATTCAAGAAGGAATTCTGGTCGGATTTCAGCTTTGATAAGCCTTTTTCTCCTTCTCCATTCTTGGATGTGATCTGAAATGTGAGTTGCGGTGTCTTGCTAAAAGTTAGCCAGAAGTTCAGTTTTGGCTTCATATGGGACAGCCAACTAAAAATGGTTCAAAAAGATATTAGCCACATCATAGAAAGAAGTATAGGTGCCCCCTGGAAACTCTATATACCATTTGGCCACATTTCTGGTTAGGATGCGCTGAAATAACCTCAACTTGATCGAATCATCTATCATGGAGTTGCATGACCATCATAAGTGAAATGTGGTCACATGGTCTCCCCGATCTTCACCACTTTTCCCATTGAACTTTGGGATATCTGAGGGAAGTTTAGTTGGGACTAGAGGCCAAGTGAGATTGTATCGAATTGGATCATTCGTCAATTTAGTCAAGTCTGGCAAGTTAAGCATGGCCAGAAAAGGACGTCGTGGGGGACCTTGGGAATTCCATCCAGAGTGGGAAGGGTTCTCAAAGGTCTGAAAAGAATGACCTAGATTTTGAAAAGCATCAGCTTTCCCGAAGTAACTCATAGAGCCTACTGAACCAAAAGGCAGTCCTTGCGGTCCAACAAAATTAGGATTTTCACCAATTCCTACCAAAAATAATCTGTAACCAGTGAAGTTACCCCCTAACGAAGTATTGAAAGGAGCGGACAGCCCCTGATAAGGATTCCATGCATTAGAAAAGGGTGGAAAATTCTGAAACGAATTAACTGAAGAATACAGCACATTCCCTTGTTGGCTGAAGAATTGATTCCCAACTCCTATCCCACTAACCACAGGGTTTGTCCAACTCTAGAAGGGGTTACTACCTTGACTTGTAAAAGGAAAAGGCATTGACCCTACTGTCAGGTTGGAATGTGGTATATGACCACTTCTAAATGGGAAACTGTTACACAAAAATATCGTCACTATGATTATTTACAGTCAGTATGGGTCTATCATCACTTGTACTATCCTCCTAAGCAAGTCTAAGACCTCAGCTCTTCAAATCAAGCTTTGGAAGTGGGAGAAAGAAATTAAAAATCAATATAACTCTGGTTCCGCACTTTCTCTCATGGTCACCTGTGGTCCCGCACCTTCTGTGTACAAAAGCTGCGTACCTACCCGCTCTATCCCTAACGGTGTAGGTGCGGACCCCTGTGAAAGTCAAAAGGCGCAAGCTTTATCTTAAAAAACTCACTTTGGGTTAATTCTAGAGTTTTCTAGAAGGAATTTTGACGTGGATTGTTTGCTCTGAGGTGGTTCATGCATCCCAAAAGAGAAGGAGCTAATCCCTTGAATAAAGGAGCTATCCCTTTGAAGGAGGGCTTTATCCCTTTGAAGGAGGACCTAGTAACTTCCCTCCATTGCACTATAAATACAGGCATTGGGGTGAGGACTAGGGAGGTTAGAAGCTGAACATTTTGAGGGTAAATGCTGGTGAAATTAAGACTCTTTGGTTGAGCTTGAGAGGAGAGATCACATACCTCTTGGTTCCATTTGAGAGTGAGTGAAACTTGTCAAAGTAGAGGAGACATCTTGTTGGACCCTGGGAGGAGCTTGTACAGCGTCAAGGCAAAGGTTGTAAAGTTCTTCTTCTTTTGAATTAATACAATCAAAATCATTTTTCTCAACAAGTATCTTATGTTATTTGTTTCATGGACTCCTTGACTTTCATGTTAAATATGTTTTATGCAATTGGTTTTTCAGGTGCTATTTAATTTGTTTGCCTTGTTTTTGTTTGCAGATTCGTGAAAAGGAGCTCATTTGGATCAAAGGAGCGAGGGCATCCACAAGCTTGCGTTGGACCAAAGGTAGGCCCTAAAAACACTTGTTTGCTATTGTTTATTCAAGCATATTTAGAGAAAGATAGTGTCTGGTTGGTTTGCTTGTCATTAGGTCTTCTTTAGATTCTAGGAAGGTCTATCTTGTCTGCAAGATCGACTCGTTCCATGTGACAAAATGGCGACTCCACTGGGGACTTGATTGTTTTCCTTGTCTATACTTTGACCTGAGAAACTGTATTTTCTGTTTCTGTTTTTGACTTGATGATTGTGGGATTGGGTGAATTTAGTTAATTTTGAGTCAGTTTTTATTTTTCATAGTTTTGGGAGAGGTACGCACCCTCTGAGTTAAGCACAGTGCATACATGTAGGCACTTTTCCTTTGTGCACAGAGCGTGGATGCACCTGTGTAAACAGGTTGCCTGCGTACCCTGTCAAAAATTTGAAAAATTTTAAATTTTTCTCTTTTTTATCAGTTTAGAATTTGTTTATAGGTTTTAGCCATTGCCCAGACCTGCTTGTTCCCTGTCAAAAACTTTCCTTGGTTTAATTTCATTAGCGTTAGGGTTTTAGGTGGAATTCCTAGGAATTTTGCTTGTTGGGTTTGTTTTTCGTTTTTGGTTGTGTAGTGGCTCTGAGCTTAGAAGCTGTAGGGACCTCAGATTAACTTGGTTTGTACCAGTCTTCTTATGAGTCTGACCATTTATGAAATCTCCCCTTGTTGAGGAATCCGCTTTGTGTTTTCTCATTTCAAAATTTCGAAAAACTTGTATTTGAAAGTTGGAATTTTCATTTTTAAAAAAGAAAAACGAAAGATTGGTTGTTTTTTGACTAATTGTGATTCTTCATAAATTAGTCCTTAGCTCACATTTAGCTAAGTAAAACATCCTCAAAAAGACTTTTAGTAGGCTTTGACTTCAAGTAGCTTTTTATAGTTTGTAGCTCTCAAAGTTAGTCATTTTCATTAGTTTTGAGTGTTTTATTTACAAAATATAAAAAAAAAAATCTCTTTTGGAAAAAGTTTGTTTTTGTAGTGATTGGGTGCTTTGAAAAGAAAAGGGAAATTTTTGTGAAATAACTAGATGTCTCGGTTTGAGTGCTTTGGAAAGGAAAAAGTTCTTCTTTAAATTTGTTTAATTGAGAAAGATTTGTCTTTACAAAGTATTTGCATTCTCAAACTCTTTCTTAGTATAGAAGTTCATCGAAGAGGAAAGATTATTTAAATCATCTTAGGTGCATCTTTTTAGTGATTTCCAGTCGAGTCTTTACACCACGAGTTTCATCTCCGCCACCTCTTGACTTAAACAAAAACCACTAAAATTAACGCTTAAAGTAAAAGTCACCTAGTAAAATTTTATTTCTAGGGCTCTGATACACCAACTTAGCTTAGGCTAGTGTCTTAGAGTAGGAGAGTAAGTAACTCTCCAAGACAGTAAAAACAAACAAGTAGTTGTATCTTGTGGTAGGAAGAAATCCAATTGTTGCATTTATGCTCTGGGAAAGCTCCTCTTAAACGAGAAGCACGAGATCGTGTCTGAACCAGTGTGGGAATCAATCCTTCCTCTTTGGGAACGACGCCAGATATTCACGTATTAAAAACGGTAAACCTCGGATTAACCATTGTCGAGGAGCCTGGGGTCACTTGTTGGTAAACCTTGGATTATGTCAAGGAGCCTTCAAGGGGATTGAGCTTGCTACTCTTCCCTTGCGTGCGTATCGGATCATAGACTATTCCCCCAGGTGTATTTGTCTTAGTTGGTAACCTTAGTGGCCATATTCTTTAGGATTCTTCCTAAGGTGACAGTGGTGGGAAGATCCCACTGTACCTCGAGCAGACGTCGGCTAGACTCACTTGGATTTTCTGGGGGGTTCACTTCACTCGAGACGATTAAGTGGAGGAACTTGGTCTAGTCTATTCATTAAGCAGGTTGTCGAGGTAACTGTTCCAACCGCCATTTCTGTACTGAATTCTGTGACGTTGGATTTCATCACCAACTAGTGTTTTCGGTCCGGAAAGTTACTGTTTGATGTGTTTGATCTCTAGATTCTTTAGGCGGGTGATTCAAATTTGTTTGGTTCTTTAGAGGCTTTAGGTGGTTTTCATTGAGATTTTATGTTGTTTGCGTGTGAAGTAGTTAAAAGTTTTTAACTGTGGCTGAATTACCTAGACAGTCCTGTAGACTTCGGGGCCAGTCTCCCGAGTTTGTAATCGTGGCTGATTTATTGAGGAAGTCCCATAGACTTCAGGGCCAACCTCATGAAGAAGTCCCGAGCCAGCTTGAAGGCTTGAAAGTCCTCGTAACTCCTAGGGTAGTAAAGTTGGGTCACCTGAAGAAGGAGATTCTTCATTGGTTGTACATCCTGATTACCAAACTCTAGTAACAGGTTATAATCCTGAATCTATTTCGGTCTCCGAACTTGCTGGTAGCTTTTCATCTACTAGTGATATAGGTGAAGAACCTGAGATATCTGAACTTGTTACTCCAACATCGGGGTTTGTCTCTCCAACTTCTAGTGGTCCTGATTCACCTAGGGTAGAAAGAGTAATTACCCAAGATCTTCCTTCTGGACTTATTGCTATTGAAGAACTTGCTCCGGAAGAAGAAGTAGGCATCCCTATCCCTGAAAATCAACCTGTTCTTGATCTAAGGGAGCGTGAGTCAATTTTTTACAGTCCGCCTAGGAGTACTACTTGGTATCTTTCTTTGACTAATTATTTGGAAAACCCAGCGTTAAGTTTTTCACCACCTCATGCTCCTTATCATCCTAGAGGTTTTTATATTCCCGTAAATATGTCAGGTCAGTCATCCATGTTTACTCAATCGCCTGAATCTTTTTTGTACGGCGGTCCTTCTGTTCCCTCTGGGTATCAGTCACTTTCTGGTACTTTTTCGGGAGCATCTCCTCAACCCATTTAGCAAGGGTTATTAACTGGAAACAATAGTACAAAGTCGTTGAGCGTAGAAGACATTATTATGATGTCAGGTTCTATTCCCAATTCTCAACCTCAAGGTTGCCAGTTACCGCCTGGGGGGCAGCCTCAATTAACGCCTGGGGGGCAACCTCAAGGACAGTACGTACCTACGATATAGTACGTTCCTCAAGGTCAACCCCAGACTCAATATGTACCCCAAGGTCAACCCCAGTATCAATTTATACCTCAAGGTCAACCCCAGTATCAGTACGTGCCTCAAGGTCAATCTTACCCCAAGGTCAGTACTCGAACCAAGGTTTCCAACCACCCCAAGGTCAATCTTATGTTCAAGGAACGGGAAAAGTACCTGTCAATTATCATTCCTACCCTCAACCCGGTTATGGTCCTCAATATTCTCAACCTGTTATGGGTCAGTACCCCAGAATGAACATAGTGTGGGATCCATCGCAAACCCAACAGGTGTTGTAGCCAAGTGTACAGTTGTCGTCTCAAAATGGACAACCCTTAGTTTCTGGTACACCCCAGCAACCAGTCCAGTCGAATATTCAAACTTCTGTACCTTCGGTAGTTTCTCAGTTGGGGCCTACTGCGCCTCGTACTCCATCTCAAACGACTGCTGCAACTACCGCAACATCTGTTCAATCTACCCCACCTACTTCTGGAGTATCGACAACTCCGGTTTCTACTGTTCCTATATCTACTCCTCAGACATCTTTACCACCGTCTGGATCCACGATTCAAACTACGGTTCAGATGCCTGTAGGACAACCTGGTTTAAGTACGGTTGTCACAAGTCAACCACAATTCACCTATCAACCGTACCAGGGACAGTACCAATTCGGTCCTGCTGTCTAGCAGCCAGTTTATCAGTATCAACCGTATCCTGGGTACACTTATCAACAACCCCAGTACGGTCCGGTTAATCCTAGTTTTCCGGGAGGATACAATATCCCGAACGCAATTCCTATTCCTAGTTATCCCGGATATCCTCCTCCTAGGGCTGGTCTCATGACCCAGATTTTTAGGGATCCTAATCGGCAGTTACCGTTTATCGCAACTTTGGACTTACCAGACTTGTCGCGCCTAACGAACGATCCGATTAATTATCTTCCCTTTTGGCCACCAATGCCGAATAAGTTGCCCAGTGACATTCCCAAGTTCGAAGGTAAATCAAGAGAGGACCCGTCGAACCATGTGATGACTTACCACCTCTAGTGTGCATCTAACTCCATCACAGATGATTTGATTCGTCTTAGACTTTTCCAATGCACTCTAATTGGTCTCGCGGCCAAGTGGTACATTGAGTTACCATGAGGCACTTTTTATAATTTTAGTCAGTTAGCTACCTCGTTTTTAACTCATTTCCAGTTGCCAGTTCGATATGACAATGGCACGGAATTGTTAACTTCGCTAAAACAGTCAACATCCACGTACATTTCAGATCATATTCATGAGTGGAGACGTCGACGACGTTTAGTGAAGGTATTTGTTCCGGATCAAATCTTGGCTGAGTGGTTTGTAAAATCTTTGCTGCCAAGGATCACTGAAGATGTTTCTAAAGCTGGAGTTGTTACTGAGGAGCAAGTGATTGCTCAAGCACAGTACCTTGACTTGGTCTATACTCAGTCAGGTACGTTACACGAAAAGATCCCCGATCTTCCCAAGTCAAATCAAATCACTGCAGCTCCTTCGGGATCTCATGCCGCTGATGGTATGATTGGTACGGTTAACACTAAAAGTAAGAAGAAGTCTTCCAAGAATTCTTCTCCTATCATAACCTTGCCTGATTCCCCAACAGGAGATTCTTTTGCAAAGGTTTCCGCCGATATTCACGTTGTAGAGTCATCTACAGCTAAATCAAAATCTGGTGGGAAGAAGAAAGGAAAGAAGAAGAATAAAACGGACAAAAGTTCAAAAGAGAAATCTGAAAAGGCAGAATCCAATGATGAAAAGCGCAAACCTCATTATCCATGTCTCATTTGTGATGAAGAAAATTTTACAAGAGACTACCCTCATCGAGCAGAGGTTGCGAAGATCGTCAAAGGTTCCCAAACTCCTGCTGTTTTGAAGGATCCATTTCCAAGTCAAGATAGCAAGATGATAGGTTCTTCCTCGAGTGCCAATGAAGAACCCATATTGATGATGTCCCATGTAAGGATTGCGACTCGATTGCAATATTATGGCAGTAAAAAGTCATGTTGATGGTAAAGAAGCAGAATCTTCTCATTCTAATCCATCAAACTCAGCTCCCGGTTCTGATCCACTACAGATCGAGAAACCTAATCCAGACTTAGTAATCAAACCGCCCGCCAAGGGTATACTTCGAAAGTCAGCTTTCAATCCACATGCGAGAGCAGCTCAGAATTATAACATTGTTGAGGATTTAGCTGTTTCACCCTCAGCAATGTCAGCTTTGGAAGTGCTGCAATCATGCCTAGCACAGCGTAAATTACTTTTGTCAGCTATAGGAGCTGTTGACGTTCAGGACCCGAACCTAATAATCTTTGATCTATAAAATAGTACACCACGTTTGCCTCATCAAATGGCTTTCCAGATCCCAGTGATAGTCAAAAACAGGCCTATTCATCGGACTGTAATTGATGAGGGAGCCTCAACGTGTATTATGTCGATACAGTGTTGGAGATCACTTGGTTCTCCTTCATTAAATCAATCCTCGACAATTCTTAAGGCCTTTGATGGCCGTCGGTTTCATCCTTTTGGCATTCTACAGGATTTTCCTATAGGGGTTGAAGGAAAAACCGTTAGTCTAGATGTGGAGGTGGTTGATGCCCCTCTAGACTACAACCTTCTCTTGGGTCGAAGTTGGTCTTACGCTATGACAGCGGTCGTTTCATCGGTCTTTCGAGTAATAAAGTTTCCACATAATGGAAAGATCGTAACAATAGACCAGCTGGCTTACTTTTCATCCGACCTAGCCTCTTCGGAGAGTATTCAGCATGTCGGTAAATCGACTATCCCATATAAGGATGTTGGAGTAGGATTAGTTAAAGATGTCGGTTTACTGGGAACTTTTCCTTTTCCTCCAATCAACGCATCATCTTCATTTGCAACCATTCATATGATTACATCAGGCACCATTTTTTATGACGATCCTTGGATCGATCCTTCTGAATCTGAAATAGACTCATTTGGTAATTCCATGCCTTTGAGTCCATATGAAATTGCCTATGAAGCCATGCAGTCTTTTGCTGACCCGTGTTCAACCGAAAATGACTTAATGAATGTGGTCCGTGAGGAATCACTTTTCACATCAACCTCGGATTTAACTACGTTTTCTAAACTTGTTCACTCTGATGAACAAATTCGTGAAATCCTATGTGTAGATGATTTACCATGGGAAGATCTCCATCACAGATCTTCGTTTTTACCTGAGGATGATCGTTTTGAAAATTATTTCTCATCAATCTTTATGACTGAATATGTCAAGGAACCTCAGAATCCAATGAAACATTCCGACTCAGAGTTAAATTTGGGAAACATCTCTCGAACTATCCCCATTGACATTTCGGTTAAGCCCGGAATTGTTGAGAACATTCATATAGGTGCCTCGTGTACGGATGATGAAATTCAATTATATAAGGCCCTATTTCAAGAATTATGCGACGTGTTTGCCTGGTCCTATGAGGAAATGCCAGGAATTGATCCCACGATTGTTGTTCATGAGATGAAGACTTACCCGGATGCTAAACCCGTCCGGCAACGTTTGCGTCAGATTCACCCACGAAAAGCTATTGCAATTAAAGCAGAAGTTGAAAAACTGTTGAAAGCAGGTTTCATTTATCCGATCCCGTTGACGGATTGGATATCGAATATTGTTCCGGTTAACAAAAAACAGGGAACAATAAGAATATGCATCGATTATAGGGACATTAATCGAGCCTGTCCAAAGGACAATTACCAACCCCCTATATCGATCAAATCATTGATGATTGTGCCGGCAGCGAAATATTTTCCTTTATGGAGAGTTTTTCCGGATACAATCAAATCAACATTCTACCTACCGATCAACCAAAAACGGCTTTCATTTGTCCATGGGGGACATTTGCTTATTGCAAATTGCCTTTTGGGTACATCAAACACATTGTGCAACCGTATCTCGATGATTTGCCTGCTCATTCATTACATCGAGTTGATCACCTCGTCCATTTACGAGCAATCTTTATGAGGTGTAGGCATTATCGTATTCGGTTGAACCCACACAAATGTGTCTTCTGTATATAAACGGGTTGATTGCTGGAATTTGTAGTTTCGAAAGCCGGCATTCGCGTTGATCCCTCAAAGGTCGAAGCTATCATCAAATTTCCTCCTCCTTCGAGTCTTTGCCAACTCCAAAGTTTGCAGGGGAAAGCAAACTTTTTATGACGATTCATTCCTAACTACGCTGAAATTACAAAGGGTTTTACCCGGTTGTTGAAACAAAATACTCAATTCTCTTGGGATGAGATAGCTCAGAAATATTTTGATGCACTCAAACACGCGTTGACCCATGCACCATTGTTGCATCCTCCCAACTACAACCAGGATTACTTCTTGTATCTCGCCGCCTCCCATTCTACCATTGGAATGGTCTTAGTTCAGGAAGATGAATTCGGAACGGAACATGTGATATATTACCTTAGTCGAACGTTAAATCCAACTGAGCTAAAATACTCACATGTGGAGAAATTGGCATTGGCAACCGTTCAAGCTGTCCAACGTTTTCGTCACTACATTTTACTACATAAAACTACGGTAATTTCGGATTGCAACCCTATGATCTACATTTTGACCAAACAATTGCTAGGGGGCAAGTACTCTAAATGGATCGTTATCCTGCAGCAGTTCGACTTGGAGTTTTAGAAATCTAAGTCTAAGAAATCTTTAGTTTTTGCAGAATTAATGTGTGACTTCCCGCGTGCTGACACAGAAACTGTGGCAGAGGAGCCCATTGCGGATGAATCTTTGTTTCTAATCATCACTTTAGATCCGTGGTATGGGGATATCATCATCTATCTCCAGACCCAATCCTTTCGGCCAGAAATTTCAAGGTCGGAACGTCGGAAAATTCGATTCCAGTCCCAACAATTCAAAATTATTGGAGATACTCTTTATCGCCGTGGGGCGGACTCTATTTTTCGACGTTGCTTAACTCACGAATAGGCTGAAAGGGTTCTAAATGACTGTCACTCTGGAGCATGTGGCGGTCATATGTTTGGGTATGCCACAACCCAAAAGATATTGCGCGCTAGCTATTTCTGGCCGTCCTTGTTTAAAGATTGTATTACGGCGGTCCGAAAATGCCACAACTGCCAGATTTTTGATCGTAAGATGCGCGCGCCACCTGCTCCTCTCCACCCTATAATTGTCGTTGGTCCTTTGTCCAAATGGGGTATCGATTTTATTACATGTAACCCTCACTTGGCCGGGGGGCATGCGTATATCATCCTTGCGGTAGATTATTTTACTAAGTGGGCCGAGGCGATGCCTACATTCGAGGCAGACGGAAAAACAGCTGCAATTTTCGTGTTCAATCATATAATTTCTAGGTTTGGTGTCCCACAAGCGATAATCACTGATCATGGGCATCATTTTCGAAACGTTATGATGACCGAACTTACAGGCCAGCTTGGGTTACGTCACGATAGTTCAACCCCTTATTATCCACAAGCGAATGGTCTGGTTGAATCCATCAACAAAGTTTTAGTTATCATGATCCGACGAATCATTGGGATTCATCGGTCGAATTGGCACAACATGCTATTTTCAACACTTTGGGCGTACCGAACCTTAGTAAAAACATCAACAGGGTTCACTCCTTTCCAACTAGTCTATGGTTTGGAAGCCATGTTACCCATTGAATGCGAAATCCCGTCACTGCAAATGGCCATCGAGTTACTTCCAGCCACTTCCGAAGAGGAAAAGCATTTATTATACTTAGCTCAATTAGATGAGAATCGACGTGATGCTGCATTGGCGATCGAGACTCACGCAAAGCGGATGAAAGCTCAATATGATCGAAATGTGACCCCTTGAAATTTTTCGGAAGGGGATCTAGTATTAGTTTATGATCAAGCTAATGATAAATTAGGCGCTGGAAACTTCGTTCCTATGTGGCATGGTCCCTATGTTGTCAAGCGAAAGCTAGCCAAAGGGGATTATGAATTGGTAGACTTTGATGGGGACTCTTTGGGTAAACCCAGAAATGGCCTTTACTTGAAGAGGTATTATGCTTAAAAGAATGGGGTATGGAGATTTTAGTTAGGATAGTTTTTCTTTCTAGCTGGTGTGTTTTAGTTTAAAAAAGTGTGCTTAGCTTAGAGAGCATTTTTCCGTCATTATTCCTGCTTATCTTGGTTTTACTCTTGATATTGCAGATGTCGATGCCTCTCCAAACATACATTGGATTTGCTGATGGTGCTTGTCGTAATACACGGAATATCTCTTCCGCAGCTTGGGTTATCTATTCGCCCTCTGACGAGTTAGTTTCTATGCATGGGGTAAGCCTCGGTCAAAAAACAAACAACATTGCAGAGTACAGTGTAGTGATTGAGTTATTGTCTGAATCTATTTCATTTGGGATTCGGAGTTTGATAGTGAGGCTAGATTCTGAACTCGTTGTGTTACAGCTTAATAGAGTGTATGCCATTAGAAATCCAGTGTTATTAAGATTATTTTTGAGAGTGCGTCTCTTGGAACGTGAGTTTGATTATATTGAATATCAGCATATTCCAAGGTCTTTAAATACATTAGCAGATGCAATTTCTTCTCAAATGTTAAATAGACATTTGCAATAATCATACATGTAAATTTAAAACCATTCCATAACATGATTTACAAGATAAGCCGGTAATAGTGATATATATATAGGAGTGTGTCACAAAATACATCGTCTTCGATCATAGGTTGAAAAACACCTTATGATCGGCAAAAATGATAAGTACAAAAAACAAAAATGTCACATGTGCCCACAAAAGATGATCATCCTATCACTGGTGATGATCTCTATAAGAAACCAGTGCCCGGGCCACCTTGCAAAGGAACCTCCTAAAAGGTCCCGGGACTCCAATCACATAGCGCTGAAGTCGATGAGGAATGTCGTCTATAGTGGTCTCAGGAATATCCCCTGTCAAGCGCTCAAGATGGCCCTCCAACTCGTCCAAAACCTCTGCTGATTCGTCCTGTGGGGCTGGCACAGGTGCAACTGGTTGCCCCCTCTCGAAAGGCCAGAGAGCGGCTGGTTGCTGTGGACCCACATCTGCATTTGAAATTTTTACTATCAGTTTTAAGACGATGGAAAAATAAAAAAATTAAAATAGGAAAAGTTGAAAAGGATTTTACCTGACTCATCCCACTGCTCTCCTGGTGGAAGAGCCATGTCTGGGTCACCACGGAAATCTATCCCAGCGTAAGGGAAGTCCTGAATGGAAAAGACCTGACTTTCCAACCATTGGAAATACTCAGGTTTGAACCGAGCAACTTATGTCCTCTCGTCCGGGTGACAGGCCATGACTGCGACCCATCGCATCAGTTTGGCCTCTCGAGGAAGCCCAGCTCCAACAGTAAGGTGTTGTGGGATCAGCATAGGAACCCTCTCCATGCCAAAACTCACGACCAAAGCCCCATAACCAAAGGTCTTTAGTTGTCCTCTCTTGGCCCTGGTCAATTGGCCTTTCACATTGGCCAGCACAGCATTGCACCAGTTGAAGATGGTGCCTCGAAAGCAATCAACTGCCATACACATCTGGGATCTGGTGGCAATATGTAATGCGGAAGCTCCGCAAAGTCTGGTGACAGTAAACGCAATCACCATGAGCTCAGGACGAGATATGGTCTTTATGTCTATCCCTTTGTCTCTAGCCTAGCTGTTGCTGTACTCTAGCCGGAGGCTATCGACAGACTGGCCACCTGGCCTAGTCCCATGTAGAGTCAAGTCTTTGCCTCTCTTAGGCAAACCAGTCAAGAAATAAATGTCCGCCGGCTTGATTTCGAGCCGGTGGCCTCCAATGAAAAAACACTGGTCCTATATGCTCCATCTGTCAACCAGCCACTGTAAGAAATCCACCTGAGCCCTCATGCCAGGAATGGTCCAGAATTTGTACAGTCCGCATGCCCTCAAAGCATCAAGTGAAGGCTGATGATTCCATGCGGCAGTATCCACGTCCTCATGCTCTCGTTCACGCCAATCTAGCATGATATACTCTCTGCATCAAGTATAAAGATTAATTAAATTGCTAGAAAACATTTTGATTGGTCCATTTTTGAGAATTTTTGGGTTCAAAACCCTTGCGGCGGGGTACGCACCCTCCGAGTTAGACACAGTGCGTGGGTCCACACTTTGTCTACACGGAAGGTGCGGACCCCAAGCTTTTTCCCAATGGAGAAAAAGTTGGGGTCCGCGGGTCCGCAATGGTAAACCTGCGGACCCCCGCGTGCAGGTTTTGCGCCTAAAAACCCTCCCAAAAAATGAAATGAAGGACTAAATCAAAAAACTAAACGGTTGAAAATGAAGAGTAGGATGATGTGGATTACCTGGAGAAGACGGCGCTCGATTCCGACGGTTGGATTTTCCACAATCTTCATGAGAAGTTTTCTAAGCAAAAGCACTATTTTCTCACCCAAACTCGAACGGTAAAAATGAATCGACAAAGGCCCTTTTTATAAGTTTTTTGAGTAAATAAATCGCAAATTTGTTTATGTTTCACTTTGAAAAGGTATTTTGCAACGCTTTTATCCATTTCAAACAGGTATGAGTAATGTTTGTGTTTTTGTGCAGAATAAAGGATTATTCAGGCGAAATCTATCATTTTCGACAGAAAAACATGTAGAGTCATCTTTAAGCTCTTTTCTGACTCCTAAAACATGAAAAGATTTCTGAGTGTTTCTTTTAAACTCGTTAAAACGGAATTAAAAGACGGTCCACTTACAGCTCTTTTCCGACCGTAAAAACATGAAAAGATTGCCGGATTTTTTTCGTTTCGAATTCATTATTGGTTATAAAACAATGTGCCATTGATCGCTTTTTTACTTTTTCAGGTCAAGGGCACTATTAACGAAAAGTACTCCTTGGTTGTAAAAGATCAAGCGGTTCTCTCAAGTATTATTTTATACTTTTTCGGGCTTGGGAGACACAAATTTACGAAAAAGGTCAACCTTGGAGTCTTCTTACGTTTTTTCAGACTCTCTAAAATTGAAAAACGCCGAGCTTCTCCTATACTGGACTCGTTAAAATTTCACAATAAAGGACCTGTTCAAATACAAACGGGAACGAACCACTCCTTCTTAGGGTTCGAATTTCAACTAAGTTGGACTCATCCGAAGGATGAGCTTATAATCAAGCAAATGTTATCCTCCTCAAGCTTGTCAAAAATAAAGAGGTACTTGCCAGAAATGGTGGGGGAAAAGAGAGAAAAATGAGTTTGTTTGTCATACTTTGTAACCACTCTTGCACACGACACTTTTATTCACCTGGGTTGGGAAATCCTTTGCCTAATAGTTGATCAAACCACATTGAAAGTCTTCAGCCGGTTTCTGGGTATTAACTTTGGGTCAATTGTCACCAAGCCATCTGTCGTGTCGTTATGTGTTCAAGAGGTCACTGCCAATAAGCCATTCATATGTAAAAATATCTGTCATCCATCTTGACCATCCCTGAGTCAGTCCTTGCAACTAAATTTCTTTAACTTGATCTATGATTGCGTGTTGTAGACTTGCCTACGACGGATCGCTTTCTATCGACATCAACTCATTATCTAGAAAGATGATCTAGGAATCGTCAGTACCTTGATATATGCATGCCTCAATGGCAGGTTTCTCACCTTTGACGACAGTTTACATCATTGACTTTCGATCGAAGGATTCCATGATATGTTCGACATCAACACATTTATTCACATCTCATGGATTGTACTGGGTACTTTGAGAGCCATTGACATCACTGGTGGTTTCTCTCACACTTGTTAACAGCTTACATCATTGACTGGTAATCAAGTGGTTTCTACCATGTTCGACATCAACACATTTATTTGCATGGATAGAATCGTACTTTTTCGGGAAGTAGAAATGAAGACCCTGGATCTAGTTTCTACCATCCAGGCTGCGAGGAATTTTGTATTCATTGTATTGTGGACTATTCATAAACAGATGGCTGTGTCCATACTGTGTTCACATGAGTCTATACTTGTGATGTTTTACAAGATCATTACTATATCAGAGCAGTAGATAGTTTTCTAGTTAGTTTTGATCTGAGTATGGGAATGCCTACCTCAGCGATGATATGATCTCATATATATATATATCTTGCATTGAATGTTTTTACAGGTTCCGACTGGGCTCTCCACAAGATGATCCTCGAAATGATAAAGTACTTCACTCTTACTATATGATAAATGAAATCCTCATCTACTACAAACTTCGCACTTTAGGGGGCAATCCGTTACACAAAAATATCGTCACTATGATTATTTACAGTCAGTATGGGTCTATCATCACTTGTATTGTCCTCCTAAGCACGTCTAAGACCTCAGCTCTTCAAATCAAGCTTTGGAAGTGGGAGAAAGACATTAAAAATCAATGTAACTCTAGTTTCGCACTTTCTCTCATGGTCACCTACAGTCCCGCACCTTCTGTGTACAAAAGCTGCGTACCTACCCGCTCTGTCCCTAACGGTGTAGGTGCGGACCCCTGTGAAAGTCAAAAGGCGCAAGTTTTAACTTAAAAAACTCACTTTGGGTTAATTCTAGAGTTTTCTAGAAGGAATTTTGACGTGGATTGTTCGCTCTGAGGTGGTTCATGCATCCCAAAAGAGAAGGAGCTAATCCCTTGACTAAAGGAGCTATCCCTTTGAAGGAGGGCTTTATCCCTTTGAAGGAGGACCTAGTAACTTCCCTCCATTGCACTATAAATACAGGCATTGGGGTGAGGACTAGGGAGGTTAGAAGCTGAACATTTTGAGGGTAAATGCTCGTGAAATTAAGACTCTTTGGTTGAGCTTGAGAGGATAGATCACATACCTCTTAGTTCCATTAGAGAGTGAGTGAAACTTGTCAAAGTAGAGGAGACATCTTGTTGGACCCTGGGAGGAGCTTGTACAACGTCAAGGCAAAGGTTGTAAAGTTCTTCTTCTTTTGAATTAATACAATCAAACTCATTTTTCTCAACAAGTATCTTATGTTATTTGTTTCATGGACTCCTTGACTTTCATGTTAAATATGTTTTATGCAATTGGTTTTTCAGGTGCTATTTAATTTGTTTGCCTTGTTTGTGTTTGCAGATTCACGAAAAGGAGCTCATTTGGATCAAAGGAGCGAGGGCATCCACAAGCTTGCGTTGGACCAAAGGTAGGCCCTAAAAACACTTGTTTGCTATTGTTTATTGAAGCATATTTAGAGAAAGATAGTGTCTGGTTGGTTTGCTTGTCATTAGGTCTTCTTTAGATTCTAGGAAGGTCTATCTTGTCCGCAAGATCGACTCATTTCGTGCAATAGAAACCCTGAAAAGACGTCGATCCACTCATCACGGATGTAGAGGCGGTCGATGGTATGTTCAAAGGAACTAAAGGAATCTAGTGAGACAGCATTCCATAAGGGAAAAATCCAAAACTGGATGCAGTAGCCTAAGAACATCCACTCATTGATGGAATGGAAGTAGACCCAAATATAGTCGTGCTGGGAGTAATAGAAGGGATGGAAATAGTTCCTCCCCCTTGTACAGATATGGGAGTCTACATGCTCGCAACACTCATTGTAGATGCCATGCTTCTAGCAATGGTCATTGAAGGAATAGATGTATGTAAACTTGGACTCGAAGTCCTATGGGTCGGAGTTCCAATGTACAATAGAACGTCTGGATGGTCAAGAGGAAGAGGAGAATTTAGAGCCGCAATCGACTCTAAAATCTCTTCAACTTCGATATTATCTTCCGACTGAAAGAGTACTCGAGAAAGAACTGGTGTGTTCCTCTCTAACTCTCTACTAGTGCCAGGTCTATCTGAATCAATTACCCCAAGTGGAGGATCAATCTCCAATGCACTTTCTGCCACTGGTTGAAAACCACTGGCAGAATTGCTCCTACACCTTCTAGGAGAACTCTCCTCTCACCTAATCCAAAGCCCTAATAAACCTAAACTTGTTGGTGTATTCTGATGACAATACAAAATTTCTAGTTTATTTTAATTAAGCACTTGATTTTAATGGTTGTTCTTTAAGTCAAGGGTATAGATGGAAGTGAAACCAATGGTGCTTGTATGACACAAAAGAAATCAATGGAAAGCTAACTACATGAATGCAATCATTTTTCTTCGATGAAAAGAGATCTCTACGTGGGTTCTACGAAACTTCTATAAAGAAAAATACTTTTTCTTTTCTTTTCTTGAAACACACTTCACACACCCAAAAACTAAAAGACTACTAATGCTTTAACAATGCAAACTACCCTAATGCAAGATATAATGGAGATGCAAGATCCTAAATCACTCTAAAAAGTGAAAGAAATTGTTTATAACTATCAATGAGCCAACTTAAGTATTAAGTGGACACAAATTTTGAACAAAAAATTCTCCCCAAACAAGAAGGAAAAATTGTAAAAGATCGCAATTCACTTTCAAAAACCAAAAGAAACCAAAATCAAACTTGGCAAAAGAAAATAGAAACAAAGTTTTTTGAGATCTTTTATTTTTCAAGAAACAACCAAAACAACTTCTTGAAATCACCCAAAATGCTACTAAAACTAAAAGATCGAAAAGAGAGCACAAGGAGGCTTTTCAAGTTACAAATTCGAAGATGAATGAAAACTTGAGAAAAAAGGCTTCAACTTTTACTAAACAACCCAAATAGCAGCAAAGAGCTTGACAAACTGACCAAGAAGCTAGGAAAGAAATACTTTCAAATTCGTCAAAAAGACTTCCAAAAAGAAAGAAAAACAAAGGAAAGCAAAGCATGTAGATCAAAAAACTAAGCTTGACACTGAAACTAAAAATAATCTCCTGTTCTAGAGGACCAGAGCAATCAAGAACTTTTGAACAAAATCTTGTGTGTCAAAACACCAATTAGAAACTCGCTCAAAAAACAAACCTAGGCCAAATATTTTCAATGAGGAAGAGACTTAGAAACAATAAGCTTGCAGAATAATTAAATCCTTCAAATAGAAATTGACCACACAGACTAAAAAGACCAGGCAAAAAATCTATTTGGGTAGAGAGATTTGAAAAAACAATGCAAAAATTGGTATATGCGACTGTGTTCAAACACAGAGGCATGTACACATGCTTTTGATTTAGGAAACTCGCGTATACATTGGTTCACTTCACAAAAACAAGCGTGTGTATGCTACTGTAAATAGAGTAAAAGGTGTATACAAAGCTTCACAAGAAAAGTAAAAAACAAAGCCAGATCAAAAAGATCAGACTTAAGGTATGACACTCTGGTACACCAAATAAGACTATAACAGCAAGTAAACCAAAGATGGAGCCTTGATTGACACTGAACAACCCAAACTAGGAATAACAAGATTGTTATCCCTAGTGGAGTCACCAATTCTGTTTCGGGAATAAGTACCCTAGGGCTTCGGGTTAGAACCTCAACAGAGCATAAGAAAACTACAACAAGAAACACTCATACAACTTAGGAAAAATGCTTATATAATCAAACTACGTAAGAGCGATGGTACCCATATTTCCTTCGTTCGAGTAGGTCCTACACGGTTCAAACCCTCTCCAACTCCCGATTCTCTTCAAACCTAAAAATCATTCAATTCGAAGATACGTAGCAATATAGAAGTAAATCATGTGCATGAAATTGACTTTATCTCATATAAACAAATGATTGATCATACATAAAAACAACATTCATATATGAATTACAACATAATCTGATGCTTAAACATATGTAATTTCAGAAACAAGACAACATTTCTTTTATTGCAGTAAGCTATAAATAACATGGAGAGAATTCACCTGAGTCTTCTTCTTCCAGCTCCAAAAGGAGCCATCCTCCAGATTCGTCCTATCCTGGCCTCCAACAATCTTCTTCCATAACCAACACCATGATATCTCAAGTAAGAGGGAGAATATCTATAATCAAGGAAACAAGGGTTTCCTGAAGCTTGGGGAAGTGCATGAGGCATAGGGATTCATGAGACTCAATCAGGGATAATCTCAGTATAATAACTCTATCTCTTCTCCTCCTCTAGGTCTTCCCATAGAAGTCTATTTGTACTTCTCCCAATTAGTTTTTTAGTTGGGAAACAGTTGGGCCATGGGCAATAGGATGTAATCAACAGGTATAACCCATGAACTTCACCCATAATTAAGGAAATTTAATTTTTTAAGTGCTTTAACACATATACACAGGTTGGGTGTTGACTGACCCACATGTACATGCTTTTATCTCAGGGAAAAGTAGCGTAGAGGGAATAAAACATTTTTTTTTATACATTTGGACCAAGTCTGGAAGGAGGGGTTACTCTAGGACATAAACCAAGCATCACAAAGACCAAGGGTGGTAAATGGTGCTATAACAGTTAAGGAACAAAAATAAAACATTTTTATTAATAAGAAGTTGGGGACACCAATCCTCTTTTACAATCATAAGAAGCTGCAACTTGTACAAAGATTTTTCAAGCATCCAACCTTAAGGACTCCAATCCTTTAAACAGTACAAGCTCCAACTTGTGCAAAATAATTTCAAGGCTCCAACCTTTAGGACTCCAATCCTTTAAATAGAAATTCTAGGATTCAAAAAGGAAACCAACCCTAAAATTTAACAAAAGCACTTACTTAATGTTTCAATTTCTCCAATGTAGTCTTCAAGTCAAAAGTTCTTTAGGAGGATTTTCCACACAGGTCTGCAAAGTCTTATGCCTTCAAACTACTAATCAAGATATGTAAACAATGTTAAACTATCGTTTCAAAGACTCAGGTATCAAATACAAGCTTTCTAAACATTGTGCTCAAAGGTGTATCTACAAAATATGAAAAGATAAAAATATGTCACCACAAATACTTTATCTCTCCACGGGACTACAAAAATAACACTTTAGGTCTGAAATGAATCAATGAAGGTCTACAACTAACCATTGCATAGGTCCAATGTGTAATCTACATAAGTCTTAGTCTCAAGGTCACTTCGATTTTTTGAGTTCTTTCACAAATCACCACAGAGTTGTCACTACAGGACAAAAGAAAAGATCCACAAGAGACTTTAAGGGTTTCAAATTCAGGTCTCCCATAACAAATATTCACAGATCCAAAAAAGAGCCACCACAAATCTCACATCCAAACTTCTTCACATGTCAAAATAATTTCTCCATAGATCAAAAATGGCATCTTCAATAGGTCAATAAAGAGTTCGAATGAATGATCTTCATTTTCCATCCTAGTTCAAGAGATGTGAACTTATTCCTTCTTTTCTTTTTGTCTTCGATCTGCTTTGCAGATGGAGGAGTTCAAAAAATGGTCTTTTCATTTGTATATATACCATTTTCAAGGGCTGAAATGACATTATTTTATGGAGGATCTGACCTGCTAGTGCTTGAAGGTGACCTAACTAAAAGTTTAGTTTTTATTTTTTGATGGATAATCATGTTTTTAGCAACCAATTAGGGAGAGATTTTTATTTAAAAAGTTATTATTTCCAATAGATTTAATTATTGGAAAGGTACTTGTATAAAAAGGGGCGTGAAAACCTTCACAATCAGGTGTAAGAGGGGTAGGGTTTTATAGTTTTTAAGGTCGTAGGAATATCTTTGAGAATAATTGTTTTAGGGTTTTTATATTGGGGTTTAGTGCTAAGGTTTGGTCATAGATTTACATCAAATAGATTGGGAATTATGGCTTCTACTAAAATTCTAGTGAAACATCAAGGGTGAGGATTCCTAGGGTTGTATCCAAGAGATCATATTTCATCATTTCCAATGAGGGCTAGTCTTGAAATCATATTGACATTGATGCCAACTTTATCCAACAATCTTCCCCTTTTGTCATTGATGGAAGTACACTCTTCTTTCCTCATTTTTCCCCCTTTGACATGAATGCTAACTTCTTCATATGTTTCTCCCCCTGTCATGGTGCTTCTCTCATGTCATTCTTCTCCCCTAGTGATGTTGTTTTCCTTTTGAATAATATGTTCTAATGGGATGCCAAACAGATGACCCCCATCTTTTTGAGATTTTCAAATGCTTCTCGTGATAGTGGTTTTGTGAAGATATCTACAATTTTTTCTTTGGTATTGACATACTCCAATATGCTATTTTGTTTTGTGACCTATTTTCATAGGAAGTGATACTTGATTAGGATATGGTGTATCTCTGAATGCATCACTAGACTCTTTTAAAGGTTGATTGCACTAGTGTTGTCATAGTGGATGTTTATTGACTAATTTGTTTCTATGTTGACATCCTTAAAAGATTCCTCCATCCATAGGATTTTTGTACAACAAACTGTAGCATGTATGTATTCAACTTGAGTTCTGGAAAGAGATATAGATGATTCTTCTTTCTAAGCCAAGGTAAAAGACAATCTTCCAAAATGAATGCATTCCCACTTGTATTTTTTCGATCATCAATGCTTCCTTCCCAGCCTTCTCAGTGTATGTTTTCAAGGTAAGTGTTCTACTTTTAGGATACCATAGTCTAAAATCAAGAGTGTCTTTTAAATATCTAAGGGCTCTCTTCCTAGCTAGAAGATGATATTCCTTAAGAGTTGATTGGAATCTTTCCACCATTCATACCACATTCACAATGGATGGTCATGAGGCTGTCAAATATAAGAATGCTCCAACCTTAGATCTATAAAAAATAACATGTACTATAGGGTATTCGTCATATTTACTTAATATGCAACTATAGTTAAAGGTGTGCTCATAATATCACATTCTTCCATCCCAAATTTCTTGAGCATATCTCTAAGATATTTTTCTTATGACGTGAACATACCTACTTTGGTCTGAGCTACTTGAAGTCCAAGGAAGTAGGATAAATCACCAATAATTGACATCTCAAATTCCTTAGACTTATTTTTGAAAATTCACTCATGTCATCATTGTTTCTGGCAAAAATTAGATCATCAACATACACATGTGTGATCAACAAGTTGTTTTTATCCATCTTCAAGTAAAGGTTTCTTCCAGCTAGTCTTCTTTTAAAGCCTTGTTGTTGGAGATAATGGTAAATTATTGCATACCAAGCTCTTGGAGCTTGTTTTAATCCATACAAGTCCTTCTCTAACTTGCAAACAAAGTATTTTACTTCTACTAAATCAAACCCTTCTGGTTGCTCCATGTAAACTTCTTCATTTAGGTCAACATTTAGAAAGGCTTATTTCATGTGCATTTGCTAAACTTTTAAACCTTTTGAACAATAAAACATCATTCTTATATCTTCCAATCGGGATACAATATCAACGATTTCTTCAAAGTCAATTCCTTCAATTTGAGAGTACCCTTTTCATACCAATCTTTCCTTGTTTTTGATGATCTGTCCATCTTCATTCATCTTGTTCTTGAACACCTACTTGGTTCCTGTAACATTATTGTCTTTTGGATGAGGTACGAACTCCAAAATTTCATCCTTTTTGATTTGATGCATCTCTTCTCACATTTCTTTTATCTAATGAGTGTCCTTAATAGCTTGAGAAAATATCTTTTGTTCTATTACGGATAGTAGGGAAACATCATTACTTTTTAGTGTATTTGTCATCGTTCTTTGGGTGTTTATTCCATCATCTACACCGCTAATAATCTGATCTTCTTGATGATGATTTTGTATGAACTTTACACTTTATGGAGTTTGAGATAGCTCTTTTTTATTTTCTTCCTCATTTTATTCCTTTGTAGTATCATCTTCAAGTTCTCCAAGAATATGATCTTCTTCAATGTTTTCTACTTCTTTTTCAGGAAGTTCCTCATCAATGTTCACATCAATGCTCTCAATTATCTTTCACAAATGATTGTTGTAGAATTTGTAGGATTTTATTCTTATAGAATATCCAAGAAATATTCCTTCATCAACTTGAGAATCAAACTTTCTTGGTGAAGCATTTACTTCCAAATATTCTAAAATATTTTACTGAAGAAGGTCTTCCTTTCCATAATTCATATGGAGTTGAGCCATTTGAGTCATTTGTTCTTATAGTCTCTTGTATGGACCTATTCCTTATTTTAAATACTCCATTTTTTTGTGGAGTTTTAGCAATAGAGAGTTCCCTTTTGATTCCATGTGTTTCACAAAATTCATTAAATTATTTTGAAATAAATTATCCACCTATATATGTTCTAAGGCACTTGATTATTTATTCCCTTTCATTTTTGATGATAGCCTTGAAATTATTAAAGCATTCTAGTGCCTATGGTTTAAATTTTATGAAAGATACACACATCATTCTAATATAATCATTTAGAAATAATACAAAATACCTTTTTCCTTGTAGAGATAGAGTTCTGGTGTGTCCGCATAGATATGCATGGATGATATCCAAAGGCTTTCATGTTAAGCATTCCTTGGTCTTGAAGTTGTTCCTTGTCTACTTTCCATCTTGACATGGTGCACAAATAACCTTTTAAGGTTTTGAAATTATTGGAATTTCTCTTGCTGCTTGACATTGTGCACAAATAACCTTTTAAGTTTTTGAAATTATGGGAATTTCTCTTGTTGCTTTCTTTTTACTGATTTTCACCAAATTGTCGAAGTTCAGATGTCCCAATCATTTGTGCCAACTTTAATCTACTTGACTTATATATCATTTTTCTTCTTGAATTTCACTAAGAGCATACACATTATCTAATGTTCTTACTCCTTTTCCCACAGGTTTTCCTAAAAAATATTTTCTTATCTCACAATCCTTGGCACTAGAAATAATATCATGTCCTTGATCAAAAATTTGGTTGATGCTTAAAAGATTATGCTCAACTCCATCAACAAGTAGTGAATTTTGTTCTTTTACCTTTACATTAATGAAATTCATGTGCCTCTTCTATTTTAGAATATCCACTTCCAAAAGTGATGCAGGTAGGGTTACCCCAGCTACCAATAACACCAGGTTACTCCACTCTTATCTCACTATTAACGCCAAATTCAGAGTAGTTCATGAAGCACTTAACATATGAATTCAATATAAAAATATGAATTTTATTATGACAACCACCAAAGATACAACAATTTGGTGCAACAAGCAAGCCAAATGGACATTTAGAAACTGAACATGAAGTGCTTCAAACTTTCTTTTGCAGTCGCTACGAAATAATTTTGCAGCACTAAAAAAAAATCTGTAGGCGCTACAAAATTATTCTATAATGTTCTTTAAAAACTCTATATTTCAAATTTTAGGAAGGTGAAATGACTCAACTCTTTTAAAAATCGAATTTTCATGGCCTTAACTTGCTTCATGACTAAGGGAATGATCCCACTTGCCTTTCCTCTCCAAGGGTTTCACACTAGCTCAAAGTTATTGGTCAAAAATATAAGATGAAGGATGTGAAAAAATTTGAATAAAGGGTACTCTACTTCAACAATTAGCTCATTGTAACTGCCTTACGTTCTCACTTCTAAACACTGTGCCACATTCCTCTATAGGTTGTGAGACCATCTCAGCAAGGATACACAAAATGTATGACCAAACCACAAAAATTAAGGAATCAATGCCCAGATTATTAATGTAATTTGATGTAATAAGTACAAAATTTTAAAAATAAAAATCACATAGGAATAACATTTCATTTACAAATGGTTCATAAGCAGCCAATGATTTGCTTCAAACACTAGTTTTTGATTCAATTCAAAACCACATCAACTTATAATCCCATTGGCCACTTAATTATGTCATTCGCACATATTCCATTTCTCTGTTCACACAAAAGAAAGTACACAAATTTTCTACTTAAATGATTGTAATTTCACGGAGAATGTGAGGCCTCTCTTCTCCTCCTTTTCTCCTCATCCAAGAATTTGTTCTCTTTAAAAGCAAGCTAACATGGGACAACCAAGAGTCACAAGAAATGAATCATTTCATCTTCTCTACAAACAAACAAAACTAAAAGCCATATTTACAATTTAAATTATCTCCTCTACTTATCAAAATTCCTCCTAAACTAAATATTTACAATTTCTTAACAATTATTTTCTCCCTGGCATTTCCATGTGACGATCCCAACACATTGGAAATCTTTTGTCTAGTCTTTGTTGAATTTTGTGCTCCATCTATGCACTTGCATCAGGCTTCCCAGGAAAGGAAATTTTATGAGCTCCTAATCATAAGGTCTTCAACAAAATAACTTTGTTTCTATAGAGCTCCAACATTCATCCAACTAAAATCTTCAATTGGATGACCTTTCCACTATGCCAAGTATTCCATATATTATTGCCCTCTAGTGTTCTTTTCAACCTTTGTGTCTAAAATAATTTTACCTTCTAATGTTTTCTCCAATAAATCTACTGTTAAGTCAGCTTGGATTCCATATCTTATATTTGTTCTTGTCATGTGTTTTACTATCTTGTTGTTTCCTTATTGTGTTCTTCACCCTTCGAGAATCCCAAATCTTCATTCTCTACCTTATCATCTTACCTACAAACTCATTTTCAAGTGGTTTCATTTTATGGTCACTTCCTCGTTTAATATCATCATCAACTTTAATATATAGATATTTCCTTTGTTGGTACATGTTGTAGCTTTTTCTATGACCTGTTGCACAAGTGCTTCAAGAAATATGAAAGCCTCCTAGAGACAGTCTTTGGGTTGATTACATACCAATTCCTAGGACATCTTAAAAGAGTACGTTTGAATATTATGAGTAGGGATTTCTGTTTCCCTCCAACTTTCACTTACTTTGAAAAATATAATAAAGGGGGGTTGATTCAATAATCCTTTATCAAGGTATACTCAAGAAAATATATGGATCTGAATACACAGGGGGTAGATCTAGTTAATCTCAAAGATAAATGACTAATTCAGGTGGCCAGCACACAACAATAGGAAGCCTTAATATTGGTGTTATGGTAACATGAAGAGGAGTAACGGAAGAAGGGAATTCAATACAAAGGGCTGGATACAACACAAAATTCTAAGCATCAAGCTCTAGCAAAAGTATGAAAGAATGAGGAGGTGAATTGGTAGAAATTGTGGAGTGAAATTTAACATCTCATACTCTATACCTCATGGACACACTTGTCACTAATCAGCCTAAGTAAATATGTGATAATAAAGGTACTGTAAGTTATCAAATAACTCATGTAAATCTTTAATTAACAGAGGGACTATTACTCCTCAAAAACATACATATAACCATGAGAGAGTGAAACCTACGCCTTCTTTACACAATTTCAGGAGAATAAAAGCATACATGAAATGAGATACAAAGAGGAAAACATACTTCTTATTGCTCTAATATGATTCAACAAAATAGTTTCATTAATCCTCCAATATCGTTCCAAATCACCAGTCCATATACATTGAACACTTATTGCTTAAATATCTCATGAACAGACAAGTAGAACCAATGTGGAACCATACAATTTGAGCGTCTAGCTTGTAGAATTTGGGAACCTCTCTTAATTGTTTCTTCCCTCTTTTTATAAGGATAAGGGAAGCTTTGAAAATAGATACAAAAATATCTTTAGCCTGAGCTCCAATTGTTTGATTGACTAGCTATCTCGGCGTGCTAAGGCCTTGTCACTCAAATCATTGCAACATAATGATTCATTTCTTTAAAATAAAGCATAACAGAATAACAAAACAATAGAATACAAAACATTAGAAAGAATTGAATGATGACTATAGCCAAAATATCTTCTCACAAATCCCTATGATGGCCTCTGATCAAGCCACATATCTACCACACTGTGCCTCTTTTTTTTACTCGGTCAATCCCCCTATCGCTTTCTGCCTGAACTGAATGAACTTCCCATTTTCTGGAGCTGGGAGCAATCAATGGTGATGGCCTCTGTGTTGTTTAGGAATTGAAGCTTCCAACTCATCCATCCCTTGAAACTTCCTATTGATATACCCAATAAAAATATTGTAATTCTATATCACAAATTCTCCCTATTGGAACTTTATACTTAAAAACATTACAAAATAGGTGAGTTCTAGGATCCTTTGGCCCCCTTTGTTTTAGCTCCTTTCTGCATTTTCCTCCATAGGATCGAGGGTCATGATCTAAGGCTTGGCCTTAAGGTGCTAGGGCCTTTGGTTCCTATCCGAGGGCCTTTTTCCTTTGTCAATAGCTTATCTCTCCTTTCCTTTAAGTTTCTCTAGTGACCATGCGCTAGCCCAATATACTGGAGCCCCCTTATCGATGATTTCCAATCGGGGTTTTTACTCTGGAGTTGCAATATTTAGGTTTCTTTGATCATTGATAGCCCTTTGTGCTTTGCTCATGCCCCGCAGCTTTGGTTCTTTAAATCTTCTTGTGACTATGCACCAACCCTATATCGAAGCCCCTTTATTAGTGTTTTTCAAGTGTCTACCACTGTAAAGTGTTGATGTCCATCAACTTCCGATATGAGATTACTGATATGATGTCATCACTGCAATGTGGCACTTCCTGAGAGGTGACACGTGTCACTAGGATATTCCCCCATAGCCCCCCTCAAAATTCCAAAACTGTATGACACGTGTCCTTCCATACTGCCACATCATGTTGACATCATCTACCACTTGTCCTTATCAGAACCAATCCTGTGCTACCATGTGTCACTATTGAATTCAATCCTATCCTGCCACATGTAGCTTATTGGGATTAACCAAATGTTTCCACGTATCCTACTAGAGGAGTGAGAAAAGGATTTGTCTACCCTTGGGTTTGCAAGGAAATCCTTTGTAAATTTATTTTTGAGTCCCCCGATGTTTTGATTCCCCTGACAATTTTACATAATCGACACATTTTCAAGGTTCACACATTCAAGAGTTTCAATCCTCCAATCACTTATGTGCCAATCTTCTTGATGTTGCAATGTACTGACTGTCAATCTCTAATACTTCCTACTCCATTTTCATTGCCGATATATCAGACTTCTAACATGCGATACACTGATGTGCTTACGGTTATGATATGTGATCGCCGATATGCCTCACTGTTGGAACCTCCAATTGCGACCACCGATATTCTATGTTGTTGGACCTCTGATATATCAGAGCTCTAATATTTGATGCACTGATATGCCATATTGTTGGGACCTCTGATTGCAATCTTTGATATCACATCTTTGACATGTGACGTGTTGATGTGCCACAATTGCATTACCTCCAATATGTGATCTCTAATATCAAACCTCCAATTTTCCTTCTTTCCTTGAGCTTTAGTCCTTGAACTTTAGAAGACCATAACGTTTTCTCCAGGGTCCATTTTTGGACTTCCACATATCGTTGGAAAGCTTTTTCATAGAAATTTCCAATGGAGAGTGTCAGATTTAGACTTTGAGTCCTTTTTAGGCTTGGAATATGACTGGAACATTCTCTGCTCTTTTGTACTCTTTTGACGTTTCAAAACGTATTTTTCAGTAGGTGACAACATTGGCTCGACCTGGGGATACTGCCTTACTAGCAAGGTGCTGAGAACCTGCAAAATAGTATTCTTCTATCCATTGGGCATGATTCATTTTATTCAAGTATATAAAAACATAAACAAAAACATAAAGAACTGAAAGTATTAATGATATCTTACAATGGCTCACTGGTATGTACAATGGGTGAGAAATTAACCTCTTAGTGTTGGAAGTAAATCTTAATGAATTTCCCATTTACAGGCAGCTCAAGCATCTCACCCTCTAAGTTTTCCAGAAAAAAAGTATTGTTTCCCTTTGTCTCAACAATCTTGAATGGTCCAAACCATAAGGGATCAAATTTGGCATGTTTCCCTTTGTCTTCTCTTCTCACATCCCACCTAAAAACTATATCTCCTAGCTGGAGAGGTCTTTCTTTAGCCTTCTTATCAAACAAAGATTTCATCTTCTGTTGGTAGCATATGTGGTTTACCTTCTCCCTATTCTCCTAGAGCTCCACTAGTTTATTAATCCTTCAAGTCAAGGAGTTTAGTTCTTCTTCCATATCTTGTAGCATCTTGGAAACTTGCATAGTGAGATGTATAGGGAATATGGCTACTTTCCCATAGACAATTTAAAAGGAGATTTCCCTATGGATCCTTTTGGAGTGACCCTATTATCCCATAGGGAAACTCTTAGTTGGGAGTCTCAATTTCTCTGTCTTTCTGCAATTGTTTTCTTCAGGTTCCTCACCACCATTTTGTTGGAAGCCTCATCTAGTCTATTTCCCTCGAGATAGTAGGTATAGAGTGGTAAACTGTAATATTGAATTTCTGACAAAAGTTGGTAAATTTTACAGACTTAGAGGCCTAAGGATTAGTCATGATTTTAACAGGACACCCAAACCTAGCCACAATAGTTTCCTCCAAAAAACTTATGGCACAGTGTCATTTGCATTTTAGGATGGGATCGCTTCCACCCATTTTATGAAGTATCTTGTGGCTATGAGTATTCACCTGTGTTGTTTGTTGGAAGGGGGGTGTATCTCTTTGATAAAGTCCATTCCCCGTTGTGTGAAAGGCTCTTCTATACAAATAGAGATTAAGGGGAGTTAGGCTAATTTATGCTTCTCAGCAAACACTTGACACTACTGGAAGGCCCAAACATAAGAGTGAACTTCCATAAATAGTTTAGGTCAATAGAACATTTCTTTCAATATCTTATGCACGGTGGGCTTCTAGTTATAGTTCCCTCCACAAACGCCACTATGGAAATCATTAATCACCCTTTGAGTCTCTGTTTCTACCAAACACAGAAGAATAATTCCCACCTGGTCTTTCCAGTATAGTTTCCCATTTGATATAATAAACTTTTGGGATTGTAGTCTTAATGCTCTATTCTTGGATTTACCCATGTTCACTAGGCACCTCAAGAATAGCAGATAGTAGATGGCATCCTTGTATCAGGCAAATGTTTCATACTTTATATGAATCTTTTGGATTGATTTCTTGATCAACAGTTTTTGTGTCCTATCTTCATCTTCTTCTGTCAACAATTTAATCCCCAAGGCTTGGCAATTGGACAATGATAAGGTTTTTGCCAATCCTTGTCCTTTGATGAGTTTAGTGGGCTTAATATCCATGTTATATTCTTGGATTTTCGTAATCCATTTACCTCTTTTTCCATCACTTTATCCTAGCACCAGGATGTATTTAGCAACAGTTTTTGGAACATAAGCTGTAATGTTAAAGTGTAGAACATAAAATGTGAAGGCCTTCAAAGCTTTGAATAGGGAATAAACCTATTTTTCCAAGATGTTATATTGCAGTTCATCCCCTGTAGCACTTGTCTTAAGAATGTTATAGGTTTCTCATGACCTTCCTTATTCTTTTGTAATAACATATTGGCTATAATATGAGGGGAGGAAAATGAAAAAATATAAAATGCCATTGAATAATTTGGGCTGACTAGCATAGGGGCTTCTGCAAAAGTTCTCTTAATCCTAGAAAAGGATTCTTGGGAATATGGGCTCCACTTTACTGTGTTCTTCCTCTTCAACATCTTTGTGATGCCTTTCACTATCTCTGCATAATTAGGCATAAATCTTCTCAAGAAGTTAATCCTTCCCAAGAACACTTGGACCTAATTTTTATTTCTTGGTAGGGAAATGTGACTGATGGCTTCTATGTGGTTAGGATCAATCTTGACCCCCTCCCATGCTAGTATATGCCCCAACAGTTGTCCTTCACTCCAAGTGAACTAGGATTTCTTTGGATTTAAATACAACCCATACTTCATGCATTTCTCAAAATTAAGTTTCAAATGTTCAATATGCTCCTCATTTGTTTTACAGAAAATAGTGATATCATCTAGGTAGACCCCTACAAATTTATCACTCTCCCATGAAATCTATATCCATTTCTCTCTAGAAGGTTTCTCATGTATTTATAAGGCCAGATGGAATTCTTGCATACATGAAGGTCCCCGAATGTGTAGTGAATGTAGTTTTCTTCTGATCATCAGGATGGACTGCTACCAGATTATACCCTGAAAATCAATCCATCATGGAAACATGAGCTAAGATAACTACCTTCTGTAATATATAATCCATTTTCGGCAATGGGTAATTTCCTTTCAATGAAGCTCTGTTGAGGTTTCTGAAATTCATAGATAGTATTATCTCTTCATTCTTCTTCTTGGCAAGAACTAGGTTTGCCACCCACTCTGAGTACCTCAATGGTACAATGATCTTGGCCAGAAGAAACTTCCTCACTTCCTTCTAGATGGTTGGGAGTAAAAGGGGATTGATCTATCTAAGTTCTTCTTACAAGGATTCATACCATTCTTTAAGGGAATCTTATGTTGGATAACATTGGTATCAAAATTCTTTAAATATTCATATGATGAGGCAAAATTTACATCTTTATAAGTTTTAAAGAGATTTAAGTACATTTACTTATATTGTTGGGGGATCCCTTTTGACAACTTGATCATCTGAGGTTCGTTCTCAAATCTGACGTTACAATCCCGCACTTGTTCGTCAAATCACTATTCAGTAGGTTTTGAAGCCACGTCATTGGATTTGAATATCCTCTCCAAAGGAACTAGACCACAGGGAATGGAATTTCCCTTTAGCTACAATACTTTGTGCCTGTGATAGTTTCCTCCCAATATTCTAGATGTTCCTCTGTTAATTCTTCTTCTTCTTGGTCAATCACCCAGTTCGGGAATTCCCCAATGACTTCCATGAAATCCCTGATCTGTTCATCATCTTCAAACACTTGCTAGTGTTTCACATTGTTAGGCACTGAGGGTATGTACTTAACTTCAATTTCATATCTGAGAAGTGGATTTTGTTGTGCCCTGAAATTACTAGCAGTTATAGCCAAGGAATCGGCCATTCAATTTCCTTACCTCTGTAAGAATTTAATATTAAAATCTAGGAATAAGTTGTCAATTAAATCCCAAACCTCATTTATTTAAGCCCTCAGTTGAGGGTGCATAGTTTGACATTGGTCTTTGATCTGCTTCACCACCATTTCTAAGTCTCCAAACACAATTTTGCATTCAATGTTCAAATTCTTTGTTGCTTGTAGGCCTAGTAGCAATGCCTCATACTTTGCCACATTATTTGTTGACTCAAATTCCAATTTGAATGATAGGGGAATCAGACTACCCTCTGGATATATCAACAATACTCCTGCTCCATTTCCTTCTTTAGAATTCGTCGAAATACAACTTCCCAACTTTGCTACAATCTCTGAGCTATTGATCTAGTCTAACTGTAGGGTGTACTTGTGTTTCTTCTAAAATGAAATCATCTTCTTCTAGCATTAAGCAAGAGAGGTCCCTCTCATTCCCATACACTGGAGCATTGTTTGGGAAATTAGATCTCGTTATTTTTTTAATGATTCTTGATTCCCTGTACATTCGCCTTTCTTCTCCACCAAAGATAGGGATGGTAGCATAAGTAAGTTCTAGTTTGATGGAACCTTCAATATTTGATCCCCAAGTTTGAAAAAATCATATTGAACCTTGTAGGGATATCGGTTCCTATAATGTCCATCACTACACTTTTCATTGGGATGTGGTCCAAATTCACGACCAAGTCATTTATCATACCCAAGAACCTTACCCCCTTGGAGTCAAAAGAGTAGAGATCTTTATATGGTCTGGTTATCTCCATACCTAGTTGCTCCATTACTGATAGTGGAATCAAATTATGAGAAGAACCTAAGTCCAACATACAGTTATGGAGCAGGAGGTCATGTACCACTAGAGTAACATAGAAAGGTGGTGTGGAGGGATCTTGTTCTTCAACATGGGGTCCAAAGACGACCATTGGCCTTTCTTCTTAGAGGTTTAAACTATCAAAAGGTTGGACTGAAGTAGATGGAAACATGAATTGAGAAACTTGGGCCTTATAGGTGGGTTTTTTCAGGAGTTTAGCTAACAGGACCTGGATCTTGACTTTCTCAAGCTCTTTTTGAAGATTGAAGATGGCAGGGCCCTTTTCTACTATGCTAACTTCTGCTAACTCCTTTTCTTTTTCATAGATGGGTCTGAAAGGGGGAGGTGATTTCTCTTCTTGGAGGGATTTGGACTTATGGAAGTTTGGCTCTGAGGAACCCTTCTTCTTTTGAATAATTAGCTCTAAAAGCCCCTTCCACTTGTCAGTTTACTTAGGAGGTTGTGGGGAAGAAGTACCTTCAATTTGGTTTTTCCCTCTCAATCTCTTTCTAGATTACTACAGATTGTATTTCTTGTGCAGTTGAGCCTGGATGAAATCGGTGAACTACTTGTAGTAGTCATTGATCTTGCCATCATTCAGTGTTGCCTAAATATCTTCCTCTCTTCTTCATATGTTCTGAGTTCTTGTTCTTCATCAGAGAAAGAGGAATACAAGTTCTCCTAGACTTCACTAGAATCTGGTGTCTGTTCCTCCAGATCATATTCTATATATAGTGGAGGATAAATGTGATATAGTTGCTCTTTTCTCTCTCTTTGCAGTCTCTGTAGGGAAGGCCTTCTTTATTGGGGATTAAAACCCCGATTGGCAGCCAGAAATTTTTGTCGTTAAAGGCTTTTACTCTCCAGCTCCATTTTTGTCAGTTTATTTGATAAGTTATTTTTCAACTTATCCATATTCTCTCTCCTCTTGATCAAGGTGGATATTTGTGGCCACCCACCAATTCCACTTGGACCCCCACTATTGTTTCTTTCAGTTTTTCAGTTTCCTTAATTGTAGCACAATTTACTATTTTTATCAGTTTTTCGAGTCCTAAACTTCTGGAGCCATTTTGAGGCCCTAAATGACAATTTTTTGGCAATCTTGTACCAACGATTTTTTATTAAAACACATCTTTTCCATCGTAGTCATCAGAGAGATCTTTCCAATGGAGTATCATGCACATCAAACAGAGATAATATGACCAAGTCGTAACTTCAGGAAGTTGGTTGTCCAACTAACCCCAACGGGGCCCATAAACTCTTGGTGTTACATCTGCTCGGGTTAGGGTTTTGGTTCTTTAGGGTTTTCTATTATTTTTCAATAATAAAAAGGCCCTTCAGCATCATTGTAACGCAGTTGGGAGGCATGTAGCCTCCACATCTCTTCTCAGAGATAAGCTACCATCGCTCGAGCTAATCTTATTGTCATTCTGTTTGTAAGCATATTTTAGTATTTGATATTAATGAAATGAAGTGTTATTTCTACTGCATCTTTGTATTTATGGTTATATCTGTAATTTTTTATGTTCCTATTTAAATCCGGATCAATGGTATCAAAGTGGTCTTCTCTTTCTCTGTTTTTCTTTGCATGTGCTCAACGAGGTTGGAATATAAGGAGTTAGGGCTTGAACTGGTCGAACCTTTACAAGACCCACCTCGCAAATCTCGAAGGCCTCCGATGGCGGATGAAAAGAAAGATGAGGGGGCAGGAGATCCTATCAAAATCTTGCTCGAAGAAGCCCTCCAGTGACAAAGGAACACAATGATGGACTACTTTGCCTAGATCCTTTAGTGGTTACCCAAGGGTGATGCATCTACTTCTAGTAGCTACTCTGGAAGCGCCACACCCATTAAGGTACAAGTTAACTTTGAAATTCCCATATTTGAGGGTTAGATAGATGCAGAAATTATAGATAAATTGTTAAATCTACTAGAAAGATATTTTTCCATTCATGATTTTTCCAGCCGAGAAAAGATCACTTTTGCACTTCCCAAAGTAGCCCCCCATGTCAAGTACTAGTGGGAACATACTATGAGTAGAAGGATGAAAATACGAACTCATTTTTTTCAGTCGCACCCACTTGGAACTCATTCTAGGATGCCATCAAGGTGTAGTACTACCTTGTCTGGAGCTATGAGGATAAATACATAAAGTGAACAATGTTGCAATAGGGAAGGGACCAACATGTGTCGAATTTTACCAATGCTTTTTATACCCTTCGCACGAAATTGGGAATAAAGGATTCTAAGAAGAATTTGGTTCTCAAGTACCATGGCTACCTACATAGGTACATCCAGGATGAGATGGAATTCTTGGATATCTCCTCACTCGGCACGGCACATCGATAAGTTGTCAAGATCGAGAAAAAGTTTAAACAAAAGAAGTGAGACTTTGGATCTCTGAATCTGAATCAAGAGAAAGGTGCCCCTAAACTACAGAACAAAGGACAAAGCCAAGGCAGGGTGGCCCAGGACAACCCACCAAATCCATAAGAAAATAACAATGCCACGAAGCCGAAGAAGGACACAGGAAAGTGGTGTGAGTTCCATAAGAGCTCCACTCACAACACAAGTGAGTGTCAGGCCAAGCAGTCACTGGTGACCGAGCTAAAGGCTTTGGAATCATATGCATTTTCTGACTCTGAGTCAGAACCTGACAAGGGGAATGTCAAAGAAAAGAAAATTATCGATGTGAAGCCCAAAGCCACCATTTCCACCACCAAGATCCAGAAGGAGGAACCTTAAGATCCAAAGGAGGAGGAGTGCCTCTTCCAGTCCCAGATGTGGGTAAACGGTTCCCTCTTATAGTTCATTGTCGACAGTGGGAGACAAAAGAACCTCATTTTGGCAGAGGTCGTGAAGCATTTGGGCTTACTGACCATAGCACATTCACAACCGTACACCATCGGGTGGCTTCACCAAGGATGGGATCTTCGTGTGAGCCAGCAGTGTCAGCTTCCATATAAAATCAAGCCCTTCACGGATGAGGTATTATGTGACATTTATCCCCTTGATGTCTGTGATCTATTATTAGGAAAACCATAATTATGGAAGAGACATGTTTTGTATGAGTGAAGGCCTCGTTCTATTAGTGTTACTTTAGAAAATAAGTTGTACATGATATCAAAGGTAGCACCGCCTACTGCCATCTCTTTGGTTACTGCAAAAAATGTAGTAAGGTCATTTCCAAAACCGGGAATTTCTTTTTCCTGATGATACGCCCTAAAGAAAAGAAGAATACGGTGGCCATGACCTCTAGATAGGGCCCCTCAGCACGCCAATAACAGATGGACAAGGTCATGCAGGAGTACGACGACATCATCACCTACCCCGTAGGGGTGTTTCTACACTATCAAGTCAAGCACACCATTGATTTAACCCCAGGTGAGCCACAACCCAATGGACCAATCTCTCAACACTCCATTTTGGAGAACGAAGAATTCGAGAGGTAGATTTAGGAGCTGCTGTAGAAAGGTCACATTCGTCCGAGTTCATTACCCTGTGGGAGAATGATCGTGTTAGTACAGAAGAAGGATGGGACTTGGACACTCTGTATCGACTCTTTGGCACTAAAAAAGATCACTGTCTGGAATAGGTACCCGTGAAATCAGGATATCACTAGGTACCAATCGAACCCTCTGATGTGTGGAATAATGCCTTCAATGCCAAGGAGGGACTTTTTGAATGGTTGGTTATGCCTTTCAGGTTGACGAATGCTCCTGCAACCTTCATGAGGCTAATGGATTCCATCTTGCGGCCACTCACAAACTCATTTGTAGTGGTATACTTGGATGACATCGTGATCTTCATCGAGAGTTTGGAAGAGCACCTCCACCACACCCGACAGGTTCTCCAAAAACTGTGGCAACATAAGCTAAGTGCCAATTTGGAGAAATGCACTTTTGGCATGACCCAGGATCAGTGTCTAGGATACATTATGTATGAACGGGGGGTGCATGTGGATCTAGCCAAGATCCAAGTCATTCAGGATTGGCTAGCTCCAACCACTCTGACAGAGCTCTACAGATTTCTAGGTCTTGCTAATTTCTACCATAGGTTCGTGTTGGGATTCTCTCATATCACTTTGCCCTTGAGTCAAGTCACCAAGGGAGGAGTGAAAGAAAAATTATTTTTGTCTGAATCTCAAGAGAAGGCATCCATAGAGTTGAAACACCACCTATACTTTACACCAGTTCTCACATTACCAGACTTGCAACAACCATTTGAGATCAAGACAGATGTCTCTCACTATGCTATTGGGGTAGTCCTTACTCAACAGGGGCGTCTAGTGGCATATCACAGTGAGACACTTTCAAAGATAGCCCGAAAGTATCCTAGCTATTACAAAGAGATGTATTCCATTGTACAGGCCTACTGACAATGGAAGCATTACATTTTGGGGAAGGAAACGGTCACCCACATAGACCACCATCCCCTACAGTTCATAGAGACACAAGGGAAGTTATAGAATGATTGCCATCAAAAGTGGTCCACATACTTGCAAAAATTCCATTTGAATATCAAGTATAAGAAGGGCAGCACTAATAATGTTTCAGATTGCCTCAGCCAACCACCGATCATGGAGTTAACCACTGTGCTCAACTCTTGTGGGCATAAGACTTCTGATTGGCCACTTCTCTACAAAATTGACCCAAAATTCGGCCACACATACCAGATTCTCTTGGAGGGGTTAGCAAGTTCTAGATTTTCACCTCTAGGATGCCTTATTGTGCCACCTAGGACACCTTCGTGTTCCTTCAAATGAGCGTGCCAAGATGATTTGGGAAGCACACTACAGCCGGGCCGCTGGGCATTTCGGGGTTGAGAAAATGGTGGTAGTATTATAGAAGTATCTCTATTGGATGAATATTTGATGGGATGTCTGGAAGTACATCAGATCCTGCACTACCTGTGCCATTGCCAAACCGACCATCAAGAAGCAAGACCTCTATACTCTGCTACCTACCCCTAGTCGACCTTGGAATCCATCTCCATGGATTATATGTCAGACCTTCCTTCTACTATGCATGGAAATGACTGTGTTTTTGTGGTCATCGACAAATTCTCGAAGATGGCCATTATGGCTGCCTGCAAGAAGAATGTCACAACAAAAGTCACTGCTAAACTCTTCTTTAAACGAGTGTGGGTACACTTTGGGGTCCCACAGTCTATCATCTCATATCTAGATAGAAGGTTCCTAAGTACATTTTGGTCCAGTCTCTGGTCGATGTTGGACACCAAGCTCACTAATTCCATTGATTTCCATCCCCAAACTGATGGCCAGACGGAGGTGATCAATAGGATGATCATACACATTATGCGCATGTATAACTCAAAGTATCCACACACATGGAATGAGAGCCTCCCCTATGTCCAACACAACTATAACCAGGCTCTCCATAGCTCGACTGGCCACAGCCCTTTTCAGGTGGGCTTGGGATTCCAGCCACTATTTCCCATTGATTTGGCCATGCCATTTGCATATACTCAGGTAGATTCGGCTCATGTCCAATCTAAAACCGATAAGGCAAACAACTTCACTGAGCACATCCAACATATCCGCCAGTAGGTCCACGACATTCTAGAGAAATAAAATACCCAGTACAAGCAGCAACATGATCAACATAGGCTGCCACATAAGTTTCAGGTGGGCGACACAGTCTAGTTTCATTTTCCAAAGGAACTCCTTACTAGAGCCTATCGCAAACTCAGACCACTCTGATTGTTACAAGTCAATTTGGGCAAATCAACCCCGACTTTCAGATCTATATTATTAGGGTCCATCAATTCCTAATTCAGTTGTTTTCATTCCCTAATGAGGTCAACCTACATCATACTTGCCTCCCAAGAGTTTCCATGACACCATTCATCCAAAAAGTGCCCCTAAGGAGATCAGCATAGGTAGCCTTCTATTAGGCTACATTGCAATGCAGGAATTGCACTAACTAGGTGCGCTACAGTGCACTTAGCTTTTGTTTCACTTGCATTGAGCAAGTTTCAACAAAAATTTTAAATGACTCCATTGGATTCCTCATCCAATGGATACTTCTGGAAGTTTCCAAGTTGGTTGAGCTCACATTTGGATGAGGAAGAGGATGAATGAACCTCAATCCACTATCCCTTCCTCCATGGAATCACTTCCCAAATTTGGCAGAGAATTCATGAAGGCCATTAATGGCTTAACCTCCTCCATTTAGCTATAAATTGACCAAGCATTCAAAGGCTGGTCTAGGTTGGAATTTCTTGAGCTAAGGAGATGTTGTTTGAGTGAGATTAGTGAGAGTATTGTAATGATGTCGAATTGTTGCTTCATGAGGAGAGAAGGGATGGAACTGGAAGGAAGACACCAAATCAAGAATGAAAATTCATGGGTTGTAATATTTCCTTTTATCAATAAAGAATTCAAAGATTTTTCCATTCATGTTCTTGTATGATGTATATCATATTTTATATTCTATGATATGTTTAATTAATAGATCTTTATTGTATGCTTTGATGGGTTTCTGTCTCAGCTTATGTGCAAGTACTTTCCAAGCGAGTTAAGTATGGAAAGGAGCGATGGAATCGGTCAAAGGAGAGAGCAAGCAAGCAAAAGCTATAGGTTGGTTTCTCTTCTTACCTCTCTTATCTGTTGATTAAAGAAAAGGTAGTGAATTACTTTGTCTATTGTTTCTAGACTAGCTACTAAGTCTAGAGGGTTAGGTGTTTGTAAAAAACACTAAATTTGCCCAAAACAAATTGGCAACTCCACTGGGGACATGATTAACCCTTTTAGTAGCTTATCTGTCTTCTTAAATAATTTTACATATTGTACTTCCTGTCATTTATGGAATTCAAGTCTAAATTCACTGAAAATTGAGTCAAATTTAAGCATAAAATTTCCTTCAGAATGGCTTGCTGTAATCAGCGCACTTCTGTGACTGACATAGTGCGTTGCAGTGCATTTCCCTCATATATCCAGTGCAATTCGGTGCACTATCTCTAACTGTTGCCTGCGTTGATCCCTTTAGGGTCAGTTTTCCCATCTAGGAACTGAAAATTTTTGTCAATTTTCATCAGTTTGAATTGGTTGTTGAATTTAAATGATGTCTTATCTCTGAAAATAGTTTTTCATCTCCTTAATCCAGCCCTACTTTGATTGGATTGATTAATGTTTCTTTAATGTTTTCTTTGTCATTATCAGTCTATAGTCAAAGTTAGAATATAGTTGATCAATTGTTTCTTTGATAGAAAAGTGTCATAAAATTGTCCTTTTCTTCAAAAAATGAAGTGTCGTAGGGTCTTCCTTCATAAATAATCGATTGATTTATTTGTGCATTTGATTTGTATTTTCATTTAAAGTGTCGAAAATCTTCATTTTTTTTAAATCGAAAGTGTCATACAGTCTTCCTTTCCCTTTAAAAGAAATTGTCACAAATCGCCATTTTTTATGAAAAGAAGTCTGAATAATTTGTGCATTAGTTTTTCTTATTTCATCATTCACATTAAGAGAAACTAAAAAGAAATACATGCAATTTTCATTTTGTAGTTTGTGAATGCTTGAAAGGAATAGTGTAGGGAATTGCAGTAGTTTGTGCTCTTTGTTGCTTGTTCAAAAAGTACTTATATGATCTATCACTCATAGCTAGGATTTCCATTGCTAAAATTAAATGGAAGGAGTGCTTCTCACTCTAGTTGCATTTTTAGGAATTTCGCAAAACATCTCGTGATGAACCTTGAAAGGCAAATTCTAAAGAAGATCAACTTAAAATTTACATAAATTAATCTAATAATGTGTTAGAATTTAATCAAAACATCTAGAGGTATAGGCTAGAGACGTGTTCTAGTGTCTTTAAACCTAGTGGCTGTCATTTTCATTGAGGCTGGGTGATTCCTCCTCTCTGATTCGATAAGTGCTAGTATGGACTTGTGCTCCCTGTACCATCGAGTATATAGAGGGAGACCCCAATAGGTTGAAATCCTTTATCAATAGGTAGCCGAGTCTACTACCTTACCGATCACAATGCACCAAACACAACATTCAAGAAGATTGACTGCCATACGTAAATTCCTTGGTCATTTCCCTTTCATTTATCACCAAGGTGTATATTGCAGTTTTACAACTAGTCTGGTAATCCCTCCTATCTAGAATCTCCAGAGAAGTCACTTTCATTCCTTTTCGACTCTTTAAAAGTAAAAGGATCATTTGAACACTTGTCCTTTCAGGCTCATTAAACATCGAAAGCGACTAGAGTCATCTATTCTTTTTTCTCGACTCTTTAAAAATGAAAAAGCAAAGTTGTGTTCTAGTGTCATAAAAAATTAATTAACCACAGATAACATCCTTCACGCTCGCTCCTTATTTGATATTAGGTTGAAACATATGGCGACAAATCGAAGTCCACTGATCAAGGAATTCGTTTTGATGGGAATCCTAGTCCTTTTCCTCCTTTTGGAAATATTGTTGCTCCATATATGGCTACATTTTCCCTTCCAGGATTTACCATTGGCTTGCCAGTATGGTTGTTTTCAACCTCCTTGGTTCAAAATGTTTTGTTTTCTCCCCAATCAAGTACACCTCCAATTGAACAAAATCAACCTCCAGTTGATCATAAAGTTGACCCTTTTCCTTCTTCCTTGATTGCTTCTTCCTCCGCTTCTTCCTCTTCGCCTGGTGAAACTAATGGTACTACAAACCAGGTGGCTAAGAAGAAGAAGAAAGGGAAGAAGAAGAAGAAGAAGCAAATTCAGCAAAGGGGAAACCAAGTAGCCATTGCTTTGAATGCAACATATGATGAGAAACCATCCATCAAGCCTCACAAAGTTCGATATCCATGCAAACTTTGTGCAGGAGACCATCTTCTTCAAAATTGTCCTAATATTCCTCAGATCCTAGAAGAATGGTCTTCTCATTCACATCATCCTATGTCATCAACTACTCGAGATCATGTTGGTGACACACAATCAACTAGTGATAGTAAAGCTCAAGGAAATAAGGGTAAAGTTAAGTTCTAGATAGAGGAGGAATGACCTGTTATAGAGTTTTGTGAACCCAACGTTTCAGACTACCAAGTGAGTCCATCATCAGGGGATGCATCAATAGATATTCTCCAGATCTTAATTATGTATCCAAGAGCTATATTTAGGGTATATATATATATATATATATATATATATATATATATATATATATATATATGTGAGTTTAGCTCTGGATAATCTTAATTTCTCGAATTCTGATGCATTTTCCATCATATCCCTTCCATGGTAGGACTTGATGTTGTTAAATAATGAATCCATACAGGTGAGGATAGTTTTAGATAGAGGAGGAATGACCTGTTATAGAGTTTTGTGAACCCAACGTTTCAGACTACCAAGTGAGTCCATCATTAGGGGATGCGTCAATAGATATTCTCCAGATCTTAATGATGTATCCAAGAGCTATATTTAGGGTATATATATATAGGTGAGTTTAGCTCTGGATAATCTTAATTTCTCGAATTCTGATGCGCTGTCCATCATATCCCTTCCATGGTAGGACTTGATGTTGTTAAATAATGAATCCATACATGTGAGGATAGTTTTAGATAGAGGAGGAATGACCTGTTATAGAGTTTTGTGAACCCAACATTTCGGACTACCAAGTGAGTCCATCATCAGGGGATGCATCAATAGATATTCTCCAGATCTTAATGATGTATCCAAGAGCTATATTTAGGGTATATATATAGGTGATTTTAGCTCTGGATAATCTTAATTTCTCAAATTCTGATGCGCTGTCCATCATGTCCCTTCCATGGTAGGACTTGATGTTGTTAAATAATGAATCCATACAAGTGAGGATAGTTTTAGATAGAGGAATGACCTTTTATAGAGTTTTGTGAACCCAACTTTTCCATGTAGGTTATGTGAAGGGAATCACCCCCTTCACCTTTGTCCCTATCTAGATGAAGCCAAAAGAGTGTTGGATAACTGTCTTGCTTCACTGTAGCAACTTCCATTTGGTTACAGGAAACTATCCCTTAATCCTTCACTAGTTGATGAATTGACTGACCAAAATCAACTGTCCGTCGAACTCACTCTCTCTAAAAGTGAATCCAATGAGTCTATACTCGACCCAAATCAACAAGTCAAGGTAACAGTTGACTCGATTTCACCTTCAGTCCATCATACCTTTCCCGAGGAGAGTGAATATGATACCACTCAAGTTCTTTTTGTTTCTTTAGATTATAATGAGCTTAGGGGCAATCCGTCTCTTCCATGAAGACAGGAGGAAAATCCTCCCACTCTCGTAACTCAAGGGGTTAATTCTCCCATTTCTATGGTATCCCCTCCAAGTAGTCTAGTCACTTCCTTTGATTGGAATCGACTGGCAGGATTTCGTCTTCCTTATTATGTGCCTTTCCAGATCATAATACATGTTTGTAATATGATTGTATCGGGCACTATTATAGATGAAGGTGCATCCGTGAGCATCCTTTCCTCAACTGCTTGGCAAGCACTCGGTTCACTGTCGCTTGTGCCTGTTACCCAGAATCTGTTGGCTTTTAACAGAGGAACCAGTCAACCATTAGGTATCCTCCCTTAGTTACCTATTACTTTGGGAGGAAAAACCGTTTATCTGAATGTGATGGTAGTCCCAAGACCTTTATATTACAATTTACTTCTTGGGCGCTACTATGTTTATGACATGAGAGCTATTATTTCAACACTCTTTCGAGTGATTTGTTTCCCGTGTAAAGGCAGAATTGTCACTGTTGACCAACTTTCATTTCCCAGTACAATTATAACTCCTAGTCAACCATCTTCCCTAAGTGGCCCTTTTTTACCAATGGTATCAACCCTGTGGCGGGTTAATTATGTGGAAACCTGTTCCCTACCTACATCAACTGACGATCAATTTAGTGATGTTTTACATCATGTACTGGGGGCATTGGAACCAGATCTCTCCTTCATGACCTCTTCTGAGTTGTGATCCAACAAGCCGGAGCATAGTTCATTGTCTTGTGTCAACCTCATTAAAAAAATGAAACAAGGGGCCCGAGAATAGTTTGTTCTCTTTTGTCAACCTCGTTAAAAGATGAAACAAGGGGCCTAAGCATAGTTCGTTGTCTTGTGTCAACCTCGTTGAAAAATGAAATAAGGTACATGAGGATAGTTCCTTGTCTTGTGTCAACCTCGTTAAAATATGAAACAAGTCCATGAGGACAGTTCTTTTACTGTGTCAACCTCATTAAAAAATGAAACAGGCCAATGAGCATAGTTCCTTGTCTTGTGTCAAGCTCATTAAAAAATGAAACAAGGTCCCCTAGAGAAAAGTTCCAAGTCAAGTCTTTGAGTAGATCTTGTAAAATCCCAGTCAAGTCTCTCACTTGATCTCGTAAAAGAACCTTCATTCCATCCACCTAATAGCCATGAGTAGTCTACTTAGGTGAATGTAGTGAAGCTTGGGGGGCATGTAAACCAATATCAAGCATGTTAAGTTCCCTGTAGGTTATGTGAAGGGAATCATCCCATTCACCTTTGTCCCTATTTGGACAAAGCCGAAAAGGTGTTGGATAACTATCCTGCTTCACTGCAGTGACTTCCATCTGGTTACAGGAGACTCTCCCTTTCATCATGTTGGGGGCATGTAAACCAATCTCAAGCATAGTTTTTCATTTTAAGCTTGTGCAAAAATGAAACTAAATCCAAACATAGTTTTCCATTTCAAGTTTGTGTAAACATGAAACTGAATCCAAGCATAGTTTTTTGTTTCAAGCTTGTGTAAACATGAAACTGAATCCAAGCATAGTTCCCTATTGTTCAAGCTTGTCTAAAACTGAACCCATTTCCATTTTTAACCCTCGTGATTATGATTCTATCATCCTTTTTCATCATATGAGCCTTGGTTGTTTTTATCCCATCGCCATCATCCCTTTGGCCGATCATACACTTTCACTTGGTTGTTTTACCCTTTTTTGAGGAGCTGTAATGAGTGGTCTTATTAGCCAGCCTCTTCACATAAATCCACATGATTTGAGAAGTTCCAACATCACCGGAACTAGTTGCTACACTAGACACCACTCGTTCCTCAAAATGGAGTCCTCCTTAAGCTCTTTTCAGACTCTCTAAACATGAAAAGATTGCCGAGCGCTTGTCATTTCTAGCTCGTTAAGGGATTAGAATTGATATCTACTCAGTATTGTTTTACCCCTTCTTTGGGCTGAGATAGATTAACTACGAAAAAGTTACTTGTTGATCGAACATGATCAGTACGTTCTCTCTGGTATTATTTTATGCTTTTTCAGACCTGAGAGAAAAATTTACAAAAAAGAACTTGTGGAGTTTCATTTTAGTCCCTTTTCAGACTCTCTAAATGTGAAAAGGACAAAGTTTTCTTTGTCGTTAAAGTCGTTAAAAAACATTAAATAGAAACAAACTTGTCCATCTCGACAAGACCGAGTTTCATGTTCGCTAGACTCGTTAAAACATCAAATAGTGATGGATTCACCTGAAGGGTGGAATTATACAACAAGCATATGTTATCCTCCTCAAGCTTGATAAAAATAAAGAGGTACCGGATAGAAATGACTGGGGAAAATGGGAAAAGGCCAAGAACACTTTATGGTAGCAGGTCGCTCTTGAACATGACACTTTCACCTCATCACTGTGACTATGTGGGTTAGGTTATTCAGCTTGATGGTTATCACATAGTTTGTCTATCATACCATCCATCACTTTGTTTTGGATCAATGCTACCAATTCACTTCAGTGTCACCAATATGTTCAAGAGAAGCCATTCAGTTCAGAACCTCATCCTTTACAATACAATAGACCTTCATTTTCATACCCACAATTCCTGAACCTTATGTCGTCAGTCGATATTAAATCTCCAAAATCATTTACCTCGTTTCGTGTCATTGATGTGGGATACATCAAGGCCCTCCTGCGACGAGTTGCTTCTTGATGACATCAGCACATCATCCAAGAAGTTGACTTAGAAACACCCCTTCAGTACCTTGAGGCTTGCATACATCAATGGCAGGTTTCTCACTTCCGGTGATAGGTTGACTTCACTGACCTTTGACTGAAAGACTTCATATGGTGTTCGACATCAAATTATTTATTCACACCTTGCGAAATGTACTGCAGTACCTTGAGGTTCGTTATCATTATCGGTGATTCCTCTCGCATATGTTAATGGCTTACATCATTGGCTCGTAATCGGACGATGTCTCTCCATGTTTGACCTCAGATCATCTATTCACATGGTTAGACTTGTACTTGAGTGAAAGATTGGACGAGATTGAAGACCACGGATCTAGTTTCATCCATCCATGTTGCGTTATATTTTTCAGGAGTACTATATCAAATGTACAATGTCCTTACATTCATGGTCATCCATTCATGGGTCTATATCTATAGACGACTATATTTGTACATGTAATGAAAGTTTATGAGCTGAGCATGGGTATGCCTTCCCTCAGCTAGTTCGTGAGAAAAAATAAAATTATCATGATATTTGTATTGTAACTGATGCAGGTCACCTTCCACTTCAAAACATTCTCTCCAAATGGTAAAGCATCTCACTCGAAATTTTTATTTTCGACTTCATGCTTTAGGGGGAAACTGTTACAGGTCAATTTGGGCACATCAACCTTGACTTCCAGATATGTATTAGTAGGGTACATTAATCCCTAATTTAGTTGTTTTCATTCCATAATGAGGTCAACCTACATCATTGTTGCCTCCCAAGAGCTTCCATGACACCATTCATCCAAAAAGTGTCCGTAAGGAGATTAGTGCAGGTAGCCTTCTATTAGGCTGCATTGCAATGCAGGAACTAAACTGACTGGGTGCGTTGCAGTGCACATAGCTTTTGTTTCACCTGTGCTGAGCGAGTTTCAACAAATTTTTTAAATGAATCCATTAGATTCATCATCCAATGGATATTTCTAGAAGTTTCCAAGTTAGTTGAGCTCGCATTTGGATGATGAAGAGGATAAATGAACCTGAATCCATTATCCCTTCCTCCATGTAACCACTTTCGAAATTTGGCAGAGATTTCATGAAGGCCATTAATGGCTTAACCTCCTCCATTTAGCTATAAATTGACGAAGCATTCAAAGGCTGGTCTAGGTTGAAATTTCTTGAGCTAAGGAGAAGTTGTTTGAGTGAGATTAGTGAGAGTATTGTAATGATTTCGAATTTTTGCTTCATGAGGAGAGAATGGATTGAACTGGAAGGAAGACACTGAATCAAGCATGAACATTCATGGGTTGTAATCTTTCCTTTTATTAATAAAGAATTCAAAGCTTTTTCCATTCATGTTCTTGTATGATGTATACAATATTCTAGATTCTATGATATGTTTAATTAACAAATCTTTATTGTATGCTTTGATGGGTTTTTGTCTTGGCTTGTGTGCAGGTACTTTCCAAGCAAGTTAAGTATAGAAATGAGCGATGGAATTGGTCAAAGGAGAGAGGGAGCAAGCAAAAGCTACAGGTTGGTTTCTCTTCTTACCTCTCTTATCTGTTGATTAAAGAAAAGGTAGCGAATTACTTTGTCTGTTGTTTCTAGACTAGCTACTAAGTCTAAAGGGTTAGGCATTTGTAAAAAACACTAAATTCCCCCAAAACATTGATATGGTCCTTACACCATTACCAAGGTTATGGGAGACAATGCATTTGAGCTCAGCATTCCCCCATTCCTTGGCCTACATCCAGTGTTCACTATGGACTGCCTTCGACCATACATTGCACCATTGGTAGACACATCAGACATTGGAGAACAACTCACACCTAAAGAGTTAAATCTAGATTGCATGGAACAAGCCAGAACTTATCGGATCATGGACATGCAGATCAAGCACACTCACCAGCAGAAGATCCAACTATATCGGTTTGTCAAAGAAGGAAAACTCCTTCACCAAGGCAAGTGGCTCACCAGGGACCAAGTTCAACAGAAGTTCCCCATCTCATGGGGGAACTCAACGCAGTGGGGACCATTGCTTCCTAAGGGGGGAGGAATGATCCAGGTGGATATTGGTGGCCACCCACCAATTACACTTGGACCCTCACCATTGTTTCTTTTAATTTTTTAGTTGAATCCTTGATTGTAGCATAGTTTACCATTTTTAGTAGTTTTAGGGTCCTAAAATTATGTAGCCGTTTTGAGGCCCTAAACGACGTTTTTTGGCAATCATGTACCAAATTTTTTTTGTCTAAAATCATTTTTATCATCGTAGTCCTCAGAGATATCTTTCCAACAGGGTATCATGTGCATCAAATAGAGATAATATGAGCAAGTCCCGACCTTGGGAAGTTGGCTATCCAACTAACCCCAACGGGGCCCATAAAATCTTGGTGTTACATCTCCTCGAGTTATGGTTTTGGTTGTTTAGGGTTTGCTCTTATTGCTCAATAATAAAAATGCCCTTAAGCTTCATTGTAACACGGTTGAGAGGCATGTAGCCACCACATCTCTTCTTAGAGATAAGCTACCATCGCCTGAGCTAGTCTTATTTCCATTCTATTTGTAAGCATATTTCAGTATTTGATATTAATAAAATGAAGTGTTATTTCTTCTGCATCTTTGTATTTATGGTTAAATCTGTACTTTATTTTTGTTCCTATTTAAACCCGGATCACCTCTATTCTTGGAATTCTCTTCCTTGGCTTGACGAAGTTGCTTCCTCTTTTTCCCTTTTTCTTCTCTCTATGGTTAGGTCTACCTCTTGACTTCCTCGTTGAGGTAAAATTTTCTTCTACCTCGAGAGCATCAGTTTAAATCTAGTCTTAGGAATAGTACTTCATGTCTCTGAGTGTGAAGCCAAACTATGACTCAAAGGATCCAACAAAAACTACTCTGGAAGCGGCCTATGGAAGCTTAATCTGATAAGGTAGATTATTGTACAATTTATTAAACCTTTTTATAAAAACGGAGATATCCTCATCAAACTTATTCTTCATAGCATTGAACTCAATAAGGATGTATCCATGGTATCTGTTCTCTCCCCATTTATGAAAAAAGGAATTCTCCATTTCTTCCCAAGTGGTAATAGAATCATTCAGCAAGGCGTTAAACCATTTCCCAACTTTCCCATCCAAATATTGAATGAAAAGACTTAGCACTACATCCTGGTGCTCGACATTCAAATTTTCTCTAAGGGACAGAAAATTTCTATGTGTCTCTATGTCGATATGCCAACTTCTTCATTAAACCTGGGAATGAGCTTGAAATATTCCTGTGGCATAGCCTTTAAAGGTGGAGGCGGGTCTAATTGAGCATATTTGTTTAATAAGAAGCCTAGGACAACCATTTTGATCAGAGCAGGTGGTGCTTGATTTATTGGGGGTCTCTCAGGTATGACCAATTGTGAGATATCTGACTGACCATGGAATGAGAAATTATTCACATTATGTGTAGGGTTTCTCTGGAGTATATCTTTTACCTCCTTAACTTCAGGGAGGAGAGGAAATGAGAGAGAAGGGGTGTTGACTGAAACTTCTTCTTCTTTTACCTATAGGGAGGCGGAACTGAGCAGCTGACCATTTTTTAAAGGATATACCAGAACTCTAGGAGGAAAATAAGAGCAATGAATTATGGCATTCTGTGAGCTAGATGAGGATGTTTCAGGAAATGAAGAGACAGTAGCACCAATATTTGGGGTCTTTTCCTTCCAAATCCTTCTAAATATGATTCGTTATGGGTCAAATATAGGTGGTGTTCTTTGTTGAGAGGTATCTAAGAGTGTACAGAGCCTCTTATAAGCTAGAATGATTAAATAAAAATATGGACAGTGGAGTCACCAAGGATTTTATAATGAAATTGAGACAATGGAGTCACCAAGGTGATATATCCTCAACCCACACTTTCCTTTCTCGCCTAACAGAGGGAATGTAAATATTGTCATACCCAGGGGCAAAATTCTTTAATATGTTCCCTAGAAATGACGCCATTAAGATGTTGTAGCTCTTCCTATCACCTGTCGCACAAGTGCTTCAGGAAATATGGAAGCCTCCTAGAAATAGCCTCTAGGTTGATTGCAAATCAGTTCCTATGACATCTTAAGAGAGGAATGCATTTGAATATTATGAGTAGGGGATTTTGTTGCACCACAATTGGCACTTGGTTTGAAAAATATAATAAATGGGGCTTTGTTCAATACTCCTTTATCAATGTTGATTGAAGCAAATACATGGATCTGAATACATAGGGGGTAAATCTAGTTAATCTCAAAGATAAATGACTAATTGGGTGGTCAACACAAAACAATTGGCAACCTTAATATTGGCATTGTGGTAACATGAAGAGGAGGAATGAAACAAGGGAATTCGATGCAAAGGGTGAGATACAATGAAAAATCCTAAGCATCAAGCTCTAGCAGAAGTATGAAAGAATAAGGAGGTGAATAGGTAGAAATTGTGGAGTGCAATTCAAGATCTCTTACTCTATACCTCATGGACACACTTGTCACTAATTGTTGAAATATGGCAACAAGAATATTCCAAATTAATTTTTCCTTGAATTAACTTGTGAATTAAAATTGAATTTAGTCTTAAAAGCAACTTGGAAATAATTAATTAATTTATTTTAAATTAATTAGTTGGAGAAATTCAAGTTAGAATTGATTCTGAAGTCATGCAAGAGTTATCCCTTAAATTAAGGAGATAATATTGAGCTATATTTGAGTTGTAATTAGTTAACTCAGTTTACTGAGTTAAGTCCAGTTAAATTAGTTCCAAACTATTTGAGTAACTAATAGAGAGTTAACAGTTAGTTGATGCATGCATGCACCCAACTAATGCTACTCCAATTAACTGAAGATTCCCTCATCAAAATCCCATGCATGTCTATTCTGAGAAATACCCAGTTGAGATTAAAGTCAAGGACAGTGTACTATCAGTTGCATGTGTTTTCTCAAAGAGAAAACTCATGCATATAGTTAAGGATTTAATCCTTGAGGATTGCACAGTTATGGAAGGAGATCATCCACTTGGTAATAGGTGAATCATCCCAGAGGAAAAGCACAAGGAAATAGGAGCTTGGAGGACAGAGAGGAAGGATGGAGAGAAGCCAAGATTACCTATGAGCATCTTTGATGATTGTACTGAGAGCTAAGGCTTTGTATAATTCCTATGTATTTCCACAATGTATGATAATAAAATAGTGTCGGGTTTTTAGCTGAGGCTTTCCCCAAAAGTATTTTCATGTGTATTCTATCATTGATTCTTCTTCTTTTGGTTATAGTGTTCAGCTCGATCTTTAAGCTTCCACAAATTGATAGTAGAAGTAGGCTATAGTATTCTGCTTTGATTTATATTGCATTATTGGGTTAACCTACATAGATTTTCTACATGGTATTAGAGCGAGATTTGTATAAATTTCTACATGGTATCGGAGCTATGAATAGTATACTGAGAAGAGAATTCGAATTTTGAAGTTCGGGGTTGCAGGTGCAAATCGAATTCATATCATACTTCAAGGTTGGCCAATGGCGTTCTATGGCTTGAGACTCGAGTATGCCTTGGAAGGTAGCTCGAATTACATAGCATGGAAAGATAGAATGGAGATTGTATTAGAAGACAATGGCTTGAAGGAATTCATTGATCAAGAAATCCCAAAGCCAGTTTCAACTAATGCACAAGAGTTGGCTGAGTGGAAGAAGTGTGTGGCGAAGGCGAGATGGATCATCCTTGAGGGAGTTCGAGACCATATTGTCTCGAGTCTCCATGGGAAGGATACTCCATTTTCAATGTGGAAGACATTGAAGGACCTCTACCCTAATAGTAGCGACTAGAGGAAATTGGTGCTCTAGGATAAGCTTCGAAGAATCAAGATGGAGAAGGGCAATACTATTTCCACATATCTAAACAAGCTCACCACCTATAGAGATGAGCTTGGCAATGTGAGAATAACTACTGCCAATGACGGTATGGTGAGCCTCGATCTCCTTGGCCTTCCAAAGAGTTGGAATAGCTACCAGGACTCTTTGAATGGATGGGAGAAACTACCAGATTGGGAACAACTGTGGTCGGATCTTATGCAAGAGGAGATCAGGAGGAGCACACAAGATGGTTCTTCATCCAAGAATGATGATGAAGAAAATCTGGCCTTAGCAAGTAAGGTAAGGAAAGGGAAGGGTAAGGCTTCCCATTTCAAATAGAATTATTCTCATGGAGGGAAGAAGGGTGACATGTCTAAAGTAAGATGCTTTAATTGTCACAATATGGGACATTATGCGACTAACTGCCCATTGAAGAAGTCCAATAAGGGATCCTAAGAAGGATCGGAAGGTGAGGCATTAGCCTCTTAGTTTGAAATGAACTTTACCCTCATCGCATGCATGGTGTCGGGTCAGACCAAGAGGATATGGATTCGAGTGAAGAGTCTCTATAAACTAGAGGTAGATGATTGTGCAGAATTGAGTATGAAAGCCGAATTGGTGCAAAGCCAAGACATTGGTGAGTTGTGGCACATGTGTTTGGGCCATTCACATCATGGGGCTTTGAAGATAATGTAACAGATATCTACAGGACTTCCCAAAGGTAAACTTTAGCAAGTTGACACATGCAAAGGTTGTACCTTGGGAAAGTACACCAATTCTTCCTTTCATTATCGAGACACTCGAGCATAGGTTATATTAGAGCGAGTTCATACTGATTTTTGTGGACCATTCTTGACAACAACCATATCGAAGCAAAGGTATTATGTGATTTTCATTGATGACTATTCTCGTAAATACTAGATTTATTTCATGCAGAACAAGGACCAAACTTTCACAAAGTTTTATAAGTTCAAATCTTTGGTCGAGAAAGATTCAGGGAAGAAGAACAAGGCCTTGAGAAGTGACAACGATGGAGAATATGTCTCTCAAGAGTTTAAGGACTTCTGTGTAGTGGAAGGAATTAAACGAGAGTTGACAACACCTCATAACCCACAGTAAAATGGGGTGGCCGAGAGGAAGAACAGAACTATTGTAGGGGTAGCATGGGAAACGTTGCATGACCAAGGCTTACCACTTCAATTGTGGGCTGAGGCATGAAACATAGTGGTCTATTTGCAGAATAGAAGCCCTCATCACTTACTTTGGATGAAGACACCATAGGAAGCTTTCTCCGATAAGAGACCAAATGTGGGTCACTTCAAGATCTTTGGCTTATCGGTATATTGCCATGTGACAAAGGATGCATGGAAGAAGCATGAGGCGATAGTAGAGTTGGGGATATTTGTGGGGTACACTCATACACCTCATAACTATCAAGTGTACTTGCCTACCGGTCAGAGGACTGTGGTTCACAGAGATCTCAAGTTTGATGAGCAGAAGACCATGCGAGTTTCCCTTGAGAGGGAGCTCCAACTACAAGATGTGGAGGAACTTTTGGTTCCTAAGGAGGAGGATCCTTAGACTGATGCAGAGCAGCCGCATGCAGAGGTTCTAGGAGTGGAGACATCCACTCAAGTAGAGTCTTCTAGAGATGGACGGAAGTCCACAAGAGAAGCTGACAGATTGTTGGAGGATGCAAAAGAGAATGTGGGAGTACCATCTTCTCAGCGCAGATAGAGGAGGTCACCTAAGATGTACACTAGATACATTGCCCTTGCTAGGGAATGTGTTGATAGTGAGCCATCCTCCTTTAAGGAAGCAGTGCAACAGCTGATTTGGGTTGATGTTATGATGGAGGAGTGTGACTCCATAGTTCGTAACAGTGTTTGGGACGTGGTTCTGAAATCGGAGAACAAGTCAGTTGTGAGTTCTCGTTGGCTTTACAAGGTAATGAAAGTTGTTGATGGTAGTGTGGAGAAGCATAAGGAAAGATTTGTTGCCCGTGGCTTTTCACAGATCGCGAGGATCATGTTTTTGCAGTATATTTTGACAGAGGAGCAAGATGCTGACATTTTGACAAAGTCATTGTCAAAGTGTAAATTCAAGTTCCATAGAGACATGATCAGGGTGGCAGATAATCCATTTCTTGTTGAGAGGGAGTGTTGAAATATGGCAACAAGAATATTCCAATTTAATTTGTCCTTGAATTAAATTGTGAATTAAAATTGAATTTAGTCTTAACAGCTACTTGGAAATAATTAATTAATCTATTTTAAATTAATTAGTTGGATAAATTCAAGTTAGAAGTCTTTTTGAAGTCATGCAAGAGTTATCCCTTAAATTAAGGAGATAAGATTGAGTTATATTTGAGTTGTAATTAGTTAACTCAGTTTACTGAGTTAGGTACAGTTAAATTAGTTCCAAACTGTTTGAGGAACTAATAGAGAGTTAACAGATAGTTGATGTGTGCATGAACTCAACTAGTGCTACTCCAGTTAACTGAAGATTCCCTCATCAAAAACTCATGCATGTCTATTCTGAGAAAGACCTAGTTGAGATTAAAGTCAAGGATAGTGTACTATCAGTTGCATGTGTTCTCTCAAAGAGAAGAATCATGCATTCAGTCAAGGATTTAATCCTTGAGGATTGCGTAGTTTTGGAAGGAGATCATCCACTTAGTAATAGGTGCAGAGGAACAACGCAAGGAAATAGGAACTTGGAGGGTAGAGAGGAAGGCTGAAGAGAAGCCAAGATTTCCTATGAGCATCTATGAGGATTGTACTAAGAGCTGTCTAGGTGTGAGAGCTAAGGATTTGTATAATTCCTATGTATTTCCACCATGTATGATAATCCAATAGTGTGCGGTTTTAGGTTGAGGCTTTCCCCAAAAGTATTTTCATGTGTATTGTGCCATTGATTCTTCTTCTTATGGTTATATTGTTTAGCTCGATCTTTAATCTTCCAAAAATTGATAGTAGAAGTAGGTTATAGTATTCTACTTTGATTTATATTGCATTATCGAGTTAACCTACACTTTTCTACACTAATCAGCCTAAGTAAATATGTGATGCGGAACTAGACATGGGACTTAGTTTAGTTTCCTGCTTGTAAAACAAAATTGCAAAGTAAATGGGTTTACAAGTTGAAGGAAGAAGATGGAAGTAAACATAGGTATAAGGCTAGACTTGCGGTGAAGGGATTTGCACAAAAGAAAGGTATAGACTTTGATGAATTTTTTTTCTCTTGTTGTTAAAATGACTTCAATGAGAACTATTTTAATTCTAGTGGTAGCAAAAGATTTGTGTCTTAAGAATTTAGATGTAAAGACAACCTTTCTCCATGGGTATTTGAAGGAAGAAATATATATGTAGTAGCCATAAGGTTACAAGGTCAAAGGGAAGGAGAAATTAGTGTGAAAATTGAAGAAGAGCTTGTATGGCTTAAAACATTCTCCAAGGAAGTGGTATCTAAAATTTGATGGGTATAAATATAAACAAAGTTATACTGGATGTCACTCTGACTACTATGTTTATTTTAAAAGGAAAAATGATGGAAGCTATATTATATTTCCATTGTATTTAGAAGACATGCTTGTTGTAGGGTCTAACATGCAAGAAATAAATGTGCTGAAAGGAAAATTAGAAGATTCATTTGCAATGGAGGATTTGGGTGCTGCAAAACAAATACTTGTTATGATAATAACTACAATCAGGAAAAATCATAAATTAACAATGTCTCAGAGTGAGTACATAGAAAAGGTGTTAGAAATATTTAATATGCAGAATGAAAAACTAGTTAGTAGACCTTTAGCTAGCCATTTCAAACTAAGGAGATGTATCCCAAGACCCCGGAAGATATGTATCATGTGTAAAGTTCCATAGGCATCAACTATTAGAAGCATAATGTATCCAATGGTCTACACAAGACCTAATATTGCACATGCAATGGGATTTGTAAGCAAGTACATGAACAATCCAGGAAAAGAACATTGGATGGCGGTGAAGTGGATTCTCATGTATTTGAGAGGTACCGAAAATAAAGAATTATGCTTTGGTGGTTAAAACATTGCTCTACAGAGATGTTTTGATGTAGATATGGTAGCTGATAGAGATAAAAGGATGATCACAATAGGGTATGTGTTTACTGTAGGTGGAACAGATGTGAGTTAAGTTTCAAAATTGAAAAACATTGTTACACTTTCAATAACATAAGCAAAGTATGTTGTTGTGACAAAGGCTAGTAAAGAAATGATTTGGCTACAAAGGTCTATGGATGAGTCGGGAAAGAATCAGGAGTTGAGCAGGTTATATAGTAACATCTAGATTTCCATTCATCTTACAAAGAATTAACCCTTTCATTCTAAGACTAAACATATATAGCTCAAATATCATTTCATACGGTTAGTTTTGGATGATGGATAGTTGAAGCTGGAAAAGATACACACTATCCACACTACAAGAAAAAAGGACATTGGTGAGGGGTGAAAAATGTCACCATAAGCTCATTGGTGATGGTCAAAAGAGCCTTCGTCACCAAAAATTGAACGTCATCAAAAGTGGCGTCACCAAAAGTATAGCTGTTGTAGTGACATTCAAAGTCTATCACCAATAATGATTTATAATGAAGGCTAGTGACCGTCACCATTTCATATGAGCAATGGTGAGGGACCATAGCCTCTGTCACTAAAAACTGAACGTCACCAAAGGTGGCGCCGCCAAAATTATAGGTGTTGTAGTGAAATTCAAAGTCCATCACCAATAATGATTTATAATGATAGATAGCGATCGTCACCATTTCGTATGAGCAATGGTGACAGACCATAGCCTCCGTCACAAAAACCTGAACATCACCAAAGGTGGCGTCACCAAAAGTATAGGTGTTATGGTGACATTAAAGGTCCGTCACGAATATTGATTATAAGTACGGATAGTGACCGTCACCATTTCATATGAACAACAACGATTTATTGTGATGGATCTTTCATGGCCGTCACTATTGGTGCATATATATGGTGACGTTTGTTAACCCTCACCAAAAGTTGCATTGCCATAAGTATAGGTGTTATGGTGACATTCAAGGTCCATCACGAATAATGACTATAATGGCGGACATCGATCGTCACCATTTCATATCAACAAAAAAGATTTATGGTTACAGGCCTTTGAGGTTCGTCACTATTGATGCATATATATGGTGGCGTTCGTTGACCATCACCATTTCATATTTTGTCTATGGTTAAAAAATGTCACCAAAGCTCATTGGTGATGGTCAAAAGCTCATTCCATATGGATCATGTTAGGTTACGATGGAATCAAACCACCAACCTACTTCTTGTAAATAAGGTGCTCTTCCATTGAGCTAGCACCCTTTAAATAATTAGACTTTTAAATTAGACCTTGAAACTTCATAAATTGTAAATTCTACAGCTTTAAATAAATTAAAGTCTCGACAATATTTTATTAAACCAGAAAAGCAACATCAAAGTTGCAGGTCCCTACCTAATGGTTATGGAAGTTATGAAAAGTGGGTGGAGGGAAAAAATAATTATGTATAAGAGAATCAATATGTTCAGTTGAATACTCATTTAGAAGTGAAAGTATGATGACATTTCTAATCTATAAATTACCTATACCTAGAAAAGGCACCAAATATTGCAAAGGAAATGTCATAAGTTTATAACATATGGAAGAAGAACCCTCGGATGTGGGTGGCACAAATGAATTAAATGAGCGTCATGACAGCTTGTGAAACCAGGTACTGCCAGTTGTAGGGCAGCGTGGCTCCCCAGGTTCTCACCTCGCGCAAGAGGGATGGCGTTATTAAGGATGGATACTGTAGGATTTTTTCATTAATGGAGTGCGCTGTTCAAAGAAACACTGTGGTTGTTATAATCATGGCAATCCTGTATGTTCTCTTCACACCTCGCGCTCAGTCTGATTGTTCTGGACCTTGGTTTGATGTGGTTTGTGGTGGCAGGCAGAACCTCGCAAACAGAGTCAAGCTCCAAGCCGACTCTCTATTTTCCTAGAAGAGGTTCAATTACGTTAAGGTTCCCCACAGCAGGATTAGCATGGTTTTAAAGGGTAAGCTCTCTAAATCTCTTGAATTTAGAATTGGACATGTTGCATCTCCATCCTAGGCATTCTTTGTGCATTTGTTTCAGTCTCTGTATCAATCTTTTTATCCCCCTATTGTTGTCTCTGGTCTCTCAGGTCTCTTTGTGCCTTCCCCTTCGCTCTTCATAATGGTTCGCCAGGGTGGGAGGAATTGTTCCGGGGAGCGACGTGGAAGCGCAAACATCCATCCACTAGTCATTCTATGGAACCTGAATAGTCTCCTATCAATATTCCCTCCTCTCATGTGGATGCGCCTCCTCCGAGTCCTGTGCACAAGCCAATTCCAAATAGTGCTTTCCAAACCACGCATTTCAAATTTCAAAGCAATCTGAACAGGCCTCTGATTACTGCTCACATCACTATAATCCTTTCGGAAGAAGAAAATCAAATCTCCCCTCTGTCATGCATGGCTCCTGATCCTTCTCAAAGCAGTGAGCATTTAATGGATGAGGGAAGCCCGGAGAATCGGAAGAGTGATAAGTTTGGTCAGGATGATACTCCCAAAAGCATTCCGCCTCTTGAAGAGATAAGTCCAGTGGCTAGGGAAGGGACTTTTGGAGCTACAAGTCATTCCTTGGCAAACCCAGTAAGCGAGACGGGTGGCAATGAAAGTTTGAGGACTGGCAGCGCATGTCTGGTAGCGGAGAAGACTCCTGGTGAGGATGTGGAAGTTTAATGCCACCTGGGCCTATTTTTCTCCCTTTTTTGTTTTGATTTCGCTCAGATGACCACTTCCAGGCAACTCTGCTCTAAGTCAAGGTTCAGCATCTTCAGCCTGTTGTTTTGGTTTCCCTTCAGGGAAGTGGTTGTTTATTTACCGGCTGGTTTGCCAAGTATTTAGGCTTTTCTGCTGTCAATGTCTCTATCTTCATTCTACAAGTCTATCTCTAGGTTCTATATCTGTTTTCTGGCTCTTTGTTACTAGTCTCCCCAGGTTCTTTTTGTAAGGGGGCAGTTCTGTTGTGTTGAGTGATCTCAGGTTCTGTTCTCTGAGGCCTCAACTCCATGTAAAAATATTCCTCTTTTCAATTAATAGATTTTAGTCTTTGCAGAGAAAAAAAAAAACATATGGAAGAAGAACATTGATGAAGACAGATGCAATATGTTATAGGTTGAGTGAAAGAAAAATCTCAATGTTGTTGTTGTTTGGTGTTTAGATATCTGAATGATATCTAAACTTCTGTGCAAATGTAGCACGAATCTCCAGAAACCATGAACGACATATGATATAAAAAGATTATATAGATATATATATCTATATATATATATATAGATATATATATATATATATATATATATATATATATATATATATATATAGATATAGATATAGATATATATATATATATATATATATATATATATATATATATATATATATATATATATATATATTATATCCCCTTTATGTAAACCAACATGCAATTTGGAATTTCACAAGTCCACACTCAAAACATGACAGCAACCAACAAATAAAAGAAATTGACTTGGACAGAAAGAAATAGCTTCACCTTCATTCTTGAGCTGCTTCTATTTATTTGAATTTGACTCATGACATTCTTTGTCTGACAAGGAATCAAAATCATCGCTAGTATTAGATTCATCCAACAGAGACTTTGGATATCCCACTAACATCTACGTTTTTGTTGCCATGCCTGAAAACCATGGAGTTTATTTTTTATAGTAGAATAAGACGTGTGCCTGCTGCTCAAGAACATATTCCTTATTAACCATTGTTACCTGACAAAAACCAAAGAGACAACACAATATCAGCGTACACAAAATCCCCTACCGAAATATAATCATAGCTTAGCAAAGAAGTCTAAAAAATGTTCTTAATTCATAAACTTTGTGTTTGGAAATACTGTTTCTTTAGATTTAAAAAAGACTATGTTGTACAACACTTCTGTCTATTTATCCAGGAAATTATATCATAGCATATGTCACACAGTAGCAATCTATAGTACCTAAAGTAAAAAGACAAATTTTCTCAAGAAAATAGATTTAGAAAAGAGATTTGAAAACTATAAGTTTGTCATCAAAGCTTTACTTAATTTAACAACAAACTAGTTGCAGTTCGAAAATCAAAATCATTCAGAGGAAATGAATAGGACAATGGCCAAACTCATTATTCATACAAATAAAGCTAGAGTCACTATTTCCATTGTAGATAACTGAAATTTTGGCAGTGGTCTAACAATTAGAGCTTATTTTCTGGGAAGACTCATCAATACCATCATTCCATGGTCTGTTGTGTCTCTAGCTTCAGATCAAATAGCTTACCATTCTCAAGTTCTACCTTTCAAGTATTGATTTCTGGCTCACCCTTTAAAACACAATTCTACCACTCCATTTTATTTTGTTTTGTCAAGAGAATTGGCATGACCTTCCCATCCTTTGTTTTACATAATCAATAACCATCCATCAATGATATAAAGAATAACAGATACACGACAAAGGCCAAAGATGTTCTTGTTGTATACCTATGTTCTAGGACTCATCTGACCTTACTAGCGCAAAGAGCTCACCGTGAAAAAATAACATCCACGTGGAATTTAGAAAAAAAAAAAAAATCAAGCTCCAAGTAAACCAATCAAAATATAAACATCCTTTTAATCAATAAAATCTTTGACTTAAAATAAGAGTGGCCTAGAATTGAATGTTATATCAACCATGTCAAGTAACTAACATCGGGTGAGAAATACAATCCATGCATATTGGATTAGTGAAATAATTGATCCGGTAAAGCTCAAAAATAGATGACTTAGAGCTAAGAAATGCAAAAAAATGACTTAGAACTAAGACATGAGGTTGTCATGTCAACCCTGTCGTTAAATAACTCTTCTTTATGTCACTTACCATTAAACTTTTTTTGATACCAGGTGGAAGTGGTATTGTAACATTAACCTCTGATAGTCTATTTCCACGACTACTTCTCAAGATTAGCTCCATTACCAGCATTTGGGGCTAGATAAGATACATGCAAAAACCACCATCATGAAAATCAAATCTACATCCTTGTAAAAAAATGGGAGGAAAAAAAATATCCAAAAATTGAAACAAACTGTAGGATACCTCATTCCTGCAACATGATTATATTGTCATGAACAATAAAAAAATAAATCAGGAGAAATGTAATTTTTGCCACATTTTGACAATGAAATCTTTTGCATATTCTATGAACAATTGATCAAAAAAGTTAGCTAAAGCTTGTCAACATCAGGATTATACTAAAACATAAAGGAACCGATCCAACACATATATAATCCTAAACATGAGTATCTATACATATAAGTATTTATTGAGGACATTGTATTTTGTGAAAATATGGAAGTCAAATCTTTGAAATAACACAATTTATGGTACCACTGCCTTATGAACTCCATTCATTCGAGTATTTACGAATTCCTTTTAGGAATTTATTCAAATTTCTCAAAGAATTAACACGAAGCCTAAAAAAACTCAGATTTGAAAAGGAGATAACCCAAAGATGTAGAGTATATATCTCACATTTATATATCTTAATTTCGAGATATTGAAATGACACTTTTTAGCATACTATTGTGAATTCAACCCAAAATGCTAGAAAAAAATATTGATGGTTATTTTGCTAATATAGAAGTTTTATACATGCATTTATTTAAATAGTTAGCTTGCAGTGTCAAACATATCTAAGGATGCACACAATATGTTGCATCTTTAGTGTTGGTGTGTGAACTTGAGACAACGAAGTCCCCTTCCAATTTTGCCTATAATTTTCACTGGTCTAATAGGTGAAAAATAGAATTGTAGGTGTGCATTCTATATCACTTACATAAATCCAACACCTTCAGCATAGAAATTTCAAAGAATATGTCCAGAAATGGTAGGTAATTTGAAAAATGAAAGAGTTGGCTTGATTGTTTCTGGAGAAGTATAGATTCCTACATTGTTCAATGTAAATTCATGACACTTTTCCAAGTTTAGATGGAACAAAAAGGAACCAAGCTAGAAGGTTATTTAAAGAATCCTTACTTAGCTAGGGTAAAATGTTAGCCCTTTTTTTTTGAAAAGAACAAATGTAAAAACTTTAAGAAATTCAGTGAAGAGACTGTAGAAATGTTCTTATCAAACAACTAACATAAACAAAGCTAAGAAATATTTCTTTGTAGAAGAGATATTCATGGTCAAATTAACAAGAAAGTGACCTTTTAGCATAGTTAATGCACTAGTCCTCATGTCATAGTGTCTCGGGGCATGCTAGGGACTACAGGGAGTGCTCATGTACATCTAGAGAAGAGGTGGGGAGAAATCGAACTGTAGTCAGGAGGACTACAAGTGATGAGGGCAGATACTTGAGGTACCCAACCTCTTGGATTATACCTTGCTACGGGAGCCCCGAAGAGAGAGTAGCAGGATTGGCGGATGTGGGTAGAGACGGATGCGAATGAAGCAGCAGAGAGTGCTACAATGCAGGAGTCCCTAGAAAGTGCAAGGCTAGCAGGCTGCAATAGTGCAAGCCCTGGTTGTGGTCACAAAGGAGCCCTAGCTACAGTCATGAAGGGAGACCTAGACATAGTCTTGAAGGATCTCTAGCCACAGTCGAAAAGGAAGCCCTAGCTGTAGTAGAATGAATCCCTAACCATAGTCAAAAGGAGGCTTAGCCACAACAAGAGAGAGGCCTAAGATGCAGTCAAGAGAGGCATATAGACGCAGTCAAGAGAGGCCAAATACGTAGCAAAAGGAAGGCTCTTATCCACAGCAAAGGAGGCCTTAATCCATAGTAAGAGGGAGGCCCTTATCAGTGATCACAAAGAAGCATATAGCCACAGTCAATGAAGGTCTAAAGAAACACTCAGAGAGGCCCTAGATGCAGTCAAAGGGAGGCCCTATCCACTACAAGAAGGATCCATAAGACAACAAGAAAGAAGCCCTAGAAGCAACGTGGAAGTCTTATGTTTTGCGGTAGGTACAACATGTGAAAGAGAGGTTGTTTTGAGAGTTGTTCTTGGGTGCTCTTGTAGGGAGAAGGGACAAAGTTTGAACTTTAAGATCACAGCAAGAAGAGGCATTCAATGTGTGTTAAATAGGGTTGTTCTATAGCTATTCCAGGAAGATTGAAGGGTTGAAAAGAGGCCGAGCATCTTTCTTGAAGCTTCAACTAAAGGATGAAACTCAACTAAAGGATGACTTAGCTTAATAAAGTTCATGATGGCCTTTTACAATCATATACTTATGAGCAAACCCAACTCTTATTATTGGAACTTATCCTAGTGTCCTAATAGGTGGGATACAGAGGAAAAGTACGATCTCCCTTTCTCCATTGCATTCCTCCCACCTTGAAAATAAAAAGGGGACATAATGAATTTCATATACACATACTTAATAGATATATATTTCCAATCTCTTTCCATCTACTAGTTGCGCTTGCTTGAGCTAGGCTCAAGCAATTAGTCAATCCAGAGCATGTGTATCCATAGTTATTCTCCACATGCCTCTGGGTGGATCTCTCTATCCCTATAGTGCCAGTAAAAGGGTTTGGGTATGGTAAGGGTTGCTAGCTAGGTTTTTGAACCTTTGTATTTACATCTATTTTCACCTGGTCTTACCCTACTCTCATCTCTATGTATTCTCAAATTAAACCAACTACACAATCAAAAACTTTGTTCTTGTATGGTATCTCAAAATACTTTTCAAACATAAAATTAAAACATACTGTCACAAGGAGACTAATCATGGTTTAACAGATCAAACTTGACATCTTACATTAACAATTTCCTTTTACGTGATGCCAGTCTTCTGCCCAGGCATTGGAACCATGCCTAAAGGGGTGTACTACATGATTGGGGGTTTACATTGCCATTAAACTTAATTATATCTAATTATGAGAACAAGATAGCATTGTTTATATACCAGGTTGCTTAAATTAAACATTAGCTTCCTGTATGAATTACAGTGCAATGACAGAAACAAAGATAGTTTCCAACAAAAAGCACCCAAAGAAGGAGCAAAAGTAATAGGAGACATGTTTTTCGCTTCTTCGGTGCTAGTCTTTGAAGACCTCCACCACCATCATCACTTCCACATTCATCCTCCTGCACCTCAAGAGTTGCAGGTACCACTTTTCCCCTATTTCTTGAAATCTCTCCGATAGGATTCTCTACTGCCTTCTAAGAACAAGGAAGCATAAGTGGATTGGTTCTGTGAGGCATCAACTCCTCACCACTTTCAACAGCTTCCATCATCAACTTCTAGTTTTTAAAATCAAACCGAAAAACAAATTGGCTGTAAGAAGCTTCTCCAGGTGCCATTTCTGTAGCTCTGGGAGCATTTTTGGGGACAACAAAATGTTTTCCATTTTCATCGACATTTATTTCAACTCTACCATCCTTTACTAGAAATGATAACGCAAAGATGTTTTCTACTATTTGGGAAAATGATATTCTATTTAGAACCAAATTTTCTAATCTCGCTTGCTTTTGTTTTCACAAAATGTTAAATATGCTTGCCATATTCTTATCTATTTCTTATTTTTCATCTTCTGGGGACTCTTTCACTGCTTCAAGTCGAGTGCTTTCTGTCAGCCTAGTCTGTTTTCTCTGTACTATAGCTTTCCTTTGCTTGGTTCATTATCCATTGGTCCAAGCATAGTGCAAATTCTTGCCACATGCTGGAAAATAGAAGCAGCTAAAGCCCAATATTTCTCCATGGTATTTGGGTTTGATCGTCATTTTCCTCCAAAGAGTTGCTTCCATATGCCTGGTCACTATAGTTTCTTAGAATATCACTATTAATAAAATCGACTGGAGTATCACCATCATCGTTTTGTGATCTGTTAATAGTAGCGAGGAGTGTGGATGTGAGATCAAAGAGCGTATTAGCATCTGTAACTTGCTCATGAGGTATCTAAACAAAATTGTGCAAGCTTTCCACTTTGCTAATTATAGCCTCAAATTTGCCAGATTCTGCTTTTAAAATATTTTCTCTCTCCTCAGCAATCGAAGCCTTGAGGGGATGATAATGGTACCTTAATATACAGTGTTGCACCATACTTTGATTGTTACCACTTCATGTAGTAGAATCTTCTTTCTCTCTCAGGGGCTTACTGTGGCCTTGTTGTGATCCTTTTACCCCATGAGAGGAATGTTCCAATGTCTGACTCAATGTTTCTTCCTCTTTAACTCTATCTTGCGTACCAAGCCTTCTACCCATCCTTTCTATCACTTGCTTTTGGAGTTGATAGAAATGAAAATATTCAACCAAAGCTAGAAGGAAAGGCTTGAAATTGAGTTTTATGATTGAAGAACTACCATGAAATGGAAAGAGAGAGAGAAAAGATTTTCATGTTGCATTGAAATGAGGGAGGGCAGGGAGTTGTGATTTCCCCTACCCTGAGAGGTCTGCTTTGTAATAGATGAGGGATGAAGGCCCAATACAGTGGACATAAAGTACCAAGACATACACATTGTCGAATGAAATGCGTAGGTGCAGTGTGCCAATTAAGTGTGAGGATTGGGAGAAGTGACACATGTGGGAGAGTGGCCATATTATTGGAGAATTGTTTACATTAAGGAAGGACACCATTTGAATATGGTAAGAATGTCAATTCTAACGTGGAGAGTTTCCAACACCACTTTCTCATCTACATGATGGATTTTACAATTGTATATCTTTGTCTCAGTCCCATGGTGAATATATTAGTGTGAGGATCCACTATTTCATGATCCATATGTTGGATGCTTTGTTGAACTTGAGCTTTATAAGGAAATCTCTTTAGATATCCAGAATGTCTCAGAAATTTATTTGAACAATTATTTTCTTGCAAAAATGTTTATTAATGATAAATTTCTTGGTAATGTACACATGCATAGAAGAGTGTGATTGATGGCATCAATACTTGGCCTTTCGGGTCAAAATGGCCACCTCTAAAGATAATATTTGGAATATCCTTTGAGCCTGTTCGGTTCTTATACCAATAGGTGTCATATTTCATGATTGACTGTGGAAATGCCAAATACGATCATCCTTTCCATGTTGCAAAGGTTTCATATTTTCAAAAAACCAAAAAAAATTAAAAATGTAAAGAGGGTATGCCCTAAAAGAAAAATTAAAGGGCAAGAAGAATGAATTGGTCAAGAAAGAAATAAAATGAACCCCAAAGAAAAGACTAGGGAAGTGTGCTATTCAAAATGCCACTACTGTCCTATTTTTTCGCAAACAAGTTCAAATTATGCAATCAGTGACTTCTCTCACACTTGATGGATGGCTCAACAGCTCAATCTTGGCCAGTGCATGTTTAAATTTCTTGTTTAGCATTAGAGAATAAAGTCTGTCCAAACAGTTCAAGCTTGGCAGACAAATAGTTAGGTAGAGAAGCAAAGGGAGCTCAACAGCTGAATCTGAGCCCCTGGAAGAGATAAGGGCAGACTTAGATAGGAGGACAGCTAAAAGAAAACAAAAGAGAGAAAGGGTTTGCTAGCTCAAATGCACCCAAGGAGAAAGAAGAAAAAATGTTAGGTGTATTAGGCTGGGTAGGCAGTTTGGTGTTGCAGAAGCAGGTTCATGAATAATATTGTCTTTTAAAGATGATTCATCTCAAAGGTATCATATCTACCTTGACAAAATATGGTGACAAATCAGATGTTGCATGTCTAACTTCCCCTCATTCCTCTCACAACAATTACTCACTAACCTCCCCTAAAGAGATTCAGATCTGCTCAATACTCTTAAATACCCTCCATCTTCATGTAAATATTTAAGTAGAATGGCATTTTGCTTAAAGAATAAAGCCACATTTCTTGTGTAAAACATTTATCTTCTCTTAAGCCTAAGTTATCCAACTTTGCTGCTTAAAAACCCTCTCATTTCCCTAAGCCTAAGTTCTTAACTCTACAACTTAGTGCTTCCTCTCAAAACCCATATTAACATCCTAACTCTATTTATATAACTCCTATGTATATTTCCCTTCTCATATTATATAAAAATATATAAAAAACCCCAAAATACTTAAATATTCCCCGCCCCAGCAATTATAGCCATAAAACATGGCATTTTAGGAATTATAGGTTCATTTGGAACCTTATAATAACCCCTCCGCATACATAAAGTTTGGAGTTTATTTAACACCCAGTTAAATAAACAACTGCGCCCGAAAAAAACACAATAACCAAAGGTTTTATACCTCGCAACACATATAAAACAATAAATAAATCGGGTGGGCCTTGTGTCATAAACCTCCGCCAACTTACCCCTCCGTCACCCGTCCGATTCAGGCTTTCCCATCGGACGATCCACGTCAATATCGGAGGCGCCCTGATGACCGAACGATAGGCTCCGATGAAAAGCGGTATTCCCACCGTACTGCGGGACGCGTGTCGCCACCATGTTGTATCACGTCCGTTCTGCCAAAAACCATCATCGTACATAAAGCGGTGCGATAAAACCATAAACCACTCTCCCTTCCCGCCGCTGATGTCAGCACCCACGTCAGCACCCACATTAGCTGCCACCTCGTCACTATTTCGTCCGTCGTGTCCTCCACGTCAGTGCCAAGTCACCTTCCGTACCCCCCACTACCTGACAAAGATGACGTCATGCTGACGTCACCCGACCAAAGCACGCCAAAAACCTGCCAAAATCAAAATTTTGTTAAAAAGTTGTTTAAACGTCATTTTTGTCCATTTCTATTTGTTTTTCTGCACAAAGCTCTGCATGGTTATTTACATTCAAAACACCATTTTCACTGCACAGTCTGCCACCCAGGGGAATTCACTCCGCAGCTCGGCCCCTCAGCTCAGTCTTCTACCTGCATTTCGCACCAGGCGTCCATAGAACAGGTATTTACCCGAAATTCGATCATAAACCCTGTTTTTCCAAGTTTTTCTGTAAAAATCGCCCGAAGAACTAAAATTCAAGTTAAAATGCGCTGCGGCCTACAAACCTCTGCATTATAAATCACTGTTTTACCCATTTTTCCAAATAAATCTTATGAATTCCATTCTCCTCTGCAAAATCGCTCGTTTAGATAAAATTCAATCCTGCTCGGCCTACAATTTCCATAGAAAAGCCCATAAACTATCATTTTATCATAGTGTTGCTACAAAAGCCCTAATTACAAGTTGAAAAAGTCATAAAATTTGTTGAAAATGGAGGCTCCAATGGCCCTGAATGTTGCCCCCTTGAATGCACCACATAAAGAGTTGGAGTGGATACCCCTTGTTGATAGGGATTTCCAAATCAAGGATATGATGGGTGAGAAGCCTCACCTACAGGCCTTTTGTGAAATTAGGAATAGCTATAGAAGCAATGCTGATGTCTTGGGAATTTGGGAGTCCAACATGCCCATCTACTACCTCCCTTCAGTGAATGTGCTGCCTGATCTCATTGATTTGTGTTGTGCAAATTATGACCCCATACAAAGATCAGTTATGGCTCCATCTGGGACTGTCCTCTTCTACATTACTCCTCAATCCATAAATGAGATGTTGCATTTTAAGCCAACTCGGCCTCTGGCCCCTCTCACCATGAAATTCTTGCTTGACCAAGCTGCCAAGCTACCCAGCTCAGAAATAACCAGAATAGCTAAATTATTCATGAGACCAGAAAGCCAGCCCACACATCCACCTCCTTTTAATCAGGTTTGGTTCAATGAAGCTGGTGTATTCATTACTGATATGATTTCATATATCTTGGGATTCAAAACCAGTGAGCATATTGATGAAACTGTCTTAGTATTGATGTCCATATTCACTCCAAGACAGCCCCCTGTTGTCCACTATGATTATGCCACCTTCATAGCCAATAAAATCCATGAGAAATTCATGAACTTGGACAGAGAAAGAGTGTTCAAATACACATCCTACATATATCATTTGTTGTTGTACTATCAACTTGATAGTTTCCAAATTCCCCTTAGAAAGTTGGACCTCAAGGGAGAAAAGAGGTCTGTGGTATTTTGGACCTCAGTATTCCATGAAGTCCATAACTCCCCTTATACATATTGTGAGTTCATTGACCTGTTCATATATCCAGCCACTTCTTTGTTGATGATAACTCCTCCTGCCAGGCTCTCTGCTGAAATGCAGAAAATTTTGCATCTCTCAAAGGAATACAGTATTGGTGACTAGTATTTTTACCAAAATCACACAGTGATCAGAATTTATGGCTGTGAACTATCCCCCTACAAGCTGCCAAAGTATGTCCCTATGAGACTATTTTCCCTGGAGTACTTTAGGCAATTTATTAGTTCAGATCTGACTCATTTCTATGGAGCTAGGAAAAAGGCACGGCTAAAGATAAGAAATCAATTGGGCCCTTTCATCTTCAATAAAAGGGAAGCCTGGGAGGAAGTAGATAAAATTTTAAGGGATCAACTTATGCTGAAACAAAGTTTTCATTGGTCACCATATGACCCTGAACATTTCATAAGTTTTAGAAGAGTCAAAAACAAGCTTACAGGATATGTTCACCACAAAATCCCTCAAATTCAACAATATGCTAATCAACAAGAATGGGTAGAAGGCACATTAGTTGAAGAGATCACTGAAGAAGAAAGATTGGAAAAAGAAATGAAAGAGCTTGAGAAAACACTTGACCTGGACTCTTTTGGACAGGTCCCTTTCAAATTGCCTCAACACATTGGAGCGGGCACATCATCTGCTACAACTTCACAACAGCCTGCCCAAGAAAGCACTCCACCTGCAGGGACATCCAAAAGCAAAGAAGTGTTGCATTCATAGCAGGAAACAATGGCATATCAGCCATATGCATCAAAGGGGCAGGGCCCTTCAACACAAACAAATGTACCTGAAATCCCTGTGTTACAAACTCCTCTCAATGAGGAAAGAGCCAAGAAAAGAGATAAGCAGGAAGACACACCAATAAGTGGATCAGCAGAACAGCAAGGGGAAATGAGGCAAAGGTTAAATCCTTACTCTGAAGAGGAACTCTTGGGAGAGACAATAGGCAACCTGAGTGGTGAGGAAAGAATTGAACAGCAGGCTCCTCCAATTTTGGAAACATCAACTAGCTCATATCAGCAAGAGCTAGAGAGGCAGCATGGTGTGGAGGTTACATCCACCAAGCCACAGAGCAAACAAGGCTCAGATATCAATAAAGCATTTACTGAAATAAAGACTAGAAATGAGCCAGTAAGGATCCAACTTTATAATCAATTGCTGAGAATAGCCCCCACAAATCAACAAAGGCTAATGGCAGCCTATGATATTCAAGAAGGAAAAATGACTCTTAGTCACTTTAGGCCCACAATGCAGCAGCCACAATCAGCTGCTGATTATATCAAGACCAATCTAGAAGTTCTCTCTAAAGACATCCACCCAATGGACCAAATTGAATTACATAAACAAATCGGAGAAATGGTGTACTCCACCCTGGCAGGCAAGGCATTACTAGCTCACAAATTGTAGAATTCATTGCACAATACCTCTTCCCAATTAGAGTTGGAGAAGGCCTCCTCATTAGCCAAGGATAACAAGATCAAATCCTTGGAGGAAATTATTATTGAGCTGGGACATGATCCCAAGGATCCCAAGGGTATCCAGGCATTAATAAAGAAGAAAGAAGAAGATATTGCAGCCCTCAGAAAGCAATTGAAGCTGCCAATTACAATGCACCCTCAAACCACAGAAGTTGCACAGCAGAAAGAAGAGGAGGACATGGGGGGTTTGCTGATGAGGATGAATGAGAGACCGGTAGAAACAGGGAAGGCATTGGAGGAAGCACTACAAGGAAAATAGGGAGAGTTGGCCTCTCAGCCATCTCAAACAGCTCCAATTGTAACAATTGCTCCTTCTACAGTCGCAATAGCAGTCCCTCCTACTGATCCGACATCAATAGCACCAAGCACTACATCAACAACAGCAGCAACAACAACAGTACCAGATACAAGCATGAGCATGGAAAAGATGATGAAGGAAATAAAAGAGTTAGAACTCCAGATGGCAGAATTGAAGGAAGGAAAAGAAAAACTGGCCAAGTTAGAGGTAAGCTATGATAAATCCAAAATAACTGTGGCTGAGAAAACAAGAGAGGTAAAGGCCTTGGAAAATAAGGTAAAATCCTTGGAAAAAGAGCTTACTCTTCATAAAACTCTGTCAGAAATCAAGACAATTTTGTGGACTAAAATTGACCAGTCCATCACTGATTAATGGAGATCAATTCAAACAATCCATGAGCAAATTGAACTGATAGAAATGGCCCAAATAGAGATTCAAAAGGCCAGGACATTATTAGGAAACACGCCCGAGCAGGCCAATAGATTAATCAATTTTTTGAACACTCACACCAAAGAAGAACTGGCAGCTCTAGATATTAGGGACAGAACATGCACCATTTTGACAGTTAAAAGGGTGCTTACTATGAGGAATTTTATACAAAATCTGGAGAGAAAGTGTCAATAAATGCAGATAGAGATAAATGCTTTTACAGCAAAGTTTACAGTCTTGCAACAGAAGGGTCTTCTCAGTTTGTTAACCAGCAATCAAAGACTGTTGACACATGAACAATATGCACACAGGGTGAATACATATGTTGCTAATCAGATCACAGCATCATCAAGCATTTCAAAAGACATAGTACATCCCACTAGACAAAGCTTATATGATAAGTTGGAAAATTTGTTCTACATTGAGCATGAGATAACACATCTTTTTGAAGTCCAGCCCAATTACTACAGGTATACTGAAGCTGATGAAACATTAATAAAACTACAAAGACACCAGTTGCCAACAGACCAATGGTGGCAGGGCATGTTGGAGGTTTTACCAAGGTAGTGTTGGTGCTCTTTCTTTTTGATTGTCTGCATTTAATCAAATTCAATGAATGTGCCACACATCATGAGAATGAAAACAACAGAAAAAGGAAGGCACGCCAGAATGCATTAAAGTGGAATCAGGCGCAGATGAAAAGGCCGGGACAGCAACACAGGAACGCAAATTAAAGAGACAGCTACCAGCCAACTTGTTGAGTTTAAAAAGTCAAATATATTAGACCACCTAAGGCAGCTAGTACAGTGGAGTTACTCCTACATTCATTGCGCTCTGTTTTCAATGTCATTTACTGCCTTTGAAGAAGTAGATGGATAAAGTTAATGCTTGATATTTTCTCTATGAGATATTTTGTAACTCTTTTTGTATAAATACCTCCTCTAGAGATGTATTGTTGTTGGCTGGTGAATATCATTCTGGACCTGCGCTGTAAATTTTGAGAACCCTTCTGAATAAATATTGCTGGAATGCTTTGCTGATGAACTTGTTGGTTGTGGAATTAATGGCAGAAGAATATGTTACAGAATTCTCGTATTACCTCATGGATCAATAAGTCTTTTTAACTCATTGTTTTACTATACCTGTGTTTTATATATCATCTATATATCATGTTCTAAATTGCAGGAAAAAAAGAATAGCCCAGAATTTACTTTGCTGTACTCTGTGTTCAATTCCTGTCATTTTTTATGTTTTCTACAGGACCAGCATAGGCAGGAATTCTTAACTGCTCCTTGGTAATATTTATTCATTTTCCCTCTGTTAGCATAATGAAAGATTCTTAATTGCCTTTCATTCCCTGACTTCATTTCATCTTATTCCAGCTTGAAAACTGTTCTATGTTTAATTATCTTGCTCTGTAGTTCCTCCTTTTGCCTAAGAAACCATACCCAGAAATTCATTCTCACTGACTCCATTAACCCAATGGTCTGAACTTCTCATACTTTGCAACTCTGTTTTATTGAATGTCACCTTCCAAACACCAAACAAATACTTGTACTTCATAACTAGCCTAACATATAGCAAGAAAAAGCTAAATTATAAAGAGAGAGCCCTCTCTGGTTGCAGATTGGCTAGAAACTACAGCTAAAAGGCTAGTTAGTGGTTACCTCGGCCATATTCCCTTTTCCACTGCTTTTGGGGAACAACCTAAGTGCTAACAGAGCCTTTCTTTGAGATGGCATCCAAGAAGTTGGAGTGAAGACATCAAGGAACTCTATATTTTGACATATTCTAGTTGAATCACCAAAGATGCAATAGAAACTAAAACTAGGGGTTATATAAGTAATATCCCTAGTGTATGGGAAATCCAACCTTTTAGAGGAATATTTCTGCATTTAATAATTGGATGAGGATGAATATTTCTATTACACTATGTGTTGTTATTGATATGTTTGGAAATTTTGGGTGAACACTTGGCCCATCTTCAAGAACATCCTATAACATTCGAGTCCAAGACAGATTTAAAGAGATCATTTATGAAATTATTTGTCAAACTATGAAATACAATCAAGTTTTGGAAGAGATACATTGTAGTACTATCAAAGCAGATTGTGGACTATGTTAAAAAATGGATCAAAAAGGTTTTTAGAATGTCTGCTAAAATTTAACATTTAGCATTTTCTTATCAACTTTCAAGGAGGAAAAAAGTGATAGGAGAAACTTGCACAATAATGGCGGCCACTAGAATGAGAAACACAATGAATTAGCAAAATGGAATCTCTTGCTATGATGACACATGGGAAGATACTTATTACTCTCAACGTGGTTGTACAGGAAAAATAGTTTTTGCCTTTGAGTATAGTTGATATATCGTAATGTAGCGGTTGTTTCCCTGCTGCAATAAAACAAATATATATCCATCTCAAGGTGAAAGAATAACACCAGTATACCTTCGAATGATATGGGCTATGTGTTGTGCTCAACAGCTAGGAAATTCTCTATCAGCCATAGTGCGATGAAGCGATGGGTTCGGGTTTCCGTGGCTGTGCTGTCAAAGTATATCAATACAAGTGATGAAAAAACATATGTTCAATTCCCTGGAACCCATCTTATTTTCATTACTTGTCCAGGATAAATCCATGGCCATAGTTGAGAAATGTAATCAAAAGAAAATAAATATGTAGTTTATTTAAAAAAATGTGGGATGAGCGGAAAAAATATGCACCAAATTACAAAATGCGAAAGTCAAAGTTATGTATAAAAGTTTTAAATTAAAAAAATTTCAAACAATTGCCAGGAAGTTTAACGAATGCAACTGCCCAGCACTCATCCAATGGCCATTTGAGGAGGGTCGAAGCCATCCATCAATATGAAGAGATCTATAAAAGCAAATAGGGACTTTGAAGAAGGGATCCCTGATTTTTCATACCCAAATGTTGCCCGATTATTGAGTAAGGGCCTGACGAGTTAGTGAGGGTTTCCCTTTTGTTTTTGTTTCAATCTATTTTCATGCTTAGATTTTTGCCAATATGATGTCATTGGTGGACATTAATATATGGCACTACACCATATTATGATTTTTACCACTGCATGCGGTAGCATCTTCATTCTCTCTCAGGGGCTTACTGTGGCCTTGTTGTGATCCTTTTACCCCACAAAAGGAATCTTGCAGTGTCTGACTCAATGTTTCTTATTCTTTAACTTTATATTAGGTACCAAGCTTTCTACCCATCCCTTCCATCACTTGCTTTTGGAGTTGAGAGCAATGCAGAAATTCAACCAAAGCTAGAAGGAAGAGCTTGAAATCTATGTTACTAGAAACCAGAAAGGGGAAATGAAATGAGAAATGAAAATGAGACAAGAAACAGAGTTTGGAGATTTCACATTCAAGAAATGAGGAGAGAGAAAAGCAAGACAAATATGAAACATACAACCAAGCATTTGTTTCACATTCAAGAAACGAGGAGAGAGAAAAAACAAGAAAAATATGAAACATAAAACCAAGAATTCATCATTAACATTCTCGAATACTATGGTTCATAGGTAGTTGCTCATAGGCTTTAGCTGCTCACATTGATCATTCCTTAATACTTATAGTGATTAACAAAGCTTCCATTTCTCACATAAGCCATTCTTGAATACCCATGTTTGATCCTCTAGGTTGGCAAATAAAATAGTGAAGAAACACTTGGCACGGAAGTCAAGTTTGATTTAGCCTTTTCATTTTTCGGATGAGTACATGATCCCACATACATTGTATATATTCTTGGATGTGACATGAGTGGACCTCAAATTTGGGATCTATTGTATCATTTTCCACATAGCTATTGGGTTATTGTTTTCATGGTCGGGTAACAAGATGGTGGAGATTGAGTTGATCTCCATTGGATATAGAGCCAAAAATAGAGGGTTGTCTCGAACTATTACCACTTGAAAAACCAATACTGCAACATGTGTTTGAAGACAAAATCTAAAGAGAAAACTTTCAAAATTTTATCTTTAATCCATTATAATAGAAAATTAATCTTTATAATAATAAAAATAATATATTTCAAAAGTATAGCTGAACTAGATATTAAATTTCTAGCTTGTGAGAAAAAAAAATAACTAAATTATTTAACTACTAATTTATAATACTACTAATTTATAAAAATATATATATAATATCTATACACATTACTAATTTATTAAAGAGATTTGATCCCTTTAGGGTGTTGGTATATCCGAAATTAAGATGGATCTAGGCTAGTATATATTATTTACCATAATTATTGTTAAAGTGTATAATGACTATCTCATATTTGTATTTGCATTGATTAAATGATTATTATATGTAGTCATGTTTTATATTAATTATTTTAATGCATCATAATTTACTTTTATGTTAAATTTTAATAGTTAAATTTAGATATTCTTTCTTGATATTAGTTACTTTTTATTAATTTCCATTTTATTGGGTTGGATCCATTAAAATTTGTTATGTGAGTCAATATTTCCAATTAACAAGTGTGGTTGATCAATATAAATAAGTGAAATAAATTATTAAATTGTGATTTCTTTTAATTTCTACTTTGTTAAATATTATATATAAATATCACTTGTGGTTATAACATACCAAACCATTCATTTTTAGTTGTTAAATATGATTATGTTAAAATAACTTAAAAAAAATGTTATCACTCATGGTTAGAACTTACCAAACCATTCTTTCTTAGTCCCTAGATTTGTTTATGTTGAAATAACTTTTGAAAAAATGTTATGGCCAATAGTTTTGTTATATTCCATGGTTTTGTACTTTATATTCATTTAATTTTCTAGTTTTTGCACATGGTTTTGTTAGATTCCATGGTTTTGTATTTAATATTTATTTAATTTATTAGTTTTTTCTCATCAATTTTCTTTCATAAATTAAAAGAAGAGAGAGAGAGACCTTGAAGTCTTGAAAAGAAATGTCATAATCTAGGTAGTTTATTCTAGGCCCCTCTTAAGTTAGATTTTTGCGCCAAGAGACCCTTTCCACCTGGGGAATATGTTATAATATTTGGCATTTCAACTCAGTCAAAATAAAACAAAATCAAATCTCCATTTTAACTGTGGATCAAGTGTTGAGCGGATCAAATTTCTTCACTTAAAAAGGTTTGTAGCGAGAGAGAGAGAGAGAGAGAGAGAGAGGGGGAATATGTTATAATATTTGGCATTTTAACTTAGTCAAAATAAAACAAAATCAAATCATTAAAAAATTTAAAAACATAAAATTCTCTAGTGCATAGTTTTTTCTTGCCCACGGTTTTTTCCCATGGTACGTTTTTCTGCATGGTATTTTTCTGCAATGTAGCCTATTCAAAGGATAATAACTAAAGAAACCTAGATCCATTTTAACTATGGATCGAGCATTGAGCGAATCAAATCTCTTCACTTAAAGAGGTTTGTAGAGAGAGAGAGAGAGAGAGAGAGAGAGAGAGATTTGATCTCTCTTGATGCTCGAGAGAGATAGATCTACGTGGTTATTTATAAATGAAGAGGAGTATTTTCTTGCAGTAGTAATCCTATTTTTTTTGTATTTAAAAATTATTAAATGATGGATTTCTATTTTGTATTTTGATTTTTGAGACTTGTTTATTTTTATAAATTTACAATTATTTCTATCATTATTTTTATGTAATTATAAAACTTTCCATATTTATCATAGTTGAAATTATGTTTGTATTATAGACATATTAATCAATAGCTTGTTGCTCTTAAGCTTTATTGAAAATTACCTAACATAATCTCTCTTATCGCCAGCGAAAAAAGTGTTTATGGGATAAAACTATTAATGGGGTGGATAATAGATTATTATTATTTTTTATACATTAAATTAATGTCTTTGGTTGATGATATTTAATGTTATAGATAGTCTAATAGTTGATAAAAGTTTCTATAGGATGTTTTTATCAAAATCATTTTCCAATCATTTGAGATGTTATAAACCAAACCAATGGCAAAAAAAATATTGTGTCCCAATGTTTATATAAAATAATCAATTAACTAGAAAAATTAACTAAATTATTTAACTACTAATTTATAAAAATATATATAAAATATCTATATACATTACTAATTTATAAAAAATATATAAAAAAAAACCTTATACATTTAAATTTATAATTTTATATAAAAATACACATTTTAAATATTCGATACAATCACTAAATCCACTTTCAAATAAAATCAACGCAAAAATAACAAAAAAAATGTAAAAACTTAACCATACACTACTACACATCAATGGCTACAATTAAAAAAATAACATAAATTTAACTAATAAAATCCCTAAATAGTCAGTGTTGCCAAAGATATATTAAGCATTATTGCAAGGTGTTGTCACTAGGGAGAACACCCAACCTATTTGCAACAAACCTGTTCCGTTAGCACATAAGCTATATATATGGTTGACTTCTAACCATAGACTATGAAAATGCCTTTAAAATCTATCCAAAAAATAATGCTTTTTATGATTCATGTCGACGTCCAATTGGGAAGAAATCCATATTGAAAATGAAAGAAATCCATATTGAAAATGAACTCGATTAACGTTTTCCATAAAACAATTTCAAGAAACGAACCCTTTTTGGAAAACCCAATTTCTTGTATTAAAAAAAAAAACTACCATATAAAATAGTTTCCCGTACCATTCCATTTTTATACAGTTTTTTTCAGTGACGAAGACCTCCATTCCATTTGTGGTAGCAGAGCTTGAAATTGAGATTTCTGATTAAGAACTTCTGTGAAATGGAAAGAGAGCAAGAAAATCTTTTCTTGTTGCATTGAAACGAGGGAGGGCAGGGAATTACCCTGAGAAGTCTACGTTGTTGTTTTTTCCATTGTTTTCGTGGTGTGCTATACTACCAAACTACTATTTTTGTAATTTCTGGTGTGGTATACTACCAAACTTCTATAAGAGTTCAGCATATATTTAATATAAATTTCATTGCCATGAAACTAAATTCTTAAAAACAAAACCCAGTTAACCTAATTTTATGTGAAAAAGTTGGTAGATTGTTTGAAGCAATTGAAATCGAGGAAGGAATTAAAGGAGAGAAAGGGTACCTGTGCAAGTATTTTCTTGGGCTCTTGAAAGAAGACCAAGGCTTCTGAACCTTCCATCGTGGTCCAAACTTACCTAGTGAAAGTAGATCCAGCAAGCCATTAAAGATATCCTCCTCAATCTTATTTCTCAATGCATCCAAATTCAACCATGAAACAATAAGCCATTGGAGAGATCCTCCTCAATCTTCTAAATTCAACCATGAAACAAAAACTCCCAGCAAATTACTGTAACATTTCATGTGAAAATATAAAACAAATTTGCAAAACAATTCTAAGAATGGCCATTGATCTAGAAACCCTAAAAATGATCCAATGACCTCTACCTATTTCCATATAAATATAAAAAAAATTGCAAATCAATTCTAAGAATGGCCATTGATCTAGAAACCCTAAAAATTTATCCAATGACCTGTACCTATTTCCATATAAATATAAAAAAATTTGCAAATCAATTCTAAGAATGGCCATCGATCTAGAAACCCTAAAAATTGATCCAACTACCTGTACCTGTTTCCATATAGCCACAAATCAGATTGTACTGTGCCCATGGTCTTTCCTTTTTTTTTCAACTACTCAACATACATTTCATGTGAAAATATAAAACAAATTTGCAAATCAATTCTAACAATGGCCATCGATCTAGAAACCCTAGAGATTGATCTAGCGACTTGTAGCCATAGATCATATTGTATTGTGCCCATGGTCTTTCCTTTTTTTTTCAGCTACTCAACATTCATTCGAATACACTAAGGCAGGGAAGAAAACTTGTTTTGGTCTTTCATTTTTTTTCAATTACTCAATATTCATTGGAATACACTAAGGCGGGGAAGAAAAAGCGACATAATGGTCTTTCCTCTTTTTTCAACTACTCAACATTCATTCAAATACACTAAGGGGGGAAGAAAACCCGGCAAAATGGTCTTTCCTTTTTTTTCAACTATATTTTCTTATCTTATTGTATGCTCATTTCAAAAATATTTTCTTATCTTATTGTATACTCATTTCAAAAAATTATATTTTTTCTTTTTCAAAATTACAAAATAATTAACCATGTTGTAAGTTGTAATTTTAAACAAATTCAGATTTTGATTTTATATAATTAAACAAAAAAATTATAAATATTTTTTATTAATGTTTAATTATATAATAATAATATTATGGGTTTCCATGTCATTTAAACAAATGAGATTTGGTTTTATAATTATTATGTCAAACTTTAAAGCTAAAAATAAACTTTTAACAATGCAATCTTTTATAACCAATTTCGATGTAGTTCATTGTTAGGCAGTAAAAAATGAATCTCATGAGTCAATTTGGTTGTAGTTCATTGTGATGGTAGTAAAAAATGAATCTCATGAGCATGGCCCCACCCACACATTGGTATAGTTCCACCCAAGGAAACATTGTTCTTTCTCCATGAATCAATAATATCGTACCAAGAAGCACCATAATGTATGGCATTTCTATTTCCCACAATTGAAAAAGCACCATAAATCCTTCTATATGAGCATTTTGCTTCTTTATTGTTGAACTAAACATGGCAAGACTTTACTGTGGCAACAAGAATTTCCGAAACCCTCATCCCCCTATCACAATATATCTTAGAATCCATCATGTTGGAGTGTAGTAGCCCTAGAAAGAATATAGGAGTGTTGGGAAACACAACCTCAAAGTCAATGGGAAGCCAAGGGGAAAGGTTTGTGCATCTAAGAGGGATACCTCGATTACATAGATGTGGTTTTCTAAGCTTTTTCATTAATCAAATGTATATTTGAGGGGGAATTCATCCATAAAAAAATGCTTGACTGAATTTGCATACACAAGGGTTGATTCTACTTTGAATTTTGATACTTTGTGTTTACTCACTTTAATATCATTACATATAACTAATAATTTGCGAGTCCTTGTCTCATTTGATCTCATTTTTATTTCAATTGTGAAGTGACTAAGCCTTGAACCCCAAATCCTCATAGATAAGATTTACAAAGTATGCATTGCCACATTTCCTCTCATTTTACTTCAGTTAAATGGAGCAACTATGCCTTAGCCCCAAACCCACACAACTAAGCTTTTCACACTACAAATCCTCTCTTTCCCTAGTATTGCACTTGGTTTAGATATACTTTTCTTAGAAGAGAAGCAATGTCTCACTAAATACCTTACATGTTAACTTATCATCTAATCCCATTACATTTTCCAAGCATTGAGGGCATTAATAAAATTTCAAAATTCAATTTCACACTCATTTGATGTAATCACCATGTTCCATCAATTTCAAGTAAACTCTACAAATAAATGTAAGTAATTATTTTGATTTTTTTCATTGATTCTAAATTAGCAAGTGAGAAAATTGCATATGCATCTTTATTTTTAAAGTAAAATCATCCAAAAAAACTCATCAAAGACTAAATATAGGTTAAAGCCTTTATGGAGTGAAAATATTGTTGGTATCCTCCAAAATAACACTACGTTCAGAAGTTGGGTTCAGATTTTATCACAAGTGCAAGAACCAAAGTGAGAAGCTTATTTTAAATTTTTTATAACATGATATATTATAGAAAAAATTTGAAGCACACAATACAAAAAAGTTTTGTATCTAGTATCATTCTAGATAGAGAAAAGTACTTTTTATGCTATCTATGACATGAGTAAGAATTCCTACCCACCTACTTTCAAAATCATCATGGACATTTAACTATTAAAAAAGGAATTGATTAGGCTACCTATGACTAAATAAGAATTATTCCCCACCTTTCCAAACTATCATGTACATTTAAGCTATCATATTTTATCAACATCCTTTCTATGATGCAACACATTACAACTTTCCATTATATTTATGCATTATATGAGTTGATGTACTTGTAAGGTGCATAAATTCCAAAATAATTGTCCAAATACCCATGTTTCCACTAAATTAATTGTTTAAGTAAGAGACACATTTTATTGTAGGAAGCATGCATCAATAAAAGACTGCTCTACTCATAGTTTACAAACCCAACCAATTTTTCATACACAAACACATTCAAGACTAATCCATAATAACAAACAATGCTCAAAACAATATTCTTCATCAAACATCTACCAATTCATAAACAATCAAGAGACAAGAGACACATAGAATATGCGATCAACCAGGACCAAAACCTCTCCAACATGAGAGGAAAACCCAAACGAGATCTTCTTCTTATATAGACTTCAATTGATGAATACCAAGACCATGGCCTAGACCCTTGACTCAATGACCTCTCCAAGACCAAGTCATAATCCTCCTTGATTCAACTTCCTTATTTTTCCTTGAGTCAATGATGATCAAGCTTCTTCCTTCAATAACTTGACTATCCTTCAAATTCTAGTTCCATGGATCAGATCTGTAGTTCTTGGCCCTCTTGCATAAACCCTAGAACGTGTGGTTGACCAACCTTTTGAACCGTGATCTTCTTCGCTTGGATGGTATGAACTCTTATTATAATTCGGCATGTAGCCTTGCTTATCTTCTTCCTTGATTCAACATCTTGGACAAAAACAAGATCTTTGACCTTTTCTGTAGTAAATAATTCTTCCTTCCTTCACACATGTGGATCTATTAGCCCTAAAACAAACGCATAAACAACACCAAAATCTTCTCTCTTTGTTTCCTTCTCTTGGTTTGTTATCTTCGCACTTCTTATTACAGACTTAACCAAATTTACTTGTCCACAAATGGAGGATGTGTTTCCCTATATATAGCGTTTTGTCCATCAAGAACACATGCTAGGAAGTGTGAAGGAGTGTTAGGGAACACAAGGGAGAAATAGGTGAAAATAATGCATGCAAATGAACGATTAAGATTTTGTGATAGGTAGTGTTAGTGAGTTCTAGGTGTGATAAGGAGGGAGTGATAAGGTATATTAAAAGCCAGGGAAACATGCCAAGATTTTTCAGGTGCTAGGGTGTGCCAATGCATGCCACGGAGTGTTATGGAGTGCCAGGGAAACATAAGGGAGAACTAGTTTCAAATGCATGGAAATAAATGACTAAGAGTGTGTGACAAGGAGTGTCAGTGAGTTCTAGGTGTGCCAAGGAGGGGACGACAAGGTATGTTAGGTGGTGCCAAGAAATGCTAGAGTGTTAGGGAGACATGCCAAGGTATGCCAATGCGTGTCAAGGTGTGTCAATGTGTGTTAGGGTGTGCCAATGCGTGTCAGGGAGTGTTAGGGAGTGTGACATAAACACAAAGGAAAACTAGTTCAAAATGCATGGAAATAAATGAATAAGAGTGTATGATAGACAGTGCTAGTGAATTCCAAGTGTGCTCAGGAGGGAGTGATAAAGTTATATGCTAGGTAGTTCCAAGGCATGTAAGAGTGCCATGACATGTCAAGGAGTGGTACGATATGATAGGGAGTTCTAAAGCATGCCAAGGCATGCAGGGAATGCCAACATGTGCCAAGGGATTGTTAGACATGCTAGGTGCTATGCCATGTCAAGATGTAAACTATGTTGCTTAGTTGTTTTATGGCCATGGTTAGACATGAGCCTTGACTTGGTAAATTCTTAAGTGAGATGAGATAAGATTGGGCATGATTATCCTAAGATGAGTTATAGGCCATTCTCGGGCGAACAAGGCCTAGTATAGTTGTAGTAACTGTAACTTGGTCAAGATGTTGTAGTCAAGGTAGGACTTGGTTGGTTCCCAAGTCTTAAAACCAATAAAGGTAGTTATGAAGGCATTATAGCTAAGGAGTGCCAGGGCATTACAAGGAATGAAAAGGCATGATAGTGCATGCTAGAAAATGTAAATGCATGTCGAAGAGCATTGGGAAGTGTGAGGGCATCACAAGGGAGAACTAGATTAAAGTGCATGGAAACAAACAAATAAGAGTGTCTTCCAGGTGTCCCAAGGATGAAGTGTATTAGGATAATTTCATAATAGAACTTGCAATAGGTAAGCCTACGATTACGATAAAGGGATGGAAAAAGAAATTTTATACAAAGGGAGACTTTTGTCTAGGGACAACACTATTTCTTCAATGACTTGGTTGGGTTCCAAAGTCACAAAAAAGGTAAGGCTATCTACGAGGGCATGACAACTAGGGAGTGCCAAGGTCTGCAAGGAATGGTAGGAAGTGATAACACATGCTATAAAGTTCCAAGGCATGCTAGTCATTCCAAGACATACCAAGTGCTAAGGCATGCCAAGAGGTGTCAGGTGCTAGGGTGTGGCGCCAACGCATGCTAGGGAGTGCCAGGGAAACACAAGGGAGGACTAGTTTCAATTGCATGTAACTGAATGAATAAGAGTGTGTTATAGGGAGTGTTGGCAAGTTATAGGTGTGCTAAGGAGGCATTGACAAGGTATGTTAGGTAGTGTCAAGGAAACACAAGGAAGGACTAGTTTCAATTGCATGGAAATGAATGAATAATAGTGTATGATAGGGAGTTTTAGCAAGTTCTCGATGTGCTAAGGAGGCATCTCTGGAAAAATTTTGGGAGGGTTTTGATAAATTTTTGCGTTTTGGTGCAGACTTGCAATTTTTTGGCAATTTTTTGTCTAGCAACATAGCTAGCTCACGCTTTGCTTCTTCCTCGGGGCTCCAAATGATGTAAAATCAACATTTCTGGAAAGATTATGACCCCATCTCAAACCCCATTTGCCCACTTTCCTAGTCTGGGGCTTAGGTTTTGATAAATTTTCAAAAAAGAGACAAAAAATCACCTTTTTGCCCCTCTTTTTCCATTTCGTTGCACACCTGGAGACACCTCGGGAGAATGGCCATATCTCAGCCAAAAATTGGTCATTTTGAGTGAAAAAATACTCTAAAGACATCTACACTCTCCAAAATTTCTAGAAAATGCTACCGATCTAGATTTGGACTTTAGAAAGGAACTCAAAAATGGCCTCCAACAACTCACTGTACACCTGGAAATTTCTAAGATTTTTGTAAAATTTTCACTGTGTAATTTTTTGTAATTCCTAGTTTGACTTTGGTAAAAGTCAAAAGGGTGAAGTAGATGAATGTGAGGGGTAAAAGTAAATGTAAATAATGGGTGGTTAGTATTTATAAGTTGTCTTGATGTAAATTTGACCTTATTTATGAGAGAGGTTGGAGTCAAAGTTACTTGTAGAAGTCGTTTTTAACTTCCCTAGACATTAGGGTTTGGTTAGAACACCTCATGGAACAGTTCCTAGAGTCATTGATTCAACCCCTAAGAGTGGGGAGATGTTGTTTTTGTCTTTATGTATTAGTTTCTCAGAGATAGAACGGGTTGGATTTATGAGGAGAAAACTATTGTAGCTTGTACTTGGACATTTTCTAGAAATCAAAGGACACAATTTGCAACTATTACCTAGGAATTCATGTGCAATAAGTTTGTGATGTTAATTTTTCTCTATTGTAGCTTTATATGAAAGATATTAATCTTATATTTCCATTCATCAAGTATTCAATGGTTTTCCTTACATTTTATAAACAAAATTCTTTGCATAGAGCTCTGTTTTGATGGAAAAATCACTATGTGTTACTTTATTTATTGCTTAATGAATTCATGTTTCATGCTCATTGATACCTTTCACTTCTTCTAAACACTACACTACACCAAAAAACCCTAAGATCCATCACAAAAGTAATGCTACCTTTCTCCTTTTTGTATTTTTTGTTGTAACCCTTTGATCCTCTGACCTAGCTACCTGGTTTTTCTCCCTTATCTAGCAACAAACCCTAAATTTTCCAAAACCCACTTGAACCTAACTATCTAGCCTAAAATCCTTTACATTCTAGTCATCTCTTTGTTGTTATTTCATAGAGAGAGTGCTCTCTGGTTTGGTAGGGCTAGCTACCAAACTAAAATCTTGGTCTGTGGTTACCTCCATCAATCTCCTCATCAGCTTGGGACATTATGGAGGATAACAGAGGGCATGAAAACTAGGGAGTACCAAGGTGTTCTAGTGAATGTAATGTTCCCAAGTCATGGAAAAATGTAATGCTAGTTGTAAGGTCATGACTGCGAAGGTGTGTTAGGGAATGCTAGGGCATGCTAACATGTGCCAGATAGTACGAAGACATGTCAAACAAGATAAGACATGCCAAGTGTGAAGGCATGCCAAGATGTACAAGGGAGTGACAATGCATGCCAGGGACTGTCAATACAACAAAAGGGAGGAAAAAGTTAAAATACAAGTAAATGAGCACATAATAGGGTTAATAAGTCATTAGTTTACCCTTTCCATGAGGGTCATGCTAGGAAAACCAACACTAGGTGCCAATAGGTGCCAAGTGCTAACTATCAATGCATTCTAAGTGCCAAATATTCCTTTGTTTCTTCTCATAAAGTTTCCACTAAATGATCTCAAATAACTTTAATATTAAACCATGCCGAATCATACCAAGCCATCTCAATGCATGCTAAACAGGCTAAGACTTTCCAAGTGCCAACACGTGCCAAGTGCTAATGTGCGTCAGCGAGTGTGATTCGTGCTATGAAGTGGAAGAGCATATCGAAGAGTGCTAAGGTGTGCTAGACAGTGCCAATGCATTCTGAGGAGTGTTAGGGAGTACTAGGAAAACACAAGGGAGCACTAGGTCAAAATGCATGGAAGTGAATGAATATAAGGGTGCGTCAGGGAGTGTTAATAAGTGCTAGCTATCATGCCAAGGAGGGAGTGACAAGGTATGCTAAGAACGGGTAAGGCACACCAGGTAATCTCAGGGAATGTCAAGAAGCGCTAGTGTGCTAGGTATTTTCGGGGTGTGCTAGCACGTGCCAAATAGTGCCAAGGCATTCTAGGTTCTAAGACATGCTAGGATGTGCATGGTGTCATAGTATGCCAATATGCGTCAAGGCGTTTCAAGGCAAAAAAAGGAATAAAAAAGCTAAAATGCAAGGAAATGAACACATAAGAGGGTTAATAAGTCGGGACTTTATCTTTTTCAAAAGGGGCATGGTAGGCACACTTATAATATGTTTCAATACATGCCAAGTGCCAATGTGTGCCAAGTTCTAATGTTTTTCAATGCAATATTTTGCCAAGTTGTTCTAGGGCATGCCAACACATGATAAGGGAGTGCTATGCTATGCTAGGGCATGCCAACATGTGCTTGGGCATCCTACTCATGGAAAGATGTTCTAGGTACAAAGATGTTCCAAGACATGCGAGGTGCCAAGAAATGTTAGTGTACTATTCCAAAGCATGTTAAGGTGTGCCATGAGTGTTGAGGAGTGCTAGGTCTCTCTCATTAATAGAATTGATAGAGATTGATTATGTATTAAATAATATAGTTCCTACAATTTAAAGGAAATTTGATAGATAATAAAACTAATAGAGATGAATCATGTGTTGAATCATAGGAAAACTATATCTTATGACTTGAGGGAAATGATACACACTAATTAATTCTTAACAAATTGACTGACTATTATAACCATTATGACCTTGGACACATAATAAAAAAGACTCCACAACAATGGTCTTAAATCATTATCTTTTGACAAAAAATATAGTAACAAGTACATAGCTTCATCAAATACTCATTGGAATGATCAATGATGATGAACATTTTTTGACCTTCAACAAAAGTAACCAAAAACAGCATTGGTAAGGGTCAATAAAATATCATCACTAGAAGTGTCACCAAAAAGAGAATTAGTGATGGGCTTTTAATGACCCTCACCAAAAGTGTCACCAAAGAGAAAATTAGTGATGGGCCTTTAACGAACCTCACCAAAAGTGTCATTGAAAATGGATTTGGTGACAAACCTTAAAGTATCATCACTATATACACTTATAACAACGATTTTTTAAAGACTATCACCATATGCGACTTTGGTGACGGACGTTAAAGGTCTGTCACAGGCATGAAGCGTCATAAAAAACTCATTGGAATGATAAATGATGATGAACATTTATTGACCATCACCAAAAGTAACCAAAAAGATCATTGGTGACGGTCGATAAAATATCATCACTAGAAGTGTCACCAAAGAGAGAATTAGTGATGGGAATTTAATGACCCTCACTAAAAGTGTCACCAAAGAGAGAATTAGTGAAGAGCCTTTAATGAACCTCACCAAAAGTGTCATTGAAAATTGCTTTGGTGACAAACCTTAAACGACAATCACTATATACACTTACAACAATGCTTTTTTAAAGACCGTCACTATATGTCACATTGGTGACGGACCTTAAAGGTCCATTACAGGAATGACCCTCACAAATGACCTTTTTTCTTGTAGTGGAAAAATCTTGCAAATATGTTGACATAGATTGTAACCAGGGAGAAATTGAGATGCTACTCAGTCTCAATTGGCCTTCAAGAATGATGATGGAGATGAGAAACATGCAATTCCAAAGCGGAATCACTGTCCAACAAGTGAAGCAATGATGGAGTTGATATAATCAGTCTCCAAGTGGGAGATTATTGGATGTGGAGCCTAATTATCTTCTTGATTCAGAGGTCTTGTTTCATCTGTGTTTGGATCCCAATCCTAGACGGGGGGCTATGGGAGGGCTTGCCCCCCCCCCCCCCCACTATTTTTTCTTGGTGGGTCGAGGGTGGGCAACTACATGTTTGGAGCCCCCCTGGTGGTAGTTCGGGGCAAGCACCCATGAAGCTAAAAATAGATGAAAACTTGCCTTGTAAAATATTGTAATTTCATATCCAATCTGGGTCTCTCATTAGGTGGATGATCTAACAATATAGGTTATGTTTAATTTAGGTTTTTTTTCCCTAGAAGGAAACCCCTCAATTTATATGAGGGAATTGTATTGCGGATGTGGATTATTATTCTGAGAAATAAAGGGAGAGGAGACTATGTGAGAGCGAAGATGAAATTGTAGTGGATCTACTGTAGGTTGAATCTTTTCATTTTGTTGGATAATATAAAGGGAAGTATTGGTTGTTGCTCCATGGATGGAGCCCAAATTGGGTGAACCACATATATCTGTGTCTCTCTTGCTCTATGCATTTATGTATTTGTGTTTCCACAATATTTTGTGTACTTCATTGCTCCATTAATTAATTTCCAACACACTCCTATTTTCTGGTGGATTAATTGGCCATATGAAATCATTAACCCACTTCTCTAATGGTTGCAAGGCTATTTGGTGGTTAAGAGGCATCTCGTCCTACAAAAAAGGTTTTCCTACCCTTTAACATATGCCGCAACTATGATAGAATTCCTTTGTGTCCCCATGAATATTTTTCCACCATAAGCTAGCATTCAAAACCTATTATGTGATTTCCTTCTCCGTGTTGTGTCCTCAAGCCACACCTTCATATGCATATATCAGTATGGCGAGCCTCTCATGCTCTAGCCATGAGGGCTTCACTGGGAGAGAAATAACATACCACTTGCACTCATATTGGGTGCTATATATTGAGGAAAAAATGACATAACATATTGAACATATAAAAGGGGCTAAAGAGTTTTTATATTGACAAGTATAAATAATGGAGCTCAATGTTAATGAAAATATATAAATGGGTATAAAAATATTTAATGAAAATATAGATACCTACAACATGTAGTGAAAGTAGGGATTTTTTAAATTGGGAAGATGTATTGGGTTTATATTGGTAGCGCATTTAATAATGTGACTTTTAGAGGTATTTTCCAATATGTAGTCAAATTAAGGGTATTGTTTAGTATGCCATGAATGCATGTGATATGTTAGAGGTTAATTATGTGAATCCCCCATGGCTCTATAACACATCACCAACATATTCTATTTGTGCCTATTTTGTACAAGAACCATGCGATGAACTGGTAATATACAACTTTAACAACTAGTTGATTTTTCTATTCCAATGTATACTCTTGTTGCATAATTCTCGTGGTGAGAAACTAGATGATTTAAATAAAATGATCACCCACCATGTCCACATGAAATAAGTACATGTCTGGAAAGTCATTATTGATATTCCCCACCTCTTCACCAGAACTTATCCGTAAAAAGTGATTTTACCCTGCATTATGCTTATTAGGCTTGACACTAACATAAAAATGATACACTTGCAATAATAGCAACCACCTACATATCCTCCCCCCCCCCCCCAATACTATCTTATTGACGAGGCACTTTAGTGAAAAATAATTTGTTCTCCATAGTAGTGTAGTTGCACTCTATTGCAAACAACTTTCTGTTGGCAAATGTAGTAGGATGGTCTACCTCAACTTCCCATGGTTGTGCTTGTATTGCACCTAGTGCTATTGTTGAGGCATCAACATGAATAGTCAGGGAACACTAGAATCAATCTTGATACCAATTTTTATTTTAATGTGTCTACCACCTAGTGGCACTCCCTAGTGTATTCAAACTTTACAACCTTCTTTGGCAAACTTTCCAACGATGCAGTGAACTAGACATATATGTGTGCCAATTTCTGTAATATCATGTATTCCCCAACGTCACATACAATTATCACACTAAAATTGAGGGGGTAGGTTCACTATCAATGTAATCTTCGTTGGATTGACGAGTAGTCCTTACTTACAAACTACATATATGAGCATAATCCCCATTAATGAACAAAAAATACACTTCTTTAGATAAAGGGAAATATGCATATTCCTGCACCAATCCAACATAAGCATAGAACCTTGATATGTTTTTGTAAATGGATGAACATAGTCCAATCATAAAATAAAACTCCAAACTTATGTATAAACTCTTTAAATTTTTACACCACCATGGGGTAAATACCGCAGGTGCATCCTTTAACCCAAATGGCATGATAGTGTAGTGAAATGAGCCCCACTCTGTCACAAATGCTATCTTTTGTTAGACCTCTTTCACAAATCTAATTTGGTGATATCTTAGAACCCATCTGTAAATAATGGCATAGATAAAGAACACATTATAAGTGTATATCTATGGATGATGATGGGTTCTTACCAAATCCTTTCCTAAAAAAAATTTGTGAAATTTCTTATACCTGAGACAAAATTGTAACATGAGGTTGAATGATAGAACTTACTTGGCACATGTTCAAAATTGACATAATATTAATGACATACATCAAACGATGAAGATAAAAAACATAAGCCAAACAAAAACTATCAAGGATATGGGATGGAGGGATAGGCTCACATCCATGGTCATTGAACATATCTAAATGTATCTAACATCATAACATAGCTTCCATAAAGGAAAAATATTATAGATTAATTAAAGTGGAAATCATTGTGTGTGTGTTAGACAGACAAATCTCATCTTGCGAACAAGACAAGATCTCCCTAGACTCAATGACTAAGCCTAGTAACAAAAAAACAAACTAGTAAACATTTCCCTAGGTTCATTTCTATTGAATCATAAACAAGTGCAATGGAGTATTAAATCCATATCTTTCAAACCAAATTCCTGATGAATATTCTTACTATGGTTTGATGGAAATTTCCAATGCTTAGAATCCAAACCTGCAAACATAATAACAAACAAAGGTTCAAAGTCATATGATATATAAATGATTCAATACAACCTATACTAGTGATCAAGAAGACTAGTGCCTAATATCATAACCAATGGAAAAAGAAAGTGAGCATATAATATATCATATGTAATGGACAATATAGTGAGAAAGAAATACTCTTTTGTATAATAATTGAAATAAAAAGAGAGATACAACCTAGTCTTGAGGTTGGTAAATCACCTTATAATAATCTCCAATCTTCCCTTAAGTGACAAGCTTCCACCCTCAAATTGACAGCATATGTTTACATCAAAATTCAACTGCTTCCCCTCTGGTCTGTAGTGAATTAATGAGATGATAGGAGAGGTTTAGAGATCCTCTTTCTAAGGATCAGATCCAAAAACATGGCGCTTGGGGTTCCATAATGATAGGGAATATATTCATGAACCATGGAATGATGCCCAAATAGGTAGGGGCTCAAGTCCTTCTTGTTGGTATAATATTCCCCAACAAGGCTTCTAAAATTTTCCTTTTATTTCTCCCTACATTAAATGGTTGTTGTACTTTTTAATGGAAGACAAAGCATATGATTGTGCAAGCTACAATGGTTATAACTGTGTTTGCATGGATAATTGCTATGAAAAGTGCGACAGTTTTTGAAATTAGGTTTTTAGGCAATGTAATCAAGGTTTTTTGTTTTTTTCATAATAGTTTTGATTCCAACATTGTAGGGGATTTCTTGCAAGAGTTCATCGAATAGTGAGAGATCTAGATTTGCAGTCATTGGCCTAATGGTGAAAAAATGACGTGTAACAGTGTGTGTGTGTGTGTGTAATGTTTCAAGCTTCCATAATTTTCATTAATTATTAATAATTATGTGAATAAGAGTGTTTATTTTGTAATAGGGCTTTCAGAATTTTAATTTAATTATCACTAATTATTAGGTGGATGTTGGAGGTTTAGCGTCCATCAAATATTCTAGAATATTCATAGGAGTAATACACAAATGAAATATTGAGATTTATTGCCAAAGTACTTTTTCTATTTTTACCCTTTTTTTGTGAATTGACGCTTTGATATTACTCAACAAAACATGTTTACAATGATAATCCAAAAATATCCCTCGAGAGTTTTCTTTTCTTTCTCCAACAACTTCATTCTAAGGAAAAACTCTAAGACCAACATGATAAACCAGAGGAGGAGATATCATCTAGACTACATGCCCAAACTGATAGCAATATATTCTACCAATTCTATTGCATTCTGATCCTAACGAGACATACACATTGCTTATATGGCAACAGAGCCAATGCCATATCAAATACAAAAGATACAAGATCCATCATGACATTATAGGGCCTTGGCCTCCTATCCAACAAAATCCTTATGGCATACCAACCAGCGAGCCAGGGAAGGCACCAATATAGACGAAAAATAAGTATCATGATAAAAACAATGTAAACTTTGAAACAGGAACTGTACTGAGTACCCATTTTTTTGAGATAGAAAAAAATCATCCGATTTTGAAAAATGTTGATTTAGAGTACACCTTTCTTATTAACATATTTTTGATGCTTTAAATTTTCTTATGTATCAAATATGAACAATTTTTTAAAATGTTGGTGATTTTCATACTGATTTTGAAAAATGTTGATGCAACATCAACTACTTCTTTCATAGGGCTCATATTTTATACTTTAAATTTTCTAATGTATTAATTGTGGATAAATGTTTGTAAATGTTGGTGATTTTCATGTGGATTTTGAAAAGCATCAACACTTTTTTTAAGGAATATTTTTGACACTTTAAATTTTCTTATCTCTTAAGTATGCACAATTTTCCTTTTAAATGTTGATTATTTAACCAATTTTGAAGTTGTCTTCGTACTCTTCTTGAATTTCATCTAACATGTTTGTTTTTGAAGCATTTTCTAAACATGTGATTTTTGTTTTTCTTTGAAATGTTTTTTATAATGAATTTTTTTTTTCGCAAAATTAAAAAAAAAAATTATAATAACATTAATATTTTGAGGTTAGTATTTTTTATATATTTATATGTCGTTAATTAATACTTCAATACACATAAAATAATTGCCACAAAAAAATAAAATAAAATAAAAATAAAAATAAATAAAAAATAAAAATAAAAATTTAAACACTAGACAACAAATATACAATTTCCATGTAGATATAATTTTAAAAACGTGTATTTCGGGATCTTTTCATTAAAAATGAAATGTTAAATAAATAAATAAATAATGAAAATTTTGAATAAAATTTTTGGGAAAATAAGAAATTTTATGATAATTTTTTTATTTTTATATAAAAAAAAAGATAACATTAGAAGTTTTTTTTTAATGTTTGAGACAAAATTTTAAATATAAATAACAAAAACAAATGTTAAAAAATAAAACATACAATTTAAGAAAACAATTAAAAAAAATAATAAAACCCTTGAAAACAAAAATAAAATAAAAAATAAAAATGTGATTAAATTTAAAAATTAAAAAGAAAGAACATTAAAAATTAAGAATAATAAAAGCATTAAAGCAAACATTGAAACTATCTTTTTAAATTTAAAAAAATATAAATAAATAGAAAAAAAAAAACGTTGAAAAAAATTAAAAAATATATAAAAATCAATTAAAAAACCCTGCATTTAAAAATTTAAAATTAAAAATAAAACAAACAGAACATTAAAAGAAATATAAAACAATAAAAATAAATAACATTTAAGAAACATTAAAATATTAAAAAAATAAAAAATGGCCAAAGAGGCCATGGCAGGGGAGAAGAAATTCCCAAAAGAAAACAAATTACAAAAATTAATTAAAAAAAAAATCAAAAAACATTAAAATTTAAGAAAAATTAAAAAACTGAAAAAACAAAAAGTGAAAAATATTAAATTAAAATTAACAACATTCAAAATTAATATTAAAAAAAGAAAAAAACACAACAACAACAACAACATTAAAACTACTATTTTAAAATATATAAAAGAAAAACATTAAAAAACAAATAAAAATCAATAAAAAAAATCATTAAAATTAAATTAAAAAAAAAAAAAAAAACATAAACATTAAAAAAATTAAAAATATATATAAAAGAAGTGTGCCTAGGGTAGCTCAAGTGGCGATAGACGTGGAATGAAGTCTCGCTGAACCAGAAACCTCAGGTTTGAATCTTGTGCTACCCTCCCCCATAGCAGGGTGAATAATGGACATGTAAACTCAAAAATTGGAGAGTCCTACCAAGCTCCCCCGTAGCGGGGTGAATAATGGACATGTAAACTCAAAAATCGAAGAGTCCTACCAAGCTTATATATATATATATATATATATATATATATATATATATATATATATATATATATATATATATATATATATATATATATATATATATATATATATATATATACATACATACATACATACATATAAGTTTAAATAAAATAAAAAAAATAAAATCATGACCCCATGGTGTCAGGGCAGGGAGCGTCGATCCTCGGAATCAGCCCTCCCTTGCCCTGGGCCCATTTCCCCACTGTAAAGGGTCGATTCTCAGAATCAACCCTCCCCCGCGGTGGGCTCGTTTGGCTACGGGGATGGGCAGGGGTGCAGGGCTGCACCACGCAACCCCACCTTCCCTCCCACCTTGGTAGCCAATGGGCCTAGGGCAGGGGAGCGTCAATTCTAGAGAGGTGGAGGGAGCTAGGGGAAGGAGATACACCATGCAACCCTGCTCCCCTACCCACCCCAGTAGGCAAAAGGGCCCTAGGCAGAGGAGGATCGATTCTGCGAATCAACCCTCCCTTTCCCGCCTTGGCCCCGTGGGGTTGCAATTTTAAATTATTCTTTTATTTAAATGTTTTTAATATTTTTTTGTATCTTTAATTTATTTTCTTAATTATTTTTTATTTTTTTTAATTGGATTCTTTTATGTTTTTAATATATATTTTTTTCCCCGGATGCGGGTGCTAACTGAGATGGGACAGGCGAAGGGGGATGGCCACATGCCGGCCAATGGCCATCACGTGGCAGCCGTAGACAATACAGCTATCGGTCGCAGATGGTATAAGGTGGAATTGCAGGGGTTAGTTAATGCTCCGCGAGGTAATTCGGCTCAGGCGACGGCAGCAGTTATGGCGGGTGAGCTCCAACGCAGGGCCGGTGAAGTCATAAGGGACATCACAGTATATGATCAGAGAATGTTGGTGGTAATGCAGTTGCCTGGCCTCTCCGTCTCTGTCGGGATATCTTCTCTGTCTGTCTGGTTCATCCCTCAGTCGGCTCTGGTTGCAGGGGGTCTGGATTACCCCGTGGTCTGTTGGAATTTCTTTCCCTTGCCTCCTGCGAGAATGGTGAGACCTCGACAGCGTCTGCTTAGCCGCCGAGGCACTTCCAGAGGGGGAATCTCGCGCAGTCATGAAGCGGACAATGTTGTCCATTGCTGCCACTGCAACATTGCTCGCTCCACTGGCGCTAACCCCCTCCATTCCAGCCAATTCATGGATGCAGGGGCTTCGAGCTCGACTGCCTTGCCTGCCTTTGGCTCGGCTATCTTCAATTTCAGCAGTGCCATGAACAATCCGCGGATCAGTGCGCATGTCTCAGTCTTGTTCATCGAAAATGCCCGGGAAGATGAGGACGCCCTGGATGAACAGGGGCAGAGGACGACTGACAATCAGAAGCATGAAGCACAGGCCCCTGAAGCTGATAAGGAGCAGGAGGTTAAAGGTGTGGCCTCAGATCCGGAAAATGCAAAGCAACGCAAGCAAGATCAGAGGACGGGAACTAGCGGGGAGGAAGACACCTTTCCCACCACTGCTGAAAGAGAAGCCTATGGTTGGTGCCAGGTAGAGGAAGTGCAAATGGACGATTGATGACGCCCGCGCACAAGGTTCCTAAGGCTTTTTGTTTGGTCTTCTGGTCTCTTGTGTTGTTTGTTTTTTGACTCAGTTATAGTAACAATGCTTCTGGTCTCTTTCGTTCCCTGGTTTAATGTCTTTGTTCCTGAATTTTGTGTCAATGATTTGGGTAAGGTCAGTCTCCCCTGCGTGGGATGAAATGGTTGGTGCCCCTGCGTGGGTGTGCTCTTATGGGAAGACTAGCTTTTGTGTCTGGCGCCCCTGCGTGGGCTAGTTTTTTGGATGCCTCAATTGCTCTCAGGTGACATACCCAGAGCTTGATTCTCTCTTGTTTCACCATGATGTATTTTTTTGACACCTGTACATAATATAATAGTTTAGTCTTTTACCGAGAAAAAAAAAAAAAAATATATATATATATATATATATATATATATATATATATATATATATATAGATAGATATATATATATATTTTTAATTTTTAATTTATTTTATTAATTTTTTTAATTATTTTTTTAAATTGGCTTTTTTTATGTTTTTATTTGTTTTAATTTTTAAAATTTTAATGTTTATTTTTTAAAATTTAGTTTTAATGGTTTTTTAATTATTTTTATTTGTTTTTTACTTTTATTTTTATTTTTCTTTTTCTTTAAGTAGGATTAAATATTTTTTATTTAATTTTAATTTAATCATATTTTTCGATGTTTCTTTTATAGTTTTTGAATTTTTTCTTAAATTTTGATATTTTATTTTTTTTTAATTAATTTTTGTAATTTGTTTTTTGGGTGATGTTTTATTTTCATTTTATTTTATTTTTGGGTAACATTCTATTAACTTTTTATGTTTTTTTTTTATTTTGTATTTTGTATTTTTTTAATTATCTTATATGGATTAAAAAATAAAAATTAAAAATTGGGATAATATTAAAACAAAAAAGCTTAAATTATATGTGTGTGTGTGTGTGTGTGTTTATATTTTAGTTTTTTTTCTATTTTTTTTTTCTTTTTATTTTCGAGTTTTAAATTTTTATGGGTGAATTTAGTTTTTTTAATTTTTTTATGCTTGATTTTTTTTTCGATATTTTAAAAATATACATATGTTTTAATATATATTTTTATTTAGTTGTTATTATTTTTTTAAATTTTTTATGTTTTAATATATTTTTTATTTATATGTTATTATTTTTTAAATTTCTCATGTTTTTGTTTTTTCAATATTTAATTTTTTTTATTTAACTATTTATTTATTATTTTGTTTTATTTTATTTTTTCTACATGTTCTGTGTGAATCCTCAACTAGCAACCCAATTCCATTATGTGGCAATTAGATAATTGAAACTTGAGGTTTTATGTAGTCACAATTTTTGTTTTTAATTCCATGGTTGAAATTTTGTCAAAATTTTAAGGTTTTTATGACTCAAGTTATTTTATCTTTAATGCTATGGTTGAAAATAGTTATAAGTATTTTATCTTTGACATCATGGCTGAAAATTGTTAGAATTTTAAGGTTTTTCATAGTCGTGATATTTTAACTTAATGTCATACTTGAAAATCATTGGAATTTTAAGAATTTTTGGAGCCATGATATTTTATCCTTAAAGCCATTGCTAAAAAAGTTGAGAATTTACCTCAAAAAGACTGACATTATTCCAAAATTAACACCTTTTGTTTTCAGGGTGTTTTTCGCACAAGAAAAGGGATTTTTATTGGTTTTTATTTCCATTTTTAAACAATGTTGAAAAATTACCCTAGAAAAAAAAATGTTATTCCAGCATCAACACTTTTCGTTTTCGTGATGTTTTTCATGTTTCCTTGGTTTCTTTTTGCTAGAGTTCTCGTTTTGAGTTTACAATTTTGATTTCAAAGTTTACATTCTTTAAACCAAACATAATACCCACAATAAACATACCACAAAATTATGTCATCACTGGTAAAAAACAAGACCACAACAATCATAATCACATTCTTTGGATAAGCACCAATGAGCAAGAGGAAAAACAACATAGTCCTTACCATAATTCCTGTAAACATTGACAAAAAAACATAGCCATTAAAATAATCATGCATGCTCACTAGCCATTTTCAAAGGAGGAGATATTAGCAAGGACCCATACAAGAGAACCTGGGGAATCCTATAGAAATTAATATGTAGATTCAAAATTGATCATGAAATTGACTAGATCACAAGACATGAAGCTACTCTACTCATCTGTGCAAACCAAATTCATGATCAAGAATACAAATCATTAACATGCATAAATATTTAACACACATACACAAATATCTATCTAGGGGAAAATAACTGCTTAAAATCCCGCATTAATCAAATAATAGACAATAAATACAATGCTTTCTCAAGCCTGAGCACACCTTCCACCTATATAATCTATCTCACTGCCTCACAGATGAACTATGGCCAATATTTAGCAAATTTTGCTACCTTCCAAGCTCCTATTTCCTTGCATTGTTTGATGACGAATTATCCTCCTACTAATTAGGGAAATTTCTCATTGAGAATTGCGCAATTCCTTTAGGCCCTTCTTTCACTACATGCACCACTTGTATAACTTGGAAAATTCTAAAATTGATAGTACTTTTCCCTTGAAATCAAATCTCAATTAGGCAACTTGAATTCTCTACATGCAACAATTATTTTGGGTTGTTTGATCAGTTAACTAGATTATCACTCAGTGTGAAAAAAAGTTACACACCCTTAACTAGACCTCCACTAGTTCTACTAACAGTGAGAACTAGTTACACTAGCAATAGCTCAAATTAACTTAAATAGATTGCTATAAATTAGCAATCAATCATGTAGAACTGAACTTAAGTGTCTCAACTCGAATTTACTGAGTTAACTAAGTGACAATACCCATGTCACCTCAATTAACTACCTCTGAGTATTCTGCTAAAATTGAAATTTGAATTTCTCCTAATTTAATCAAAGAAAAATTAAATTAGTAATTTCTTGCTGCATTTTCAACACTCCCTCTCAACAAGAAATGGATTCACATCTACCCATATCCAGTACCTTTGGAATGCACTCCATGCAACACTTATCTTTGTTGTTTCTACGACTGCAATATCTGCAATGAAGAAGCATCCAAAAAAAATAACATTGGATCAATATGCAACTATCCACTAGGAAAGTTGTTTTGTTGTTGACTTTGTTACTGAGCCTCCAACTCTACTATCAACACTGCTTTCTACTCCTAAATATCTAATTGATATTGATCCTCTTGCTATTGAATACTGTGGACCCCCACAACGAGGTAATGATCCATGAGACAAAGACACCTCAATGGACCCTGCCCAAATTACTGCAACTCTTAGACTATGGCTTCACATCATGCCTCACACCTAGAGGTATGGACGCATGTGCTCCATTTACACACTTGTCTTGAAATTCCCCCCTTACTGGAGTTCTCTGCTTGATTGGATGACTCCACTCTGTCTCCTCTTTTCTTCTCCATTTGTGGTTTCTCAACAACTTCTTGAGATTGCTTTTGAGGCTTCGTTTTGAGAGGTAAATTATGCTCCCTCTCAATCACTAGGTCTCTAACATTTTCCTTTCTCCTCAAGGATTTTCATGCATATTCTACCTCAAGTGCATACAATTTCTTGACTCTAGCACCGATTTGTTTCATCTTATCCAAAAACTATGTGTCTCAGAAGGGCTTTACCGTTACTGAAGGTCACATCATAACCACAGTCTTCCAACACGGGTACAGAGATGAGATTCTCTTTGGAAATGGAACAAACAACACATATTTGAGCTTCAGAGGGGATCTTGACTCCCTCTGAAAATTAATTGTACCAATACCGGTTGCGTTGTACCTTCCATCATCTCCAAACTCAACGTTCCTCTGGATATCTTTCTCCTCTGCGTCAATGAATAATTCTCTATTCCTCATCATGTGGAACAAGGCACCACAATGTATTCACCACACACTCCCCATCATGTCGTTGACCATGCATGATCCTGGTGAAGGGGTTGAAAGTGCTGCAAAAGCATCTTCTGAGGAAGAAGAAGAGGAGGAAAATGAAACTACTAAAGTTATCAAGATGTTAGCTAAAGTAGGTGTTAAAGAAAACGTGGAAATTCCTGTGTATGAAGGGAGTCTCATTGCAGAAGAGTTAATGGATTGGATCAGTGTACTAGACAAACATTTTGACCATGATAAGATTGATGACAAAAAGAAGGTGAAGTTTGCAGTTACCAGATTGAAGGGTCATGCATCTATTTCATGGGATGAGCTACAAAAGTCCAGAATGAGAAAAAGGAAGTCCAAGATCAACCAATGGGATAAAATGGTAAGTAAAATGAAAGCTAAATTTATGCCAAAAGGTTATCAGTTAAATATTTTCAAATAGTTACAGAATTTAAGGCAAAAAGGAATGTTTGTTAAAGAATACACAGAATACTTTTATAGATTGAGTATTAGAGCAGGACATGCAGATGATGATATGGAGAAGGTAGCTAGATATATCAATGACTTAAGATACGACATACAGGACAAGATCATCTTGCTAAGTCTGAAGACTATTGAAGATGACTATCAAGCAAGTTTGAAGGTAGAAGAGAAGATGTTGAGAAAACAAAGTCAGAGGAATAGAGGGAGAAGTTCAGTAAGAGGTAGAGGGACTACCAAACCAAGGTTTCAGCAACATCAACAAGAAGCAGGAAGTTCAAGTAGCAAACCACCACAAAGAGGAGATTTTAATAGAGGAAGATTTGTGCTTAGAGGGAGAGGGCGAGGAAGAGATATTCAGTGTTACACGTGTGGAGAATGGTGATATGTGTCATGGGACTGTCCTCATAATAAACCAGCACGTCAGAGGAATGCAAATGTGGCTGAGGCAAAGCCAAAAACACCTTGACTTATGGAAAAGGAATAATCCCCTGAAGTAGGAGAATCCCTGTTGATGAAAAGGGCATTGCTGAAGGCAGAGAAATAAATTGAAGAACCAGCACAGAGGAAGAGTGCATTCAGAACTATATGCAAATCCAAAGGTAAATGTTGTAAACTGATAATTGACAATGGAAGTATTGATAACCTTGTTTCTACAGAGATGGTGGACAAGCTGGGATTGGTGAAGACAATACACCCTACTCCTTACAGAGTGTTGTGGTTGCAGATTGGACATCAGATTATTGTGACAGAACAATGCAAGGTAGAGATATAGATTGGTACGTATAAGGATGTGATACTGTGTGATGTAATGCCAATGGATGTATGCCATGTATTGCTGGGAAGACCGTGGCAGTTTGATTGGAAAGATATTCATGATGGGAGGAAAATACATATACTCTGGAGAAGAATGGAAATAAACACGCACTGTTGTTGTTGAAGGATGACACTGAAAAAGGAACACCTAGAAACATTGTTATGATGATGAGTGGAAAGGAGTTGTTGCAAGAGGTAGGAAAAGGTGGATAAATGCATTTTGTTGTCGTAGGGAGACCTAAGGTAATTTTAACCTCCACAAACTTAGATGATTTGCCTGAAGAAACAAAAACTCTGTTAAATGATTTCACTGATATTATTTTGGATGAGTAGCCAAATTCATTACCACCAATCAGGAGTATTAGTCATCATATTGATCTAATACTAGGAGCGAGTTTTCCAAACAAAGCAGCATACAGACTAACTCCTCAAGAGAATGCAGAAGTTGTAAGACAAGTGCAAGAATTGATGGATAAGGGACTAATTAGAGAGAGTCTTAGTCCATGTGTTGTGCCAACAGTACTCAGTCCAAAGAAGGGAGGTGAATGGCATATGTGCATAGATTCTTGAGCCATAAACAAGATCACTATCAAGTATAGATTTCCTTTGCCATGCATGGATGATTTGATGGATTGTTTGAGTGGGTCAAAGTATTTTACTAAAATAGATCTGAAGAGTGGATATCATCAAATAAGAATTAGAGAACGAGATGAGTGGAAGACTTCATTTAAAACAAAGAGTGGGTTGTATGAGTGGTTAGTGATGCCTTTTGGACTCACTAATGCACCTAGCATGTTCATGACATTGATGAATGAAGTCTTGAAGGAATATGAAGGCAATTTTGTTATTGTTTATCTGGATGATATTATAGTCTTTAGTAGAAGTAAAGAAGAACATTTGGAGCATCTTAAATTGGTTTTAAGAACTCTGTAAGAAGAGAATCTACTGATAAATATGAAGAAATGTAGTTTCATGAAAGAAGAATTAATTTACATGGGATTTGTAGTTTCTAAAGAAGGGTTGAAAATGGATCCAGAGAAAGTCTAAGCAATTTGGGACTGGCCTATCCCAAGGAATATATTTGAGGTAAAGTTTTCATGGTCTTGCAAGTTTTTACAGAAAATTTATCAAAGGTTTTAGTCAGATTTGTTCACCAACTCTTGAAATAATCAAGGAGACTAATCAACCGTTCAAGTGGATAGAAGTAGTAGACAGGAATTTTAAGTTGCTAAAGAGGAAAATCACATCGAAATCAGTTTTAGCTTTACTTGATTTTGGAAAAGTATTTCAAGTTGAAACAGATGCTAGTGGAGTTGCGATTGGATTAGTTTTGAGTCAGTAACAAAGGCCAATAGCGTACTTTAGTGAGAAATTAAATGAAGTGAAGAAGAAGTATTATTCTTATGATGAGGAATTTTATGCTATTATACAAGCCTTAAAAACATGGAGACATTATTTGCTACCTAAGGAGTTTAAATTGTATTCTGACAATCATGCATTGTAGTTCATAAACAACCAGTTGAAATTGAACTAGAAACATGCCAAGTGGGTAGAGTTTTTGCAAAGCTTTACTTTTGTGATAAAGCACACAATTGATTTCAAGGATATTTACACAGCAGTTCGAAATCCAATAGCTCATAACCTAAGTCAGTTGTTAGATTATCTTATCAAAGGAGGTTTATTGTTTAAGGGCAACAAGTTGTGTATTCCCAAATGTTCTATGAGGGAAAACATAATAAAGGAGAAACATGGCAGAGGATTATCTAGTCACTTTGGACAAGACAAAATCTTTTCTCAGGTAAATTCTTTTTATTATTGGCAAAAGATGTAGACTAATGTTAAGAGATTTGTTGAGAAGTGTAAGATATGTCAGCACGATAAAGGGAGAATCCGAAATATAGGATTGTACCAGCCATTGCCAATACCAGACCGACCATGGGATGCAGTTAGCATGGATTTTGTTTTGGGGTTACCTAAAACTCAAAGGGGGAATGATTCTGTTTATGTTGTGGTAGATAGATTTTCCAATATGGCAGATTTCATTGCATGGAAAAAGACTACTTATGCAACAAATATTGCTAATCCATTTTTTTTAGAAATTGTAAGATTACATGGAATGCCTATAAGTATTGTGTCTGATAGGGATACAAAGTTTGTAGGGAATTTCTAGAGGACTCTTTGGAAGAAACTAGGACCTAAACTTAGTTTCACTTCAGCATACCATCCTCAAATAGACGGGCAGATTGAAGTAGTAAACCAAAGCTTGGGGAACATATTGATAAGTTTAGTGCATCAAAATCCTAACCAGTGGGATTTAGCAATAGCTCAAGCTAAGTTTCATTATAATGACACTCAAAACCAAAGTACTGGAATGAGTCCATTTTAGATTGTTTTTGGGATGAATCCAAGAGGTGTGTATGAGCTCATAAATTTTGGTAAACAGGAGACAATAAGCGCAAAAGTTGAAGAGTTTGCAAAGCAGATGCAAAGACTACAAGAAGATGTTAAAGGCAGATTGCAGGAAAGTAGTAGAAAATACAAACAGAGAGAAGATATGAAAAGAAGAGAGAAAGAATTCCAAGTGGGAGATTTAGTGATGGTGTATTTGAGAAAAGAAAGATTTCCAGACAAGACTTACAATAAACTGAAAATGAAAAAGATAGGACCATGTAGAATTGTAAGAAAGTTTTCAACTAATTCTTATGAAATTGAATTTCTAGAAGGGATTGGAATATCACCTATCTTTAATGTTGCAGATTTGTATCCATACAAGGAGACATAGACACAGCCACAGGAGGAAACTACATAGGATGAAGTTCAAACTTTGAACTGGGAAGAACAAATGCCAAAGACAATTAAAAGAGAGGTGGAAGTTGTTTTGGAGAAAAGAGTATCCAAAAGAACCAGAGGACAAGTTTATTATCAATATCTAGTCAAATGGAAAGGATAGCGAGTGGAGGATGCTAGTTGGTTGACAACAGTAGAGTTGCAAAATTATGCAATAAACCTTGAAAGTATGAGGGATGATTCTTTTCTTCCCGGGAGTCTGATTCAGAAGCATCCAAACTTAGCCAACAATGTGAAGGTTTGTTCACATGTTGTGGCTAAAAGAATGAATTTCACTGACCTGAGCAGTCAAAAGTCAGTTTGGTCGAGAGGGTTGAATCTCTCGAAAATGATTTGTAATACATTATTGTAATAGTTAGGAAATTGTCTTATTTTAGATTGAAGGATAAGTCGTTAGCGTAGGTGTGTAGTGGAGCTTGAAAATAGAGATTTTATTATTATATTGTTTAAAATAGATATTGAGTTGTTCATACAGTTTGAGTAGGATTTGACTCATAAAAGAAGGATTAGATGAGATAATTGAGGATTGAGTGAGAAGCGAGAGTGGTGTGATAGAGAGGGTTTTTGAGATTGAAATAGAGGTATGTTAATTTGTTGTAATCGAGCCAAGAGGATGAGACACTGTAACTATTATTATTTTGAATGAATTTGTTTTAGTGTGCATCTGTGTGTGATCCCAGTGGAAACTCTCGTTTTAATATGTGTATCTACGTTCTGAAGTGCATCCGAATAATTCTTCTGTTTTTCATGTTTTAATGGTTAATCTCAGTGTTTATGGTTAATCGCAGTCACTAATGTTAATAGTGGGGGTACAAGATCATAAAAGGGTTTGATCAAGTTGAAGTCCTGTACACAATCGTGACCATTGATCGAAAGTTCAACTACTGACATCATATTCAACAGCGGGATTAAGCTTGTATCTAAACCGTGTGTTAGATGGAAAGCCACTAACCGTAGGATCCGAATGAACATTGTTATCCAAGGGATATCGGGGTTTGAAGTAATCAAGATTTATGTCTAAAACCCAGACCTGAACTTTTATAAGCCAAGGCTTATAAATCATATCGGCTTTGTGAGGTGGGTAAACATCATGCAAGTCCCCCGATACGATATCACTAGCGACCGTTAGATCTGGAGAGGAGATCAATGGCGTAGAGGGAAGTGATGTTCAATCGCACTTACTGTTCAATTCTAGAAGTACTGTTCAATCACACTTGTTGTTCAATTCCGGAAGTGTTGTTCAATGGCACTTGTTGTTCAATTCCAGAAGTGTTGTTCAATCTCACTTGTTGTTCAAATACGGAGTGTTGTTCAATCGTCGGACTGTTGTTCAAATACAGGCTATTGTTCAATCTTATTGTTGTTCAATTGCGGATTGTTGTTCAATTACGATGTTGTTCAATTGTCGGTTGTTGTTCAATTGTTGTTTAGTTGCTGTTCAATTGGCGATCTGTGTCAGTAGGGTAGATTGAATCTATTTCTTGCTAATAGGGAGTGTTGAAAATGTAACAATAAATTCCTAATTTAATTTTTCCTTGATTAAATTAAGAGAAATTTCCATTTAAATTTCAGCAGAATACTTGGAGGCCATTAACTGAGGTGACATGGGTCTTGTCACTTAGTTAACTCAGTAAATTCGAGTTGGAGAAACTTGAGTTCAGTTCTACATGATTGATTGGTAATTTGACTCCATTGTGTCCATCCTTGTATGAAAACTCCGGATCTCCTCCAGCAGAACTACATTTGCTTCAGGTCTTCCTCGACCTATGTCAGCTCCTCTCCTTGGTAGCATGGTTACTGCAGTCAACTCAATCTCGGAGCTTTGATACCAAAAATGACGCAGATAGCCAATTGAACAACAATTGGACAACAACTGGCAATTGAACAGCGTCGCAATTGAACAATAATCCATGATTGAACAGCAGTTAGATTGAACAACAGTCTGTATTTGAACAGCAGTCTAGCGATTAAACAGTAGTCTATATTTGAACAGCAAGTGCGATTGAACAGCACTTCCAGAATTAAATAGCAAGTGTGATTGAACGGCACTTTCAGAATTGAACAGGAAGTGCGATGGAATAGCACTTCCCTCTACGCCATTAATCTCCTCTCCAGATCTAATAGTCGCCAGTGATATCTGCATCGGGGGACTTGCGCGACATTTACCCACCTCACGGAGCCGATATGGTTTATAAGCCTTAGTTTATAAAAGTTCAGGTCCAGGTTTTAGACTTAAATCCTGATTACTTCAAACCCCGATATCCCTTGGATAACAACGTTCATGCGGATCCTACGACTAATGTCTTTCCATCTAACACACCGTTTAGATACAGGCTTAATCCCGTTGTTGACTATTACGTCAGCAGTTGAACTTTCAATCAATGGTCAGGATTGTGTATGGGACTTCAACCCAATCAAACCCTTTTATGATCTTCTACCCCTTCTATTAACATTAGTGACTGCGATTAACCATAAACACTGTGATTAACCATTAAAACATGAAAAATAGAAGAATTATCCGAATGCGCTTCAGAATGCAGATACACAGAATAAAACGAGAGTTTCCACTAGGATCACACACAGATGCACACTAAAACACATTCATTCAAAATAATAATAGCTATAGAGTCTCTCCCACTTGGCTCGATTACAACAAATTAACAAACCTCTGTTTCAATCTCAAAAACCCTCTCTATCACACCACTCTCGCTTCTTGCTCAATCCTCAATCATCTCATCTACTCCTTCTACATTACATTTTTTCCTTTTTATGAGTTGAATCCTACTCTAACTGTATGAACAACTCAATCTCTATTTTAAACAATCTAACAATCAAATATCTATTTTCAAGCTCCACTACACATCTATGTTAATGACTTATCCTTCAATCTAAAATAAGACAATTTCCTAACTATTACAATAATGTATTACAAATCATTTTCGATAGATTCAATCCTCTCGACCACACTGACTTTTGACCACTCAGGTCAGTGAAATTCACTCTTTTAGTCACAACATGTGAACAAACCTTCACATTGTTGGCTAAGTCTGGATGCTCCTGCATCACATACTCCAATAGCTTTGGAATGTATTGTATGCAACACTTCTCTTTATTGCTATTGCGACTACAATATCTGCAATTTAGAAGCATCCAAAAAATAAAAAGAAATAGCATTGAATCAATATGAAATTGTCCACTCGAAAAATTGTGTTGTTTCTAACTCTGGTACTAAGCGTCCTGCCCTATTGTCAACAGTGTTTTTCACTCTTTAGTATCTGACTAACATTGATCCTCTTGCTACTAAATGTTCTGTGCCCCCGTAGCAAGGTAAATGATCCATGAGACAAAGACACCTCAATGGACCCTACCCAAATTTTTGCAACTCTTGTACTATGGCTTCACATCACCCCACCTCACACTTAGAGGTATGGCTGCATGTGCTCCCTCTACCCACTTGGCTCGAACTTTCCCCCTACTCAATGCCTATGATTGAGTGGATGGCTCCACTTTTTCTCCTCTTTTCTTCTCCATTTGTGGTTGTTCCACAACAGTTTCTTCAGGCTACTTCTGAGGCTCTATTTTGAGAGGTAAATTATGCTCCCTCTCAACGACCAAGTCTCTAACCTTTGCCTTGATCATCAAGGCTTTTCAAGCATCTTCTATCTCAACTACATACAACTTCTTAACTCTAGCACCAATCTATTTCACCTTCCCCATAGTTATGTGTCTCAAAAAGGCTTTGCCTTTACTAAAGCTCACATCATAACCATGGTCTTCCAACACGGCTGTGGAGACGAGATTCTTCTTTACACCTGGAACCAATAACATATCTTTGATCTTGAGAGTGGAGCCTAACTCCCTCTAAAAAGTATTTGCACCTATACCAACTATGTTGTACCTTCTATCGTCTCCAAACTCAATGTTCCTCTAGAGATCTTTCTTCTCCAAGTGACTAAATAATTCTCTATTCCCTGTCATGCAGAACGAGGCACCACTATCTGGATACCACACATTCCCCATCATGTTGTTGACCATCCATGCAATGAGAGTGAAATAAAGCTCGAACTATGAATACAAAGCTTCACCTATTGCAGCTATTGCAAGTGCCTTCTTGATTTCCTTCTTGTGTAGACACTTCGTGGCATAGTGCCTGAATTCATGATAGTGAAAGCACTTGATTTTGGACAAGTCTTTATGCTTTCCCCCTTGGCTAGAATTAGCCTCACCATGGGGCTTCTTCCCCTTGACCTTCTCTCCCTTGCTGACTAATGAAAATTCCTCTTCCTCTTCTTTGGAGGAGGTCCCATCTCTGTTACTTCACCTTATTTCTTCCTACACTAGACCGGACCATAACCACTCCTAGCTTGGTAGTTTTTCTCTACCATTTACTAAATCTTGATAACTATCCCAACTCTTGGGAATTCCCAAGAGGGCTAGAGCTACCAAATATTCTTCTAGAACGGTAACACTAACCCACCCAAGTTCATCACAACACTGTGTAAACCTACTCAAGTACCATGGAATTCTTTCATTCTTTTGCATCTTAATATTTCGAATCTTGTCCTCGAGTGCTAGCTTCCGGTGGTCACTATTGTTCTCAAATAACTCTCTCATTGTTTTACACATTGCGAACGAAGTCTCTTTTCCATGGAGATTCGAGACAATATGATTCTGAACTCCCTCCAATATGACCCTCCTCGCTTTAGCCACATCCTTCCTCCACTGAGCAAGATCTTGGGCATCAGATGTTGGAGGTTTTGCTACATTTACCTTGATGCATTCTATCAGCCCATTATCATCCAATACTAACTCCATGCAGATCTTCCATGCAAAAAATTTTGTGGTTCCTTCCAAATCATACTCGAGCCTAAGTCCATTGAAAGCCATCTTCTCTATCCTGGATAAAACCTGTAAAATTGATCTTCAAATTTGAAACTACTACAATGACAACTTAAAATTCTCTTCTCTATTGTGAATCTAGCTTTGATACCATGTAGAAATTAATGTGTAGATTCAAAACTACTCATGAAACTTACTAGATCACAAGACTTGAAGCTACTGTACTCATCTACGAAAGGAAAATCCATGATCGAGAATACAAATCATTAACATGTATCAAGGTTTAACACACATACATGAATATTTATCTAGGGGAAACAAATTTCTCAAAACCCCTTACTATCTGTACTGCATTAATCAAAGAATATAGAAGAAATACAATGCTTGCTCAATCCTGAGCACACCCTGCACCTGTATAATCTATCTCACTGCCTCACAAACTGATTATGGCCAATACTTAGCCAATTTTCCTACCTACCAAGCTCCTATTTCCTTGCGCTATTTGATGAGGAATTATCCCCCTATTAATTAGGGAAACTGCTTATTGAGAATTGTGCAATCCCTTAATCCCTTCTTTGACTGAATGCACCACCTGTACAACTTGGAGAATTCTACAAATGATAGTACATTTCCCTTGAACTTCAATCTCAACTGGGTACAACTAAAATTATCTACATGCAACAATTATTTTTGGTTGATTGATCGGTTAACTAGATGATCACTCAGTGTGAAAAAGGTTACACACCCTTAACTAGACCTTCACTAGTTCTACTAACAGTGAGAACTAGTTACACTGATAATAACTCAAATTAACTGAAACAGATTGCTACAAATTAGCAATCAATCATGTAGAACTAAACTCAAGTGTAGTCAACGTGAATTTACTGAGTTAACTAAGTGACAATATCCATGTCACCTTAGTTAACTACCTCCAGGTATTCTGCTGAAATTGAAATTCGAATTTCTCCTAGTTTAATCAAGGAAAAATTAAATTAGGAATTTCATGCTACATTTTCAACAAGTCCATCAAGTATCCACTATCTAAATCACAAATAATATGCTTTACTATATCAGCTTGGAAAGATTCAAACATATCCAGAGAAAACCTTTGATTCTTGAGCAGCCTCTTAATGTCATCCAGGTAAGTGAAGACATTATATCTTTCAACTTCCTTGTCTTTCAACACCATACCCAAGAGGGCCTTCATCTTCCAGTGTAGAGCCACCAAATTTAAGTGTTGTTTCTTCCCGCCCTTGGTATGACCAAGGTTAGGAACCCATGCTGACATATCTTCCAAAATATCTGAATTCAAATGAGATTAGCATTCAATCTCTACCTTTGTCTCCAAATTGCAATTTTCTTACCTAGTATCTAGTACAACCACGTTGAAATAGGTGGAAATCGAGTCATTGGAAAAAAATCCTAGCTCCTCACAGACCCTAAGGAGTGATACCACCTCACCCACTTATGCATCTGATGCTTTGCCTTGGCAGCATGACGACCACCTTAGGAGCACATTTCAGGAAACTACTATAAATTCCCCTTCCTGCAAAGAAATGACAAAATGAATCAAACTCTCCAACAACAAAATAAAGACGCCACCCTACACAATTATCCAAATAAATTAAGATACAGATGCTTGACTCAACATATACCCCCTTAAGAGAGTAAGAAAATGCATCTTCCTCGATATGTGAAATAAATCTTGCTACCATTCAACTCAGAAAAAGGGCCACATAAACCAACAAAACCCATGAGCCAACACAACGAGCACAACCCGTTAATAAAAGCCCGAAAATTAAAATATTAGCAGACTTGGAATTACAACCTCCACATTCCATCAGTCTGATGAGAGTCCTTCGACCTAAATTAGGGGTGAGAAATGAAAGTTTCGAGCCCAAAACACATACATAAAATTAAGGCCCCCTCATCTTGTGACACAACCCACAACCAACCAAGTAGACCCAAAGCTAAAGACCCAAATACCTCAAGAGTAGACACTGACTAGGAACTCAAGTCCTGTGATTAAATGTAATAAAATTAGAGACCCTTGCCTCATGATTCACCTTATCATCATGCTTTCATGCCTAAAGACAAGAATTCTAAGAACCTAGACCCAAATTTAACACAAACTAATGTTAGACAAACCGAAATAAACACACAACGAGAGAACACAACCTGAAATGTTGCGAAGGAGGATTCCATATTCCCTACCTTACTCGCCACCCTCCATTAAACATTGAGCCATTCTCCCAAAAAAAAAGGCCAAGACATTCACCAACTTTTCAAACCTTCGCAGGTCAATTCTTTAAGTAAGGAAAGAGGCAAAGCTTACAACAAGAGGTCAAGCTTTTATCCTCACCCTCATACAAACCCTCAACAATGCAAATTGATACCACTATGCTGATCCAGGTGGATGTTGGTGGCCACCCACCAACCCATTTGGACCCCCACAACTGTCTCTTTCAGTCTTTTCAGTTTCCTAAATTACACCACAGTTTACTATTTTTAGCAGTTTTTCGGGTCCCGAACTTCCGGAGCCGTTTTGAGGCCCTAAACGACGTTTTTTTGGGATTCTGGGGCAACATGGGTCGTAGACCAATGTTGCCTCCCAAAGTGGTAGTACTCGGATAGATCTTTCTAACGAGCTATCGTGCGCGTCAAACGGAGATCATATGCCAAAGTTACGACCCCGGGAAATTGATGTACCAATTTACCCAAACGGGGCCCACAATTTGGCGTTTCATCTTCCAAGGGTTAGGTTTCGGGATGTGAAGGGTTTTCCATTGTTTCTCAACAATAAATAGGCCTTCGAGCCTCATTGTAACACAGTTCGGAACAGTTCAGAGGCATGTAGCCGCACCTCTCTTCTCAGAGATAGCTACCATCGCCCTAGCTGGTTTATTTCCATTTCTGGTTGTAAGCATATTTCAGTATTTTCCATTAATGAAATGAATCATTATTTCCGCTGCATCTATGTGTTTATGGTTATTGCACCTCTGTATTTATGGTTATCTCTGTAATCTATTGCGTTCCTGTTTAAATCCGGAACAGTGGTATCAGAGCGGTCTGCTTTTTCTCTGTTTTTCTTTGCATGTCCCCAACGAGGTCGGGATATAAGGAGTTAGGGCTTGAACTGGTCGAACCTTTGCAAGACCAGCCTCGCAAATCCCGACGGCCTCCCATGGCGGATCAGAAGAAAGACGAGGGGGCAGGAGATCCTATCAAAATCTTGCTCGAAGAAGCACTCGAGCGGCAAAGGAACGCGATGATGGATAGCTTTGCGCAGATCCTTCAGCGGCTACCCAGAGGCGACGCATCGACTTCCAACAGCGACTCTGGAAACGCCACACCGTTTAAGGTACAAGTTAATTTTGAAATCCCCATCTTCGAGGGTCAAATAGACGCAGATGTCGTAGATAAATGGTTAAATCTGCTAGATGGGTATTTTTCTGTTCATGAATTTTCAAGTCGGGAAAAGATTGTTTTCGCTCTTCTCAAAGCAGCCCCCCACGTCAAGGACTGGTGGGAAACCTACTGCGAGCAGAAGGATGAAAGTACAGGCTCACTATTTTCAGCCGCACCCACTTGGAATGACTTCCGGGATGCCATCAAGGAGCAGTACTACCCTGTCGGAAGCTATGAGGACAAATACATCAAATGGACCACACTGCGGCAGGGACGAGACCAAGATGTGTCGGAGTTCACAAACATTTTTCATACCCTTCGCACACAGTTGGGTATCAAAGATTCTGAGCTGCATCTGGTACTCAAATACCGCGGCTGCCTGCACAGATACATCCAGGAAGAGATGGTGTTCTTGAACATCTCCTCGCTCGGCACGGCGTACCGATATGCTGTCAAAATCGAGCAAAAGTTCAAACAGAAGAAGCGAGACTTTGGATCTGCAAATCCGAAGCCCAAAGGACAAAGCCAAGGCGGGGTAACCCAAGACAACCCGCCGAAGTTGCAAGAAAAGAACAACACCACGAAGCCGAAGAAGGACACAGGAAAGTGGTGTGAGTTCCACAAAAGTCCCACTCATAACACAAGTGAGTGTCGGACCAAGCAGTCGCTGGTGGCCGAGTTGAAGGCTTCCGAATCAGATGCATGTTCCGACCCTGAGCCAGAACCTGACAAGGGGAATGGTAAAGGGAAGCAGATCATTGATGCGGATCCCAGCGCCACTGTTGCCACCGCCAAGATCCAGAAAGATGAGCCCGGAAATCCAGAGGAAGGGGAGCGTCTTTTCCACTCACAGATGTGGGTGAAGGGTTCACCGCTGCGATTCATTGTCGACAGTGGTAGCCAAAAGAACCTGGTTTCAGCAGAGGTCGTGAAGCGGTTGGGCCTACCAACTACACCGCACCCGCAGCCGTACAGTATCGGGTGGCTTCACGAAGGACGAGATCTCAAAGTTCGCCAGCAGTGCCGCCTTCCCTATAGCATCAAACCATTCACAGACGAGGTATTGTGTGATGTTACACCTCTGGATGTTTGCGATGTATTATTAGGCCAACCATACTTGTGGAGGCGACATGCTGTGTATGAGTCAAGGCCTCGTGCTGTCATTATTTCTTTGAATGATTCATTATACAGGATACCGGAGGTAGCCCCACCTACCGCCACATCTTTGATCACTACCAAAAAAGGCAGCAAGCTCATATCACAGACCAGGAAATTCATTTGTCTGGTTCACTCCCAAAGTAAGGGGAAGATCGTTGCTACAACCATGACCCCTGAAAAGGATTCCTCCATACAGCAGCAGCAGCAAAGGAATACGGTCATGACAAAACACAGGAACAACTTCTCCTCATCCACATGGGTACCACATAAGTTTCAGGTGGGCAACAAAGTTTGGTTACATCTGCAGAAAGAACACCTTACAAGAGCCCATCAGAAGCTCCGACCACTCCGACATGGTCCTCACAGCAGTACCAAGGCTATGGGCAACAATGCTTTGAAGCACAGCATTCCTCCATTCCTTCGCTTGCACCGAGTATTCAATGTGGACCATCATCGACCATGCTTCCCACCATCACTGGACACATCAGAGATTGCAGGACAAGTTCAGCAGATGGAGGAACTCAACGCAATGGGGACCATTGCTTCCTAAGGGGGGAGGAATGATCCAGGTGGATGTTGGTGGCCACCCACCAACCCATTTGGACCCCCACAACTGTCTCTTTCAGTCTTTTCAGTTTCCTAAATTACACCACAGTTTACTATTTTTAGCAGTTTTTCGGGTCCCGAACTTCCGGAGCCGTTTTGAGGCCCTAAACGACGTTTTTTTGGGATTCTGGGGCAACATGGGTCGTAGACCAATGTTGCCTCCCAAAGTGGTAGTACTCGGATAGATCTTTCTAACGAGCTATCGTGCGCATCAAACGGAGATCATATGCCAAAGTTACGACCCCGGGAAATTGATGTACCAATTTACCCAAACGGGGCCCACAATTTGGCGTTTCATCTTCCAAGGGTTAGGTTTCGGGATGTGAAGGGTTTTCCATTGTTTCTCAACAATAAATAGGCCTTCGAGCCTCATTGTAACACAGTTCGGAACAGTTCAGAGGCATGTAGCCGCACCTCTCTTCTCAGAGATAGCTACCATCGCCCTAGCTGGTTTATTTCCATTTCTGGTTGTAAGCATATTTCAGTATTTTCCATTAATGAAATGAATCATTATTTCCGCTGCATCTATGTGTTTATGGTTATTGCACCTCTGTATTTATGGTTATCTCTGTAATCTATTGCGTTCCTGTTTAAATCCGGATCATATGCTCCCACAATAAATAAACAAGCCCACTTGTATACCTTGCATGCACTAAAATGATCCGTCGTCAGTGACATAAATTCCCATCACCTCCAATGGTGTCAAGGCCATGAGTCTGTGTTTGGCATGCAACAAGTTGGGTGGGCGCGCTCCTGGTTATGTGCGATGAGCCGGGTGAGCAATGAGTCGGTGGTGCGATGAGTTGGTGAGCGGGTGAGTCAGTTGCAACGAAAGGTTTCGATGACAGGATGAGTTGGAGAAGTGCGACGAGCTGGGGTGGTCGGTTAAAGGCACCTGGGGCATGAGCGTGACGATCCAACAGAGGTCGAAAAACCAAAATTCCACTAAGTGTGTGAACTTGGTGAAGGTGAAATTATATCACACATGTGAACCTGGTAGGGCGGTGACATGGGTGAGCCGACATTAAGCTGAGGCACTATGGGTTGAATGGGCAGGTCGACCTAGGCAGGCCGATCGATGACATATTTGTGTGGAGACATATACAAAGGCAAACACATGGAGAGGAAAGGCAACAAGTTTTGAAGTTCAATCATTCTAAGGCGAGTTCATGGAGAAGGTGAGCAAGCAAGAGAGAGGGCGAATGAGCTAAGGGTGAGGTGCAGACAGCTCTTGGCCACAGTAGCAAGCCGAGGCGAAAACAGAATGCATGTTCAGCAGATGAGTTGTGGTTTGGGCGGGTGACCCGTGAAGGGCACGCTACACAATGGGCGGACCGAGTGGCATGACGATGACTTGGGATGCACGCTGGCGAGTTGGGATGTACGATGGAGATTTGGGCTAAATGACAGCGGTTCTGCAAAACATTAGTTTGCGGTACGATGGGGGTAGGTCTGTGGTGCGACTGCGGCTAAGTCGGTGGTATGATGGTGGGCAGAGTGCGACTGTGATTGCGGTAGGACATGCGGAGGTGCAGACAGGCATCGGGAGAGTTAGGCGAGCTGCGGGTAGGTGCCGGGCAGGGTGACACTCTGCAGGCACGAGCTGAATAATGTGACTTGCTGACGATTGCAACAGGCGGTATGACCAACGGACGATGAGTTGTTGTGAAGGGTGGCTAGGGGGGTGGGTGCCTCTGCCTGACTAGCTGGGTGACCCGACCCGCCAAGGGCGGGTGCCCCGAACAATGGTTCAAGTGGACCAAATGGTGTAGGCCAATTTGCACAGTTTTGAAAAAAATTGAGAAGGGGAATTTGGGGTTTCCTCTCAAAGACTATATCTATATATTTTATGAAAGATTGTTATTATCATTTTGGGCAGACTCATATTCAGGGAATTTCCCCTCCCATTAAATTGTATCCGCTATGCATATGTGTAAATGGTAATAATGATGAAGATGACTAATTGAATGCTTCCACTGTGTGTATGAATGTAATACTTAGAAAGTGAAAAATAAACTAAGTATGGAATGTTAGGTGTGATCCACACTTGTAAGTGTTGTTAGAAAGAAAATAGGTGGTGCTGTCGCACCCCCCTTCGTGCAGCTGAAAGACTACAGCCAGGGTAGGGGCATGATAGTTGGTATCAGAGGCCTATTGAATACCGGACGAGAAGTGTTACACTTCGTGACAAGTTTAATAAGGGTGAAGCATTGTGCTTGGGCCAAGCTAAGTGGCAAGACATGGCAGGTTTGAAAGAATGCCAAGGAAGCTCTTACTGACCTTATACAGGTTGAAGCACATGAAAGAAGAGAACCCACGGATCTGAGATGAACTTGAAGTCTTGGAAATAAATGCTGAAGGCAAACTTCTTCGACTTGGTTGGGCAATGAAGCAGGATGTAGTTGTAGATTGTGATGATGAAGAAGAGGAAGTCACAATGTTTGACGATGTTGCAGATATGAAAACAATGGAGGAGGAACTTGAAATTGATCAAGTTGGACCAGGAACGTACAGTTTGTAGACATTGGTGGATGAGGACACTCACATGGAGGAGCCTCATGGTGAAGTAAGTATTCATATTATTACTTGTGTTTCATTGGATCTTTTAGAGGATGAGCCATATACAGGGAAGGGAAAAGTTAGTTTTCCGATGTAGTGGAAGATCTTACCATGGATTTCTATGATGATACCTTGTATGGAGAAGCAAGGACCATTGACTGTTGTAGAGCTTGTTAGGGTTGTTTGTGACCTTATGGAAGAAGGTGCAAATGCCTATGACAAGGGAAGAATGTGACGATCATTGCAGAGGAATGGGTCATGCTTTAGCCATATGGAGAATTGGTTAAGTGCCTGGCATGACTCATGGATAGATTAGAGAGAAAGCACACACTTGATGCTACTTGGGTGGATTTCTCATGGTCGAGACCAAGAGGCAGTCTTGGTGGAACCTTTAGTGGGGGAGTTATGATGGAAGGAACTCCTATGACTTGATGATATATATGGTTTGGGTGATTATGGGAACTAGACTCGAGTCATGGATGAGGATGACCGATGTTGTGAGGGGTCTACTTAGTTGGACAACATAGGAAGCTTGAGTCATGGACATCGAGTTGGGAAAATGGAGCATGCAAGTATTATGCAGGGACATTATGTAGGTGTGCTTGTAGAGATGTCACTTATGGACATCCAATGAGGAGTCTCGAGGTAGGGGATGTTGTGTGGATGGATTCGCTGATGTGACATGGAGATATTTTACTTATGAGCCAATGGGGATGTTATGAACTTGGGTACAACAAGGCCATGGACTTTGTGGAGCTATGAGGAGACTATGGAGTATTCCTACTGCATGGGGAGCTGAGGCATCTTGCAGAGACCTTTGGGGGTTGAGATAGGCATGCTTACTAAGATGTTGGTTGGAGATGACTCATGGAGCTCACAATGACATGAGGCTGTAACTTTTGGGGACTTTATATGATAGTTGACTTGGAGGATCTAATGCATTGAGGAGCTGAGGTCGGGTACTTTGATGCAGTATGGAATGCATACTTTTGAGTACATTTATGGGGTGTGCTTGAGAGAGTGACTTGATATGGAGGATTGATATGACACACTTTGGAGTGATGGAGTTACAACGATGATGATGCCTTGGTGGCAACACTTGGGCATGGGTTGAGCCGAGACTTAACCACTTTTGATACATGGGAGCTGATTTGTCTATGACCATGGGCATCACATGGATGATGAGACAAGGGTATACTTGTTTCTTTGGTAGACTTGAGGGATGGCACATTACAGATATGATAGAGGTTACTTCATGGACCTGGATGTGGCACATTGAGAGTCAATTTGAAGGGAGGATCTCTTCACTTTGAGGAGATGGATCTTACACATATACGGATGATGATGTTGGGATAGATGAGATTGATTAACATGCAACAGATTGACACCAACATCATGGACAACATGTTGCAGATGAGATGGAAGTTACTTCATGGACCTGGGCATGGCTTACTTACATTTTGATGGAGATGGAGATGGATTCTTGATCGAGTTGATGTTGTGGCAGGATGTTGATAGAAATGACTGATGGTGGCATGAGGATGTGCATTCTCATGGTTTGAGTGTAAAAGTTGGATTAGATACCTTACTAGTTTAGATCATGGGGCTCGAGCAGTGTACTAAGATGTGTTAGCATTCTGTTGGAGTATCATGGCAGCAATTCACATGATGACGATACATGATGGGGTTGACACGATATGTTGCAGTGAGCATGTAGCTCGATTTGGAAGGGTCAGTTCCATGGTGAGGAAGCATGTGGAGATTGCGACAGATGTGGCTGATGATCATGGATTGAACAGACTTTCCGCTTTATGGAGACATGAGCCTTTATGGTTTGTGCGATGGCAGAGCAGAGGTGGGTAGCATGGAAATTTTGGATGTTGGATCTAGTGACACTTTGCAATGTCGTATGACGGTGTTGTCGAGGACGACAACCATTTAGAGTGGGGGAGTATGTCAAGCCCATGGGTCAGTGGTTAGCATGCGACAAGTTGGGTGGGTGCGCTCCTAGTTATGTGCGACGAGCCAGGTGTGCGACGAGTTGGCGGTGTGATGAGTTAGTGAGAGAGTGAGTTGGTTGCAATGAAATTTAAGACGATGGGCAAGTTGGAGAAGTATGACAAGCTGGGGCGCTTGGTTAAAGGTGCCTAGGGCATGAGCGTGACAAGCCAACAAAGGTCGAAAAACTAAAATTCTACTAAGTGTGCGAACTTGGCGAAGGCAAACTTATATTGCACATGTGGACTTGGTGGGGAATCGACATGGGCGAGCCAACATTAAGTTGGGGCGTGTTTGGCTTAATGGGTAGGTTAGCATGGCCAGGCCAACCCATGACATATTCGTGTGGAGGCATATACATAGGCAAACACATGGAGAGGAAAGGAAACAAGTTTTGAATTTCAATCATTCTAAGGTGAGTTCATGGAGAAGGTGAGAAAGAAAGAGAGTGGGTGAATGAGCTAAGGGTGAGGTGCAGACGATTCTTTGCCATAGCACAAAGCCGAGGAGAAAATAGAACGCAGCTTCGGCATACGAATTGTAGGTTGGGCAGGTGACCAGCGAAGGGCGCGCCACACGACAGGTGAACCAAGTGGCATGATGACGATTTGGGCTACACGCCGACAGGCTTGGCTGCACGACGATGAGTTGGGCCGAACAACAGCAGTTCTGAAGAACAGAAGTTTGTGGTGCAAGGGGGCAGGTCTGCGGTGTGACTGCAGCTAAGTCTGCGGTGCGACGGTGGGTAGACTACAACCGTGACTATAGTAGGACGTGCAGAGGTGTGTACGGGCATCGGGAGAGTCGGGTGAGCTGCTTGTGCGCGTCGGGCAGGGCGACATGCCATAGGCACAAGCTGAACGACACAACTTGCTGACAATTGTGACGAGCGGTAGGACTAGGGGTAGTGATTTGGTACGAAGGGTGGCTCGGGGGATGGGCATCTCTGCCCGATGAGCTGGGCAACCTGACACGGCAAGGGTGGGTGCTCCGAACAGTGGTTTGGGTGGAACAAATGGTGCAGGCTGAGTGCATGGTTTTGATAGAAATTGAGAAGGGGAATTTGGGGATTCCTCTCAAAGACTGTATCTATATAATTTATGAAAGATTGTTATTATCATGGTGGGTAGACTCATATTCAGGGAGTTTCCCCTCCCGTTAAATTGTATCCATCGTGCATATGTGTAAATGCTAATAATGATTAAGATGACTAATTGAATGTTTTTGCTATGTGTATGAATGTAATACTTAGAAAGTGAAAATTAAACTAAGTATGGAATGTTAGGCGTAATCCAAACTTGTAAGTATTGTTAAAAGAAAACGGGTGGTGGTGTTGCACCCCCCTTCGTGCGGTTGAAAGACTACCACCAGGGTAGGGGCATGACAAATGGGGTGTCAAGTGTTCTCACGAAGGATTTCATGTAATCAACAATAACACCTCACTGGGGGATGCTCTTTTTACCTTTTTAATTAAATTGATTAATTAAAAAAAATGTCATATGAATAATTGTAATATGAAGAGAGTTGTGGTTTTTTGGGCTTGTGCTATTAATAAGTTCTGGTATTGGCCCATGGTATTGTAACAAAGCCTATTTATAGATTAAGAATCTTCGTGGTAAAGTGTCTTAAGTTATATATTAATTTATTTATAATTAACAATAATAATAATAATTTAAAATAAAGTTCTAATTTAGTTTGTTTTTATGGTTTTTTTTTTTCACAACATAAGATGTATAATTAAATAAAAATTTTGATGATTATTGTGGATTGATTCCTATCATTAATTACCTTCCATTTAATTTATATGACTGCACTTTGTAACAATTTAACCTTCATAGAATATCCATAAAATATTTCTAGTAATAATTATAATTAAGGATTGAGATTTATCTTAAAAGTAATTATGTCATTTTTACTTACCAATGTAAATTAAAAATATGTCATGTTTACAAATCTCAATTTATTTTTTTATTCATTACATTATTATTAGTTATTATTGTTTTACTTAGTACATATCTTTTAAATATATTTTTAATTTATATATTAACTTTTTATATTAATAATTTTATAATTAGATATTTTTTATAATTTTTATCAAATATATTTTAAATATTTTGATATTCATTTTAAATTCTTATACCAATTATTTAATTTATATAATTAACCACTCAAACCAATTATTTAATTTATCTAATTAACAGCTCATATTAAAAAAAAATTATAAAATTAAAATTAAGAAATAAAAACATAAAACATTAAAACTATAAATAATTTAAACTATCAATTTGGAATTTTATAAAAAATTTAAAATATCAAAATTATTTATAATCTCACCCTTTATTAAAAAATTTAAAATTATTTATAATTTCACCAATTTATTAAAAAAATTAAATGACCATTTCTACTTTAACCATTCAACTTTATAATGCAAATTGCGCTTAGAGAACGTATGAGTTCAACCATCCGAGTATTATGCAAAAATTATAAAACTCACAATTCCCACAATCAAATGTAATAAAATAAGAGACCCTTGCCTTGTGGATCAACTTATCATCATCCTTTCATTCCTAAAGACAAGAATTCTAAGAACCTAGACCTCAATTTAACACAAATTAATATTAGACAAACTAAAATAAACACACAACGAGAGAACACAACCTAAAATGTTGCAAAGAAGGATTCCATATTTCCTACCTTACTCGCTGCCATCCATAAAATGTTAAGCCATTCTCCCAAGAAAAAAGGCCAAGACTTTCACCAACTTTGCAAACCTTCGCAAGTCAAGTCTCTAAGTCAGGAAAAAGACAAAGCTTACAGAAAGAGGTCAATTGTTTACCCTGACCTCCATAAAAACCCTCAATAATGCAACCCAATACCGCTATGCTCCCATGATAAATAAAAAAGCCCACTTGTATAGCTTGCATGCCCATGCATGCACTAAAATGATGCATGGTCAGTGACATAAATACCCATCACCTCCAATGGTGTAAAGCCCCCGAGTTGCAAAGCATTTGGCGAAGGGCACACGATGGGTGAGCGGGTGACGAGATGGGGCGACTGGAAAGTTGGGCACTCCTGCACGGTGTGATGACTTGGGTTGAATGAGAGGAAACGTGAAAGTCATATGAAAATGACTAAGTGTTGAGAAGTGCGATGGCGAACTTATATGGTGGGGCGGTCCCGGGTGTGGGCGCCCTCAACATGGCCTACGTTGGAGGAATTAGCGAAAAGCCAAAAGATGGGTCGGCTTGGCCATAGGCCGACGCCCCCATATTGGCCAAGCTACCAAATATATAGCGAATGGGTGGAAATGGAAATAAGGCATAAAATCAAAATCAAACATAAGTTGAAGGGTCCAAGGCGTCTTAGCTAGCAAGAGGTGTGAACTCCCTTGGTGCTCTGAAACTTAGGCGAAGGTGCAGGCAAAGCTAGCGGCCGAAGCACCCTAGCCGCAGAACTGAAAGGCAGTTCGAAGGGTCACAAGCTAAACGGAACCGTAGGCGAGTCGATTATTCAAGAGTAGATCGGCGAGTTGCTCACTAGTTCAGGCGGGTGAGCTAGCGTAGATCGGGTGAGTCTGAACGGAGGTTGGGTTGGGTCGGTGTCTGCGACTTGGGCGGGCACGGACGAAGGAGTAGGATGAACAACGGACAGTTGGCGTGTGCATTTGTCGGGTGAGTTGGGCGAGCTTAGGCGAACGCATCGTGGGTTGAACGAGCGCAGCTGACTCGTGCAAGGCGAGTCGGCATTCAAGCAGAGTTAGAACGTGCAACGGACGAGTCAACGTTCATGTGAACAATGAACACATTGGTGGTGACTTGGTCATTGAACGAGTCAGGCTGAACGAACTGCCTGGGCAGGAGCAAACGGTGTGGTGAGTTAAGGCAATCAGGGGGGCGACACAGTTGGCTGGTGCAACAAGATAAAATGTGGTTCGTTCGAGCGAGTTGGCACATCAAAAAAGTGGGTGTGTGCGGAGGTTGAACAGCAAGCTGGGCATCTGTGAAACGGTGAACGAACGGTGAGTTGTGTGATAGGAAAAGGAAGGAGCACAAGTGGACAGTGCGATGGGCAGGCGAGTTGCGGGCATGTGACATGACCCTGTAGTGCTGCATAGAAGCTGAACGATGAGGCACCGATTTTGAACGACGAGTTGGTGAGGCAGCCCGAAGGGTGCTTCTACCCGGTGAAAGGGTGAGGCTACACGATGGTGGAGACCAAGTGTAAATTTTATAGGTTGATTGTAAAATTTTAAAACTGCAGATTATCATTATTGTTGGGCAGACTCTTATTTGCAGGGAGTTTCCCCTCCTAAGTTATATCCATTGTGCACTTGTATTTAGATGATAATGATAATGTGTTTATAAATTTAATGTGAAAGTTTCCGTTGTGTTAATGAAAGATTGTACTTAGTAAATTGAAAAATAAACTAAGTATAGAAAGTAGGCATAGTCCACATCCGCAAGTATTGTTAAAAAGAAAGTGGTTGGTGGTGCCACACCCCCAATCGTGTGGTTGGAAGAGTACCGCCAGGGTAGGGGCATGATAGGTGGTATCAAAGCCCTGATTCAGAGAATGAGTTGAGTCAGTGGCTAATACGTGACGAAGAAAACCTGACAGGTGATTCAAGTTTGCAGGTGATTTTGGTTTATGGTATATACTAGATCACAAAGAAGGCAAATGGCTGAGAGGGCAGGTGAACCTCAGATTATGGCAGATGAATCAGGTCAATATGCTATAGTTGTTTTCTTTGACAAGTTTTTGGATCATATGGAGGAGATGGCTTCCGATATGGCTTCCATGAAGGCCAAGAGCATGCAGGTTCAAGATGGCTATGCGAAGGTGAAAGAGGAGCTTGAACATCTCAAAGCTCGATATGAGTATACTGAATGGCATTATGCACAAACGGAAGAAGAAGTCAAGAATATTGGTGAAGCAAGAGATCAAGGTTTGGCTAAAATCTTGAAATTGCAGAAAAATATTTGATGATGCTCGGAATGAGATCGTAGTTTTGAAGAGGGTTGTTGGTCACAACTTAGGTGGAGGTGTTTCTCATGTGAAAGTCAAGGAGCCAGATTCTTATGATGAGACGAGGAGTGAGAAAAATCTTGGTAACTTTCTATGGGATATGGAAGAGTACTTGGAGCATTTTGGGATGTCCGACGAGGAAACCAAAGTGAAGGTAGCTGCTCAATTCTTGATGAAAGATGCTAACATGTGGTGGCGAAGAAGAATGGACCAGATTTCCAATGCACAAGATGAAACATGGGATGCAAGGATGAAGATAAAATACATAAAGCAAACAGGAAGTCTACAGGCATATCAGCGAGAGTTCTCAAGTGTAGTTTCGGAACTTCCAGACATGGTGGAAAGGGACAAGGTGTTCAACTTCATTATAGGTCTAAAACCTTGGGTGCGGAATGAAGTGAAGAGGCAAAAGATAAAGACACTTGACGAGGCATTTGCTATTGTGGATTGTTTGGTAGAACACTATGATGAGGGTTCTAATGAGAAGAAGAAAAAGAATGACAAGCCGAAAGAGGAGCCTTTGAGATCATATGATAAGATGAAGACGAAGAAACCGTTGAAGTGTTGGATATGTGAGGAACCACACATGGTGAATAATTATCCTTCAAGACCAAAGGTGGTTTCCATGGCACAATCCAATGCGAAGAAGAAAGAAGAGACTTTTGTAGGGGTTATGCAGATTCTAGGAGCTGCAATGGCTATGGAAGCGGACTCACGGAGAGACCCGGAAAGAAACAAGTTGGAGTATGTTGAGATGAAAGTTGGGAGTGGGAATGTGCTTACTATGGTGGATAGTGGCGCAACTCACAACTTTATGAGTGAGGATACTACAAGAAGGATTGGACTGAAGTTTGTACCAGTGCAGGCGCAAATGAAGGCAATGAATTTTGCTTCGAATTCCGTGATTGGTGTGGCTAAAAAAGTGGACACAACACTTGGTGAATGGACTGGGAAAGTCGATTTCACTGTGGTGAAGATAGATGACTATGAAGTTGTACTAGGCATGGAGTTTATGAAGCAATTTGAAGCTATGGTTATTCCCCATTTGAAGAAATTTTACATTTACGACAGATGAGAGGATGTACCTATCAGTGTTCTGACTGTAGGAGTAACTAAGCCCAAATCTAAATTGACAACGATGAATATGGAGATTGAGAAGTGAGATGAAAAAAATCTGTAAGTGGTTGTCTATTGCAAAGGTGAAGCTTGCGAAGTAGTCACGGGTTATCAGGACATTCATAGATAGCATCTTGGATCTATCTAGGAGGCTGGAGGTAGTGGAGGATGACGATGACGAAGAGTATGTGAGGCCGAATGATCAGATGGAGGATCGAGAGGCATACTTGCATAGAATGGAAGTGGAGGATCTAGATAGATGGATTGAGCTGATTGGAGAGGGGAAGCCTTTAGGCTCTACTCCCTTCTCATCTTCTTAGACTATCATGGAGAATGAGGCTCATTGTTAGCTGCTCATGGCAGTGAGTCTCTAAACACTTTGAGCATGCATCTCGGGCTGAGATGACACAGATTGGCAGGTAGCATGCAGTGGACAGTCATGATGATGTGAGGCATGAGTTCTTGTAGAGGCGATGCATGGTTGGATTAGCTACCCAACTAATCACTGACGTGAGGGGTACCAGCACATGATTCCTTACAGAGCAGTGGCATATCTATGGCGTGAGGTAGGTTGATGGGTGTACACATCTGGATTACCCTTTGCATATAGTTTATGTGTGGGATGATGATCTTGGCTATAGATAGTTGCTAGGATGAAGAATTGTCAAGGGTGACAATGACTTGGAGTTAGGGAGGATGTAAAGCCCCTGAGTTGCAGAGCGTTTGCTGAAGGAAGCACGGCGGGCAAGTGGGCGACGAGCTGGGGTGACTGACGAGTTAGGTGTGCCCGCACAGTGTGACGAGTTGGGCTGAACGGGAGGAAACGCGAAAGTCATCTGAAAATGACTACGTTGAGAAGTGCGATGGCGAACTTATATGGTGGGGCGGTCTCGAGTGTGGGCACCCTCACCATGGTCGACATTGGAGGAATTAGCGAAAAGCCAAAAGATGGGTCGGCTTGGCGATAAGCCAACGCCCCATATTGGCCGAGCTACCATATATATAGCGTGGGCGGAAATGGAGATAAGGCATAAAATGAAAATCAAACGTAAGTTGAAGGGTCCAAGGTGTTTTAGCGAGCAAGAGATGTGAGCTCCCTTGGCACTCTGAAAGTTAGGCGAAGGTGCAGGCAGAGCTAGGGGCCAAAACACCCTAGCCGCAGAACTAGAAGGCATTTCGGAGGGCTGCAGGCAGAACGGAACCGCAGGCGGGTCGATCGTTCAGGCGTAGACCGACGAGTCGTTCGATGGTTCAGGCAGGCAAGTTGGCGCAGATTGGGTGAGTCTGAATAGAGGTTGGGTTGGGTCGACGTCCACGAGTTAGGCGGGCGCACACGAAGTCGTCAGCTGAATGAAACACGGTTGGCGTGTGGGTTTGTCGAGTGAGCTAAGCGAGCTTGGGAGAACACATCGTGGGTTGAACGAGTGTGGGTGACTCGTGCAAGGCGAGTCGACGTTCGGGCAGAGTTGGAACGTGCGACAGACGAGTTGACATTTAGGTGAAAAACAAGCGTTGGTGGTGACTCGATCGATGAACAAGTCGGCCTGAACGAAGCACCCGACCAGGAGTAATGGTGCGGCGAGTCAAGATAGTCAGGCGGGCGACACGGTTGGTGGGTATGACAAGTTGAACAGTGGTTCGTTCAGGCAAGATGGCACACCAAAATGGTGGGTGTGTGCAGAGGTTGAACGGCGAACTGGGCACCGGTGAAATGATGAACGAATGGTGGTTGTGTGACGAAGGTTCGTGCAACGGGCGAGCGAAGGAGTGCGGGCGGACAGTGTGACGGGCAAGCGAGCTGCGGGCATGTGACACGACCCGACAGCGCTGCACGACAGTTGAACGATGGGGTGCCTATTGTAAACGACGAGTTGGTGAAGCAGCCCAAAGGGCGCGTCTACGCAGTGAAAGGGCGAGGCTGCACGGTGGTGCAGAACAAGTGTAATTTTATAGGTTGATTGTAAAATTGTAAAACTTAAGATTATCATTATTGTTGGGCGGACTCTTATTTGCAGGGAGTTTTCCCTCCCAAATTATATCCACTGTGCACTTGTATTTAGATGATAATGATAATGTGTTTATGAATGTAATGTGAATGTTTCCACTATGTTAATGAAATATTGTACTTAGCAGATTGAAAAATAAACTAAGTATACAAAGTAGGCATAGTCCACATCTGCAAGTATTGTTAAAAAGAAAGTGGTCGGTGGTGCCGCACCCTCGATTGTGCAGTTGGAAGAGTACCATCAGGGTAAGGGCGTGACAAATGGGGTGCCAAGCGCTCTCACCAAGGCTTTCGCATAATCAACAATAACACTTCCAATGGGGGATGCTCTTTTTACCTTTTTAATTAAATTGATTAATTAAAAAAATGTCATATGAATAATTGTAATATGAAGAGAGTTATGTTTTTTTGGGATTGTGGTATTAATAAGTTGTCATATTGGCCCATGGTATTGTAACAAAGCGGATTTATAGATTAAGAATCTCCAAGGTAAAGTGTCTCAAGTTATATATTAAAATTTCTTTTATAATTAACATAATAATAATAATTTAAAATAAAGCTATATTTTAGTTAGTTTTTATGTTTTTTTTTAATTTTCACAACATATATTGGCCCATGGTATTGTAACAAAGCGGATTTATAGATTAAGAATCTCCAAGGTAAAGTGTCTCAAGTTATATATTAAAATTTCTTTTATAATTAACATAATAATGATGATGATGATGATGATGATGATGGTTAACGTCCGCTGAGACCAAATAATGGTCTATCGGACCTAAAGAAACAAATTATCTATTTTGATTTAAGATTTTATTCCTATGCTCAAAAAGCTTGGAGAGAAGCCTCCCGAGCTCACTATAATTTTGACATTGTAAAAGGCTAGGAAGGTCAGTATTGTAACAAAGATTGTAAAACTGAGATCTAATGTGGTTATACGCGGGGCACTCTAAGAGGAAGTGGTTTTCATCCTCAATGTTCCTATTCTCACATATATGGCAGATCCTTTCCATCCATGGCATTTTAGGAACTGCCCAACGACCTGTTTCACTATGGAGCTCATGAGAATTCATTCTAATCGTTGCTATATTAATTTTCTTCTTTGAGCTAGTTAAAATAGAGAGATACTTTTGATCTTCTAGGGTGGGGTTGATGACCTTCTTATAATAACTTAATTTTCTTTTAGCCGCTAAGTCTTTCTCACACCACATTTTTTCTTTGAACTTAGAAGTAACAATATCTTTAACGTTATTTATGTTTTGCAATGCATCATTTTCGTTGATCTCCCAATAGTTTAACCAGGCCCTTGTGTCTTTATGCCACCCTCGATTGAGCCTTAGGTGGTTTTGTCTAGAATTTAAAGCTAGCTTAGGAAGTCTATGATCGTCTATGTTACTGATTTTGTGCTTGTACAACAAAAACCTAAGCATAGCTAGGCTCTCAATAGGGGAAAGACCTGCTTCTATAAGGAGAATAGGATAGGGTGTATGAATTTTAATTTTCAAGTTATAAGTTATAAAACGCTTCTGGATTTGCTCAATCTTTCTCCATGATTATCTAGAGATGCTGCAACCCCAAACCTCACAGCCATATAAGATAACAGGAGTGACTAAAGTTTCAAAGAGGAACTTCTTTTTATCCCACATTACAAGGTTTATTATTTTACAATTATTTTCAAGACCAAAGTAAGCTTTCCACCCCCCATTAATCCTTTTCTCAATGCTATGGTTCCAGTTGAGCTTGTGATGAATATCAATTCCTAGGTACTTGTAAGAATACACTTCCTCCAAGTTATTATTGTCATACATAAAATTAGCGTAAGTGTCCTTCTTGGATTTGATAATCATAACTTTTGTTTTGTCGGTGTTAACAGTCATACCCATGGTAGAGCAGAAATCCTTAAGAAGCCTGAGTTTCTTATTAAGATCAGATGGGCACCTTGCCAAAAGAACAATATCGTCAGCATAAAGAAGAAGGATGACGACTATCCCAGCTAAGATCATGCCATCACATCCTGCTTCCTCTAAATAGCCTTCGAGCTTATCGATGTAAATGCCAAATAGGGTAGGGGAGAGGGGGCAACCTTGTTTAACTCCGATGTTACACTTATTATCTTTCGACCACCCTTCATTGCTCTTTAGCTTGGCAATTACATTCTCGTATAACCTTATAGTGGCAGCTCTCAACTCGAGAGGAACCTTTAGCTCTTCTAATTTATTCCAAAGGTTGTATCTAGGAACCGTATCGAAAGCCTTTCTAAAGTCCACAAAGCAACAAAATAAATTGGATTTATCATTACGACATTCCTCCGCAATGATCCTAAGCGTAACAAGGTGGTCTATTGTTGAGTGATGCCTTCTGAAACCTGCTTGGCCTTTAGCCCGCTTACCTTCACTTTCAAGCCACATGCTTAACTTCTTTTCCAAAATACTACCATATAACTTGGCTAAGAGAGGGCTGATCATAATTGTTCGATAATTAGAGGGGTTATTTGTATCCCCACTTTTAAAAATAGGGATAATGAGGCTCTCAGTCCAAGGTTTAGGGAACCCTTGCTTGACTGCTTGATTGAAAAGCTTGTGGATGTGCGGGATGAGGACAGGACCTCCAATTTTTAAGATTTCCGCTTGGTAACCTTCAATGTCCTTAGCTTTCCCATTAGCGAGGCGATTAACCCCAAACTTAATGTCTTCTAAAGAGAAAACTTCTTTCGTTGTGAGAAGGGTTTCCAAATTATCCATGACATTTGGAGATTCATAAAGCTTTTTAAGATAGGAATTCCAATCGTGAAGAGCAATTTTATTATTATCGTGAAGCTTTTTATTATTATTTTAAATTATTAATAATAATTTAAAATAAAGCTATATTTTAGTTAGTTTTTATGTTTTTTTTAATTTTCACAACATTAGATGTACAATTAAGTAAATCTTTTGATGCTTATTATGGATTGAAGCCTATCATTAATTACCATTCATTTAATTTATATAACTGTACTGTGTAAGAAATTAACCTTCATAGAATATCTATAAAATATTTTCAGTGATAATTATAAGGGTTGAGATTTATCTTAAAAGTAATTTTGTCATTGGAAAGATAAAAATATGTAGTGTTTACAAATCTCAATTCACTTTTTATTTATTACATCATTATTATTATTAGTTATTATTGTTTTACTTAGTACATATGTTTTCCATATATTTTAATATATATATTAATGAGTTTATAATTAGATTTTTTTAATATTTTTTTATCAATTATATTTTAAATGTTTAAATATTAATTTAAATTATTATACCAATTATTTAATTTATATAATTAACCACTCCTATTGAAATAAAATGAACTATAAAATTAAAATTATAAAATAAAACCATAAAACATTAAAATTATAAATAATTTAAACTATCAAATTGAAATTTTATAAACTTTTTAAAATATCAAAATTATTTATAACCTCGCCGTTTATTAAAAAATTAAAATTATTTATAATTTGACCAATTTATTATTAAAAAAATTAAAATTATTTATAATTGGACCAATTTATTAAAAAATTTAAATGGCCATTTTTACTTGGATGCAAATTGGGCTCAGAACGTATGAGTTCAACCATCCGAGTATTATCCAAAAATGATAAAACTCACAATAAAATTATTGTTAAATTTAATACACGAAGCGCGTGCTCCAATAAGGTTGTTTTGGCGGTGAGTTGAGTGGACGTTGATAGCCACTCACAGCGATAGGATTCTCTTTAGAGCAATCGCGAATCGTTGTAGATCATCCTCTCCGTGATTTGTTTAATGTCTGCTCCCGAAACAATGGATTCGCTGATCTTCTCACAGTTGGTAAATGCCTGTCTTGTCTGCAGCTTTTCAGTAGAAAGCCATATTCGTACCGGAGAACGCAGCCCAATCAACATGGAAAAATTAAAATCTTGATTCAACAGCACATTTATAGCCTCGGTATACAACGCCTTTATATATATTAGGTAGGCGACAAGCTCTCGAAATTTTATAAAATCAAACAGTCTGCACGACTCTCGCCACTCAGAGGTGGGAATCTTTGGCGCTTGTCAGATTATAAATTTATTCAAACGCAAATAAATGGTGACCAAGTGCCATATATGAGAAACAGTGGCGCACACTAATCAACTGTACATAATGCACTTTACATGGAATGCAGAAACTTCAGAGACTCGGTTCAAACAAATTAGGTCAGGCCAAATGGAAAGCTCCAATGATATACCATGTAACAGAACAGTGGAGAAAAGCTCTTGTACTAGTCTGGCAGGGTTCAGCAGGTAGACTTGTACTCATCTGACGAGGATCGCTTCGCTCGGTACATAAGGCTACTGTAGGTTACATGGTTTAATAGTGGAATCTATCACCTCATCATCGACAAAGGGATGGAATTTGACTGGCGTCACAGGGTATTTTCTACATTTCTGATAAAATGATCAAAGCTGGTATTAGAGCTGCAGAAATCTTCAAATTTGAGGCATTTTTCAGATTTGAAATTCCTATAAGTACAAATGCCAACATCAAATACCAACAACTATAAATACCAATCAACATCCATAGAAAATTAAAATTTCATATTAAATTTGATAGTTATCACTGGTTATTATATCTACAAATGCAGGTTGACCTATCAAGTAGATGAGCTCATAGCCAAGTAGATGAGCTCTTAGCCAACTAAAAACAATGTTATTCTTTTACCTATTACAATGTTAATATAATAGCATTTTTAGCCAAATAAATATTTATGCGGAAATAAATTGTTCTCATATTATATCACCACTCTAACAACTCATAAAAGCTATATGTGAACTTACAACTCACAAAAGCTTGAAAAGTATCTTCTTTAGTAACTATAACACCCTCCCATAAGCTAAACATAGGGAGAAAACAAAAACTTAGTATTGGGTTCCCACAACAAGGCTTGTCAAGGTACCAAAGTACAATAATAACCTCTCATAAGAAAAGAGAAGGAGAAAACCTCGGGAAAAACTCCTTCCCAAAATAGAGAGAGACATACGCTGAAATGTGATGAAAGCAACCCAAAGCTGCCAACTGTGTAAATCTTTGAAGTTGAGGGCACTAATGGTGTCTGTGATCTCATGCATGTCCACAACCTTCTTGAAAAACTCGTAGGCTCATTGAAGGAGGTGATCTTAGTGTGGCAAGAACCATGAGCTACCTCTCACAAACATGATATCGAAGATTACCGATGTTGAGGAGATGTAAGAAACAACCTAGTCCCCATGAGGACGAGATTAGAACATGTTTCATTACCATCTTAGCCAACTTTGTTATGAAACCAAGAGCTACGAGGATTGTATGTATAGATCTAAGATGAGAGGGAAAAGAGCAGGCTGAAGCAACATCAACATGGGCTTCTTTCTTGACTATGATGCTTTCTTGTCCTTCACAATGGTGGAGGTGGGCATGATGTGGCAAAGCCCTAGGATTTGAAGAATTCAAAGCCTTACGGTGGAAACGACAACTCAATAGCCTATTTCTTTGCACATAGGGTGTTACATGTGAGAACTGTGATTAGCCAAAATTGGTCTATATTTCTTTATGCATATTTGGAAAGTCAAAGGCTTACTCCATGATTTGCAAATCAATAGAACTATGAACGTTTAAGGATTCCACAAATGCAACAATGTCATTTGCCATTGGGTCTCTGCAAAACTTGAGAGTACTCTGATTGTCACACCAAATGATAGTTGTATGATGGAACTAGATGCCCGACTTAGTGAGAAAGTTATGAAGCCAAAGTGTTTGAATAGTGACGCTGACCACTCCTCTGTACTCGGCCTCTGCTCATGATAAATAAATTGTTGATTGCTTTTTACTTCCAACATATGGGACCAAAACCCAAACTAAGCATGTACCAAGAAGTGGACTTGCGATCGAAGCTATCGCTAGCTCAATCAATATCTATGAAACCCATGAGATCCAATGCACAACATGTTGCATAGTGGATCCAATAACTAGAGATTCTGTAACCATGTATGAGAATGTTCTTGACAAATTTCCAATGTAACTCATGTGTCTCTTACATGTAACTGGAAACTGCCCGTGTTGCATATGAGAGATCTACTCGAGTGGGGATAAGATACAAAAGGCTCCCCACAAGTTGTCGATATAGGGTGTTGTCTACGAATGGTGTATCCTTGCCATCTTCAAGATGTATCCTAGATAAAAATGGTGTGCTATCAACTTGCAATCAATCATGTAGAATCTAACCAAGAGATCCTTGTCAACTTAGTCTGAGATAGCTTGATGTCCAAAGCATCCTAATTGATCTCAAGACCAAGAAATAGTGTAGTAGACGTAATTATGTCATAGGGAACCTATCATGCACAATGTCTTTGACCGTAGTAATCGTTGAAGTCAAACTTCTTATGTTCAGGAGGTCATCAACATATGGAACTAAGATCAATGATGAATCTAAGGTTCTCAACATGTAGATGTTTTGATCTGATTTACATCTCACAAAGTGTTGAAAAAAGAAGTAAGCATCCATCTTTGCATACCATGCTCTAGGCGCTTGCTTGAGGCCATAGAGTGACTTTTTAAGTTAGAATACTAAGGATTAGTTTTGTATGAACCCCTGAGGTTTCTCCATGTAAATCTCCTCTAAGAGATTGTCGTGAAGAAAGGCATTCTTCATGTCCATCTAGTGAACTTTCCACCCTCTCGTTGCTGCAACGGAAAGGGCCAATTGGATGGAGTCCATCTTTGCTACTAAAGAATTGGTCTCATCATAGTCTATCCCATGGATCTGCCAATCTTGCCTTGCAATTGCTCACTTGTCCATCTACTTCCTTCTTGGTCAAGTAGACCCATCTACATCTAACAAGCTTCATGTATGAAGGAAATGGAACTAGATCCCAAATTTGGTTCTCGAGAAGAGAGTTGCACTCCTACATAGTGGCCCCCGAGAAGGAATTCCTTGCAGCCTTTACATAGATCTATGAGTCTTAAATTGGAACCATGTTACAATACATGAAATAATTGGTTTAGTAGATATGAGTGCAAGAGGAAGCTCTATTACCATGTAAAAATAAACTGTTCTCACAATAAAATAATGTATTTATACAAATAAGGAAATTGGAAAAATAAAAACACCACTTCACAAAAGCCAAACTGATAAAAACAAACAACTCATAAAACCTATAAAAGTTAGGGAATATGAGCTAAACCAATAAAAATGTCTATGTGAACTTACCACTCACACAGTAACAATAACAATTTATACAAAATAGTCATTAAATTTATTAAAAAATGCATACAATAACTATACATTAACATTAAAGAGATAATATAATACATCATGTTGTCTAAAGGTCAGGCTCCCAATTTAGAGCTGCAGAAATGGATACCACACTAACCGATGTGTTTGCCAACCATATGAATATCCTAAAATCTGATTCAAGAACCAGAGCCAGAAATGCCCGACAATGAATATCACACTAGACCAGCTGTGCTTGCCAACCATATGAATCTCATACAGTCTGAGTTAAGAGCCGGAGGTTGCATCGCGTGATAATGGATATCACACCAATTGTTGTGTTTTCCGATATAAGAATCTCGTACACTTTAATAAGAATCAAAATAAGATTTTTTTAACTTAACTGCAACTCGATTGCAGATTCCTAAAATATGTAAAACAAAAGTGAAAAATGAATACAAGGCAAGATCGATGTATTGGCCACACTCTGATTTAAGAACCACACATGATCCGACGTTTGTGGTTGCCAAACTCTACTGGCCATTATTTTCAACATCGCATTCAGCAGGAAGATCTGATGGGAAAACCTTGTCTCTGTCTCTGCTCACCATCTTCGTCAGCGAACGAACGAGAGTAACGGGCGGATTTGAAGACGACTGCGAGCCATTTGGCGAATACAGCTGAAGGCCTTCGCCGGGCGACAAGAAGGCACCAGGGCCCTTGGGTATTTCAATGGCAATGTGAGGTATTATTAATGATCTTCGTCTACCTGAGGTTCCGTGATCAACCTCTGCATTTTTCTGCTTCTGGCTATCCCAAGAGAACATATTTGTTGAACTCTGTAGATTACATTCTTCTCCAGAGATTGGATTCTGCAACTGCTCCGAACTCAGATTGTCAGGAATCACTGAAGGAATTGTCTCTGGGATTGTACTGGAAACCTGCTCTTGTGTAGCGGATTTCAAAACTGGTTGCTCAGGCTGGACGCCGGTTCTGCAAAGGGGACAACTGGAATGTGAATGAAACCACATGTCAATACACTCAACATGAAAACTATGTCTGCAGTTGGGCAGAAGCCGGGCTTTTTCATTATCCTTAAAATCGGATAGGCAAACGGCGCAGTCCAGCCCATCTGCAAAATTCTGTGATTTATACAAAAACATGGGCAGAGTGGCTACCACAGCAGAATCCAACCCCACGTTACGCAGACTCGCGGGTTCCTGCCCTGTAAAATGAAACCAACGACGCGTAGAAGCTGATCTCCGTCTGGAAAATCCATTAGATTGCGTCCAAAACCATCTGGCATAAACATGCAGCAAAAAGACGAACCAAACTACAAGAACAAGAACTATTATAGCAGAAATCGTGATCTTATCGTTGATGGCATATCTCGGCCTACCATTATCAAGAGGAGGGAGAACAAATGGATCCTCGGAGCTCATCGCTGAATGCTCAAATTCTCCTGTATGAAATTGAAGCCAAGGAAATCTCGGAGAAGCTACAAACCTTGGTGTGATTAGACAAACTATACAACATACATAATAGTTAGACAACGCCCTTTATAACCATCGTCATCTTTGTAGACCACTGTCATATCCACATTGTGGACACTAGTCGAGTTCGGCGAGTAACTTGTGGAGGCCTAGAACTCTAACCATTTGGGTGATTCACGGGTTTCAACATTGGCTTAGGGTCATACACCGTGTACCCTTAATGCCATCACATGGCCTTTACGGCCTTGAGTATCTCTGCAAGATCTGTCACATTCACATACTTTCCAATTTCCATGCAACCTTGTTGACTTTGGTCACAAGTACACCTAACCACATGTGCATGGGTAAATGAAATGGCTTTGTTCTAATAGTAAACAACTATATTCCATGCACTCCTTCTTCGCTTGCCCATACCTCAACTATTCATATATATGAAGAGTCAGCTTGGATTGTGATTGATAATAAAGTAAGTTCAAATAACGATAATTTTTACATTTCAAATTTGGAACCAATAATTATATGAAGTGCTCAACTTCGACTGAAGTACTTTTTCATTATATAATAATAACGCAGCGATTATTTTATATGTATAAGTTAATGATTTCAGTCTAGGTTTTATGTTAGGGGGTCAAAGGCTAAATGTTTTACATGCTATATCATCTTTATTTATAATCTTGTTCATAATTATAATGGGATATTAGATATTAATAAATATTAAAGTTATGGTATGTTTTTAAATTGTTTTTAGTTTATTAAGAAGTTATTTTTTCCTTATAAAAAAATAAGTTAGTGACTTAAAATCTAAAGACATTTAGTAAAACTAGATTTGTTTTAGAATTAGATTTATTTTAGAATTATGAGTGTGTTATTTTAGATGGTTAAATTTTGTTTACATACAATGATGGAATTGCACATCAAAGTTTTGAGATTGTATGAATATAAGACTACACTAGTAATGTAAATATTGTTTCCTTTTCTATTATGAAAAAATGTATAATTAATATTTGGGAACTATGTAAAGTTCAAATTTTTCTCTATTTTGTATTGCAAATATAATATTAATCTCAAGATAATCACAAGAATTTAAGAATCATTTAAAATATAGAAATTAAGTTGGAAAAGATAATGTTAGATAATATTTTTCTTAGAAAATTAAGAATAGTTAAGTTTAAAATGAATGATTTGTATAGAGCAAAAGAAACAAATAAGCTACAAAACCAATCACTCTTAAAATGCATAAAATAATGGGAAGTTTTCTTTCAAATATTTTTTAGTTAGGGCTTGTTTCAACAAAATCTAGCACCAGGTGCAAAGCCTCACTAGGCGACCTAGATATTGTGCAACACACACGAGTAACGTCATTATCACCTCACCAAGTACACCCATCTCTTCAGTGGAGGAAAAAATCCAACACAAGGGAGGATTTCACAATTGGACATAGGGATCAAATAATATAAGGATCTCAAGCTAAGTGCCCCCTAAAAATCCTTCAATAAAGGTCCACTAGATAAGGGTATAACAAACTAGGGTGTGTAGTGGATGAAGCAGTAAGTCCAAGATTTGGGTTCAAAGGACCTATGAGTCAAATTAAATGCTAGGGTTAGCCTAAGGAGTCTCAAATAGGTTGCATGAACAGCCCAAATCAAGAAAAACTTAAAGCTACTATGAACTATGGTTTTAGGCTACCAAATTGTGACAATAAAATAGTTTATTACAACAACAAATTTAGCCATTAAAATTTTGTAAAAATCATATGAGATAAAGGATAAATTTGAGAGTAAAATATGGAAAAAAAAATTGCAACAAATGTGCCAATTAATTAAGTATTTAACAACAAATAAGGTTTCATGTCACCCCTAGAAAATGGTTGAAAATGTGTGGGAAACATTAAATTAGCTTCTATAATACACTTTTAAAAAGTAAATAACCATAAGCATACTTCAACAAATCATTAAATGATAAAAACACAAGATTTGTTGCAATTCAACACTAATTTAGCATAAAACAAAAATAAAAACAATTTAATGATTTCAAAAGAATACCAAAATTGAGATAGATTAGTGCCATATGTGTCTAGGGAAAACGGAGTCTATGATACAAACTATTATATGGTTTCTTTTGGAGTGATTCTATATCCAAGCAAAACTAATCAAAATAGAATAACTTACCCTAGGGTTTTCAATTTAGGCTTTGAATTTTTCAAATGATTAAGGGAAAGAAATATGTGTCTCTATTCCTCAAATACTTAGAGGAAGAGCTTAGCTCAAGAAGAGAGAATGGAGCAAATACCAAATAAAATAACATATGTCCCATCAAATATGAAACCAATATAAAGAAAACAAACAAACTTACTTAACCATGCAACAACCAAGATCCATCACATCACATTACAAAATCTACCAAATAAAGTCACTCAACTAGGCATCCATTGTGCACTAAAGAGAAAGTTCACTAATGAATAGAAGTAATAATCCATGTTTGACAATGATAAAATGGGGAAATGGACTCCCATATATGAGGGTAACCAAGTTGATTTCCTTTAATTTAGACTAAAAATATCTTAAATTTATTAAATCCATTATGCAAGGTGGATATATCATCAAGCCGAACCCCAAAGATAGAAAAATCAATGAAATGACATGAAAATAAACCTTAGTTATACCACAAGTTTGATACTAGACTCATCCAACGGTGACATCATCATCTCAAAGGTATGTTTTTCTATGAAATCGTCCAATGAAAAACTCAAGTGATGTACCTTGTGCCATAAGTCACGACTCTCCATATAAATGAGGTGGAACATCACCATAGTAGCCTTCACAAGCTCATATCGTCCTCCAAAAGCTCGCATCGTCATCAAACAAGGTGCTAGAATGATGTCATCAAGATAGGTCATGGAAACAATAAGGTAGAAGGTGCATTTACACCTTCAAAGGGGGAACAAGTGATAAAATTCCTCAAAGGGGCTTCAATGCCCATAATAAAGTATTGAAAAATGCAACAAGAAAATCCTAATTTAATTTTGTCCTTGAATTAAATTAGGAATCAAATTGTAATTATAATTCTCATAGAAATTGGTAATAGCTAATTAAGTTACTTTGAATTAGTTGACTCAATTAATTTGAGTTGGGAGTCTATTGAAAGTCATGTAGAGTGGCTACTAAATTTTAGGGGGCTAGGTTGAGTTCTTTTGAGTTGTAATTATTTAATTCAGTTTAACTGAGTTAAATTCAATTAAACTAGTTCCAACTAATGGAGGAATTAGTGGGAGATCTAGTAGTGGGGTGTATCCTAGAATAGCGGGGTGTAACCAACACTACTCCACCAGTAAACTAAAGATTCACTCATAATTATCTCATGCATGTCAAATCAGAGAAAGACCCAGTTGAGATTGGAGTTCAGGGACAATGTACTATGAGTTGTAAAATCATCTATATTAAATAGATGGTGCATGCAATCAGAAGAAGGCCTAAAATAAATAGTTCCTTAATTAGAAAACTCACTGATTTTATCCATTTGAATTTCCTTTAAAAGGAGGAATGAAGGCACAAGTTTAATCATTGTTTTTGTCGGCACAAGTTTGTGAGACCAAGCAATAGGAATCACAAGTTTGTGCATGGAGCTTGTGAGGGCAAGGAAGTAGGAGCTTGCAAGGCTAGGAATCTGGATAAGTATTGGCGAAAGGTAGTCAGTTAAGAAGACGACAGAAAATACTTTTGCAGGTTGATCTCAAGGTTGAGAAAAGCATATTGTATTCATCGAAGGCTTGCCTAGGAAGTAGTGAAATAGATAGAGATAGTGCAGAGGTTTCTCGGGTTTGAACAAAGCATTTTAATCTTCTCATATTTTCTGTTTAATACAATATATAGATAACAGTGGTTTTTAGCTATGGATTTCCCTAGAAAATCATTGTGTTATGTGTGATTGAATTCTTTCGCTTATATGCTTTGTGATGTCAGCAATCGTTTATTGTTTCCACTGATGAGTATAGTAGACTGAAGTCTTTTGTTTTAGCAAATTACATAAAAAGTTTGGATATACAAGGAATTTCTACATGGTATCAGAGCTAGATTTGTAAAAATTTCTACATGGCATGAGAGCTATATTTGTAGAAATTTTCTACTTGGTATCAAAGCTTAAATCATGATAGAAGATAAGAATTTGAAGTTGTCCTTGTAGATTGATGGAGCTCTAATTCAGGGCAGATCCAGAAGACCCTATGTGTAGACTTCTTAATGGATTTAGAAGGCTGCTAGTGGCCAGATCAGTGAGCCAACGTTTAGTTACACAAAAGGAGTTTTGATCATTGATATTGGGAGATTGAGGAGCAGAGAGATTTCCTGTAAGGAGATCAAGACTTAGAGGGAGTCGAGTTTCAGAAGGAGCAACCCTATGGAATTTAGTACTTTAGGATCTGGGGAGATTACATTCATTATTGTAGTAGTTGCAAAAGTAGAGCAGTAACAACAACAACAACAATGAAAATATGAGTAGATCATATTTAGTTCATGCATGAAAAGCCTTAAGTAGCAAGGCAAAGGTTAGAGACTTGGTGGTTGAAATGGAGCATGAATTACCTCTCAACATGCATCCTCGGAAGAATTTTTAGAAAGTTGTGGTGCAACCACAATTGGAGAAGCAGAGAAGAGACCGAGTGGAGACATCTACTCAAGTAGAGACCTTTAGTAGGGTGGAATTTTGATCCAAGTGGGTAGAGGGAGCACATGCAGCCATACCTCCTGGTGTGAGGTGGGCCAATGTGAAGCAATAGTCCCAAGAGTTGCAAAAAAATGGGCAGGGTCCATTGAGGTGTATATTGAGCAACGAGAAGGATTTGAGACCTTCAACAAAGAGTTGCATTGTGTAGACACAAGAGAGCATTATATAGACTAAAACAAGCACCCCATGCTTGGTGGACCAGAATTAACAGTTATTTCACTGGGTTGGGCTTCACCAAAAGTGAAGCAGATGTGAATCTTTACCAGATTGTGGTTGAAGGTAAATGGTTGATTATAGTATTATATGTCGATGATCTGATTATAGTAAGCAATGAGAATATGATAAAATCTTACAAAGAGGATATTGGAAGAGAATTCGAAATGAAGGACCCGAGGCTCATGCATTACTTTCTTGGTATGGAAGTATGGCAAGGAGATGAGGAACTTTTTGTCTCTCAGGGAAAGTATGCCAACATGATATTGAAGAAATTCCACATGGAGAACAACAAATCCATAGAGACTCCTCTAGCAGGTAACTGGAGGAAGGAGGATGCTACCTGAGGTGAAGTACTGGAGGCTACTATTTATAGACAGCTTGTGGGTTCACTATAATATGTATTTGGTGAACACATGACCCTACATGTGTTTTGCAGTTAACAAGTTTAGTCAATCCATGGTTAAGCCAACCAAACTTTATTGGAAGGAAAGTAAACATGTTTTAAGATACCTCCAAGGCACCCCTTAGTTTCATCTTTGGTACAAATGGATAGAGGGAGTGAATCTTCAAGCCTCACAAATGCAGGTTGGGTAGGGATTCCATCTGAAAGGAAGAGCACATCAAGGGGAATCTTCAGTATCAGGCTAGGAACAATTTCTTGGTACAACAGGAAGCAAACATCAGTTGCACTCAGTTTAGCAGAAGTAGAGTACATGGCTGCTAGTCAAACAACCTGGGAGGCCATCTGGATGAGGACGATCCTTGTTGGGTTATTTGGTCAATAGATTGATCCTACAATCATTTACAGTGAAAGTCATAGTTGTGTGAAACTCTGTGAGAATCTAGTTTTTCCTGATCGGTTCAAGCATATCGACATTTGGTATCACCATCTATGAGATTGTGTTCACTAGAGAATCATGTTGCTGAAGTACATTCCTACAGAGGAGCAGGATGCATGTATTTTGAAAAAGGCATTGTCAAGATGAAAATTTGACTTTCATAGACGCAGGATCAGGGTAGTAGATAATCCCTTTCTTGTTGAGAGGGAGTGTTGAAAAATGCAACAAGAAAATCCTAATTTAATTTTGTCCTTGAGTTAAATTCTAATTCTAATTCTCATAGCAACTTGTAATAGTTAACTAAGTTGATTTGACTTAGTTGATTCAGTTAATTTGACTTGGGATTTTATGCAGAGTCATGTAGAGTGGTTCCTAAATTTTATGGGCCCGGGTTGAGTTCTTTTGAGTTGTAATTATTTAATTCAGCTTAACTAATTTCAATTCAATTAAACTAGTTCCAACTGATGGAGGAATTAGTGGGAGATCCAATAGTGGGGTGTAACCAAAACTACTCAACTAGTAAACTGAAGATTCACTCATAATGAACTCATGCATGTCAGATCAGAGAAAGACTCAGTTGAGATTGAAGTTCAGGGACAATGCACTATCAGTTGTAAAATCATCTAAATTAAATAGATGGTGCATGCAATTAGACGAAGGCCTAAAATAAATCATTCCTTAATTAGAAAACTCAGTAATTTTAGACATTTGAAATACTTTTAAAAGGGGGGATGAAGGCACAAGTTTAATCATTATTTTGGTGAGCACGAGCTGGTGAGACCAAGCGATAAGAAGCACAAGTTTATGCGTGGAGCTTGTGAGGGAAAGGAAGTAGGAGATTGGAAGGCTAGGAATTTGGCTAGGTATTGGCCAAAGGCAGTCAGTTAGGAAGAGGATAGGAAATACTTGTGCAGGTTGAGAAGAGCATATTGTATTCATCTAAGGCTTTCCTGGGAAGCAGTGAGATAGATAGAGATAGTGCAGTGGTTGTTTAGGCTTGAGAAAAGAAGTAGTGAGATAGATAGAGATAGTGCAGTGGTTGCTTAGGCTTGAGAAAAGCATTGTAATCTTAACATATTTTCTGATTAATGCAATATACAGATGGTAGTGGTTTTTAGTTGTGACTTTTGCTAGAAAATCATTGCAATATGTGTGATTGAATTTTTTTTCTTATATGTTTCCTGATTTCTTTGATTGTTTATTATTTCTGTTGATGAGTAGAATAGATTCAAGTCTTTTGTTTTAGCAAATTACATAACAAATTTGAATCTTCTAGTTTGAATGTAGTTGGACACCCTCTTCAAATTGTTGGAGAATGCTCACTTATCCCTCAATGGATCTTGATTTCACTTGTAAGAATCACTAACACATACACAAGGAATCAGGTGAGATCAACATCATGAGTGTAAGAATCATAAAGGCATCAAGGTGGACCATACCCAATTTCAAATCCATTGAATTACTTCTTACAAGTATCTTAATCTTCAAATGTTCTACTAACTTGTGATTATGCACTTGTTACCAAAGTTAAGTGTAGGAGAGTTATCACATGACCTTATTAGGTGGTTTTTACCCTAAGGGGATGAATAATTCCTAGGTTAACCCTTTGAAATGATAAATTCAAGGCATAGGTGTTATGGCTGGGGGATTAATTCATGAAAGGTGTCATAGTCTTATACTAGGTTATGAAAACCATTGTCCATGAGTGTGTTTGTAGAGAGAGTGCTTAGCTACTTGAGTTACCTTTCCTCTCCTTTGTTTCTTTGAGCTCCCATATTTTTCGTTTTCTTTCTTGCTTTTATATGGCTTCTTTAACAAGATTTATTAATTTATCAAGTAATAATTATGATATATCCCCTTTTATAAAGGAAAATTTATCGCTTCATTGGGGCCATGATGTTCACTAAGATTTCCTTTTAATTTGATTGGTGTCATATACATGGATACTCTCCAAGATGAGTGCCTATATAAGAAATTATAGATCTCAAGCTATACTTGTCTTTTTCTGCTTACATCCCTTTGCCATTCCTTTGCATTTTGACATTTGGCTTATGATTTTTCTTTTTCTTACAACTACACCAACCATGGGTATATTCAACCTCTTGTTCTCATAGGAAAAATCCAATAGGGAACCAATTATAACCAATCAAAAGTTTGGATAACATACATTAGGGGTTGTTGACAAGTGTTAAGTATGAATAACACGAAGCACTGTTATCATCAAAGTCTCCTATTCATTCCAAATGCTATATAGTGAAGGAAATGGTCTTAAGGGAAGTTACACTAGAATAGGGACACATGATAATAAACAAGGTGAAGTAAGGGGACAAGTAGAAAATTAGTAGTGGTCTACAATCCAATTTCAACTTGTGATCCATACTACAATTTCTTAAATATTAATGAAAGCACTTGGATGAAAAAATAGTTAAATTACATCAATAAATGACCCACCTTCATCATATGCATATAATATATCAATGAGTGAATTTATTGGAAGCTAGATGACAAGAATCTAAGGACGATTATCTGTGGATTATGGTATAGTTTCTAGTTAGCAAGCTGCAATGTAGGAGACAAAAATTCTCCTAGGGTTACTCATGCATATGGATGGGTAACATCTGGCTCCAAGTTCAGGATGTGTGTTCATTTTAAAGTGAATGATCCATGTGCTAGAATGAAGAGTGTATGTGAATCCCATAAACCCTTGGTGCTCAGAGTTGTCTAATCTACATCACTCCAAACTTTGATAGATTCTACAAAAAAGTATTAGTAACATAGTAGTAGGGAGATATCATCACCCTAGAATAAGAAACAATATAAAACCTACATATCAAAATATAACCTAAATTATCATTTCTCTTATTTTTGGAATAAATAAACATAATAAAAGAAAGGAAGGGTGCAAAAGCATTATGTATGACATACAATCTACCATATAACCTAGTTGAACATATGAAGATCTATCAATTATAATCATACAACAAATGAAGCTAGGCTATCATCATATCAAAATCAAGAACACTACCCTTATGCTTGGTTAAATAACAAAAGAATGATATTTCAATTCCAAGGAGATGGAAAATCTAAATCCATTTCGGATAATAATCAAGGATGGAATAACATAATAAGGATGGGCTTCAATGGGGTTAATATGTTGGCTCATCCTTACCCCAAGAAAGGCTTTTATGATGTAACCATATAATCTTAGAATATTGATCCATATTTCCCTAGAAATAACATTCATGGATTCCTTTAAAATCATCCCCAATGTTTCAATAAATGATCATCATGAATCTGCAAAGGTTCCTCAACAAAAGTGGGGATGAAAAGGGAAGGATGAATTCAGGTCTTGAAGAAAATATCTAATTTTACGTCTTGTTGCATCCTTTTGCATTACTTGAAATAATGGGAATGACGCAGGGTTACCCCCGCTTACACCCACATTATGCATATAAGTGCATAAATACATTGTCCCAGGAATTTAACTCACAAAGGAGTCAAATCTTCAACCATAACATGGTTAAGGCCCTCTTTATCCATTCCTTTATATCAGAACTCAATCACCCCGCTTTAAACCTCCTATTAGAACTTTATCAACCCTCGAGCATTCTTATAAGACTTTGATTAAAGTAGTTCATTAATCCTTCCTATCGGGACCTTTAAACCTTCATAACCTTCATTATCCCTTTAATGCTCGCATATATGTCACCTTCCCTTTAATGCATTGGTTACATATGTTTCATCGCATGAAATACTTTATCAACACTCTTTTCCTTATTACACCTTTTACAAAGGAAAACTACTTAAACATACCCTCTTCTGCCTCTGTATGGCTTCTACACATTTCCTGAGGCTACCTATATTGCATTCACTATCGGCTCTTCCACGGGTCATACATACATGTGTGCCTCAACACTTCTCTGACTCTGATATGCGCCTATCGAAATAGTTAACATATGTTCTAGCCTTAAAAGGCTCGACACAACACTTTCATGAATACAAAGGAAAACCCCACCCGAACCCTTTATTTGGACTTCAAAAACAATTCACTCGGATCTACATATCCATTGGGTCCGCTCTTTGCTCCGACTCTTTCCACGGCTCTGATCTCCAAACCTTTCGATTGCCAATCAACGATTTATCGCTATCGGCGCATCGTCATTCCAATGACTGCTAACCTTAACTCCTCCGATTAAGAATTAGCGATCAAATCGCGACCGTCGATTTGGTTCGCAATCAAACGGTTGTGATTAACTCATGCAATCGCATTTTTCTCAACCTCAAGGCCAGACCCCTTCCACTTCCATGCGTCGATCCGATATCCTTATGCACCTGATATGGATATAGGCCACTCTTTATAGGATTTCAAGTCCGGATTTCAAATCCGACTATGCTTTTTACTCGTTTTTAGTGTAAGTCGAGGTTTTCTCTTGCGGGCCAAAATTACATAAATAACTCCGCCGATGCAATATTTCGCTTGCTCCTTAGTGACATCACCTAAACCATTGGTCTTCAAAATCCAGCGGCTTCTGAGCACTGACACTTTACTCCTTTGCTCCTCCATTTTACTTAGATTTTACGCTAAGTCCTCAGTTCTTTTGTGGTTTTGCTCTTCTTCAGAGGTTTTGGCCTTTCTGTTGTTTTACTGTGTGATTCCTCCTGAGCTTTCTCTTTGATCCCTCTAATGGATTCAAAAATCCATTATGATCCTCCGAATCGCTCCTTTTCTCTGTGTAGTCCTTCAAAACTTTGCCTGCTGCTTCTGCTGCTCAGCTACCTCTGAGCTTTACTCTTCTGTGAAATCTCACTTCACTATTTCACCCCAGAGCTTCCCTCTGTTTCCTCAATTAGATTCAAGGATCCATTCATGATTCCTCTGAATCATTCTGTTCCTCTGCGTCCTTTAGAATTCTGCCTGCAACCTGTTATAGAGCCTACGAATTCACAAGTAATTCATTCATGAAATACTCTTCAACACATTGACACAGTCAGGAATAAACATCTATATATATAAATATAAACAGTCAATTACATATCCGAGACTCTGTGTCTCGCACAGGCCTGTTCTTCAATATCATGGCCTCCTTGAGCTCTGCCCGTAGGCTTACATTTATGCCAGAAAGTTCTGTTGAACTAATCCTAGTTCGACTCCTAAATCCTCTGAACTGACTCCTAAATCCTCTATCCACTTCTACTTCAATTAATTCCTAAAAGCTCTCTCTCATCCCTCGAATCATGAAACTGTTTTAAGAGTCCTGATTGACTTCTAACTCTTGTCATTTATTCACCACTCATGTTCTCATTTATTTGAGAGAATTTACAACTTCCTCTCACTATCTAATTAATTTCTATTTTATGCACTCAAAAGCCTAATATTACATCAATTTATCACTTAGGAATCCAACTTCCTAAAAATACATGACCCCCTATGTCTACTTAATTACAATGATTTTCCTTGGGCTGAATGCTCCTGATTCAGACTCCCAAAGTTGAAAATATTCATGATCTTCTGATCACGTGTCTTCTGATCTTTGTCTTCTTGGATCCCATACTTTGTTTTGTAACTGCCCAAATGTCTTGTTCCTTTGCTGCTGCTGCACTTTTGTTGTCTTTTGCTCCATCTTCTTCTTCTTGTCAATCAGGTTCAAACTTTGATTGATCATGCTTCCTGCTGCTACCATTTTCCTCCATTTGGACTGCTTCATCATCAGTTGCCACATTTCTTCAATTTCTTTTTCCAACACATCTTTGGGCTGGTCCATGCTCTGCCATTTACTTCTGCCTCTTCCTCTTTGCTTCAGGTTGTTGCTGTTGTCCACTAATTCTTTAAACTGCTGCTGGTTACTTTCACTTTGTAGCTGCTGGTTTACTTTTTCTTCTTCTTTTGTTCTGCTTCCTCCAACTTTTGCTTTGCTTACTGCCTCCCTTTCATCCTTACCCTCTTGCACTGAATCATGATTTTCTAGCATTCTCTCCAGCAATTTAGCATTTTTTCTCCATGGATTAAATACTTCCATAGAACCTTCTTCTTTCATCTTTATTTGGCTGCTCATCTGTGCCAAATTTCCTCCAACATCTGCAACTAAACCTGCATTCACAAAACACTTGTTAAAATAAAAAACACAAGGCTTCTATGCCTTATCTTCCTTTGGCAACAATTCAGTTTGTTGTTCTGTTTCTTTCTCTTCTGTCAGCACATCAACATGTTGTTTTTAATTCTCAAAAGAACTCATGAGACTGTTAACTAGTCTCTCTTCCACATCATCTGCTCTAATGATGTCTTCCTACTCTTGTCCACTGTAGTGAACTTCTTTTTTGGCAATCATACTGTCATACCCTGAATTTTCCAGCAAATATTCTAGTAATGCAATTTCTCTGTGACACTTTATAAGTTTTTCAATATTACTCATGTTTCCTGCATTTATACAGAAATTATTAGTTTGGAAATCATAAGGTTCAATAGTCTCAATTGTTGCTTCACATATCAGCTCTTCAAACATAACTTCATCTCCTTCTTTCACAAGAACTTGTTCCTGTGTTGTTACATCTTCACACATCCATGCATTGTTAAGTTCTTTTTGTTGCAATAAATCACTGCTTTCTCATTTAAGAGACATTCTCCATCCTCCTTTACTTCATAGTTTTTATCTTCTGAAAGATACTCTTTCATACTTTTGACAACTTCAAAAGATTGCTCATCCTCTGCAAAACACTCCTTTGTTAGTGTTCCTTCTCCCAAGGTTAAATCCTTTGCATAGGGTTATTCCTTCTTAACATCTTTCAGTAGATGTCCTTCTTTCTTAATGTCTGTCTCAACAACTTCCATGGCTATTTCCACTGTGCCTATCATCATGGTGAATTGATGATCCTTTACTATGTTTTCAGCTAACATAGTCTCTTCTCCAAGTTTGCCTTTAATCTCTTGCTGTTTACCTCCTCCAAGAGCTATCCTTGTCTCACCATCTGCATTAACATTCTCTTGTATTTGTTTTTCATCAATAACATTAATCAAACTCATTTGATTACCTTTCTGAGACAATATTCCTTCATTCTTCATCAAAATAAGATCCTGATTCCTCATCTCTATGACAGCTTCTTTAGACTCATCCATAGTCTTTTTCTTATGTATGCAATCAAATTATTCTTCTTCTGAGAGGTTTTCTTTGTCACCTTTTACTTCTAAATCTTCATCTACTCTGAAGATATCTTCAAAATATTGCTTTTCTCTTGCAATACCTGCCATCATACATAAACTATCAGTTTTAAAAACATAAGACCCTGTGGTCTCACTGGATGCTTCAGCCATCATATCTCCTTGTTGTTCAAAGTTCTCTTTATGACTTAGAAATTCTTCGGTGGTATCCTTTTCAATCTCTTCAAGCCCTTCACTTGGTTGCTTGATATCTTTCCCCAACTGTATATGAGACCTATCTATCTCATCTTCTTCCAGAACAAAATTTAGATTCTGCTTGTCTTCTCTCTTCTTTATGACAATATCAACAAATTTTCCTTTTTTACATTTTTCACCTACAAACATACACAAATTGTCAGATTTAAAATCATCAAACCTTTTGGTCTCACTTGAAGTTTCAGTCTTCAAGTCTTCATCTTCAGTCAACATCTCTCATGCAGTTTTGAACTATCCCAATAGTCCATGAGATATTCACTTGATCCCCATTCTTTAGCTTCAGTGTAGTCTTCACTTTCTCCCATAATCTTTCCCTGTTCTAGTTCACAAATGTACTCTTCCATTTCCAACTCAACTTCCTTGAGTTTTTCCCTCAGCCACTTTACTTGCTTTCGTTGTAGCCTTCTCTGCATTTCATGCCATTCCACTGGCTTCTTCCTTAATACCCAACCTTGTCTCTAGCTTTCCTATAGTATCCTCCTTAGTGCATCGAGTTGAGCTTTTAACTCTGCAATCTCCTGGTCAATTTCTTCTTGACTCATCCTCTTTCCATTTTCCTTGGCATCTTTTTTCTTCATCTTTCTTCTGTTGTGGCTTCTCTCCGAACCTCTGCTATGACTACCAGTAGTCATATTCTTCTCCTCTTCCTTCATGAGCTCCTCACTCATATGCAACAAGCCTTTGCAACAGCGAGTCCTCCTCGCTGCAATCTTACCTCACTAAGCTCTCCTTACTTAGTCTTTTGGTAAGCATGGGTCCTTTGTCTGGAACCTCCTCTTGAGCAACACCTTTGCTCCTTCTAGGCTTCTGCAATCTCTCACTCTCTCTTGAGAACACTTCAGATGTCCTCTCTATCCAACCTCTTATTGGATTATTCAGGTTCACTTCCACTTCTCCTTCAGAGTGTTTTCCTTACTCTGCTTTCAATAACACATCTGGTTCTCCTCTCACAACTTTTCTTGCTGTCCTTTGTTGAGATGCTTCATTTGCAACCACAATATTCAATTTCAATTTAAAACAAACATGTCATCTCACCTACAAGATCTTAGCATGATCTTGTTTCACTATTCCACTTGTATCTTGAATGGATTTCCTCTGTCTCTTGCATCTGCAAGTTCTGCTACACATCACCTATGTGTTCTTACTGTCTGTCAGATTAGAATTTGATCCTTCTTCTTTCCTGCATAAACACCTTAACACATAACTCTGTTCTCAATTCTTTTAAGAAATGTTTCACACAAAACTCCTTTCACCTGGCTCTGATACCAAATAACGCAAGGTTACCCTCGCTTACACCCACAGTATGTATATAAGTGCATAAATACATTTCCCTAGGAATTTAACTCACAAAGGAGTCAAATATTCAACCATCAAATGGTTAAGGCCCTCTTTATCCATTCCTTTATATCAGAACTCAATCACCCCACTTTAAACCTCCTATCTGAACTTTATCAACCCTCGAGCTTTCTTATAAGACTCGATTAAAGTCTTTCATTAATCCTTCCTATCGGGACCTTTAAACCTTCATAATCTTCATTATCCCTTTAATGCTTGCATATATGTAACCTTCCACTTTAATGCATTGGTTACATTTGTTTTATCACATGAAATACTCTATCGACACTCTTTTCCTTATTACAACTTTTACAAAGGAAAACTACGAAAACATACCATTTTCCACCTTTGTATGACTTCTGCACATTTCCCGAGGCTCTTCCACGGGTCATACATACATGTGTGCGTCACCACTTCTCCGACTCTGATATGCGACTATCGGAATAGTTAACATATGTTCTAACCTTAAAAGGCTCGGCACAACACTTTCACGAATACAAAGGAAAACCCCGTCGAACCCTTTGTTTGGACTTCAAAAACAATTCACCCGGATCTATATATCTGTTGGGTCCGCTCTTTGCTTCAACACTTTTCGCAACTCCGATCTCATAACCTTTCGATCGTCGATCAGTGCTTTATCGCTATCGACGCATTAGCATTCCAATGACTGCTAACCTTAACTCCTTCGATTGTGAATTAGTGATCAAATCGTGACTATCGATCTGGTTTGCGATCCGACAGTTGTGATTAACTCATGCGATCGCATTTCACATAACCTTAAGGCCAGACCCCTTCCACTTCCATGCGCCGATCCGATATCCTTATGGACCCGATATGGATATAGGCCGCTCTTTATATGATTTCTAGTCTAGATTTCAAATCCGACTATGTTTTGCACTTGCTTTTAGTGTAAGTCTAGGTTCTTACTATTTCTTTCTGTCATTTTTAATAGGGGGTAGGTTACATCTACAACCTAAATGTAGACCAAGTGTTTCATGGTTCAAAAATGCTGAATCTCGTCTCAATCATCATTTGTCACGCTTTCTGGCCAAAATTACATAAATAACTCTGTCAATGCGTTTCGATTGCTCCTTGCCACATCATCTGGACCATTGATCTTCCAAATCCAATGGCTATTGAGCATTGACACTTTACTCCTTCGCTCCTCCATTTTACTTAGTTTTTACGCTAAGTCCTCAGTTCTTCTATGGTTTTTCTCTTCTTCAAAGGTTTCGGCCTTTCTGCTATTTTAATGCGTGATTCCTCCTGAGCTTTGGCTTTGATCCCTCTAATGGATTCAACAATCCATTGTGATCCTCCGAATCGCTCTTTTCCCCTGTGCAGTCCTTCAGAACTCTGCCTTTTGCTTCCGCTGCTCAGCTCCCTCTGAGCTTTACTCTTCTGCGAAATCTCACTTCGCTATTTCACCTAAGAGTTTCCCTCTATTTCCTCAATTGGATTCAAGGATACATTCATGATTCCTTTGAATCATTCTGTTCCTCTGTGTCCTTCAGAATTCTGCCTGCAACCTGTTACGAAACCTACAAATTCACAAGTAATTCATTCATGAAATACTCTTCAACACACTGACATAGTCAGGAATAAACATCTATATATATATAAATATAAACATTCAAATACATATCCGAGACTCTGTGTCTCGCACAGGCCTATTCTTCAATATCGTGGCCTCCTTGAGCTCTACCCGTAGGCTTACATTTATGTTAGAAAGTTCTATTGAACTAATCCTGGTTCGACTCCCAAATCCTTAGAACTGACTCCTAAATACTTTGTCCACTTCTACTTCAATTAATTCCTAAAAGCTCTCTCTCATCCCTCGAATCATGAAACTGTTTTAAGAGTCCTGATAGACTTCTATCTCTTGTCATTTATTCACCACTCATCTTCTCATTTATTTGAGAGCATTTGCAACTTCCTCTTACTATCTAATTAATTTCTATTTTATGCACTCAAAAGCCTAATATTACATCAATTTATCACTTAGGAATCCAACTTCCTAAAAATACATGACCCCCTATGTCTACTTAATTACAATGATTTTCCTTGCGCTAATGCTCCTGCATCAGGGAACAACTTACAAATTAAAAAAGATTCTATCCCACAATTATTTCAATTCCAAAAATATAAATTTCAGTTGCATATTAAATTAAATGGTTGTCATTGCAATTTTTTTCACATCTTATTAAATATTCATGTGTTTGAGCGAAATAACTTACTCTAAAATGTATAATTTCAATATATATACATACATACATATGGGCATCTTCTATACACGTAACACTAAATTATACATATTTAACCTTTATTTTTTGTACAAAATTATAATTTTACTTGAATTGAATTTTCCAAACACGTGTTTGGGGGCTCTAAGACTAATTACTCATGAGATCAAGGTAGAGAGTTTCAAATGCGATATGGTAGTGTTTCTATCTGTAGGGAGTTGGTCGTTGCAGTCAGGCTCTAGTTCGTCCTTGATTCTCTCGGAAGTCACGATGGTGGTGATCTGTGCCTATGTCAATGAGATCTAGTTGGCATGGATTTATTTTCTAAGAAGGGTCTATGTGGGCAAGAATTATCTGGTGGGCACTGGCGATTTTCGGCTCGGATCTGATGGCCATGACTTTGACGATCTGCAAGGTCTGAAGAGTGTTGGCTCAAGTACGTCCATCATCTTGGCCATTCTTCCAGTAGTTTTTCTACCCATCTACACGGATCTGGAGAATTCCATTCCTGTAAGGGAAACTTGGTGGTCGATCACTGGTCATAAATCTATAGAAGTATCATTCCACTTGGATCATCGTGGCAATCACAGATCCACGATCTTCTGGCATTGTTTCTTTTACTGTAGGAAGCTAACACAATGGTGATCTATGCCACATATTGGAATGAGGTAAGCCTCTAGTTTCCTCAGGTCGCATTTCCATGGGTGGACTGAAATAATGTTTTAATAGCTTAACTTATTTCATAGCTTTACAAATTATGATATTTCTGAATTTAAATTTATGTGATCTATATTGAATTAAGAAATATTTGTTTGGTATAAATTATATTGGACAATATTTGTTTACGTGTTTCAAATCATTTAATGTGATTCATTGTCATGTTATTTTTTTTACTTTCTATTTCCTCATTACATCACAAGTTTTCTTTAAATTCAATAATAATATTACTAATAGTATTAGAACAACCCTGTTTACTATTCTTCAATTATTTATTCTTATATTTTTTGTTTATGCACTTCCTCTCTAAGTTTAATATGTCATCGTTGAAGAGAATCTCAACCTCAATTGAATCACAAAAAACAAACATATCACTGATTTAAGCCTGAGATGAGTCAATGCTTCTTTTCAAGAAATGCACTGAGAGACTCATGGAAATACTAGTTAACTTTTCGAAATGGAAATGCACTCAGAGACTTTTCTAAGATATTATTAGTTAACTTTGCCAATATACTCTCTATCACACTATTCCTTAGAATTTTCCCGATATACTCTCTATCACACTATTCCTTAGAATTTTCCCGATATACTCTATCACATCATTCCTTAGAATTACAAAGTTGTATTTGATTTTGAAAAGATGTTTTTTTGAAATTTTTTGTTATACAAAATGGATAATCATATTTTCGATTTATTATTAAATTAATTAAAAATATATATTTTAATTACACAATTAATTTTAACAGTGTAATTTTCTTTTATATATATAATTAAATGATGGAATACCTACATTTCATACTACTCAATTTTTAAAATTAATTTTGTTATTTATTTATTTATTATTATTAGACAACTTATTATAACACAACTCGTTAAAGTTAATGTAATATGTTTAAAAAACCACATAAAGGATTTATAATGTCTTTTTAATATAAAAAATTTTATAAGCTATTTATAATATTTGATAGTTGGAATTTAAATTGGTTTTTTTTAGATATTATTTTTCATATATATTTATTATATAATTTATATAGTTTTTTAGTTTATCTTTGATCAAAAATTTATGACGCTTATTCATAGTTTAATATTAGGAATTCAATTTTTATTATTATTGAAATTTATTTATTTGTAAAGTGTTTGGTTGAGGTTTTATTATAAGTTGTTTAATAACTTCCGTTTTCATTAGTTACTAATTTTTTGTTTTTATTTTATTTTTGTTTTTGTTATTTCATATATTATAATTTTTTCACAATAGTTTCAATTTAGCGTGACTTATTATTATAATAAAACATATTTTAATAAATTTAATTATAGGTAATTATATATATACTAATAAAAATAAAACACACACATATAGATATATGTATTTTAATATAAACAATATTAGTTAATCATATTTTTTAATTTTTGGTGATGACATTCAACAATACAATATTTTATTAATCGTTTTATTTTTGTGATAAATTTTTTGTCTTTGTTATTTTTTTGTTTCATTAAGCTATATTTAAATTAAACCGCAAATACTAACTACTATATAACCTTCTTTTATTTATAATTATACTAATTAATATCTTATATTATATTTATAATTATACTAATTAATATCTTATATTAAACTCTCGTACATTCCGATAAATAAACATTTTCATATCCAGACAAAAGATTTAGTAAACATTTTTATATCACACTTAATTAGGAAAAAGTAAGACAAATACAACTAGAACCGCATATCGTATTGACATATTCCAAACACCCATGGATCGAGCTTTTCATTTTCGATAAACTTCCTTGTCTGCTTCGATATATATCCATCACCAATTAAATTTGCTGAAGAAATATTCTGGAGTTTCGTCTGCTTTTATATTTATCCATCACCAATTAAATTTGCTGGAGAAATATTCTGGAGTTTCATTAGCAGGAGGTCAAGCAATTCACTTCAAAAGGATCAAATTCCGGAATATTGACATTATGATTCCCCATTAAATCAAACAAAGTCAGTGTCTGGAGTTTCATTAGCAGGAGGTCAAGCAATTCACCTCAAAAGGATCAAATCCCGGAATATTGACATTATGATTCCCCATTAAATCCAACAAAGTTAGTGTGTTTGTAAAGAAATCACAATTTAGATGATCACTGGTGAGCCCTGACCTGTAAATTGCCCATATTCATTAAATTTTGGAATATTTTCTAAATGTGCAATTTACATAACAATATCTTGATAGCTTACATAACAATATCTAGCTTACATAGCAATATTTTGATAGCTATTTGCTATTTGTTGGAAAAATTACTGCACCTCTATGAAATCCATAATTTCCACCTTAAGGATTTGGATTTACTGGTTTGGAACGTTTACTGACTTTAGTGTAACGGAAAATCTATTCATAGTATTAGAGCCTGGACCCAAATTGATTCCCCTGCGTATGAGGAGGGTGTTGGCAGAATCACCCCACCTCTATGAAATTCCTACTTTCGACCCTGCACGCTACATCGCTGATCTGATCAGAGGCCATCCCTTCCTCTTCAAGTCCAGCAGTCTCTTCCTGTCATCGATCTAGCAGGTCTGGAACACATCGATCAACGCTTCAAGATTGTCAGTCAAATAGCCCAAGCATCCCAGGAATGCGGCTTCTTGGAGGTTTGATTGCGATCACAATTTTTGTCTGTCTTTCTCTTTTCTGTCGATTACCCAACCAACTTCATGATGGATTGGGATTCTAACTTCATGGGTTTTCAATTGTTTTGAAGATAATAAATCATGGCATACCTTTGTCATTGCTAGAGACTGTGAAAGGGGTTTCACAGGAGTTCTTTGATCTTTCTGTTGAAGAGAAACGGAAACAGTGCCCTGTGAGGCCTGGTATTCACATGCTTGAAGGCTATGGCCGGTTCTTTGACATCTCTGATGACACGGTCCTGGATTGGGTTGATGCCCTTGTTCATTATATTTCTCCAGAGTGGGCCAAAGCAGTTGAGCACTGGCCCAAAACGCCCTCCACATACAGGTACAACTCTATACACACACATACCCACTCTGTGTGAGATATTTGAAGCCATGATAATGAGCTTGCATCCATTCTGATACGTTACTGCATGATCTGTCAAGGGAAACATACGAAAAACATATGGGGCTTACAGAAAAGTTGATGGGTCTTCTTTAATATGTGGCGATCTATGCCACAAATTAACATTAAAGAGAATAAAATACATCATGTTGTCTAAAGGTCAGACTCCCAATTTAGAGCTGCAGAAATGGATACCACACTAACCGATGTGTTCGCACACCATATGAAACTCCTAAAATCTGATTTAAGAACCAAAGCCAGAATTGCCCGATAATTATGAATATCACGCTAGACCAACTGTGCTTACCAACCATATGAATCTCATACAGTCTGAGTTAAGAGCCAGAGCTTGCATCACGTGATAATGGATATCACACCAATTGCTGTGTTTGCCGATCATAAGAATCTATTACACTTTAATTACAATCAAACTAAGAATTTTTTAACTTAATTGTAACTCGATTGCAGATTCCTAAAATATGATAAACATGAGTAAAAAATGAATACAAGGCAAGATCGATGTGTTGGCCACACTCTGATTTAAGAACCAAGCATGATCCGACCTTTGTGGTTGCCAAACTCTACCGACAATTACTTTCAACATCGCATTCAGCAGGAAGATCGGATGGGAAAACCTTTTCTCTGTCTCTGCTCACCATTTTCGTCAGCGAACGCACGAAAGTAACGGAAGATTTTGAAGACGACTGCGAGCCGTTTGGCGAACAAAGCTGAAGGCCTTCGCCGGGCGACAAGAAGCCATCAGGTCCCTTGGGTATTTCAATGGCAACGTGAGGTATTATTAATGATCTTCGTCCACCTGAGGTTTCCTGTTCAACATCTGCATTTTTCTGCTTCTGGCTATCCCAAGAGAACATATTTGTTGAACTCTGTAGATTACGTTCTTCTCCACAGCTTGCATTCTGCAACTGCTCCGAATTCACATTATCAGGGACCACTGAAGGAATTGTCTCTGGGATTGTACTGGAAACCTGCTCTTGTCTAGCAGATTTCAAAACTGGTTGCTCAGGCTGGACGCCGGTTCTGCAAAGGGGACAACTGGAATGTGAATGAAACCACATGTCAATACACTCAACATGAAAACTATGTCTGCAGTTGGGCAGAAGCCGAGCTTTCTCATTCTCCTTAAACTCGGATAGGCAAACGGCGCAGTCCAGTCCATCTGCAAAATTCTGTGATTTATACGCAAACATGGGGAGAGTCTCTAACACAGCAGAATCCAACCCCACGTTACGAAGACTCGCGGGTTCCTGCCCTGTAAAATGAAACCAACGACGCGTTGAAGCTGATCTCCGTCTGGAAAATCTATTAGATTGCGTCCAAAACCATCTGGCATAAACATGCAGCAAAAAGACGAACCAAACTACAAGAACAAGGACTATTATAGCAGAAATCATGATCTTGTCATTGATGGCATATCTCGGCCTGCCATTAACCAGAGAAGGGAGAACAAATGGATCCTCGGAGCTCATCGCTGAATCCTCAAATTCTCCTGTATGAAATTGAAGCCAAGGAAGTCTCTGAGAAGCTACAAACCTTGGTGTTAGCACACTCTACTACCCAGAGATTAGACAAACTCCCAAACATATATAATAGTTAGACAACGGCCATTGTAACCATCACCTAACCATCACCTTCTTTATAGACCAATGTCATATTCACATTGTGGACACTGGTCGAGTTCGGCGAGTAACTTGTTGAGTCCTATAACTCTAAGCATTTGGGTGATTCACGGGTTTCAAGATTTGGCTTAGGACCCTCCACCGTGTACCCTTAATGCCATCACATGGCCTTTACGGCATTCAGTATCTTTGCAAGATCTGTCACATTCGCATACTTTCCAATTTCCATGCAAGCTGGTTGACTTTGGTGACAAATACACCTAACCACATGTGCATGGGTAAATGAAATGGCTTTGTCCCAATAATAAACGACTATATTCCATTCACTCCCTCTTCCCTTGCCCACACCTCAACCATTCACCTAGATGAAGAGTCATTTCGATTGTGATTGATAATAACATAAGTTCAAAACCTGACAATCTTGGCATTTTAAATTTGGAACCAATAATTATATGAAGTCCTCAACTTCGACTGAAGTACTTATAATAAATACAATAATAACGTAGGGATTATTTTATGTGTATAAGTTAATGTTTTTAGTCGAGGTTTTATGTTAGGGGTCAAAGGCTAAATGTTTTATATGCTATGGGATGTTAGATTTTAATAAATATTAAAGCTATAGGATAAGAATTAATTTGTTTTTATATAAAAGTAATTAGTTAGTAATTTAAAATCCAAAGACATTTAATAAAATTAGATTTTTTTTAAAGAATTATGAGTGTGTTAGTTTAGATTGTCAAATTTTGTTTATATAATGACGAGATTGCACATCAAAGTTTTGAGATTGTATGAATAAAGACTACACTAGTAATGTAAGTATTGTTTTTCTTTCTGTTATGAAGAAATGTATAAGTAATTTTTGGGAACTATATAAAATTCAAATCTTTCTCTATGTTGTATTGCAAATATAGTATTAATTCCTTGATAATCACAACAATCTAAGCATCATTCAAAATCTAGAAATTAAGTTGGAAAAGATAATGTTAGACAATATTTTGCTTAAAAAATGAAAAATAATTAAGTTCTAAAATGAATGATTTGTATAGAGCAAAAGAAACAAATAAGCTACAAAACTAATAACTTTTAAAATGCGTAAAAGAATGCGATGTTTTCTCTCAAATATTTTTTAGTTAAGGCTCGTTCCAATCAAATATAACACCAAGTGCAAAGCCTCACTAGTTGACTTGGACAGTGTGCAAGACACAAGAGCGGCATCATTATCACCTTACCAACTACACCCCTCTCTTTAGCGAAGGACAAAATCCAACACAAGGGAGGATTCTACAGTTGGACATAGGGATCAAATAATGTAAGGATCTTAAGCTAAGTGCCCCCTAAGAATCCTACAAAAAAGGTCCACTAGATAAGGGTATAACAAACTATTATGTGTAGTGGATGAAGCAGTAAGTCCAAGATTTGGGTTCAGAAGACCTATGGGTCAAATTAAAGGCTAGGATTAGCCTAAGGAGTCTCAAATAGGTTGCCTGAACACACCAAATCAAGAAAAACTTAAAGAAACTGTGAACTATGGTTTTAGGCTAGCAAATTGTAGCAATAAAATAGTTTATTACAACAACAAATTTAGCCATTAAAATTTTGTAAAAATCATATGACATGAAGGCTAAATTTGAGAGTAAAATAAGGAAAAAATTGCAACAAATGTGATGGTTAATTAAGCATTTAACAAAAAATAAGGTTTCATGTCACCCCTAGAAAACGGTTGAAAATGTGTGGGAAACATTAAATTAGCTTCTATAATGCACTTTTAAATAGTAACTAACCATAAGTCATACTTCAACAATTCATTAAATGTTAAAAACACAAGATTTGTTGCAATTTAACACTAACTTAGCATAAAACAAAAAGGAAAACAATTTAAGGATTTTAAAAGAATGCCACAATTGAGATAGACTAGTGCCATCTGTATCTAGGGAAAAAGGAGTCTAGGATAGAGACTATTATATGGTTTCTTTTAGAGTGATTCTATATCCAAAGAAAACTAGGGAATATATAGTAACTTACCCTAGGGTTTGCAATTTAGGTTATGAATTTTTTAGATGATTAAGGGAAAGAAATACGTGTCTCTACTCCTCAAATACTTAGATGAAGAGCTTAGCTCAACAAGGGAGAATGAAGCAAATACCAAATAAAATAACTTAGTAAAATAACATACATCCCGTCAAACAAAGAAAACAAACAAACTTACTTCACCATACAACAATTAAGGTCCATTATAAGCATTCATGAAAAGAGATCACATCACATTACAAATCTACCTAAGAAAGTCACTCAACTAGGCATCCATTGTGCATTAAAGAGAAAGTTCACTAATGAATAGAAGTAATAATCCATGTGTGACAATGATAAAATTAGGAAATGAACTCCCTTATATGAAGGTAACCAAGTTGATTTCCTTTAATTTAGACTAAAAATATCTTAAATTTATTAAATCCATTATGCAAGGTGGATATATCATCAAGTTGAACCCCCAAGATAGAAAAATCAATTAAATGACATGAAAAGAAACCCTTGTTATACCACAAGTTTGATTCTAGACTCTTGCAAAGGTGACATCCTCATCCCAAAGGTATACCTTTCTATGAAATCATCCAATGAATAGCTCAAGGGATGTACCTTGTCCCATAAGTCATGATTATCCATATAAAGGAGGTGTCACATCACCATAGTAGCCTTCACAAGGTGCTAGAATGATGTCATCAAGATAGGTCATGGCATCAACAAAGTAGAAGGTGCATCTACACCTTCAAAGGGGGCACAATTGATTGACACCATCATTCGCCATTAAGAGAAGTGTAATGTCCATCAAGAAGGTAGAATGTCAAGCGAGGGGATTTCTATCAACTTAGGGGTACACCATCTCTTCAAATCAACATCCTAGCATCAAAAAGGTTGGTGTCCAAGGTATTACAGCTAAATGAGGGTAACATCATTAGTTAAAAGTCCTTATCAAGGATAAAATTCCTCAAAGGGGCTCCATTGTCCATAATAAAGTGTTGAAAAATGCAACAAGAAAATCCTAATTTAATTTTGTCCTTGAATTAAATTAGGAATCAAATTGTAATTATAATTCTCATAGCAGCGTGTAATAGCTAACTAAGTTAATTTGAGTTAGTTGACTTACTTAATTCGAGTTGGGAGTCTATCTAGAGTCATGTAGAGTGGTTCTTAAATTTTAGGGTCCCAAGTTGAGTTCTTTTGAGTTGTAATTATTTAATTCAGTTTAACTGAGTTAAATTCAATTAAACTAGTTCCAACTAATGGAGGAATTAGTGGGAGATCTAATAGTGGGGTGTAACCAACACTACTCAACTAGTAAACTGAAGATTCACTCATAATTAACTCATGCATGTTAGATCGAAGAAATACCCAGTTGAGATTGGAGTTCAGGGACAATGTACTATCAGTTGTAAAATAATCTAAATTAAATATATCATGCATGCGATTAGAAGAACACCTAAAATAAATCATTCCTTAATTAGAAAACTCACTAATTTTAGCCATTTGAATTTCCTTTAAAGGAGGAATGAAGGAACAACTTTAATCATTGTTTTGGTGAGCATGAGTTGGTGAGACCAAGCAATAGGAAGCACAAGTTTGTGGGTTGAGCTTGTGAGGGAAAGGAAGTAGGAGCTTGGAAGGTTAGGAATTTGGATAAGTATTGGTGAAAGGAAATCAATCAGGCAGATGACATAAAATACTTATGAAAGTTGAGCTCAAGGTTGAGTAGAGAATATTGTATTCGTCCAAGGCTTATCTAGGAAGGAGTGAGATAGATAGAGATAGTGCAGAGGTTGCTCGGGCTTGAGAAAAGCATTCTAATCTTCTCATATTTTCTTATTAATGAAATATATAGATAGCAGGGGTTTTCAGTTGTGGCTTTCCCCAGAAAATCATTGTGTTATGTGTGATTGAATTCTTTCTCTTATATGCTTCGTGATTTCATTGATCGTTTCTTATTTCAGCTGATGACTAGTGTAGATTCAAGTCTTTTGTTTTAGAAAAACATAAGCAGTTTGAATCTACAAGGAATTTCTACATGGTATCAGAGCTAGATTTGTAGAAATTAATACACGGTATCAAAGCTATAATTGTAGAGATTTTCTACTTGGTATCAGAGCTGAAATCATGATAGAAGAGAAGAATTTGAAGTTTTCCTTGCAAATTGATGGAGCTCTAGTTTAGGGCAGATCCAAAAGTCCCTATGTGTAGACTTCTTAATGGAGCTAGAAGGCTGCTATTGGGAAGATCAATGAGCTAATGTTTAGTGACACAAAAAGAGTTCTGATCGTTGCTATTAGAAGATTGAGGAGCAGAGAGATTTCCTGTAGGGAGATCGAGACTCAGAGGGACTCTAGTTTCAGAGGGAGCAATGCTATGGAAGCTAATACTTCAAGATTTGGGGAGATCATACTCATTATTGTAGTAGTTGTAGTAGTAGTGCGGAAGCAACAACATATTAATAACAATAGGAACAACAGTATGAGTAGATCATATTTAGTTCATGCATGCAAAACGTTGAGGAGCAAGGCAAAGGTTAGAGACTTGGTGGTTGAGAGGGATCATGAATTACCTCTCAACATGCAGCCTTAAAAGAAGCTTCAGGAATTTGTGGAGAAACTACATCTAGAGAAGCAGAGAGGAGACTGAGTCGAGACATCCACTCAATCAGAGACCTTCAGTAGGGGAAAATTTTGTTCCAAGTGGGCAGAGGGAGCACATGCATCCATACCTCCTCGTGTGAGGTGGGGCAATGTGAAGAAACTGTCTGCAGAAATTTGGGCAAAGTCCTTTGAGGTGTATATTTAGCAGCCAAAAGGATTTGAGCCCTTCAATAGAAAGTCTCATGTGTGAAAACTCAAGTGAGCGTTGTATCGACTGAAACAAGCACCCCGTGCTTGGTACACCAGAATTGACAACTATTTCACCGGGTTGGGCTTCACCAAAAGTGAAGCAGATATGAATCTTTACCAGATTATGGTTGAAGGTAAATTGTTGTTTATATTGTTATATGTCGATGATTTGATTATAATAGTTGATGAGAAGAGGATAAATGCTACAAAGAGGGTCTTATAAGAGAATTCAAAATGAAGGACCTGGGGTTCATGCATTACTTTCCTGGTATGGAAGTATGACAAGGAGATGAGGAACTATTTCTCTCTCAGAGCAAGTATGCCAACAAGGTACTAAAGAAGTGCCACATGGAGAGCAAAAAACCCCTGGAGATTCCTCTGGCAGGTAACTAGATGAAGGAGGATGCAACTTTAGGTCAAGTAGTTAAGGCTACTATTTATAGACAATTTGTGGGTTCACTTATGTATTTGGTGAACACACGACTGAACATGTGTTTTGTGGTTAACCAACTTAGTCAAGCCATGGTTAAGCCAACAAAACTTTATTGGAAGGCAACTAAACATGTGTTGAGATACCTCAGACACATCACTCAATTTGGTCTTTGGTATAGACAAACAAAGGGAGTGAAGCTTCAAGGATTCACAAATGCAGATTGGGAAGGGAGTCTATATGACAGGAAGAGCACATCAAAAGGAGTCTTTAGTGTTGGGTCAACAACACTTTCTTGGTAAAACAAGAAGCAGAGATCAATTGCACTCAATTTAGCAAAATCAGAGTATATGGCTTCTAGTTAAGCAACTTGTGAGGCTATCTGGATCAGGAAGATCCTTGTTGGGTTATTTGGTTAGTAGATTGATCCTACAGTGATTTACAATGACAATCATAGTTGTATGAAACTCTCTGAGAATCCAGTTTTTAATGATCAGTTCAAGCATATGGACATTTGGTATCACCATCTACGAGATTATGTGAAGAGGAGAATCATGTTGCTGAAGTACATTCCTTCAGAGGAGCAGGATCTAGATATTTTGGTAAAGGCATTTTCAATATGAAAATTCGAGTTTCACAAAGACAAGATCAGGGTAGGAGATAATCCCTTTCTTGGTGAGAGTGAGCGTTGACAAATGCAACAAGAAAATCCTAATTTAATTTTGTCGTTGAATTAAATTGTAATTCTAATTCTCATAGCAACTTGGAATAGTTAACTAAGTTAATTTGACTTAGTTAACTCAGTTAATTTGAGTTGGGAGTCTATATAGAGTCATGTAGATTGGTTCCTAAATTTTTGGGGCCTAGGTTGAGTTCTTTTGAGCTATAACTATTTAATTCAATTTAATCGAGTTAAATTCAGTTGAACTAGTTCCAACTGATGGAGGAATTAGTGGGAGATCTAGTAGTGGGGTATAACCAACACTACTCAACTAGTAAACTAAAGATTCAGTCATAATTAACTCATTCATGTCAGATCAGAGAAAGACCTAGGTGAGATTGAAGTTAAGGGATAATGTACTATCAGTTGTAAAATCATCTAAATTAAATAGATGGTGCATGCAATCATAAGAAGGCCTACATTAAATCAACCCTTAATTAGAAAACTCACTAATTTTAGCCATTCGAATTTCCTTTAAAAGAAGGAATGAAGGCACAAGCTTAATAATTCTTTTTGTGAGCACGAGTTGGTGAGACCAAGCAATAGGAAGCACAAGTTTGTGTATGGAGCTTGAGAGGGAAAGGAAGTAAGAGCTTGGAAGGCTAGGAATTTGGCTTAAGTATTAGCCAAAGGCAGTAAGTCAGGAAGAGGACAGAAAGTACTTATGCAGGTTGAGCAGAGCATATTGTGTTCATCCAAGGGTTGCCTAAGAAGCATTGAGATAGATAGAAATAGTTCAGAGGTTGCTCAGGCTTGAGAAAAGCATTGTAATTTTCTCACATTTTCTTATCAATGCAATATATAGATAGCAGGGGTTTTTAGTTGTGGGTTTCCCCAGAAAATCATTGTGTTATGTGTGAGTGAATTCTTTCTCTTATATGCTTCGTGATTTCATCATTCATTTATTATTTTTGCTGTTGAGTGGAGTAGATTCAAGTATTTTTTTTTTATCAAATTACAAAAGAATTTTGAATCTGCAAGGATTTTTTACATAAAGTGTCATGTGTCATCAAGGAATGTAGTTGGACACCCTCTTCAAAGTTATAGAGAAGCCTCACTTATCCCTCAAGGGATCTTGGTTGTACTTCTAACAATCACCTAACACATACACAAGGAATCGGGTGAGATCAACATCATGAGTGTAAGAACTTGTTGAAGCCTCAAAAACTGCTGCAACAACATGGGGGAAAACCACCTGATCGGGAAATTGAATGATCCAAATTTAAACAGGAACAAAACAAATTACAGAGATAACCATGAACACAGAGATGCAACGGAAATAATACTTCATTTCATTAATGTAAAAAACTAAAATATGCTTACAAACATAAATGGAAATAAACCAGCTAGGGCAATGGTAGCTTATCTTTGAGAAGAGATGTGGTGGCTACATTCCTCTGAACTGTGTTAAAATGAGGCTCGAAGGCCTACTTATTGTTGAGAAACAATGGAAAACCCTAAACATCCAAAAACCTAACCCTAGAAGATGAAGCGCCAAACTGTGGGCCTCGGGTAAACTTCTTGGGGTCGTAACTTTGGCATACAATCTCTGTTTGACGCACACAATATCTCGTTAGAAAGATCTATCCAAGAACTACAACTTTGTCAAGAGAAACATCAGTCCATGGACCCATTTTTCTCCCAATTTTCCCAAAAAACGTCGTTTAGGGCCTCAAAATGGCTCCAGAAGTTTAGGACTCGAAAAACTGCTAAAAATAGTAAACTGTGCTACAATTAAGGAAACTGGAAAGCTGAAAGAAACAATGGTGGGGGTCCAAGTGGACTTGGCGGGTGGCCACTAATATCCACCTGGATCATTGACTATCATCCCTTTTCCGTTTGGATTAGTGGCTCCGAATGGATATAATGAGACCAGTTTCCCAATCAAAATGTGATAGGATGATAGGGTGTTTGATTGCTAAAACTATGTGATAGATGGGGTGGTTTTCAACTAAAAGACACACAGACACACACATAGATATATATAACCTATCTATATATCACACATGAATTTACTTATATTTGTGCGATCTACAATGATGATCTTTAGTACTTGTTAATGAATATTATCCAAATACTAACAGAAATGAGAAGTCTTTTGAAATAACTATTTTTATTAAATAGCTAATAAAAATAATTTATAAACATATATCACATCAAATATCATTTAAACACTTTCTCATCAATGTATTAGAAATGACAGTCCTAGTATGTTCAAAAGTGAATGGATACAACACTGTATGGAAAAAGATACATATGATAAACAATATAATAAAATGGTTGTTAATTCATGAACAAATAAATACACAAAGATAGAAGTACCCGATGCATATCAGTCTGCTCATAAAGTAAGTAGCTTCAGTCCAGTCTTTCTTATTAAGATGGTTTGCAAAAGTACAAAAGTGCAAGCTTCTGTAAGCCTTCTTCACAAAATTTCAGGACTCTGATCCAAGGATTCTACCAAGAGAAACTTTAAAGTACAAAAGTGCAAGCTAATAAAGAGTTTCTTTATAAAATTCCGGACCCTTTCTTAAAATACATGAAAGGGTTTATATAATAAAATATAAGTACAAAAATAGGCATTGCATGAAGTTCTGAGGAGGTTTAAACAACTCTCCTTAAAATAAGTGACAGAATTACATAAAAGACAAATTATTGAAATGACTAGTTCTAGCATGCAATAGTATCTACTCTTTCATTTGTTGTCTGAGCTCATATATATCCATCATCGACTTGAGTTCAAGAGGTTGTTTCATCCTTGTGCGCATCTAATCTATATACACTATTCAGAATAATACTGAGAGGGGGGGGGGGATGAATCAATATTAAAACATCAATAATTTTTCATTTCATAATTAGATTTATATATGCTACTTCAGTGAAGGGAACTCGCGTGTGCACACAATTGTTCTTAAGGCAACCAACATATATTGAGTGAAGTCATGATTCAATTAATTCATCATATGTTGATCTTTAATCAGTGCATCAATGCTTTATTAACCATTGAATAGTAACCATGTGCAGTAATAACAGAATAAACCATCACACATAAGCAACACACATGAACACTAGGATTTAAGGTGGAAACCCAATGTGAGAGAAAACCCACCAGCTGTTGTCGTCTCTGTCTTCTTTTAATATAAGAAAAACCTATTTACAATCTTGTACTGGTGCAGACTCATACTAGTACGCATGCACCCACCTGCAGAAGGCTAAAACGATCTCTCATCCTCCAGGTTCTATTGGAAGGGAGCTACAACCCCCTAGCTCATGTACTAGCTGATATGTTTACCAGTACATAGGCGCCGACCTACAAAAGGCTCCAACCTTCACTCCTTCTCCAATTTCTACTGGAAGGGAGCTCCAACCCCGAGGCTCTTGTACTGACCAATATGATTACCAGTACATAGGCGCCGACCTACAGAAGGCTACTACCTTCACTCTTCCTCGAGGGACCACGTTTCATAATTTTTCAGACTGGATACTCTTGGTATACAACAACACAATATGAAGGCCATGTTTCATCCAATTTTCATACTGGACCCATTAGTAACATTGAAGCTCAAAATCAATCACCAGCGTAATACAACCAATCATTGAAACCCATCAACACTAAAGCAAATCACAATCAATTAATTTGAACAATTAGATCAATGTCACCAGAACATAGAGCTGAACCCATGACTCTGCATTAGTAGCCAGAACCAACTGCAAATTCAAACATCATATGTCATAATGTATACACTACTTAGAAGTGCTAAACCAGTGTTTATACACGCCTTCACCAAGGTGAACCAACATATAGATCTGAAAATAATAACCTATAACTTTGCAACTAATCCAAACTTCAAACATACCCAGATCATACCATTTAAAGAATAAAACCCTGGGATACTTTGGAAGCTAGGATCTAGCCCTGCTAGCTTCACAGAGGGATCTCTTTGTTTAATTTAGCTTTGTTTTTATATAAATTTTAGGCTAGTTATGACAGTACTTGTTTGTTTTGTTTTATTGGTTTGGTTGATTTGAGTGTTATAATTCCATTGGGCTATGAGTCTATAAACTAAACTGCAGTTTTGCATCAATTTTTAGAGGATTTCTCACAGGGCGAGCCAGGTTTCACCAACTGGATCTTTTCAAAAATTAAATGAATTGCGAAATAGTAGAAGTGTAAAGTTAAGTAGAAATCAAAGAGGAATTAAGAATTCCTTGATCTGACTTCAGTGGAAAACATTAAAATTATCAAGAGCCAAAATAGGGTGTTCTCAGTAACAAATCCTATTTATCACAGTTTTTGTTAATTAATTCATAAATTTAGAATAACAGAGAAAGGAAAAACAATGTCTAAATAAATAGACAAAAGAGACACAACACCATTTAGTGCACCACATGAATCGTGTGAAAGGTCCTTGTATTATTGATGTTCCAGTACTTTGAAAATTACAATATACAGAAGGAAATTACATTCTGAAATCAAACCCTTAATACTTCAAACAATGAAGTATTTATACTAATGACTAAGAAATATCCTGAGATCTTTTGATAAACTAATATTAAATCCCAAAAAGGGAGTTGATTTACAAAATATTCTCTAATAATCTCAAGAAAATCTGACTAAAAATTATTACAAACAATATCTACCAAAACCATATAGATATTTCCCAAAATCCAACTAAGTAATAGGAAATCTATACTATTTATGATCTTATGTTCAACCTTTAAAGTGAATTGTTGTTGATTGTGGCTATTTCCGGAGAAATCTATTGTTTGCATTTTGGTGGTGACAGGGCCTTTGAATGAGAAATTTTATTTGTCTTGTTGGTAGATGTCTATGTTGTCCCTCTTTCTAGTGCATTCTGTTCTAAAATGTTGTGATGAATATGCATTGATGTCCCTCTTTATCTTGATCATGTCATGTGCATTGTCTTATCCATCATATTTTAAATACTTTGTTTTGTCACAAAATATTTGGATTTAAATAATATATTTAAATTAATTTTCCAAATATTTAAATTAAATTCATATTCCAAATTATTTATTAGAATGATTTATAAATCAATCATGTTTTCGAATCCATATACTTTTTAAAAAATCCATGGGTTGTTTTCAAAAACCATGTCCTATTTCTCCTTTTACCTTCCCCTGTAAATTTCCTTTTACTCCTGTAAATATTTGGATGGATTTCCAAAACCATGTGTTGTTTTTTGTAAATCCATGGTTGGTAAAATATTTTTTTGACTTTTATCCCTGTAAAAAAATATCTTGCTTCTCTGTAAAAACTCATTTTTACTTATCCTCTTATGTGTAAAACTCGTTTACGTGAAGTGATCTATTCTTCCTCACCTATACACTACTTTCATGAGCATATTATTGCAAAATATCCCTCTTATTTTCTCTCAAATTATTTTACTCCTTTTACTCTCATGTCATTTTACCCACTTAGCCTTCATGCTTGAACCTGTCTCACCTGATCTCTTTAACTTAGCCTCCCATCCACAAAGAATTTATTTCATAATCGCATTAAATTCCATTCAGCCTGCCATCCACCAGTATTTGTTTCCACCAGTATTTGTTTCATAATCACATGAAATCCATTCTTTCCATATTTATAAAATTCAAACCAAAAAAATTAATGGATTTCGGAGGGGGTGGTCACTAAGAGGTTTAGGGGGAGGGGGGTCCAAAATCACATTAGAGTGACATCCGTAAATGATAATAAAAGTGAAAACCACTTTTGGAACCCCCCTTTGGTTAAATGTTTGGTTAAATATTGGAGGGGATGGGGGATCTAAAACATATGCACACATCTCGATGCTTTTAACTTTTGGGGAAATAATGCATGAGTGTGAACTTTTGGGGGGAAATAATGCATGAGTGCAGGGTGGGCCATTGGGCTTGACCTTTGGATTTATAATGAATAAAGTAATTTTCATGTTTTTTAGAGTTTATATTTATTCATTTATTTTTTGAATTAATTTTAATACTTCAAAAATAAATGATTCATCACGTATGCCTTTTTCTTTGTTTTGTGGTGCAGACTTCAACTTGCTCTTGCTTTTGATTCAAGAATTGGATTTTAGCGTATGATAATATGTTTCTGAGCTCTTTCTGATGAAAATACCTGTAGTATGATCTGATCCAAACATTTACATGCAAAAATGTCCTTAAATCTTGGTACTTGGTGTATCTTTGGAAATAATTTGCAGGAAGAAATATTATCTACAACATCTCAAACATAATAATGATTAGCTATAATCAAGCAATCCTATAAAAATTATAGGACCCTAACAATGTCTCTAGCTAGGGATGGAACTTCGTGGTTAAGTGTTAAGAACACTGTAGACTAGTAGCCTGATCCATTGGGCTGATCCCAAATCTGCAACTAAAACTACAAATTGAACTCTGTACTGCAAACTAATAACTGAAATCACTGTTGCACACTGAAAATCTGAATTTTTAAAAGATGCTTACCAGGTAAGCTTATTTCTGTATATACAATCCTATTCTAACACCAAATGCTTGACTTTACGCAGTGTAAAATATCCAATATAGCCAATCAAAAAATTGATCCAATACCTTGGCTCCTTCACTGTCTTTAAGAAAAATCAGAAGTAGAACTTGTAACAACACTAGAAACTTATTATCAACTTGATTTTCATGACAGAGGGCTCTGGAATCATGAAAAATACGGGAGGCACTAGAAATTTATTGGAACTTTGCAATGAAAAACGTCTCCATATGGATAGATATGGGATCATGAAAGACATGACCTATTACTTGATGTTCAAAATATTTTGCAAATTTATGATCATGATTAGGTATTCCCCATATTCTTTCTATATCATCATACAATTTCTGATATGAGTCATCTGATTTGTTCTCAAAACAATGCTCAATTTCAACATCAAAATGAAACGCTACTATTTCTCGTTTGAGAGGAGGGAGAATTTCCAAGGGAGAATTTCCAAGAACTATTTAGGATCTTGGAAGTTATATGATTGGATTTGAACATCTAAAAGCTCAATCTCCTTTTAAAACCTTCCAACAACTATTCCAAAAAACGTTGTTTTACCTTTAGGTCAAGACTTGAGAGATCTCAAACAATGAAGCAAGACCATTGAAAAGACTTCATCTATTTGAAAATTTGCTAACTGATCCCTGATTTCTTTAATAACTTCACAAGGTACAAGGTTTGCCACATACCCTGTCATCTTGTTTTTAGGAAACAACTTGATCAGTGAGTAGTGGAGTTGCCATAAATGTCCTGATTTCTGGATTCTTCTGCCAGTGGAGTCTTTAGATTGACCCAAGACTGTGTGGAGTCCCTAGGTGGATGAAACAACCTTCTTGTGTCTGATCACTGTCCACCATAGTAATCATATCTAGAACTTGATATGCTTTTCTTAGGAACCTCAAATTTTCAGATCGCGAGTATGGTCCCCACTATGTTGTCGTTCTGTATTTTCTAGGTTGAGGGAGTAAACACATAGGACAACATCAAAACCACTTTGGAAGCTGGGATCTAGCCTTGGTAGCTTCACAGAGGGATCTCTTTGTTTAATTTAGTTTTTTTTTTTAATATAAATTTTAGGCTAGTTATGAATGTACTTGTTTGTTTTGTTTGATGGGTTTGGTTGATTTGAGTGTTATAATTCCATTGGGCTATGGAGTGTATAAACTAAACTGAAGTTGTGCATCGATTTTTAGAGGAGTTCTCACAAGGCAAGCTAGGTTGCACTAATTGCATCTTTTTAGAAATTAAATGAGTTGTGGAATAGTAGAAGTGTAAGGTTAGGAAGAAACCAAGGAGAAATTAAAAATTCCTTGATGTGACTCCAGTGGAAAACATTAAAGTTATCAAAAGCCAAAATAGGGTGCTCTCAGTAACAAATCCTATTTATCACAGTGTCTGTTGATTAATTCAGAAATTTGGAATAACAGAGAAAGGAAAAACAATGTTTAAACAAATAAACAAAAGAGACACATCACCATTTAGCACACCACATGAATCCTGTGAAAGGTCCTTGTATTATTGATGCTCCAGTACTTTGAAAATTACAATATGTGGAAGGAAATTACATTGAGAAATCAACCCGTCCTTGTATTATTGATGCTCGAGTACTTTGAAAATTACAATATGTGGAAGGAAATTACATTCATAAATCGACCCTTAATACTTGTAACAGTGAAGTATTTATACTAATAATTACAAAATATCCTTATATTTTATGCTAAACTAATATAAAATCCCCAAAAAGGAATTGATTTACAAAATATTCTCTAATAATCTCATGAAAATCTGAATAAAAATTATTACAAAAAATATCTACCCAAAACTTGTAGATATTTCCCAAAATACAACTAAATAATAGGAAGTCTATAATATTTCTTATCTTATGTTCAACCTTTAAAGTGAATTGTTGCTGTCTGTGGCTATTTCATGAGAAATCTGTTGTGTCTAGTCATTTTGGTGGTGACTGGGCCTTTGAATGAGAAATGTTGTTTATCTTGCTAGCAGAAGTCTGTGCTGTCCCTCTTTCTGCTACATTCTGTTCAGAAATGTTGTGCTAATATGCATTGTTGTCCCTCTTTATCTTGCTGTTCTCATGTGCATTGTCTTATCCATCATCTTTTAAATACTTTGTTTTGTCACAAAATATTTGGATTTAAGTAATATATTTAAATTAATATTTCCAAATATTTAAATGAAACTCATATTTCAAAGTATTTATTAGAATGATTTATAAATCCATCATGTTTTTGAATCCATATACTGTTTCAAAAATCCATGGGTTGTTTTCAAAAACCATGGCTTGTTTCTCCTTTTACCTTCCCCGGTAAATTTCCTTTTACTCCGTAAATCTTTGGAAGGATTTCCAAAACCATGTACATTTTTTTTGTAAATCCATGGGTGGTAAAACATTTCTGTTTTGACTTTTATCCCTGTAAAAACAAAAATATATTGCTTCTTTGTAAAAACTCATTTTTACTTGTCCTCTTATGTGTAAAACTCGTTTACATGAAGCGAGCTATTCTTTCTCACCTATACATTACTTTCATGAGCATATTATTGCAAAATATCCCTCTTATTTTCTCTCATGGATTTATTTTCCTTCACCCATGAATTTCTTTTGTTGAAGATGTAAAATTATTTTACTACTTTTCCTGTCATTTCATTTTACCCACTTAGCCTTCATGCCTGTCTCACCCGATCTCCTTAACTTAGCCTCCCATTCACAAAGAATGTATTTCATAATGGCATTGAATTCCATTCAGCCTCCCATTCACATAGTATTTGTTTCATAATCACATGAAATCTATTCCCACCATATTTATAAAATTCAAACCAAAACAAATAATGGATTCTGGAGGGGGACGAGGAAATAAGAGGTTTAGGGGGAGGGGTGTTCGAAATCACATGAGAGTGACATCTGTAAATGATAGTAAAATTGAAAACCACTTTTGGGACCCCCCCTTTGGTTAAATGTCAGAAGGGCTGGGAGATCTAAAACATATGCACAACCATCGATTATAATATGCACACATCTCAATGCTTTTAACTTTGGGGGAAATAATGCATGAGTGTGGGGTGGGCCATAGGCCTTACCTTTGGATTTATAATGAATAAAGGAATTTTCATGTTTTTTAGAGTTTATTTTTATTTATTTATTTATTTTTTGAATTAATTTTAATATTTAAAAAATAAATGATTTCTCACTTATGCCTTCTTCTTTGTTTTGTGGTGCAGACTTCAACTTTCTCTTGCTTTTGATCCAAGCATTGGATTTGAGTGTATGATATATTGCTGGAAAAGTGCTTCTGAGCTCTTTCTAATGAAAATACCTATAGTCTGATCTTATCCAAACATTTACATGCAAAAATCTCCTTAAATCTTGGTACTTGGTGTCTCTTTGGAAAGAATTTGTAGGAGGAAATATTATTTACAACATCTCAAACATAATATTGATCAGCTATAATCAAGCAATCCTATAAAAATTTTAGGACCCTAACAAGGGCTCCATCTAGGGATGGCACTTCCTGGTGAACTGTCAAGAACACCGTACACTAGTAGCTTGATCCATTGGGTTGATCACGAATATGCAACTAAAACTACAACGAACTCTGTACTGCAAACTAATAACTGAGATCACTGTTGCAAATTGAAAATGTGAATGCTGAAAAGGTACTCACGTGGTAAGCTTATTTATGCATATACAATCATATTCTAACACCAAATGCTTGACTTTACGCAGTGTAAAATATCCAATGTAGCTAATCACAAATTTGATCCAATACCTTGGCTCCTTCACTGTCTTTAAGAAGAATCCAAACTAGAGCTTGTAACACCACTAATGAATGATTATCAGCTTGATCTTCATGACAGAGAGCTTTGGAATCATGAAAAATAGGAGACACAATAGAAATTGATTGGGACTATGCAGTGAAAAACTTCTCCATATGGATAGCTATGGGATCATGAAAGACATGACCTACTAGTAGATGTTCAAAATATTTTGCAAATTTATGATCATGATTGGGTATTCCCCATATGATTTCTATATCATCATACAATTTTTGATATGAGTAATCTGATTTACTCTCAAAACAATGCTCAATTTCAACATTAAAATGAAACACTATTGTTTCTCGTTTGAGAGGAGGGAGAATTTCCAAGAACTGTTTAGGATCTTGGAAATTATATGATTGGATTTGAACATCTAAAAGCTCAATCTCCTTTTCAAACCTTTCAACAACTAATTCGAAAACACTGGTTTTACCTTTAGGGGAAGACTTGAGAGATCTCAAACAATGAAGCATGACCATTAAAAAGACTTCATCTATTTGAAAATCGCTAACTGATCCCTGATTTCTTTAATAACTTCACAAGATACAAGGTTTGCCACATACCCTGTCATCTTGTTTTTAGAAAACAACCTGATCAGTGAGCAGTGGAGTCACCATAAATGTCGTGATTTTTGGATTCTTATGCCAGTGGAGTCTTTAGATTGACCTGAGACTGTGTAGTGTCACCAGGTGGATGATTCAACCTTCTTGTGTCTGATCACTGTCCACCATCAGTAATCAGATCTGGAACTTGATACACTTTTCTCAGGAACTTGAAATTTTCAAATCCCCAGTATGGTCCCCGCTATGTTGTTGTTCTGTATTTTTGAGGTTGAGGGAGTAAACACATAGGACAACATCAAAACCACTTTGGAAGCTGGGATCTAGCCTTGCTAGCTTCAGAGAGGGGTCTCTCTGTTTAATTTATCTTTGTTTTTATATAAATTTTAGGCTAGTTATGGTTGTACTTGTTTGTTTTGTTTGATTGGTTTGGTTAATTTGAGTGTTATAATTCCATTGGGCTATGGAGTCTATAAACTAAACTGGATTTTTGCATCAATTTTTAGAGTTATCACAGGGCAAGCTAGGTTGCACTAACTAGATCTTTTCAGAAATTAAATGAATTGTGGAATAACATAAGTGTAATATTTAGTAGAAACCAAGGAGAAATTAAGAATTCCTTGATTTGACTTCAGTGGAAAACATTAAAATTATCAAGAGCCAAAATAGGGTGCTCTCACTAACCAATCCGATTTATCAAAGTTTCTGTTGATTAATTCAGAAAATTAGAATAACAGAGAAAGAAAAAACAATGTTTAAACAAATAGACAGAAGATACACATCGCCATTTAGCACACCACATGAATCCTATGAAAGGTCTTTGTATTATTGATGCTCTGGTACTTTGAAAATTACAATATGCAGAAGGAAATTACATTTAGAAATCAACCCTTAATACTTCAAATAGTGAAGTATTTATACTAATAATTACAAAATATCCTGAGATTTTATGCTAAACTAATATCAAATCCCAAAAAAGAATTGATTTACAAAATATTATCTAATAATCTGACAAAAATCGGAATAAAAATTATTACAAACAATATCTACCAAAAACATGTAGATATTTCCCAAAATACAACTAAGTAATAGGTAGTCTATACTATTTCTGATCTTATGTTCAGCATTTAAAGTGAATTGCTGTTGACTATGGCTATTTCTAAAGAAATCTACTTGAAATCTATTGTTTCTCTACATTCTGGTGGTGATTGGGCCTTTGAAAGAGCAATGTTGTTTTTCTTGGTCACAAATGTCTGTGTTGTCCCTCTTTCTGCTACATTCCATTCTCAAATGTTGTGCTGAATATGCACTGATATCCCTCTTTATTTTGCTGCTGTCATGTGCATTGTCTTATCCATCATCTTTTAAATACTTTGTTTTGTCACAAAATATTTGGATTTAAATAATATATTTAAATTAATATTTCCAAATATTTAAATGAAATTCATAATTCAAAGTATTTATTAGAATGATTTATAAATCTGTCATGTTTTCAAATCCATATATTGTTTCAAAAATCCATGGGTTGTTTTCAAAAACCATGTTACGTTTCTCCTTTTACCTTCCCCTGTAAATTTCCTTTTACTCCTGTAAATCTTTGGATGGATTTCCAAAACCATGTGTTTTTTTTGTAAATCCATGGCTGGTAAAACATTTCTGTTTTGACTTTTATCCCTGTAAAAACAAAAATATCTTTCTTCTCTGTAAAAACTCATTTTTACTTGTCCTCTTATGTGTAAAACTCGTTTACATGAAGCTCTCTATACTTCCTCATCTATACATTACTTTTATGAGCATATTATTGCAAAATATCCCTTTTATTTTCTCCCATGTATTTATTTACCTATCATTTCATTTTACCCACTTAGCCTTCTCTCTCACTCGATCTCTTTAACTTAGCCTCCCATCCAAAAAGCATTTATTTCATAATCACATTGAATTCCATTCAGCCTCCCATGCACACTGTCATGTTCCCAAAAATAAATTTATATATATATGAATTAAAATGAAAATAAAAAAGAAAAACCTTGTTTAAACTTTACGGCCACATCCCTATATACACATGTTTATGACCATGACTAAGCGAATTCAATTCGCTCTGCACGATGGCACAGCACTATCACTATATAAATTATATGTTTAATCCTTGGCATATACACGATGGCATACACTAAAGCTTTATACGATATATGTTGAACCTTGGCCTATGAAATTTTACGTTAAAGTCAATGCTTGCCATGTAAGGTCCGACGGTCGGGAAGTTTAACCGGACTCCTTTCCGGCGCCAGGTGGATGACGGAGTTTTAATGGTTCTTACCAGCTCCTTGCCAGGTGGCCTGGCGCACCTGTGAGGCCATGTGACTCCTTGGGTGCTACGCCGTTGGACTTCCCGCCCTGGACTCCCGCTCATTTCAACGGTGGGGATTTGCCGTTCACATCCGAGGGCTCAAAAGCATTCAAGGGTTTGGGGTTTTTCCATAACCCATCGGGACACATCTTCGGTTCATTTGGTATGCGAGACAGTCTCGCGGCGCACTCTGATTGCTCATCCTGAGAACGATTCTTCCACCGCTCGGCCGGTTCCTCCTCTGCACCAAAGGTTATGGTTACTACAGCCACAGTTGTTCAGGTAACTGCTCTTATTTGCCGCTTAACTGCGCATTCCAGTCTTGCTCCGCCGTTTAATATATATACTATGCATTTTGTTTTCAGCTCAGGGTTTGATTGTGTTACTTTGTTGTGTTCTCGTGCTAACTCCTGACTTATCTGTGGGTGTGCAGGCGGGTCACTGCTACAGCCTTCCTACTGTTCGTGGAATGACCGAGCCTCCACCCATTGAATCTTCAGGTATGTCACCATCCCTTAACTGGGAGCGAGACTTGGGGTTTGCTCCGTATGGTAAAATGTTCTGTTCATATGAGTGTCGAATGGAAATTCGCCAGAGGAGTTCCTCATGGCGCTCGTTTCGCTTGTCTTCAGGGTTTTACATTCGGCCCATACTGCTGGGTTATGGTTCGCGGCCGTCCATTCCATGCTTGGTTCTGTGCAGCGCTTTGGTTATTTAAGGGCTCTTGTTTAATTAAGTTTCTGGCATTTATGCCCGGTTGTAATTGTGTATATACTTGAACAGTGGTTTCTCGGCCTTCAAGTCGGCCTGACTGAACTGAGTTTAACTCTGGCGATTGAGTACTCACCCCTTCTTTTCTCATGTTTATATAATGTCTAAGATTTGCACTTCAGACCTTCATCTTTGCTTATTAGAGATCTGTAATATATTTTACCGGCCTACCGGACATTTACAATACATTGTTTTGCTTGATGTGCTAATGGTTACAGCGACCATTAAGTGTTAGTCTTACAGTTCTGTTTATATGTTTTTTCCTGAATAATGTGAACATATTACTTCGTTTTCCATACTCGGTCGAGACTGTTCCATTAATGGTCGACTTCTATTTTTAATGTGCCATTATTCTTGTTTGCAGTGTTATAGATTGTTGTTTTCAACGGTTACAGAGTTGAACTAAATCATATACAGGGTTTTATCATCATAGTATATGCATATGTTTTGCTTGTCGATGTTTGTCTACACCTACAGCAGGGTATGCGGCCGTATACCAACGGCTGGATGCGCTCGCTCTGATATGGTATACTGTTTATCATTGTTCAGTTATTTATGTTGTTTGTTAACCGTTTCATCGTGTGCCTTAGCCGGTTAACCCTGGCGCTGCAATACACGATACATCATGCGAATCTGATACCTGAACCCTCGACTCAGGGGTTCGCTGTGTATTTGTTTATTGTGATCATTATTTAAGCCCTTTCTTGAGCTTGGAATAAAACTAGTTTTCTTTTCAAAGTTTGCTGGTTCACGGCACCGGAATGAATAATGTATTTCTCAAGTTGTTTCCTTTCTTTCTTTCTGGGCGCTAAGCCCTTTAGATATTCGCTATGATGTACTGTTCTAAATGAAATTCTAATGTTCTAAATGAAATTCTATTAGTCTCTCTGGACCGCACTGGTATTTCTGTGCTTTTATAAACTTCTGCGTGTTTATGACAGATAGTCTCTACGTATTTACTTAACCTATATCGTGCTGCCTTTTCTTCACGGATATTCTACTGTCATAACTTTATTAAGCATTTTAACAGCTAAGAGAGATTCAGACTCAGACTATATCTACTGTACATACCATTCTGTATACAGTTTATTTTTAGTTAATCTTTGTGGTAAACTCATACCTGGTCTGCCAGTTACATGAATAGGTACTCCAGAAGTTCACCTGCATTCCAAGCTTGCTCTTGACCACCCAACCTTGAGATCCATCATCACTTTGGATTCTCCCCCCGAGCTATCTTGCAGGCCTACAGCCCTCAACAAGATTCATGCACTTCGTGCTTGGGTTATCTGGTCCTTACCAGACTTAACCAGTTTTCTTGTTTTCTTTTCTTTCTCTTTGGAATTCCTCCTGTCTGTCCCAACAGCCCAGGGGTTCCCCCTTTCCAGGACTTTTCCTGTGTGAAAGGGTAGTTTCTTCAGTTTCATAACTGATTTCTTTTCTTTTAAAAATCCTCCACCCAGAGGCTGCCAGCATTTCAAAAATATATATATTTCCAATATATTTAATTTTAACAATAGGATAATGTCATTATAGTTTCCTTTTTTTTTAAAAAGAGAGAAAATGAACAACAACTTTCAAATCAGTTTTTTACCACAGTAACACTCCCACATTTACATTTTTCCCGGGGTCATCACACACACAGTATTTGTAAAAACAAAAATATCTTGCTTCTATGTAAAAACTCATTTTTACTTGTCCTCTTATGTGTAAAACTCATTTACATGAAGCTCTCTATTCTTCCTCATTTGTACATTACTTTTATGAGCATATTATTGTAAAATATCCCTCTTATTTTCTCCCATGTATTTATTTTCCTCTCATTTCATTTTACCCACTTAGCCTTCTCTCTCACCTGATCTCTTTAACTTAGCCTCCCATCCACAAAGCATTTATTTCATAATCGCATTGAATTCCATTCAGCCTCCCATCCACATAGTATTTGTTTCATAATCGCATGAAATCCATTCCTGCCATATTTATAAAATTCAAACCAAAACACTTAATGCATTGTGGAGGGGGGTTGGGAAATAAGAGGTTTAAGGGGAGGGGGTCGGAAATCACGTGAGAGTGACATCTATAAATGATAGTAAAATTGAAAAGATCCCCTTTGGTTAAATGTCGGAAGGTTTAGGGGGAGGGGGTCCGAAATCACGTGAGAGTGACATCTGTAAATGATAATAAAATTGAAAACCACTTTTCGGACCCCCTTCGGTTAAATGTCGGAAGGTTTAGGGGTAGGGGGTCCGAAATCATGTGAGACTGACATCTGTAAATGATAGTAAAATTGAAAACCACTTTTCGGACCCCCTTGGTTAAATGTCGGAAGGGTTGGGGGATTCGAAACATATGCAGATTATAATATGCACACATCTGGATGCTTTTAACTTTCGGGGGGAATAAATCATGACTGCCGGGTGGGCCAGAGGCCTTGATCTTTGAATTTATTATGAATAAAGGATTTTTCATGTTTTTTACAGTTTATATTTATTCATTTTTTTTTTTAAATTAATTTTAATACTTCAAAAATAAATGATTTCTCACTTATGCCTTCTTCTTTGTATGTCGGAAGGGTTGGGGGATTCGAAACATATGCAGATTATAATATGCACACATCTGGATGCTTTTAACTTTGGGGGGGAATAAATCATGACTGCCGGGTGGGCCAGAGGCCTTGATCTTTGAATTTATTATGAATAAAGGATTTTTCATGTTTTTTAGAGTTTATATTTATTCATTTTTTTTTTTGAATTAATTTTAATACTTCAAAAATAAATGATTTCTCACTTATGCCTTCTTCTTTGTTTTGTGGTGCAGACTTCAACTTGCTCTTGCTTTTGATCGAGGAATTGGATTTGAGTGTATGATATATTGTTGGAAAAGTGCTTCTGAGCTCTTTTTGATGAAAATACCTATAGTCTGATCTGATCCAAACATTTACATGCAAAAATCTCCTTAAATATTGGTACTTGGTGTCTCTTTGGAAATAATTTGCAGGAGGAAATATTATTTACAACATCTCAAACATAATAATGATCAACTATAATCAAGCAATCCTATAAAAATTATAGGACCCTAACAACATTGAAAACAAAGAATTTAGTTCAAGTGCTTATTTTACAAAATCCTCAATTTTAGGATTATCTTTGAGTTGTTCAACATAAAATTACAGCTGTTGTATTTAAGCATCTTTGGCACTTTTCTCTACTTGATACTAGATCTTTAAGTGATCAAAGCTCTGTTGTAGTTGTTTCATTTGTTCTTTCATTTGATGGTTTACATTTTTCTTTTATTCGGACAATTGTTGTTCTAATTGTTGTATCCTCTCATCTTTCTCCCTTAGTAGTTGTTTGACTTCCACTACCTTATCAATAGTGGCATATGCATAAGCACTTGGAAACTGTGGTAGTTTGGTCATGTTATCTGAAGGATCCATAGGGGTATCCTTCCAAACGACATCCATTAGCTCATTGTCAGGACTTATCACCGAGGAATGTTTTATTTTCCTTTTCTTCCTCTCTCGTTTTACCACAGTCCGATGTTTTGGACTGTAAAAGACATCACGAGGAGGAATTTCCTCTACTCTGAGAACAATTTCTGTTCAGGGGAAGGCTTGGATGATTTCAATCTCTTCTGTGGCAACAAATTTGTTAGTAGCTCTATCAGTGAGCGAGCCCTATTCAGTTTTATGGGGTGTGTTGAGTATTTTTTCTGTTTCAACATTTTTCTCCCATTGTTGTCCTTTGATTTGTCGATCAAAATTTTTTCATGCCTCATCCAATTGGTTTTTTAAGGGGGTATCCTCTATGTACACTTTAGTGGAAACATTTTCCACTTCTTTCTCTATTCAGGGCTTTTTGGATTCCTTCTCAGTGTCCTTTTCATGACTCTTTTCCGGTCTCTTCTCTGAACTTTTCTGTGAATCATGCTCCGAGTCATGCTGTGAGCCTTCTTATGAACTCTAGCTCAATCTCTCCTCTGAAGTCTGTTCAGAACCCTGTTCTGATTTATCTTCTAAAGTATGTTCATAATCATGTTCTGAGACCTTCTCTGAATCATGCTCAGAACCGTGTTCTGATCCCTTTTCCGAGCTATGGCTTGAGGTCTTCTCCTTTTGAGTATTTGGCTTAGGTATTTCTAATAGGTCCAAAGGGACCCTCAGTAACCTTTTCCTTTTATATTGGTGGAAACAGGCCAAATATGGTGCACTGAATCTTAGAGGAGCTAGATATTGGACTTGTGAAAATAACTCAACTGACTCAAATAAATAATCAAAATTGTCTTCCTCATGGCTGGATTTCCTTATTTCAACTAAAGTAGTAAAGTTGTGCACGACCTGATTGGGGTCATACTGCCTGCCAGGAATGGTAGCGAGATTCAAACATAAAATGTGTTTGATTTCAAGCGCAACATGCTTGAAATCATGCAATTCATAGACACCACATTAGAGGGGAAAATAAGGCTAAAGAGATTTTTTTATTCTTTTAAAGTTTTGGTTATCCCATCCCCTACTGTCTAGTCAATAATCTCGCTGGAAAGAAGTTTATTAGGTACATACCAAGGGAGGAGATGAGGGGGTGCTATGCTTCCAAAAACCTGAACATAAGTAAACAAATCTTGCTAAAACCACCTACCTACTGGTAAAATATCAATCTTGGTCTCATCGGATAATCTTGGGGCCTTCTTGTCAAAAAATGCTTGGTGGATAGGTAACATAATTCCTTGGAATATTTTGTAGAAATGGGCTCGGTAATTTGATTCCCACATAAATTTTTGATATATGTGAATGGGGGTATGGTCTTGAATAGCCCATTTCCACCCCATAGTTGAGAAACTAGTGGTGAAATAGACTGCATCCATAATGTAGGATCTCATAAAAAACGATGGGATTGTTCTAGTGGTGACAAATCACTTTTGCCTATATTCCCGAATTTGCATGGCAAGGTTGTTAGAAGAAATGGTACTCCAATCCATTATAAAATATTTCATTGTTGCATCTATTAGGGGAACCCACTCAACAAAAAACTTGTTGTATCGACATGCCAAAATAATCTACACATCACAACTCTGACACAAGAGTACAGAGCAACGAGAGATGCTATAGGATACATACCCAATTTCTCTTCTTTGAACTTGATTGAATTGGACCTCCATTGCTGAATTGAGTCTAATGGTTCATTATTCTCTTTCACGAAATGCTCGAGGAAGGCTTTATCATATACCTTTTGTGGGTCTGGTATATGATACATTCTCTTCAGGTCTTTTGTTGTGAAGGAACCAATAACCTCTTGTCTTGAAGTTCAGAATGGACTGTCCAAAATATTAATTTTGTCTATTATCCATTTTATCATATCAATGTATCATAAAATCTTCGGTCTAGCAACAATCCTGTGTAGGAAAGAACTTCCAGCTTCCATGTAAGAAACTTTAGAAGAAGTGGTAGCATTTGTTGTTGCTTTGGTTTGAATTATTCTTGGACCCTTGTTTTCCAATATACTTTACATAACTTCCCATGAGGAAGTCTTGCTATCAATAGTGCATGTTGTATATGAGAATAATGGAGGAATTTCTATTACATCAGACATAGAGGATTGAGTAGCTTCACCAACCTTCTTTCCTTTCTTAGACTTAGTCATTTTTCTGCACAATTCTTTCTCAGGAGAAATCCTGCAATATAAATAACACAAATAAAATGAAGAGGAAATAGGAGTTAAATGTAAAAGCATGTGAACACATAAAGGTTTTGAAATGATGGAAAGAGAGGCTTTAATGAAAACCAATCTGAACAGGTCACCAAATCTCCATGGGCTTTGAAACCATAAATATCGTTAGAACCCATTAATTAACTGAAATCATGGCTCCGCATGGTTTATTTATTATTCATTAATATATCGCATCGCAAAACTTATTCAGATGGTAAACAAAATTCATTCATTAAATACCACGCCAATATGCGATAATGATATCACTGTATCGACGTGTTAAGCATGGGAGATTTGCGATTGCAATAATCAGATTATCGTAATATCACAATTGACGGTTTCAGGACAACAGAGAATAGATATTGCCAAAATAATTTAGCGATTGCAATTGCGATGAGTGATGTGGCCGTGTAGCAGGCCCTTAGGTTTATATTTAAGTGGAGCTTTTATTTAAGCTTTATGATTTCCTTGGGCGCTTTTCTTTAATGAATAGATTTATCGCAATTAGAACCATTTCGAATGATATGAGTAGAGCTTATTGGCATTTGTGTGAAACATCCAGATGTGATTATATTTTAATGGTATAGTTTAATATTTCTTTGGGTCCGATGACTTATCGCATTTCACAAGAGGGAGGCCTTTTTGATACATTGCGTGTTTGTTGTGGGATTACGATGCGGGGAGCTTTCGCCGTAAGGAATTCTCATTAATTCTTTTAAGCTTTTATAAATAATGAATATGTTTGGGTTCCATGGGGGCTGTCCTTTATTACTATCGCAATTTTCCACTCAATAGATGAACTATTATACTATGGAGACTTTGCGATATGTGATATTGTCATATTTTCCTTTAAAGTGGCCTTCTTTGCTCATTCAAGATTAAATGAGGTTTTATTAAAAAATAAAATCAAATTTATTTCTAGGAAAATCTTTAAATTAAACTTATATTCTTATGTTTTTTTATTTTTTAAGGGTTCCCATTTATTTGTACAATAATCACCTAAGTATTAATAAAAATAAATGGGGGGTTGTTGCATAGCACAATAGGACCATAAAAACATCAGGGTGGACCATACTCAATTTCAAATCCATTGAATTACTTCTTACAAGTATCTTCATGTTCGAATGTTCTACTATCTTGTGATTATATACATGTTACTAGAGTTAGGTATAAGAGAGTTATCACATGACCTTATTATGTTCTTCTGATCCTAAGGGGATGAACAATTCCTAGGTTAACCTTTTCAAATGATAAATGCAAGGCATAGGTGTTATGGATTGGGGATTACTTCATGAAATGTGTCATAGTCTTATACTAGGTTATGCAAACCGTTGTTGATGAGTTCCTTTGTAGAGAGAGTGCCGAGCTACTTGAGTTACGTTCCCTCTCATTTGTTTCTTGGAGCTCCTGTATTTTCATTTTTTTCTTTCTTTCTTTTATATGGCTTGTTTAACAATATTTATTAATTTATCAAGTAATAATTAGAATATATCCCCTTTGATAAAGGGTAGTTTATCACTTCATTAGGATCATGATGTTCACTAATATTTCCTTTTGCTTTGATAGGTGTGATATGCATGGATACTCTCCAAGATGAGTGCCGATATAAGAAGGTATGAAACTCTACATATACTTGTCTTTTTCTTTTCTTACATCCATTGTCATTCCTTTTCATTTTGACATTTGGCTTATGATTTTTCTTTTTCTTACAACTACATCAACCATGGGTATATTCAACCTCTTCTTCTCATAGGAAAAAGCCAATAGGGAACCAATTATAACCAATCAAAAGTTGGGATAAAATACGTTATGGATTGCTGACGAGTGTTAAGTATGAATAACATGGAACACTACTATCATCAAAGCCTCCTATTCATTCCAACTCCTAGACAGTGAAGGAAATGGCCCTAATGGAAGTTACACTAGACTAGGGACACATGATAATAACCAAGGCGAAGTAAGGGAAAAAGCAGAAAATTAGTAGTGGTCTACAATCCAATTTCAACTTGTGATCCAGACTACAATTTCTTAAATAATAATGAAAGAACTTGGATGAAAAAATAGTTAAAGTACATCAATAAATGACCCAACTTCATCGTATGAATAGAATAGATCAATGAGTGAATGGATTGGAAAGTAGATAAGAGGATCTAAGGATGCTTATTTGTGGATCATGGTATAGTTTCTAGTTAGCAAGATGCAATGTAGGAGACAAATTTTTTTCCTATGGTTACTCATGCATATGGATGGGTAACATCTGGCTCCAACTTAGGGATGTTTGTGCATTTTAAAGTGAATGATCCATGCACTAGAATGAAGAGGGTATGTGAATCCAATAAATCCGTAGTGCTTAAAGTTGTCTAATCGACATCACTCCAAAATTTGATAGATTCTAAAAAAAACGTATTAGTAACATAGTAGCACAGAGATATCATCACCCTAGAATAGAAAAAAATATAGAACTTACATATCAAAATATAAACTAAATTATCATTTCTTTTATTTTTGGAATAAATAATGAAATAAATGCGTATTTAAATAAACATAATAAAAGCAAGGAAGGGTGAAAAAGCATTATATATGACATACAATCTATCATAACCTACTCAAACATATCAAGATCAATCAATTATAATCATACAACCAATGAAGCTAGGTTATCATCATATCAAAATAAAGAACTCTACCCTTATGCTTGGTTATAGAACAAAATAATGATATGTCAAGTCCAAGGAGATCAAAAATTTAAATCCATTTCACATAATGATCAAGGATGGAATAACATCATAAGGATGGGCTACAATGGGGTTAATATGTTGGCTCATCCTTTCCCAAAGTAAGGATTTTATGATGTAACCATATAATCTTAGAATATTGATCCATACTTCCCTAGAAATAACATCCATTGACTCCTTTAAAATCATCCCCAATGTTTCAATAAAGGATCATCAAGAATCTACAAAGGTTTCTCAACAAAAGTGGGGATGAAAAGGGATGGATGAATTCAGGCCTTGAAAAAAGGTCTAATTTTATGTCTTGCTGCATCCTTTTTCATTACTTGAAATATTGGAAACAACTTACAAATTAAAAACGATTACATTCCACAATTATTTCAATCCTAAACAGATAAATTTCAGTTGCATGTTTAGTTAAGGTTGAGGATAACTTGCAGGAAGAGATGGTTCAAAATTTTTTCTCTAAAATCTCGATTCTCTTCACATAATTCAAGTCCAAAATGATGCTTCAATGTTGATTTTACATTGGGATAATAATCTAAACATGAGTATAGAGATGTTTAAAATTTTCATGAGAAGGAGATAAGGATGGTTGAAACAAATATGTGATCATACCCTCCTCATGACACTCATCACATTGTGCATTGAGCTTGAAATGGTCATGAGAATTTTGCAACATTTCGCTTGTAAAATATTTCGTATCATAAATATTGTTTCTGTCAAAATGACAATAACTCACATCCCACTTATGTATTCCAATGTTTATAAAATAATTAATATCTTCAATTTTTAAATACTCTTCCACTTCAATGTTTTGAAAATATGTATCCTAGAACTCACAACTTTCGAAAGCAAAAATGATTACCTCATTCCTATCTTCATGAGGAAGAAATATTTCTTCAAATGGGATGCTCTTGATGGACACAATCCTTGATATGAGTAGTTTCATCTCCCATACGATTATGGTCTTACTCATGATGTTCATCACTTCTTCCATATTCAATTAGATCAACAAATATTTTTCCTTCTTTCTCTTGGTATATTTCCTCATTAGTTTCTTCTTCATCAAGGGTGTTTTCACCATCTTAAAAATAAAAAATTTCTTCTTCTATAAATGATTTTTCTTGTTGGGGGAGATATAAAATAATTGGTTTTAAGAAATTTGGACAAGTGTTGAAGGATACCTTTGTACTTTTGGAATATCAAACCCTAGTTCTTAAGAGATTATCCATTAAGTTGTGCGATGGAATATATGATTTTTGACTATAAGAACATTTAAACCAATCCAAATGTTTCATACCTAGAGAATTAATGAATAGTCTCATACATGCATCTTCATTTGCACCAATCCAAATGTTTCATACCTAGCGAACTAATGATTAGTCTCATACTTGCATCTTCATTTGCACGAATCCAAATGTTTCATGCCTAGTGAACTAATGAATAGTCTCATACATGCATCTTCATACACCATGCCAATTTTTGAACTGTGATTTAATACTTTCTTGCATGAGTAATAGAAAAAGAAGGATCACCCTCAAATTTTGGACAATTTATATAGAAACTTAGTCTATAGTAATTTGGGTATCTTGAAACATCCTTGACATTGAATGTGGAATATAACACATGCAAATCCCAAGGATATATTTTCCATCCCATTCAATTTTAACAATATAGGAATGTGGAGTTTCTAGGGTGACTCTTAAATTCCATCTTTCAAAAAGATTCTTGTTTCATCCTACAAGCATAAAATATTTGAAGATCTATGAGAAACAAGGATTTTAATCCTATAATGGAGTATCTAGATAAGCACACTAAAGAAGGCTTTGAGACATAATTGTAAAGGAAAATGGTTCAATTATAGACTTAAATATCAAGGAGAGTAACTCAAATCCTCGCTAAGGTGAATCCATGAATATGGTTTACAATTTTGGGAGAAATGTGGCAATGAAATTTCAAAATTGTACTCTTTTATCGAATTGAAGCACTAAAAAATCATATAAGATTTGTGAGTTTTGATTTCAAGTAAAAAGAAAATTTGTGGAGAATTATGTTGTTGTCCTAATGATATTTTATCGAAAAAATATTAGTGTCATATAATCTATAAAATTTCCACTAAATTAAATGCTTTTCCTTGCAACTTTTTGCACATCTTAATAAATATCCATGTGTTTGAGTGAAATAACTTAGTCTAAAATGTATAGTTTCAATATGTGTGTGTGTGTGTGTGTGTGCATGATCTGCACAAATAGAACTAAATTATGTATATTGTACCTTTATTTTTTATGCAAAATTATATTTTTTATTTTTTTGAAGTTCAACGAATTAATACTTGAATTGCATTTTTCAAACATGTGTTTGTGGGCGGTCTAAGGCTAATTAATCCTGAGATCAGGGAAGAGAGTTTCAGAGGAAATATTATTAGGGTTTTTGTTGTGGGTAAAAATGCCTATGCAGGACGATCCTATCCACCTAAGGTGTGACAGTGCCTTAGCAACAAACAGAGACAACTATTCTAGTATTCTTCCTTTATGAATTAAGAATGAAGAGAGATAGATGGACTAACCGGTGTCTTCCGTTTGTTCCTCGATCCAGTTACTCTCCTCTTTGGGTGTTCACAGCTACTCACCTTCTCGCTCGCCCAGCTTCAACAGGTCTCTGCAAGATTACAAGAGAAGAACACTACACAAAGACATAGATTCATAAACATAACTAGTTTAGGATTAGAGGTAAACTAAACATACTAATGCAATCATACATCAAAGATACATCAGTATATAGGAGGAACCAAGATAGCTTTATTGATGAATAACAAGGTTCAGGAAGAGATACAACCCAGAGGGCTCCAATCCAGCATCTCCTTCCCAGCAGAATGGAATTCCTATCTTCACCTCCCTTCAAAGCATTAAGCACCCAATGATTCCAGTCGCAAACCAACAACAATTCTTTGCAATAACAAAATTCCAGCCTCTAGATCTCATGGAGGAGAGATCCATATATAGATGTTTGGAGAGAGGATGAGTCAGCTTGAGATCTGACTAGTGTCCTCTCCCTCTATCAGTTCTTGATTCCACTTGGAGGTTCTTGCTTCCACTTGGAGATTTGGAACCTCTTACTCATCACCAGTCGAATTCCCTGAGGCAAGTGTCATTTTGGAAGCTTCCTGGGTTCTGACACCTTGAGGAATGAGCTTGCCACATGTCCAATCTCGCTCAGCGCAGGTAGCCAGTGTTGGCTTTGACATTCAGCGCAGGTAGCCAGTGGAGCCATTGACATTCAGCGCAGATAGCCAGTGGAGCCATTGACATGATCCTGAATTGACTTGTTTTTGAGCAGTTTCTGGTGGAGAACTTCTGTGAATTGCTGTGGTTTGTTAGCCTTGTTCCTCTAGGGGTAGGAACAACATGTTTAGGGACTTTGGATCCCTTAGATTATGGACATTTCATGTTCAATGCTGCGAGGCACAAAAATGTCTATAACAGTTGCCCCCTAAAGTATGAGGCCGTTTATCGGGTGAAATGCTTTATCCAGGAGGGTCTGAAGTTCATCCAATGCTGGGAGGAGACCTGTAATAAGATACAATACAATACATTATTTTTCATACTGCTTTCATGATCTAGCTGAGGCGGGCATTCCCATGCTCAGCTTTATAAATTCATTTTCTGTACATAGAACAGACAATCGTCTGATGGTAGACTGATAATTTTGATGAAATTATCATCCTTTGAGTAGGATGATTATCTGCTGCAATGATGTACATGTCAATGTCTTTATCTTTCCTGAATATATATCACAGCCCGGATTGATGAAACTAGATCCGGGGTCTTCAAACTCATTCGATCTTCACTCTAAGTACAAGTCGATCCATGTGAGAATTGTTCTGAAGTCGAACATGGAAAGACATCGCTTGATTACCGGTCAATGAGGTAAACCGTTAACAAGCGCGAGAGGAATCACCGATAATGATAATGACCCTCAAGGTACTGCAGTACAATTCACATGGTGTGAATAAAGGACTTGGCGTCGAACACCACGCAAAATCTTCTGGTCGAAGGTCATTGATGTATACCTGTCGCCGGAAGTGAGAAACCTGCCATTGAGGCATGCAAGCTTCAAAGTACTGAAGGGGTTGTTCCTAGATCAACTTCTTGGATAATGAGCTGATGTCAACAAGAAGCGATCCGTTAAAGGAGGGCCTTAATGAATCCCACATCAGTGACACGGAACAGAGCTAATGATTTTGATGGAGGTGAAAACGATCTGTGACATATGATTCAGGGTGGCGGTCATGAACCGATGAAGGATAATGTATGGCAGTGGATGGGACATGGTTGACTCTTTCTGAACGACTTCTCTTGAACATATGGCGACACTGATGCGATGGATCGGTAGCATTACCCCAAATATGGATGGTATGGCGAGACCATGGTGATGTGACCGGTGAATGAAACAACCCAACCCGATTGTGGTACGGAGGAAAAGTGTCATGTTCAAGAGCGACTTGCTACAATCAAAGTTTTCTTTAGTTTCTCCCAATTTTTCCCCAGTCATTGCTGACTAGTACCTCTTTATTTTTGTCAAGCTTGAGGAGGATAACATATGCTTGTTCTATAACCTGCCCTTCGGGCAAGCCCATCGCTATGTTTTAACGAGCCTAGCGATAGTGAAACTCGTTCTCGTCTAAAGACAAGTTTGTCGCTATTTAGTGATTTTAACGAGTCTAACGACAAGGATAACTCGGTCCTTTTCATTTTTAGAGAGTCTGAAAAGGTACATAAAGTTAACTCCAAAAGTCCTTTTTCGTCATCTAATCCCTTTAGTCCGAAAAAGTATAAAACAATACAGAAGGGATGAGTTTTCGATAGTTTTAACGAGCCGAACAAAACAAGCGCTCGATCTTTTTGTGCAATAATCCCTTAGGTCCAAAAAGATTAAAATCTAGAGGAGGGATAGCACTTCCGGTCGCTTTAACGAGCTGGAAGGCCAAAACTCGACAATCTTTTCATATTTTACGAGTCAGTTGAAAAGAGCTTAAAGAAGACTCGTCTTTTGAGGAACGAGTGATAAACAGGGTTAGCAGCTGATTCCAGGTACAGGTTGGAATTTTCCAATGACGGTAGTGTCACAAGGATGGCTAGGTGAAATCACTCTTCGCAGCTGTTCCTCAAAATGGGTAAACAATCAAATGGAGGTGAATGATCGGCCAATGGAAAAGTGGAGGTGATGGTGCAAACACGACCAAGGCTTTAATGGCTGATAAGGTTACATTCACAGTGGTTATTTACCGGGTAGAGGTTCATTTTTTATTTTAAAATGAGCTTAAACGCTGGTGGAAACACTTGCTCATTGCTTATGTTTATTTTTTAACGAGCATGAAGTCCGTGTTAAAACTGCTCGGATCTTGCGTTTATTTTTTAACGAGCATGAACTTTGCGCTAAAACTACTCGGTTATACCAGTCATATGATAAGAGTGTCTCATTGAAGATGCTATTTTTTAGGGAGCTTAGATATTACGTAAGCTTTGCTCTGGATCCTTTCGTTATGCAAGTTCGGAAACAACTAATCCTACGAGTTTAAAGGGTTAGAGGTCCTAAAAATTTAAAAAAATAAATAGCCACACCTTGCTTGCACTCCAAAAGGTTTGCATGCCCCTAGGCATAAAGTACGATTTCAAGGTTACCTCTACTTCACTTCCGCCAAAACATTTGTTTTAACGAGAGAGGCTTACCTCTTTCAGGTTACCCAAGGATTGTCTCGTTCGCGGAGCAAACAAGACACTTCTTCAGCGATGTCTACCGAAATAGGCAAAGGTGAGTGACGTAGCCCGCCAACTCACATAACTTTGACAAAAGAATCTTATTCTAGAACAACCCTCTTCCTAGACGGACGGGGTACGGACTAGTCATATTCTCCCGCGGAAACCTACCTTATACCCAAATTTTCCCTGCCGAAGCAGACCAGGATGCATGCCCCCTGGGTTCCAGTCATATCCTCCCGGATTACTCACGCTCATCAGGAGGACGGACCGTGGGTTGAGACACTTCTTGCGTGAATAGACCATTTAGGGATGGTATATGACTATTTTCGATTTGTGATCCAGGAAACGAAAGTTGGTCCACGAGCTTGACCATTCTTCCTTCATGCGGAAAACACATTACTCTAAAGAGTGAGGAGACGATGGCTCCCATGCAATATATATAGTCTCGTCCAAGGAGTAGGTTATAATCCAAGGGTCCTTGAACGACCATCACGTTCATTTGAACGGTCTTCCCTTTCAATGTTATGGGCACATTGGGGAGGATCCCTAAAGGTCGACTGGTTCCTTTATCAAAGGCTGATAGATTTCTCATTTCAGGCAAAAGTGCTGGCGAACCAAGCGCTTTCCAAGCAATAGAGGAAAGGATACTCACAGATGCCCCTTCATCAATAACTGTGCCAGCCATTACCATTCTGTATATTTGGATGATAATTCTGAATGGTATGCTAGCTGGCAAGCGGGGTCTGCCTAGTTGGTTCCAGTCGAACGAGACAACTAGGTTGCTTGGTGGTGGGACCGAATATACGGCTGGATATCACTCTGACGAGCTTCCTTCCTGCGATAAAGGAATGGGGGCATTGCCCCCTTGTTCATCAGAGTCAGTGTTGATGAAGAAAATTTGGACGGTGTCGTCTTTATTCTCCTCTGTGATGGTGTCATTCGAAGATAGAGCCTCTGAAGGCAAAACCGGGTCAACTGCCGTTTCAACCGTTAGACTTTCGTCAGGTATGGATTCAGACGGTTCATCTTCAATGACAGGTGCTTCGGCTGACCACCTGAGCGGGCCAGCCGGGTTTTCAACTAGCGAAGGACTTGGCAGGAGTCTTTGATATCCAGGAGGAAGTTGCGCTCGTAAAATCGGGCGATCTTCCAAAACTCTTTTTGCCTCATCTAAGAAGGGACAGCGGTGGATGGCATGGTCGCCTTCACACAGTCTGCAGGGAAATTTAGCTTTCCCTCTCTGTCTTGGGGCTTCACTCCCGCTAGTTGACGGTGAGCAGTCAACATGGCTATCAGAGGTTGATGCTACCGAATTGTGCAAACGGGGAGACCAGTCCCTTAGTATCCGAGGGATACAGGGACAATCTCTGTGGAAGTGGTCTCCTTTGCATATGACGCATGGCGATTTAGGCCTTGCCAGTGCTGTGTGTGGATTTTTGTCAGATGACACTTGTTTGCCCCCAGTCGCTTTTGGCTCCTTCTTCTTCTTCTCTTTCTTCTCCTTAGGAACTCGGTTTTTTGTTTTACCAGTTCCGTCAAGCGAAGAGGAAGGAGGAGAGGAAGATGAAGTAGAAGGCTGGTGGGAAACTCTGGTCTGGTCTAACTGTTGACTCGACTGTTCAGGAAAGGTGGTGTTCTGAACGACATTGGTTGAAAAGAGCCAGACTGGTAGGCCAATTGTCAGTCCTGGAAGCGACAATGTGGCCATGTGGGGCGCACCAACATCTCCCCAAGAGGAGAAGGGACTAGGATTTCTAGCAAGGGGAATTCCTTGGTTGGTGGGCTCCATCTTTTCAACCTAAAGATCAACGCGGGAATAAAGGGTGATTGTTCCGTTTAAAATAAATTGTTAACGATGCTTTAGACACAACTTGCTTTTTCACTTTTAAAGAGTCGAGAAAAAGCTAAAGATGACTCTAGTCTCCTTCGATGTTTTAACGAGCCCGAAGTGACAAATGCTCGGATGGACTTTTTCTGTTATAGAGTCTGAAAAAGGCCAAAAGAAACTGCTCTGGAGTTCTAGGCAGAGGGTGTGCCAAACTTTTCGCTAAACCGCAGAATACTTTTTAGGGTACGGGCGGTCGATCTTCCTGAATGCTGTGTTCAGTGCATCACGATCAGTAGGGCGGCGGACATGGTTTCCTAAGGATAAAGGTTAAATTCCTATAGGGGTCTCCCAATATATACGCGACGGTACGTGGGAGCACAATCCATATTGGCACTATCGTCCCTCAGGAGGAATCACCCACCTTCCACGAGATCGACAGTCACCAGGCTTAACGACGTCGGAACACGTCTCTAGCCTAGACCTCTATGTTGTGCATTATGTTGCAAAGCGTTGTTAAGTTCATTCAGTTTATTTTAAGTTGATCTTTTTAGAAGTTTGCCTTTCTGGATCACCACGAGATGTATGGTACAATTCCTAAATGCAGTCTAAGATGATAAGCAAGCTTTATTATCTTTTCAACTTTGAAAATCCTAGCTACTAAGGGAAAAGAAAGACACCATCTTTTCTCAAAGAGCAATCAGCACACTCTAATGCACTTTTCCTAAATCAAGCATGCAAACTATCAAAATGCAAATGCACAATGCAGGTGTTTGTTTTCCGCTTTCTTAGTATTGATGCCTACAAAGAAAGCTTTTTGTACAACTTTGAATTTGCTTTTAAATGACAAGTACAAACAAGTTTACTTTTTCGAAATCAGAAAGGGTAGAAGAGATTACAACACTTTACGACTTTCGAAATGAACACTTGTTTCGACACTTAAAAGAGACAAACTCAAACCAATAAGCAAAAGCAAATGTATAATCAACTGTAAACAGCCAATGAACTCTCTCCTAAGATCACAATCAACAGATCTGAATCAAGGGCTACAGGATGATTATTTCACTCATGCAAAGGAAAACTGTAAATGACGCCACAAACACATAAAAACACTCACAGTCTTTTTGTACAAAAGGAGGCAGAATTTGAGCAGAGAAAAGGAGTTATCAGACTGGTACCTATGATGGTTACAGGCTGCAAAAATCAGAGATCAAAACAGGGCAACAGAGAGCAGAGAACCCCAGTTGCACAAGGCAAAACTGGTTCAGCACAACCTCACCACTGTGGTTTTGACATTCAGCGCAGGTAGCCTTTACAGGACTTGCATTGAAATGCAGAATGTCTTCACAGTGGTCGCGCTGAAGGAGAAACTCTCGTTTCTCACTGGGTTCTGGGTCACAGTTTGCTAATTAATCAACTGTTTCAGGCCAAATAAAAACCACAAGCAAGGTATAATCAAAGGGATGCTTTGAGGGGGTACTAAGATCTATCACAAAGGATCATCAAATCATTTGTGAATCCATTGTTCAGATCATAGACAAATCCAGTGATTGGATCAAAGCAGCAACTGTCTACTTTGCAACTGAGAGTAGCAGAAGCAGTTCGATTGTTGCTGTTGAGTCTATGAAACAAACAATGATAGAAACACAAATAAAATGACTAAAACAAATATCCCCAGCGGAGTCGCCAATTTGTTGTGGGGAAAAATGCCTATGCAGGACGATCCTATCCACCTAAGGTGTGACAGTGCCTTAGCAACAAACAGAGACAGCTATTCTAGTATTCTTCCTTTATGAATTAAGAATGAAGAGAGATAGATGGGCTAACCGGTGTCTTCCATTTGTTCCTCGATCCAGTTACTCTCCTCTTTGGGTGTTCACAGCTACTCGCCTTCTCGCTCGCCCAGCTTCAACAGGTCTCTGCAAGATTACAAGAGAAGAACACTACACAAAGACATAGATTCATAAACATAACTAGTTCAGGATTAGAAGTAAACTAAACATACTAATGCAATCATACATCAAAGATACATCAGTATATAGGAGGAACCAAGATAGCTTTATTGATGAATAACAAGGTTCAGGAAGAGATACAACCCAGAGGGCTCCAATCCAGCATCTCCTTCCCAGCAGAATGGAATTCCTATCTTCACCTCCCTTAAAAGCATTAAGCACCCAATGATTCCAGTCTCAAACCAACAACAATTCTTTGCAATAACAAAATTCCAGCCTCTAGATCTCATGGAGGAGAGATCCATATATAGATGTTTGGAGAGAGGATGAGTCAGCTTGAGATCTGACTAGTGTCCTCTCCCTCTGTCAGTTCTTGATTCCACTTGGAGGTTCTTGCTTCCACTTGGAGATTTGGAACCTCTTACTCATCACCAGTCGAATTCCCTGAGGCAAGTGTCATTTTGGAAGCTTCCTGGGTTCTGACACCTTGAGGAATGAGCTTGCCACATGTCCAATCTCGCTCAGCGCAGGTAGCCAGTGTTGGCTTTGACATTTAGCGCAGGTAGCCAGTGGAGCCATTGACATTCAGCGCAGATAGCCAGTGGAGCCATTGACATGATCCTGAATTGACTTGTTTTTGAGCAGTTTCTGGTGGAGAACTTCTGTGAATTGCTGTGGTTTGTTAGCCTTGTTCCTCTAGGGGTAGGACAACATGTTTAGGGACTTTGGATCCCTTAGATTATGGACATTTCATGTTCAATGCTGCGAGGCACAAAAATGTCTATAACAGTTTTCATGCGTAGGGAGTAGGTCATTGTCGTAAAGCTCTAGTTCGTCCTTGATTCTCTTGGAAGTCACAATGGTGGCCTTTTCCTATGTCAATTGGATCTAGTTGGCACATATTTGTTTTTTGATAGGGTCTTGAAGGCAAGAATTATCTGGTCAATGCTGGCGGTTTTCGACTCGGATCTGATGGCCATGACTTTAATGATTTGCAAGGTCTGAAGAGCGTTGACTCAGATATGTCCATCATCTTGGCCATTCTTGCAGTAGTTTTTACACACATCTACACGGATCTGAATAATCCCATTCCTGTAAGGAAAACTTGGTGGTCTATCGGCAAATTCATAAATCTAAAGGAGTATCATTCCACTTGGATCATCATGGCAACCATAGATCAACTATTTTTTGTATTTTTTTTTACTGTAGGAAGCTAACGCAATGGTGATCTATGCCACAAATCATAATGAGGTTTATGTGCAACCCCTCAAACTCTTTTAACCTCACGAAGTGTGATAAGAGGGTCAATCTTAGATAAAAGGTATGGAGGGAAAGGGTTCTAAGGAAAAACTTGTCTAACAGTGAGGCTTTTCATTCAAATTGGAAGTGGGGATATTTTTTAATAGTTTTGTGAAAACCCCAGATGGGAGACCAATCCTCGTAGGGATTTAGGATATGAAATTAGTACTTGATGTTATCAAAAAACCTAGCCCTGACAGGCTGCTGATTAGGTAGACTTTGAACAACTGTTTCAAACCTACTTTAGGCTAAGGCTTAGCCTCCCCAACCTGAGAGGGCTCTCTCACAAAATTAAAGATTTTGATAATGAATAAGATGGCTAACTCTATGAAACAAATGAAAAATTGTAGAAGGTTGAAACACAATTTAGAAAATATCCCTTGGGCATATGGAGTCAAACATGCTTCAATATTGTCAATAATGCTATATTTACATAGAAGTCAGGGCATAAGAATTCAACATATAAAGAATATACCAGAAAAATATAGAGCCACACAGTTTATAAATGCATGAAGGAAGTTAGAGCACAATTAGTGATTTCTAAGTAATCACACATTCATACCACTGTAGATAATAAGAAGAGGACAACACAAAACATTCTGAGACATTGAATTCTTTTTGATTCCTGAGAAGTAAAGCCAAGTATTGTATTACTGAAAACATAGTATTACACAAAGCTAAATATGAGAGTTTCTCTGAAAAAATCTTCAAACCTTGTACATTCGATTTTCTCCTATATATAGAGCTATTTACATAACTGAGATTCCTCCTCCAGCATGAGGGGAATTCGAATTCTTCCTATTATGACACCTATTGATACTTAAAACTAACTATTAAATGCAAATGACAGCTAACTAGCAGTCCTAGAGACCTAAAACAATTAGGAGTATAACTCCTCATCATGTTGGTAGTAGCATTTATTACAATTCAAACTCATTCTCTGACAAATGGCCTTCTTCAGTTTAGCTTTGGTGGAGGTTTGAAATTCCTTGTTGGCCCTTGATGCCTCATCCCTTTATTACTTCTAGAAACTAGGAAACTGCCCCTGTTTTTCTACTTTTGGTCTCCACAAGGATCTTCGAAATCAATTATCCCTGTTGTTCTTCTTTAATTACACAAAAATGTATTGGACTGCCATGTTTTTCATGCACTGTTGACCTTCCCCATAAACATGTGTGAAGACAAAACCTCTTTAATGCTGCTTGAAATATCATGAACCATACTAGCTGTGATCATTTTTATAACAAATAACTTATGGTTCATATCTATCTTTCCTTGGCTTGTTTTGCCCTTGCTGGATGCTTGCACTTTATAAATGATCCTTTTCAAAAATTCCCTTTCAAAAAGATCTCCCCTTTGTCACTCAAAATTGGTCAACCGAATTATAACATGCAGCTACAGCAGTTTCGTAGCGCGCTACGAAATTGCTGTGCATTAGGCATCACCTACAGCAGTTTCGTAGCGTGCTACGAAACTGCTGTGTAATTTCAAAAACACAGTTTAATGCCAAAATTTGACTGTCTTGAGCTCTCTTTTTCTTGAAATGTCCTTTTCATCTGCCCTGAAGCTGTTCAAAACTGAGTGCAGAGGCACCATTCTTCAAAGAAAACTTCAAAAAGGTAAATCATCAAAATTTAGGACTTAACCTTACTTGCTGAGTGATTTTCCTTAGCTAAGGAAATCCTTCCCGCTGGCTTAGTTGTATCTTCAAATCCTCGATTTTCCTCTTCATAATTCTGATCCCAACTCTCAGTCTTGTATTAACTTTTCTGATGAATTTTGCTTCCTTTATTGCAGGGACTAACCAAGTGTAGTATTGAGCATGACAGTTGACCACCTCGGGTATTGAAATTGTTTTGTGTTCCCACAGAGCCTCCATTTTATTAAAATGAGCTTCCTTGGTTGCATGTTTCCTTGAGGTTTTCTTTAGTTTAGCAATTTGAAGATTTGCTAACTTCAACTTCTTTTTCAATTCCTCAACACTATATTCCTCTTGCGAGATAACTGCCTTACCTCTATCGTTTTTATGCAGCTTTGATGATGTTTCTGATGAAGTCACAGGTCCTTCATGAGATTTTGTTACCTCCCCTATTTCACTGGCTTCTGGAAGCATCTCTTGTATCTCCTTTGAATGCCTTGTCACAGGTCTTCTTGGCTTAAAAACAAATTCAGAAACTTGATCATCAAATTTGAGCTTTTTAGAGGTTTTGGCCTTTCTGGTTTTGCTTTTACCTGTTTCTATCAAGTCTACTCGGACCAGAGGAGACTCCTCAATGTCAATGGCTTGAATCAAGTCATTCAGACTTCCCTTTGAAACTGGGCTTGCCTCAGTAACCATTGTCTTGCCTTTTTCTTTAGCTAATTGGCTCCTGGTTATTCTTCTCTGGACTGCTTCACCTATAGATGGTTCATGTACACCCTCTTTGATCTGAGTTTTCTCTTTCTATGACTGTTGGGGTGTGTCTTGGATTACCAGTGGTCTGGTGGGCTCCTTTACCTGTTTCCTAGCCTTCAATTTTACAAATCTCCTGGATCTTGTTTCTGCACGATGACTAGCTGCTGGTGGAGAACTCTTCGTAGCCTGAGGGCTGAGACCAGTTTCATTCTTGAAGCCAGACATAAACATGAACATGGACCATTCCCTATCTAATTTCTGGAGCTTATGCAAAACGATCAATTTGACTAAGCCGCGATGAAATAACGAGGTCTCACAAGCTTCCTTCTTTAATTGAACCTTGTCACACATTTTGCCTAGGCTACGAAACAAGTAAAAAGGAAAATCAAGAGATATCTTCCCAGTGAAATGAAGCAGAAGCTTGAAGTGGTAGGAATACACCTTATGATACCTTCCTTCATAGGTGAAGTACCTCTGTATTTAGGTAAGTAGATTAGCGTATGAATCTTTGACAAAGCTTCTGGGCACTGACTTGTTTAAGTCTGAATCCATGAACTCCGGTTTCAGAAATTCTTTGCAAGGGGTCATATCAAACTTGAAATTTTTAAACCATCTTTCCTATCCCCTTGGAATCTCAGTGACTATAGATATAACCTCTGAAGAGATTGGCAATTCAAGCACCCAAACTTTCGAATTCAGTCTTGTGAAATTTAAAGCAAATTCCCTGGTGACTTGCATATGGCCTCCTTGAAGTTTTTCGCAAAACCTCCAACAACCAACTTGTTTGAAGGCTTGTTCGACTTCATCATTATTTAGGATGATATGTAAACCCTCAGGTTCATTTCTCATACATTTGCTTGACCTATGATCCTTTCTTTCTGCAGACCCCTCCATGAAATTCCAGCGGAATGAAAATTTGAAAAACTGGCACTGTCTCAATCTTCGATCACTGCCTCGCTTGAAAACTGCCTCGCTTGAAAGCTGCCTCGCTTGATCTTCAAGGAATTCAAACTGAACGCTTGCCAAGTTGCTCCTCATGCATGAACCCAAACATAATTATGACTGTGAATATTTGGCCTCTTTTTGAAATTTGTAACCTGAGCGTACCAAGACATTTAATGACCCTAATGATGAGGATAAGCGGTTGAATGTGATAGGAAAAGTGTATGGACTGACCACTGATGATGTAAGGATAACTGATTTTGATGGATTTGACAGCTGGATGAGATTTGCTACGGATCTGCACGAATCCCCGATTTCGTAGTGCAGCCAGTGCAAAATCTGGGTTTTGCGCTACGAAAACACCTAGACTGGATTTTGCGCTACGAAAACTCCTAGACAGTTTCGTAGTGCATAAGAAATTTGAAACAGGTTTCGACATATGATGTTAATGTGAGATATGAGACCAATAATATACAAGAATAGAGAATTGACCCCTTTGAAATACCAACAAGACTCTTAGCAAGACTCTTATTCAAAATCTTAGACTCTAAAACAACATGAAAAAACCAGACCAAGACTAACACAAAAACTTTGGAAGCATGTGGGTTGTCCAAAATTTTGGAAAACTTTTTTCAGTGATAACAGTGGCTCCACTTGGGATAGTGTGCCCTTGTGGTACACTAAGAACTTGCAGGTCCAGTGCTTTATCCTCTTATGATAAGCATAAATTTATTTGAAAGAAATCTATATCTACTGAAAAATGCTCAGTCAACCTTGAGCTTATTTGCATTTTCCTACCTAACTACCCTATCAATTTCAAACTTCCTTCAGCTCAATCAATATGAAATTTCCAATGTAGCCAATCATTTGTCTTATCTGATATTTGAGTTTTTTGACTGCATCAGAGTTCAAAGCAACTATGATATTGTGATGACCACTGCCACTGGAATTGCCTCTGATCTTCATAGAAAAACTGAAACATTGGAGAGTAAAACTCTTCCATGTATCTAGCAATAGGATCCCAGAATACATGATCAGCTTGATGATTCTCATAACTTTCTGGCTGTGCAAACTGATCTTCAATAACAGTGTATTCTTCCTCAATCACGAAAGAGAAAGGAAGCAACACCCTATCCTTGTGTTCTGCCATAGAAAGCTTTTGAAAAGTATGATCATGATCATGAAGACTATATGATTGAATTTGACCATGTAAACCTTCAATGTCTTTCTCAATGTTCTTAGCAACTTCATCCAAAAATTTCATCTTATCTTCTCTCTTGCACTCAAATGATTTTAGATAAGAAGACAAGGAAAAAGAAAAATTTTCATCTATTTCTTCATTAATATGATCATCATTCCATTGTTTGAAACCTTGAATTGAAGGAGAGTTTGCCACCAAATCTGATCTATCTATCCATTCCTCCAAAAACATAAGCCAAAAGTCTGCAAATGACTTAATAGATTTGGCAGGAAAGCTTTCAATCCACTGTTTACATTTCCCTTGAAATGAATCATAGAACAACATAATGCAAACATCCTCATGTTTGACTCTAAGAAGCTCGGTAAAATCATAGAAATCTGATATATGCTTCAAAGTTAAACTCAAATCTTCTCCATTGAATTTTGGACCATTCCTTAGAAAATATGTATCCTTGGGAAAATGATTTGGGAAACCATGAATTCCTGAAAAATTTATGCATGCATACCTTGAAATAAGAATGGTAGCATCTGAGTTCTTCATAACTCCAGTGGAATCACCATGAATCTATGAATTGTGAATTCTTCAACAATGGAGTCGCCAAGGTAGTTTTGCAGCCTCAAAAAGATTTCTGAGCTCCTGCTACCTTCAGAAGTTCAGCTTCTTGATTTCGGGAATGATTAATCTTCAGGCTCCCGGCAGACACACCAAAATGTTATCACAAAACCTAGCCCTGATAGGTTGCTTATCAAGTAGACTTTGAACAACTATTTCAAACCTACTTTAGGCTGAGGCTTAGCCTCCCCAACCTGAGAGGGCTCTCTCACAAAATTAAAGATTTTGATAATGAATAAGATGGCTAACTCTACGAAACAAATGAAAAATTGTAGAAGGTTGAAACACAATTTAGAAAATATCCATTGGGCTTATGGAGTCAAACATGCTTCAGTATTGTCAATAATGCTAGCTTTACATAGAAGTCAGGGCATAAGAATTCAACATATAGAGAATATATCAGAAAAATATAGAGCCACACAGTTTATAAATGCATGAAGGAAGTTAGAGCACAATTAGTGATTTCTAAGTAATCACACATTCATACCACTATAGATAATAAGAAGAGGACAACACAAAACATTCTGAGACATTGAATTCTTTCTGATTCCTGAGAAGTAAAGCCAAGTACTGTATTACTGAAAACAGAGTATTACACAAAGCTCAATATGAGAGTTTCTCTGAAAAAATCTTCAACCCTTGTACATTCGATTTTCTCCTATATATAGAGCTCTTTACATAACTGAGATTCCTCCTCCAGCATGAGGGGAATTCAAATTCTTCCTATTATGACACCTATTGATACTTAAAACTAACTATTAAATGCAAATGATAGCTAACTAGTAGTCCTAGAGACCTAAAACAATTAGGAGTATAACTCCTCATCATGTTGGTAGTAGCATTTATTACAATCCAAACTCGTTCTCTGACAAATGGCCTTCTTCAGTTTAGCTTTGGTGGAGGTTTGAAATTCCTTGCTGGCCCTTGATGCCTCATCCCTTTATTGCTCCTGGAAACTAGGAAACTGCCCCTGTTTTTCTGCTTTTGGTCTCCACAAGGATCTTCAAAATCAATTATCCTTGTTGTTCTTCTTTAATTACACAAAAATGTATTGGACTGCCATGTTTTTCATGCACTGTTGACCTTCCCCGTAAACATGTGTGAAGACAAAACCTCTTTAATGCTGCTTGAAATATCATGAACCATACTAGCTGTGATCATTTTTATAACAAATAACTTATGGTTCATATCTATCTTTCATTGGCTTGTTTTTCCCTTGATGGATGCTTGCACTTTATAAATGATCTTTTTAAAAAATTCCCTTTCAAAAAGATCTCCCCTTTGTCACTCAAAATTTGTCAACCGAATTATAACATACAGCTACAGCAGTTTCGTAGCGCGCTACGAAACTGCTGTGCATTAGGCATCACCTACAGCAGTTTCGTAGCGCGCTACGAAACTGCTGTGTAATTTCAAAAACACAGTTTAAAGCCAAAATTTGACTGTCTTGATCTCTCTTTTTCTTGAAATGTCCTTTTCATCTACCCTGAAGCTGTTTAAAATTGAGTGCAGAGGCACCATTCTTCAAAGAAAACTTCAAAAAGGTAAATAATCAAAATTTAGGACTTAACCTTACTTGCTGAGTGATTTTCCTTAGCTAAGGAAATCCTTCCCACTGGCTTAGTTGTATCTTCAAATCCTCAATTTTCCTCTTCATAATTCTGATCCCAGCTCTCAGTCTTGTATTAACTTTTCTGATGAATTTTGCTTCCTTTATTGCAGGGACTGACCAAGTGTAGTATTGAGCATGACAGTTGACCACCTCGGGTATTGAAATTGTTTTGTCTTCCCACAGAGCCTCCATTTTATTAAAATGAGCTTCCTTGATTGCATGTTTCCTTGAGGTTTTCTTTAGTTTAGCAATTTCAAGATTTGCTAACTTCAACTTCTTTTTCAATTCCTCAACACTATATTCCTCTTGTGAGATAACTGCCTTACCTCTATCGTTTTTATGCAGCTGTGATGATGTTTTTGATGAAGTCATAGGTCCTTCATGAGATTTTGTTACCTCCCCTGTTTCACTGGCTTCTGGTAGCGTCTCTTGTATCTCCTTTGAATGCCTTGTCACAGGTCTTCTTGGCTTAAAAACAAATTCAGAAACTTGATCATCAAATTTGAGCTTTTTAGAGGTTTTGGCCTTTCTGGTTTTGCTTTTACCTGTTTCTATCAAGTCTGCTCAGACCAGAGGAGACTCCTCAATGTCAATGGCTTGAAGCAAATCATTCAGACTTCCCTTTGAAACCGAGCTTGCCTCAGTAACCACTGTCTTGCCTTTTTCTTTAGCTAACTGGCTCCTGGTTATTCTTCTCTGGACTGCTTCACCTGTAGATGGTTCATGTACACCCTCTTTGATTTGAGTTTTCTCTTTCTATGACTATTGGGGTGTGTCTTGGATTACCAGTGGTCTGGTGGGCTCCTTTATGTATTTCCTAGCCTTCAATTTTACAAATCTCCTAGATCTTGTTTCTGCAAGATGACTAGCTGCTGGTGGAGAACTCTTTGTAGCCTGAGGGCTGAGACCAGTTTCATTCTTGAAGCCAGACATAAACATGAATACGGACCATTCCCTATCTACTTTCTGGAGCTCATGCAAAATGATCAATTTGACTAAGCCATGATGAAACAACGAGGTCTCACAGGATTCCTTCTTTAAATGAACCTTGTCACACATTTTGCCTAGGCTACGAAACAAGTAAAAAGGAAAATCAAGAGATATCTTCCCAATGAAATGAAGCAGAAGCTTGAAGTGGTAGGAATACACCTTATGATACCTTCCTTCGCAGGTGAAGTACCTCTGTATGCAGGTAAGTAGATTAGCATATGAAACATTGACAAAACTTTTGGGCACTGACTTGTTTAAGTCTGAATCCATGAACTTTGGTTTCATAAATTCTTTACAGGGGGTCATATAAAACTTGAAATTTTTAAACCATCTTTCCTGTCCCCTTGGAATCTCAGTGACTATAGATATAACCTCTGGAGAGATTGGAAATTCAAGCACCCCAACTTTTGAATTCAGTCCTGTGAAATTTAAAGCAAATTCCCTGGTGACTTGCATATGGCATCCTTGAAGTTTTCCACAAAACCTCCAACAGCCAACATGTTTGAAGGCTTGTTCGACTTCATCGTTCTTTAGGATGATATCTAAACCCTCAGGTTCATTCCTCAGACATCTTCCTGACCTATGATCCTTTCTTTCTGCAGACCCCTCCATGAAATTCCAGCGGAATGAAAATTTGAAAAACTGGCACTGTCTCAATCTTCGATCACTGCCTCACTTGATCTTCAAGGAATTCAAACTGAATGCTTGCCAAGTTTCTCCTCATGCATGAACCCAAACATAATTATGACTGTGAATATTTGGCCTCTTTTTGAAATTTGTAACCTGAGCGTACCAAGACATTTAACGACCCTAATGATGAGGATAAGCGGTTGAATGTGATTGGCAAAGTGTATGGACTGACCATTGATGATGTAAGGATAACTGATTTTTATGGATTTGAAAACTGGATGATATTTTCTACGGATCTGCACGAATCCTCGATTTTGTATCGCAGCCAGTCCAAAATCTGGGTTTTGCGCTACGAAAACACCTAGACTAGATTTTGCGCTACAAAAACTCCTAGATAGTTTCGTAGCGCATAAGAAATTTGAAACAGGTTTCAACATATGATGTTAATGTGAGATATGAGACCAATAATATACAAGAACAAAGAATTGACCCCTTTGACATACCAACAAGACTCTTATTCAAAATCTTAGACTCTAAAACAACATGAAAAAACCAGACCAAGGCTAATACAAAATCTTTGGAAGCATGTGGGTTGTCCAAAATTTTGGAAAACTTTTTTTAGTGATAACACTTGATATGAGTAAAAATATGTAGAAGAGACTGAGTATCTCGATGGAGTTTCAAAATTTTGTTTATGCGGGTAGATCATTGCAAGACAACTTTATGTTGCAAGACTACCACATCAAATGAAACTCCTCTATCATCATTAATCTACGGCTCAGGGGAGTTTTTCCTCATCCTAATAACACTAAAAGGACCAGTTTCATTTAAGGATGCAGTGTAGAGAGAGTTTGACTCATAAAACAAAGTTGATCCAAATATCAATACTGTAGAAATTAATATGTAGATTCCAAACTGCTCTTGAAATTTACTAAATCAGAAGAATTGAAGCCACTCTACTAATTTGTGAAATTTAGCTCACCATATAAAACAAGAATCTTTGAAATGAAAAAGGAAACATCACACGTACAAAGATATTTATCTAAGGGAAGGAAAGTAATAAAAACCCCTTACTATATATATTGCATTAATTAGAGAATATAGAAGAAATACAGTGCTTGCTCACGACTGAGCACACCCTCAAAGTGTATAGACTCTCTCTTTGCCAAATTAACTGAACCTGGCCCAACACTTAGCCAATTTCAAGCCTTTCCAAGTGCCTATTTCTTTGCGCTATTACCTTGGGAAATCACACCTACTATTTAGGAATTTCAAACCAAGGAATTGCGCAATTACCATAGGCCAATCGGCTAGCTACATGCACCAGCTATACAACTTGGAATAGTTTACAATTGATAGTACACTTCCCTTGAACCTCAATATCAATTGGGTAACTCAAATTATTTGCATGTAACAATTATTTTGGGTTGATTGATCACTAAGTGTGGTTGAAGTTACACACACAGAACTTAACCTCCACTAGTTCTTCTAGCAGTTAGAACTAGTTAAATTGACAAGAACTGAAATTAACTGAAATAGATTGCTACAAGTTAGAAATCAATCATGTAGAGCTAAACTCAAGTGTCTCAAACTATAAATTACTGAGTTATCTGAGTGACAAGATCCATGTCACCTCAGTTAACTACCTCCAAGTATTCTGCTGAAATAGAAATTTGAATTTTATTTAGTTTGACCAAGGCAAAGGAAAAAATAGATTTTATTACTTCATTTTCAACACTCCCTCTCAGCAGGAAAGGGATTATCAGATACCCCAATTCTGCTTCTATTAAAATTGAATTTTTCTCTTGACAATGCTTTTTTCAAAATATCTGCATCTTGCTCCTCTATAGGAATGTACTAAAACAACATAATCTTCCTCTATACACAATCTTGTAGATGGTGATACTGAATGTTGATATGCTTGGATCGATCATGAAATAATGGATTCTCAGAGGGTTTGATACAACTCTGGTTTTCATAGTAAATCACTGTATGCTCCATATTCTAACCAAATAACTCAACAATAATCTTTCTCATCTAGATAGCCTCACATGTTTCTTGACTTGTAGCCATGCACTCTGCTTCTGTTGAGCTAAGTGACACATATCTCTACTTCCTTCTATAACAAGAATCTATTACTGAACCAGCAAAATAAATTCCTCTTGATGTGCTCTTCCTGTTTGATGGACTCCTTGCCCAATATGCATCTATAAAGCCTTGTGGTTTCACTCCCTCTATTCGTCTGTACCAAAGACCAAACTTAGTAGTGCCCCTAAGGTATCTCAACACATGCTTTGTTGCCTTCCAATATAGTTTGGTTGTCTTAACCATTGCTTAACTAAGCTGGTTAACTACATAACAAATGTCCAGTTGTGTGTTTACCAAATACATAAGTGAATACACAAGCTTCTTGTAAATGGTGGCCTCCACTACTTCACCTAAAGTAGCATCATCCTTCCTCCAGTTTCCTACTAGAGGAGTCTCCATGGGTTTGCACCTATCCATGTGGAACCTCTGAAGTATCTTGTTGGCATACTTTCCCTGAGAGACAAATAGTTTCCCATCTCCTTTCCATACTTCCAAATCGAGGAAGTAGTTCATGAGGCCCACGTCCTTCATCTCGAACTCTCTTGCAAGGTACTCGTTTCATGATCTGATCAGCTTCTCATCACCAATAAGGATCAAGTCATCGACATATAAAACAATAATCAATAATTTACCTTCTACCAAAATGTGATAAAGATTTGCATTTGCTTCACTTTTGGTGAATCCCAAACTGGTGAGATAGTCGATCCTAGTTACAAGAACAAGGTGCTTTCTTGAGTCCATACAATGCTCACTTGAGTCTTGACACATGCGAATCTCTGTCAAAGGTCTCAAACTCCTCTGGTAGCTCAATATACACCTCCTCCTCAATAAATCCATCGATAAATTTTTTCTTCAAATCCATCTAGTGGATCTTCTACCCCATCTACGCTGACAGTGCTAGAATTGAGCTGATGGGTGAGTACCGTTGTTGGCATAAAAATCGCAACAGGGTTGAGACCCCGAGTTTGGGCAAAGGGGCAAGCAATGCACCATTGGATTGTATCACAACACCATTATTTTCACCTTACCCAAAATGGGTAAGGAGTCTCACCCGAAGTGTGCCATGACCTTAGTTAGATGGGGTTCAGAATCTAGTATCGGGAGAAATCACATCAGAGAGACAAGAATCAAAGAACATTAAATCATACCACACAAAAGCTTGATCTCAACAAGTCATGCATAATTATAAAGGAAAGACTACTTAGATACACATATATAAAATTTTAAAGAATCATATAATCATTCAACTAACACACTATTGTTCCAACAAGTCTTCTTCATCATTAATATATAAAGTAATCATCATTACATCGATCTTAAGAGCCACGTCCCATATTACAGACTCACAAGATAGATCAATACATAATTATACAAAATGACAAACATAGAGCGACTCTACTAGCTCTCCAACAATATTTCAGTATCCTCTCCTTTTTACCTTCTCACTCTTCCTTTCTTATCTTTATATGCCATCCTGAACTACTATTTCTTTCTTGGGCCCTTTGCCTTCTTCCTTAATTGGTTATTCCTATTACTTGACTATCATTGTTCTTTTCCTGCCTGATTGTGGCCACTTCTTCCTATTGTTCCTCCACAATTTTTAGTCTTCTTTGAGTTCCTTACTCTTTCCTGACTATCTCTTCTGCAACTTTCCAAAGGTTTTCTATACCACTTTTCATTTACCTTCTAGTGTATCACCAAAACTCCTTAGTTTCTCAAAAACGAAGGCCCCAACAGGCCCCGACCACATTTCATTGACTCGTCCCCGAGTCAGTCATTCTCCGACACTATTGTTGTTGATGCTTCTATTCTTGGTGCTTTTGTTGCTACTTCCTTCATTGATTCCCTCTAGTTGGTTTCTTCAAAAGAATACCCCAAATCAGGGACAAAGGTGATGGCCACATTTCTAAAATGATTATACACATTGATCATTTCCTGCCATGTGCTTCTGAGTGCAACTTCCTAGCTGAAGAACTGAGTTGTAGTGCCAGATGTAGGTTGGGATATTCATACCATCATCAGATAATTCCATTGTGCATCTATTGTTGGGTGTGGAGCCTGATTATATTTTGTATTCAAAGGTATCGCCACATTGGACCCTAGTTTGAACTCGTAAAATATTTGCTGCAGGGGGGTCCAGGGGGGTGGCTGTGACCTTTGGGGAGCCCCCCCCTAGCGGGGGGTTTCCGGGGTAGCGCCTGAAGCTAAGAATAGATGTAAAATTGCCTTGTAAAAGTATAGTAATTTCTAGTCAATCTGGGCCATTCATTAGGCGGAGATCTGACGGTAGAAGTTATGTTTAATTTAGGGTTTTTGCCCTAGAAGGCAACCCCTCACTATATATGAGGGAATTGTATTGTGTCTATGTAGATCTGTATTCTTAGTGAGAAAGAGAGAGGAGATTGAGAGCGAAGAGGGTGTTACAACGGATTTGCTATAGGTTGTATCTCTTCAGTTTGCTAGATAATATAAAAGGAAGGACTGGTTGTCTCTCCGTGGATGTAGCCCAAACTGGGTGAACCACCTATATCTGTGTCTCTCTTGTTTTATGCATTTTCTGTGTTTATATTTCTGCAATATTTTATGTGTTCCATTGCTCTGTAATATATATAATTTTCTAACAACTGGTATCAGAGCCGAAGGTCTATTTGGCTGACAAACTCGCAGGAGAGAAGGGTTCCTGGTTGGAGTGGGAGCAATGGCGGAAGATGGTAAGTTTAGGGTCAAGAAATTTAACGACTAAAACTTCTCGCTGTGGAAGATGCAAATGGAAGATTATCTATATTAGAAAGATCTGTACCTACCATTGGGAGGAAAAACAAAGATGTCAATGGGTATGACAGATGAAGAATGGAACCTTCTCGATAGAAAGGCACTCGGAACAGTATGGTTATGCCTCACAGCGTCAGTTGCCTTCAACATTTAGAAGGAAACAATGATAGACGGTTTGATTAAGGCATTGGTGAAACTATATGAAAAACCCTCGGCCTCAAACAAGGTATTTCTTATGAAACGGTTATTTAATATGAAGATGTCAGAAGGTGGATCTGTTTTAGACCATTTAAATTATTTTAATACTGTTACAAGTCAGTTAATTTTTGTAGGGGTAAAATTTGATGATGAAGTTAGAGCTCTGTTATTCTTGTGCTCATTGCCAGAAAGTTGGAATGGTTTAGTAATGGCCATTAGCAACTCTGTTTCTGGATCTAGTACTTTAAAGTTTTATGATGTTGTCGGTGCTATACTTAGCGAGGAAATGCGACGGAAAAGCTCCGGTGAGACATCGGGTAATGCTTGATTGCAGAGTCTAGGGGAAGAAAAATTGAAAGAGGAAAGAGCTCAGGATATCGTAGAAAATCAAGGAAAGACAGATCCAAGTCCAGATCAGGGATAGTTTGTTCAAAATGCAGAAAGAAAGGACACCTAAAGAAAGACTGTAGATCTCGGAAGGGAAAAGAAGGATATGCACAACAAGAAAACAATCATGAAGCAAATGTGACAGGTGAGGTGTTACAAGATGCTTTGATTCTTTCTTTCGAAAATATTAGTGATTCCTGGGTGGTAGATTCAGGGGCCTCATTCCATGCCACACCTGATAAGATATACTTTCATGACTATGTTCAAGGAGATTTTGGACAAGTCTGTTTGGGTGATGATAAACCCTGTAAAATTGTTGGAATGGGTAAGGTTCTTGTAAAACAGCAGAATGGAAACCAATGGCTACTAAAGGAGGTAAGGCATGTTCTAGATCTGAAGAAAAATATGATTTCAACAGGATAGTTAGGCGGTGAAGGTTGTGTGACAACTTTCACAGATAAATCTTGGAAGGTCACCAAAGGAGCCCTGGTAATAGAAAAAGGTGAAAAGGTTGGTACATTGTATTTATGCAATGGTATTTCTAACTCTATTAATGCTTTAACTTCCAAAGAAGCAGATGCAGCATTATGGCATCATAGGCTCAAACACATGAGTGAGAAGGGGATGAAGATCCTTCACTCAAGGAATTTGTTGTTGGGTTTGAAGAATGTTGATTTGGACTTCTGTGAGAATTTCATTTATGGAAAACAGAAGAGAGTCAGATTTCTCAGAGTTGGGAAAGAAAAGAAGAGCGAAAAATTAGAGCTTGTGCATATAGATGTATGGGGACTTGCTCAGGTATCATCTCACAGTGGCTCTCGTTATTATGTTACTTTTATTGATGATGCAACTAGAAAAACTTGGATTTATTGTATTAAGAATAAATCTGATGTATTTGATACTTTCAAGAAATGGAAAGCTTTGGTTGAGACTGAGGCAGGAAAGAAATTGAAGTATCTCAGATCAGATAATGGAGGTGAATATTGCAGCAACGAGTTTTATACGTACTATTCAGAGCATGGAATTCGTAGAGAGAAGATAGTTCCAAGAACACCACAAGAAAATGGTGTGTCAGAAAGGATGAACAGAACAATCATGGAGCGTGCAAGGTGCATGAGATTGCATGCAGGATTGCCTTTACAATTTTGGGCAGATGCTGTAGATATTGATGTTTATCTAATAAACAGAGGGCCTTCAAGTTCCTTGGATGGTGGTGTTCCAGAGGAAGCATGGACAGGTAAAAAGGTAAACTACTCCTTTTTAAAGCCTTTTGGTTGTGAGGCCTTTGTCCATATTAATAAAGAAAATAGAACAAAGCTTGAGGCAAAATCAAAGAAATGTACCTTTATTGGATATGGTGTTAATGATTTTGGTTATTGCTTATATGATTATGAAAATCACAAAATCATTAGGAGCAAAGATGTAATATTCAATGAAAAGGTCTTGTATAAGAATCAGTTGTAGGAAAAGAAACAGGAAAAAGAAAACAAGGAATACACAGTTCTTGATGAGATCACTGAAAAAGTAAAGGTGCCTGAAAATAATAATAATCAACAACCACAACAACAACAACCACCACAACAGCAACAAGCACCCCAAACACCTGAAAGTGGTGTTAGAAGATCTACAAGGATAAGTAGACCCCCTGAACGATACTCTCCTTCATTATATTATTTATTGTTGACTGATTCTGGTGAACCCGAATATTATGAAGAAGCATTGCAGGTTGAAAGCAGGAAGAAGTGGGAGCTAGCCATGGAAGAAGAGATGGACTCCTTAATGCATAACCAGACATGGGACTTAGTGAGGTTGCCTACAGGTAAAACGACATTGTAGAATAAATGCGTTTACAGGCTGAAGGAAGAAGATGGAGGAAAACAGAGGTACAAAGCTAGACTTGTGGTGAAGGGGTTTGCACAGAAGAAAGGTATTGATTTTGATGAAATATTTTCTCTTGTTGTTAAAATGACTTCAATCAGAACTATTCTAAGTCTAGTAGTAGCTGAAGATTTGCATATTGAGCAGTTAGATGTAAAGACAACCTTTCTCCATGGGGACTTGGAGGAAGAGATATATATGCAGCAGCCACAAGGATATGAGGTAAAAGGGAAGGAGAAACTAGTGTGTAGGTTGGAGAAGATCTTGTATGGCTTAAAACAGGCTCCAAGGTAGTGGTATCTAAAATTTGACAAGTTTATGTATGAACAAGGTTATACTAGATGTCACTCTGATCATTGTGTTTATATAAAAAAACAAAATGATGGTAGCTATATTATATTGTTATTGTATGTATATGACATGCTTGTTGCAGGGTCTAACATGCAGGAAATAAATGTGCTCAAAAGAAAATTGGCAAATTCATTTGCAATGAAGGATTTGGGAGTTGCAAAACAAATCCTTGGTATGAGAATAACTAGAGACAGGAAAAATCACAAAATAACATTGTCTTAGAATGAGTACATACAAAAGGTGTTGAAAAGATTTAATATGCACAATGAAAAACCAGTTAGTACACCTTTTGCTAGCCATTTTAAACTTAGTAAGGAAATGTGCCCAAAGACCAAAGAAGACATGGATTATATGTCTAAAGTTCCATATGCATCAGCAGTTGGAAGCTTAATGTATGCAATGGTCTACACAAGGCCTGATATTACACATGCAGTGGGAGTTGTAATTAGGTACATGAACAATCCAGGAAAGGAACATTCGATGGCAATGAAATGGATTCTCAGATATTTGGAAGGTACCACAAATCAAGCATTATGCTTTGGTGGTTCAAACATTTCTCTACAGGGATATGTTGATGTAGATATGGCAGGTGAGAGAGATAATAGGAGGAGCACTACAGGATATTTATTTACTGTAGGTGGAACAACTGTCAGTTGGGTTTCAAAAATCCAAAGTATTGTTGCACTTTCAACAACAGAAGCAGATTATGTTGCTGCTACAGAGGCTAGTAAAGAAATGATTTGGTTACAAAGGTTTATGGGTGAATTGGGTAAGGAACATGATATGGGCACATTATACAATGATAGCCAAAGTGCCATTCATCTTGCAAAGAACTCAACATTTAATTCTAGGACTAAACACATACAGCTCAAGTACCATTTCATACGATCAGTGTTGGAAGATGGAGAGTTGAAGCTGGAAAAGATACACACTAGCCAGAATCATGCAGATATGCTAACAAAAGTTTTAACCAGGGAGAAACTGAGAATATGCTCAGTTTCAACTGGTCTTCAAATATGATGAAGAAGATGAGAAATAGCCAGGTCCAAAGAGGAGTCATTGTCCAGCAAATGAAGCAGCGATGGAGTTTCTATAATCAGTCTCCAAGTGGGAGATTATTGGGTGTGGAGCTTGATTATCTTTTGTATTGAAAGCTATCACTGCATTCGACCCTAGTTCGAAATGGGGTGGCAACGCCGCCTGTCAAATATTCGCTGCAGGGGGGGTCCAGGGGTGGGGTGACTATGACCTTTGCGGAGCCCCCCCCCTGGCGGGGGGTTTTGGGGGCAGCGCCCCCGAAGCTAAGAATAGATGTAAAATTGCCTTGTAAAAGTATAGTAATTTCTAGTCAATTTGGGCCGTTCATTAGGCAGATATCTGATGGTAGAAGTTATGTTTAATTTAGGGTTTTTTTCCCTAGAAGGAAACCCCTCACCATATATGACGGAATTGTATTGCGTCTATGTAGATCTGTATTCTGGGTGAGAAGGAGAGAGGAGATTGAGCGCGAAGAGGGTGTTACAACGGATCTGCTGTAGGTTGTATCTCTTCAGTTTGCTGGATAATACAAAAGGGAGGATTGGTTGTTTCTCTGTGGACGTAGCCCAAACTAGGTGAACCACCTATATTTGTGTCTCTCTTGTTTTATGCATTTTCTATGTTTATATTTCTACAATATTTTATGTGTTCCATTGCTCCGTAATATATATAATTTTCTAACATCTATGTCATCGCTGAGTTGTTGCAGTGTTCCTAAATGTGTTTATATCAACGACTGGAGGTCCTGAAGTATTTTATTGGTTTTTTCTGACTCATCTTCAATCTACTAAATTTGGGCCTCAAGAGTGTTCACCTTTTCTAGGATCTTCTTTAATAATTTCTCGTCCTTGGTGCTCCTTGCCCCATTGAATAGTTTGTTGACATGACTGTGGAGGGGCTAGACAGGTTGGTTCTTTTCACTAGGTAGCCCAACCAATCATGAACCTATTGCAAGAGGGTGTGGGCTTCCTCCACAACATTGATGATGGAGCCTTTGAGGGTGGTTGCATTTGATATTTTATGTTTGATCTTAGTTGCATATGTTGTGGTAGGGTCTAGAAATGCACTTAGTGTGGCAACAAGGGTCTGCTTGAGCTCACGATTGGCAGAAATTAAATCATGACATGTTTCCTAGATGTGGTTGCAACATTCGACAAGTGTGCAAGCTGAGAAGTCCTTTGGGCATTAGGCACAACATCAAAGACTAAAGGCCATAGTACCTAGAATTTTTTTGTGATCTGTTCTAGCTGACTTTGAAGATGTTTCTTTTCTTGGCGCAGCTGATCACATTTTGTAGTAAGTACAATAATCTATTTTTGTTGATATTCATGCTTGGTTGTCAAATCATTGTGCAACACCTATGCTCGACATGTGGCTAGCTAAATAAAATTAAACAATTGGGCTGAGGAAAAACTGTAGAGATCACCTTGGCCAATGGTGGATGGTTCCAGAAACTAACTTTGCAATGGTTTCACACTAGAAACAGACTTATATAAATGTCTGTGGGGTAATGTAACCTACTGTGAAGGTTCGACCGATGGTGGAGTGGTGTGGATGGAAATGGGGAGGGGTGAAATTGAAGGTGAAAGGTGAAAGGGAAATGATACTTGGTGGACGGTAGTGGTGACGAGCGATGTAATTATTGGTTTGTTGTCCGTTAGTGGACCCGAATCAAGCAATAAAGACATCATGGATGTGGGGAAGAATTCTTGTGTTGGTAACTACCATGATGGATTGGATAACATAGTCAACCTCTGTTTCCATTCCCGTTCCTAGCATTGTTCTAGAAGGTATGGTATCTAAAATGGTGGCAGAGGTGGAAGTTGTGTGTGGCGATGGATTGTGCAAGCTAGGTGACACGACGAAAGTGGAGGGTGGAATTTCTTCGATAATGGGAAATGTTGTTTGTGATTGGGGTTGTTCAAGGCTAAGATTACAATTTGGTTGGTGGGGTTTTTTTTTGTTTTTTAGCCCCAATTGGAGGTTTTGTAGCTTTCAAACTATGGGGCTTTGGGATTGTTGGTTTGGACTGGGAATGGGGCCCTACAACTAGAAGTGCAGCAAATAGGGGAGTACTAACCATACACTCATGTTGTCTTGAACCTTGAAATTTAGAAAAATTAGGGAACAAATCTGTCGAGATTCTGATATTGGAAATAGTTTCCTTCAAAGAGTGCATTTGTTTCTCAAGTTTCTTGATGAAAGGATGCATCTCCTCTTCAAACAATTGCTTCCTTGAATCCACAAGTGTCTCTCTGGGTAGTGGCTGGGGCACCATCACTTCCGAGAAATATATGTTCTTTCCTTCGTGAACCTCCTTTTCAATGCCTTGTGACAAGCTTACCTATGTGTCGAATGATTCTACTGTCATCATAAACTTTTGAGAGCTCATCTCGAATGTGTGAGTATGGACACAGTTTGGCCTTATCCAGCTATTGTCATGAATAATACCAAACCATATTTCTAACAAATAATCATCGAGAAACAACTTCGGCATCCTTTCCATAGCCTTGACAAACTCCAACATTTTCTTGTACCATCCGATGAAGGAAGCTTCCTTGATTTCCTTGCTACTTGGGTCACCCGAGGTTCGCTAGGATGTGTACTTGAGAGAAAGAGGTTGGTCTTCTGTGATAGGAGCCAACTCTCGACCCTCTGGTGGGAACCATTTCCACATAGCTAGAGCAATGACAATGTATCCATAAGTGAAGTGGTCCGCTCTCTTGTAGATGTCCTCGCAGGCCTCAAATAGTTCTTAAAGTAGGAAACTACACCAGTTTAGTTGTGTGCTCTGTACATAGTGCTCCGCAACTAAAATAGTATCGAGTGTGCACTCATTCCTGGAAAAATGGCGCATGAGATTCCTTACAATGATATGGCATGCAAAGTTGATATTGGGGGTGTTGATTATCTCTATGAGAGCACCCTTTCCTCCTATTTGGGTGTCATACCTGTTGTAGTAATTGTCATTCACGATCTTTTTCGCCTACTTGGAGGCTATCTAGAATGAAATGGATACAACATTTCTAGCCGTCAATAAGCCTATGAGCCCATGGATGTCAACCGCATGGATTGGATGTTCCTTGTCAAGATAGAGAGATCCTACATGCATTTTGCTTATAAGTAGCTTTGTGCACTGCTTGACGGCCCCAGTCATTCCAAATATGGGAAAACTCTTCATATTCAACAATGTTGGCCTTTAAATTTCTCAGAAATCATTTGTGACTTTGATAGATATACTTCCATCATCCTTCATGATTGGTTAAGTATAGACCTCACGTTTCAAGGCTGAAAATTGGAAGGAGTCCGAGAGCTCGTTATCAACCAGCACTGTTTTCTTGTATTTTCCATAAAGTGGCTTTGTTTTCACAATTATTTCACCAAATTCAAATTATGGAACAGATACCATAGTATTCATCTTTTTGGAACAATGTTGATAGACACGAGACACAGGGGGCTTGGACCTGAGCTTGGAACAAAGGAAATTGGGAAAAAATTGTAGACTTAGCAACTCTACCACCTTGGCTTCAGACTTTAAAGGATTCAACATTTCCATGTAGATTAAGTAGAAAAGCTCGACACGACGTTTCTGACGAGACCTCCTAACTAATTACTACGACAACTTTCCCTATGCATTCTCAATCATGTTAACATTGTCATCGCTGAGCTGGACCTGACTTTGATGACGTAAAACTGAAGAAGGAAAGGTGGAGCTGATGGGTAATTATGGTATCGTGATGGAAGATGCTTAGGAATATATTATGGGTATAATGGGAAAGATTTAACAGAAATTTGAGCTGACCCTGTAAATTATTGCCTAATTATTATGGAAATGAGTTCTAAAATGTGTGACTCTCCCCCGACCATAAGAAATTATGGTGGGGTGAGAGAACCTACACAATTGGAAGAGACTTGGCTCGAGATTTATTCTGGAATAACTAGAATGTAAATAATTGACTAACCAGAGAACTGACACAACTAATGAATAACCAAACTAATTGACTCTTAACTACTCCTACCTATGGTCTCCTTTCGGAGATGCAATCAATTTTGAGTGACATTCTTTGATCCCTGGAAGGGTTTCAAGCGTGCACCATTAACCCATCCTAGTAGAAAGACACCATCCAGTTGTATTAACTTAACAGCTCCTGAATCCTTGAATTACGCAACAATGAAAGGCCCCAACCAATGCACTTGGAGCTTCCCTAGATATTTCAAGAATTTGCTATCATATAGCAGAGCATGACCTCCTACCGTGAATGATTTCCACTTAATGTGCCTATAATGCCACGCCTTTTGCCTCTTCTTTTCAATCATTTGATGGAAATATTCCATGAGCCTAGCCTCATCTGGTTTCAAAAGTTCCTCCAACCTCTTCAGAATTAAATCTTCTTCACCATATGAGTGGCCTGTGCAATGAAAAGGCTGGGAATAGTGAATTTGACGGGTACCACAACCTCCTGTCCATATACTAGATGGAAAGGTGTAGGCTTGTGTAAGCATTTAATAGTTGTGCGATAGGCCCACAGATTCACTGGCAGCAATCAATCCCAATCGTCCCTATTGGATGAACATATTTTGGTCAGGCCCCTTTCTAAGATCTTATTAAAAGATTCCACCATGCCTTTTTCTTGAGGGTGATATGGGCCACTTCTATTGTGTTGTATCATGAAGTTAAGAAGTAATGAGGCAATTGTTTCATTTATGAAATGGGTCCCCTGATCACTAGTGAGACACTAGGGTCACCCAAATATAGAGATGATATTCTCAAAAATAAATCTGCCAACGTTATTCACGATACAGTTATTAACCGAAGCGGCCTCCGCCCATTTGGTAAGGTACTCTATGGCAGTGATGATATATCTGGCACGGGAGTGGCATGTAGGTGCATTGATATGTCCTTGTGGATGACACTAGTGTCATCTGGCCTCATGGCCAAGAGGAGTTAGATCAGTTTTTCTAGCATCTCAACAATCAATCTTCCTCCATAAAGTTTATTATGCGGTAGGAAGTCGATGGGTGCCTGCCTTTTCTTGATGTTCTCATTCCAAGAAAGCATGACAATTCTTTCTCCCACCGTGTGTTTCTGAATAAAATTCATACTGAGCAGTATCTTCGTGCCAAATATTATCATTTCCCTGCTCAAAAGTTGGGTGTTCTCAACATTCTTGCTACTCGTGTGCTGAGAATCTATGATGAAAAGAACCTAGATAAAGAGAAAGCCCATATCCTTAATGTTTTTATCAATAATGGATATAGTAGGTACCAAGGTCTATAATCTTTCCTTAAAGCTAGCAAAGGTCCCAATGTTAAGAAAGACCCTAAAGATCAAATCTCAAGGGTGCATCTCCATTTCATCTAGGGGACCACTGACAAGATTGCGAGAATCCTTAGGAAGCATAATGTTCCCTCAACCTTTAGACCCCTTTACACCATTCATAACTCCCTAAGATCTGTTAAATACCCTATTGACCCCAAGGACATGAAATGTGTTTATGTTATTCCATGTTCTTGTGGGACCCCCTATGTTGGTGAAATTGGGCGCTCTATTAATCAAAGGATTCATGAGCATGCAACTGAAATCAAGCATGGGAGGACCCGATCTTTAGCCTTGGTAGAGCACGCGGAGAAGACTAAACATTATATTTGTATTGAGGAGGCTAAGGTTATCGCTAAGATTGCCCCTTTTCATCACCGTAAGTTTAGGGAGGCCATAGAAATTAAAACGAGTTCGAGCAATCTCAATAGGGATGACGATTGGATGATTAGAAGCTATTGGATCTGTACCCTTTCCTCTTAGCCCCCCCCGTACCCCGCTCCCATTTTTTACCCCTCTTCATCCTTTTTTCTTTTCTTTTCTAGTTTTATTCCCTCTCGATCATTTGGATTTCCTCTTTTCTAACGATTTGTTGTTTTTTGTTTGGTTCTCATTACCTTTATTTTATTAATACTTTATTCTTATAAGTTTCTCTATATTTCATCTAGCTTTAAATTGAAAATAAGAGGATAACAAAACTTCCCTTATTATTTATTTATTTTCGTAGTTTAAGTTTTAATAATTTTAAAAATTTCTACTTCGTTTTTATTAATCTAGATATATAAATAAATAAGTTTAGTATTATAAGCATTTATATTTAGAAAACAAATCAACTAATTAATTGATTAATTGATCAACACTTAATTTTAATCCTTATTTATCCCATTATATATTTCTTTCATTTAAATAAATAATTTTAACAAACGTATTAACTAATTTATTTATTAATTAATAAACTTTTATATAAATTTTATCCGAGTTTATCCCATAATACCTCATATATAAGCATTAATATGAATTTATGTAATTTTAGTTTTTAAAAGAAAATAATACATATTTGACTTAGTAATCAACATTAATGAACTAATTAGTTATTTAATTAATAAACAATAAGATTTTATCCTATAATATTGTAAGTTTATTTAGTTTCAAATTATAAATAAAAAAGAATGATATTAAATTACTTATTAAGTTTAATAGTTCTTAGTTCATAAAATTTTTAATTAATTATAAGTAGATAAATTTAGTTACATATTGATTTAAAAGAAAATAAATAGATCTAACAAATTAACTAATTAATTAATTAATTAATTACTAAATTTTACCTAACTCTTGGTCCAGTCAATTAGTTGTTGCCCAATCAATTGTAGCCATTTTCTTTTGGTCAAAATTAGTTGTTGCTTTCTAGCTGTTTGAATGATTAGACTTTCTCTTTAACTTGTTGCCTTGATCTGGTTCTTCATCTTTTCCTAATGATGAACCACACTTGCTAGTTTGAAACGTGTCGACAAATGAATTTTGATGTGATTATCGTCGAAAACCTGTCTTAGAATAACTTGATATGGATCTTAGAAGCCTTAATTCCATAAAGGTCTTATAAATTTGACTTCCCATTTCTCAAAGATCTATAATGCAGATACCGGTTGCAATGACAATTCATCTTGGTGTGATGGTCTCCTAACCCTTTGACAAATGTCACAGCTTCTGGCATATTCCTTCACGTCCCTAAAAAATATGGGCCACCATAGCCCTTTCTGCAATACTTTCATTGCGATGGAATTTACACCAACATGGCCTCCCGCAACCCCTAAATGGAATTCCCATAATAGATCTTGTCTCTCGTGGTTGAGGAGACATCTGCACAACACTTGATCAAGGCCCAATTTGTATAGTTGTCTTGTAATCAATTGATAATCTGTAGCTCGGATGACCATATGCCTCCATTATGTTGTTGTGTATTCCTCTAGACATTTACCTGTAGCTAGAAATGTTGTTATATCCTCCAAGTATTATGGTATTACTTCAATTCAAAATAGATCGGCATTTGGTAATTGATCATCAAGGGATCCTCCAATTTCACATGACTCTAGCTGCGAGACATAATCAAGCGCCACATTCAGTTGGTCAGGCTTAACAATTACTTCAAATGTGAATTCTTGGAATAACAGAAGACATCTGCAAATTCTAGCTTCAAGTATGGGTTTTTTCACTAAATACTTCAAAGCAGAATGATAAGTGAAAAACTTGAGCGGACCTCCCAACAGGGAATGTCGAAAATTTTGAAGCGAATATGCCATCGCAAATGCCTTATGATCTGTTATAGTATAGTTTTTTTTTTTTTTTCTGTTGTATTTAACTTTCTTCTAGAAAAATAAATCTGGTGATTGAGGTTTCTTTCCCCTGGCAGAGCCAAAAATGCTCCCAAAGCAATGCTTGAAGCATCTTTGTGGACATGGATTTGCTTGTTCTAGTTTGGGTAAACTAGGATCGGTGCACTTGCTATTTTTTCTTTCAATATATTAAATGCAACATCACATTCTTATGACCATGTGAACCGTTCAACCTTCTTTACTGGCTTCTTCGTTGGTGCAGTGATCGAGGCATAGTTGTGGATAAACCTTGTGTAGTATCCTATGTGACCCAAGGTGAACCTGAGTTGTTTTACACTTGTGGGTGGATCCATGTTCATGATTTCAGCAACTTTAGTAGTGTCTACACACACTCCTTCCTTCCATACTATATGGCTGAAGAGTGTGCCAAAGGGGACTATAAATATGCATGTCTTCAAGTTTAATGAGATTTGCAATTGTCTACATCGATCAAACACGACTCTAAGAAAACTAGAGTGTTTCTTTAGCAAACTATAAACTGTCCAATCATCCTATTAAACTTCTAACAAACTATGGATATAATCTATAAAAGAAGCAATCAAAATCCTTTAGAACATGGTGCGTCAATTCTTGAGTCTGAATGGCATAACATGATATGCATAGGACTCCCATTCCATGGTAAACATGGTTTTCTTCTTATCCTCCTCTGTGATCATAACTTGGTGATAACCGAAGAATCCATCTGTAAAATAATAATATTCATTCCCTGCCACATTGTCTAAAACTTCATCACTGAACGAAGTTGAAAAAGGATCATGAACACAAGCATTATTTAGACTACGGAAGTCCACACAAACCCACTCTGCTTCATCAACTGGGAATACAAGCCCTGCTGCTAACATCTTATCTATCTATTTTTTAACTTTCTCCTTAACTCTCAGGTTCAGTCACTGTTGTCAATGATTTACTTTCTTTTCATATGGTTTAAGCATGATTTACATCTCCCCTAAGTCCCACTTAATACCCTTTAGTTCCACAACAGATGAGGGGAACAAATCTTCATATTCTTTCAAGAGATCAAAGATCTCCTTTGTAGTATTCTCATCCCAATAACATCCAATCAAGGCTAAATTTGGCTTGCCATCAATACTAATGTTATGCTTTACCAACTTCAAGGGTATTAGATGTGAAACATCATTCACAAGTCCATCCTTGATGTCCCGTTCCCCCTTAGTTTCATTGAATTCCAGATATCGTAATTCCTCCAGATCATGTTCAACTAGGTCTTTGTCCACCTTCCCACATGTTATGACCTCATGATATCTAGATTCATATATATTCTCTATAGTGATTTGATCTATGCATCCCTCCATCAAATGGCTTGTTGTAAGTAGAAATTGCTTGAAATCCTACAATGCCTCGGTCAACCTTTCATAATTTTCTGAGAAGGAAAAGATGCTGACAAATTGATCAACGATGATTCCAATATCCACTTTGTGTCCTTGTTTCTTCCTGTACATACCAAGCTCTTGGAAAGGTCCCTAGGGTGTGTATAAAACCATGCACCTAAAATTCCTTTGGAACTCCTTCATTTTTCCATCTGTCCTTACATTCTTGCAAATGTTGTTGAGGTTCAGAGTCCCCTCTGTACTTCACAAAATCCTAAGGGTACTCCCCTATCTGTCGGAATCTGGCTTCCAATGCTATTTTGATATTCTCCCATTCTTTGAGATAGTTGCGGTGAACTCCCCACCACCTTTTCAGTGTTTCTTGTAATGCGACATTAAGTAGAGGCACCTTGTGTTCTTCAAGAACAATTGCGTCAAATTTGTTGATAAAAGAATTAATTGAATCTATACCATCGAAGATAGGGAATTATCGTACCTCAGTGTCAATCCAATTGATCCAACGGATTGTGGTGCAATTCCTAGTGTTGATTTTGTATCCACCTTGCTGCAAATCATCCCAAGTAGCCTCCCAGTCGATCTCTAAACTCTGAATGGTCCACTAGCTGATGGACCCTTCTGTCGTTAGGTTTATGTAATCTTCCCTTCTTCTTGTTGTTAGTCCATATAGTTTATACAACAATTCTGGTTCTTACCTATGATTATCAGTTCTGTGAACCTTAGTCCTTTAAAAGAGTCTAGGGGATAGATGACTCTAACCCCTTCTACTTCAAAAGTCATCAGTTCCTTCTTAAATCAATTATGGCGTAGTTCTCAAAAGCCTAGTCTATCCCAAGAAACATTGGGTAGGGCTCCTTTTCCCCCATGATATCTACCACTTCAAAGTACACATAGGTATTTACCCTTGCTATATCGACTTCCATGTCTTCCAGCCGTAAAACTGGGAGGATACAATATTGATTTTCCATACATAGCTGGATTGGTGAAAACGTCAACTTAGGCATTCCCAAGTCTTTCTTGGAAAAATGTTGACATCTAAGCCTAGATCCAATATGGTGTCCTTAATTTGAAAATCTGCAATCTGAGTGTCCATCTGGAATTCACTTCCCTTTCTTTTATTGTTCCTCCACACCCTCCTAGAGTGTCTTTTAGGTAGGTTGATATAGATGATTTATCCGTCAGCCACCTCATCTATGATAACAACTTTCAAACTTTTCTACAACTGTCCCAACATTTGATCATCGTTCACGATTTGCATAAAAAATTTGAACCATTCTTCTATGGGTCAAACTTTCGATTGTGGTGGGTTTGGGCTCTTAGATTTAAGGGATCCTAACTGCTCCTCTTGCGGCACTCCGCCTAGTGTTAATTTTTTGAAAGTCTTTGTGGCTTCCTCTTAATAATGCTTGTGTCGTTCAGGGTCATATGAGCACTTTGGAGAAGCTAGTATTATAATATTGGGTCGTTCTGTGGCTCCTATTCCAACTCCATTATTTTTTCCTCCATGGGTGACTATGTTGATATTTGAGAGGAGGGTTGTCTCTTGCAACCTTGGCTCCGCATTAATCAAATTTAATCCCCTCTAGTGGCTGCGCTCTTCTCATCTTGCAATCAACTCTGGACAATCCTCTATTGCATGTGCATTGAACTTGCACTTAGAGCATCATGATCTTTTGGGTAGTGGAGAATATCGTGCAACGTGTCCTTATTGATCATAGTTATAACAAGGAAATGGGACTCTGCCTCCTATCCTACCCCCCTCTATTCCTCCTCCTCCTCCTCCTTGAGGAGTCTCATTGATTTAGAAGGTTGATCTGTCCAACCAGTCAACAAGGGCATCCAATGCCCTACTGATCAGTATGATGAGTTTTTGAAGCACATAATTCACATTAGGTGTTGTTTGGAACGTTGGATTTTTTTTTTAGTATCAAAAAGAGACGAGGGTATTGCCCATATGATCTCCATATCTCACAGTACTCTATTTGTACTAAATCTGCTGATTCAGGAATGCATGAAACTGGTTGTGCCCTTTGTATAATACTTTCATCCCTATCTATATAACTCCTACAACAGGTGTAGATCCAGGTGGTCCCACTGGTGTAGATGTAGTGTTTGGGCCACATAACATTGGGAATTTCATAGTAGCATGACCTTCCACTAAACAATTTGTACACCATATGTTCGGTTATGCTCATCGTGCCAGTTGCATATTCTTCAACTTCTCTGTCAGGTTCGCAATTTGATGTTGTAAACCCAATATGGAAAGATCATGAGGTGTTTCTTCCCACCCAATACTCATGTACATATCCCACCATAAATTTAATCTAAGATGCTTTCTCTAGAGCATCTTGCAGTGTATCATTTTTCTAATACATTAATGGCATATAGGTGAGAGGCAATAGCTCTTTGATAAACTAGTCCCGTTGATGATTTGGATATTTTAGGTAGCTTAGTTTTCCAATTGCATCCTTGAATCTATGCATCAGCTCCCTTGCGGTCTCTCCTTCCTAATGCTTTATCTCCCATATTTCAAATAGCCCCTGTTGATTGGGTTGAGGAAGCTTAAATTCCTACACAAATTCCCTCTTACATCATCTACATTTGGATTCTAGTGTAGCTCTTACCAGTTTTTGAACCACCTCAATGCTATTTCCTTGACAGTGGTTTGGAATTCAATTAAATTTACATCATCTGATGTTTAGTGGGCCCTCTAAATGGCTTCGCACAGATACCAATGTTGATCTATGCCATCATTCCATTTACTAGAGAAACTGGGATACGTGGTGAATGATCCCACCAGATTTTACTGAACTTGTGAAAGGAGTACAAATCCCCGCAACCCAGGCTGCAATGATCCTTGTAGATTGGTACCACTATTACTTTTTCCACTGCTACTAGCACTAGATTTGTAATTAGCATGCACACTGTGAACTCTTATATTTTGATTAACTTAGATAAAAAATTATTAGGATTATGATAGAGTACGAGGGGAAGGTTGGGGGAGGTACTACCTAAGCTTCGGGGAGGAAAATCGTTAATTCCTTTGGATGCGTCATCTTCAGCAAATATTCTCCTTATAGCAAAGTGTATGTCATCATCCAGGCCTTCCTCCAAGCCTAGGTGGCCCATTCCATCCAACATTTACATTTCTACTATTGGGGGTGGGTCCCCATCACTTTCCGGATCCACAACCGTTGCGGTCATCTCTTCTCTTTCCACTGTACTGAATTCAACAATTTATTCCTCTTCTAGATATCTTAACACCGCTCCTTCTTGGTGTAAACTCTTCTTCCACCTCTTAATTTCTTGTAGATCCCTATCCCGCCATTTCATAACTATCTACGCTCTCCTTTTCACCCTCTAGTCCTTCACCTTTCGAAAGTCATCTACATCCATTCTTGTGACATACTCATAGTTCTTGGCTTGGTAACATCCCTTCCTTTAGGTCCTTCCCCTAGCACTAAGCGTTTATGTTACCATGTTTGGGTTTTGGAGCACTAACAAGTTTTCTTCCACAATTAGAACCTTAATCCATAGAGGGATATCCTTCAGTAGATTTCCTCGTAACCTTGACCTGAACACAACTTCAGCTTTAGAAAAAGACTAATAGCTCTATGTCATGAACTTAATAATGTGTCCCTATAACATGGTCTACACTTAGAAATCTGTAGCTCGCATCATATATGTGTCAAGACAATGTATCTAGATAAGATATTCTTGAGTCTAGCTACAACAAGATGGGTTTTGTCCATTGGTTTTTCCTTTTACCTGTATTCTCCACAACCAGTTGTAAATCTCATCTAGAAACTTGCACCATAAGATCTTGTATTGATCGCTATCCAGTTCCGAGTATAGGATATCTTCCTTCAACTTCCCTACACCTCTTTGGTGGAGTTGAGCTTGTTGAGAGACGAACTAGTCCACTTGCTCGTGCCACCAGTCTTGCAGCTCCTTCTTAGAGAACCTCGATACCATATTCCAAACCCATTTTTGAAATTTTAGGTCCCGACAATGGAACCGTTTGTTGGTGCAAAAATAGAAATAGGGTTGAGGCCCTGGGTTTGGGCATAGGGGTCAACAAAGCCTTTTTATAGTCTAGCATAATACCAAAATTTTCACCATTCCCGAAATGGGTAAGGAGTCTCTCCTGAGGCGCGTTGCAGCCTTCATTAGATGGGGACCGAAATCCAGTATCGTGAGGAATCACATCATAAAGACAAGAATCAAAGAACAATAAATCATACCATACAGAAGCCTAATCACAATAAGTCATGCATACATGTAAAGGAAAGACTACTTAGATACACATATATAAATTTTTTAAAGAATCAGATAATCATGTGACTAACACACTATTGTTCCAATGAGTCTTCTTCATCATTAATATATGCAGTAACCATTATTACATCAGGCTCGAGAGCCTCCTACCATATTACAGACTCACAAGACATATCAATGCATAATCATACAAAATAGTAGACATAGAGAGACTATACTAGCCCCCCAATAGTATTCTAGTATCCTCTATTTTTCCTTCTCACTCATCCTTCCTTATCTTTATGCACCAACCTGGAATTCAAGCTCTTTCTCTCGCCCTGTTCCTTTGTCCTTGCTTAGTTGTTCCTTCTACTCAACTGTCATTGCTCTTTTCTTTCTCGATTGTGGCTGCTTCTTCCCACCTTTCCTCCGCAACTATCAGTCTTTAGTGGGTTTCCTATTCTTTCTTGTCTGTCTCTTTTGCAACTTTCCAACGACTATCTCCACCACTTTTCATTGACCTTCTAGCTTATCACCAAAAATTCTTAGTTTCTCAAAACTGAAGGCCCCAAAAACCTTTCTACTAGTGAATAGGTCTTCTCATAGTAAATTCCCTCCACTTAAGAGAACCTCTTGGCCACAAATCTAGCCTTTTGTTTCTCTATTCTCTTGTCTACTACATGCTTTACCATTTAAAGCCATCTCGAACCAACGACTAATTTGTTTGCTGGTCTTGGGACCACTTCCCAAACATAGTTTTTGACAATGGAATCATGTTCCTCTACCATAGAATCAACCCATATTGTTTTCTCTACAAATTCCTTGAATAAGGATGGCTCTGTATCTACAAGCTCGACCATAAGAGCCATGTAGCTAGTGTACCGATCTAGTGACCTCCTCTACATGTGCTATGATGTGGGTGCTCCCATATTCTCTCTATCATCCTACAATAATATGTTAGCTTCCCTGGTTCACTTCCTTCATTCTATGGATGTCTCTACTTGAGTGGATGTTTCCACTCTCTATCCTCTGCTTGTTGCTGCTCCACAACTTCCCAAGGCTCTTACTTAGGAGCCAAAAGCTCCTGATCAGGCTACAACTGAAGCTACCTCTCAAGCGAAGACCTCATGTCCTCATCAAATTTCACATATCTTCTCACCAATTTCATCTTGAGAGATGGAAAGTACACATGATAGTTGTGAGGTGTGTTTGTGTACCCCACAAATATGCCCAACTTTGCTATCATCTCTAGCTTTTTCCTTGATTCCTTGGAAACATGATAGTAAAATGATGATCCAAAGATCCTAAAGTGTGACACATCTAGTTTCTCCCCTAAAAAATCTTCCTCTGGTGTTTTCATGCCAATAATCATGTGAGGACTCCTGTTATGCAAATAGACCATTGTGATTCATGCTTCATCCCACAAGTATAGAGGTAGGCTTTGGTCATGCAACATCGCCTGTGCTGCTACCAAAATACTTCTATTCTTCTAATCAGCCACCCCATTCTGTTGTAGGTTATGGGGTGCTATCAATTCACGCTGAATGCCTTCCTTTACACAGAAAGTTTTAAGCTCATTCGACATGTACTCACCACCGTTATCACTTTTGAGAGCCTTCACTTTCTTACCAATCTCTTTCTTAGCAAGTGCTTTAAACTCAACAAATTTGGATAATTTCTGGTCCTTCTACGGCATGAATTAGATCCACCACTTCCGTGAGCAATCCTCTACAAATATAACATAATACATGTACTTGGAAGTGGAGGTTGTCGAGAAAGGTCCACAAAAATCAGAGTGGATCCTTTCAAGGAGCGCATGCACCCTATTTTTGTTATGAAACCAGCTCAAGAAAAGATAGAAAAGATAGATCAACGCCTTAGAATTCAGCCTCTTCGAGGGGGCAACCTCCTTTACATTACATAAATGAACAATTCTTGGATGATTCACATGACAAAACCTCCTTTCTATATATAGGAGTCTAAGGATTCACAATATAACCCAGCCGACCTAACAATAATAATATAAAGCCACAAAAATAACAATAGAGGGGTTCTATGGGGCATAGTAATAACAATATGGGGATAATAGGGGCACAACAATATTAATAAGGGATGCAACTACAATAGTAATGGGGTAATCACTAGTATTATAGGGACCCAACATGCCCCTATCCTTCAAAAAAGTGTTGTCCTCAACGCTTGAGTAGTTCTGGATGCTTTTGTATAAAATCCTCATCCTCCCATGTGGAATCTTCAGCAAATAAGTTCTTCCACTTGATAAGATACTCTGAAATTGATCAATTTTGTAGCTGTCGAGTTCTTGTTTCTGTGACTGCTTCCGGTTCTAATATAAATTTTCCTTCCTCGTCAAGTTCTGGCAATATTGTTTGAACTGGGAGCTTGTCACCTATAACCTTCTTTAAACATGAAACATGGAAAACTGGGTGCAATTGAGAAGCTGCAGGAAGCTCCAATTTGTATGCCATAGTACCAATCTTTTGCAACACCTTGTATGGACCATTATACTTTGGTGATAATTTATTATCCTTCTTAGCATGCTTGAGGGACATTTTCTTTTATGGTTGTAGCTGTAGGAATACCCAATCACCTACACCAAATCTTCTTTCGCTGCGATGTTGATCTGCCTGTTGTTTCATTCTATTCTGTGCCAACATGAGGTTATCCTTTAAGAGTTGGAGGACTTGTTGTTGATGTTCGATGTGATGTTCCACTGCTTGAACCTTAGAATTTTCTCTTAAATATGATGTGATGGATGGTGGCTGATATCCATAAAGTGCCATAAATGGGGTCATTTTTGTTGTTGTATGGAAGGAAGTGTTATACCACCATTCAGCCAGAGGCAACCATTTGACCCATTGTGTCTGTTTATCAGATACAAAGCAATGAAGATATCCTTCCAAACATTTGTTTACTATCTCAGTTTGCCCATCAGATTGAGGATGATAAGATGAGCTATGAGCTAACTGAGTACGAAGACAAGAAAATAATTCTGTCCAAAAATTTCTAGCGAAAATGGGATCTCTGTCACTTACAATAATCTTAGGGTTTCCATGTAGGTTTTGAATTGTTTCCATAAATGCAGTAGAAACTGTACTGGATTTAAATGGATGTGATAATGCACAAAAGTGTGCATACTTGGTAAGTCTGTCAACTACCACCATGATGACACTCTTTCTCTCAGACTTGGGTAAAGCTGTGATAAAATCCATTGAAACCTCGTCCCAACATTGGCTTGGAATGGATAAAGTTTGTAATAGACCCGGTGACTTAATTGTTTCAACTTTATTTTGTTGGAAAACCAAAAATTCTGCCACAAATTTTTGAATATCTGATTTAAGGCCATCCCAAAAAAATTCCTTCTTAACCCTGTGGTAAGTTTTTAAAAATCCTGAGTGCCCTCCTAAGGGAGAAGTGTGCAATTCCATAAGAATCTTCTGTTTTAGTTGGGAATTCTTATAGAGGTATAAGTGATCTTTGTACCATAAAGAATCATTTTGCCAGCTAAATGTATCAGACGTACTGGAATCTTGTTGTAACTTTCGAATAAGTGCCCACACTTCTTCATCATTCTTCCATTCCTCCCTTGCTTCGTTTATCCAATTTGGTTGGATAATAGAAATGGCGCACAACAATGCTTCCACATCCTCATCCTTTCTTGAGAGTGCATCTGACACCACATTTTGCTTCCCTTTTTTGTAGATGATTTCAAAGTCATAACCCAACATCTTTGTGACCCACTTTTGTTGCTCTTAAGAGGATAATATTTGTTCTAAAAAGTATTTAAGGCTATCATGATGCGTTTTTACCTCAAAGTGTCTTCCCATTAGTTAGGGTCACCATTTCTTAAGTGCATGGAGTATTGCCAACATTTCCTTCTCATAAATAGCTTTGTGTAAAAACTTTCCCTTGATTGGATGACTTTCAAAAGCAATGGGTCTTTCATCTTGCATTAATACAACACCAATTCCATTTCCTGAAGCATCACATTCCACAATAAAGGTTTTTGTGAAGTCCGGTGTAGCTAAGACCAGTGCTTGGCACATTGCCTCTTTAAGATGTTCGAAGGCCTTTGTTGCTTCTAGAGTCCATGAAAATGCATCTTTCTTCAATAATGTTGTCAGAGGTGCTGCTATTCTCCCATAATTCTTAACAAACTAGCGATAATACCTTGTCAACCCGAGAAATCCTCGTAGATGCTTTATGGATGTAGGGATTTTCCATTCCTTAATGGCTTTAATTTTGCTAGGGTCTACCTTAACTCCATGAGATACAATATGACCAAGGTATTCCACCTCTTGTACTCCAAAGAAACATTTGGATCTTTTTGCATATAATATTTTCTCCTCCAATAGTTGTAGCACCCTGTCAACATGTTCAACATGATCCTTCCAAGACTTGTTGTAGATTAGTATATCATCAAAAAATACTAACACAAATTTTCTAAGGAATGGTTTGAAAATGGAATTCATCAAACCTTGAAATGTTGAAGGTGCATTGGTAAGGCCAAAAGGCATGACCAAAAATTCATAATGACCCTCATGAGTTCTAAATGCTGTTTTCAGAATGTCTTCAGTCTTCATTCTGATTTGATGATATCCTGAACGAAGATCCAACTTGGTGAAGTAAATTGGTCCATGTAATTCATCCAGTAATTCATCAATGACGGGAATGGGAAACTTATCTTTAATAGTGAGCTTGTTGAGCTCCCTATAATCTGAACACATGCACCATGATCCATCCTTCTTGTGCACTAATACTACTGGAGCAGAGAAAGAACTTTGACTTGGCTGAATTATACCAGCCTCTAGCATTTTTGCAACCATACGTTCAATTTCACTCTTTTGGGCATAGGGATATCTATACGGCCTGATGTTTGGAGGAACACTTCCTAGAATCAGATGAATAGCATGATCATGATCACAAATAGGTGGGAGACCTTTGGGAGTCTCAAATACCTTGGAATGATTGTTCAAGACTTTTTGGAGATCTGGAGAAATAGATGATTGCAATGTGGAAACATCTAGCGAACATAATTGTGCAATTACACCCCTTTGTTCCTTTTTTAGAAGCTTTGTCATACCGTTAGAGCTAATTATCTTTCCTGGTTTCCCTGCAATACCCCTTAATTCAACTTCCTTTCCTTCCATAGAAAATTTCATGAAAAGTTCTTGAAAATTGAAAGCTATTGTACCCAAGGATTGTAGCCATTGGACTCCTAGTACAACATCCGCACCTCCCATTGGAATGGAAAGCATTGGGCTAGTCAATACATATTCTCCCATCGATAGCTTGATATTATGGCACTTTCTAGAGCAATTTATTGTTCCTCCATTTGCAACCATCACCTGACACTCTGGTGCTGGATATAAGAAGCAATTCAATTCTTTTGCTACCTTACAATGAATAAAATTGTGGGTACTTCCTGAATCAATCAACACTATTACCTTTTTCTTCTTGATTTGTCCTTCTATCTTGATGGTTTGAGGAGTGGTAATTCTCGCCAATGGATTACAAGATATGGTCAGATTCATTTCTTCTTTATCTAGGCTTTGTTCTTGGAGTATATCCTCCTCTTTTGACCTTTCTTTCTCCTTTTCTTCTTCCTCTTCGCAATCTATGTAGAATAATTTCTTCTCAGCACAATTATGACCTTTAGTGTATTTGCTATCACAACTATAACAAAGCCCTTTTGCTCTTTTTTCTTCCAATTGTTGTGGTGTCAACCTTATAGGTTGTGGAAGACTAGGGGCAGCAACACTTCCATTTTTATTGTTGTGAGTGGTATGCTTCCTGGTTGCCATAATTTTGCTTTCCATTTTTCTTGCTAACCTGAATGCCTTCTCTAATGAATCAGGTTACCAAAGGCGAACATCATGTTGGATATTATCCTTTAAAGTCGCTATGAACACATCAATCCTATGGTCCTCTAGAATATTTTTTACCCTTATGTTCAATTTTTGGAACTCCTCAATGTGCTCCATTATTGAACCCTTTTTTTTGAGACTTATCAATTGGCTAAAAAAAGTGTTGCTTTTTGTATCCTCATAATGTGTTGTCAATTCTTCTGTAAAAATTGCCCAAGTGATAATTTGTTTACGAGAGCAAAGCCATTGATACCATACAAACTGATTTGGTTCCAAATATAAAGTTGCAATACGTACCTTTTGTGTGTTTTTCACATTATTGAGATCGAAAAATTGCTCCATCTGTAATATCCATGTTGCGGGATCCTTGCCATCAAACTTCCTCATATCGATTTTTGGAATATGGTGGGTCTTCGATCCCACATTAGAGTCTAAGAAATCATGATTAACATTTCTTTTGTTTGCATCATGAGTTTCCTTTACTACCTTTTCACCATTAGTAAGTATTTCTTGTAGAAAATTTGTCAAATCTGTCTTCAAATCTGCCATGTCTCTCTTCAAATTTGTCTTCAAATCTATCTTCAAATCATCCATCTTAGCTTCCACGCCCTTTATCTTAGATTCCACACCATTTATCTTAGCTTCTGTTAGCTTTTGTGAGAGTGACATTTGTTGCACTTGTTCTTGTAATTTTGATATATCATGTAGCATTTCTTCCTCTTCTTCATGAGTCATGCTAGGAGTCTACAAAAAGACCAACTTCCTCAGATCATATCTCTGTAAATGTAGCGCGAAAAGCTCTGAAATTCAGACCTGAGATTCAGCGCAATGTATTCTCAAATGGGTTTTTTTTTTAGCTTTTGAAACGTTGTAGAAAAAACGTTATAGCGAAAATGCCACGATGACCTATTTGGAGAAGCGAAACCCTAGAATCCAAAGCTCTGATACCAAATGTTATGAAACCAGCTCAAGAAAAGATAGAAAAGATAGATCAACGCCTTAGAATTCATCCTCTTCAAGGGGGAAACCTCCTTTACATTACATAAATGAACAATTCTTGGATGATTCAAATGACAAAACCTCCTTTCTATTTATAGGAGTCTAAGGATTCACAATATAACCCAACCGACCTAACAATAATAATATAAAGCCACAAAAATAACAATAGAGGGGTTCTATCGGGCATAGTAATAACAATATGGGGATAATAGGGGAACAAAAATATTAATAAGGGATGCAACTACAATAGTAATGGGGTAATCACTAGTATTATAGGGACCCAACAGTTTTCCTAATCATTGAAGGTGTATTTTTTGTACTTCCCCAATGCACACCCTTTACATGTATCTCACTGCTGTAGTGATATTTTGGGGAGGCATGTAGAAATCCTCTATGTGATCTTCAAAGCACCATGACGAAAATGGCCAACTCTTCTAAGCCATAATTCACTGACATCTTGGCTCTACACCTTCTCTTCTTTTTTTTTCAATGTTGCAGACTTTTCCACATCTAATTTATAGAGGTTCTTCAATTAAACCCAAATATGCTTCACTTGTCATGTGGCGATATGTCTTAGGAAATCCTTCCCTTTGTTGAATATCACATCCTAGCCACAATCCTCCACTACAACTATAGGAACTACATTGGCTGGATCTTCTTTTCTCATAGATTGTTGGTTTCATCCATTCAAGTGACTCCACCTTAGTCACCTTTTATTATTAAATACTTATGATTCACTCACTTTCATATTTTGTATTGTAGAATGCAGGGATGGAAATTGATCAACTACATGAGGAACAAGATGTGCCCTATCAAGTTAGTCAACCATTAAAGGAACAAGATGTTCACTATCAAGCTGATCAACCACTAGAATAATGGGTTGTGCCCTCTCAAGTTGGTAGTATGATCAAGAGTTGCAGTGATTTGGAAAGGGGTGGACAATTTGCATAAAATTTAGATGCAAGGAAAAGAGAGGACCTTAGGAAGCCTATCTCTGATCACACTATTAGAGAGCATGTTAGTAACATCATTGAAAACTATTTTGAGAAACATTTAGTTGTTAAAAAAGCTCACATACTGTATGGGTTGATCAAACATAAGAAAAGAAGACATTCCACAAAGCTTTTGGATATCCAAGATGCTAAAATAAGGAAGAAACATGTGAATGTCACTGAAAATATATCAAAGGCATTCTCTAAGTTTGGAAAATCAATAAAACCCAGTGTTTGAGCTGCTCATAGGGAAATTACAACTACTATTGTTGCACCAAGTACATCAAGACAACAAATGTTCGCAACAATTTTGAAATTTCTCCATGTATTATAGTGGATTAATCCATCTTGTGTATAAGAAAAATCCCCTTAGATTTCCAACAAAACCTAGTAACAAACATCATAAGAATTGCTACCTTTCCTTAGCTTATGAATGAAACATGAAACATGTAGTACGTGAAGAATCACTTACCTATTAATGAAGTGATTTTTGAATTCCTTTCAGTTCTTTCCATGACCAAATTTTCCTCAATGCCTTAGAGGTTTTCCCAATACTTTCCATGGCTCCTCCATGATGCTCCAAAAAAGATCTACATAGACAAAAACATTCGATAAAAGGTAAATTAATTTCTTAACATAACATATATCATATAGTTTAATCAATACTTATTTATAAACCATGTGAGTGATCAAGGAATTTCACAAATAACATCAAAATAGACGCAATTAGGAAAGAACAATTGCTTTGTATTGAATTCAAAGGAGAACAAGATTACAACTAGGTTGCCTTGATGTCACAAGGCTCTCCCAATGATCTCCAACATTCTTCTTGGATGAAAATCCTTCTAGCCCTATTTCAACAACATAAGTATACCTTCAATGGTCCTCTTCTCAAGGGATATGATGCTTAAGAGGAGAATATTAGTTTCATGAACCAAGGGATGAGGCATAGGTATGTAGTAGTTAGAGGTTTCTAATTTGGATAAGGTTCCTCCATAAAAGCTTCTAGAATTTGTTTTTTTATTTTTAATTGCGTGAAGAGTATTGCGCAGTTTATAGTGGAATACATTGCATAGAATTGCGCAGGCCACAATGGTGAAAATTTCACATGTGTAGGTAATGGCTAGGAAAACTGTGCAAATAATCAAAAATAGTTTTTAAGTAGTTCAACCCAAAACTCCTTGTGTCCCTGGTATTATTTTACTTCAAGCTTCATAGGGGATTCACTTGAGACACTCATCGGATGCTGCAAGATCTGAATTGATAGTCATGTTGACACAATTTAGCGTAACAGAATTCCCCTTAAAGTGCAAAACCAGAGAAAATTTTTGATGACTGTCACACGGAATGAGTCGATCTTGCAGACAAGATAGACCTTCCTAGAATCTAACGATATCTAGTGACAAGCAAGCCAATCAAAAACTATCTTTCTCTAAATATGCATTTATAAGCAAAGGTAAACAAGTGTTTACGCCTACCTTGGGTCCAATGCAAGTTTGTGGAAGCCTCGCTCCTTTGATCCAAATGAGCTCCCTTGTTGCGAATCTGCAAACACAAACAAGAAAACAAATTAAATAGCACCTAAAAAGCCAATATCATAAAGCATACTTAACATGATGATCAAGGAATTCATGAAACAAATGACATAAGACAATTTGTTGAGAAAAATGAATCTGATTGTATTAATTCAAATCAAAGAAGAACTTTACAACCTGTGCCTTGATGCTGTACAAGCTCCTCCCAAGGTCCAACAAGAAGTCTCCTCTACTTTGACAAGTTTCACTCTCTTCCCAATGAAGCCAAAAAGGTATGTGATCTCTCCTCTCAAGCTTAACTAGGAAGTCTCAATTCCACCAGCATTTACCCTCAAAAATGTTCAGCTTCTAACCTCTCCAGCAACCAGCCCAATGCCTTAATTTATAGTGCAATGGAGGGAAGTTACTAGGTCCTCCTTCAAAGGGATAGCTCCTCTCATCAAGGGATTAGCTCCTTCTCTTTTGGGATGCATGAACCACCTAAGAGCGACCAATCCACGTCAAAATTCCTTCTAGAATCATCTAAAATTAACCCAAAGTGAGTTTTTTAGAATAAACTTGCGCCTTTTTGACTTTCACAGGGGTCCGCACCCACTCCTTTAGGGACAGAGCAGGAAGGTCCGCAGTTTTTGTGAACAGGGGGTGCGGGACTGCAGGCAACAGTGAGAGAAAGTGCGGAACCAGAGCTTTGTTGATTTTCAATGTCTTTCTCCCATTTTCAAAGCTTGACTTGAAGAGCTGAGGTCCGAGACTTGCTTAGGAGGACAGTACAAGTGATGATAGACCCATACTGACTGCAAATAATCATGGTGACGATATTTTTGTGTAACAGATTGCCCCCTAAAGTGCGAAGTCTGTAGTAGATGAGGATTTCATTTATCATTTAGGAAGAGTGAAGTACTTTATCATTTCGTGGATCATCTTGTGGAGAGCCCGGTCGGAACCTGTAAAAGACATTCAATGCAATATATATATATGAGATCATATCATTGTTGAGGTAGGCATTCCCATACTCAGATCAAAACTGACTTAGAAAACTAACTACTGCTCTGATATAGGAATGATCTTGTAATACATCACAAGTATAGACTCATGTAGACACAGTATGGACGCAACCATCTATTTATGAATAGTCCACAATATAATGAATACAAAATTCCTCGCAGCCTGGATTGCGAAAACTAGATCCAGGGTCTTCATTTCTACTTCCCGAAACAGTACAATTCTATCCATGCGAATGAATGTGTTGAAGTCGAACATGGTAGAAACCACTTGATTACCAGTCAATGATGTAAACTGTTAACAAGTGTGAGAGAAACCACCAGTGATGTCAATGGCTCTCAAAGTACCCAGTACAATCCATGAGATGTGAATAAATGTGTTGATGTCGAACAGGTCACGGAATCCTTTGATTGAAGGTCAATGATGCAACCTGTCGTCAAAGGCGAGAAACCTGCCATTGAGGCATGCAGGTCCCAAGGTACTGATGATTTCTAGATCATCTTTCTAGATAATGAGCTGAAGTCGATAGAAAGCGATCCATCGCAGGCAAGCCCACAACACGAAATCATAGATCAAGTTGAAGAAATTTAGTTGCAAGGACTGAATCAGGGATGGTCAAGATGGATGATAGATATTTTGCAGATGAATGGCTTATTGGCAGTGACCTCTTGAACACATAACGACACAGCAGATGGTTTGGTGACAATTGAACCAAAGTTAATACCCAGAAACTGGCTGAATACTTTCAATGTGGTTTGATCAACTGTTAGGCAAAGGATTTCCCAAGCTAGGTGAATAAAAGTGTCGTGTTCAAGAGTGGTTACAAAGTATGACAAACAGGCTCATTTTTCTCTCTTTTCCCCCACCATTTCTGGCAAGTACCTCTTTATTTTTGACAAGCTTGAGGAGGATAACATTTGCTTGATTATAAGCTCATCCTTCGGATGAGTCCAACTTAGTTTAAATTCGAACCCTAAGAAGGAGTGGTTCGTTCCTGTTTGTAATTGAACAGGTCCTTTACTGTTAAATTTTAACGAGTCCAGTATAGGAGAAACTCGGCGTTTTTCAATTTTAGAGAGTCTGAAAAAACTTAAGAAGACTCCAGGGTTGACCTTTTTCGTAAATTTGTGTCTCCCAAGCCCGAAAAAGTATAAAATAATACTTGAGAGAACCGCTTGATCTTTACGACCAAGGAGTACTTTTCGTAATTAGTGCCCCTGATCCGAAAAAGTAAAAAAGCGATCAATGACACGTCGTTTTATAACCAATATCGAATTTGAAACGACAAAAATCCGGCAATCTTTTCATGTTTTTACGGTTAGAAAAGAGCTTTAAGTGGACCGTCTTTTTAGTTCCGTTTTAACGAGTTTAAAAACAAAAACTCGGCGATCTTTTCATGTTTTAGGAGTCAGAAAAGAGCTTAAAGGTGACTCTAAATGTTTTTTCTGTCAAAAATGATCGATTTCGCCTGAACAATCTGTTATCCTGAACAAAAATTGCAAACATTACTCATACCTGTTTGAGATGGATAAAAATGCTGCAAAAGTTACCTTTCTAAAGTGAAACATAAACAAATTTACAATTCATTTATTCAAAAAACTTATAAAAAGGGCTTTCATCAATTCATTTTTACCATTTAAGATTTGGGTGAGAAAATAGTGCTTTTGTTCAGAAACTTCCCGTGAAGATTGCGGAAAATCCATCCGTCGGAATCGAACGCCGTCTTCTCCAGGTAATCCACATCATCCTACTCTTCAATTTCAACCGTTTCAATTTGTGTTTTAGGGTTTTATTTCATTTTTTAGAGGGTTTTTAGGCTAGAAACCCGCGCGCGGGGGCCCGCAGGCATAACACTGGCAGCCCGCGGACCCCGACTTTTTCTCAATGGGGAAAAAGTCAGGGGTCCGCACCTTCCATGAAGGCAAGGTGCGGACCCACGCACTGTCTCTAATACAGAGGGTGCAGTCCCCGCAGCAAGGGTTTTTAACCCAAAAATTCTCAAAATTGACCCAAACAATTTAATTTCTTGCATTCTAATTTGCCTTTCTATTGGATGTAGAGTGTACATCATGCTTGATTGGCAAGAATGGGAGCATGAGGATGTAGATCTTACCACGTTAAATCACCAACCTTCGACCGATGCATTGAAGGCATGCGGCATGTACAAATTCTGGGCCATACTTGGCATGAGGGCCCAGGTGGACTTCTTGCAGTGGCTGGTAGACAGGTGGAGCATACAGGACCGGTGCTTTTTCATTGGTGGCCACCAGCTCTAAATTGAGTTGGCAGATATATACTTTTTGACTGGTTTTCCTAAGAGAGGCGAAGACTTGACTCTATTCGGGACTAGGCCAGGTGGCCATTCTGTCGATAGCCTCCGGCTGGAGTTCTGCAACAGCCAGGCTAGAGACAAAGGGATAGACATTAAAACCATATCCCGTCCTGAACTCATGGTGATCGCGTTTACTGTTACCAGACTTTGTGGGAGTGCCGCACTACATATTGCCACCGGATCCCAGATGCGGATGGCAGTTGACTGCTTTCGAGGCACCATCTTCAACTGGTGCGATGCTGTGTTGGCTAATGTAAAAGGCCAACTGACCAGAGCCAAGAACGGACAACTGAAGACCTTTGGTTATGGGGCTTTGGTTCTGAGCTTTGGTCTGGAGAGGGTCCCAATTTTGGTCCCGCAGAACCTTACTGTTGGAGTTGGGCTTCCTCGAGAGCCCAAACTGATGCGATGGGTTGCAGTTATGGCCCGTCATCCTGACGAGGGGACAGAGGTCGTTCGATTCAAACCTGAGTATTTCCATTGGTTGGAAAACCAGGTTTTTGCTATTCAGGACTTCCCTTACGCTGGGGTAGATTTTCGTGGTGACCCAGACATGGCTCTTCCACCGGGAGAGCAATGGGATGACTCAGGTAAAATCATTTTCAACATTTTCCTATTTAATTTTTCTTTTGTTTTTATGTCGTCCCAAAACTGATAGTAAAAGTTTCAATGTAGATGTGGGTCCACAGCGACCAGCTGCTCTCCGGCCTTACGAGAGGAAACAACCAGCTGCAGCGGCGCCAGCCCCACAGGACGAATCAGTAGAGACCTTGGCCGAGTTGGAGAGTCATCTAGAGCGCTTGACAGGGGACATTCTAGAGACCGACATAGATGACATTCCTCGTCGACTACAGTGCTATGTGATTGGGGTCCCAGGACCTTTTAGGAGGTTCCTTTGTAAGGTGGCCCGTACAGTGGTTTCTTATCGAGATCATCACCAGTGATAGGATGATCGCCTATTGTAGACACATATGACATTTTTGCTTTTTGTACTTATCATTTTTGCCGATCATAAGGTGTTTTTCAACCTATGATCGAGGATGATGTATATTTTGACACACTCCTATATATATCACTATTACCGGCTTATCTTGTAAATCATGTTATGGAATGCTTTTAAATTTACATGTATGATTATTGCAAATGTCTACTTAACATTCGAGAAGCAATTGCATCTGCTAATGTATTTAAAGATCTTGGAATATGCTGATATTCAATATAATCAAATTCACGTTCCAAGAGACGCACTCTCAAAAATAATCTCAATAACACTGGATTTCTAATGGAATACACTCTATTAAGCTGTAATACAACGAGTTCAGAATCTAACCTCACTATCAAACTCCGAATCCCAAATGAAATAGATTCAGATAATAACTCAATCACTGCACTATACTCGGCAATGTTGTTCATTGTTTGACCGAGGCTTACCCCATGCATAGATACCAACTCGTTAGAGGGCGAATAGATAACTCAAGTTGTGGAAGAAATGTTCCGTGTATTACGACAAGCGCCATCAGCGAAACCAATGTATGTTTGGAGAGGCATTGACATCTGCAATATCAAGAGTAAAACCAAGATAAGCAGGAATAATGACGAAAAACACTCTCTAAGCTAAGCACACTTTTTAAACTAAAACACACCAGCTAGAAAGAAAACTATCCTAACTAAAAATCTCCATACCCATTCTTTAAGCATAATACCTCTTCAGGTAAAGACCATTTCTGGGTTTACCTAAAGAGTCCCCGTCAAAGTTTACCAATTCGTAGGCCCCTTTTGCTAGCTTTCGCTTGACAACATAGGGACCATGCCACATAGGAACGAATTTTCTAGCGCCTAATTTATCATTAGCTTGATCGTACAATAAGACTAGATCTCCTTCCGAAAAATTTCGAGGGGTCACATTTCGATCATACTGAGCTTTAATACGTTTTGCGTGAGTTTCGATCGCCAATGCAGCATCACGTCGATTCTCATCTAATTGAGCCAAGTATAAAAAACGTTTTTGCTCTTCGGAAGTGGCTGGAAGTAACTCGATGGCCATTTTCAATGACGGGATTTCGCACTCAATCGGTAACACAGCTTCCAGACCATAAACTAGTTGGAAAGGAGTGAACCCTGTTGACATTTTTACTGAGGTTCGATACGCCCAAAGCACTGAAAATAGCATGTTATGCCAATTCGACCGATGAATCCCAATGATTCGTCGGATCATGATGACTAAAACTTTGTTGATGGATTCAACCAGACCATTAGCCTGTGGATAATAAGGAGTTGAACTATCATGATGCAAGCTAAGCTGGCCTGTAAGTTCGGTCATCATAACGTTTCAAAAATGATGCCCATGATCAGTGATAATCGCTTGTGGAACACCAAACCTAGCAATTATATGATTGAACATGAAAATTGCAGCTATTTTGCCGTCTGCCTCAAATGTAGGCATCGCCTCGGCCCACTTGGTAAAATAATCTACCGCAAGGATGATATACACATGCCCCCCGGCCGAGTGAGGGTTACATGTAATAAAATCGATACCCCATTTGGAAAAAGGACCAACGGCAATTATAGGGTGGAGAGGAGCAGGTGGAGCGCGCATCTTTCGAACAAAAATTTGGTAGTTGTGGCATTTTCGGACCGCGTTAATACAATCTTTAAACAAAGATAGCCAGAAGTAGCTAGCGCGCAATATCTTTTGGGCTGTGGCATACCTAGACATACGACCGCCACACGCTCCAGAGTGATAGTCATTTAGAACCCTTTCAGCTTCCTTGTGAGTTAAGCAACATCGAAAAACAAATTTTTCCCCACGGCGATAAAGAGTATCTCCAATAATTCTGAATTGTTGGGACTGGAATCGTATTTTTCGACGTTCTGACCTTGAAATTTCTGGCCGAAAGGATTGGGTCTAGAGATAAACGATGATATCCCGATACCACGGATCTAAAGTGCTGATTAGAAACAAGGATTCGTCCGCAATGGGCTCCTCCGCCATGGTTTCCGTGTCAGCATGCGGGAAGTCACACATAAACTCCGCAAAAACTAAAGATTTCTTAGACTTAGATTTTTCAAATTCCAAGTTGAACTCCTGCAGGATGACAATCCATTTGGAGTACTTTCCCCCTAGCAATTGCTTGGTCAAAATGTAGATCATAGGGTTGCAATCAGAAATTACTGTAGTTTTACGTAGTAAAATGTAGTGACGAAAACGTTGGACAGCTTGAACAGCTGTCAATGCCAATTTCTCCACATGTGAGTATTTTAGCTCAGTTGGATTTAAAGTTCGACTAAGGTAATATATCACATGTTCAGTACCGAATTCATCTTCCTGAACTAAGACCATTCCAATGGTGGAATGAGAGGCGGCGAGATACAAGAAGTAGTCCTGGTTGTAGTTGGGAGGATGCAATAACGGTGCATGGGTCAACGCGTGTTTTAGTGCATCAAAAGATTTCTGAGCTATCTCATCCCAATAGAATGGAGTATTCTCTTTCAACAATCAGGTAAAACCCTTTGTAACCTCGGCGTAGTTAGGAATGAATCGTCGTAAAAAGTTTGCTTTCCCTTGCAAACTTTGGAGTTGGCGAAGACTCGAAGGAGGAGGCAATTTGACAATAGCTTCAACCTTCGAGGGATCAACGCGAATGCCGGCTTTCGAAACAACAAACCCCAGCAATCGACCCGTTTCTATACAGAAAACACACTTGTGTGGATTCAACCTAATCTGATAATGCCTACACCTCATAAAGATTGCTCGTAAATGGATGAGATGATCAGCTCGATGTAATGAATGAGCAGGCAAATCATCGAGATAGGGTTGCACAATGTGCTTGATGTCATGAAACGCATAAGACATGGCCCTTTGAAAGGTTGCCCCATTCTTGAGCCCAAAAGGTAATTTGCAATAAGAAAATGTCCCCCATGGACAAATGAAAGCGGTTTTTGGTTGATCGGCAGGTAGAATATTGATTTGATTGTATCTGGAAAAACCATCCATGAAGGAGAATATTTCGCTGCCGGCACAATCATCAATGATTTGATCGATATAGGCAGCTGGGTAATTGTCCTTTGGACAGGCTCGATTAATGTCCCTATAATCGATACATATTCTTATTGTCCCTTGCTTTTTGTTAACCGGAACAATATTCGATACCCAATTCGTTAACGGAATCGGATAAATGAAACCTGCTTTGAGTAATTTTTCAACTTCTACTTTAATAGCAGCAGCTTTTCGTGGGTGAATCTGACGCAAACGTTGCCAGATGGGTTTAGCATCCAGGTAAGTCTTGATTTCGTGAACAACAATTGCGGGGTCAATTCCTGGCATTTCCTCATATGACCAGGCAAATACGTCGTAGAATTCTTGAAATAGGGCCTTATATATTTGAATTTCATCTTTTGTATACGAGGCACCTATATGAATGTTTTCAACAATTCCAGGCTTAACCGAAATGTCAATAGGAATAGTTCGAGAAATGTTTCCCAAATTTAACTCTGAATCAGGATTTTCATTGGATTCTAAGGTTCCTTGACATATTCAGTCGTAAAAATTGATGAAAAATCATTTTCAAAATGATCATTCTCGGGTAAAAATGAAGATCGGTGATGGAGATCTTCCCATGGTAAATCATCGACACATGGGATTTCACGAATTTGCTCATCAGAGTGAACAAGTTCAGAAAACATTGTTGAATCCGAGTTTGATGTGAAAAGTGATTCCTCATGGACCACATTCATTAATTCAATTTTGGTTGAAGATGGGTCGGTAAACGATTGCACGGCCTCATACGCAACTTCATATGGACTCAAAGGCATAACATCACCAAATGAGTCTATCTCAGATTTAGAAGGTACAATCCAAGGATCATCATAAACAATGGTGTCTGACGAAATCATATGAATGGTTGCAAAAGAAGGCGATGCGTTGATCGGAGGAAAAGGAAAAGTTCCCAGTAAACCGGCATCTTTAACTAGTCCTACTCCAACATCCTTATACGGGATAGTCATTTTACCGACATGCTGAATGCTTTCAGAAGAGGCTGGGTTGGACGAAAAGTAAGCCAGCTGGTCTATTGTTACGATCTTTCCATTATGAGGAAACTTTATAACCCGAAAGACTGATGAAACGATAGCTGTCATAGCGTAAGACCAACTACGACCCAAGAGAAGGTTGTAATCTAGAGGGGCATCAACCACCTCCACATCTAGATTAACAGTTTTTCCTTCAACCCCTATAGGTAAATCTTGTAGAATGCCAAAAGGATGAAACCCATGGCCATCAAAGGCCTTTAGAATCGTCGGGGATTGATTTAGTGAAGGAGAACCAAGCAATCGCCAACACTGTATCGACATAATACACGTTGAGGCTCCCTCATCAATCACAGTCCTATGAATAGGCTTGTTTTTGACTATCACTGGGATCTGGAAAGCCATTTGATGAGGTAAGAGCGGTGTACTATTTTCTAGATCGAAAATTATTAGGTTCGAGTCCTGAACGTCAGCAGCTCCTATAGCCGACAAAAGTAATTTACGCTGTGCTGGACATGATTGCAGCACTTCCAAAGCCGACATTGCTGAAGGTGAAATAGCTAAATCCTCAACAATGTTATAGTTCTAAGCTGCTCTCGCATGTGGATTGAAAGCTGACTTTCGAAGTATACTCTTGGCGGGCAGTTTGATTACTAAGTCTGGATTAGGTTTCTCGATCTGTAGTGGATTGGAACCGGGAGCTGAGGTTGATGGGTTAGAATGAGAAGATTCTGCTTCTTTACCATCAACAAGACTTTTACTACCATAATCATGCGATCGAGTCGCAATCCTAACATGAGACATCATCAATATGGGTTCTTCATTGGCATTCGAGGAAGAACCTATCATCTTACTGTCTTGACTTGGAAAAGGATCCTTCAAAACAACAGGCGTTTGGGAACCTTTGACAATCTTCGCAACCTCTGTACGATGAGGGCAGTCTCTTGTAAAATGCTCTTCATCACAAATGAGACAAGGATAACGAGGTTTGCGTTTCTCCTCGTTTGATTCTGCTTTTTCTGGTTTCTCTTTTGAATTTTTATCCGTTTTATTTTTCTTCTTCCCTTTCTTCTTACCACCGGATTTTGATTTGGCTGTAGATGACTCTACAACATGAATATCGGCGGAAATCTCCGCGGAAGAATCTCCTGTCGGGGAATCTGGCAAGGTTATGATAGGAGAAGAATTCTTGGAAAGGCTTCTTCTTACTTTTGGTGTTAACTGTACCAATCATACCATCAGCGGCATGAGACCCTGAAGGAGCTGCAGTGATTTGATTTTGCTTAGGAAGATCGGGGATTTTCTCGTGTAACGTACCTGACTGAGTATAAACCAAGTCAAGGTACTGTGCTTGAGCAATTAGTTGCTCCTCAATAACGACTCCAGCCTTAGCTACATCCTTAGTGATCTCTGGCAATAAAGATTTTACAAACCATTCAGCTAAGATCTGATCCGGAATAAAAACCTTCACTAAACGTCGTCGACGTCTCCATTCATGAATGTGATCTGAAATGTAAGTGGACATCGACTGCTTTAATGAAGTTAGTAGTTCCGTGCCATTGTCATATGTGACTGGTAACTGAAAATGAGTTAAAAACGAGGTAGCTAATTGACTAAAGTTATAAAAAGTGGCTCGCAGTAACTCAATGTACCACTTGGCCGCAAGACCAATTAGAGTGCGCTGGAAAAGCCTTAGACGGATTGAATCATCTGAAATGGAGTTAGACGCACACCAGAGGTGATAAGTCATCACATGGTTCGATGGGTCCTCTCCTGATTTGCCTTCAAACTTAGGAATATCACTAGGCAACTTATTCGGCATTGGTGGCCAAAACGGAAGATAGTTAATGGGATCGTTCGTTAGGTGCGACAAGTTAGGCAAGTCCAAAGTTGCGATAAACGGTAACTGACGATTAGGGTCCCTAAAACTCTGGGTCATGAGACCAGCCCCAGGAGGAGGATATCCAGGATAACTAGGAATAGGAATTGCATTTGGGATATTGTATCCTCTCGGAAAACCAGGATTAACCAGACCGTACTGGGGTTGTTGATATGTATACCCAGGGTACGGTTGATACTGATAGACTGGCTACTGCACAGCAGGACCGAATTGGTACTGTCCCTGGTACGGTTGATACGTAAATTGTGGTTGACTTGTGACAACCATACTTGAACCAGGTTGTCCTACAGGCATCTGAATGGAAGTTTGAATTGTGGATCCAGACTGAGGTAAAGATGTCTGAGGAGTAGATACAGGAACAGTAGAAACCGGAGCTGTCGATACTCTAGAAGTAGGTGGGGTAGATTGAACAGATGTTGCAGCAGCCGTTTGAGGTGGAGTACGAGGCGTACTAGGCCCAGGCTGAGAAACTACCGAAGGTACAGAAGTTTGAATAGTAGACTGGACAGGTTGCTGGGGTGAACCAGAAACTAAGGGTTGTCCAGTTTGAGATGACAACTGTACATTCGGTTGCAAGACCTGTTGAGTTTGAGATGGATCCCACACTAAGTTCATTCCGAGGTACGGACCCATAACAGGTTGAGAATATTGAGGACCATAACCAGGTTGAGGGTAGGGTTGATAATTCAAAGGTACATTTCCCATTCCTTGAACATATGATTGACTGGAGGGTGGTTGGAAACCTTGGTTCGAGTACTGACCTTGGGGTTGATACCCTTGAGGCACGTACTGATACTGGGGTTGACCTTGAGGTACATATTGAGTCTGGGGTTGACCTTGAGGAACATACTGTCCCGTAGGTATGTACTGTCCTTGAGGTTGCCCCCGAGGCGCAAATTGGGTACCTTGAGGTTACCCCCAAGGCGATAATTGAGGATTTTGAGGCTGCCCTCCAGGCGGTAACTGGCCACCTTGAGGTTGAGGGTTAGGAATAGTACCTGACATCACGAGAATATCTTCTACACTCAACGGCTTAGTACCATTGTTTCCAGTTAATAACCCTTGTTCAATGGGTTGAGGAGATGCTCCCGCAAAAGTACCAGAAAGTGACTGATACCCAGAGGGAATAGAAGGACCGCCGTACAAAAAGGATTCTGGCGATTGAGTAAACATGGACGACTGTCTTGACATATTTAACGGAGGATAGTAACCTCTAGGTGTTGGGTGATAAGGAATACGAGGTGGTGAAAAACTTAGCCCTGGGTTTTCCAAAAAATTAGTCAATGAAAGATACCAAGCACTGCTCCTAGGTGGACTGTAAAAAATTGATTCACACTCCCTAAGTTCAATAACAGGTTGATTTTCAGGGATAGGGATGCCTACTTCTTCTTCCGGAGTAGCAAGTTCTTCGATAGCTATAAGTCCAGAAGGAAGATTTTGGGTAATTATTCTTTCTACCCTGGGTGAACCAGGACCACTAGAAGTTGGAGAGGTAAACCCCGATGTTGGGGTAGCAGCAAATTCACTTTCAGGTTCGGATATTTCAGGTTCCTCACCTATATCACTAGTAGATGAAAAGCTACCAGTAATTTCGGAAACAGACACTGATTGTGGATTATAATCTGCTACTAAAGCTTGAAAATCAGGATGTACCACCAAAGAAGACTCTCCTTCTTCAGGTGACCCAACTCTACTATCTCTAGGAGTTACGAGGGCTCTTAACCCTTCAGGCTGGCTCGGTGAAAACTCAGGAGGTTGGCCCCGAAGTCTACGAGACTTCCTCGGTAATTTAGCCACGATTAAAACATTTTAACTACTTCACACGCAAACAAAGTAAAATCTCAATGAAAACCACCTAAAGCCTCTAAAGAACCAAAAAAATTCGAATCAAACGCCTAAAGAATCTAGGAGATCAAACCACACACAAACAGTAACTTTCCATACTGAAAACACTAGTTGGTGATGAAGCCCAACGTCGGAGAGTTCAATATAGAAATGGCAGTTGGAACAGTTACCCCGGCAACCTGCTTAATGAATAGACTGGCACAAGTTCCTCCACTAAACCGTCTCGAGTGAAGAGAATCCCCCAGAAAATCCAAGTGAGTCTAGCCGACGTCTGCTCTAGGTACAGTGGGATCTTCCCACCACTGTCACCTTAGGAAGAATCCTATAGAATATGGTCACTAAGGTTACCAACGGAAACAAATATACCTAGGGGAACAGTCTACGATCCGATATGCACGCAAGGCCAGAGTAACAAGCTCAATCCCCTTGAAGGCTCCTTGACATAATCCAAGGTTTACCAACAAGTGACCCCAGGCTCCTCGACAATGGTTAATCCGAGGTTTACCGTTTTTAATACGTGAATATCTGGCGTCGTTCCCAATGAGGAAGGATTGATTCCCACAGTGGTTCGGACACGATCTCGTGCTGCTCCTTTAAGAGGAGCTTTCCCAGAGCATAAATGCAACAATTAGATTTCTCTCCTACCGCAAGATACAGCTACTTGTTTGTTTTACTGTCTTGGAGAGTTAATTACTCCCTACTCCAAGACACTAGCTTAAGCTATATTGGTGTATCAGAGCCCTAGAAATAAAAATATTACTAGATAGATTTTACTTTAAGCGTTATTTTTATTGGTTTTTGTTTAAGTCAAGAGGTGCGGAGATGAAACTCGTGGTGTAAAGACTCGACTTGAAATCACTAAAAAATGCACTTAAGATGATTAAGCAATCTTTTCCCTTCAATGAACTTCTAGCTAGGAAAGAGTTTGAGAATGAAAATACTTGTAAACACAAATCTATCTTACCAAACAAATTAAAAGAAGAGCTTTTTGTCTTTTCCAATGCACTCAAAACGAGACAACTAGTTATTTTCACAAAAATTTCTGTTTTCTTTCAAAACACTCAAACACTACAAAAACAAACTTTTTCAAAAGAGATTTTTATTTTTTATAAAACACTCAAAACTATGGAAATGACTAATCTTGAGATCTATAAACTATAAAAACCTATCTGAAGTCAAAGCTTACAATATGTCTTTTTCAAGGATGTTTTACTTAGCTACAAGCAAACTAAGGACTAATTTGTCCAGAATCACAAATCAGTAAAAAAACAACCAATTTTTGTTTTCTTTTCTAAAAATGAAATCCAAACTTTTAACACAAGATTTTCGAAGTTTCGTAAAGAGAAAACACAAGGTGGATTCCTCAACAAAGGTAGATTTTACAAATGGTCAGACTCATAAGAAGGCTAGTAAAAACCAAGGTGATCTGAGGTTTCTACAGCTTCTAAGCTCAGAGCTACTACAAGACCAAAATGAAAACCAAACCCAACAATCAAAACTTCTAGGAATTTCACCTAAAACCCTAACACCAATGGAATTAACCTAAGAAAAGCTTCTCACAGGTTATATGTAGGTCTGGGTAGGGGATAATAATATCTAAACAAAAACTAAGCTGACTAACAGAGAAAATCTTAGGTTTTCCAAAATTTTGACAGGGTCCGCAGGTCCACAGTTAACACAGGTGCGGTACCGCTCTGTGCTAAAAGCAAAAGTGCGGATAGGTCTGCACTGTGTCCCAAACCGAGGGTGCGGTCCTCTACCAAAGTTATGAAAAACAAAAAATAATCCTAGATCTACTAAATCTACCCAATTCCACACACAACAAGCCAAAAACAGAAACAAAAACACAGTTTCTCAGGTCAAAGTACAAACAAGGAAAAAATCAAGTCCCCAGCGGAGTCACCATTTTGTCACACAGAATGAGTCGATCTTGCAGACAAGATAGACCTTCCTAGAATCTAACGATATCTAGTGACAAGCAAGCCAATCAAAAACTATCTTTCTCTAAATATGCATTTATAAGCAAAGGTAAACAAGTGTTTAGGCCTACCTTAGGTCCAATGCAAGTTTGTGGAAGCCTCGCTCCTTTGATCCAAATGAGCTCCCTTGTTGCGAATCTGCAAACACAAGCAAGCAAACAAATTAAATAGCACCTGAAAAGCCAATATCATAAAGCATACTTAACATGATGATCAAGGAATTCATGAAACAAATGACATAAGACAATTTGTTGAGAAAAATGAATCTGATTGTATTAATTCAAATCAAAGAAGAACTTTACAACCTGTGCCTTGATGCTGTACAAGCTCCTCCCAAGGTCCAACAAGAAGTCTCCTCTACTTTGACAAGTTTCACTCTCTTCCCAATGAAGCCAAAAAGGTATGTGATCTCTCCTCTCAAGCTTAACTAGGAAGTCTCAATTCCACCAGCATTTACCCTAAAAAATGTTCAGCTTCTAACCTCTCCAGCAACTAGCCCAATGCCTTAATTTATAGTGCAATGGAGGGAAGTTACTAGGTCCTCCTTCAAAGGGATAAAGCCCTCCTTCAAAGGGATAGCTCTTCTCATCAAGGGATTAGCTCTTTCTCTTTTGGGATGCATGAACCACCTAAGAGTGACCAATCCACGTCAAAATTCCTTCTAGAATCATCTAGAATTAACCAAAAGTGAGTTTTTTAGAATAAACTTGTGCCTTTTTGACTTTCACAGGGGTCCGCACCCACTCCTTTAGGGACAGAGCGGGCAGGTCCGCAGTTTTTGTGAACAGGGGGTGCGGGACCGCAGGAAACAATGAGAGAAAGTGCGGAACCAGAGCTTTGTTGATTTTCAATGTCTTTCTCCCATTTTCAAAGCTTGACTTGAAGAGCTGAGGTCTGAGACTTGCTTAGGAGGACAGTACAAGTGATGATAGACCCATACTGATTGCAAATAATCATGGTGACGATATTTTTGTGTAACAATGACTAAATCTCTTTATCATATCAAAGGTTCAGATAAGAGACCAATTGGTTGAAAACCTGAAACAAATAATCAAGGATTACCATATCATGCTTTCATATAAGCATTACTGAGGTAGGCATTCCCATACTCAGAGTATAAATATCTCAAAGAATCAATATGAAAATACATATGAAGATGCATGTCAACAGAACACATAGTCTGGACACAACCATTAATGGTTCTATGTTTAGAATCATGAATATTTAATAAGTCCACGTAGCTTGGATGGATGAAACTAGATCCAAAGTCATGATCTCCATCTCTCAATGTATGAATCTAACCATGTGAGTAAATGTCTTGAAGTCAAACATGTAAGAAACCACTTGATTACCTATCAATGATGTGAACCATTAATAGGCGCAAGAGAAGCCACCAATAATGACAATGGTTCTCAACGTACCCCAGTACAATCTATGAAGTGTGAAAATATTTCTTGAAGTTGAACACTCATAAAATCATTTGATCGAAGGCCAATGATGAGAACTTGTCATCGAAAGCAAGAAACCTGTCATTGAGGCATGCAAACTTCAACGTATCGAAGAGGGGTTTTAAGTCAACTTCTTCGATAATGAGCTAATGTCGATAGGAAGTGACCCATCACAGGAGGGCCTTGATGTATCCCTTATCAACAACATGAAATGGGTATTAAGTTTTAAAGAAAAAAATGAAGTGATTCAGGACTGACTCAGGGACGACCTATGCGATTGAGGGTTATGATTTTCAAGTTATTTTTGACTGAGGTTGGACATCTCTTAAACATATTAGTGACACAACATTTTGAATTGACAACAATTGACTAAAAAATAAGGCCCAAAACCAAATGAAGACTTTTAATGAGGTATGATTAACTGAGAGACAAATGGATTTCCCAAACTAAACACAAAGGTGATGGAGTGTCATGTTTAAGAGAAACATACTACCTTCTTACAATACAAAAACAAATGTTTCTTTCCCATTTTCCCCCACCATTACTAGCAAGTACCTGTTTATTTTTACGCAAGTTTCATGAGGATAACATGTGCTTGTCCTGTAAGCTCATCCTTCAGAGTATTTTTAACGAACCCTAGGAAGGAGTGGTTTAGTCTCATCATGATTGATGAGTCCTAGACTGTTTATGTTTAACGAGTCCAGTGAAGGGCTAACTTGATTTCATTTTCATATCTAAAGGGTTTGAAATGACACAAAAAGGAAACTCATGTAGTTCCTTCAATGTAAAATTTTAATGACCCTGAAGAAATTAAATCTCGGTGTTTTTCATTTTTAGGGAGTGAAGAGAAAAACATAAGTAAACTTTGAAATGTCCTTTTTTGTAAATTTAGTCTCTCAAGCCTGGAAAAGGGTAAAATAATGTAGGAGAGAACTCTTTTGACCATGATTAGTCAAAGTATACCTTTTTCATAAATATTCCACATGATGTGTAAAATGGGTAAACTTATATCAAACAGATGTTTTTTCGTTTTCTTTAACGAGTTCAAAGAAAACAAGCATACTCGACAATATTTTCCTATTTCAAGAGTTAGAAAAGAGCTTAAAGGTAACTATGGGGTTTCAATTTTTCATAATTTTTAATGAGTCTGAAAAAGTGATAAAAATTTACTCGTTATCTCAGACTTTCAATTTAATTAACAAGTAGGAAACGACAAAGAGAACTTGACATTTTCATGTACTTTTTACGAGCATGAAAAAATAGAAAAATATGCTCAGGATTTTCATGATTTTAGTGAGTCTTAAAAATAATAACCAAAATGGGCTCATGATAGGTTTCATTTTTATACAGTATTGAAACAAAACAAAAAAACTATGCTTCAAAGTGGTTTCATTTTTACACAAGCTTGAAATAGAGAGAAAAATGTGCTTGAGAATGGTTTCATTTCTACACAAGATTGAAACATAGAGGAAATTGTGTTTGAGAGTGGTTTCATTTTTACACAAGCTTGAAACAGAGAGGAAATTGTGCTTGAGAGTGGTTTTTATGCCCCAAAGCATAACCTACAGAGCTACATGTTGCCCAAGCTTTGTTTGATATGCCTGAGTAGACTATTGGTTACTAATAGGCGGATGAAATGAAGGTTCATTCATGAGATCATATGGAATACTTAACTAAATTAGGGGAGGATTTATTTCATTTTTTAACAAGCTAGGAACTGGAAAATAATTACGCTCATGGAACCTTATTTCATTTTTTAATGAGCTTGACAGAAGAAAAATATCTATGCTCATGGGAGTTGTTTGATTTTTTAACGAAGTTGACATAATAAAATAACTATCCTCATAATAACCTGTTTCATTTTTTAACAAGGTTGACACAGTAAAAGAACCATCCTCATAATTACCAATTTCATTTTTTTAATGAGGTTGACACAGTAAAAGAAGTATCCTCATGGAACTTTGTTTCATTTTTTAACGAGCTTCACCCAAGAGAAGGAACTTGGCTCATTGAACGAGATTGACTCAATAAAAGGAACTATGCTCATTGAAATTTGTCTCATTTTTTAACAAGGTTGACACACTAAAATAATCGTCATCATGGAGACCTGTTTCATTTTTTAATGAGGTTGACACAATAAAAGAACCATCCCCATAGGGACTTATTTCATTTTTTAATGAGGTTGACACAATAAAAGAACCATCCTCATACGGACTTGTTTCATTTTTTAATGAGGTTGACACAATAAAAGAATCATCCTCATAGGGACTTGTTTCGTTTTTTAACGAGGTTGACACAGTAAAAAGACTATCCTCATAAGGATTTGTTTCATCTTTTAACAAGGTTGACATAGTAAAAGAACTATTCTCATAGGAACTGTTTCATTTTTTAATGAGGTTGACACAATAAAAGAGCTATCCTCAGGGAGACTTGATCTTGGCTTCCATCTGGAGGAAACACATGTGAAGGGACATACCTCGATCATGGCTTCCAAGAGGTCTTCATCAGATGGAAGAATAGTTCTCTAGAAGGAATGCATGTCAAGGGAATCAAAAGGGGTAAGAATATTGAGTTCAAATTCCCCCATAGGGTACACCATATCAATTACCATATCTAAGTCAAAATAATTTGAGCAAACAGTGAGCGGCTCACTTGAATTGGTAACTGAAAACATGAGACATGTTGCCACATAATTAACCCATGGCAGGGTAGATACAACTTGCATATAAGGAACATTAAGGGATGTCAGATGGCTAGTAAATGAATCAAGACCAACGAATGAAAGTTGGTCAATAGTGACAAATTTTCCATTGTGAGGGAAATAAATCACTCGAAAGAGTGTGGCCATGACAAATTTCATGGCATAGACATAGTATCACCCAAGGAGGAAATTTAAATCCAAGGGGCCTTGGACTACCATAAGATCAATACAGACAATTTTTCTTCCAGAGTAATAAGTAACTTAGGAAGAATCCCCAAAGGTTCACTAATATTTCTATTAAAAGCTAATAGATTCCATGTAACAGTTACAAGATGAGGTGATCCTAAAGCTTTCTAAGAAGTTGAGGATAAAATACTAACAAAAGCACCTTCATCTACATTTTTGTGACGCACATTCTTACCATACAATTTCATAATGATTTGTAAAGGGGTGGAAGAAGGAAGATGAGGTTATGTCAGTCTACTCCAATAAAAGGAAATAACCTCAGTACTTGGAGGGGGTTCTATGGAAATGGGTGAAATTCCCCTTAGTGATGAAGAATATGAAGTAATAAGAACAACCTAAGTGATATTAATTTCACTCTCCAAATGGAGAATGCGACTGAGTGAATGTGAAATTGATTTGACCACTTGATCAACCAATGGTTCATCAACCTAAGTGATATGTATTTCACTCTCCAATGGGAGAGAGGGATTTAATGTACTTGGAATTCGATCAATCACTTCATCAACTGACGGTAGGTTGGGAGAAAGCATACGTTAACTAGTTGGAAGTTTTTGTTGAAAAACAATAAGGTTTTCCAACAATTTTTAGGATTCATCCATGTGAGGGAAAATATGAGTTTTATGATTCCATTTTCATAACCTACATGGAAACCTAACTTTACCCTTTTTTGGTAGAACCAGACAATCATTGGTTGATGGACAATAGTGAGTTGATAAGAATTTTATAACCATACTTCCAAGGCCTTAGGAATCCTAGGAAAATTGATAAGGACGTGGTCACTCTTACAAAGCATGAAAGGGTATTTGGGCTTGTGATGCATGTTGGAATTTTCCTCAACATTACCAATACTTATAACTATCGTTGGTTGGTTAACGTCTTTCTTATTTTGCTTCTTCTTCTTCTTCTTCTTCCCTTTCTTCTTCTTCTTAGTTACCTGGTTACTAGCATCCAGGATTTGACCAAGAAAAGAAGAAGAAAGGGAGGAGGAAATGTTGGGTGAAGAAGGTAAAGGGTCAACATGAGATTGGCGATGTTGTGATGGAGAACTAGGTTGATGTGGTATTGTTTGAGTATTTGGGACTAAATAAGTTGAAAACCACTACATCGGTAAACCTATAGTGAATCTAGAAAGTGACAACGTAGCCATATAATGAGGACCGACATTTCCAAGGCTAGGAAAAGGACTAGGATTCTCATTAACAGGGATTCCTTGATCAGTAACTTCTGGGGTTGCTTCCATTAGATTCAACTCAAATAATTCTTATTGAGAATTTAAATAATATTCACAGTCCATACCTAAGGCCAGTAAAAAGTAAAAATAGGAAAATAACACGCACTAATAAATCTAAAGAGTCAAACCATGCAAACAATATTTTCACAGTGAAATCCCTAGTTGGTGATGAAATCGTACGTCCATGAGATCAATGTGAAAAGTGACTAAAGATAGAGTGTGCAGAACCAGTTACTCTGACAACCTGCTTAATCAACACAATCTTGTGCAAGTAACTTCACTTATGCCATCGCAAGTGAAGAATACCCTCCAAAAAGGTCCAAGTGAGTCTAGAAAACATTTGTTCCAGGTACAACAAAGACTTCCCCTCCTCCTTCATGTTGGGTAATAGCCCTAACATTATGGTCTAAGGTCACCACTTACGACAATTTAACCTGGGGGGACAGTCGCAAATCAAATGTACACGTGAGGGAAAAGTAACAAAACTCAATCCCCTTGAAGGTTCATCAACATGGTTAATATGATGTTTACCTTCAAGTGACTCCCAAGCATCTTTCAACACCTTTTCTAATACGTGTAAATAATTCAACCATAACCAATGAAGTGGGGTCGATCACTCCACTAGTTCTGATATGATCTCATGCTTAACTCCTCTGTTAGGGGAGCTTCCCACAACCAAACTATAATAAAGCAATTTACTCCCTATCACAAGATTCTAGTGTTTGTTTGTAGCTTTGGAAAGTTAACTCACTTCCTTATTCTGAATCCATACAACCTGATGTAATGTAGGTGGAAAAATCCCTAAGATAATAAAAATTCTAATTGATTTTATTAGCACTATTTTTTTAAAATTCTTACTTACTCAATGGGTAAATGGATGTGAAATTGATGGTGTTATGACCTGGCCCAAAACTTTAATGCAACCGAACATGACATTATGATATTTTCATTTCGATTAATTTATAATTATAGTAGAGAGAGAGTATTTTCAATTTTTCAAACAAAATGAAAAAACTCCTAATTTCACCATATCCATTTTTATGTATGCAAATTTTCAGTTTTGAATGACCCAAATGCAGAAATTAACCTTTAATATTTCAGTTTGCCCAACAACTCAAAAAACATGAAACTTTACTTTAACATACAATCACTCAAAATGTTCAAAATGCATAAGGAAACTAATCAAATTATTAAAAATTAATTTCTTCAAATGAATGCTATGAATTTAATGTTGTCTAAAGTACAATTTTAAAAAAATTCAGCACTGAAAGAAGAATAGCTTTTCATTTCAAGTTCAACAAAAGAAGCATTTTCATAAAAAATACTTATTCTCTAAAAAAATTACTTTTCATTAACAAAATAATCTTTCACAAACAAGTAAAATAAACACTAAATATGATTTGTTTGAAAGAAGAAAGACAGGAAGACAGAAAATCAAGAACAACCAATCCTTCTTTTGATAGATCTACAAAACACTAGATGAAGCTTTTACCCTAATTCATGAAAACAAGAAATTTTCAAGAAGACTCTTTCACAACACTCAATTGAACTGACAAAGACTTTCTGAAAGTGTAAACAAGTGTAGTCAAGCATAAAAAAAACAAAAGTTCCTGAACTTATTGCAAGGATAACTCAAATTTTAAAAAAGTTCAGGTATGTGCATAGGAAAACAGTTTGATCCAATGCGCATACACACTGCTTCTAAGGGTTTAGTGTGTAGATATACACTTTTTTGCTAAGAATAAAATGTGAAGTTTGAGAAAATTTTATAAAAATAAAAATAAAACCAAACAATTCACAAATCTAAAATTTTAATATTTTGTATACTCAGATAAGGCTATGAGAAAAGGTTCAAAAGTAAAAACAAGGAGATGATGAAGAACAAGATGTTCTTCGGTGAAGTCACCAATTTTTTATAGCGGACTATTACTTCTTGCAGACAAGAATAATTTCCCTAGATTTCCAACAAAACCTAGTAACAAACATCAAAATAATTGCTACCTTTCCTTAGCTTATGACTGAAACATGAAACATGTAGTCAAGAATCACTTACCTATTAGTGAAGTGCTTATTAAATTCCTTTCAGTGATTTCCACATCTAGGTTTTCCTTAATGCCTTAGAGGCTTTGCCAATGCTTTCCACAACTTCTCCATGATGATCCATAAGGGATATGCATAGACAAAAACATTCAAAGGGATAAAAGCATCTCACATATAAAATAAAAGGTAAATGAAGTTATTAACTTAACATACAACATATAGTTGAATCAATAGTCAGTTATAAACCATGCGAATAATCAGGGAAACTCACAAATAACATCAAAATAGATGCAATTAGGAAAGTGTTAGTGTCATTATTTGCATCATGCCATCAGTGATAAAAAATATTCTTTTCATATCATTTTAAGGGTCCGATTTAGAAAATTTTTATCATTCCACTAGGTCATGGGAAAAAAAATTTAGTCACTGATGTTAGTCCTAGTCCAAAGACATCACTCTTCCCTAAATGTGATTACTTGCTGGCATAGTTTCATATCTTGTTAACTGTACATCATCCATAAAGTTATTTTTATCATACCATTTGTATCACTCATGTGGTCATTATGTCATCTGCAAATTCAGTCCTTCAAGGTCTCATTAGGTCTTTACGGTTTTTCAAGGTTCCATAACAAAGACACCTGGCTGATGAAGAATATAGGCCACACAGTGAAGAAGAGGGATCGAATAGAGAAGGAGAGAACATATCATTTGATGTCTATTTCTGTGCTGCTAATCCTCATCTCAACATATGGCAAGCTCATTCTGCTTTGATTGAAAGAGATATCCATGAATCTGTGCAGAGGACACTGTACATTGCTGACAGTGATATTGCTGGTGAAAGGTTTATAGCTGTTGGTCTCATGGTTCTAGAGAGGAATTACTTGGAGATTTATAAGTATGCATCTTGGGGTAGATGTTTATGACGAAAGATGCAAAGGAAAAATTCATATATTTCTTCTGGGCTCACTAAAATTCCACATGGAGGTTGGCTTCCTTTTTTGCAGTATCTATTGTATTTGTTGTTATAATATTGATGGAATATGGAGAAATCAGTTGAGAATAAAATGGGGAAACTTGTAAAGGTTGCAGAGGGTATGGTGTTGGAACTTGATTTTTCTGATGATTCCCAAATGGATTTACCATGGTAGAGAAATATTCAGAGTGAAAGTGATGAAAATGAGAATGATGAGCTTTCATCCATGTGGACACAAATGTCATTATCTTTCAAGTGTTCCAAGATCAAATCTACTCAAGAAAATGTTGTAGCTACTCAGGAAGAAAAATATTCGACAGAAGCAATGAAAGGAAAACTTGCAGTAGAATTAAAGTTATCGAAACAACAAGTCCACAAGTGGTTTTGTCATAGAAGGCAGAAAGAGAAAAAGAAGCTCAACTTTCCAACCAACTCACCTTAAATGAACAATTTGGCATAATGGTGAATGAGAACTGGGAATATTGGCTTGAGAGGGTTAACACTCATCTTGAGGACCTGTTAGCTAAAGCTAATAGAGATACGAAGGTTCAAAGAAGAATGGCCAAATACTATGCCATGAGAAACAAAATTGCTAGAGCCAAGCTCGAAAGGGCTCATGCAAAAATTGAGGCCTTAACTCATCAGAAGGAGAAGGACAAGCTTGACCTATTGGTGGAGGCTTCACTCCATGCTTAGTCACCTTTAACATCAGCTATGTCAACCATTTTTGAAGACCCTAAACTCAGTTTTTTGCTTTTAGCATTTCCTATTTTCTTTAGGTAATTTTTGTATCAGTCCCTTGGTCAAACACGTAGTGCCTAGGGTGCTGCGCACTTTTTTGGGGCATATTTTGGAGGAATGGCCACCACCATTGGATTCAAAAGACCATTTAGACTTAAGGAAACCATTTTTCCAGATTTAAAAGTTAAAACTACTAGGTGGAAAAGGAAAAAACCACCTGAAAATCACGTTTTTGCCTATTTTCTGAGCCAGGCGCTGCACGTTTGAGAAGTATTGGGAGATTTCAGTTCCAGAGGGGCCAATCAAGCTCAATTTCGAAACTAAAGGCATTTTTGGAAGCTAGACAAGATAAGCTTTCCAATGAGCTATCCTAAGCTAGATTTGGACACTAGGAAGGCAGTCAAAACTCACCTTGAAGATGGCGCTGTGCATTTGACACTGGTGCTGCGCATTTGATAGGCAGCCAAATTTGTCACTGTTTCTCTTAGAAAATACTTTTCACTTGTGGGATTTTGATTTTTCACTGATTTAATTCATAATGATGATGTAATTAAAGTGTGTTTTTGTTACCTAGGGTAGATACATCAGATGAATGGCCTAAGTGGTGTGTAATGAATTAGTTTGCTTCATATTAGGGATGAGTCAGTTTGACCACCCTAGTCTTTAGCTATCAGTTTAGTCTTTTGTGAAACTGCTCCTCCTCTCATGGATTCAAACCCTGAGGCTAGGATTAGTTGTTTTGAGGCATATATCATGTAGTTTCTCAATTATTTTACTGGTTGGACTTAGTTGGATGCTTAGACCTTGATTGTACACCTTTGTAAGAAGTTTGGCAGGAGATTAATAAGAATTGTAGCTATTTTTATGGGATCACTGTGGTATGGAGTTATAGTACAGTTTCTTCTTCTGTGATTATATGTTTATATGCTTTATGTATGCCATCAATCATTTCATTATTTCTAGCTGAATGTTTTCAAGTTTGATAGGTAGAATCCATTGCATTAGTGCTCTGCCTTGGGAAACCATTCACCATTTCATGTTTTCTGCAGTCCAAGAAGAATCCATGATTGTCACATGCCCTTCTTAGCTTCTCACTAGTCTAAAACATCTCACCCCATCAAGCCCAAGAGTGTTAAAGCCTATGCCTACCTTGCCCCATAGAACACCCTACATTTCTGACCTAATTTCCCAGACCTAAACTGCCCAGCTCCTCCTGATCCGGAAAAACCCCTACAAAATCCAATCAAAACTTTTGAGCTACTATACCTAGCCTAAAGTCCCTTACCTGATCCAGTCATTTTGACTAAGATCTTTACGAAGAGAGCCCTCTCCTAGCTAGCTACTTGGCTAAGCTTGGTTTGTGGTTACCCTGGCATTTCCTCCCTTCAACCTGAGGTCAATATAGGTGATAACATAGTGGTGACCATACTGGGGAACGTAGTTTTATGTTCCTCAGCAAAATGTATCAAGTTCAGATCTGATTGTTGATGGTGGACAATGATCATACACCAAAAGGCTAAAATCATTCACCTGGCGACTCCAAGTCAGTTTCGAGATCAGATCTAAGGACTCCACTGGAGGATAAACCTGACTAGCAAAAACATGAAAGGACAATATGGAAAGATCAGGTATTCAAGTTGGAATTTCATCCAATACATTACATTCTTTGTTGTAAATTACTTCTTCTCTTTTCCTGAGAATTTCAAGAAGGCTTTACAAAGTATATTGTATTTGAGAAAATATCCTAGACTTGCATGTGATTCTTTCCCTTTGAAGGTTGTGAATAAAAAATATTTGCATGTCTTCGATCTTGATCAAGACCCTTCTTCCGAATTTTATGGTGACTGTCTTCAAACTGACGAGCCTAAAGATACCAAGATTGATTCTATAGCGTTTGTATATACCCCTATACCTTGTAAAATTCTAGGTAGATAAAAGCATATGATTTTACCTCTTATATCCCATGCTTTCCCTAAAAATAATTACCTATATCTACCAAGATTTGATGGTGAATGTGACAACATCACTGCTGAGAGACATGTACTGAATTTTGAGTATTTTCTTGATCTTTTTGAAGTTGATGAAGAGGATGTCAGTATTAGGCTTTTTGCACTCTCTTTGCAAGGCAAAGTCAAGAGTTGGTTCAAAACCCTGCCTGATGCGAGCATCTCGGATTTCCAGCAGTTTGTCAAAGTTTTCCTCAATAGGTAGGGGGTCAGACAGAACCCTTTCTTCATTCTAGAAGAGTATAACCAACTAAAAAGATTGCCAGGGGAGATAGTACAACAATTTTCTGCCAGGTTTAACCAAGTCTATTTTTCAATGCTTGCTAATATAAGGCCTCCTCCTGGATACGCTCTCTTGCACTACCCAGATGCCTTTGATCCAGAAATGGAGTTTCAGCTGAGAGAAAGGAACCTTGCAACACTTGAAGAGATGCTAAACAATGCAGTAGATGTAGAGGCTAATTTGTTGATCAGAAGGGCAAAGTTGAAGGAAGAAGAGAGGAAGAACATAGATCTAGAGGAATCTACATCTTTAGGGGTAAAGCTCGACATTTTGATAAGTGCAGTGGAAGAGATGATGCAAAAATTCACCACAAGGAATGAGTATGATGTTCAAGACTATGGCTCACTGATTGAAGAAGAACAAGTGGCTGATCCAAAACATTTTCTTTCTTATCCTAGTTTTCATAGATCTGATAATGATTGTTTTATAGATCAGCTTGCAGAAGAGAAATCTGTTGATCTGAAATCTATGCTTGATGATGTGTTTTATACTGATGACTTGCCTAAGTTTGATCAGTATGATGATGATTATGTTCTCCAAACAGAAGCTAGTCTTGCAGACAAATCAACAGCTGGTTTGTGGAAGGAGGAAGTTCACTTTTAGCTTTTCGAATACCGTGATCAACCATTGCATATCAGCTATGTAAGTGGGGAGGAAAGTGCAGAAAATTTTGAAGTAAGTGAAGGATCTTTGCCTCTTTGTTTTACTTCGTTTCATTTCATTAGAGATCACTTTCGTGCAATCGGAAATCAACAGTCGATAAGTTTTGATCTGGATCATCTAGAGGGTAATAAAATCCTTGTTGAAGACTTCTCATATATATATTTGCAGCCCCCAAATGCCATTGAATGTCAGGTTGCATATGAAGACTTGGAAGCTGGAACATATGATCAAATGATGCAAGATGATTCTGTACCATTATGTTTTGAATCATTTCAGTTTTTGAAGGGAATTTTGCATAGTATATCTTCAAATGAGCAACCTATAGAAAATCATGCAATCTCATTGGAACCAATAGAAAATGGGTTGCAACAGTCTTTTCAAGTTTTTCACGATCCAATAGCTGATGTGTTGGATGATGTCTGCAGTCAAAGTCCTTCTCCATTAGCTAACTATGAGCTTGGAAAAAGTATTGATACAAACTTGATCTGACAACCGGTTTCTTTGTCATTTTTAGCAGGAGTCTCGTCACAAAGCTCAGATGAAAGTTTGCATTCATGGTATGAGGAGAAACAAAGTAATCCATTGGATGAGAAAAGTCCCAGTGCACATAAATTTCAAGATCCTTATGCAGTATTTTTGGAGTCAGATAGAGAATCCATATTATTCAATCTGGGAAAATTTGGATCTCTTTACAAGTTTTCATGGGAGTTGCATTTCGGTATTTCTCTCTTGTCTCTGATAAATAAGCACTTGTGGAGAATTCAAACAGCAGCCATAATGCTTACTTGGTTGCATTGGTTGTTCCATTTCACTTGATCAGGTGATGAAAGGAACAGTTAGAGCAGGTTTTATTGAATAAGCTCCATTTTGAGCATTTTTTCTAGTTTATCAGTTGTGTTTTAGTATTGAGTCAATTTTTAGTTGAGTAAAACTTAGTTTGTGTCTTCAAGTCATCAGTTTCCAGTCATGCATTTCAATTTATGTTTTTGACCATATTGGCCCACATGGTTAGGCACTTGGTCTACGGTGTTCTTGACACCTCCAAGGAGCTGCCATCCCCAATAAGGCCGATGTTAGTGTCAGTATTTTCATCCTGCCATCAGTGATCAAAAATCCTCTTTTCATATCATTTTAAGGGTTTGATTCAGAATTTTTTTATCATTCCACTAGGTCATGCGGAAAACAATTTAGTCACTAATGGTAGTCCTAGTCCAAAAAAATCGCTCTTCCCTAAATGTGATTACTTGCTGGCATAGTTTCATATCTTGTTAACTATACATCATCCATAAAGTTATTTTTATCATACCATTTGTATTAGTCATGAGGTCATTATGTCATCTGGAAATTTAGTCCTTCAAGGTCTCATTAGGTCTTTACGGTTTTTCAAGGTTTCATAACAATGACACCATGGATGATGAAGAATATAGGCCACACAGTAAAGAAGAGGGATCAGATAGAGAAGGAGAGAAAATAACATTTGAGGTCTATTTCCGTGATGCTAATCCTCATCTCAACATATGGTGAGCTCGTTCTGCTTTAATTGAAAGAGATATCCATGAATCTGTGCAGAGGACACTCTACATTGCTGACACTGATATCACTGGTGAAAGGTTTACAACTACTGGTCTCATGGTCCTAGAGAGGAATTACTTGGAGATTAATAAGTATGAATCTTGGGGTAGATGTTGGTGATGAAAGATGCAAAGGAAAAATTTATATATTTCTTTTGGGCTCACTAAAATTCCATATGGAGGTTGGCTTCCGTTTTTGCAGTATCTGTTGTATTTGCTGTTGTAATATTGATGGAATATGGAGAAATCAGTTGAGAGTAAAATGGGGAAACTTTTAAAGGTTGCAAAGGGTATGGTGTTGAAACCTGATTTTTATGATGATTCCCAAATGGATTTACCATGGCAAAGAAATGTGCAGAGTGAAAGTGATGAAGATGAGAATGATGAGCTTGCATCCATGTGGACACAAATGTCATTATCTTTCCAGTGTTCCAAGATCAAATCCTCTCAAGAAAAGGTTGTAGCTACTCAAGAGGAAAAACATCCGACACAAGCTATGAAAGGCAAACTTGTAGTAGAATTAATGTTATCGGAACAGCAAGTCCACAAGTGGTTTTTTTATAGAAGGCAGAAAGAGAAAAAGAAGCTCAACTTGCCAACCAACTCACCTTAAATGAACAGTTTGGCATAATGGTGAATGAGAACCGGGAATATTGGCTTGAGAGGGTTAACACTCATATTGAAGAACTGTTAGCTAAAGCTAATAGAGATACAAAGGTTCAAAGAAGAATGGCCAAATACTATGCCATGAGAAACAAAATTGCTAGAGCCAAGCTCGAAAGGGCTCATGAAAAAATTGAGGCCTTAACTCATCAGAAGGAGGAGGACAAGCTCGACCTATTGGTGGAGGCTTCACTCCATGCTTAGTGACCTTTAACATTAGCTATGTCAACCATTTTTGAAGGCCCTAAATTCAGTTTTTTTCTTTTAACATTTCTTGTTTTCTTCAGGTAATTTTTGTATCAGTCCGTGGGTCAAACGTGCAGCACCTAGGGTGTTAAACACCTTTTTGGGGCATATTTTTGAGGAATGGCCACAACCATTAGATTCAAAAGACCATTTACACTCAAGAAAACCATGTTTCCAGATTTGAAAGTCAAAACTACTAGGTGGAAAAGGAAAAAACCATCCGAAAATCATGTTTCTGCCTATTTTATGAGCCAGGTGCTGCGCATTTGAGAAGTCTTGGGAGATTGCAGTCTTGGAGGGGCTAATCCAGCTCAATTTGGAAACTAGGGGCATTTTTGGAAGCTAGACAGGATAATATTTCCAATGAGCTATCTTTAGCTAGATTTGGACACCAGGAAGGCAGTCAAAACTCTCCCTGAAGATGGCACTGCGCACTTCCTTCAAATGATGCACATTTGACACTGGTGCTACGCATTTGATAGGCAGCCAAATTTTTCACTGTTTCTCTCAAAAAATACTTTTCACTTATGGGATTTTGATTTTTCACTGATGTAATTCATAATGATGATGTAATTAAAGTGTGTTTTTGTTACCTAGGGTAGATACATTAGATGAATGGCCTAAGTGGCATGTAATGAATTAGTTTGCTTCATATTAGGGATGAGTCAGTTTGACCACCCTAGTCTTTAGCTATCAGTTCAGTATTTTGTGCAACTACTCCTCCTCTCATGGATTCAACCCCTGAGGCTAGGATTAGTTGTTTTGAGGCCTATATCATGTAGTTTCTCAGTCATTTTACTGGTTGGACTCAGTTGGATGCTCAGACCTTGATTGTACACCTTTGTAAGCAGTTTGGTAGGAGATTAATAAGAATTGCATCTATTTTTATGGGATCCTTGTGGTATGGAGTTCTAGTACAGTTTCTTCTTCTGTGATTATATTTTTATATGTTTTATGTATGCCATCAATCATTTCATTATTTTTAGTTAAATGTTTTCAAGTTTGATAGGTAGAATCCATTGCATCAATGCTCTGCCTTGGGAAACCATTCACCATTTCATGTTTTCTGTAGTCCAATAAGAATCCATGATTGTCACATGCCCTTCTTAGCATCTCACTAGTCTAAAACATCTCACCCCATCAAGCCTAAGAGTGCTAAAGCCTATGCCTACCTTGCGCCATAGAACACCCTGCATTTCTAACCTAATTTCCTAGACCTAAACTGCCAAGCTCCTCCTGATCCAGCCAAACCCCTACAAAATCCAATCAAAACTTTCGAGCTACTATAACTAGCCTAAAATCCTTTAAGTGATCCAGTCATCTTGACTGAGATCCTTATGGAGAGAGCCCTCACCTAGCCTTGTAGGACTAGCTACTTGGCTAAGCTTGGTTTGTGGTTACCCTGGCATTGCCTCTCTTTTGCCTGAGGTCAATCTAGGTGATAACAGAAAGAAAAATTTCTTTGTATTGAATTCAAAGGAGAACAAGCTTATAACTTGGTTTCCTTGATGTGACAAGGCTCTTCTAATGGTCTCCAATATTCTCCTTAGATGACAAGACTTCTTGCCCTATTTCAACAACATAAGTCTACCTTCAATGGTATTCGTCTCACGGGATATGATACTTAAGAGGAGGTGATTAGTTCCATGAACCAAGGGATGAGGCACATATATGTAGTGGTTTGATGTTTATAATTTGTATACTATTCCTCCATCAAAGCTTCTATAAATTTTCTCTTTTATTTTTACTTGCATAAATAGGATTGTGCAGTTTATAGTGGAAGATAGTGTGTAGAATTCCAGAGCCCCAGTGGTAAAAACTACACATGTGCAGGTAATGGCTAGCAAAAATGCACAGATGCTCAAAAAATGTTTTTAAGAAGTGAAATACAAAATTCCTTTTGTCCCTGCTATTGTTTTACTTCAAGCTTCTTAAGGGATTCACTTGAGACACTTATTGAATGGAGAGAGATATGAATTGACAATCACGGTGACAAAATTTAGTGTAACACCATGCCTTGAGACAACATTGCACAAGCATAGCAAATTCAAGGTTCAAGTAAATGAAAATGATGAATGTTCCTGTTGGGATCTAATCAAAATACAACCCTACAAAGACATGCTTATAACAAGAATGATACCACTTGTGGTAGAGTTTTGGGAGAGCCATTCTCATTCTATACCAGATAGAAAACATGTCATGTGAAATCACCTATCAAAAGGTGAGTATGTAAATCAATCTAAGCACCTTGGAGAAATGATAGATGCTTCACTGTTTGAGGAATTTCAGGAAAGAAATCCCCATGTCAAGATATCCTTAAGCATGTTTCATAAATTCAAACCATAGTTTATTAAGCCTAATACAAACCATGGCACATGTTGTTTCCAATATGACATTGAATTCCAACTTTATTATGACACATTCTAGGAAATTTACAAGAAGAATTGGCACAACGACCCTCCTTCCACAATGCACTATTTGTTTCATTAATATTGTGTATAAGGGAGTCAATAGAGTTGTTTTACAAAAAAATATGTATCGATGGGATAAGATGCACAAAATGTGGTAATTTGGAATTGTTCCATAAGAACTTTTTTATTGATCCCAACTTGTCTATGATGTCAGATGTCATGGTCACATGGAAGGAGTATGAGTATGTCATAGTAAATCAACCATTTTCTTCAACTCTAGCAGTTAGGAGGATCAACTATGTTCAGGATGAGATTCCTATTTCATAATTCATGGGGAAGTTTTAGAACAATATCTATAAATATGCCAAATATTCGCACAGGCCTAGGTGGAAAGATTTTGAATTGAAGTATTGTTGGGAGGTATTATATCTAGGAAATATCTTATCAGTGGTATATTTTGTTGAGAATTAATCATTTTCTCCTCAAACAAAGATATAGTGTGAGTACTATCACTCATACAAAGTGTCCATATTCATACATGTTCTATACAAAATGTACAATTAAATGTTGATGATAAAGATGACACTAATGATTCATGTGATGTGATTAAGTAGCATCACTTCTACATCAATGATGATCGTGAGCATCATACACATTGTTCGTGCACCATTACTTTGGCCTAATTTATGAATCATTAAAAAATAATGACATATCATTTGGAAATCATTCGATATGGTTAGATGGTTGTGCAAGGTAGTTCAAGTCAACACACAAATTTTATTCGTTGAGTTAGATACACAAGGAGATAAATATTCCACATACTTATATCTTTGAAATGCAACATCGAAAGGGTGAACATGATGGTGTAGGTTCTTGTGTGAAATGATCACTTAGGAGGTACCAAATGAGCCATGATGCAGATCAGCTCAAATCATCAGTAAAGTTGATCAACTAGTGCAGATCCCATTTAGGATATGAAGGCCATGAACAAATTATTCCAGTGCCTACATTATTCTCAAATTTTGAACTTGATGATGTGAATATATCAATTCCTTGGTATTGTAATCGTATATAATGCAGAAGGTAATTCCACTCATTGTAATGTAAAGACATGAGGGAAATAGTTTCCATCAAGATAAGAAAATTCACATGGTTTTGTGAGTTTTGCAATGGTGCAGATGAATGTAGACATGATGAATGTGAAGAACAAAGGTATGTGAAAGGATAGAAATATGTATTTCTTAATACGAAGGGACCTCATCCAATTTTGACATGGGAGGAGATGCACGTTGACATTGTAAGCGATGGTATGTGGCATCCATCATTAATGGTTTCAACTATAAATTGAAATATCAAGCGTATAAATAATACATATGTTTTATTTTTCCTACATGTGCTTTACTTTTTATCATTGCCCATGTAGGAAATGAAGAGAATGTGGCTTACTATTTGATGCAATGCACACAGGTAAAAATAAGGTTGGTGCAACTCTATGAAGATGGATAGTTCACATACCATATTGGTGACATGGTTGTGATAGCTCATTTTTTTGAAAAGGAAAAAATATAGTGGTCACATTATTTATAGATATTTTAAGCCTAAATATATATCTTTCCAATATTGTCATTTATTCATAGTTGCTCGGATCAGTCTCACATCAATCAAAGTGAAGGAAGATGAAGCAAGGAGACTAAATATGATGGAACATGACCATAAACGTATTATGGAGACTTGCATTCCTATCACCCATTTCCTATATGAGTAGATGATGCATATGGCTAAGACATGAAGCCGAGTCTATAGAAGTCAAGTGTAATATAATATTAAACAAGAGATCCACATATGACTTTTGTAATTTAGAATGTGTTAATTGAATTATTTTGTAATTTTGAATGTGAATGAAAGTCATAGAGAAAATTTCCCCTTTAATATTATCTATTAGGAATAAAATAATAGAGGAATAAAATTAAAATGAATGGAGAAATGAAGCAGATAATGAATCTGTATAAAATAGACACCAATTATATATTTAGTTCCCCTGACTTGGGCTACATGCACAAAGAAACAACCAGTCCTTCCTTTTATTCCATCTAGCAAAATGAAGGGATGCAACCTATAATTCATCCACTACAACCTCTTCTTCCCTCTTCCATAGTCTCCTCTCTCAACTGCAATGTTCTTTCAATAATACATGGCTGAAATATAATATCCTCATAAATGGAGGGTTGCCCTCAAGGGAAAAAAGCATAACATATCTTTTAGCATAATATTATGAACCAATGATGAATGCTTCAAATTGACTTTTCCTTGTAGGGAGAAAATATAACATATCTTCTATAGAGCAATTTTTACAAAAAAAATCTATTTGGGGGTGTTGCCTTTAAATCCCCACCAAGGAGGGGCTCCAAGGAATTGTTGGCATCACCCTTTAGAACCACATGAAACAATAGTATGGGGAAATCCCCTACACCCCTAGTAGGAACTATGGTCCAAATGGAGCTAGAAAGAAGAGTTTAAATTAGGAAGATAATCAAGCTACAATTTGTCCAATAATACATGGAACTATAAAGGAAATATATTTTTTGTTAGAAATTTAGTATATAAACTAAGAGCTTTATATAAATTGCATTTCCCCCCCATGTGTTACTTAGGTTTTTAGAAAAAATATGAATCTTAACTTTAACTTTAAAAATACTGGCATTCAAATATTTATGACTCAATATGTTTAGAACTTAATATTACTCTCATCTAACATTCATAATAAAATTATCATATAGATCTAATAGTTTAACATTATCACCTTTTTAGAATTCATTTCATCATTACAATAGTACACACTACTAAAAATAAAAAAGTATAGATAACAACAAATTCATGAATTTAATTCATAAAACAAATTAATCTTCTAGTTATTACCATAAATAATAAACTCTAAATAATTAAAAATTTCATGATTTATATCAATATTATCAATAAATTAAAGCTTAAGACCATATCCTAAATGTAATAATGTGGAAAACTGAAATTAACTTTAAACATATGAGAGATGGCAGGAGGATTTTGTACATAAACATATGTTGGTATATTACTTCACATGAAAATATTCAAACTTATACATACATTCTCCTATACTATTAAATATAATGGAACTTTTTGTCACAATAGTGGACAAATATAAATAAATATAATCAAAATTCATCATTGTGATATAATATAGTTGTCTCTAGATTCCCACAAATAAAGATTAAAAATTCACATGATATTACCAATTACCTACAATCATCATTAATGAAAATTAAAATTCAAGATGTAGTTGCACCAAAAGGTGAATTCAGTTTAAGGCAAAATACTTACATAAAAGGCCCTTTCTAATCTAGGTGGATCTCTAGACACAATGGCATGGAAACAAATATCAAAATTTAGAGTGGTGGAAAGGCGATGAAATTGACATCAGATCGAAGTTCTCGTCGCCCTGATTCTAATGGTGTGAACAACACTCCAATCCGAGTATGGATGAAGGAGATAGAGGCAGTCAAAGTTGGGTTGACTTTTGATGATTGGGAAAGATTAACGAAGGCATAATTTGAACCTTTCCATTGGATGGAATCCGGCGAACTCCAACCATTTTCCTGGAAAAATCGTGGCCTCGTTAAATGACTCCTTTGGTCCAAAACTGAATTTCTAAAAATGCATAGTTTTTTTTTATATAACAAAAAAAATATAAAAAAAAGGGTGGCGGGGTTCCGCACTACATCCCATGGATTTGTGTAAAAAAATTGTGGTAGTGGCCATGACCCCGCCACCCCACACCACAGAACTTCCTCCATTCTATGAGCCACCATAACTAAGCACCAAGAGTTAAGGCGGTGGGCCGACCCTTGGGGCACGGACCCAACCACCACATGAAGGACCGTTGCCATCAAAGGTGGGCCGGCCCTTGGGGTGCGGACCCGACCTTCCATCCACCAGACATTAATGAAGAAAACAACATGGAAGGGGAGGGGACAGGTGAGGTGGGCGGGCCACCCAAGGCGGGCCCAGCCCAACCTCCCTTCCCACTTAAAATTTTGTTATGTTAAAAAAGGGAGGAGGCGGGGTTTGACCGCCCGACCTCCTCCCCAATATTTGGATCTCAAACCAACTCAGCCAATGGATTTCTTGTGAAATCCATCAACACATTTTCTATTTAACACGCAGTTTATCAGTGCACCCAAGGCAAAGGAGGCAGTGCACATGGTTCGAGGCATAATTTTGCAGGAGGGCTGAATTTTCACTTTGTCAGAATTTGACAAATTTTATATGGTTTCAGCACTTCTCGATGCCACGAACGCAATGGTGCTATCCATTTATCCATAATATTTCTACAGTTTTCGGCCATTTTTCAGTATGGAGGTATAAAAATCCATTTGTAACTGATGCTTGTACTCTTCTTTCTCATGCCACTTAATGAAGGAAGGCCTCCCCATTGATCGAGTAGGGCCCGGAGACGTAGTCCAAGTTAGACGAACTCTGTTATCAAGTATTGTTGTCTTCTTTCATTCTTTATGTGTTTCTCATCTTCTCTCATGTGCACATTAAGTTTTCTATGTTAAGCTACAATTTATGCATGTAATTCTTTAACACATCTATAAGAAAAAGATTTTGGATCAAATGGTATCAGAGTAGGTCTTTTTATATGTGAATTGCATGATTGTATGCTAACAAGAAATAGGCTTTGAAGAGGCAAAGGGAAACTAAAGTCTTTCAATCCTGAAGTGAGGTGTGCACATCGAAGGAGAAACATGGCAGATGAAGAGGCTCGTCATGAAGAGGAGCGCAATTTCTGAAAAAAACTTCTATACAATGGCAGAGAATGTTGGTCAGTTGCTTTCAAGGTTGGAGAAAGAAGAAGAAAGAAATCCAGAAGAACAAGGTTCAGTGCATGGAAATGGTGAAGGAGAACTCCCTCCTTCTCCTTCCACGAGTGAAAGTTCTTCTTCTTCTCATCACCATCATCATAGAAATTCAAGGGATGCATCTAAGAAACCTTTCTTTAAATTAGATGTAAAATTTGATCTTCCCATGTTTAACGGTGAAAGTAATGCATAAAAGCTTAGTGCTTGGATTAGACAGATTGAAATCTATTGTAGGATTCAACAGATCGAAGAGAACGAGGCAAAGATTCAACTGACTTCTCTTTGGCTGAGTAGCACCGCTCTCGTTTGGTGGGAGAGAAAATTGTGAAGCAGTAAGAGTGTGGGTAATCTTCTTTCCTCATGACCTAATTTCATTTAAGCATTAAAGGAACAATTCTATCCCTTGGGTTATAAACAAAAATCCTTAATGGACTGGCAATACTTAAGGCAAGGTATAGGTGAGGAAGTTCAAAGATTTAATGAGGAATTTACAAAAAAAGCGCTTAATTTGGGCATTGTAGTTGACTCACCTGAAGTAGTAACTAAGTATATTGGATCATTACATAGTTACCTTAGACATTCATTATTATTGTTTGAACCAACTACTATTGACTCTGCCAGTGTGAAGGCAATTCATCTTGAGAACAGGGGAAAAAATGAAAGAGATGATCATTTCAAGAAACCACCTTTCAAATCTCCAAATGGAAAACCCAAAGTGAAAGGAAAAGGAAAGGAGAAGAGGATGGCATCAACCAAGAAATATGAAGGAGAAAGACCTTATTGCAATCACTGCAAAAAGGAAGGTCATGATGACGATCATTGTTGGAAACAATACCTGGAAAAGAGACTAAAGAAGTATGGAGGAAAAGGCAAGCAAAAGACAGTGGCAACTGTGCAGCAAGACCTTGGATCCGATTTGGGAGATGAAGTGTTGATCACAGCAGCAGGAACAAAAGGTACTCTTACACCTCATGTTAATTCTGAATCACATGAAGGTACTAGTTCAATAGATGAGTCTCTTCCTAATGAACGAAAGAGAATTGAGCTATTTCATATTAGAGTTATCATAAATCATACAAAAGTGGAAACCCTATTTGATAATAGATCCCAAGCAAACTTAATTTTAGAGTCCTTGGTAAAGAAGCTAGGCTTGGAAACCAAACCACATCCAAAACCTTACCCACTTGGATGGATACATGATAAAGAAAAACTGAATGTAACTAAGCAGTGTAAGGTTAAATTTGTGATCGCTTCTAAGTTAGTGGATGAGGTAAAACTTGATGTGATACCATTGGATATCTATGGCATGGTGTTAGGGAGTCCATATCTATATGATAGAAAGGAAATCTTCTTCTGTCATGAAAACAAATACCAAATCACAAAAGATGGGGTAGAATATATTGTAAGGGCTCATCAAACTAAAATCAATGCCAGCCTTGTAAGTGCAGGACAAATGAAGAGGTTGGTGAATTCCAGTAAGGGTTGCATGCTTATGATTGTAAGGGGAAAAGATGCAGAATTATCCGATGCTTTCTAGGGTTGTGATCATGTGCATAAAAAGGAATTATGTGAATTAATTTCTAACTATGATGAGATGTTTCAAGAACCAAGGGGATTACCTTCAAAGAGGGAAATCCAACATGAGATCCATTTGTAGCATGACGCTCCTTTATCAAATATTGGAATGTACAAGATGTTGACCATTGAGATGGTGGAGATCAAAAAGAAGTTACAGGAACTATTGAACCAAGGGGTCATCAAACCAAGTACTTCTCCATGCGGCTCACCAATTGTCTTAGTTCCGAAGAAATATGGCACATGGAGGATGTGTGTGGATTACCAAGCACTAAACAAAATCACGGTGAAAAATTGTTACCCTCTTCCCCGCATTGATGACTTATTAGATCAGTTAAAGAATGCTATCTATTTCACCAAATTGGATTTGCGTAGTGGTTATCACTAGGTCCAAATTGCAGAGCAGGATGTGTGGAAAACTGCCTTCAAGACCAAATAGGGGTTGTTCGAATGGATGGTGATGCCATTCGGACTTTGCAACGCTCCAGCCACTTTCATGAGGGTCATGAATGATCTCTTTAGGCCTTTCATTGATGAATTTGTCTATCTAGATGATATTCTTATCTTCAGTAAAAGTTGGAATGAACATGTATGTCATGTGAAGAAAGTGCTTGATGTATTGAAAAAGGAAAAACTCTATGTAAAATTGTCAAAGTGTGAGTTTGGGAAAACCTCTTTGGTTTACCTAGGTCATATTGTTGGTCATGGTCAGCTAAAAGTTGATCCTTCTAAACTTGAAGCAATTGTAAATAAGCCTAAACCTACTAGTGTAACCAAGGTTCATAGCTTTTTGGGTGCAGTATAGTATTGGAGGAGATTTATTGCCGATTTCTCTATTATTGCAGCACCTTTACACGCATTGAAAAGTGTAAAGCAAGTCTTTCAATAGGGAGAAAAGCATCAAAAGTCCTTCCAAACATTGAAAGAGAAGATCAGCACCGCACTAGTCATGGCCTTACCAAATCTCCAACAACCATTCGAGATCGAGACAGATGCCAGCGGAGATGCCATGGGAGATGTACTGATGTAGAAAAAGAAGCCGATATGTTACCATTCAGAGAAGTTCTCTCAGGCTGTGATAAACTATCCCACTTATGACAAGGAATTATATGCCTTGGTCCAAAGTGTGAAAAGGTGGAAACACTAGCTGATCGGCAAGGAGACCATCATCCATACGGATCATCAGCCCTTGTAGTATCTTTAGTCACAGACCAAGTTGCAACAATCTCATCATTTCAGGTGGATGGGTTTTCTGATGTAGTTTCATCTGGTAATAAATTATAAGAATGGCACTAGCAACAAAGTGGCCAATATGCTATCTCGCCCTCCTATTTTTGCTTCTGTTATTTTGCATAATGCTTCGTTATATTTTGAAAGTTATGCTGAACAATATGCTAATGACGATGACTTTAAGGAGATTTATGCAAAACTAACCCATGGTTCACAGGTGGACAACTATCACTTGCAGGGGAAACTAATGTATCACCTTAGCAAATTATGCATACCCATAGGAGAAGGGGTACATGTAATCTGGGAGGGCCACACCTCCCTTGTGTCTGGTCATTTTGGCATTGAAAAAACTTTGTGTCACGTACAAAGATTTTGTTTTTGGCCTCATATGAAGAACATTGTGACTCACTATGTAAAGGGATGTGTGATGTGTTCTATTTTAAAGCCCTCTAATAGAAAATTCAGGTTCTACACACCACTCCCTATTCCGAGTCATCCATGGGAAAGTGTGTCGATGGATTTTGTAGGAGGTTTGCCTTTTTCTAGAAAAAGTCACGACTATTTGTATGTCATTGTTGACTGCTTTAGTAAGATGTGTATTTTAATGCCTTGTAAAAAGAAGATCACTGTAGAGCAGACTGCTTATCTTTTCTTTCAGCATGTTTGGGTCCAATTTGGGTTGCCCACATCGATTGTGTCAGATCAGGACTCTCGCTTTCTCAGAGAGTTTTCGACCATCTTGTGGAAGATGATGGACACCAACTTGAAAAGAAGCACGACATTCCATCCATAGACTGACGGATAGACATAGGTTGTAAACCGCACCGTGGTGCACTTATTGCAAGGTTATTGTGAGAAACATCCTAAGTTGTGGGATGAGCATCTTCCATATGTGCAGCATTCCTACAACCGAGAAGTGCACTCATCTACGTATCATTCACCATTTGAGGTGTGTTTTGGCTACTTGCCAAAAGACCCTTTTGATATGGTCTTTGGAAGGGAAGATGGCTCCAGTGGACGTGATGACAGGGACAAAGCACAACAGTTCATTCAACGGATCTAGTTGATTCACCAAGAACTATAGGAGTAGTTGGAGAAAATTCAAGCCCGGTACAAGAATCGACATGACAAAAACCGAGTCAACCATCAATTTCAAGTGGGAAGGTGAGAACCAGTATGGCAGCAATAATGCTGCAACTCTTGGGCTGCCTACTTTACTCTTTGATAAGCCCCATAAATAGGTAATTATATGGGCTCATTTTACCTCCTAACCTAGTCAAATCAACTGTTTAATCTGAGCCCTTGGAAGAAATAAGTGTAGACTTAGGTAGGCTTACACTGAAAAGAAAAGATAAGTTGAAAAGTGTTTGCCAGTCCAAGTGCACCCAAAAAAGAAGAAAAAATGCTAGGCAAAGTAGGCTGGGTAGGTAGATTGCCATTGCAAAATGAGACTTGTGATAGGTTTTTGTCTCTTAAGCAATGTGTTAACTTACACTCCCATCACAAGTGCCATGACAGACATTACTCTTGGAGCAGCTCAAGTGAGGCATGACTAACTCCCCTTCACACTTTTCCCCCAAAACATTTACTAATTTTCCCAATGGTATTGAGATCTCCTTAATATCACTAAAGTCACCTCCATCTCATTCCATAAAGTGCCTAAGTGGAAACCCCATTTCTTACCTAGGAAAATAACAAAATTCTCCATAAAACCCCTTTTTTCCCTTCTAGCCTAAGTTTTTGACCATATGACTTAGCGTTGTTGCCTTCATTTATTTGTTCATATTAACAATTAACCTTTATTACATAAATCCCGTATAAAAATCATTTACCATATCCCGTATTATGTATATATAAATAAAAAATCCCCAAAATATTAATATCCCCACCCCGGTTGATTACAACCATAGCACTGATTAAAAAGGGATTAATAGGTTCATTTGAAACCTTTTAATAACCTCCGCGTGCAAACTGTGGGTTAATTAAAGCCAAGCCATTGACCAATCCAAACCCGCCCAATACCATTAAAACCTTGGTTTATTTTGTTGCGGGCCCGTGCATTAACTTTCGCCATATCCGTGTAGTGCCCGCCGTCCGATCTCTGCTCCCCCATCTGATGGTCCAAAATTATTTCGCAACCCCCCCATCTACCGCCGTTTAAATCCCGGGGAAACAGTGGTATTACTCCCGTACCATGGACACGCGTCGTGCTCCCGCGTTGATCGCTTGCCCCCCGTCCAAAACCGCCCGACCCCAAAAGCAGTGTGGGGTAAACTGTTTACCACCCTTCGCTAAATGACAAGATGTCCCATCGCTCTGACATCATCCGCCCAATAAATGCCAAAAAAGCCCCGCCAAACCAAATTTCGTTAAATTGACGAGAAAATGTCATTTTCACCCTTATTCCCTGCAGACTGTGCTCCATGCAAAATATGTCCAGTCCACCACCCGGCCAAGAAATTCCAACGTCGTGCTCTGAAGTTCATTGTTCAACCTGCGAATTACACGATTTGCCTCTTAAACACAGGTATTTACCCAATTCACTTCACAAACCTGTAATTTCAGTTTTTCCACTAAGAATTTTACCTCAAAGAGCTGAATTCAAGTTGAAATCATTCCAAAGCTACCATAAGAAGACCCCCAAACCTGCTGTTTAGTCCATTGTTTCCATAGAAGCCCGAATTCCAGGTTGAATACACAAGAACCAAACATGGAAGCCCCCATAGCCCTGAATGTCGCACCCATAAACGCACCTCATAAAGACTTAAATTATCTACCCTTGGCCGACAGAGATTTCCAAATAAAAGATTTATCTGGTGACAGGAATCATCTTCAGACCTTCTGCCAAATTAGGGATAGTTATCTAAGAAACTCTGATATTTTTGGACTGTGGGAATCAAACCTTCCCATGTACTTCTTTCCCTCAGTCCATGTTTTCCCAGACATCATTCACCAATGCTGTGCCAACTATGACCCTGTCCATAAAGCAGTTATGTCTCCTTCCCAAACTGTCCCTTTTTCCATAACTGCTCAATCCATCAATGAGATGATACATTTCCATTCCACTGAGCCCCTTGCTCGTCTTTCCATGGGATTTTTACTTGAACAAGCATCTCAATTACCCAAGTCAGAGATAACCCGCATTGCTCAGATGTTCATGATACCAACGCACCAACCTAAAGGTCCTCCTCCTTATCTGCACACCTTTTTCACTGAAACTGGTAGACTTATTGTTGACATGATATCCTTGATCTTGGGATTTAGGTCCAATGAATATGTGCATGATATCATCCTGGTTCTATTATCAATATTTACTCTAGGACAGCCCCCTGCTGTCAAGTATGACTATGCCACTTTTATTGCCAACAAAATCCATGACCAATTTATAAATTTGGATAGAGAAGGAGTCTTCAAATACACATCTTTTATATACCATTTGTTGTTATATTATCAGCCAGATAGCTTTCCATTTCCCATCAGGAAATTAGACTCAAAAGGAAATCGGAGGTCTGTGATATTTTGGAGCTCAGTCTTCCATAATACCTATGACTCCCCTTATACCTATAGTGAATTCATTGACTTGTTTGTACACCCAGCCTCCACTTTGTTGATAGGAGCTCCTCCTCCTAGGATCACTGGTGACATGAGGAAGATTTTGCAGCATTCTAAACAATACAAGATAGGTGACTAGTACCTCTACCAGAATCACACAGAAATCAGAATGTATGGATGTGAACTTTGCCCTTTCAAGTTGCCTAGATATGTGCCCATGAGGTTATTTGCATTAGAATATTTCAGGCAGATCATCAATGCAGACTTAACCCACTTTTGTAATGCAAAGAAAAAGGCTCAACTGAGAATCAAAAACCAGTTAGGCCCTTATGTCATCAATTCTAGGGATGCATGGAAAGATGCTGAGAAGATATTAGAAGAACACCTTAGATTGAAGAAGAGTTTTTGGTGGGTGCCATATGACCCATATAGTTTCATAAGTGATAGAAGGGTAAGAAACAGGCTGTCAGTTTATATACATCATAAGATCCCAGAAATTGAATAGTTTGCAAATCAGGATGAATGGGTAGAAGGGACTTTAATAGAAGAAGTTAGTGAGTAAGAAAATATGGAAAATGCCATGAAAGATCTTGAAAAAACCCTTGACCTGGACTCTTTTGGACAACTATCTTTCAAACTGCCTCAACAATCAGGAGTTGGTACATCCTCTGCTGGAACTTTTTAGCGGCCTGTATAGGAAACCAGTACACCAGTTACAGGAACTTCAAAGGGCAAAGAAGTGGCAAACACAGAGCAGTCTGCAATGACAAATCAACAAGAACAAATTCCTCCAGCCCAAACTAAAGCAGCAGGAATTCCAGCATTGCAAACTCCTCTAAATGAGGAAAGAAACAGGAAGAGAGACAGACAAGCCACTCCCCCCACAGGTGGACCTGTAGAACAACTAGGTGCAAAGAGGCAAAGATTGAATCCTCCATCAAAAGATGAAATTATTGAAGAAACCACAGACGGCCAGAGGACAGAAAGGGTAGTCAGCCAGCAGACTTCCCCAGTGGTAGAAACATCAACTCACTCACATAGGCAGGAGCTAGAAAAACAACACAGTGTTGAAGTATCATCTACCAGGCCATAAAGAAAACAAGCCTCTGACATTAAATGAACTTTCATAGAAATTAAGGCTAAAAATGATCCTGTGAGGATTCAAATGTACAATCAATATTTGAAGATGGCCCCCTCAAACCAACAAAGATTAATGTATCCCTATGACATTAAAGAGGGCAAAATTTTAATGAGTTATTTTAAGCCAAAGGTACAGCAACCCCAATCGGTAGCGGATTACATCAGAACAAACTTGGAGGTCCTAGACAAAGACATTCATCCAATGGACCAAATTGAACTTCACAAGCACACTGGAGAAATGGTTTATTCTACACTGGCTGACAAAGCAATGTTGGCCCACCAGTTGCAAAACTCCTTGGACAATACAGTAGCTCAACTACATTTGGAAAAATCCTCTTCTCTGGCCAAGGATAACATAATCAAATCGTTGGAAGAGATCATTATGGAACTAGGACATGACCCCAAAGATGCTAAAGGCATAAAGGCACTAATCAAGAAGAAAGAAGAGGACATTTCTACCCTGAGGAAACAGCTAAAGCTACCTCCTTCAAGGCACCCTCAGACTACAGAAATTATTGAGCAGAAATTAGAGGAAGACATGATGGACCTTCTCATGAAACTCAATGAAAGATTAACTGATACAGAGCAGGCACTGGAAAAAGCACTAAAAGAGAAGCAGGGAGAGTCGACCTCCCAGCCACCTGAGGTAATCCCTATAGTCACAACTGCAGTCCCCTTGACAATTGGGTCAGCTTTGGCCCCAAATGTCCCAGCAGTCACAACAGAGGTAGTCACAGGTACATCATCAGCAGGAGCAGCACCAGGCAGCAGTACTAATATGAACACAGAAGAATTGATAAAGGCCATGGAAGAACTAAAGCTACAAGTGTCAAAGTTGAAACTGGTAAAAGACCAATTGGCTAAGGCAGAGAGAAATTATGATATTTCCAAAATCAATGTTGTGGAAAAAACCAAGGAGATTAAAGCCTTAGAAAGTAAATTCAAAGCATTAGAACAGGAGCTCACCTTTGATAAGCCCTTAGCAGAGATCAGAAAGATCCTTTGGGCAAATATCACCCAGTCGATAAATGAAATATGGCCATATATCCAAGTGATCTATGAGCAGATCGGCTTAATAAACACAGCCCATGAGGTAATTCAGCAGACAAGAGTACAGTTGGGCAAAATGCCAGAGGAAGCTAGTCGGCTTATACATATTTTGAACACCCACAATGTAGAACAGTTGGAGCAACTTGGCATTCCAGACAGGGCAAACACCATTTTGGAAATCAAAAGAGTTCTAACCAAGAGAACTTTAATGCAGAACTTAGAGAGAAGGTGCCAATATATGCAAGTAGAAATTAATGCTTTTATGGAGAAGTTCACAGTTTTTCTGAGTAAAGGGCTACTAAGCCCTTTGGTCATCAATGATAAGTTAATGAAACACATTGATTATGTTGATAAATTAAATAAGTATGTTAGCAATCAAGCTAGCACATCATCAAGTGCATCGGGAGTGAAAGCCCTTCCATCTGGCCGAGTTCTCTATGACAACTTAGAGAATTTATTCTACATCGAGCACGAAGTGAGGCATCTATTTGCCATTCAGCCTAATTTCTTCAGATATACAGAGACTGATGAAACTCTCAGAAAACTTCAGAGGCATAAATTTCCAGAGCATAAATGGTGGCAAGATATGTTAGAAATTTTGTAAATTTCTCTTGGGTAAAACGTAGATTTCGGCCTATTTTTCCATGATAAGATAAATAGAGATAAATGAGGGTCAAGCGGGTCGAAATGTATCTGATCAGGGTCAAAAAATGTCCGACAAAGATGGAGTAGCCAACACAGAGTATCAGTGGAAGACAATTGTAAACCGACTCGCAAAACCTACCTCCAACACATCCGACAAAGATGGAGCAGCCAACACAACAACAGTTTACCTTTTCCCTGTTTTCGAGACTGTTTGTCTCTATCTTTTGTAGAAAAGGGATTAGTCATCACTAGATATTGATTAGTCATCACTAGATATTATCTCCATGAGATATTTTGTAAGATATTTTTTATAAATACCTCCCCAAACGAAGTACTTGGGGTTGGTGGGCATTCCTACATTTTGCTGTAATATTAAGTTTTTTGGAATAGAGAGCGGTTGGAATCGACTGTTGTTGGGCTCACTGGATGAGGAATTGATGCAGAGGACTTGTCACAGAATTATTGAATCAAACTCCGAATCAATAAGTCCCCTATATCTCATGTTTTACAGTTTTTCTTGTTTGCTATATCATCTGTGTTTCATAATTTGAATGGTAAAGAAAAGGATTAATTCAGAATTTGCTTAAACTGCATTTAGTTTTTGGTCTTTATTATTCTCTATGTTTTCTTCAGAATTTTTATAACAGTGAATTCTTAATTGCTCCTATTTCCTAATTCTTGCATATTGACTATTTGCTAAATAATTCTTAACTGCTCCTTAACAGTAATCATCCCTTTTCCCTCTTTCAATATGTTGAAGGATTCTTAACTGCCATTCACCCATTTGAGTCCATTCCATCTGATTTTAGCCTTAATTTGTTCCATGTTTGACCACCTTGCTCTATGATGTCATCCTCTGTTAAGAAACCAAATCCAGAAAGCCATCCTTCTTTGACTCCATCATGCCCAATGGATTGAACTATTCAGTTTGCCTCACTGTTCTATTGAATCTCACCATCCAAACCCAAAACAAAACCCTTGAACTTCATAACTAGCCTAACACATTTCAAAACAAAGCTAAATCATAAAGAGAGAGCCCTCTCTGGATGCAGATTGGCTAGAATCTGTATCTAAAAGATTGGTCTATGGTTACCTCGGCCGTATTCCATTTCTTACAACTTTTGGGAACAACCTGAGTGATAACATATTGGCGACTCCATTGGGGACCTGAATAATTTGTTTGTTACTGCTATCTACTTTACTGAAGTTAGCCAGGTAGCCTTTGAAATGCTTTTTCTTTGTAATGGCAGAAGTAAATGAATGCTACTTTAGTTCATCTTCGGTCTAGCTTATAGATTGGATAGTTGGTTTCAAATACTTGATCAGTTCCTCTCTTATAAGTCTTTAAGAAAATTCACATTTCCCATATCCAAAGTCTCTTAAAGAAACTGTAAAAGTTGTAGGGTCAAAACCATTTACAGGAAACCAATAATACACCTAGAAGCCTGGCTTCAGAAAGGATTTGTTACACTAGATCAAATCCTGACCCAAACCCACCACCTGTGTTTGAAAATCCTAACCTGATTCCTAGGATTTTTAGAAGACAAGAGAGCCAAGAAAATTTTACTATTTCTCGGCCTCTATTCAGATCAAAATCCTGTCCTGTGAGGTGGGTCCACCGTGAGGACGAACCTTTTGCTAGCTATTTTGAAAGCTCTTCATTTGTGACCTTCTCAGAATCTGGGTTAACCCACACAGTTCAAGATCCAATATTCATTGAAAATTTGCAGCTTGAAGTTGTTACCTCACATCTTGATAGATATCTGCAGAACTCCATCCCATCTGAGCTTACCTCTGAAAAAGTACCAAATTTTTCTGTGATTACTACCGCTTCTCCAAGTTCACCATCAGCACCTCACACCTCCCAACCTCAAGCTACCCCTTCCACTCCTCCATCTACGATCCATATTCCCATTGTCATCCCTACTGCACCAGTTGTCACATATATCCCTGCTACCATGGCAAACAGGTATGCTCCTCTGAACTTACCTGCCAATCCAGGGGCTATGCCCCAAGACTATCAAAGTAAAATCACTCCTTTTGATGGCACAGGCACATATACAGCTCAACAGCATACTAAAAAAATGACAGATTACTTTGAAATATATGAAGTTGATGCTGATGATGTTAGAATGAAAGTATTTGTTCAAAGTTTGACCGGAGATGTTAGAACATGGTTTAGAGCCCTCTCCACAAACAGTATAAATGACCCATAAGTGCTTTATCAGACTTTCTTGAACAGATGGGAAAAGAAGAAAGATCCTCTCCACATTTTATCAGAATATGAAGGCTTAAAGAGAGGTACCCAAGAAACTGTCCAAGATTACTGTACCAGATTCAATAATGTTTACAATGCTATTCCTCAAAATCTCAGACCTCCTCCAGATTTGGCCTTGATCAAATTCCCTGATGCATTCGATTCTGATATGGCATACCAACTTAGGGAAAGAGCTCCTCGAGACTTAGAAGAGATGCAGAGTATAGCTGTCAGCGTTGAGGCCAACCTAATTTCTAAACGAGCTCGAGCCAAAGCTGAAAGAAGGATACCTTTCAAAGAAGAACCTTCTGCCTTTGAACAGAAATTAGACACTATTATTAAAGGAATGGATAGACTTGGTGATAGAGTAGAAACAATTGAGAGGAAATCCCCTTGGGATGGTCAACCGAGTAATACTGGGAGAAATCCAAATTTCAGGAAAAACCAAAACCCTAATACTGGAAAGACTGGACCTGACCAAAACATTAGGCCCCCATTCCAGGAAAATTATGCTAAAGCCTCAACTTCTGATGAACCAACAGAAGACACTCAAATTAACTTAATGGGCCTCAATAATGAACAACAAGTTTTCTTGACTCAAGAGGACCAAGAAGCTCACACTCTTAAACAATTCCAAACTCAACCAAGTGAATCATTTGATTTTAGGGAGGGATATGATACAACCATTTATGAATTCCACAAGCAATACAATCTAAGGAGCAGAAGAATAGATGTCCCTGAGGCCAATAAACAGAAAGATACCAAGCAACCTAACAAAGCTAAGATCAATAACCCCCCTGTACAAGCCCTTCTTAGAACAACTCCTAACCCAAATAATCTAATAGTTGAAGATATATCAGACAATCAACGACCTAATAGAAAACCTTCCACTTCCATTCCTCCCAAAGGAGATGTGAAAGAACCTCCAGAAATTGACTTGGAAGCAACTTCATAACACCACTGCTGAAAAATAGAAAAACACTAAAATTACAGTAGAAAAAGAGAATCTCACTGTCTGAAATACAAAAACTCAAACTAAAATACCTTTCAATCTTGAGACTGAAATACACAAATTAAATATAGCCATTCCATTGTCAGAATTGGCTAAACATGATGTCTATAGAGGTCAAATTAGCAGATCACTCCAAATTTCGGTGAACAAAGATTCAGTAAATGTCTTTGATGACTAGCCTAAATTAATTTTTGGCCCTGAGGTAAATGGAAAATCAGTAGATGGAGGGGTCCCTCCTTTCTATGTAAGTCTGAACATACATGATAAAATACTTCATAATGCCATGTTTGATTCTGGTGCTTCTCATAACTTAATGCCTAAATCTGTAATGGAGAAGTTGGACCTAGATATTACCAGGCCATACAAAGACTTATTCTCTTTTGATTCAAGCCAGGTCAGATGTCTAGGATTGATCAAAGATTTATGTGTATCATTAGTTCAATACCCTGCCAAGACCATTTTAATGGACATAGTGGTAGCTGATATTCCACCAAAATATGGCATGTTGTTGTCTAGATCTTGGGGTGCAAAGCTCCAAGGATCTTTACAGTTGGACATGTCCTATGCTACTATTTCAGTATTTGGTCAACCAAAGAAATTGTATCGAGAAACTTTAATGAAATATGTGGTAAGTAGCCAGGAGAAACCCCAGAATTTTCCCATCTACTCCATGCACTCTGACATGGACTCCTTCATTCTCTACAATGCTGAAATTGATCCTCCAACTGATGTCAAGGTTTTAGCACTTGAACAAGAAGAAATTATAAACGAAAAGTCTAGTGTTCAAATTCAAGAAATTTCTGAGAACAATGATATATCAGACACTCGAGAGAAACTAGATGAAACTAAAGAAACATATCTTCCTATCAAGCAGATTACTGAAACTCCTGATACCAATTATGAACATGAAATTCTCTGGTACTTAGAATTTGATGGTTCAATTAATAAATTAGGGGTAGGAGCAGGGATTTGGGTACACAATCTAGAAAATGATCATGCTGAAGGACATGCTTACAGATTAAACTTTAGATGCACCAATAATATGGCTGAATATGAAGCCCTGTTGCTAGGACTTAAATTGATCAAAAGTTTAGGGGCAATCAAGGTATCAGTTTTGGGAGACTCTGATTTAGTCATTCAACAGATAAAAGGGAACTTCCTCACAAATGATCCCAGATTAAGATCTTACAGAGGAACAACGATTGAGATCCTCAATACATTTCTGGAAACACAGCTTGCCAAAATTCCAAGAAAACATAATTTGCATGCTCACAGCTTGGCAACATTTGCCAGCACTTGTAAATTACCATTTGAACCCAATCATCAGTTTACAGCTGAGATTAGACACAGGCCAGCCATACCTGACAATGTAAAGAACTGGCAAGTGTTTGACAATGATATTCAGATTAACAATTTCTTGACCCTAGAAGAAGAGTTTTCTAGCACTAATATAGACACAGACACTGTTAGTGAGTTTGATCAAATAGATAAAATTGAAACAAACATTTCAACAGAAAGTGCAACTCAAATGCTCCACCCAACAAAATTTACCAATAAAAAAATGCAAGATCTTAAAGAAGTAGACATCGATGAGATCATTAGAGGAGAATCTGAAGTTATTAATTTAAAAGACAATCATTTTCCCAAAGGATTAACTCCTTTGGAAGATTTCTTTGATTTTAATGATATCCCAAAGAAACCCAAAATGCAACCTCCAAAAGCAGACACTGAAGACTATAACATAGGAACTGAAGAAAATCCGAAAATGTTAAAATTATCCAAAACTTTTCCCCTTGATCAAAAAATTAAATATGTTGAACTGATCAAATAATTCCAGGATGTTTTTGCCTGGAGCAATGAAGAAATCAAACGAATGTATGAAGCAGGGATAATTTCTCCTATCAGGTTTTTAGAGTGGGTGTCTAATTTAGTACCCACTAGGAAGAAAACAGGAGAAATCAGATTGTGTGTCGATTTAAGGAATGTAAATAAGGTTTCTTTGAAAGACCACTACCTATTACCTAAGATGGACCACATTTTACAAAGGGTAGTAGGTGCCTCTAGGATTTCACTTTTGGATGGGTTCTCAGGCTTTAACCAGATTCTAGTCCATCTTGATGACCAGGAAAAGACTGCTTTTACAACACCATGGGGAACTTTCAAATATGTTAAAATGCCATTTGGACTTAAGAATGCAGGGGCAACCTTCCAACAAGCAATGGACATAGCTTTTGCAAAAGAAATTCACGATTTTCTGGTCATATATCTAGATGATCTTACTGTATTTTCTAAATCAGATCAGCAACATTTAGATCATTTGAGACAAGTGTTTTTAAAATGCAGAAAGTATGTTATTTCATTAAATCCTAAGAAGTCGTTGTTCGATCTAGAGGAAGGCAAATTATTAGGCCATATAATCTCCAAAGATGGCATCATAATTGATCCTGATAGAATAGAAGCCATTCTACAAATACCCCACCCCAGAAATATCAAAGAACTTCAAGCTTTCCTAGGGAAGATTAACTTTTTAAGAAGATTCATATCTAATTTGGCTGAATTAATTAGATTGCTGAACAATATGTTGAAAAAAGATTCCAAGGTTAAATGGACATTAGAAGCTAAACAAGCATTTGAAGAAATTAAAATGGCCTTGACCAGAACACTAGTCCTTACAAGTCCAAAGTTTGATAGAGACTTTATAATATTTTCATTTGCATCAGAACACACCATTGCTGTTGTTTTACTACAAAAAGATGATCAAGGATGTGAAAAACCCATAGCCTTTTTTAGTAAAGCACTTAGAGATGCATCGCTAAAATACCCAATCATGGAAAAACAGGCTTTTGCACTTGTGAAAGCTATTAAAGACTTCAGAGTCTACATATTGTACTCCCATGTAATAGCTTATGTACCAAGTGCTGTTGTCAAAGACATCCTGACTCAGGATGGAATTGAAGGCAAACGAGGCAAATGGATAGCTAATATATTGGAGTATGATATTGAAATAAAACCTACAAAGCTTATAAAAGGACAAGGATTGGCTAAACTCATGACTAAAACAAACTTGCAAGCCCTGGATAACGAACAGGAGATGGCGACTCCACAAATCAGCCAGGCCTTCTTAGAATCACCTTGGTATGCTGATATAACTCATGTATTATTAAACCTGCAGGCTCCTCTAGGGTTATCCAGAACAAAGAAAAGGTTTTTAAAAATGAAAGCTTCAAAATTTTGTATTTTAGATAATGCTCTTTTTTGGAAAAATCATGAAGGTATTCTATTGAATTGTTTAATAAAAGATGAAGCTGACAAAATTCTCATAGAATTTCATGCAGGGGACTGTGGTGGACATCTTTACTGGAAATCAACTGCAGACAAAATCCTAAGGGTTTGATTTTATTGGCCCACCTTGTTCACCATTGTAAAGAAATTTGTCACCACTTGCCATAATTTTTGAAGGCAAGAGGAAACTTTTACCTCTACCCCTTAGACCAATTTCCACTGAAAAGCCCTTCCAGCAATGGGGTTTGGACTTCATTGGGGAAATCCATCCTCCCTCTTCTGGCCAACATAAATGGATCCTCACTACCACAGATTATTTCACCAAATGGATAGAAGCCATTCCTTCCAGACAAGCCAATGATACAGTGATTATAGAATTCTTAGAAACCAACATACTGTCTCGATTTGGCTGTCCTGAAAAGATCATAACTGACAATGTTGCCGCTTTCAAATCCAAGAAAATGATAAGTTTCTGTAACAAGTACCACATCACCTTAGGCCATTCCACAGCCTATTACCCTCAAGGTAGTGGTCTAGTTGAGTCCTCCAATAAAAGCCTGATTAAAATTATTAAGAAAGTGTTGGAAGAGAACAAGAAAAAATGGCACAAGAAACTTACCAATGCACTATGGGCAGACAGATTAGCTACTAAGATATCCATTGGAACTAGCCCCTATGAATTAGTTTACGGCATGGAGCCTGTATTTCCTTCATCGTTAGGGGTCCCTGTAATGAAATTACTGCAAGAAGCTCAGGTGGAGCCCAGTGACATTCAAAGAAGAATAAATCAGACCATCCATTTGCAGCAAACCAGAGAAGAGGTATACCAAAGATCCCAAGTGTTACAAGAAAAAATCAAGAAGATATTTGATAAGAGGACCAAGGCATAATATTTTTACCTAGGGGACAAAGTTTTAAAATGGGATTCTAGGAGAGAAGACAAAGGAAAACATGGGAAGTTTGACTTCCTATGGAAGGGACCTTTTATTATCCAGGCCTCATAATGGAACAATACTTACATTTTGAAGAACATGGATGGTTCAGAAACAGAAGAAGGGCCAGTTAATGGTTGGATGCTGAAACATTACTTTGATCCAACCTCTTGATGAAGGTGAAGCTTGAAGAGAAGGCCCTGAGCCTCATAAGTGTAACTGTCATATATAAAATAAAGCAACCAGCAGAAGGAGATTTCAGAGCACAGTCAAAGTTATGGAGAAGGCCATCTGACCTGCTGTTCTTGACTTTCCACCAGGGAAAGCCATCCCCAAGTGGAGCCACTGTTATGCTCCTATATCAATAGGTATCATATTTCATGATTGACATTGATGAGCTCTGTAATATGTTCATACCTTTTCTGGTTGCAAAGGTTTTCCATATTGTAAAAGAATCAAAAAAATTGAAAAAATGTAAAGAGGGTATGCCCTAAAAGAAAAATCAAAGGGTAAAAAGAATAAAATGGTCAAAAGAAAAAATGAAAGAAATGAACCCCAAACAAAGAAAGACCAGGAAAGTGTGCAAATCCAAAAAGCCACTACTTTTTCATTTTCTGTAAATAAAACATTGTGTGCAGCTTGTTGAACTTTATGCCACAATTGATGAATGGCCAAACAGCTTAATCTTGGCTAGTTCATGTTTGAATTTCCTGTTTTAGAGATAGAGAATAAAATCTAACCAAACTGTTTAAAATTGACAGATATGTAGATAGGTAGAGAAGCAAAGGAGCTCAACTGTTTAATCTGAGCCCTTGGAAGAAATAAGTGTAGACTTAGGTAGGCTTACACTGAAAAGAAAAGATAAGTTGAAAAGGGTTTGCCAGTCCAAGTGCACCCAAGAAAGAAGAAAAAATGCTAGGCAAAGTAGGCTGGGTAGGTAGATTTCCATTGCAAAATGAGACTTGTGATAGGTTTTGTCTCTTAAGAAATGTGTTAACTTACACTCCCATCACAAGTGCCATGGCAGACATTACTCTTGGAGCAGCTCAAGCGAGGCATGACTAACTCCCCTTCACACTTTTCCCCCAAAACATTTACTAATTTTCCCAATGGTATTGAGATCTGCTTAATATCACTAAAGCCACTCCATCTCATTTCATAAAGTGCCTAAGTGGAAACCCCATTTCTTACTTAGGAAAATAACAAAATTCTCCATAAAACCCCTTTTTTCCCTTCTAGCCTAAGTTTTTGACCATATGACTTAGCGCTGTCACCTTCATTTATTTGTTCATATTAACAATTAACCTTTATTACATAAATCCCGTATAAAAATCATTTACCATATCCCGTATTATGTATATATAAATAAAAAATCCCCAAAATATTAATATCCCCACCCTGGTCGATTACGACCATAGCACTAATTAAAAAGGGATTAATAGGTTCATTTGAAACCTTTTAATAACCTCCGCGCGCAAACCGTGGGTTAATTAGCCACCCGGGTTAATTAAAGCCAAGCCGCTGACCAATCCAAACCCGCCCAATACCATTAAAACCTTGGTTTATTTTGTTGCGGGCCCGCGCATTAACTTCCGCCATCTCCGTGCAGCGCCCGCCATCCGATCTCTGCTCCACCATCTGACGGTCCAAAATTATTTTGTGACCCCCCCATCTACCGCCGTTTAAATCCCGGGGAAACAGTGGTATTACTCCCGTACCATGGACACGCGTCGTGCTCCTGCGTTGATCGCTTGCTCCTCGTCCAAAACCGCCTGACCCCAAAAGCGGTGCGGGGTAAACCATTTACCACCCTCCGCTAAACGACAAGATGTCCCATCGCTCTGACGTCATCCGCCCAATAAATGCCAAAAAATCCCCGCCAAACCAAATTTCGTTAAATTGACGAGAAAATGTCATTTTCACCCTTATTCCCTGCAGACTGTGCTCCATGCAAAATACGTCCAGTCCACCACCTGGCCAAGAAATTCTAGCGTCGTGCTCTGAAGTTCGTCGTTCAACCTGCGAATTACACAATTTGCCTCTTGAACACAGATATTTACCCAATTCACTTCGTAAACCTGTAATTTTAGTTTTTCCACTAAGAATTTTACCTCAAAGAGCCGAATTCAAGTTAAAATCATTCCGAAGCTACCATAAGAAGACCCCCAAACCTGCTGTTTAGTCCATTGTTTCCATAGAAGCCTGAATTCCAGGTTGAATACACAAGAACCAAACATGGAAGCCCCCATAGCCCTGAATGTCGCGCCCATAAATGCACCTCATAAAGACTTAAATTATCTACCCTTGGCCGACAGAGATTTCCAAATAAAATATTTATCTGGTGACAGGAATCATCTTCAGACCTTTTGCCAAATTAGGGATAGTTATCTAAGCAACTCTGATATTTTTGGACTGTGGGAATCAAACCTTCCCATGTACTTCCTTCCCTCAGTCCATGTTTTCCCAGACATCATTCACCAATGCTGTGCCAACTATGACCCTGTCCATAAAGCAGTTATGTCTCCTTCCCAAACTATCCTTTTTTCCATAACTTCTGAATCCATCAATGAGATGATACATTTCGATTCCGCTGAGCCCCTTGCTTGTCTTTCCATGGGAATTTTACTTGAACAAGCATCTCAATTACCAAAGTCAGAGATAACCCGCATTGCTCAGATGTTCATGATACCAACGCATCAATCTGAAGGTCCTCCTTCTTATCTACACGCCTTTTCACTAAAACTGGTAGACTTATTGTTGACATGATATCTTTTATCTTGGGATTTATGTCCAGTGAATATGTGGATGATATCACCCTAGTTCTATTATCAATCTTTACTCCAGGACAACCCCCTGCTGTCAAGTATGACTATGCCACTTTTATTGCCAACAAAATTCATGACCAATTTATAAATTTGGATAGAGAAGGAGTCTTCAAATACACATCTTTTATATACCATCTGTTGTTATATTATCAACCAAACAGCTTTCCATTTCCCATCAGGAAATTAGACTCAAAAGGAAATCAGAGGTCTGTGATCTTTTGGAGCTCAATCTTCCATAATACCTGTGACTCCCATTATACCTATAGTGAATTCATTGACTTGTTTGTACACCCAGCCTCCACTCTGTTGATAGGAGCTCCTCCTCCTAGGATCACTGGTGACATGAGGAAGATTTTGCAGCTTTTTAAACAGTACAGGATAGGTGACTGGTACCTCTACCAGAATCACATAGAAATCAGAATGTATGGATGTGAACTTTGCCCTTTCAAGTTGCCTAGATATGTGCCCATGAGGTTATTTGCATTAGAATATTTCAGGTAGATCATCAATGCAGACTTAACCCACTTTTGTAATGCAAAGAAAAAGACTCAGCTGAGAATCAAAAACCAGTTAGGCCCTTATGTCATCAATTCTAGGGATGCATGGAAAGATGCTGAGAAGATATTAGAAGAACACCTTAGATTGAAGAAGAGTTTTTGGTGGGTGCCATATGACCCATATAGTTTCATAAGTGATAGAAGGGTAAGAAACAGGCTGTCAGTTTATATACATCATAAGATCCTAGAAATTGAACAGTTTGCAAATCAAGATGAATGGGTAGAAGGGACTTTAATAGAAGAATTTAGTGAGCAAGAAAACATGGAAAATGCCATGAAAGATCTTGAAAAAACCCTTGACCTGGACTCTTTTGGACAGGTATCTTTCAAACTACCTCAACAATCAAGAGTTGGTACATCCTCTGTTGGAACTTCTCAGCAGCCTGTACAGGAAACCAATACACTAGTTATAGGAACTTCAAAGGGCAAAGAAGTGGCAAACACAGAGTAGTCTGCAATGACAGATCAACAAGAACACATTCCTCCAGCCCAAACTAAAGCAGCAGGAATTCCAGCATTGCAAACACGTCTAAATGAGGAAAGAAATAGGAAGAGAGACAGACAAGCCACTGCCCCCACAGGTGGACCTGCAGAACAACCAGGTACAAAGAGGCAAAGACTGAATCCTCCATCAGAAGATGAAATTATTCAAGAAACCATAGACAGCCAGAGGACAGAAAGGGTAGTCAGCCAACAGACTTCCCCAGTGGTACAAACATCAACTCACTCACATAGGCAGGAGCTAGAAAAACAACACAGTATTGAAGTATCATCTACCAGGCAACAAAGCAAACATGCCTCTGACATTAAACGGAATTTCATAGAAATTAAGGCTAAAAATGATCCTGTGAAGATTCAAATGTACAATCAATATTTGAAGATGGCCCCCTCAAACCAGCAAAGATTAATGTCTGCCTATGACATTAAAGAAGGAAAAATGTTAATGAGTTATTTTAAGCCAAAGGTACAACAACCCCAGTCGGCAGCAGATTACATCAGAACAAACTTGGAGGTCCTAGCCAAAGACATTCATCCAATGGACCAAATTGAACTTCACAAGCAGACTGGAGAAATGGTTTATTCTACACTGGCTGACAAAGTAATGTTGGCCCACCAGTTGCAAAACTCCCTAGATAATACAGTAGCTCAACTACATTCGGAAAAATCCTCTTCTCTGGCCAAGGATAACAGAATCAAATCGTTGGAAGAGATCATTATGGAACTAGGACATGACCCCAAAGATGCTAAATGCATAAAGGCACTGATCAAGAAGAAAGAAGAGGACATTGCTGCGCTGAGGAAACAGCTGAAGCTACCTCCTTCAAGGCACCCTCAGACTGCAGAATTTATAGAGCAGAAATCAGAGGAGGATATGATGGACCTGCTCATGAAACTCAATGAAAGATTAATAGATACAGAGCAGGCACTGGAAAAAGCACTAAAAGAGAATCAGGGAGAGTCGACCTCCTAGCCACCTGAGGTAATCCCTATAGTCACAACTACAGTCCCCTTGACAATTGGGTCAGATTTGGTCCCAAATGTCCCAATAGTCACAACAGAGTTAATCACAAGTACATCATCAGCAGGAGCAGCACCAGGTAGCAGTACTAATATGAGCACAAAAGAGTTGATAAAGGCCATGGAAGAACTAAAGCTACAGGTGTCAGAGTTGAAACTGGTAAAAGACCAATTGGCTAAGGCAGAGAGAAATTATGATATTTCCAAAATCAATGTTGTGGAAAAAAACAAGGAGATTAAAGCAATAGAAGGTAAAGTTAAAGCATTAGAACAGGAGCTCACCTTTGATAAGCCCTTAGTAGAGATCAGAAAAATCCTCTGGGCAAATATCACCTAGTCTATAAATGAAATATGGCCATCTATCCAAGTGATCTATGAGCAGATCGACTTAATAAACACAGCCCATGAGGTAATCCAGCAGACAAGAGTATAGTTGGGCAAAATGCTAGAGGAAGCTAGTCGGCTTATACATTTTTTGAACACCCACAATGTAGAACAGCTGGAGCAACTTGGCATTCTAGACAGGACAGACACCATTCTAGAAATCAAAAGAGTTCTAACCAAGAGAATTTTAATGCAGAACTTAGAGAGAAAGTGCCAAGATATGCAAGTAGAAATTAATGCCTTTATGGAGAAGTTCACAATTTTGCTAAGTAAAGGGCTACCAAGCCGTTTGGTCATCAATGATAAGTTAATGAAACACATTGATTATGTTGATAAATTAAATAAGTATGTTAGTAATCAAGCTAGCGCATCATCAAGTGCATCGAGAGTGAAAGCCCTGCCATCTAGCCGAGTTCTCTATGACAACTTAGAGAATTTCTTCTACATCGAGCACGAGGTGAAGCATCTATTCACCATTCAGCCTAATTTCTTCAGATATACAGAGACTGATGAAACTCTCAGAAAACTTCAGAGGCATAAATTGCTAGAGTAGAAATGGTGGCAAGATATGTTAGAAATTTTGTAAATTTCTCTTTGGTAAAACGTAGATTTCGGCCTATTTTTCCATGATAAGATAAACAGAGATAAATGAGGGTCAAGCAGGTCGAAATGTATCTGATCAGGGTCAAAGAATGTCCGACAAAGATGGAGTAGCCAACACAGAGTATCAGTGGAAGACAGTTGTAAACCGACTCACAGAACCTACCTCTAGCACATCCGACAAAGATGGAGCAGCCAGCACAACAACAATTTATCTTTTCCCTGTTTTCGAGACTGTTTGTCTCTATCTTTTGTAAAAAAGGGATTAGTCATCACTAGATATTGATTATTCATCACTAGATATCATCTCCATGAAATATTTTGTATAAATACCCCCCCAAACGAAGTACTTGGGATTGGTGGGCATTCCTAGATTTTGTTGTAATATTAAGTTTTTCGGAATAGAGAGCGGTTGGAATCAACTGTTGTCGAGCTCATTAGATGAGGAATTGATGCATAGGACTTGTCACTGAATTCTTGAATCAAACTCCGAATCAATAAGTCCCCTATATCTCATGTTTCACTGTTTTTCTTGTTTGCTATATCATCTGTGTTTCATAATCTGAATGGTAAAGAAAAGGATTAATTCAGAATTTGCTTAAACTGCACTCTGTTTTCAGTCTTTATTATTCTCTGTGTTTTCTTCAGAATTTGTATAACAGTGAATTCTTAATTGCTCATGTTTCCTGATTCTCACATATTGACTATTTGCTAAGGAATTCTTAACTGCTCCTTAACAATAATCATCCATTTTCCCTCTTTCAATATGTTGAAGGATTCTTAACTGCCCTTCACCCATTTGAGTCCATTCCATCTGATTTCAACCTTAATTTTTTCCATGTTTGACTACCTTGCTCTGTGATGTCATCCTCTGTTAAGAAACCAAATCCAGAAAGCCATCCTTCTTTGACTCCATCATGCCAAATGGACTGAACTATTCCGTTTGCTTCACTATTCTATTGAATCTCACCATCCAAACCCAAAACAAAACCCTTGAACTTCATAACTAGCCTAACACATTTCAAAACAAAGCTAAATCATAAAGAGAGAGCCCTCTCTAAATGCAAATTGGTTAGAATCTGTATCTAAAAGATTGGTCTGTGGTTACCTCGGCCATATTCCCTTTGTTACAAGTTTTGGGAACAACCTGAGTGATAACAAGGGGAATTCAGGAAGATCTTTAAGACACCCTCCATCTACTGGCTGAGGGAGACGTCTACCAGCTATCCTATGAGGACATAAAGATTATTTTTAGAAACCATTCTAGAACAGCCAGAAAGAAAGGTAGGGGGAGTCAACCCATAGCCAGTACCTCTTCCTCTAACTCATCCATTAAAGGAGAAATTGGAAACATGCTGTAATACTTCAAGAGTGAGATGTTGTAAAATCTTGCCATGCAAATGGATACCCTACATATCAGAAGGAAACAAGAGGAAGTAGAGAGGGCTTTGGCCTTTTTCTGCCCTAAGTACACTAGGAGGCATCCTAGGAATGAATGCCCATTGAACTCTATAGAAGTTTGTTCAGTCTGTGAAGAAAATCATTCTACAGACAAGTGTCCTTCCTTACCCGGACTTAAAGTTGTATATCAAGGGGCTGAGAGAGTCACTGAACAACTCTATTACATAATCCAAAGAAGGCCGCATGGACCTAGACCATATCACCAGGGGATGCAAGGGACGTCTCAGGCATACTACAACCCCAAGCAAGTCGCTTCCATACCTTCTTGGGGCGCGCCTACTCATCCTTCCTGGTCCACAGCTCCTCCTTGGTCCTTCACATCTCCATATCATGCCCAAATAGCCACCCATTCATTTCAATCCTATGCTCAGCCACAGCTTAAGTGGAATGCATCTCATCAGGGGTGGAGGCCCCAATACAATTCTCCTCCCGCTCTTTTGCCTCCACCACCTATCCAACCACAACCGTTACCTCCTGCTCCACCAAAGCAACCCCAAATGCCTGCCCAGCCAAATCCGAACCCGAACAACAGACAAGCTCAACAAGTGTATAGTGGGGAACCATCATGCCCAACTTATGCTGTGGAGATTCAGGAAATTAACTTGCGATCTAGGAAATTTCTCCCAGATAGCCAGCCTCCACCCAGGGAGGTTGAGGAAGATAAAGAGGAAAGTGAACCTAAAGCAATTCCACCCTTTCCTGAGATACTATTCGTGACAGTTCAGCCTACCCAGCAGAAACTGAACTCCTGGGGGAATTGAAACATTTATTTGTGAAGATACCACTTCTCCAAGCCATCAAAGATGTGCCTATCTACAATAGGTTGATCAAAGAGAAGTGCTTTAGGCATCCAGTAAGGTGAATGAGAGATGCCCCAACCATCAATGTCATAGGGCAACTATCTGACCTGATGTTTGGGTAGGTAATTTGTCCAAAGTATTTGGACCCTGGAAGCCCAGTAGTTGATTTCCACATCAATGGCACCATGATCCCACACACCCTGATTGATCTGGGAGCTGCCATTAATGTGATGACAAAGGACACAATGCTCAAACTCAACCTCCAGGGCTCCTTGAGGAAGACCATGACCATGCTATAGTTAGCAGACCGCTCCACCGTGACCCCTAAGGGGATTGTGGAAGATGTGATGGTCTCCATTGATTCTTAGGGGTACCCTGCTGATTTCTTAGTTCTCTAGCCAAAGGCGAAGCTCACTGGGTATCCTCTCATTCTGGGAAGAGCCTGGTTGGCTACTGTCGATGTCTACATCAGCTGTCAAGCTGGGAACATGACCATAAAGAATGGGCATATGTTCAAGCAATTAGTCCTATATCCTCCTACCCAACCCTTGTTAGAACATGATCTACCTCTCTGGTTGGAGGAGGAAGATGAGGATGAAGTTTATTCTGCACTAGTTTGTGCATTAGGAATCGCCATGGGGGGAAAAAAGCAAGATGAGGATGATATGATTGAAAATCTAATTCAGAATCCACCTCCCAGTGTATCACCATTAGAGGACATAGTAAGAGAAACCCAAAACAACCCCTCAACTGATCTCTGTGCGGCCGACTCCACCTCTCTCCATGTTAATAATATAGAGTTCGGCCCAGAAAGAACCTTGAAAATCAATCCATCCCTATCCACTTCCCAGGAGAAGGAACTGTGTAGCTTGCTAAGAAAACACCTAGATGCCTTCAACTGGAGTTATAAGGAGATGAAGGGAGTACACCCTTCAATGTGTACTCATCATATATACATCAAGGAGGATTGCAAGCAAGTCAGGCAACCTCAAAGGAGGATGAATCCAGCACTCAAAGATATTGTAAATTGCTTGATGCAGGATTCATCTATCCCATTTCTGATAGTGAATGGGTCTCTCCTTTAGTGCTAGTGCCAAAGAAAAATGGTAAGTGGAGAATCTATGTTGACTATCGGGAATTGAACAAAGCCACTAAAAAGGACCATTTTCCTTTACCTTTCATAGATCAAGTGTTAAACGGTCTGGCAGGGAAAAAGTTTTTCTCTTTCCTAGATGGGTTTAGCGGGTACAATCAGATTCAAATCAGCCCGGAAGACCAAGATAAGACCACTTTCACTTGCCCTTGGGGTACCTTTGCATATCGAGTCCTTCCTTTTGGTTTGTGTAATGCTCCCGCCACTTTCCAAAGAGCGGTATTGAGTATATTCTCTAAATTAGTTCATGATGCAGTAGAGATATACATGGATGACTTTACTCCTTATGGCTCTGACTTTCAGGAAGCCTTATCTAATCTAGGAAAAGTTCTAGACAAGTGTATTGAGATGAACCTATCCCTCAGTCTGGAAAAATGTGAATTTTTTATGACTGAAGGGACCATGCTAGGTCATGCAATATATCAAAAAGGACTGCAGGTGGACCCTAACAAAATTGCCATCATCCAAGGGGTTCCACCTCCTCAAAAAGTGAGAGATGGCAAAAGTTTCCTAGGCTTAGCTGGGTATTACTGGAGATTCATTAAATATTTCAACAAGCTAGCCTCTCCTTTGTTTGGCCTCTTAGGTAAATATGTCGAGTTTATATGGTCGAAAAACTGTCAAGAATCCCTAGATACCTTGAAGAGCAAGCTCGTGACTACTCCAATTCTAAGAGGCCCAAACTGGGCCCTACCTGTCCACATTCACACAGATGCCTTGAACAAAGCAATAGGGGCAGCCTTGGGACAAATTGATGAAAATTTGCCTTTTGCCATATACTTTATAAGCAAAAACTTGTCAAAGGCCGAGTTAAACTATACAGTGACCGAGAAGGAACTCCTAGTTGTTGTGCATTCTTTAAACAAATTCAGACATTATATCACAGGCTATCAAAACTTTGTGCATGTTATCATAAAATCTGACCTGAATAGGTTGCTGATCAAGCAGACTCTGAGTAACTCTTTCAAACCAATCTTTTGGTTGAGGCTTAGCCTCCTCAACCTGAGAGGGCTCTCTCAATAGGTTTAAGATTTTTGATTAATGATTAGATGGCTAACTCTAGGAACAAAATGGACAAATGTATAACCGGCTGACTAGTTGAATTAAAGATTAGCAAACATCTATTGGGCTATGGAGTCAAGATGATCTTCAACAAAACAACATGATCAACAAAACATGGAAGTCAAGGAACTTAGAGTTTAGGTTTATCAATAAAATAGTAACACAATGAAACAACACAGTTTACAAGCATGTGAAGGAAGTTAGAGCATTTTCCAATGAATTCTAAGTATCACAAGCTTATACCACTACAAATAATTAATTGAACAAGGCCATAAGAACATCAAACACATAAACTCCTTGTGAATATTGAGTAGTCAAACTAATCTCTGTATTAAGTATGAAAACCACAATTTCTTAGAATAACAAAACTTTTTTTGCTAATGAAATTCCCCCAAGGAATTCGATTCTCAAGCTTTATATAGATTTTTACAACCTTGGATACTATGATCCATCTTTAGAGGAATTCGAATTGCTAACTTAGATACCTATCTTTTCATAAAACAAACTACTTAATTACAACTTGATAGCTAGCTGCCTTTAAGAGTCCTAATACAAATAGTAGTGAAACTCCTAAAACATGCTTTTAACAACCTTATCTGTCACTTCAATACATTCTTTAATTAGTTGCCCACCCATGTCTTCGAGCTTTGATGATGTCCTCAGTGTTGTTACAAAACTTGCTGAGTCATGACCTAACTATCCTGATAACTAGGAGATAGAGTTCCTCCTTTTAAGGCCCTTAATCCCTTCTACTTATCTTTGATTAGTTTTGCTAGTATACATGTGGCATGCACTAATAACCCATTAACATTTCATTTTCCACCTGTGCAAAGAAAAGGAAACTCGAAAATATGGAGGAAAGACAAAACATGACTGTGCTACGAAAATACTATGTTTTCGTAACACAACTTTTATATCATTTATGAAATACTTCCTGGGACTTTTCTTTCTATACCACTGCCATATGAGACTTCATAAATGATCCCATGTCTACCAGAAACTTCAAAATTTTGAACTAATCAAACCTTACCTCCGGAAAGCATCCATAAGTGCTAAATGATCATCTTCAACAATTTTGTAGCGCACTACGAAACTACTGTGTATGCTCTTTTTCAACACGACCTTCAAAAATCTATAGTTTGGGAGTTTTTCAAAATTCCATGAAGACTGATATGATCAACCAAAAATCAAAATCACTTACCCTTATAGATGTTCTTCTTCACAGCTGTTCTTCCTTTTATATGCCAAAATTCTTTTTATGTGCCAAAGCTGTTTTAATATATCTCCTTCACTGCCCCTTTTCAACACCCTGTTTCATTATTGCTATAGACCCTTTTCCATATTTGGTTATTTGTATTTCCAGGTTTCCAATTTGCCTCTTCAATCTCCTGTTTGTAGCTCTTAGCTAAGTATTAATCTTCCTTACAAATCTGGCTTCTTTGATGGTAGGAACAGTCAAGGTAAAGTATTGAGTTTCACTATTTACCATTTTTGGTTTGGACACCTTTTCAACTTACTAGAGAGCCTTCATCCTTTTGAAATTTGTCCTTTCAGCAGCATGCTCTCTTGCTCTCACTCTTAGTCTAGCAATTTCGTTGTTGGCAGCTTTTAACCTTTCTTCCATAACCTCATCACTGGCTTTTTTGTTTGAGTGGCAGGAACTGTGCTTCTGTCACCTTCAGGTCTTGGAGAAGGAATATCAATCAACTCTTCTTGAAAAGAAGATGTTTCTTCTGTTCTCCCCAGCTCAATATTGGAGTCTTGCATCTTCTTGGATTTCCTAGTTAAGGGTTTTCTGGGTTTGAAAACAAATGCTGTGACATCATCCTCAAATTCCAATTTCTTGAAGGGTTTCATTTTCTTTGACTTTCCTTGATCATATTTTATCACATCTTCTTGCACCAAAGGGGATTCTACAATATCAATGGCTTTTAAAATATCATTTAAATCACCCTTCAAGTTGGAACCTTCTCCCAAGATCATTGTTTTACCTTTCTCCTTTGCAATTTGACTTCTAGTCAATCTCTTTTGAATTGGTTTGCTGGTTGACTGTACTTGTGTCATTCCCTTAACCTCATGCATCTTTTCCTTTGTAGATTTAGGAGTTTCAAGGATGACTACTAGTGCTTTGATTACTTGTTCTTTCACCTGCTTCCTAGGTTTCAACTTAACATACCTTTTTCCTTGGACATTACAAACTTGCTGGTTTCTGCTGATGGAGTTCCTTTAACCCTAGGGCTAATGTCTACACCTTGTTTTTCTACTCCAAAGTCACATAAAAACAAAAGTGAAGACCATTCTTTGTTGATCCTCTTGAGTTCATGTAGAACTATTAGTTTAATTAGACCATGATGAAACTGGGAAGTTTCACATCCTTGAGATTTCAAATGTACTTTATCTGCCATCTTAGCTACACTTAGAAATAAGAAGTAAGGCACATCTAGAGAAATCATACCAGTAAAATGTAACAACAGTTTAAAATGATATGAATAAACCTTTTGATATCTTCCTTCACAGGTGAAATAACCTTGAATGTTGAAGAGCAAGTTGGTATAGCTGTCCTTGATGCAGTCTTTGGGAACTTCCTTGGTTATGTCGGTTTCTAAAAAATATGGCTTTAGGAACACCTTACATGGTTCCATGTTGAATCTAAAGTTTTTGAACCATGTCTCTTGCCCCCTAGGAATTTCTATCACCAACGCTATGACCTCTGGAGAAATTTTCAAGTTCAGCATTCCGACCTTTGTACTGGAGCCAGTGAACTGTAGTGCAAAATCCTTTGTCACCCGAGTATGTCCTCCCTACAATTTCTTACAAAACTTCCAGCATCCTACTTTCTTGAAGGCTTCTACAACTACTTTGTCTTAGATTAAGACCTCAATGCTTTCAAGATCTGTTCTCAAGCAATGACCAGACCTGTGACATTTCTTCTCCTCTGTCATCGTTCCTTCTAAATTCCTGTGACAAAACTAGCCTCTTTTGAAATTCTGTTGATCAGCCTCACTTGCCAATGGTGGTCAGCCTCGCCTGAATTGTGGATGAGGAAAACCTTGGTGGAAAATTACCAAAGCTTATTGTTCGAAAAACTTCTGTTTGAGGGTTTGCATGCAAACTAAAATGACGAAACTAGCTAGCCCTTTCAAATTTGAACTTATCTTTGATAATGAACCCTAAAATTGAAATGATGAGTTTGGATGGCAACATGCTTAAGGACTGACTCCTAGCTGACACCTAATAATGAAAATTATAATGGAATATTAACGGATTGATGTTTGACAAGACTGTTCTCCGAATTCACGCTTTCGTAGCGTGCAGGGAAAAGTGCTACAAAAAGAGCAGTGTTTTCATAGTGCAAAACAGAAATTTTACACTATCCGCGCTACGAAAACGTGGTTTCGGGGCTAATTCCAAAATTTTTGAAAATGGCTTAAGCTATGAGTTTCTAAAAGAATCTAGGACTCATGAAACATGGAAAAATGATGTTAGACTTTATTTGGACATGAAAAATTAAACCTTTGAGACTCCTAACCTATCACCTACCCATTAAAACATAGGGTGACTTGACACTTATCTAAGACCATGACTAATAAAAATGTAAACCCTTGTTTTGGTGATAAGAGTGCACACTGATCATGCTACAATTAGATATTTAATGAACAAACCGGATGTAAATGCTTGCATTATTAGATGGTTTCTTTTACTACAATAGTTTGATTTGACCATTGTTGATAAGTCTAGTAAAGAAAATGTTGTTGCTAACTTTTTGTCTAGATTAAATTTGCCTGCAGGTGAAGAAGGAATGATGGATGATCAAATGCCAGATGAACACCTGTTTGCTATCTCAGTACTCTCTCCATGGTTTGTTGATATAGCAAACTACTTGGTTTAAACACAGTTCCCACCACACCTGTCCTCAATAGAGAAGAGCAAGATAGTAAGGAAAAGCGCCCCTTTCACCTGGATTGGGGGCAATCTCTTCAAAATTGGCCCAGATCAGATCTTGAGAAGTTGTGTTAGGGAGGAGGAAGTCTTTGACATCCTCCTGACCTGTCATGACGGGACTTGTGGAGGTCATTTTGCAGCAAAAAGAACTGCCTTCAAGATATTACAAGCATACTACTATTGGCCCACTCTTCATCAGGATGTGAGGATATATACCAGCTAGTGTGATCGGTGTCAAAAGATGGGGAAACCTACTCCAAAGGATGAAATGCCCATGCAACCTCAAGTGAACTTTGATCCATTTGAGAAGTGGGGCATGGACTTTGTGGGGCCTATCAGCCCTCCTTCAAAGCAGAAGCAATACATCATTGTGTGCACTGATTACCTGACAAAGTGGGCAGAGACAAAAGCAATCAAAGTAGCGACAGAGGAAAAAGTAGCTAAATTTTTGAGGGAGAACGTCTTCTACAAGTTCAGGTACCCAAGAGAATTGGTCACAGATCAAGGTAGCCAGTTTACTTTCAATCTGATTGAAGACCTACTCACACATCATAGAATCAAGCACAGGACTTCAACCCCTTACCATCCACAAGCCAATGGGCAAGTGGAGGTCACTAACAGAGCACTGGAAGGGATCTTGACAAAGGTAGTGAGTAGCAGCAAAAAAGACTGGGCAGATAGATTAGTTGAGGCTACTTGGGCCTAAAACAAAACATGGAAGACCACTACAGGGTTCACACCTTATGAGCTGGTCTATGGGAAGAAGGCTTTGCTGTCAATAGAATTTGAATTCAATACCTTGAGGATGGCAACTCAGCTAGACCTAGACCTCAGCCATGCATAGAAGGAAAGATTACTTCAGCTTAATGGATTGGATGAACACAGAATGTAGGCCCTTCTCCATACAGAGGTAGTTCAGCTTCAGAGAAAGATATGGCATGACAAAAATATCAAGGAGAAGCAATTCCAAGAGGGAGATTGGGCACTACTCTATGATTCAAGATACAAAGATTTCAAGGGAAAGCTAAGGACAAGATGGCTGGGACCCTACACTGTGGAGAAATGCAATGACAATGGTTCAGTTCTGATCAGAACCATTTATGATGAAGCCATCCCCATGCTTGTCAATGGACATCAGTTGAAAGTCTACAAGAAACCCCTCTCCAAGCAAGAGTTCATTAAAGATTTGAATAAGACAGTGATGGTAGTGGAGCATGTCTTAGCCTCCACTTCACCCACTCACTGAAGAAAATAATAATAATAATAATAAGCACTCAAGTGAAAACCTCCATGAGGCGCTTAAGTCCCATCATTGGGTTGAAAACCTCTTTTGAGGCGGCCCAGTGATGTCAAAAAAGAGGAGAGAGAAAACAATATCCCTGGGTGAAAACTTCCTTTGGAGGCGCCCATGGCAGAAAATTAGGGTGGAAACCTCTCTAAGGCGCCTTGGTTGTTTTCAAAAAAAAAGAAGAGAAAAATGAATTTCCAGTGGCATTGTAGGTTTGCAGGAGGACTACAGGAAGCAACAGAAGGTGCCAAGGGAGCCCTGAAACCAATACCAACACTTATCCTACCTTCCCACACCCTTCTCCATCATTCCTAGTATTTTTTTCACCTCACTGTGCTTCTTTTTCAAAAACTGTGTTTTCTACAGGAGGCTCTTGTAGGAATTACAAAGAGCCAGAAATGGATATAAAAGGTAGTTTGAGGGACAGGGAAGCTTCATAAAATATCTATAAATCCTCCTACAGTCTTCAAACCTCCTTGCCTTCATTTCCAAGCTTGCATCACATCCCAAGCATCATTCTTCTTCCCGCCCAAGAAAAACACAGAAAACACAGTTTTTAAGGAAAAAGAGAAAAAACAAAAAAATAAGAAAAGAAACAGCACCATCCAAATCACCTAAAGACTACCTATTACCTCTCATCTCTATCTACATCTCTGGCATCATCCTCACAGCTCCAAGCATAAAAAGGAGCTGAAGTTTCAAAGGGAGAAGCAGCTATAGGAGCTCTTATAGGAATTCCTGTAGCAGCTGATCCCATTAAAATACAGCATCAACAGCAAGAGGGTGCAAATATGAAGGTTGAAGAAGACACCTGAAGATCAGATCCAGCCAGAGAGGAACCTGCACAAAGCACAACCACACATCAACAAGCAGACAACATGCATCAAAAGAAACAAAGGCATGCAGCAGAGAGAGAGAGCTACAACACCTCACAACAAATGCATTCGGATCCCAGGTAAGTAACTAACCCACTCCTCTGTTTGGATTTGTGTAATTAGAAGGCATGCAATAGAAACTAGATGGTTGAGGTTGAACAAGGGAAAGGTGGCCAGTTAACTTGGCCACCTTCATCTATTTGACTCCACTCATCCGAAGATGTCACCCACACGTGCACATAGTCAACTCAAGAAAGATGTCAAGGACAAGTAGTGGAGGAAGTGTGAACTCCGATGCAATCATGAGGGATGATTACGAGGAAAGGGCCATGATGAAACGGTAGGTGGGGACCAATGGCCCAAATATGGACAACATACACTTTGCCATCTCACCCTCCATCACCGGAAATATCCATAAAAAGTAATAAATACTCCTCCCTGAGCACTCTCACAACGTTTTTCCTTCATTCTCTCCTCGAAACTCCACTCCTACAAATCTCCTAGAGCCCCCACAGCCTTGAAACCATTGTTCTCCATTGATCTCTCCCATACTCCTACTCTCGGCATTCTCTACAGGAGCACTTACAGGTTCTACAGGAGAACCTACAGGAATTCTACAAGAGGGACAACAGTCTTCTATAGGAGGGCCAATGAGTTGTTTTGAAGGGAGAAAACACGGGTTTGGGCACAATTCTCGGGCTGAGGAGGTAGGTTCTATGCATACCTCCATTTAATATCAAAATATGCAAGCAGTGGTTTAATTTTGAGGAGTAAATAAAGCCTTTAGGTGAAGGAAATACATAAAATAATTTCTGCTTACTTCTTAAAAAACACAGTCTCTCTGTTTCTCTATTTTTCTTCAAAAAAATTTGTCTCCATCTCGACATTTGGTTTCCCCAAGGAAGCATAAACAAAATGACAGGAGGTTTTATGAGGAAGGAGCTCACCAACTCCTCTAGGCTCCATGCACATCCCCAAGTACTGGACATATACACAAGAGCAAATTGGATGAACTTGTTTTGAGAAATTCCGAGGGTTTGATGAAGAAATTTCTCAAGAATTTTCCCACTCTTTGGTCCCTCACACCAGAACACATGCCACTGTCACCTTTAGAGGCCTTTCCATGGAGATAACCCCTGAATTTATCAGTAGGGTCACTACCCTTCCTCTTGGGTTGCCTTGGAGTAAGGATGAAAAACCAATTGGCCAGGCTGCCAAGAAAAACTTCTTCCAAAACAATGAAACCCCTGTAGAAGATAAAAATGGCATAAGAAGGGCTAGCATACCATATCCTTGGGATGAGGTTAGCTACCAAATAATCAAGTATATTTCCTGTGAGGGGAGGTACAACATTGTCTATGGTTACCACTTTATAATCCTTCATGAATTAAGGTATGGCATGGACACTCCAACCCCTCAGAAGCTCAGCATCCCCTATTTCCTCCTATAGTCTCTCATTGACTCCAGCATTAAAGTTCAAGAAAGAAATCTAGAGCAGCTGGCTCACCATGGGTTAATCAAAATTTTAGTGGAAGAAGCCCTCCATACATTTACACACTATAGCATGGGAAATCTTCCGAAACATGATAGCTGGAGATGACATAAAGACCCTGACCTATGATATTAGTCCTACTGGCAGTGAGGAGGAAAAGCAGAAAGGTGGAGAAGATGAAGCAACTGGTGATTTAGAAGAACAAGAAGGGAAGAAGGAAGAAACCAAGATAGAGGAGGAGAAAGCTAAAGAAATAGAGCAGGAAGAAACAGAGCAAACAAAGATAGAGAAAGAGACAGAAGGAGGAGAAAAAGGGGCAGAAAAGATAGAAGTGTCCCCTAAGACTTTAGAAAGAGAGGCAACAACTGCTCTCACTGCCCTCATCACACCAATTAAGCCAAAACAGAAAAGGAAGAGGCAGACCTCAATGTATTTAAGGGCTAGGAAGAGCACAAGAATCAAAACAAGGAAACCCCAGCCTTCTTCAAAAGTGCCAATTATAATTGAAGATTCACCCTCTACCCAAGGAAAGGAATCCCCTTCTAAGGCACCTATTACATATGAATGGGGGACTCCTAGATCCCCCACATGGAAAGAAAAGGTAGAACTAAGGACCCAAAAATAGTCCTACAGGAGGCATAGACAGTTCTACAGGAGACCCCGTCAAAACTACAGGAGACCCAAAATCTTGAGAAAAGGGTAGCAGGATAGCCATAGGGAAAGGAGGAAGAAAAAGAGCTACAATAATTTGATCCCCAGCCCAGTTTTGGCTCCTACTACAATCTTCTTGAGGAGCTAAGAATAATTCCACAAAAAATTGCAATTCCACTACTCTTTGAATTAGAGAAAGAGAGAATAAGAACACACAGATGGATGCAAATAACCAAATCCAAGGGAGTTGAGGATATTGGCCATATGGAGAACAAACTTAGATAAATGGGCAGAGAGTTAAGTGTTGTCAGACACAGAGAAGCAATCACAAGAAGCCACCTTGAAATTGAAAATGAATTGCTAAGAAGACAGTTGCAAGAGAAAGAGGCCCAACTGGCATGCATGGCCAGTTGGTCCATGGAGGCCTTGCCATGTAGGACACCAGCAAAATCCTATGGCCCATATCTCAAGGACCAATGGTTGCAATTTTAGATAAATACTTTGGCACAAAGAGGCACAATGCCTTTCCAAGATTACAGGAATTTTATGGACCTGTGTGACCATAGCACATCATAATATAAGGCAAAGATGGCAGAATTCTACCTGCATAACATGGCCCTCACAAACATGAATGTGTGGGATCCTAATGCTAGGTTAGGGGACCTACAACTAATGGCCATGGCCTCATGGATGAACCATGAAGAGCTAAGTGCAACAGAAATAAGAAGGTTGATGATAAAGGAGCAGAATGAGCCATTAATGATCAGAGTTGAGCCATCAGACCCCATGGCACTCATCGACACACATAACCTGCTTGTCAATAATCCTCAGATTGCCCATAGATATATAAGTGATTAGACACAAGCCATTGCACATTTTGAGGATATGGAAAGGTTACTTGGGGATGACTATGTGCATGCATGTACGAGGAGATGGAACACCTTACCACACAGTCTATAGATCAGGGAATATCATTCCCCAATGAGAATGAAGGAGGCATGAAGGTCAATTGGATTGGCCTCAAATTGAGTCCCCCACTACTGCTAGGCATGTTGGAAGGCAGAAGAGAAGAAGAAGAAGAGGAGCAGTGGGAAGAGATAGACAGGAAGGCAGGATTCTATGACAAGGAAGAGGAGACCACATCAGAAGCATGGGATGCAAAGGAGGCCACCAGGGCCATAAAAGATGAGGAGATGGATTAAGTTGCTCAGAGAATGAGCAACACTTTCAGTAGGGGGTGATGATGAGCCTCATAAATGGGTAATTATATGGGCTCATTCTACCTCCTAACCTAGTCAAATCAACCATTCTCTTAGCTTATTGTATGATTCTCTGATTATATTTATGCTTATAGAGTGAGTTGAGTTAGTTATGATGCCATGTGGTCTAATATGTGTTTAATGCACATTGTTGATGAATTTTGTGGTCAAAATCATGGATCTAGTGGACAAATGACAGCAATAAATCAAAGTGGACAAAGGAGAGGACTTATAGGAGGGAATCCTCCTCATTTATTACTCCTCACTTCGAATTCCCCTTCATTCAGCTTGGAGCACAAGCAGCCAAGTCATGCACTAGAAGGTAGCCGAGCAAGTAAAGGATGATTGATGATTATCTCGAATTTTGGGAGCCAAGCCTCCATAATTTTAAGGAAGTTGTTGGTAGCTTCATTTGTATAAGTAGAGAGGCCTAGGGCCTCACTATGGTCAGATTTTTGTTGTACTTTTTCTTATGTAAACTCTACTCAACTTCGAGCTTATTATTTTGACAGTTTCATGTAATCTTCCTATTGTTTTGGAAATAAAGATGGAATCCTTTTTGAGTTAGCACTGAGTTACTTCAGAGGGCTGAAGCTCTTGGATTAGGGCCCAATCCAAGCAGCCAAGCTCCTCTTTACTTGTATTTTTATGTTTTATTTCAGTTGTAGATTAGATTGTTGTTAGATGTATTTCTTTTATGGTTAAGAACAGGTTGCTTTTGATGATTCAGTAGGTTGGTTTCATTTGTGCTTTCCATATAAGGTTAAGTAGTGATAAAAAGAAGATTCAAAAGGTCATAAACAATTCCTTGGCCTCTCTTCCTCCCTTTGGGATCATGATTTGAGGCAAAGACCCTCTTGCTGCCCCGAAAACACAGATTTTCCTCATTCATAGGACTTCTAGTGTTTGCAGCTTTTTAGTTGGTTAATAGTCTAGTTTGCTTTGGTTCAAAACTTCTCCATCATGCTCATTTATTTATTTAAAATAGTCTTCTTTGATGCTTTCCTTTCTTGCAGCATTTCTCAAGCATTTCCCTTCATAGATCATAGTTTAGACTAGTTTGATGCAAAACTCTGTTTTTCTAGATGCACTTATTTCATTGCTTGCTTAATCTCATTGGTTGTCTGTCAGTTGTTTATGCAACAGATATCTTCTAGCAGTAGGCCAACCTATTAGCAAACCCATCCTCCATCTGATCCATGCCCTACATGTTACCCAAGTCTCCCCTCAGTTCTGCCTTAGTTCCCTACATTTTCCATAGAACTTCTTCCTATCTCCTCAGGAAAACCTAATCATATTTCTCTCTCTTAATGATTCTTGGTAGACCTTAGGTGCCCTAACACTTCATTCCAACACTCATACACCTTTGTCACCCACTCTCACACCCTAAAAATAGCCAAAACTGCTCTCGGCCTCTTCCTGTAGGCCTCCTGTAGAACGTTGTTTTTCCTCCTATAGATTTCCTGTGTCCTCCTGTAGATTTTCTTGTAGGCTTTATTTTGAAGGCCGAGTGTGTGAAAAGCCTCCAGAAGGCCACCTGAGACCTCCTAGGACCCATCCACACCATCCTACATCCTCTCAAGTCCCAAAACCACACTCCAACGCCACCTATTCGCTGCCACATTCACAAATAATAAATTACATGCATGTCAAATTCACATAAAAATACATAAAAATCCAAAAAGATGTTTTTTTGCTCATTTACTTCTAGAGATAGTTGAGTTAGATATTCTTTACTTCTTTGGAATAGATAATGGCATTCTTTTCATGGTTTTCATAATGCTTTATGCAAAAGTAGGGTTAGTTGGTTAATTAGGGTTTACTTGGTTTTCTTTACATTTCAGTCTTTCTCCTTTCTGCAATTAGAATAAAATCTATTTTTCTTTCCTTTCATCACATATAGAGCTTCTTCTGGAATCCATAGAAGTTGGCTTGAGCTCTATGGATTCCAGAAGAAGCTCTATATGTGATGAAAGGAAAGAAAAATAGATGCTATTCTAATTGCAAAAAGGAGAAAGACTGAAATGTAAAGCAAACCAAGTAAAGCCTAATTAACCAACTAACCTTGCTTTTGCAGAAAGCGCTATGAAAACCATGAAATGAATGCCATTACCTATTCAAGGAAGTAAACAATATCTAACTATGCTATTTCTGGAAGTAAATAAGCAAAAAACATATTTTTGGATTTTTATGTGAATTTGACATGCATGTAATTTATTGTGTGTGAATGTGGCAGCGAATAGGTGGTGTTGAAGGGCGGTTTTGGGACTTGAGAGAATGTAGGATGGTTTGGATGGGTCCTAGGAGGTCTCAAGTTTCCTTTTGGAGGCTTTTCCCACACTCGGCCTTCAAAAGGAATCCTAGAGGAAAATCTACAGGAGGAAAAACAACATTCTACAGGAGGAGGCCGAGAGTAGTTTCCGCTGTTTTGAGGGTGTGAGAGTGGGTGGAAAAGGTGGATGAAGGTTGGAATGAGGTGTTAGGTCACCTAGGGTCTACCAATAATCATTAGCAGAGAGAAATATGATTGGATTTGCTAAAGGAGAGAGGAAGAAATTCTATGGAAAATGCAGGAAACTAAGGCGGAATTGAGGGGAGACTTGGGCGACCTGTAGGGCATCGATAATATGGAGGATGGGATGGATGATAGGCTAGCCCACTACTAGAAGAGATCTGCTACATAAACAACTGACAGTCAACCAATAAGATCAAGAAAGCAATGAAATAAGTGCATCTACGTAAACAAAGTTTTGCATCAAACTAGTCTAAACTGTGATCTATGAAAGGAAATGTTGATAACTACTGCAAGAAAGGAAAGCATGAAAGAATACTATTGTAAAATAAATAAATAAGCATGATGAAGAAGTTCTGAAGCAAAGAAAAACTAGACTTTTAACAACCAAAAAACTTCAAACACTAGAAGTCCTATGGATGAGGAAAATCTGTGTTTTTGGGGCAGCAAGAGGGACTTTGCCTCAAATCATGGTCCCAAAATGAGGAAGAGAGGCCAAGGCACTATTTATAGCCTTTTGAATCCTCTCTTTACCACTTCTTAACCTGCTATAGAAAGCACAAATGGAAGCAAACTACTGAATCATAAAAAACAACCTATTCTTAACCATAAAAGAAATACATCTAAGAAAAACCTAATCTACAAACTAAAATAAAACATACAAATAAGAGTAAAAAGGAGCTTGGCTTCTTGGATTGGGCCCTAACCCAAGAACTTCAGCCCTTTGAGGTAACTCAGTGCTAAGTTGAAAAGGATTCCATCTTTATTTCCAAAACAATAGCAAGATTACATGAAATTGTCACAAAATAACAAGCTCGAAGTTGAGCAGAGTTTACATACGCAAAAATACAACAAAAACCCGACCCTATTGAGGCCCTATGCCTCCATACTTATAAAAATGAAGCTACCAATAGCTTCCTTAAAATTAGGGAGGCTTGGCTCCCAAAACTTGAGATAATCATCAGTCATCCTCCACTTGCTCGGTTGCCTTCTAGTGCATGACTTGGCTGCTTGTACTCCGAGCTGAATGAAGGGGAATTCGAAGTGAGGAGTAATAAATGAGGGGGATTCCCTCCTATAAGTCCTCTCCTTTGTCCACTTCGAGTTATTGCTGCCATTTGTCCACTGGATCCTTGACTTTGACCTCAAAATTCATCAATAATCTGCATTAAACACATATTAGACCACATGGCATCATAACTAACTCAACTCACTCTATAAGCATAAATATAATCAGAAAATCATGCAATAAGCTAAGAGAATGGTTGATTTGACTAGTTTAAGAGGTTAAATGAGCTCATATAATTACCCATTTATGAGGCTCATCATCACCCCCTACTGAAAGTGTTGCTCATCCTCTGAGCAATTTAGTCCATCTCCTCATCTTTTATGGCCCTGGTAGCCTCCCTAGCATCCCATGCCTCTGATGTGGTCTCCTCTTCCTTGTCATAGAATCCTGCCTTCTAGTCTATCTCTTCTCACTGCTCCTGCTCTTCTTCTTCTCTTCTGCCTTCCAGCATGCCTAGCAGCCATGGGGGACTCAATTTGAGGCTAATCCGATTGACCTTTAGCCTCTGCATGGAGCGCTTATACTTGGGCACTCTCCTTAATGCCTCCTTCATTCTCATTGGGTAATGATATTCCCTGATCTATAGATTGTGTGATAAGGTGTTCCATTTCCTCATACATGTATGCACACAGTCATCCCCAAGTAGCCTTTCCATATCCTCAAAGTGTGCAATGGCTTATGCCTGATCACTTATATATATATGGGCAATCTGAGGATTATTGGCAAGTAGGTTATGTGTGCTGATGAGTGCCATGGGGTCTGATGGCTTAGCTCTGATCATTAATGGCTCATTCTTCTCCTTTATCATCAACCTTCTTATTTCTGCTGTGCTTAACTCTTCATCATTCATCCATGAGGCCATGGCCATTAGTTGTAGGTCCCCTAGCCTGGCATTGGGGTCCCACACATTCATGTCTGTGAGGGCCATGTTATGTAGGTAGAATTCTGCCATCTTTGCCTTATCTTCTGATGTGCTTTGGTCACATAGGTCCATAAACTGCCTGTAATCTTCGAAAGGCATTGTGCCTCTTTGTGCCAAAGTCTTTATCTGAAATTGCAACCATTGGTCGTTGAGATACAGGCTATAGGATTTTGCTGGTGTTCTACATTGCAATGCCTCCATGGACCAGCTGGCCATGCATTCTAGTTGGGTCTCTTTCTCTTGCAACTGCCTTCTTAGCAATTCATTTTCTGTTTCAAGTTGGCTTCTTGTAATTGCTTCTCTATGTCTGATAGCACTCAACTCTCTGCCCATTTCTCTAAGTTTTCTCTCCATATGGCCAATATCCTCACGTCCCTTCGATTTGGATATTTTCATCCATCTGTGTGTTCTTATTCTCTCTTTCTCTAATTCAAAGAATAGAGGAATTGCAAATTTTTGTGGAATTATCCTTCCTCCCTCAAGAAGATTGTAGTAGGAACAAAGACTAGGTTGGGGATCAGGTTCTTGTAGCTCTATCTCTTCCTCATTTATATATGGCTGTCCTTCTACCCTTTTCTAAAGCTTTTGGGTTTCCTATAGTTTTGACAGTGTCTCTTGTAGAACTATCTGTGCCTCCTGTAGGACTATTTTTGGGTCCTGGAGTTCTACCTTTTCTTTCCATGTGGGAGATCTAGGAGTCCCCCTTTCATATGTGATAGGTGCCTTAGAAGGGGATTGCTTTCCTTGGGCAGAGAGTGATTCTTCAATTATAATTGGCACTTTTGAGGAAGGCTGGGGTTTTCCTGTTTTGATTCTTGTGCTCTTCCTAGCCTTGAAACACATGGAGGTCTGCCTTTTCCTCTTTTGTTTTGGCTTGATGGGGGTACTGAGGGCAGTGAGAGCAGCTACTGCCTCTCTTTCTAGAGTCTTAGGGGACACTTCTTCTTGCTCTGTCTTTTCTGCCTCTTTTTCTCCTCCTTATACCTCTTTTTCTGTCTCTATTTGCTCTATTTCCTTCTATCATTTTGTTTATGCTTCTTTGGGAAACCAAATGTGGAGAAGGAGACAACAATTTTTGGAGAAAAGCAGACAAACACAGAGACTGTGTTTTTTTTTAAGAAATAGCAAAAACTTTTTATGTATTTCCTCCACCTAAAGGCTTGATTTCACCCTCGAATTTAAACCACTGCTTGCATATTTTGATATTCAATGGGGGTATGCATGGAACCTACCTCCTCATCCTGAGAATCATGCTCAAACTCGTGCTTTCCCTCTTCAAAACAACCCATTGGCCCTCCTGTAGAATACTGTTGTGTCCTCATGTAGAATTCCTGTAGGTGCTCCTGTAGAACCTGTAAGTGCTCCTATAGAGAATACCTAGAGTACGAATATGGGAGAGATCAATGGAGAATGATGGTTATGAGGCTATGGGCACACAAGGAGATTTGCAGGAGTGGAGTTTCAAGGAGAGAATGAAGGAAAAGGTGGTGAGAGTGCTCGAGGAGGAGTATTTATCACTTTTTATGGATATTTCCAATGATAGAGGGTGAGTTGGCAAAGTGTACATTGGCCATATTCAGACCATTGGTCCCCACCTGCCTTGTCATCATGGCGCTTTCCTCATAATCATCCTTCATGATTGCACCGGAGTTCACACTTCCTCCACTAACTGTCCTTGACATCTTTCTTGAGTTGACTATGCGCACGTGTGGTTGACATCTTCGGGTGAGTGGAGTCAACTAGATGAAGGTGTCCAAGTTAACTGGCCACCTTTCCCTTGTAGGAATTTACAGGGTAAGTTCCTCAGATAGAACACCAAAGGACACTACTCACAACCAGATCGCAGATCAATACACCAGTATTTTTTACGTGGTTAAAACCCTCAAAGAGGGAAACAGTCCACGGCCTGAGCCAACGCATCCACTTCAGGAAATTTATTAATAAAAGAATGAAAATTTACATATGCTTCTCTCATAGACGGATTACCCTACAAATGACCCTCCATGTGCTTTAAATAGAAATCATGGACCAATCGGGTGTCAAGCCACGGATCAAGTGTCGGTAATACCGAGGAGAGAATGAACCGTCGGATCACTACATATCATGACCGTCGGATTGTAAGTTACAAAATGTACAAGGTAAAGAAACACACTTTACCTAACTCTATACCTAACTCTATACTAGACCAAGTTGTACTTAACTATTTCCTATGTGTCGGAATATCCTAACATCCCCCCTTAAGAACAACTTGGGATAGGATTGAAGGATTTACAAATATGACACAATAGGAGAAGGAAGGAGGCACTAGAGCCTATCCCCCCTTAGTGACAACTTCCTGAACTCCAACCATAAATCGAAGTTTAGTGAACTTCGCCTCTGTGAGAGCCTTTGTGAAGATGTCTGCAACTTGATCATCTGTTGAACAATATTGCACTTCAAGAACATGGTCGTGAATGAGCTTTCTGATGAAGTGCATGTGCAGTTCAATGTGTTTGCTGTGCTGATGTTCGATTGGATCTTTGCATAGTTGAATGACACTTTGATTATCACACCAAAGTGTAGTCGGATGCTGCTGCTGAAAGCCAAACACTGACAGGATCTGATGAAGCCACAAGGCTTCCTTACTAGCTTCTACGGCAACATGATACTCTGCTTCTACTGATGAAAGAGAAATGGTACCTTGTTTCTTGCAAGCCCATGTAATAGGTCCTGAACCAAGAGTGAACACATAACCAACAGTAGACTTCCGATCATCAGGGTCACCAGCCCAATCAGAATCAGTGAAACCAACCAATAGAGGAGATGCTTCGGCACTGTAATGAATCCCAAACTGAACTGTACCTCGAACATAACGAAGTATTCTTTTAGCTGCTTTCCAATGACTTTCATGTGGGTTTTGCATAAACCGAGCAACAAGGCCAACAACAAAGGAAAGGTCAGGACGAGTATGGGTTAGATACAAAAGTTTTCCTACAAGTTGACGGTATAAGGTAGCATCAACTTCAGGAGAAGTACAAGTGACTGAAAGTTTGACTCCAGACTGGAAGGGAGAAGGGGCTGGCTTACAGTCTTCCATGTGAAAATGGCGTAGAATATCACAGGCATACTTGGACTGGGAAAGGGAAATACCCTCCTTGGATTGCAAGACTTGAAGACCGAGAAAATAATGTAAGTATCCTAAGTCTGTCATTTCAAATTTCTTTTTAAGGCTAGACTTCACATGGTTTATAAGGTTGGGATCACTACCGGTAAGGATAAGATGATCAACATAAAGAACAAGAATGATAAGAGACTTGCCCACTTTCTTGGTGTAGACAGTATTGTCAGAATGACACCTAGAAAAGCCAGATTCTAAAAGAAAGCTATCCATTTTGGCATACCAAGCTCGAGGAGCTTGCTTGAGACCATAAAGGGATTTCTTAAGCCGACATACAAGGCTGGAGTCTGTTTTTATGAAGCCAATGGGTTGTTCCATGTAGATTTCTTCATGCAAGTCCCCATGCAAGAAGGCAGATTTAACATCCATCTGATGGACTTCCCATTTGAACGAGGCAACAAGGGAAAGAACAAGGCGGATAGAGTTCATTTTGGCAACAGGGGAGAAGGTTTCAGTGTAGTCAATGCCTTCAACCTATGAAAAACCTTTAGCAACAAGACGAGCTTTATGTTTATCAACTTTCCCATCTGGTCCATACTTGGTTCTGTAAACCCATTTGCATCTAACAAGTTTTCATCCCTTTGGTAGAGGAACAAGATCCCATGTATCATTTGCCAATAATGAATGATATTTTTCATTCATAGCTGCTTCCCAATCTGGATGGCCTGAAGCTTCTGCAAAGGTGTCAGGATCATAATTGACTGGAGCTTGAGCCAGTAAAGAAGAGGCTCTGTCAAACTGAGAACGTGTGCGTCGCTGATCTGTAGGATCACCGGCAAGATCACCTGCTGCATCTCGAGTAGCACGAACCCATTTTGGAAGTTGAGGAGCTGAAGGAGGATCCTGAGATGGTGGGGGAGGATTTTCATCCTCACTTTCATCATCTGAAGAAGAAATGTTTTCAAAAGTAGAAGAGATAGGGAGAGGTGGCACATCCGCCGGACTAGGCTCGCAGGCCGATATATTTTCATCAAATTTTACATCTCTTCTAATGATAACATTTTTGGACTTAAATGGAATAAGTCTATAGCCTTTAACATCTTCAGAATATCCAACAAAAGTACATTTTTCACTCTTAGGTTCTAAAGCTTTATGCTTTTCATCTGGAATATGGGCCCACGCTTCACTTCCAAAAACACGACACCGCTCACAACCAGATCGTAGATCAATACACCAGTATTTTTGACGTGGTTAAAACCCTCAAAGAGGGAAACAGTCCACGGCCTGAGCCAACGCGGCCACTTCAGGCAATTTATTAATAAAAGAATGAAAATTTACATATGCTTCTCTCATAGACGGATTACCCTACAAATGACCCTCCATGCGCTTTAAATAGAAATCATGGACCAATCGGGTGTCAAGCCACAGATCAAGTGTCGGTAATACCGAGGAGAGAATGAACCATCGGATCACTACATATCGTGACCGTCGGATTGTAAGTTACAAAATGTACAAGGTAAAGAAACACACTTTACCTAACTCTATACCTAACTCTATACGAGACCAAGTTGTACTTAACTATTTCCTATGTGTCGGAATATCCTAACATCCCTCATTCAACCTCAACCATCTCATTGCTTTTGCATGCCTTCTAATTACACAGATGCAAATAGAGGACCGGGTTAGTTACTTACCTGAGATCCAAATGCATTTGCTGTGAGGTGTTGTGGCTCTCCCTCTCTGCTACATGCCTTTGTTTCTTTTGCTGCATGTTGTCTGCTTGCTGATGTGTGGCTATACCTTGTGTAGATTCTCCTCTGGCTAGATCTAAGCTTTAGGTGTCTTATTCAACCTTCATATTTGCACCCTCTTGCTGCTGATGCTGGATTTTAATGGGATCAACTGCTACAAGAATTCCTACAGGAGCTCTTGTAGCTGCTTCTCCCCTTGAAACTTTAGCTTCTTTCTGTGCTTGGAGATATGAGGATGATGCCAAGGGTTTAGATAGAGATGTAGAGGTAATAGGTAGGCTTTAGGTGAGGTTGATGGTGTTGTTCCGTTTCTTATTTTTTTTCTTTTTTTCTTTTCCTAAAGAACTGTTTTTTCTGAGTTTTTCTTGGACAGGAAGAAGAATGATGCTTGGGGTGTGAGGCAGGCTTGAAAATGATGGCAAGGAGGTTTGGAGACTTTAGGAGGAATTATATATTTTTTATGAAGCTTCCGTGTCCCTCAACTGCCTTTTATATCCATTTCTGGCTCTTTGTAATTCCTACAGGAGCCTCCTGTAGGAAACACAGTTTTTGAAAAAGAAGCATAGTGAAGTGAAAAAAATACCAAGAATGATGGAGAAAGGTGTGGGAAGGTAGGATAGGTGCTGGTGTTATTTTCAGGGCTTTGTTGGCACCTTCTGCTGCTTCATGTAGTCCTCCTACAAACCTGCAATGCAACTAAAAATTCAATTTTTTTTTTTTTTTTGAAAACAACTAGGGCACCTCGGGAAGTTTTCACCCTAATTTCCTGCCCTAGGTGCCTCCAAGGGAGGTTTTCACCCAGGGATATTATTTTTCTCTCTTGTTTTTTGACATCATTGGGCTGCCTCAAAAGAGGTTTTCAACCCAATGATGGGACTCAAGCGCCTCATGGAGGTTTTCACTTGAGTCCTTATATATATATATATATATATATATATATATATATCTATATATATATATATATATATATATATATATATATATATATATATATATTTGTCTTTAGTGAGTAGGTGAAGTGGAGGCTAAGACATGCACCACTACCATCACTGTCTTATTCAAATCTTCAATGAACTCTCACTTGGAGAGGGGTTTCTTGTAGAATTTCAACCGATGTCCATTGACAAGCATGGGGATGGATTCATCATCAATGGTTCTGATCAGAACTGAACCATTGTCATTTCACTTCTCCACAGTGTAGGTTCCTAGCCATCTTGTCCTTAGCTTGCCCTTGAAATATTTGTATCTTGAATCATAGAGTAGTGCCAAATCTCCCTCTTGGAATTACTTCTCCTTGATATTTTTGTTATGCCATATCATTCTCTGAAGCTGAACTACCTCTGTATGGAGAAGGGCCTACATTCTGTGTTCATCCAATCCATTGAGCTGAAGTAATCTTTCTTTCTGTGCATGGCTGAGGTCTAGGTCCAACTGAGTTGCCATCCTCAGGGTATTGAATTCAAATTCTATTGATAGCAAAGCCTTCTTCCCATAGACCAGCTCATAGGGTGTGAACCCTGTAGTGGTCCTCCATGTTGTTTTGTAGGCCCAAGTGGCCTCAACTAATCTGTCCGCTCAGTATTTTCTGCTGCTGCTCACTACCTTTGTTAGGATCCCTTCCAGTGCTCTGTTAGTGACCTCCACCTGCCCATTGGCTTGTGGATGGTAAGGGGTTGAAGTCCTGTGCTTGATTCTATGATGTGTGAGTAGGTCTTCAATCAGATTGGAAGTAAACTAACTACCTTGATCTGTGACCAATTCTCTTGGATATCCGAACTTGTAGAATATGTTCTCTCTCAAAATTTCAGCTACTTTTTCCACTGTCGCTACTTTGATTGCTTTTGTCTCTGCCCACTTTGTCAGGTAATCGGTGCAGACAATGATGTATTGTTTCTGCTTTGAAGGAGGGCTGATAGGCCCCACAAAGTCCATGCCCCACTTCTCAAATGGCTCAAAGGTCACTTGAGGTTGCATGGGCATCTCATCCTTTGGAGTAGATTTCCCCATCCTCTGACACCAATCACACTGGCTAGTATATCTCCTCACATCTCGTTGAAGAGTGGGCCAGTAATAGCCTGCTTGTAGTATCTTGAAGACGGTTCTTTTTTCTGCAAAATGACCTCCACAAGGCCCATCATGACAGGTCAGGAGGATGTCAAAGACTTCCTCCTCCCTGACACATATTCTCAAGATGTGATCTAGGCCAAGTTTGAAGAGATTGCCCCCAATCCAGGTGAAAGGGGTGCCTTTCCTTACTATCTTGCTCTTCTCTTTTGAGGACATGTGTGGTGGAAACTGTACTAAAACCAAGTAGTTTGCTATATCAACAAACCATGGAGAGAGTACTGAGATAGAAAACAGGTGTTCATCTGGCATTTGGTCATCCACCATTCCTTCTTCACCTACAGGCAAATTTACTCTAGACAAAATGTCAGCAACAACATTTTCTTTACCAAGCTTATCAGTAAATGATCAAATCAAACTAATGTAGTAAAAGAAACCATCTAATAATGCGAGAATTCACATCCGGTTTGTTCATTAAATATCTAATTGTAGCATGATCAGTGTGCACAAAGGTTTGATAGCCTATGATATAATGTATGAATTTGTTTAAAGAATGCACGACAGCTAGGAGTTCCTTCTCGATCACTGTATAGTTTAACTCAGCCTTTGACAAGTTTTTGCTTATAAAGTATATGGCATATGGCAACTTTTCATCAATTTGTCCCAAGGCTACTCCTATTGCTTTGTTCAAGGCATTTGTGTGAATGTGGAAAGGTAGGGCCAAGTTTGGGCCTCTTAGAACCGGGCCAGTCACAAGCTTGCTCTTCAAGGTATCTAGGGCTTCTTGATAGTTTTCCGACCATATAAACTCGACTTATTTACCTAAGAGGCCAAACAAAGAAGAGGCTAGCTTGCTGAAATCTTTAATGAATCTTCGATAATACCCAGCTAAGCCTAGGAAACTTCTGACATCTCTAACCTTTTGAGGAGGTGGGACCCTTTGGATGATGGCAATTTTGTTGGGGTCCACCTGCAGTCCTTTTTGAGATATTGCATGACCTAGCACGGTCCCTTCAGTCATAAAAAACTCACATTTTTCTGGACTGAGGGACAGGTTCATCTCAATACACTTGTCTAGAACTTTTCCTAGATTAGATAAGGCTTCCTGAAAGTCAGAGCCATAAGGAGTAAAGTCATCCATGTATATATCTACTGCATCATGAACTAATTCAGAGAAGATACTCAATACCGCTCTTTGGAAAGTGGCGGGCGCATTACACAAGCCAAAAGGAAGGACCCAGTATGCAAAGGTACCCCAAGGGCAAGTGAAAATGGTCTTATCTTGGTCTTCCAGGCTGATTTGAATCTGATTGTACCCACTAAACCCATATAGAAAAGAGAATAACTTTTTCCCTACCAGACCGTCTAACATTTGATCTATTAAATGTAAAGGAAAATGGTCATTTTCAGTGGCATTGTTCAATTCCTGATAGTCAACATGGATTCTCCACTTACCATTTTTCTTTGGCACTAGCACCAAAGGAGAGACCCATTCACTGTCAGAGATGGGATAGATGAATCCCGCATCAAGCAATTTTTATAGTTCTTCCTTAACAATATCTTTAAGTGCTAGATTCATGCTCCTTTGAGGGTGCCTGATTGGCTTGCAATCCTCATGTTATTGTTTTCCCCCCATGGCGATTCCTAATGCACAAAGCGGTGCAGAATATACTTCATCCTCATCTTCCTCCTCCAACCAGAGAGGTAGATCATGTTCTAACAAGGGTTGGGTAAGAGGATATAGGATTAACTTCTTGGACATATGCCCGTTCTTTATGGTCATTTTCCCAGCTCGACAGATGATGTAGGCATCGGCAGTAGCCAACCAAGGTCTTCCCAGAATGAGAGGATACCCAGTGAGCTTTTCCTTTGGCTAGAGAACTAGGAAATCAGCAGGGTACTCCCAAGAATCAATGGAGACCATCACATCTTCCACAATCCCCTCAAGGGTCATGGTGGAGCGGTCTGCTAACTGTAGCACAGTCGCGGTCTTCCTTAAGGAGCCCTAGAGGTTGAGTTTGAGCATTGTGTCCTTTGTCATCACATTAATGGCAGCTCCCAGATCAATTAGGGTGTGTGGGATCATGGTGCCATTGATGTGGACATCAACTACTGGGCTTCCAAGGTCTAGATACTTTGGATAGATTACCTACCCCAACATCAAGTTGGATAGTTTCCCTATGACATTGATGTTTGGGTCATCTCTCTTGCGCCTTCCTAGATGCCTAAAGCATTTCTCTTTCATCAACCTATTGTAGATGGGCACATCTTTTATGGCTTGGAGAAGTGGTATCTTCACACATAAATGTTTCAATTCCCCTAGGAGTTCAGTTTCTTCTGGAGTAGGTTGGACTATTGCAGATAGTCTTTTAGGAAAGGGTAGGATTGCTTTAGGTTCACTTTCCTCTTTATCTTCCTCAACCTCCCTGGGTGGAGGCTGGCTATCTAGGAGAACTTTCCCAAATCGCAAGTTAATTTCCTGAATCTCAATAGCATAAGTTGGGCATAATGGTTCCCCACTATACACTTGCTAAGTCTGTCTATTGTTCGGGTTTAGATTTGGCTGCACAGGCATTTGGGGTTGCTTTGGTGGAGTAGGAGGTACCGATTGTGGGTGGGCAGGTGGTGGAGGCAAAAGAGTGGGAGGAGAGTTGTATTGGGGCCTCCACCCCTGATGAGATGCATTCCACTGAGGTTGCGGCTCAGCATAGGATTGAAATTAATGGGTGGATGGTTGGGCATGATATGGAGATGTGAAGGACCAAGGAGGAGGTGTGGACCAGGAAAGATGAGCAGGGGGGCCCCAAAAAGGTATGGAAGTGACTTGGTTGGGGTTGTAGTATGCCTGAGATGTTCCTTTCCTCCCCTACTGATATGGTCTAGGTCCATGCAACCTCCTTTGGTTCATGTCATAGAGCTATTCAGTGACTCCCTAAACCCCTTGTTATACAACTTTAAGTCTGGCTAAGGAGGGACACTTGTCTGTAGAATGATTTTCTTCACAGACTGAAAAACCTTTTATAGAGTTCAATGGGAATTCGTTCCTAGGATGCCCCCTAGTGCACCTAGGTTAAAAAATGGCCAAATCCCTCTCTGCTTCCTCTTGTTTCCTTCTGATATGCAAGGTATCCATTTGCATGGCAAGAGTCTGCAACATCTCACTCTTGAAGTCTTCCAGCGTGTTTCCAATTTCTCCTTTAATGGATGAGTTAGAGGAAGAGGTACTCGCTATGGGTTGACTCCCCCTACCTTTCTTTCTGGCTGCTCTAGAATGGTTTCTAAAAATAGTCTTTATGTCCTCATAGGATAGTTGGTAGATGTCTACCTTGGCCAGTAGATGGAGGGTGTCTAAAATATCTTCCCGAATCCCCCTGAGTAGGACCAGCTTCAGAGACTCAAGGTCAAGTGTACACCTGACCCTTTTGTAACTGAGCTGGAACCTCTCCTCATAGTCTTCTAGGGACTCATCACTTCCTATAGTCATTCAGAAAAATTCTTTTTTAGTATCTTTTGACATACAATAGTCTCGATACTTGTTGTTAAAGGCTTGCTGCATCTGAGCCCAAGTTGTGATGCTATTTCCAGGTTATCCCATGAACTAGCGCAATGTTGCATCCTTGAGAGTAGAAGGGAACAATTTCAACTTTTTCTCATCTTCTACATAGTCATAGGTTTGACAGATAACAACAAACTCAAACAAAAAGGTGTTAGGATCTTCTGTAGTTAGACCATGGAAATGAGGTAGGGCGGAAGGGCTTATATTCTTCATTTTAGTGTCCCCATTGGTCTCTCGAATGGGAAAGGTACCCTCTATTCTTTCTCCATTCCCCCTAGCATTTCTGTGTTCAGCCATTGGCTCCAAAGGAATGTTTTCTTCTTCTTCTTCCCCTATAGGTTCTTCAAATATGTCTGGTTGTTCACCTAAGGGTTCTTCTTGATCGCAGCCACCGAAGAAGAGATAAGGTTGGCTGTGTGAAGCAGTGGGGGTGTTGGGCAAACATTTTCTTGAGTTATCTCTATTCCTACGAGGCATGAAAGGAAATCTTTTTGGTTGGCTTTTGTTTCTTCTTTCCCCACACTGATAGTACCTACAAAACTAAAATTGTTTGAACAAAACAAATTGCAACTAATTGAAGTGAACTTGCTGAAATGAAATTTGCAGAATTGAAGAGGAAAGCAAGGAAATACAGAACTTGAAAGAAAAGAATGACTAGTCTACTCTTGCTAAAATGAAATTTGTAGAATTGAAAAGGAAAGCAAGGAAATGTAGAACTGAAGGAAAAGAAAGGACTAGTCTACTTTTGCTGAAATAAACTATTAGCAGAATGTTGCAAGAAGAAAATAGAAGAAAGCAGTAATCACAGAATACTCTGACACTTCCCCGGCAACGACGCCAAAAAGTGGTGAGCACCAGTATTGCAGCAATAATGCTGCAACTCCTAGGCTGCCTACTTTACTCTTATCAACCCGGTAGTTCGTAACAAACTTGGAAGCGACGGTGCTGTATGCACAAGTACTAGTTCTTACTGCAGGTTGTCACTTGGTCAACCGGTGCAAGATCACTAGGAGCTCAAGCCAATTTATATGGATTCCAGAAGAAGCTCTATATGTGATGAAAAGAGAGAAAGACTACTCTACAGATACTACTCTAACTGCAGAAAGGAGAAAGACTGAAATGTAAAGGAAACCAAGTAAAGCCTAATTAACCAACTAACCTACTTTTGCAGAAAGCGCTATGAAAACCATGAAAGGAATGCCACTACCTATTCAAGGAAGTAAACAACATCTAACTATGCTATTTCTGGAAGTAAATAAGTAAAAAACATATTTTTGGATTTTTATATATTTTTATGTGAATTTGACATGCATGTAATTTACTGTGTGTGAATGTGGCAACGAATAGGTGGTGTTGAAGGGCGGTTTCGGGACTTGAGAGGATGTAGGATGGTGTGGAAGGGTCCTAGGAGGTCTCAAGTGGCCTTCTGGAGGCTTTTCCCACACTCGGACTTCAAAAGGAAGCCTACAGGAAAATATACATGAGGACACAGGAAATCTACAAGAGGAAAAACAACGTTCTACAGGGGGCCTACATGAGGAGGCCGAGAGCAGTTTTGGCTATTTTGAGGGTGTGAGAGTGGGTGGAAAAGGTGGATGAAGGTTGGAATGAGGTGTTAGGGAACCTAGGGTCTACTAAGAATCATTAGGAGAGAGAAATATGATTGGATTTGCTGAAGGAGAGAGGAAGAAATTCTATGGAAAATGCAGGAAACTAAGGCAGAATTGAGGAGATACTTGGGCGACCTGTAGGGCATGGATCAGATGGAGGATGGGATGGATGATAGGATGGTATGCTGCTAGAAGAGATCTGTTGCATAAACAACTGACAGTCAACCAATAAGATCAAGCAAGCAATGAAATAAGTGCATCTAGGAAAACAAAGTTTTGCATCAAACTAGTCTAAACTGTGATCTATGAAAGGAAATGATGATAACTACTGCAAGAAAGGAAAGCATGAAAGAAGACTGTTGTAAACTAAATAAGTGAGCATGATGAAGAAGTTCTGAAGCAAAGCAAAACTAGACTATTAACCACCAAAAAGCTGCAAACACTAGAAGTCCTATGAATGAGGAAAATCTATGTTTTTGGGGCAGCAAGAGGGTCTTTGCCTCAAATCATGGTCCCAAAGGGAGGAAGAGAGGCCAAAGAATTATTTATAGCCTTTTGAATCTTCTCTTTACCATTGCTTAACCTGCTATAGAAAGAACAAATGGAAGTAAACTACTAAATAATAAAAAACAACCTGTTCTTAACCATAAAAGAAATACATCTAACAACAACCTAATCTACAAACTGAAATAAAACATAGAAATACAGGTAAAGAGGATCTTGGCTGCTTGGATTGGGCCCTAACCCAATAGCTTCAGCACTCTGAGGTAACTCAATGCTAACTCAAAAAGGATTCCATCTTTATTTCCAAAACAATAGCAAGATTACATGAAACTATCACAAAATAACAAGCTAGAAGTTGAGCAGAGTTTACATATGCAAAAATCCAACAAAAATCTGACCTTAGTGAGGCCCTAGGCCTCCCTACTTATACAAATGAAGCTACCAACATCTTCCTTAAAATCAGGGAGGTTTGGCTCCCAAAACTCGAGATAATCATCAGTCATCCTCCACTTGCTCGACTGCCTTCTAGTGTATGACTTGGCTATTTATACTTTGAGCTGAATGAAGGGGAATTCGAAGTGAGGAGTAATAAATGAGGGGGATTCCATCCTATAATTCCTCTCCTTTGTCCACTTCAAGTTATTTCTGCCATTTGTCCACTGGATCCTTGACTTTGACTTCAAAATTCATTAATAATGTGCATTAAACACATGTTAGACCACATGGCATCATAACTAACTCAACTCACTCTATAAGCATAAATATAATCAGAAAATCATGCAATAAGCTAAGTGAATGGTTGATTTGACTAGGTTAGGAGGTAAAATGAGCCCATATAATTACCCATTTATGAGGCTCATTATGGGCGACAAAGTGTGGTTCCACATCAGCAAGGACAAGATGAAGGGAGAAGGGAAAAACTTGTGACCAATCCGGTATGGTCCATTCACCATTTTGGAGAAGATTGGAAACAATGCCTTTCATCTCGATTTTCTGATATATATGTAAATTTACTCCATAGTCAATGTGGAGAACTTAAAGCTATATGAGCCACCATTGATTATGGACACCGAGGAGTTGGGAACAGTTCCTATAGTTGATAAATTTGCACCAGAGTATCTCGATGAGTTACCTGAAGACATCATCCTTGACATAAGAACCAGGACATCACGACAGGGAGATGTGGAATACCTTTGAGTTGGTTTCAAGGGGATGCACCCTAGCAAGGAAAAATGGCTGGAAAAAGAAAGAGTGAGGGAACAATTCCCTTACTTGCCAATTGATTGATAAAGCTTTTGGTGGTCCAAAAGCTCCTCAATGGGGAGGATTGATCTAGGTGGATCTCTAGACACAATGGCATGGAAAAAAAGATCAAAATTCAAAGTGGTGGAAAGGTGATGAACCTGACATCAGATCGAAGCACTCATCGCCCTAACCCCAATGGTGCGAACGACACTCCAATCCGAGTCCAGATGAAGGAGATAGAGGCAGTTAAAGTTGGGTTGACTTTTGATGACTAGGCATGATTAATGAAGGCATAATTTAAACTTTTCTGGAGGATGGAATCTAGCCAACTCCAGCCAATTTCAAGGAAAAATCATGGCCTTGTTAGAAAGACTCCTTCAGTCCAAAACTGAATTTCCAAAAATGCATAGTTTGTTTTTTATATAACAAAAAAATATAAAAAAAATGGTGGCGGGTCACCAACCTTGCCACCCCTTATCCGCACCACATCCCACGGATTTGTGTAAACATGCTGGGGTGGGTGGTCATGATCCTACCACCCCACACCATGGAACTCCCTCCATCCCACAGTTCACCATAACTAAGCACCGGGAGTTAAGGTGGTGGGCCGGCACTTGGGGCACGGACCCAACCACCACATGAAGGACCGTTTCCATCAACGGTGGGCCGGCCCTTGGGGCACGGGCCCAACCTTTCATCCACCACCCATTAATGAAGAAAACAATGCACAAGGGGAGGGGACAGGTGAGGTGTATGGGCCGGCTAAGGTGGGCCTAGCTCAACCTCCCTTCCCACTTAAAATTTTGTTATGTAAAAAAAGGGAGGAGGCAGGGTTTGACTGCCCGACCTCCTCCCCAATATTTGGATCTCAAACCAACTCAGCCAGTGGATTTATTGTGAAATCCATCAACACATTTTCTATTTAACACGCATTTTATCAGTGCACCCAAGGCAGAGGAGGCAGTGCACGCAGTTTAAGGTAGAATTTTGCAGGAGAGTTAAATTTTCACTTTGTCAGAATTTGACAAATTTTATATGGTTTCAGCACTTCTCAACGCCGCGAACGCAATGGCACTGTCTGTTTCTCCATCAGAGTTCTGCATTTTTCAGCCATTTTTCAGTATGGAGGTATAAAATTCCTTTTTTGTAACTGATGCTTGTACTCTTCTTTCTCATGCCACTTAATGAATGAAGGCCTCCCCATTGATCGAGCAGGGCTCGGAGACGTAGTCCAAGTCGGACGAACTCCGTTATCAAGTCTTGTTGTCTTCTTTCATGCTTTATGTGTTTCTCCTCTTCTCTCATGTGCACATTAAGTTTTCTATGTTAAACTACAATTTATGCATGTAATTCTTTAACACATCTATAAGCAAAAGATTTTGGATCACTTTCCTACTTAAGGAACACTCTTCTATGGTTCAAGGTACCTTATTTTTTCAATTGAATAATTAAAACTTATTTTTCATGGGAGACATGAGTCTAAAGATTTTTATTTTCCAAATTAATTTAAATTTGTCTTTTTCTCTATTTGATTAGGATGTTTTCCGTGATTCTGAACGCTGAAAGTTCCTATAAATACTATAAAATGTTTTATTCATAGTTTTGTACATCTTGACCATATCTTTATTAATGGGAAACCCTTTTCAAATCTTTTTATGTTGGTATAATCATTAAATTGTATAATAAAGTTAAGTTTCATTATGCGTAGTTGGTTGTGGAGTATTTAGTTTATGAATACATCTTATATTAAATTTGGTTAAATTTTATGCATCTTCATTTATATGTTTGTAATTCTTTTTTATAAAATGAAATGAACATAAAGTTATAAAAAAATATCATTTTTTATAACTTTTATTATTAAACTTTAAACTTGATGTAAAAAAAATACATAAATAATTAAATTATATGCACAGTTTATAGTCAAACTAAATTTGACACCATGAAACACATAGGATTATTATGTTCCCGTTAATTGAAGGTCAAAATTACATATGGATTTTAATAAGCTACTCACTTTCTTTTGTACATTACATATGGATTTGTTATAACATTTTATTTTTCAATACCGTGAAATTATAATTTCAGTCTAGCATATAATTGAAAAATATTTACAAAATATGGATGATAAAAGACATTAAATACAAAGTAAAATTATATTTTAAAATATAAATAAGTATTCTCATATGGTAAAATACACCTTTCATATTAAAAAGTGTTATCAATAATTGTAAATCTTTTCCCTCATCACGTCAAAGAAAATAAGCATGGAAATACTTAGACACTTAAAACACCTCTACCCATTGAATGAATAACCATTTTGGAAATAATTATAGCTGCTATGGGAACACTTCCCTGGAAAGGTTAAGCTTGATGAAATCCAACTTATTCATTATTATTATTATGCATAAAATTATCACAAGGTGTAAATTATTCTAGCTCATATTGAAAATGTTATTAACAATATATAACAGTTTGCAAATGAAATAAATGTATGAGATAACCCTTTTAATTAATTTTGTTTTCATTGTTATCTTTTTTAATAAAAGTTATACCATAGAAATTTATTTAAACTAGTGAAATAATTAACATCCATAAACTTTCATAAACTGAAACTTAATGAACATTCATAAATTGAAATAATGAGTGTATCCATAAACTATCCATATGAAAATATACATAGTACATGAGAATGTACCTTATGAAATGGGCTTGAAAATATAAAACGTATGTGGCCTATGTACCACTAGCCCAACATGAATACTAATAAAAAACGATGTCTAGGTCGTGGTATTGCAATATAACCAATTGAAAATAATTATCATTATTTACAAAATAAAAAATATAGAGATAAATGATTTAATTTTAGTTACATATGAATATACTAACTTGAGTCGAGTCCAAATGAAAGGTGTTTGGGATAGGGATGAGAACAATCTAAGAGTCTATTGCTCCAGGGCCCATGGCTCAATGATTGGGGCCCACTTTAATGGGCCTGCATCGGGATCACCTCCGTAAAATGCATCCCAATATTACACCCACATTGTTGTGGCCTAGACATCCCCTACATCTGGGCTTGGGTACCCAATGGAAAATACAAATTATAAGTAGTCTATGAATTAATTAGCATGCATGTAACTTAAAAATGAAAATGTTGCTAAAAACTTTTACCTCGAGTGTTGCTCCATGTGGATCTACACAATGAATCTCCTCAATGTGGGTGTGATGATGTGGATGTGGAGGTGTTGGAGATTCCATGGCCACATGCACTGATGGAGCCTGCTCTGGACGATCAACCAATAACTTGGGTGACCTCCTAAGTTGATCCATATAACCCAATGTCTACATGTTATCATGAACTTATTAATACAAATTCAATCAAATATGACCTTATTAATATAAATAATGTATAATTTGATGATAAGATTCAAAAGTTATGTATATATGTATCTCATTTGTATGATGTCCATACATCCTCCAAGTGTCATGGGTCGCATCATGATATCTACGTACATATACCAAAAGATACCAATGAGGTAGAATCTCTAAAACTTCATCAAAAACAAATTGAAAAGGCATGGAACGAGGAAATAGTGGTGGTATGCTCCTCTCTCCATGCAATGTGACATGTGAATCAACCAATGTGATCTGCATGATCTCCATGATGGTAGCCATGGTCTCAACATGGCGCTGTGATGGGTCTTCTAGCTCAATCGGAAATACCACACTTTGATATGGTAGTGACACCAATCTGAGAGGTGCTGGTACACGGGTAGGGTCCCTATGAGCCCTAGGAAAATCATAGCTACGTCCCATACCAGATCCATAAAAATGTGATGGGGTGATGGCGTAATATGACTTCATATGCAACATAAACTTTGCATATAAATGACGGGAAAAGTATAGGTTAAACTCATCATGGTGGGGAGACAAGCCCCAAGCTCCAATTAATTTATCATAAATAAAAGGAGCCACATTAACATTAGTAAAATATTTGAGTTTAATCGGACCATGATGTCCAACATGGCTCACAGGGATGTCAAACAAATCCCATTCAAATCAAAGTCCTTGGTGGTGGATTTAACATCTTCCCAATCATATGTGCCTCTAACATCACACCTCCTAATCCTCTTTATGGAATATAGGAGGTCACTCTATAGGCTCGCCCTCTGGTAGACCTCCATAAGCCAGTCAAAGCTCTCAAGCATTAGAGTCAAGTTGCATCTAATGAAGGAGCCAACAAGGAGTGTACCTAGATCTTGTGTAATTTAGTCATGCCAGGCCCTAATATCATGGAGAATGATAGTGGTTTTGGCATTGTCCAATGAAGGGATCAAAGTTGCATTATCACACTCAGCTTCACTATGCTTAGAATCTATAAGTCATAAACATAATTTAAAATATATAACATACTAAACAAAAATAACATATACATTAAATTTAAACACATAAATTAAATATAATTTAAATACATAAATACAAAAATTAAATAAAATTTAAAAATACTGGAGATGTACCTCGGACAGGTGAAGCTAAACTGTGCAACATCATTGATAGAGACATATACACTTCCTCTCACACTCCCATTAGCATTAGAGATAGGATCCACTAGTGAAACGTGGCATCTGGCTGAGCTACGTGATCTTTGCCGAGCAAAACCATGTGCCACTAACCCCTCTACACTCCAATGACCTGCTAATGGGGGCGACAGTGGAGATGTCTTTGCATAAATTGAGTTGGAAGGGAATTAATTGTAAGATGGATAAAGTATAAAAATTAGGAGTTGATTTAAATTATACAAAAAAAACATATAATCATATAATACTACTTGTATAATATAAAAAACTTTGAAATGGAAATGAAAAAACATAATGTTAGGTTGAGTGAAACCATATATGGAAGTGTCAACACCTAAAATTAGATTCAGTGGGTGAGCCTAATTGCTTTGTACATAAAGATATAACTTTAATTATAATGTAAAAATATTAGAAACGGAAATGAGAAAATGTAATGCTAAGTTTATGAAGGGATATAATAAAGAATCGACACTTCAAACTGAATTGAGTTGGTGAGGTAGGTTTGTAGGTCATCATGATTCAAAATTAAGACTAGTATAGGGATATGTATAGAGGAATAGAGTTAAGGAATATACGAAAAGACTAATATAAAGGAATAGAAGCAATACAATTTCATTTTAAGTATGTAAAATCCTTCTAAATTAAAGTAGTTTTGACAGTGCTGGACCTTCCAACATGTCAAGGGAATCTCCCCAGTAAGAAGTCCCAGTTAGACCTCAGACCGTTTGGCGTAGGAGTCCTAGTAGTGGGTCGTAAGGTAATGCCTTGACCGTGATGTCACACAGACGAAAGTAAGATAACTTTGTTAGTAGCAAGGGTGTGACCACTGCAGTGAGTCAAGGAAGGTGAATGATAGGTTCTAACACAAGTGGGTTGGGATGAGTGCACCCCTTGACAAACTATATCAGTACTCAGCTGGGAAGGGAACACATGAGTGAAGATGCATCACAAGCTGGAAAGAAGATGAATCGATAATCTAAAGTTATGGTTAAAACAACATCACATCTACAACAAGATTCACATAATTTCATACAAAGCAATTCATACACAAATACATAAGTTAAACAACATACATCATTAAAGCAACCAGAGCAGTCCAAATACAATAAAAACATATGCATGAAAGTGTACTGGCTCTTATTATATAAAGAAGTGTAAGTTCCAATCATACAATACATCAATGCAAACCTCCTAGCCCCAACAGTGAAATGTTAAAACCACATCCACCTGCTCCTCCAAAGAGATGAAATAGCTCCATGTAGTGGAGAAGCCAAGGCGCATTATAATATTGTCTAAGCTTTCTTCAAGTTAGTCTTAATAGAAGCTTGGCTGACCAAAAGCCTCTACAATGAGTTATGAGGGACTATTTATATCAAAGGGTGGGGTGTCCCTTGACATTCCCCTTTGTGATAGTTCAACTACCCTCATGACCCTTCACCTACTCTATGACTGTTACATCCAACTATTGACACTTGACTTACACTTGGCATGACTCAACATTACAATGCACATGTACTCATGTGAGATAAAATGGCTTGAGAAATCCATGCAAGACATCACTGACATTCGGTCTGTTGTGATGAGACCAACTCTTTGACATGCTTGTGATAGTGAAGGTGGCGAGTGGATGCCAAGCTTGGTCATTCATGATGGTGTGCATGCACCCCATGGCGACATCTTGCTAAAGTGAACTCTTGCCTCTGTTGTATCCGATGCATTGGTTTAGTTGCTTCATCCAACTCGTCTGCTAACATGTGAATGGTCTTCTTGGGTGCGGTTGAACTAGCACACGCCGATGTATAGTGTCCGTGATGATCTTCAAGTGTGTGCTAGTGGTCATGCGCATCAACTTTCTAAAGTACATGTTCAGCCCCAGTTGGACTTTCTTCTTTTCTTCACCTTGGTGAGTGTGTTGAATGGGTTGGATTGCATGCGCGCACACAATGGCATGCATGCTACTGAATCTCTTGCATGCAATCAACAACACTGCTCACCATGTCTGCTCTGTGCCAGCTACTGGGATCGATCTTTAACTTGTACATACACAATTTCATCCATGAGTGCATGTTGCGTCCACTGCTGTTCATGTTACTTTTGCAACTCATTCGTTTGTCTATGCAGCTTCATGTTCTTCCTTGAGTTGCTACTTTAGCACATGCAACTCTTTCTTTGTTCCATTATCTGTCTTCACATGATATTCATGTCATGTCATCACCTCATAGCCTGAGTCTCCCAAGATGCTTTCATCATTAGTGGATTTGCTTGATCTTGCAACTTTGTTCTGACTCTGTGTTGTCAACAACCTTCCTCTCACATTCATTGCATTCGCTGCGTTCGTGGCGTTGACTGCATTCGTTGCGTTCGCTGCATTCAGTATGCTGCCTTCAACTACTGTTCATTATGCTTCTCATTGCGATATCTTGATGTTCTTTTCTATAAACAAGTTGATGTCTTCCTGAGTAGACAAGCTCGTAGACATTTGATTGACTGCATCTCCAGGTGTGCTCTGAGTGGTGTCTTCGACTTTGCCCTCTTGGAAACCATTGCACCTGCACTACTAAGAGGCAAATGAACACCTACAATACCTGGAGACATGGAAAAACTGATGGTAAGGAATCTGTCAATCGAAAACCAAAATGAACTTGAGAACTGACTTGCAACATACCTGTGTGATTGATCATGAAGGTTGCGCAATTTCGGCTGAGAGATCAGGAGACTGACTGCCAAGTCTGTGCAAGGCATAGTCTAGGATGTTGGGAGACTGACTGACACCTGGAACCATGAAATGCACAGTTTAGTTTGGCTGCTGACTGCTGGAATTTTGCAATGCTCAATCTCAGCTAGCAATGGCTGCAAGCTCAGTGACTACATTAACAATCATTATCCCTCAGAAATGTGCAAAACAGTCCTAGGGGACAGTCACTAGGCATAAATGCGCATTTTCTGAGAGGATGACAGAGCCTTCCCTCTCATGATTGTGCAATATTGTCTAGGTGAGGCCCTTGGTGAGGCAGAGTCCAGGATAAGGCTGCCCAGACTCATCGACGAGCAACTTAAAGTGAATGTGAGTGAAAATTCATCGTGATACTGAGTGTAAGCATAAGTGAATGATCATGCATGAAAACGGTGAATGACCGTTTCAGAAAACGGAATAACATGCATGTGGGCGAGGCGAGTCACCAAATCAGCAACCACTTGTGAAAAACAGTTTCATGCATGCAACAACGGTGAGATAGCAATGAAAAATGAAAAAGTTCTAGGAAAAGCTAATATACTTGTAAATGACAGTAAGCACTCACTGAAATCGAGCAAACAATATTCACACAAGTGAAAACACAAAATGAGACAGAAATGCAACACAAGGCATGGGAAGCGAGCTTACCCCAAAATAACTAAGATGAATGTGCCGACAGCTCCTAGATGTGATGTGAGATGTCAAATCTACTAGGTTGATGTGAGGAATGAGCTTTGCCGTTTCCAGTTGATGAGTTTTGATAACATCGAGGTTGTGATGTGCATACCACAAATCTAGGGAAAGCGACACTTGGTGGGAGGATTTTGAAATGATCCTTGCATGTAACCTCCAACTGCTAGAAAAATATCCCTGAAACAAAGGATGCCTTTGCATGCTTCCTTGGGAGAAGCAACCCATGCATGCAAGTCAGTTTTTCTCGGTCCTACAGGGAACCGATCAACTCAGTTGCACATGCAAGAGACTGCTTGACTGCTGGGAGAAAACGTGCATTTTTGGCTGGGGGCTGGGTTGGACGCCCAGGAGATTTGTGCAATTTTCAGGCAGAACAACTGGCTGCTGCCCAGATTTGTGCAAATTCTGAGCTGAGCAGCCCTACTGGGGAAAATTGCGCAATTCATGTTGGGAGTGTTGACTGGCATAATTGCGCAATCTTGGAGCCCAGTAGGCTACTAGACAAGATTGCACATTTTTTGGAGGGAAGGCTGGTTGCCCTCCAAAAATGTGCAATTTTCTTGGGGGATCTGCTCAGCCTGTAGTTAGACCAAGTCTGGGTGAACAGCTTGTGAGGGGAATGCATCAAGCTATGATCGGCATGCTGCCTTTGTGCAAGAAAAACACTAAAGCTTGTGAACTTGATGAAGAAAGACAAGTTGTTGTGAAGGTTGGAAGGGAGGGTCCAAAACAAAGCTAAGGAAAAATTTTGGAGGGTGTTGTAACTGCTACAACAAGTACCTAATAGAGGTAAATCAATGCACTGTGAAGGATGACTAGTTAATGGGGTTTTGTTTTTCACATAGATATGCAAGTACCAAAATAGTCCAATATATGAGATGAAGGTAACATGAATATGAGAAATTCATTCAGGTGCCCTGCAAATAGATTCATGAGGTTTTCTGGCCCACCTTTAAATATGATAGTCATTATCAACATTTTTCCAGATATGTTCTTGTGCCCTTACACATTGAAATTGATGAAATGAATTCTTGAGATTATCTACCATCTAGCATAATGATTGTGGTTATAAGCATAATAAAAGGGGTAACTAAAAGGGTTATTTTGAGAGTATGATGATAGTGATGATTGAGATATCATCACACCTTAGGTCATTGTTATATCCTCTTCTTTTCTTTTCCAAAAACGAAATATATTTTTTATTCGTATACAAAACAAAAATTACATATTTCACGTGCATAAAGAACTTAATAAAAGGTCTTACCCCTAGTCATACTTGTCCCCAAAGTTCTTAAAAATAAAAATATAATAGATATTATCCCCTAGGACTCATAAAAATGAGAATAAAGAAGTTTCTCTTCTAATTATAAAAATTTCACTAAAAAATTATATCAACAAGAAGATTATAAGCTTCCATCATACACCGCTAGAATTGAAAAAAAAACTAATACATATAATACATATAAATTAATCAAAGAAAAAAAATTGACTAAAGAATGTTGATAAGAAAACAATTTCTAAACTCAAGTAGAATCATCTAGCCTTCCTAAAATTTAAAGTCCCTCTTTTGATAATTTATCAACCAAAGAATTAAGTTTCCTATAAACACAATCAAAAGAAGTGATCAAATCTAGCACCAATACTTTAAGGCTATTACCCAAAGGCCTAAAAATAACATTTTAGAGATGTAGTTCTACTAATCCAATTAATAACTAAAGAAGAATCATCATAAATACACAAGTTTGAAATACACCTCCAACACTACTAATTACTCCCCCACTTTGAAAAATCATTGTAAACAAATCTCTAATTGATAGATTTATTTATTTATACCCCAATGATTTGTCTTACACTTTTTCACGTTTCTAAATAATGCATTTTATTCATAGAGCATAAATATGTAAATATATGTAAAAAATTAAATGCATTTCAAATATAAATAATGAGGATCATACCTTGATCTATGGAACTTATTTGCTCAAAATTTCATGGTCTAATAATATGAAAACATTAAAAAGAGCTATTTTAATATTACTTTTGTCTCTAATTTCAACGAGATTTATGAGAATTAATTTTAAGTTTGAAAAGTTTTAAATATATTATAAAACAAGTTTATTTGACTTAAATTATAAGTATTAGTTAAATATTTATTTTATAAATAATAAAAAATCTATATTTTATTTTATAAAATTGTAATATGTTTTATGATTTTATTAAATTAATTTTATATTTATATTTATAAATGTGAATAAATATCAATTTATAAATATTATTATTGTTTTCTATGTTAAAAGGTGGATACTTCTTATCTCAAAGTTACCCACATTATGATGTGCAAATTCTATTTTTTTTTAAGAAAGAAAAGAAAGCAAATGTCAACATCAACCCATCCCCATAATATAAAATTGTCTTTTGGTTTATTATATAATTTTTATAGTTTCACAATATAAACTTGTCTTTTCATTTTTTATAATTTTAATAATTTATTTAAAAAAAAATAATATATTTTCTAATTTTATTAGATAATTTTAATCTTATATTTAAGAATGCGAATAAATATCAATTTACAGATATAATTATTGTTTTCCATGTTAAAAAGGTGAATACTTGTTTGTCTCAAAGTACCCACATTACGGTGTGCAAATTCTTTTTTTTAAGAAAGAAAAGAAAGCAAATGTGAACATCAACCCATCCCCATAATCTAAACTTGTATTTTGGTTTATTATGTAATTTTTATAATTTCAAAATATAAACTTCTCTTTTGATTTACTATATAATTTTTATAATTTTAAAATTCCTATATGTTATTTCAATTTCAATATTAAATTATTGATCATAATGTTATGAACAAATTTCAAGTTAAGAGTTATTAGTCCCTGCTAAGGCATGACTCTAGTAATTGATTTGCATATTGACCATTATTAGTTTAGCATTGACAAATAAACTTTATAATGTTTGACTTTGGAAAATAAACAATCTTTTTTCAATATTATTAAAAAAAAAAAAAATTTAAACATTTGATTGGACGATAACTTGAAGGTCATATTGCATCCTTTACACAATATAATGCCACGTGGAAAACAATGCCATGTGGATAAATGGCTCACATATTTCATGCCATAATCTATGGATATGGTTTCAATATCCATGCATTTTTTCTCTCACAAACTCTAGACTATTAGAACATTGACTTGAGTTAAAGAAGCTTGATAAGTATGTATAGACTTCAAATTACATTGAGTGGGTGAGGTTCTTTACTTGGATACTTGCGATTCTATCAAGAAAATTGAGGTGGAATTCATGATGCAATATTAAATAGTTTGCAATGTCTAGTTTCCCATCCCACCTATGACATTGGCATCATCATATGTTGGCCTAAATATAATATTTTATATAGAGGTTAAAATAAAGTAAATATTTATGCACATATAAAATTAGCATTAGAGAAACTAAATTATATCAAAAAGACGAATATATTCGGTACCTTTTATGGTTATTTTCTACCAACCCACAATATATTGGGTACCTTTTGTAGTAGAAACTATTAGGGTCCATGTCCCTAACTTATGCACATAAGTGATAATATCTTGAGAAGAAATAACTATTACCTCTTAAGATCCAAATCCTTAATTTTCATACTTAAAGCATGTTCTAACTAATGTTACCCATAAAATCTATGTCAAACATCAAAATATTACCTACATGCCTAGTTTGCATCACCAAATCATAAATGTTGAGCCAACCCATACATGGTCGACCAATAACAAAAATAATTATCATCTCTCACTTGTAACTGGAATATTATTTTTTTATGACTTTTTTAATGATGGAAGGACATTCACATGGCCAATGAGCCTTAAAATTAAATAATAAGAACTAATATTAATTTTATTTTGGCCTTGAACCATGCTTTGTGCAATGGGATCCATCCATATAAAGTTGAGATGGTTAAAATAAATTTGGTAGGTACATATAAATATTTCTTCCACCACACCATTTAAAGCCCAATAGAGAGAAAGGAAGTGTGAGATGTGCTACTTTCTAAAAAGGTCATACGAGTCATATCCAACATATTTAATGTTATTAATGCTAGTGTTCAATACTTTCTCACATATGAAATACTAGGTGCAAGCAAACGAAGACAATGTTTCTACAACTCACTAAATATGGAGTTTTTATCCAAGGGAAAATAAAAAATAGGCATTTTATTAGTAAGGCATGTCTCTAATGGTCCCATGAAACTAAATATATTTTCATTAACTTCCTTACCACTAATAGAACTAATTACCTCATTAACATATTAGGTTTCACATGCATTAGGATAATTAATATTTTGGACCTAGTATGGATTTACACCACATTGCCAATCTCACCTCAAAAACATATATCAAGCATTGTCATTTATAGCTATAAATAAATTGTGCATGTTTTTATTTGTTCAAAACACACATGCACATTATGTATGAACTAATTTTCTCATGTTATCCATAATGCATTGTCATTTTCCTCTATGGCCAGGAAAAGAGAGCATTTTAGTTATGATAGGTAATAACATTTGATGGGTGTTGGATGCCATTAGTTGATTAAATATGTCAAAGTTCATTTTAGGTGTTCCATATGCCATATTTATGGCCACCTTAAGAGAATGCACCGCAAGGAGTTGCTTGTTGGTGAAGACATCGTGGAAGAGAAGATAGTACATAACAAACATGAAGACTTTCTCGCAAAGGTGGTAAAAGAAAAAAAGGATAGTAAGACTTCTTCAAAGGTAGGTTAATTTATAAGAAACCTAATTCCAATATTGTTGATAATATTTTACAAGAATCATTTAGAGTTAAAGGGGTTCTTCCTAGTGTGAAAAAAAGAATAAATGGAGAGTTGGATTTAGATGAGGTTGAAATGTTGTTTACAAGAATGGGCATCTTCCTGTACTAAGAAAAAACCACTTTCATTTCTAGACATGATAAGAATAAAGGGTAATCATAAAAAAAAAAATATATATTATCAATCGATTCCCTTCCATCATTTACTTCATGGAAGTAAGTGAGGTTGATAATTTCTTAGAGGTAAAAATATCCCTTTAAAGTATTTGTTAAACAAGAAAGGTTTCTAGGGAAGAACAATCCACATGCATACAATCTTCATAATTAGATGGTGTATGTGGGGAGAGAAGGAATGTCCATTCCAATGACGAAAGAGGTGGAATTGACATATAGTATAAACACAATGTACTTCTCCAATAATCAATCTATTTTGGGTATCAAAGAGAGTGTAAGCCTAGGACGATTTGGTGTGAAATATTTTCTATACCGTGTAGTAAAAGAGGAAAATACGTATGTATTATTTGGTAAGAAATTAACTATTCGAGGTTTCAAATGATTTTTCTCTATTACAAGTAATGGGGTTTGGGGAGTGCCCAAAGAAGGATATCCATAAAGAGTTTGGTTTCAACAAATAAATTTGAGGTGTTACTAATCTAGAAGTACATTGTAGAGGCAAATAAAGTAAATGAATTTTTTAATTACACCCTACTTAGACAGAGTTTTCAAGCTTCAAGTTTGGTGGCATAAATTTAGAGGTATAGTGGTTGGATGGTACAAATTAATGAAAATAAGGAATGTTTCTCTTCTTCGGTCTACCTCTTTATGTAATTTTTTCATGTTGAGTTAGATATAGTTTTTAATGTTTTCACCATACATGGAAAGGGATGTTTTCCAAGATTACTTCCTTGGAAGAGTAGAATTAAGGAAGGATAATGTGCTACTGGCAAGGGACATGAATTTTATCTCAAGACAAGAGGTAGTATATTTATTTTAGCCTATAGAAGTGTACACATGTTTCTACTCTATATAAATAAAACAAATGCACATCCCCATATAAGTCATGTTCAAAAAACTGTTATAAAACATAGAGTTGTTAAAACTTGTTAGGAACATTTTATGCCAAGAACATTTTCCCACTTCAATAGCTACCAACAAAAAAGAAGCATTGATGATGCATAAACAATTTAAATTAAATAACTATGGTGGTTTTCTTGTGGTGGTTTTAAATGGTGGTTTTTATTTAAAATCAATTCATTTATTAAGAAATAAAAAAATATACGTAATTTCATTTTTCATTTTAGAAGTAAACAAAAAAATCTCAATGCAATTTTCATTTTACGAGCAAGGAGAAACATTCATGGGAAGAAAATTAACCTATACCATCAGACATTTTTTGGTGACAATTGTGGTTCATGTGCTGATGGAAGGCTAGCAGTTTCCTCTATCCTCTGTTGAGCTTCGTTTCATAGTTGTGCTCCTTGGTCGAGCTGTTTTGGCCACGATCTGTGCAAAAAATATGTGCACAAACCATGAAAAGGGTTTCTAACAAGTTAAGTGAGGTTGATCAAGATCCTTTTTGCATGGATTACCATGAAAAATATCTCAATTTAGTTATAGACTCGATCAACCTATGAGCTCAATTCAACCTTTTTTTTTTTCAAAAATCTATGCCCTTTTCATTTTGGTGTGATTTCTAAAAACAAAATTTGGTCAAGCTCATAGCTCAATCAATCTTATAGATAGATCAAGCACCTCTGTAACAAAATGTTACATAGGATATCAATCGAGGGTTTTTTTATATCTTGATCGAGTAATATTTAAGCCCCAAATAGCCCAATCAAGGGCTAAAATATTGCTTGATCAAACACTTAAAAAGAACTTGATTGAACTCCTTTTCTTCTTCTTCCACCCCGTGTGCTTGCTAAAATGTGTAAATGACCTATGTGTGTTCACCCCCTAGCGATTAATTCAAAGAAGTTATATAAAAATAGATTACCTTGTGCAAATTCCCACTAGGTGGCCTAGACAATGTGCAACACGCAAGGGTGGTAGCACTATCACCCCAACAATGTGCAACACACGAGAGTGTTACCACTATCACCTCAAAAAAATAATCCCATATATTTAGTGAAGGACACATTCCAACATAATGGATGCTTCCTTGGTTGGGCTTAGGGATCAAATATATCAGGGATATTAAGCTAAGTTCCCCCTAAAGATCATACAACAAAGATTCACAAGATAAAGGTATGACAAACTAGGGGTTGTAGTGGATGGAGCAGTGAGTTCAATATTAAGGTTCAAAGGATGTATGGGTCAACCTAAAGGTTAGTGTTAGTATAAGGAGTCTTAAATAAGTTTCTCAAACACACCAAATTAAGAAAAAACTCAAAGCTACTATGAACTAGCATCATAGGCTAGAAAATTGGCACAAAATAATAGTATATAACAACAACAAATTTAGCTATTAAGATTTTGTAAATATATATGATATGAAGGATAAATTTTAGAATAAACTAAGAAAAAAATTACAACAACTTTTTATGGTTACTTAAGCATGTAACAATAATAAAGTTTCATGCCAACCCTAGAGAATAGATAAAAATGCATGAAAAACATTACATTAGATTTTCTAATGCACTTGTAAACAATACCTAACCTTAGGGCATACAAAAAAAGGTCAGTACATGCTAAAAATACAATAGTTTATGTAATTTAAAATAAATCAAAACATTTTTAGGGTTTTAAAACTGCCCCTGCCTCCTTATGATCAATAGTACTTTCTCAGTATATGCTCCACCCCGTTTTTGTTGGCTCATATCAGATTTTATATCTCTCTCTGATTGTACTTTCTGTATATATTCCTCCATAGCACTTCTCGTTTTTTTCCGGCTATTTATTTCTCGGCTTTCAGTATATCAAATTTTGTAAATTTTTGCTCTTACACAGTGCTGATGGACACTTTTTTCTGACTGTAATGGAGTTGTTTTCCAATATGGAGACTCCAGTTTTTTTTGAACTATTGTAACAAATGGTTTCACAACCTCCTCTCGGGAGGTAGACTTTCCCAGTTTCTCAAACAGTAAAAAAGCTCCCTGCGGGTCGAGCTGTGACTGCTTCTTTAAGCCCTGCGCGGCTTAAGAACTACTGGATCAAAACTTTTATTATTATAATAAATACTGCTTTTTTCCCTGGAAAAAAAGGGTTTTAAAACTGCCACAATTGAGACAGATGAATGCCTTCTTAATCTAGGGTAAATGATTCTAGGATAAAAACTATTTTAGGTTTTCTTCTAGATTGATTCTAATCTAGGAAAAACTACAGAAAATAGAGTAAATTACCCTAGGGTTCACAATTTAGGGTCTTAATTTCCAATAGATAAGGGAAAGAAACAACTATCTTTATTCATCAAATACTTAGAGGAAAGATTCATCTCAACAATGGAAAATGAATCAAATATCAAATAAAACAACTTAGTATAAGAACATACATCACATGGAACATAAAAACCATATAAATAAAATAAATAAGCATACGTCACCATGTTGGCCAAAATATAAGGATAGAGATAGGGGTCATTCGAAAACCTAAGAGTAGATCACTAGATGCCATCCCATCAAGTACCAATTGAAGGATTCAAAAACAAAAATAATTTATAAGGAGGGCATTCCCATGCTAAGAAGTAATAAAGCATGTCTACTGATTAGGTATAATGTGGATCCAACCTTTGTACATAAGTGTACAAAATGAGTTGAAGAATACATAGTGGATCATCAGATCATAGCCACAAAAGAACTAACATGCTAACACAACTAACACGCTGAGACAACTCGAGGTCTGCACCAACTGCCGATGGTACGCTTCCACAATATGGGAATAAATGAGCTAAAGTCGACCATGTGAGAAACCATTTGATTACCAGTGATTCACGTATACTATTAACAAACGTGAGAAAACTCACGAATAATAATAATGAGTGTCATTACAATATAACAAGTGTGAATAGATTTGTTGATGTCAAACACATGAAATAATCTATCAATTAGGAGACATTGGTGTATTCTCATCGTCGATAATGAAGGAGTCTACCAATGATGATTGTAAATCGTAAGCTACTAAAAAAAAATCTAGACGTTTCTCCCAGAAAAATGAGTTGGAGTTTATGGGAAAAGCTCTACTGGAAGGCATTAAGGTGTCCCACATCAAACAACACGAGCGTAACACGTAGGGAAATAATTTGGAAGGACTCGGACAAATAAAGATGAAGTAATCACCCTGAAGTACATTTTTGGCATGCAATCCTCTAAACCAACAAATAATGAAAGATGACACAAAGGCGAGGAATCCACTAATAGTGTTAAATGGAAGCCAAGGTGATATATGAATCCCAATGTGTGATAATGAAAGTTGGCATTGAACACAAGGGAAACCTTTCAGTCAAAGACCCATGATACTGATTGATGTTCAACAAAAGTTCACCTATCAATGATGTAAATAGGGCCAAGGTATGACTCTAGTTATACTCTTAGAGAAATTTTTCAAATTCGATAAGAGCAAACCTTCTAGAAAGACGTCAATGGGGACCTTCTTAATTGACATGAGTAAAGGACCAAGTAATTGATGTGATACTAGGAATAACTTGACAGACCAAGTATGGTTGACAAAACTGTGTCAAGGGACACCGAAAAATGACCGATAAAAGTTCGAATTCCCTTGAAACAAAACACGACTTTATATGACTTTATGTCAACATAAAATAACTTTGTATAAGTTTGTGATATAGGAGGCATCAAAAAACTCTCCATATGACTAGAAGAGTTAACCAACCGGTTGAGGACTAACTCAAAGACAAGGTTTTGGCTTCCCTAAAGTAAAACCAAGTCCTGTCCCAATGAAGGAAAGACTCAGTTTTAAGTGCTTTGTTCAAGGGTGACATGATTGACACTTGTTTCCATCAAATGATAAAGAAATTATCCTGTTCTTGCTCTTTTTTTGGAAATTTTTTTTGTCTTTTTCATATTATAAAGCTTGAATAATAATCAAAGAATGCCCATAGTATAGTGGAGAGGCCAAGTATCAAGGGAAAGTGCACTAGTTCCTAGGTCTAGAACATTCCTATTCTCAATGCAAGGTGGAGGATACTAGTCATCGACACTCAGGGAATGTTCCCTCCATGGGAAAGGGTGTCAAGTCAGAAAGGCTAATGAACACATGGCTTGATCTTATAGAAAATTCATGGTCAAAAAGTGGCTTATATATGAATCAAATGAAGCCGGCTTAAGGCCAGAAAGGGGTACAAGTGGTCAATATGCAATGAAAAAGTATAACTTAACACATGAGATCCTTTAGGGTATAAAGTTAGAATAAAATCACAGAAGAAGAAGAATGTTGCTTCAACGCAAAGCCATCTTGGGACTAAAGAGGACTCCCGAGCCTATAAAAGATTTGCAGCATGGGAAACATGTGCTAGTGAGGTTCTAACTAGGAATCCCATCGAAGGAAAGGCTCAACCACTATGCTATGATTTTACGAAACAATGAGTGAGAAAGGTTAAAAAATCACAACATAGTGGGGTTGGCCCTCTTGCTAAGTATCACAGTATGAGGTGAAGATACAAAATGAAATGGAAAATGATCTAACCATATATGAAAGTTTAGATTACAATACCTTCCATGACGGGTCAGTGATCATGGATCAAAATAGTATGAAAACATCACTAAGTGATAAGAAAATTCTTCATTACCCTGAAAATGACCCTTCCCAAAACTTCAAGAAAGGTCAAAAGTTCGTGGAAATAAAATAATAAAGTGAAAATGGACTTTATAAAAGCGGGTTTGAGATTTTTTATTATAAAACAAAATTTTAGAACTTACCCAACTCATTTTTACCATTTAAGTGTTGAGGACAGAGATTTGGTGCAAATTTTGCCAAGCAAATTCAACCAATTTTATCAATGGATTCGGAAATGGTGAGATCTAGGTAGTTCTTGGCCATATTCCCTTTCATTTAGATCAAATTTTAAGTGATTTGATTAATATTTTGATGTTTTAATTTGATTTTCAAAATTTATCTGCATATATGTGAGTCTGATTCTATTAGGCCATGTATATAGAGCCCTATATGTGAGATGTCAAAAGAAAACACGCATATACACGTGACTATCCTTTACAAAAATTGCATATACGCAGAGAAAAACTAAAAAATGGATTTTTTAATGGTTGAATTTGTCAATTTTTTCAGCAAGTTGGTCATTTGGCGAGATGGAACTCAATGAAATTGATAGAAAAGTATTGGAGGAGCAAGAAACATTGGATGGTATTAAAAATTGTGGCTTGCTCAAGCTTTTTATGATGTCGAATATGAGAGACCAAAGTAGATTACTAGAGATGTTAATCAACTATTGGGACCTAGAGTAGGGATCATTTTTCATAGATTCAATGCCACTACAAATTGAATTTGAAGACATTTAATTCATTATAGGTCTCTCCAGGAGCAGAGAAGCAGTCAATTTGAAGGGAAAGGCTTGTGAGGGCCTAAACATTGATGATTAAATTTTTGTATACTGTGCACCAGGTACTGAAAAGGTTGGGTCACAAATATTGATCAAGAATATCAAAAATCCAGCTATAAAGTTCATCCTTTTCACAATTTCCAGCATATCTAGATCAACTTCTTTGTGTCAGGGTTCACGAGCTGCGATGGTTCTAGCAGTAGAGTGCTTGAAACTAGTAGTATATGATTGGCACACAACACTCTTGGGAAATATGAAGAGCCAAATCTCATCTTGCTAATAGGGGAAAAATAATTTTAACTATGAAACTATTATTTGCTCATTTTTTTTGAGCGAATCACTGTGTTGCAACCCAGAGTGGAATCTTCCATTAGTAGTCCCAGAGATGCTAGGATGACCAAATAGTGAGACTTGATGAGGAGACTTGGTGGAGGCCAAGTCACCTAGGCAACATTTGATGACGAGTTCTTCTAGTGGTGGGAGGAACAAGTCATAGCCATTTAGGAATACCCCTATGTAGGCATGGATTTATAAGGGGACCCAAAGTTAGCACTTCCTGAGGGGGTTAGATTGGGTGACATTGGTAAGTTTTTTTTTTTTTTAAATAATTGATTTTTTTGTTTTGTAAAGATAATCTCAAGAAATTTGAAATATTTTTTCGTGAAACAAAAATCATAACAAGATTATAATGATCATGATGCAGATGTGGGACCAATGACACTTAAAGGTCTATTGAGGCATATGCATCACGATAAAGACACGAAAGTCACAATTGTTGAGTCTTAGAGGATCCTATGAGTGGTATAGAGGAACCTGGAGAGTTTGAATCACCAGGTTCCAATGGAAACAATAGAGGACATTCCAGAGGACATATAGAGATGGGTGGTTGGAGTACCATGTGAGTGAGTATGACTCTTGTGATGAGTGGCAAATGCCATCATCTTCTACTGAGAGGCTTATACAGGGTAGGGCCCTAAGCATTAGATTTTTAGATTAGACTGATATTTTAAAAGGGACATGATAGAGCATAAGCCCTAATTTTGCAGGACATTTGTCCTCATTTTGTAATATTTTTGCAACTTATCTATCTATATATACAAAGACTTTGGGATGACTTTATCATATATACAAATTATTGTTTGATGTTTTGATTCGACATGTTGCTTGGTTAGCTATAGAATCATCAAATGAATTATTTGATCATGGAATGTGAATAAATGTGATAAAATTAACTAATCTTTGGAATAATCTCACTCTCATAAATTGACGATGTAATGAAGGATATATCACATGATAAATGTTATTTAACTAAGACACCACCAATTGTGAGTCCACGTGCACTAGTAATGATTCAAATCATAAGATATTCCCTCAGAAATTAAATTGATAACGACATTGTATTCAACCATATTATTAGAAGTAGAACCAATACATATGCCTCTTTCAACCAACAACTAACTAGATGGATAATGAATTACCCATGCTGCAGAAGTTATATTGTTGGTGTGCTTATTGGCACCATCTGTGAGTCCTAAATACATTTTATCGCCCATCGATACTAGCCAAAGAAGATGGAAAACACCATCATCAAAATAAAGAAAAATCTTAGGAAAGATCCTAAGCATAATACTTCTTGAGATAAAGCCAATTTCTAGGCTCCGACAGCACATTCCCTTCAAAAATAAACTAAATCATAGGCATCCTTCTTCAAGAACTGTTTCACAATGAAAGGACCGTACCACATAGGTTTGAACTTTCCTATGCCCAAGGTTTCTTTATCTTGGTCATAGACCAAGACAAGGTAACATTCAGAGAAGACCCTAGGTCTAACAGGCTTATCATATTGAGCTTTAACTCTTTTCTTATTAACCTCATTCATTTTGGCAGCATCTCGATGCTGCTCATCAAGATGTTCCAAGAAAAATAAGGCATTCTTACAAAATTGAGGTATCTAGAAATAATTGGACTCCCAACTTAAGCGATGGAATCTCACATTCTATGGCAAAGGTTGATTCCAAATTGTAGACTAACTGAAAGGGAGTGAACCTCGTGACAGTCTTTTTAAACATTAGATATGACCATAAATTAGGATAGAGAATGATGTGCCAATTGGACTTGGCTTGATTAATTGTCCTTTACAGGATGGTGTTAATGGATTTGTTAATGAGTTCAACTTTTCTATTAGCTCAAGGATAATAAGGAGACAAATTATCCTTCTAAAATCCCAATTTTGAAGCCAACTCAAACATAATTTTATTATGGAAGTGACTACCATGGTCAATGATAATCTATTTATGGACACCGAAACATGAGATAAATTTATTAAAAAGGAAAAGTGATGTTGTCTCACCATCATTATTGAAAGTTGGCATAGCTTGAACCCACTTCGTAAAGTGTTCTAAAGGTATGATAATGTACTTGTGTCCCTTAGACAAAGTCAAGTGAGAAGTAATAAAATCAATTTCCCACGTTGTAAATGGATCGACGGTGATAACAAGAAAGAGTGGAGTTGGACGAGCGTACATTTTCAGAGTATAGATTTGACAAGGGTGGCATTTTTTGACCCCTTCAATGCAATCTTTGAAAATCGAAGGCCAAAAATGGCCTGCATGTAAAATATTTTGAGCAATTGCAAGCCTAAACAAATAACCACCACAAGCCCCATTGTGACAGTCATTTAAAATAGACTCAAATTATTTTAATGTCAAACAATGTCTAAGGATTGAATCAAGCCCACGACGATATAAAGTATCACCAATGATCAAATAACTCTTAGCAAGATGGCATAATTTTTAGCCTTCATCCTTAGAAAAATACTAATGGAACTTCAAAGTATGGAGGTATACAATGATCTCCCCATACCAAGGATATTGAAAGGAGATAAGAAAACGATGTTCATCTAGAAATGATATTCCTAAGTGAAATCACTCTCACAAGGCAATTCCAAAATTAATTCTGCAAAAGCCAAAGATTTCTTTGATTTGGTTGACATGAACTTGAGATCGAACTCCTGTAAAATTACAATCCATTTGTTGTATTTTCCCCAAATCAATCGCATCCTTAGGACAAATTGAAATGGATTGATGTCAGCAACTATTGTTTCTTTTCTCAACATAATATAATGACAGAGTAGTTGCATAATATGCATTGCTGCTAAAGCCGATTTCTCAACATTGGAGTATCACAGTTGAAGACCAGATAAGGCACGACTTAGATAATAAATTATGTGTTCTCTAAGGGAATCATCTTCTTGAACCAAGACCATACCTATGGTGGATTAGACTGTCATGAGATACAAAAGGAAATCTCTGCTATATTTAGGTGGACTGAATTGGGGAGCAGAGGTCAATGCCTTTTTCAAAGCACCAAATGAGAGTTGGGTGAATTTGTCCCAAATAAATGGAACTCATTTCTTAAGTAAACACATAAATCCTTTTGTAATCTCAATATAGTTCAAAAGGCTCCAACATCCATCATCAAGTGTCTTACATCATCAAGGAATGCATCATCAAATGATAGGTACAAGTGATAAGTGCTATGGCTTGGGGTTTACTTCATGAAATGTGTCATATTATTATACTAGGTTATGCAAACCATTGTATATGACCATATTTATAGAGGGAAGACTTAACTGCTTGAGTTACCATCCCTCACCTTTGTTTTTTCAACCTCCCATATTTTCCTTTTTCTTTATTGCTTTATTATGGCTTATTTAGACATATTTATGGATTTATCAAGTAATAATCATGATATAATTACATGTAATGATGGGTAGTTTAGTGTTGCATTATTGCTAAAGCCCATTTCTCAATATGGTAGTATCATAGTTGAAGACCAAATAAAACATGACTTAGATAACAAATTAGGTGTTCTCTAAGGGAAACATCTTCTTGATCAGAACTATGCCTATGGTGGATTCGACCATCATGAGATACAAAAGGAAATCTCTGCTATATTCAAGTGGACTCAATAGGGGAGTATAGTTCAATGCTTTTTTCAAAGCATCAAATGAGCTTTGGGTTAATTTATCCCAAATATATGGAACACCTTTCTTAAGTAAATGCGTAATGTCTTTTGTAATATCAACATAGTTCACGATAAACCTCCTTAAAAAGTTTGATTTTCCTTGGAGATTTTGAAGTTGAAAATTATTATATAGGGGAGGCAACTGAACTATTCCCTAAACCTTCATGGGATCAACTTGAACCGCTTCAATAGAAATAATGAATCCCAACAATCAACTAGATGTAAAAGCGAAAACACACTTATTAGGGTTCAACCAGATTTTATAGTGACAACATATTTCAAAAACTAAACGAATATGCTTTGGATGTTCCATTCTTGTGTGAGAGAGAGCAACGAAATCATCCAAATAAGCCTCGACTTTGTGCTTGATTTCATGGAAATCATATGACGTAGCCCATTGGAGAGTAGCTCCAACATTTTTATTGCCAAAAATAATTTTCCTATACACAAATTTACCCCAGGGACAAATAAACGATGTTTCGTTGGCAAACTATTATTTGATTATATCTAGAGAATCTATCCATGAAAGAAAAAATCTCATTTCGAACACACTCATTGATAATTTGATCTATAAATGGAGTGGGGATATTTCCCTTTGGACATGATTTATTTAAATCCCCTAAATCAATGCATACACTAATTGTTCCTTATTTTGTTTCCACAGGGACATGATTCAAAACCCTTTTAGTAAGAGGAGTTAGGTAGATGAAGCCTATTTTAACCAGTTTCTCCACTTCTACCTTGATAACCGCAACTTTCCTAGGGTTGATTTGCTAAATATTTTGATGCACAGGCTTTGCATTCTCATAAGTCTTGATCCCATGCTAAACTACACTAGGATCAATCCCAGGCATTTTTTCATAAAACCAAGAAAATACATATCTAAACTCTTTGAAGAGGATGGTATAAATCTTAATCTCTTTAGATGAACAATTAGCTCCAATGAAGACATTTTCGAGGATGTTGGGATTCTTGGAAATGTTCACCAAAATATTTTTTGAAATGTTAACCATATTATCTTCGACAAAGATGTAACACCCTCCTACAACATCTACCCAAGAAACTGTCCCGCTGGGGTAAACATGCGATGAGAGACTACTATGATATGATTCAACCTCCTATGTAACCTTAACGAAATGGAATCGACAGAAATAAAAGACATAGACCTCAGTCAGGTGCTTCAGGACCCCCTAGAACTAATCCACCACTCCATGTGCCCAACCCCTGAGTTAACCTATCATTTAAATGAATTAAACCAAAAGTCGCTTCCATGACAAGACATGCATGTGACTGTAACCCTATAGTCTCTCTCATAGACTTGCCTTCCAGTGACCAGAGACCCAATTTGTTAGTGTTATGCCAACGACTCTAGGATTTGAGCCACTTTTCAGGCCCAAAGCCAAGGTCACTACCCATAATTGAACCATCTCTTCAAATCAGTAAAAGAACATGGAAATGATAGTGTTAGAGAAAAAGCGTGTTCAAGACCTTGACTGGACCCTACTATCCATAATAGACATTTAGTGAGACACTTAGTAAATATGCAACCTACAGGTGTAAATAATAGATCTGAGCATAGGGGTCTCATACTTATATGAGATTCACCATGAATCATTATTTCCGTATCACTTTAACTTCCATTCCATCCATTAGGTCATAGGTACATTGATTATTCAATTATAAGTAAAAACATGATAAAAGCCACACATGTATGCTCTCATAAAACATGTAAATAACTAGCATAATAGGGACATAAATACCAAATAAATCACATCCATATAAACCACAGATAACTGATCATAATGCTCATAGAGATACAAGGAGAAATAACCTTTCATTAATGATGCAAAATCCAAACACAGGATGGGACATCCACATTCCACTTGAATGTAGAATGGCTCAGCCAAATCTGTCTTCAACCATTCACCCTCGTGCCATATTCCAAGCATGAATGTTGGATCTCATAGAACACATCAATCAAAACTCATCCAGGGCTTCCAGAGGCCATCCATCTCAACCCATCAAACGATGATTCCACCTCACAGTCAGACATCACAAAAACAACATCAGATCAGTCTCTATCCCAGCCTTATAGGGTTAAAGAGTGTTTGTCTCAACTTGGTTTCCAAGACTAGTAACTTGTTGAGGGCCCTGAAATCGGGTCAACAACAAGGGGGATACCCACGCGGTCCGGAACCTGGTTGGCGGCTCCTTGCCCATTTGGAGTAGCGGGTCCGACTGGGGATAACGGGACTAGTTTCCCAATGCAAGGGGTATGTATGTGTGTAGGGTTTGATTATGCTGATTCTAGAGAACATTTGAGAGCTAATTTAAATCTAATCCATGAACCAACTCTAAACTGTTGTAGTCTAATGAAAACAACATATACAATCTACGCTAACCCGGGGTATATCTTTTCCATTATGCGATCTAAAAATATTTCATATAATAACTGGTAATATAGATTATTCAGCTACCATAAGAATATAAACCATTTAAGATGAACCATTCTGCATAAGAAGTTAAACAGAACAGTTGTGAACTGCATATCGCATAATAAATCATTCATATGTCAAGCATGAATAAATGACTCCACCGTACAAAAGTGCCAAATGGTAACCACACATTTATACATTAACATATAAATAACATCAGCTGTATATCACTCTAAGCATATGAGCAGAAATTCATCAAGAGATAAAAGTACCATTTATGACTAATTTTTACTCACAAACTTCAAGTAATAACGATTTACCTCTACTTACTTCTAACGCCTACTAAGAGTACAGAAGTGCAACATCAGTAGCAGACATTAAGATGCAAACATAAATAAATATGATCCTTCCATTCATCAAAACCTCCTCTGAGGTGCAGAAGTGCATGTTCCGAGGACAGGTTTTTGACAAATTTCTGGACCCTTCTCCAAATGCATGAGAAGGGTTAAAATACTATGTCCTAATTCTAATAATAGTATTATTACAAAATTAAGGATTCGGTTTTCAAATGACCGTCCTTTTTCTAATCTAGCTAAAACAAAAAGACAACATTCTAAATGAAACTACTTGTGGACTTGGTCTTTGAAGTTGCAAGTGTCCAACAAAGGCTTGAGAAGAGTCGGCTGGCTTATTTCTGTTCTGAGCTGGGCTGCGAAAACGGCATCTATGAGAGCTGGCGCTACCTTCTCGGCTGCGTTCATGATACACTTTACCGTCATCCATTGGCTGTGTGGTTTGACCAGGTACATCCAGTAACTTTCCCAATTCAGCCTAGCAAGTGCTTGGATAGCTTTCCCTTTTGCCTGCGCCTTCTGCCTCCATTCTGTCTCCAATTGCAACTTGTTTGGTAGGTATCCCGGGGTGGTCTCTGAGATCAAATTGGCCCTGTGTAAATTTTCATTTACACAGTCGATGAGAATACTTGCCTGTGTTGCCGCTGTCTCTGCTGCTTGCTCTGCCCATGTGATTTGCTCATCCCATTTATTAAAGAGCAGCTCTTTATGACTTTCATTAATTCTGGGTGCTCCTGCTCTTTTTCCCTCCTCATTATTTTGCCAAGTCAGATATCCTGTCACCCTCTTGTCGCTCTGATCATATTCGCTTCGCAATTCCACCACCTGACTGGTGATTTTGTCGCTTAGCTCACAGAAGTGCCTCCACTGTGATATTTTACGCTCCAACTCTTCCTGTTGCTGCAGCATTTGCTCGTTCAAGCCGATAGACTCTGAAATAAACTCTGCCAACTTAGGCTCATCTTTGTGCATTTCTTGCACCGTCTGTAGTTGTTTTTCTTTTTCTTCAAGACTCTTTTGGTAGCCGATCTGCATCTGTTGAAAGTCTTCCTGAAGCTTATCGAGCTGTCTGGAAGCTTCATTGTTTGCGTTGGCTTGTTGCAACTGTTGTTGTAGAAGTTGTATGTGATTCTCTTGTTCCTTTAAGAGTTGCTGAACTTCAGAGGCCTTGTCGATAGTTGCAGAAGCATACGCTCCCGCAATTTGAGACAACTTCGTAAGATTTTCTGTCGGATTATTATTTGGGTCTTTCCACAAGACGTCCAAATGTTCAGCGTCTTGAGACAGTGTATTTTCGAGCTTTCTTTTCTTTCTCTGTCTTCTCACAACTGCTTTGTGCTGAGGACTGTAGAACACATCCAGTGGGGGAATTTCCTCTACGTTAAGTAGAAGTTCTGAGGATGGGGCGATGGAGAGATTTTCTGCTTCTGCGGCAACGCTGACTATGGTCGAAGTGACCTCTTGCACCACCTGTGTATTGTTCACAGGCGTCTTTGGGACTTTCCCTTCGAGGTTGATTAGTTCATTGAAGGTCTCCCACTCTTTATCTAGCTCTGTTGTGACAAGGGAGGCTTCGATAACCGGAGGGGGGACATCTCTTGGTGGTGAGGTGATAACTTGTTGCTGAGACATTACACTTGACTGAGCTGTATCTTTGACTGTTTCTTCGTTATTTCCTTTGTCATGCACAGACTCTTCAGGATGTTCGGATACTTCTTGCGCGGCGTTGGACTTAGATCTGGAAGTGCTGGAGTTTTCACTGAGGCTGATGCTCGGAGTTGGCTCTCTAGTAGGTATTCGCAGCCTTTCTAGTGGAATGCTGGCCAGCCTTCTATCTCTGTATGACGTGAATTTCTGGAGGTCACCTGGAGATAACCTCGACTGAGCTTCTCGCAAAATTTCTTTGAGCGAGCTCTTACTCTGAAAGAGATCATCAAACAAATCTTTGTGTCCAAAGAATATTCTTATCTTGACATTCGTAGTGAACTCTTGGGCCACTTTATTTGGGTCGAATGGCCTCGCTGGGAACTTATATAATTGAAGGCACATCACATTTTCCACCTCACCAAAAGCATGTCCTACATCGAACAAAGAGAAGGCCCCACAATTGATGGGAAATTGAGGCCAAATGGCCTTTTTCTTATCTTTTAATTCCTTGGTTAGGCCGCCTTCAGAACAAGTTTGATAAGCGATTTCTCGAGCCAAAAGCTTATCAGGGACATACAAGGGTAGGACATGTGGAGGTACAGTGCTTCCAAAAACTCGAATGTAAGTAAACCATTCTTCCCCAAACCATCTTGCGATGGGGATGATGTCCATTTGGGGCTTGGGAGAGCACCTTGGGGGGTCCTTATCATATATCATTCTATATATGGGCAATATAAGCCCATGGCAAATCTGGTAAAAATGAGGGGCAAATTGGGAATCCCACAAGACTTTGTGATAGACGTGGATGGGCAACGGGTCTTGGGTAGTCCATTTCCATCCCATAGTGGGGAAATTAGATACAAGGCAAACAGAATCCATAACATAGGCAGCCAAATAAAAAGGAGGATAGACCCTTTGAGAAAAGGATCTTTTGGACCTGTAACTAACCACAGCCGTGTATAGAGTATCGGAAAGAATTTTGGCCCAATCTACTATATCGGCGTTTGTGGCAGCGTCAATTAATGGCAGCCATTCAGATGAAAACTTGTTGATATCGGGCATACCAAATAACCTACATAGCATGGCTGCAGCAAAACAATATGGAGAAGTAAGGGAACCAGTGCTGTACATACCGTTCTTATCCTTTTTTAACGGCTCGTCTCTTCTAGACCATTCCTTAGTGGTGTCCGATAGATCTGGATTTTCCACCGCGAACTTCTTAACAAATTGAGCATTATAGGTCGCTTGCGGTTCGGGAAGATGGTACATCAGCTTCAGATCTTGGGCGGCGAAAGATCCCACGAGCCCATGTCCTTGAATTTTGAATTGTCTGTTGTTTAATTCCGCATCATCCAGAATCCACTTGATCATATCTGTGTATGGTAGAATCTTAGGCCTTGCCGCTATTCTATGAAGGAATGAACATGCTAGGTCCTCTAGGGACGCCTCCGAAGAACGTGGTGCACCCGCAACAGCAGTCACCTTCATTATTCTCGGCTTCTCTTCTTCTAATAGCCTGTACATGCCTTCCCATGTTGAGATCCCTGCATCTCGGTTGTAGGCTGTATCTGTGTATAGGGTCGCCATCTCCTTCGTCTTCTCTCTTGCTTCAGAGCTTTGAGCTTTGTTCTTCTTTCCCATATTTTCTTTGTGTTTCTATCTGAGTCGTCTTGGCACTTTGTATCTGTAGATTACGAGCAAAATAGAAATGACTGATCAGAAAGGTGATGGGAGAGTTTTAAATGCAAGAGATACATCAAATATGCCACCTTACGTGAAGCAAGTATCCAGCAAGGCACGCGTCTTTAATCCATTTAATAACTGACAACTAATTCATTAACTATCATTAAAAGCGCATGATTTCAGGTCAGGTTATAGTAAGTGGTTTTTTCTTTGAATGGCGTGCCCGAAGGATTCGTACTAAGGTGATTTGTGATTTGCTGACGTACTCTCGCATGTCGCATAATCGCAAGATCGCACCATCGCAAATCCTATGAATGCAAAATCGCAAAGATGTGGCATCGCAGCGATCGCAATATCGCAGATCGCAAAACTTAGTGTTTGTCAAACCTTGCTTGGCTTGCTTTTGCGATATGCGATCTAACGATCGCAATATCGCAGATCGGCGAATTTCTTAGCTTTTCGCTACGGTCATTAGTATGCTGCGATGCGATGCCATTATTAATCATGAGGATGGCGCGTACATATTGATTTTTTAGAAGAGTAATGGAGATGTTTCCTATCTTTTTTGCAAACGCGACCTTAAAGACTTATCCTCTACCATAGACTTAGGCTTTTTAAAATATCTAAGACGCTTTTTCTAAATTATGATTTGTAACTTCAAAAAAAAGAAAGTCTAGCTTTTCCTAAAAATTTATCTAAGGGTCCCCATTCATTCAGTATCACGGCTGATACTAAATAAAAAAAAGGGGGGGGGTTGTTGCTGGCCACAACAATTGGCGATTCACTTGGGAGAACCAGTTATCTCTGTATTTCTATTGACGCTTTCAAAACTTCTGAAAAAATTTAAAAAAAATTTGAACTTTATTATAAAAAGATAAAACAAATGAGACTTCGAACTGTCTATGATGTTTCGTTTCAACCTCTTTCCGTTTTAATTACTTGCACACTCAGTTCGTCTTTGCATCTAAATCAGCTATTACTTGGTCTTTGTAAAACATAAAATAAAGTCTTCTCTGTGTATCAGTCCTTTTTTAAATATGCTCCTTAGTCGCAGGTAGAGCCTCTGCTGCCAGCAGGCGTCCATAGCCTCGACAGGGTTACCTATTATCCAGCAATGATCCTTTATCCTGCTTAAGGCTGTTAACAACTTTTTCAGAGGAAATCCCTTTTTTGACACTTTTTTCCTTTTTTATTCTCTTAAAGAACAATGTCTTGGTTTGGTGGCCAAATTATGACACAGTCATTCACTTGATTTACATTTTGCTGAACAAGCTGGCTCGTGATGAGACCCCTTGTCTTTTGATTGCAACAATCTTGAGTCATTGCCCTGTTTTGGTAGACAGTTTTGGCAAAGTCAGCAATCTATAAGATCTGTGATCATGATAAGTCGGCTCGTGATGAGACCTCTTATTCTTTGAGATATAGTGCCTTTTAGGTTATTCCTCTGAATGCTGCGTTTTCCTTTGGCAGGGAGGAAGTCAAATTTTCTTTCCTTAAGAAAGTTCTGGACGACAATGATGGGGCCGTTTTTTGATAAAGGCTGTTTTGACAGAGAATATTTATTTTAAAATTGATACTTTTCATTGGACTGATTTAAAACAAATCCTATACTGAGATAGCTTTCTTTTAATTTTTTGGAGTTTGAAACTATCATCATATCTGAGTTAAAGTTCTAATGATAATAAAGATCAAAAATTTAAAAGATTCGTTGTTCATAGTAGCAGAAGTTCAAAATTTTCAACAGAGACAAGGTATCTTTAGTAAATGTCAAATGTTGTTGAACCAGAACAAACATTATTATGGAGAAGAATTTTCTCGGAATGATAGGCAAATATTTTCTGAGTTTATGAAGAGAATATGTATAGCTTTGCCTATCAGTTATTAAAAACAAAAACCTAACTAAATTACTCCTACTCCTACTCCTACTATATACAGGAAATAACTATGTGAAATGATATTTCCAATGGAACCATCTATTCATTTTTATCTCTAGCCGTATGAATCTTCCAAGCATTAGTAAAAAGAATCGAATTTTTCTTGGATCGTAATTGTTGGCTAAGAAATAAAAACATATAACCTCAATTGGAATTCTGTCTGATTTTCCTTTCTTACGCGAAGTTGTTTCCAACTGGGTACCTATTGGATCATAAAAATCAGAATGAATTTCAGTTATGAATTGATGATCTCGCAATAGGAAGGATAACAAGTCAAGTTGTGGACAAGATTTTTTGATTTCAATGGCTTGTAACCTTTTATTTGTTAAATTCGAGTTTTTTGTGATTTTGTTTGAAAGGAAAATTCTCATATGTAAATCGCTAAAACATAATCTATCAAAAGTTTGAAAATTTGAAAAGAAATCCGATTTTGTACACAATGAGTGTAAGTGAGAAAGAAATGATTGGGAATCTATACAAATAGCGTTACAGCACGACTGGGATTTACTTGTAACATCTTGCTCCTCACAAGAACTGGCCAGGTTTTGTGAATCGGGAACTAGGTCATGATTACAAACAGGGATGGAGCTTTCCTCATGATATGAATCATAGATCGGGGTATTGCCTGGGATAGTAAAATCATTCAAGTGATCTTCTACTTCGAGATGTGGGTGGACTGATATGATTTCTGATTTAAGATGTCCTTTATCATCTGACCCTAGTTGAGTTATTTGAGAAAACTCAACAACATCATCATTGTCAAAGTAACTATCACAAAAGACTCTACAGATTTCCCTAGGTTCCTCCTTTTCATTGTATGTTTTCTGACAAGGGAGGTCAGGCAATTCTTTTTTGTCATTGATCGAAAGCTGTGTTAAAGTGATCTCTTTAACTTGACAACCTAATGATGAGTCATTTAAGTAACCCTCTGTGTTTTTTGAGATATCTCGAATATTAAGAGGGGAAAGATTGTCATTACTAAAAACATCGGGATAAAGAGAAAAATGTGAATCTGGAACAATGCATTTAAAAACATCATGAAAAAAACTTTGTTCATCAGATCCATCATAAACGTCGGGCTTTAGATCATACCTTTGTGCGCTGATACTTTTTGAAAGAGAAACAGTTGATTGATCTAACCTTGGCATCTGCATTCGTTGACTTGAAATGATATTGTCTGGATTTGTGTCAGAGTCATCTCCTGGTTCCAAGGTAATTTTCCTTTTAGCATCTTCATCTCTATTTTCTGGTATTAGAGCATGCATGACTCCCAGGCTTTGTAGATTTTCTTCATTATGGATGCTTTGTGTATTTGACTTGAAATGGTCATTCGTATTAGAAGAAAATGAAGTAAAGTTCGAACTAATTTCTGCCTGGTCAGACATAGGAGGTAGGAAATACTCATCATAATCTGAAGATTCTTCGTCTGTGAGCTCATTCTCGAGATCATACTGTAGACATTTAAGATGAAATTGCATATTGAAATCCCTTACGGGTTCATCTTGTTTTCTTAGATAATCAATTTCATCATATATCTGGTCGTAGTCATAACAATCAAATTCCAAGATGAAAATCTTGACGAATTGGTCCCAGTTGTGAATTGATGCAACTGGGAGGGTTCTGCACCATTTTCTAGCTTCTGCTGTGAAGGTAAGAGTAAAAATCCTGCACAAAACGCCTTCATCAATTCTCTGAATATCAGAACTTGAAACTTTTTGTATGAACTGAAGGGCGTGATTGAATGCGGAAGAGTTATTCTTACCGTTGAATTTTACCTGAGACAAGAGCCTTACCACATCCGGTGGAATGTTGGAAGAGGTATGAACATAGACGCAACTCCAAATAGGAATTTCATGAGTAGCCATCCTGTTTCAAGATTTATAATTTGAAAAACATTCCAACAGACACTATGCTCAGGCCCTCCTTCTAGCGCCAAATATGTTGAGGGCCCTGAAATCGGGTCAACAACAAGGGGGATACCCACCCGGTCCGGAACCTGGTTGGCGGCTCCTTGCCCGTTTGGAGTAGCGGGTCCGACTGGGGATAACGGGACCAGTTTCCCAATGCAAGGGGTATGTATGTGTGTAGGGTTTGATTATGCTGATTCTAGAGAACATTTGAGAGCTAATTTAAATCTAATCCATGAACCGACTCTAAACTGTTGTAATCTAATGAAAACAACATATACAATCTACGCTAACCTGGGGTATATCTTTTCCATTATGCGATCTAAAAAGATTTCATATAATAACTGGTAATATAGATTATTCAGCTACCATAAGAATATAAACCATTTAAGATGAACCATTCTGCATAAGAAGTTAAACAGAACAGTTGTGAACTGCATATCGCATAATAAATCATTCATATGTCAAGCATGAATAAATGACTCCACCGTACAAAAGTGCCAAATGGTAACCACACATTTATACATTACAATATAAATAACATCAGCTGTATATCACTCTAAGCATATGAGCAGAAATTCATCAAGAGATAAAAGTACCATTTATGACTAATTTTTACTCACAAACTTCAAGTAATAACGATTTACCTCTACTTACTTCTAACGCCTACTAAGAGTACAGAAGTGCAACATCAGTAGCAGACATTAAGATGCAAACATAAATAAATCCGATCCTTCCATTCATCAAAACCTCCTCTGAGGTGCAGAAGTGCATGTTCCGAGGACAGGTTTTTGACAAATTTCTGGACCCTTCTCCAAATGCATGAGAAGGGTTAAAATACTATGTCCTAATTCTAATAATAGTATTATTACAAAATTAAGGATTCGGTTTTCAAATGACCGTCCTTTTTCTAATCTAGTTAAAACAAAAAGACAACATTCTAAATGAAACTACTTGTGGACTTGGTCTTTGAAGTTGCAAGTGTCCAACATAGGCTTGAGAAGAGTCGGTTGGCTTATTTCTGTTCTGAGCTGGGCTGCGAAAATGACATCTATGAGAGCTGGCGCTACCTTCTCGGCTGCGTTCATGATACACTTTACCGTCATCCATTGGCTGTGTGGTTTGAACAGGTACATCCAGTAACTTTCCCAATTCAGCCTAGCAAGTGCTTGGATAACTTTCCCTTTTTCCTGCGCCTTCTGCCTCCATTCTGTCTCCAGTTGCAACTTGTTTGGTAGGTATCCCGGGGTGGTCTCTGAGATCAAATTGGCCCTGTGTAAATTTTCATTTACACAGTCGATGAGAATACTTGCCTGTGTTTCCGCTGTCTCTGCTGCTTGCTCTGCCCGTGTGATTTGCTCATCCCATTTATTAAAGAGCAGCTCTTTATGACTTTCATTTATTCTGGGTTCTCCTGCTCTTTTTCCCTCCTCATTATTTTGCCAAGTCAGATATCCTGTCACCCTCTTGTCGCTCTGATCATATTCGCTTCGCAATTCCACCACCTGACTGGTGATTTTGTCGCTTAGCTCACAGAAGTGCCTCCACTATGATATTTTACGCTCCAACTCTTCCTGTTGCTGCAGCAGTTGCTCGTTCAAGCCGATAGACTCTGAAATAAACTCTGCCAGCTTAGGCTCATCTTTGTGCATTTCTTGCACCGTCTGCAGTTGTTTTTCTTTTTCTTCAAGACTCTTTTGGTAGCCTATCTGCATCTGTTGAAAGTCTTCCTTAAGATTATCGAGCTGTCTGGAAGCTTCATTGTTTGCATTGGCTTGTTGCAACTGTTGTTGTAGCATTTGTATGTGATTCTCTTGTTCCTTTAAGAGTTGTTGAACTTCAGAGGCCTTGTCGATAGTTGCAGAAGCATACGCTCCCGCAATTTGAGACAACTTCATAAGATTTTCTGTCGGATTATTATTTGGGTCTTTCCACAAGACGTCCAAATGTTCAGCGTCTTGAGACAGTGTATTTTCGAGCTTTCTTTTCTTTCTCTGTCTTCTCACAACTGCTTTGTGCTGAGGACTGTAGAACACATCCAGTGGGGGAATTTCCTCTATGTTAAGTAGAAGTTCTGAGGATGGGGCAATGGAGAGATTTTCTGCTTCTGTGGCAACGCTGACTATGGTTGAAGCGACCTCTTGCACCACCTGTGTATTGTTCACAGGCGTCTTTGGGACTTGCCCTTCGAGGTTGATTAGTTCATTGAAGGTCTCCCACTCTTTATCTAGCTCTGTTGTGACAAGGGGGGCTTCGATAACCGGAGGGGGGACATCTCTTGGTGGTGAGGTGATAACTTGCTGCTGAGACATTACAGTTGACTGAGCTGTATCTTTGACTGTTTCTTCGTTATTTCCTTTGTCATGCACAGACTCTTCAGGATGTTCAGATACTTCTTGCGCGGCATTGGACTTAGATCTAGAAGTGATGGAGTTTTCACTGAGGCTGATGCTCGGAGTTGGCTCTCTAGTAGGTATTCGCAGCCTTTCTAGTGGAATGCTGGCCAGCCTTCTATCTCTGTATGACGTGAATTTCTGGAGGTCACTTGGAGATAACCTCGACTGAGCTTCTCACAAAATTTCTTTGAGCGAGCTCTTACTCTGAAAGAGATCATCAAACAAATCTTTGTGTCCAAAGAATATTCTTATCTTGACATTCATAGTGAACTGTTGGGCCACTTTATTTGGGTCGAATGGCCTCGCTGGGAACTTATATAATTGAAGGCACGTCACATTTTCCACCTCACCAAAAGCGTGTCCTACATCGAACAAAGAGAAGGCCCCACAATTGACAGGAAATTGAGGCTAAATGGCCTTTTTCTTATCTTTTAATTCCTTGGTTAGGCTGCCTTCAGAACAGGTTTGATAAGCGATTTCTCGAGCCAAAAGCTTATCAGGGACATACAAGGGTAGGACATGTGGAGGTACAGTGCTTCCAAAAACTTGAATGTAAGTAAACCATTCTTCCCCAAACCATCTTGCGATGGGGATGATGTCCATTTGGGCCTCGGGAGAGCACCTTGGGGGGTCCTTATCATATATCATTCTATATATGGGCAATATAAGCCCATGGCAAATCTAGTAAAAATGAGGGGCAAATTGGGAATCCCACAAGACTTTGTGATAGACGTGGATGGGCAACGGGTCTTGGGTAGTCCATTTCCATCCCATAGTGGGGAAATTAGATACAAGGCAAACAGAATCCATAACATAGGCAGCCAAATAAAAAGGAGGATAGACCCTTTGAGAAAAGGATCTTTTGGACCTGTAACTAACCACAGCCGTGTATAGAGTATCGGAAAGAATTTTGGCCCAATCTACTATATTGGCGTTTGTGGCAGTGTCAATTAATGGCAGCCATTTAGATGAAAACTTGTTGATATCGGGCATACCAAATAACCTACATAGCATGGCTGCAGTAAAACAATATGGAGAAGTAAGGGAACCAGTGCTGTACATACCGTTCTTATCCTTTTTTAACGGCTCGTCTCTTCTAGACCATTCCTTAGTGGTGTCCGATAGATCTGGATTTTCCACCGCAAACTTCTTAACAAATTGAGCATTATAGGTCGCTTGCGGTTCGGGAAGATGGTACATCAGCTTCAGATCTTGGGCGGCGAAAGATCCCACGAGCCCATGTCCCTGAATTTTGAATTGTCTGTTGTTTAATTCCGCATCATCAAGAATCCACTTGATCATATCTGTGTATGGTATAATCTTAGGCCTTGCCACTATTCTATGAAGGAATGAACATGCTAAGTCCTCTAGGGACGCCTCCGAAGAACGTGGTGCACCCGCAACAGCAGTCACCTTCATTATTCTCGGCTTCTCTTCTTCTAATAGCCTGTACATGCCTTCCCATGTTGAGATCCCTGCATCTCGGTTGCAGGCTGTATCTGTGTATAGGGGCGCCATCTCCTTGGTCTTCTCTCTTGCTTCAGAGCTTTGAGCTTTGTTCTTCTTTCCCATATTTGCTTTGCGTTTCTGTCTGAGTCGTCTTGGCACTTTGTATCTGTAGATTACGAGCAAAATAGAAATGACTGATCAGAAAGGTGATGGGAGAGTTTTAAATGCAAGAGATACATCAAATATGCCACCTTACATGAAGCAAGTATCCAGCAAGGCACGCGTCTTTAATCCATTTAATAACTAACAACTAATTCATTAACTATCATTAAAAGCGCATGATTTCAGGTCAGGTTATAGTAAGTGGTTTTTTCTTTGAATGGCGTGCCCGAAGGATTCGTACTAAGGTGATTTGTGATTTGCTGACGTACTCTCACATGTCGCATAATCGCAAGATCGCACCATCGCAAATCCTATGAATGAAAAATCGCAAAGATGTGGCGTCGCAGCGATCGCAATATCGCAGATCGCAAAACTTAGTGTCTGTCAAACCTTGCTTGGCTTGCTTTTGCGATATGCGATCTAACGATCGAAATATCGCAGATCGGCGTATTTCTTAGCTTTTCGCTACGGTCATTAGTATGCTGCAATGCAATGCCATTATTAATCATGAGGATGGCGCGTACATATTGATTTTTTAGAAGAGTAATCGAGATGTTTCCTATCTTTTTTGCAAACGCGACCTTAAAGACTTATCCTCTACCATAGACTTAGGCTTTTTAAAATATCTAAGACGCTTTTTCTAAATTATGATTTGTAACTTCAAAAAAAAGAAAGTCTAGCTTTTCCTAAAAATTTATCTAAGGGTCCCCATTCATTCAGTATCACGGCTGATACTAAATAAAAAAAGGGGGGGGGTTGTTGCTGGCCACAACATAACTCAACCACAACTTACACCGGGCTCTAGAGTGTTTTTCCAACCAAGGCTCCAGGACTAGTAACTCAACCCATAATTTTTACCGGGCTCCAGAGAGTTTGTCCAACTAGGGCTACGAGACTACTAAATCAACCCACGAAGGGCTCCAGATTATTTTTCCAACCAAGGCTACAGGACTAGTAACTCAACGCAAGATGTTACAGAGCTCTAGAATGTTTTTCTAACCAAGGCTACAAGACTAGTAACTCAACCCAAGTCTTTACAGGGCTCCAGAGCATTTGTCCAACCAAGGCTTCCAGGAACTAGTAGCTCAACTCAAGATAAGGAAACCTGAGAACCAACTATAAAATAAAGAAAATAAACCCACTTTTGGGAACGTGATCCATCAAAGGACAGTTTTAGAGCTAAAAGCCCATATTTTGGTCAAATTTTGTAAGAAACATGTAAAGACTGTGCATTTTGTGGTCGCGGAGCATGTAGGTTTTATAAGTCATAAAGGGTTGTTCACCCTTAGTTTTGTAAAGAAAAGTCGGCTGTAAGAGATCTACCCATGGTCCGCGGACCATGGGATTGTATAAAAAGAGCTAAGCTCTAAGTAGTTTTAGACACACAGAAGAGAAGAGAGTGATAGCTACGAAGTAAGAAGTCTAAGTTTTGAGTTGTAGCGTAGGTAGAGGCTCTGCAGCTTAATGTGCAGAGGCCTAGGGCAGAAGTCCATAGCTAAGTGCATGGACCCCTGCAACTGTGTGCGCAGGGTGAATAGAGTTTGTAATTACTTGGAAGATATCAATAAAGAGAAGTATTCAACAATTTCTGTGTCTTTGTTCCAATTAATGCATCTTATCATTTTATGTATGAATTTCCTTTGTAATGCTTATGTGATACGCGAATGTGTATGACTATGTCAGATAACTGAACACATATAAGAATATCTATTACACGGTGCTAACTGTGAGTAACTAATAAGATAAGTATGACACTTAGACTAGTTTAGGAATCTGCACGGTACGTTGCCTTTGCAGTGTGAAAGGGTCTAGATCAAGGGTTAGGGCTACGCGAAGGACAGCCGAACCCTTTCACAGAGGTATTGAAGGATGGAATAAAGAGCTCATTTGGCAACCCATAGAATGAAGTGAGCTTCCCAAAGGCATGAATAGACGGAATAAACCGACATCACTACTATCTTAGGGTGCAAAAACTTGGTTCTAGATTCCCCCCATACTGCTTCAGTTGAGACTTCGACCTGCGCTCCACGGGCTGATGCCAAAAGGGCCAGTAGTGTAGGGATTTCTTTGGATAATTAACATTGAACCTAGCTCACACCCCCTCAAGCCAACAATTTTTTCCGTTGCCGAGACCAAAATATGCATAAGATATGTGTGATGTCATATCACTGGAATCTGACCAAGAAAGAGATTGGAGACTGGTTAGATAGGAAGATCCACAAATTTACAGTGCAAGAGAACAGAAACCCACGGCTGACAAAGGAACAATGGCTGGAGAGGTACCTGTATATAGAGATCCATGAGATCTTTTTCTACTCCTTTCCTATTGAGCTATACGAGTGGATCGCGAAGCTAGCAGATAGCCAAGGAAGGTGGAAACTTGATGATCCTATTATGTGGACCTCGGAGCTAGTGCGAAGGTACGAAGCATCGGAGGATAAGATCACCGTGGTGTCAATCAATGTCTCAATTGTGTCATGGGAGGATTTGTAACTGAATTTTCAGTTGACACCTCGGTCAACTATAGTGACGTGGAGCGACGCTTTTTCAAAGGACTGCGAGGTAAGTACGTGAAATCTTTGAATACCTGGATTAAAATGCTATTGTACAAAAAATAGTTTATGCAACTACCTTGATGTTCAGGGCTACACGAAGAGGAAAATCTTACAGAAATGAAGGAAAAAAGGGACCTGAATATAATCCGTTGATTTCACCTCCGTGAGGTGATGAAGAGGGAACAAAGCAGGTTTCTCTACGAAGTGATATTCAGTTAATAAGGCAAGGATTCCCACGAATACCACCTCCACCCACACCACCTCCAACTTCACCACCATCACCTACGACTTCACCCATACCACCTCCACCTCCACCGCAGTTCAGTATGGAAAATTCATTGAAGTTGCCCTTGCTCAAAGGCTTGGGGAATGAGGACCTAGGCCAATTCTGGTTCATTGTAAAAGTTGTATGGGAAGCTCAGGGCGTTACAGATGATAACATGAAGAAGGAAACATTGGTTAGTGCTCTGCAGGATCATGCACTATCCTGGTATATCAAGTACGCTAATGATAACCCAAATGTTGGGTTGGCAACCATCTAGACAACACTAAATTCACTAGGCCTAAATCTGAAGCACAATCTATTATAGGGTTCAAAGAAATCACAATGCAACCAGGTGAGACACCTTGGGAACTTGATCAGAGATTGAAATTTACAATCCGTGAAGCTAACATGAACCTGACAAAGGGACAACATCGAGAATGGTTTGTGGCTTCACTCCTACCACACTTGAGGGTTGCACTGTCATAACAGAATATAATGACTTAGGTAGAGGCCTTCGAGATAGCAATGAGGCTGCATGAAACACCGATGCAAGATCCAAATCTAGGGGTTCAACAAATCCATGTGCAGTTGAAAAATATTTGTGTTGAGATGCAAATCTTGAAGCAGGATAGGACAATTCAACCAGAGGTGTGAGAAGAGGTATGGTGTCTAAAATGCAAGGGTTAGGGGCATGACAAAGACCATTGTCCGGTCTTTGTGAATTACCTTATAAGAGGAGGACCGATTCCTTTAAGGCCGTAAGCTCAATCAAGACCAAGCACAGGGCCTGCATTGTGGTGCACTATATGTCAGGTAGTAGGAAAACATGTCGTGAATAACTGTCATTTGTTGCAGAATTTTTTAGAGACATCGCAACAACTGTTCTACAATTTTTGTAGATTGGTAGGGCATGATGAGCACAACTGTAGAAGCTATGAGTTGATGATGGATAGAACTCCCACCTATAGGGTTTAGGTCGAAAAGAGGCCCCATGACTATAGCGCAGGGATGACGCAGACAGGGTTTCAGTGGCGCGGACGAGGCCGAGGCAGAGGAGGACCTAGCAGAGGTTAGGGACAGTTGATCTGCTACAATTGCGGAGGGATCGGACACTATGCCCACGATTGCACTAACCCAACACATTCGTCATGCAAGTTTTGCACTCTGTTTGATCATGAAACAAAAGACTATCGTACACTGATAGCTAGGATATGTGGCAAAGGGGTGCTACCACCTCTGCCAAGTTAGAACCTGTAGGTGATGAGGTTTGAGCCGCATGAAGAGGATACAAACATGAATATAGTGCTCTGAAGCAGAATCAAAATAGGAGATGACAAGGGGAAACATCCAGAAGATGGTACATTGGTTCACAAAGCTCCAGCAAAGAAAACTGAGTTTGATTTGGAGCGCGCATGTGAAACCTTCATGGAAGCGAACAAGAGCTTTGCTGAGGCCTCCACCTCAAGAAGCAAGCATAAGCCTGATCAAGAGGTGGATCCTTCTATGCTAACAACATTCCTGGAGACTTGCATGAAGCTACTACACGATAGCAAGATTGTGAAGGGGCTGCAGGAGCTCATAAATAGATGCACTGGAAACACTCCTGCTGAGCCGCACAAAGTGTAGAAGATAGGTAAGCATAAAAAATGGACAGGATGAGAGATGAGACTGACTATCCAGCTAGGAGAGTATGAAATGGATCGGGTTATTTTGGACCTAGGGTCAGATGCGAACATCCTACCTAAACAGATGTGGGAGAAGATGGCGAGACCCACACTACAGTGGTTTCCGATTAAGCTAACTATGGTGAATCAACAGAAGATCATCCCCATGGGGTGGCTGCAGGGGGTGACTATAGATATTGAGGGTACGAGCGCACTAGCTAACTTTGAAGTGATAGAGATAGTGGATGATAACAACCCCTATCCTGCGCTCCTTGGAATTGATTGGGTTACTGATATGAATGGGGTAATCAACCTAAAGAAGCGAAAGATGATATTTGAGAAGAAATCTCTATGCGTAATAGTACCCCTACACCCTGCTAAGGGATCGAGTTATACTGAACCCGTCTGCGATTATGAGAGAAATGACGATCTGGACTGTATCTATAAGATAACAATGCGAGACCAAGACTTGGTGAATCCAATAGTGGATGGATGAATTACATGGGATTGCGAGAGTTCATGCACTTCAGACTCTAATGAAGAACTAGAGTGCTGGAAAAATTAGTTACATGAAGTAACTACGCTGAGTTGTAACATGATGACCCAGTCGCTGCACTGTGTGTCATCAGAGGTTAGAAATCTTCCTACTTATGATAGCCTGAATGATGTAGATATTTTTCTGGATGCATTTGAGAGGGAAGTACCAGAAAAGCAGCACTTCCAGGTGATGGACTCGGCAATGTGCGCTATGCCCACAAGGTGGTAGGGTATGCATAAGGGAAGATTTGAAGATTAGCGTGAATGTAGGAGAATGGTGATAACTTGCTTTAGGAAGCCAAAGATGCGAATGACAGGAAAGTACGACAAGCAGGATGATCAACATGCACACTTGGCTGAATGGGTCTAGGCTTATGGAGAGAAGCCCCAACCTGAATGGGTGCACTTGTTCTGTCACACACTGGATATTTTCCCAATGAACTTGTATGCAGAAACAGAGCTCTGCCATGGGACAGGTGAATGGGATATTCTGCGTGAAGGATTCATGATGACATTCAGTTTTGAAGACAGGTTTGACAGTATTGATGAAGCACTACAAGAGGTAAAAGCAACATTCTTTAGGATACCGCAGGATCATTTAGAATTGATTCAGCTTGAATGGGCTACTCAGCTGAGTCATGTGCTAGAATGTTATAAAGTAACTGTTGAAGAAGAGGACGAGGATAGACGAAACATTAACATCCCTGAAACAGAAGGTCATTGTGAGGTTGAAGGACCGTAGGTTGAGAATCCAAATATAACCATGCCACTGAAAATGAAACAAGTGAACATTGGTATGGAGGCAAAGACCAAATTCGAGAAGATTGGAGATTAATGGGATGACGTGACGATGGATAAGGTCACTGAATTTCTCCATGAATACCAAGATTTATTCCCTACCAAGTTTACGGATCTAAAAGGGATAATCGGGGACCTAGGCATTATGAAAATCATGTTGAAGCCCAACGCAAAGTGCGGTCAAGCAATGTCCTTACCATCTCAATCCAAAATATAAGGAAAAGGTACGCTTAGAGCTAGAAAATATGCTCGTAGAAGATATCATTGAGCTTATGGAAGAATCTGATTGGGTAAGCCCTATGGTGGTACAAGAGAAGAGGAAGAAGGGTGAAATAAGGATATGCATGGATCTTAGGAAGATGAATGACGCTTGTGTACATGATCCTTTCCCAACTCTGTTCACTGATGAAGTGTTGGACAATGTAGGTGGCCAGGAAGCATATTCCTTCACTAATGAGTTGTTGAGATACCACCAGATCAAAATCGCACTGGAGGATAGGAGAAAGACAACCTTCAGAACTAAGTGGAGTTGTTTTCAAAACACTGTAATTCTATTTGGATTGAATAATGCGCCTGCAATATTCTCGCGCGTAGTTGTTGCAACATTCAAGGAATTTATTCATAAGTTCCTGGAAGTGTACTTTGATGATTGGATTATGTTCGAGCTGGTGAAATGCCATGTAGGAAGCCTATGCCTGATGTTGGATACCTGTTGAAGACACCAAATTGCGCTCAACCTAAAGAAATGTTTGTTTTGTGTTCCCTTTGGGACCTTGCTGGGTCATGTGGTTTGTAGACAAGGACTGATGGTAGATCTCATGAAGATCGTGGTGATACTGAACTTGGAAGTGCCAAGGAGTGTGAAACAACTGCGTGCTTCCCTAGGACATACGAGACATTATAGAAATTTTATGAAAGGCTATGCCTAGATCACCGTGCCTATGGAGAAATTGTTGAAGAAGGATGTCACGTTCTACTGGAATGAAGAGTGTAAGAAGAGCCTGGATGTATTGAAAGAAAATATGGTCACTGCACCAATCCTAGTCTTCCCAGATTGGAAGAAGGAGTTTCACGTACATGTCGGTGCATCATGTATAGCGTTGGGAGCAGTACTGACACAGGCCGGTGGAGAATCCCTAGACCAACTTATCGCGTTTGCAAGTAGAAGGTTATCTAAAGTAGAGAAGAATTATTCCACTACCAAGCGTGAAGGGTTAGCCATGGTATATGTGCTCCAGAAGTTTAGACATTATTTGTTGGGAGGTCATTTTTAGATGTATACAGATCATTCCGCACTGATGTACCTGGTCAATAAGCCTGTGTTGGGGGGGAGAATTTGTAGATGCATGTTGTTGTTCCAGGAGCATGATTTCAAAGTTATTATGAAGCCTGGACAACTGAACGCAGGACCAGACCACCTATCGCGCATCAAAATAGGGGAAGAGCCCACTAATTTGGAGGAAGGATTGCCTGATGCATAGCTATTTGCAGTGCGCATCGTCGATGGTAATTTTTAAGATATAATACATATCCTGATGATGGTATTACGCGTGGCAGATTTTTTGGTCATTGCTAGGCATCTGTATAAAATGGGGTCTGATGAGATATTATGATGATATGTACCTTACTTTGAAAGAAGAAACATCCTCGTGGATGCTCATGGGTGCATCGTGGGAGACATTATGCAGGGAGAGCGACCACACAGAAGATTCTACGCTGAGGGTTGTGGTGGCCAACCCTCCATCAGGACTCAAAAGTGTATTGCAAAGCATGTGATGTGTGTCAAAGGACTAGAAGGCCATCGCGGAGGGATGAGATGCCTTTGATTCCATAGATGACATTGCAACACTTTGAGAAATGGGTAATATATTTTATGGGATCCATTCAGCCCCAAGGAAAGACAGGAGAAAGATACATTATCACCGGGACGAAGTATTTGACTCGTTGGGTGGAGGCATAGCCTATGAAGGATTTCACAGGTGCAACCACTGCAAAGTTCCTCTTTGAGCATGTACTAACACGATTTGTCTATCCAAAGATCTTAATGAGTGATCACAATACGCACTTTCTAAATGAGATGATTAGTGCACTAATAGAGGAATTTTAGGTATATCACCATAAGAGCACACCTTATTTCCTGCAGGCTAATGAGACGGTGGAAGTGTTCAATAAAGTGCTCGAAAACGTGATGAACAAGGTCTTCAATGCTTAGTGAAGTGATTCAGACCTACGCATACCTAAAGTACTATGGGCTTATCGAACGACATGCAAGAAGTTGACTAGACAAACCCCCTTTAGGCTTGTCTATGGTGTTGAAGTGGTAATGCCTATGGAATATATTATGCCTAGTGTGCACATAGCAGTGCTCACAGGTATGACAGATCGTGGAGCCTTGGAGGAGAGGCTCGCATAGTTGGATGAGCTTAAGGAAGAGATATTTCTAGTTGGATTTCACCAACAGGTCCAAAAGCAGCGTGAAAAGGCATGGCATGATCAACATATTAAGCTGTGCAACTTTAAGGTAAATAACCTAGTTTTGTTATATGATAGTAAGTTTGATAAATTTCTAGGGAAGTTCAGGATGCACTGGTTAGGGCCTTATGTCATTAAGGAGATTACCGATGGAGGAGTGGTATAACTGGTCAAATTGAATGGAGATCCCTTCCCAGGAAAGGTGAATGGCAGTTGATTGAAGCCATACACCATCGGTTTGACCATGTGACTAGATGAAGGTAGCACAATCTTAATGCTCTAGGCAGCTAAAAGGAGGTGCAGGACTATAAACTACACTACCCATGTTGGGGAGCTGCGCGATTGGAGGATTGTGCGAAGCAAGGAAGTGTCACAGGGTCCGCGGCAACACAGAGGGAGCTGCGCTACCTAGGGAGAAATCACGCAGATCGGGGGGTTAATGATTTTACGGTTGAAATACAGCCAAATGGAGCGGGCGTCTGACATTTAAGATGAAATTTATGGCTCATATCCTTGAAAATCTTATGCCAATCCGGCATTAATGGAATGAATTTGAGGGGAACGTTCAGATTTGAATTCAGAATGCCCTCTAAATTACAAGTGGTTGTCTAGCGAAAAACACTTGGAATTTTGAGAATTGAGTTGTTGAGCTCTAAGGCACCCATGAACCAAGAATTCTTTGAGACTTTCAAAGAGACCCCCGCATTTGCAAACTTTCCAGAGATGACGCGAGAACTGTTAGAAAGCGATATGTCAGCACGTGCAAAAATTATAAATACCAAGGAAGTAGTAGAGGAGCTGGCACAGGAAATGGAAATAGAGGTAGAAGTAGCTGCTTCGGAAGTGGTCGAAGTGTTTGCGGATATCCCTAAATCACCAAGGATGCTAAGACCAAAGCTAACCCCAACCAAGGAAGCCATGAAGGACAAGAAGGGAAAGAAACCTACCATACCAGTGCACGCATCGCCAAGGAGAAACCCACCAAAACCCACCGCACAAGAGGAAGGCAAGGCCATAAATTTGGAACTAGAGGAGGATGACATTGAAGACATCCCGATGGATGATGAGGATGTGGGAGTCAAAGTAGAGGAAGTTGAGACCCAGGGCGTAGACCCTATTACTCGGTTGTCGGAGAATGTCGCTGTGTGCAAGCCTAAGTCCAAGGTGTTGAAGGACATTTATGAGAGTAAGACTCCCCTGCAAACCCCTTTACTGTCGGACGAAATTATTTTCGACAGTCCGCGCTTGGCACGAGTGCCACTACTGAAACTTGAAGAATGGGACTTGGCAGACCACGAGAAGTTCCCACACCTTGAGACCAAGCAGCTGATGTGCCGCATCATTGGTATGATTTTGGGAATGACCGCATTGGAACCACGACGGTGGCTCAAGGGAGTAGAAAAGTCAGGGATTCTCAACTTGCTCTGGGTGCCGCACTACAACTGCACCCCGGTGAGAGTTTTGGTCATCAACCAACTACTGTGCTTGTTGCATGATGGATGTCTATGGCTAGAGGAGTTGATACCCATCACAGATAGGTTGATTCACTGGATAACGCGACTGCCATATACAGGAGAGAGTTCGACCAACATCTTTGGCGAAAAAGGTGGCAAACAGGGTCTCACAGAATCAATGAAGGAAAAGTTTAAACTAGTGAAGAAGCTGCGCAGATACTCTATATCTAGTATCTGCGATCCTGCTGTGAAGGTAGCTACACAAATACTAGCAAGGAAGGTGATGAGGAAGTTTCATGCCGATGAGGTGTCAGCGCCTCTCATTGTGCTCGTAGCATAATGCGCTGAAGGAGTCCAGTTCAATTGGCTGTACTACCTATGTGGAGACTTCCTGGAAAACTCCCACGAAGCACAAGAGATCAGCAAGATGTTCCACTATGCATGGTTCTTATTTTCAATTGTGTTGTAGCATGGGAGCTACCAAAGGACAACCAATTCCCTTCAGTCGCACCAGACCTCCCTGAAGCAGCAAAGTACGCTTCGCTGTGGGAGATGAAGGACACGCAGCGATTCAGGGGCAGTAAGATATTTTGGATATTGATGGAAATGAACATTTAGATGGCTATCAATCGCAAGCCATGATTTTCACCTATGGTGTACACCAACCTGCAGGGCTACGCTGAATTTAAGGCAAACTTCCATCGAGTATCCATCAGGTCAAGGAAGGACCTTGCGCAGAAATGGTACGACTTGTCATATCTGGCAACGGATGATGCCATTGATGCGGTGCTTGCTCAATGGTCAGCAGAGTGGCACTCTAAAATAGATTTGGCAGTGGGTGAAAGAAAATCCCTTACGTAGAAGAAAAAGGAGGAGGTCAAGTTGAAGATAACACAGCTGGTTGAAAAGAGGAAGAAGGAGGCTGCTGATAAGGCTCAGGCGGAGCGCGAGGCCATGGAGAAGATAGGGAAGCAGACAAGATGCATAGAGTGACGCTCTGACAAAGGTGCGAGGTCACCTTCATCTAAGATTGAGGAAGAAACAGATGAATAGCACGACACAGACCCTCAGGAGACGTCTGCGTGCATTAAGCACCCAAGAGAGTTGGAGAAAGGAGGGCCCGGGAAGAAATCAAAGGCGACCAAGACCTCGTTGGACCCCATCACACTAACAGAGGGTGATCTACATGATATCAGTGACACAGTAAGGGATGTCACCGCAGAGGCGTTGCAACAATTTGAACAGGAGAAGCAGATCATCTTAGGGGCCATCCAGACAGGGTTGCATGAGCTATAGACCCGCACGTTGCAAGCTGGTACTATGTCTACCAGCCTGGCTATTGACACTTTAGAGGCTATCGATATGCTACGCATGAAGACTTCCAGTGTGATAGTGCTACCAGATGGAGCATTGACCATAGAGAATGAGGCTGATAGGCCCACTGTCAATGCCTTAAAGGGAGTCAGATTGAACCTGGCAGTGCTCCCGCGAGAAGCACTCCACCTCTTGCAGGATGGAGTAATTGCAGAGCTAAGGGCCCGAGATCACAACACCCTCCAAGTCATTAGTGAACAATGGATCAACAATGAGCAGATGGGCCTACAGAGAAATGTTGCCATCGCCGCTGAGACCGAGGTGACCAATCAAAGAAAATGGATTCTGCAGGTCGTTGAGGAGGCCTGCCGAATGGTCCCAGAATTGGCCATTCTGGAGGAAGAGCCAGTCGAGGTATGCATCTGCAAGTTGGCCACAGGGGTGCGCAACACCCAAATTGAGATGGTGCGGGTTCAGTTGGAGTTGAACCTACAAATTACAGAGTTATAGTTGAGGGCCCAGCCTTCAACTCTGCCAGAAGTGAAGGAACAGTAGGCGACCACTGTCACAGAAGCAATAGCAGCAGTGGACAGTGTAGTAGTAGATTGCACGTAGCAGTTTGAACAATCATTTGAGGTCTTGACAAGCTTGCATGAGGACCCCAATGTACAGAGGGTAGAGATGGAAGTGCACGAGCTACAACAGCGCTACGATGAGGTTAAGGGCACAACGTGAATTTTTGCGCTAACATAGAGACTAGCCAAGCTGCAGGAGGCCAAGCAGATGAAGGAAGAGGTGGATGCAGCCCTGCACAAGGAAGCAGTGCTTAAGGTGAGATAAAAGCCCTGGCTGGATGAGTCTTACGTAGTGGAAGGAAATATTGAAGGCAATCATGCAACTCTAAAGGCAAAGCAACAAAAGCTTCAGGCTGACAGCGCAGGAGTAGTGATCATGAAGACAGTGGAAGACGTGAAGCAGGTGGCAGCTCAGTGCACGGCTGAGGTTGCGGTCATACAAGTTGAGCTGGAAGGGCTTCGCACAAAGATCTCCACACCTACCGAGTGACTCAAGGGTGAGTCACGATGTTTGTGTTGGGGGCTTGTTCAGAACGAGATCCCCGAAAGGATAGTTTTGGGGATAAAAGCCAAAATTTTGGTCAAATTTTGTAAGAAAATTGTAAAGACTCTGCATTTTGCGTTCGCGGAGCGCATAGGTGTTATAAGTCATAAAGGGTTGTCCACCCTTAGTTTTGTAAAGAAAAATTGGCTGTAAGAGATGTACCCATGGTCCGCAGACCATGGGATTGTATAAAAAGAGATAAGCTCTAAGTAGTTTTAGACACACAAAAGAGAAGAGAGTGATAGCTTTGAAGTAAGAAGGCTAAGTTTTGGGTCGTAGCGTAGGTAGAGGCTCTATAACTGAGTGCACAAAGGCCTAGGGTAGAAGTCCACAACTGAGTGCGTGGACCCCTGCAGCTGTGTGCACAGGGTGACTAGAGTCTCTAATCGCTTAGAAGATATCAATAAAGAGAAGTATTCTGCAATTTTTGTGTCTTTGTTTCAATTAATGCATCTTATCATTTTATGTATGAATTTCTTTTGTAATGCTTATATGATGCGTGAATGTGTATGATTATGTTGGATAACTAAACGCATATAAGAATACCTGTTACGTGATGCTAATTGTGAGTAACTAATAAGATAAGTAAGACACTTAGACTAGTTTAGGAATCTTCACAGTACACTGACTTGGCAATGAAAAAGTGTTTAGATCAAGGGTTAGGGTTGTGCGAAGGACAACCGAACCCTTTCGCAAAGGTATTGAAGGACAAAATAGAGGGCTCATCTGGAAACCCATAGAAAGAAGTGACTTGTGCGAAGACAAGAATAGATGGAATAAACTGACATCACTACCATCTCAGGGTGTGGAAACTTGGTTCTAGCATCCCCCCATACTGCTTTGGGTGAGACTTCGGTCCGCGCTCCACGTGTTGATGCCAAAAGGGCCAGTAGTGTATGGATTTGTTTGGCTAATTAACGCTGGACTTGGTTCAGGCCCCTCAAGCCAACACCCACAACACCATGGCTATCTAGAAAATGTCAAGGTTAGGAAAATCCATTGTCAATCCAAGCAATCCTCCATGCTAGTGATAGATCGTGACCAAGAAACCACATGCATGTGTCGTGCATGCCAAAAGTAGTGAGGAAAACATACATGCAACCTGATACCTGCAAAAAAAATATATTGCAACTGTTGATACTGATGACCTCTTGCACTTTCCTACTCTTCCTTTGCCTTCTTGCTCCAAAAATCTAAGCATGGCACACCCTCCAAGAGTGCTCCAAGAAAACTCTGAGTATCCAAGAGTATGAGAGAGAGAATAGAGTAGAAGAGAGCTCCACTAAAACCTGTCAAAATCTTACCAACTGATCCTCATAAGCCTTTTTATGAATGAAGCCTCTATTTTCTTCAATTTCCATTATTTTCCTTCATTTTCCTCCTCACATGAAACTTGTGACCTTTCACCTTACTTTTCTCCTTATTTCCAGTATTTTCATAAATAAAAATGCCAATTAATGGCTCTTGGCTTTCCAAAACCTTAGCCATTGCCTTTGTAATAGACTCCTCCCACATCCACCCAAGTAACCATGCCGACCGTGGTAAACATGAGACGCTAGGCTACTATGATCAAATTCAACCTCCTATGTGATATCAAGGAAGTGGAATCGATGGAACATCCCACACAATCATCTAACATCATCAACAGAACCCTCAAGGGAAAAATGAGCCACTTAGGCAGTCCGTCCCTGGGTTCAACTTTTGTTCTGGACCTCCTAGGCCATAGTTTCTCTCATGCTATGGGAAAGGGAGTGAGTAGAAACCCAAAGTCACTCCTATAGGCCTACCTGCCAGTGAATGTGGACCAGAATTGCCAGTTCTGTGCCAACAACTCTAGGATTTAAGCCACTTTTTCAGGCTCAGAGCCTAGGCAACCACACAAAATGGAATGATGGCTTAGAATCAAGAGATGTACAAGGAAAAAATTATGAAAAATAAATCATTTTATCAAGACCTTAACCATACTCTACGAGCCATGACAATAATTTCATCAAACATATCGTGAACATGTAACCTACAGGTGTAAATAACATATTTGAGCATAGGGGTCTCTTACTTATCTGAGATTCAGTATGAATTATTGTCTCCTTATCACATTAGTTATCATTTCATCCATTAGTTCATAGATACATTGATCATCCAATCAAAAGTAATAACATGGTGAGAGCCATACATAACTATTGTCATAAAATACATATATAACCAACAAAGTAGTGACATAAATACCAATGAAATCATAGCTATATAAACCACATATAATCCATCTTATTTATCATAGAGATACAAGGAGAAATAACTTTTCATTACTGATGCAAAATCAAACCCAGGATGGGACTTCCACATTCCACTAGACTGTAGAATTCTTGAGCCAAATCTCTCTTCAGCCATTCACCCCCATGCCATATTCCAAGCATGAATGTGGGATATCATATAACACATCAATTGTTATGAAACCAACTCAAAAAATAGAAGAAGAGATAGATAAATGACTTCAAAATAAGCCTCTTCAAGGGGGAAACCTTCTCTACATTACACAAATGAACAATTCTCTGATGATTCAAATGACAAAACCTCATTTTTATATATAGGATTCAGAGGGGTCACAATATAATCAGAGGCAACATAATAATAATAATGTAAGGGCGCAATAATAACAATAGTGGGATTTTATGAGGCAAAACAGTAACAATATGGGGACTACATGGGCACAAAAATAACAATAAGGGAGCTACACTAATAATAATAAGGGAATACAATGGTGTTATAGGGACTTTACATCAATCAAAACTCATCCAGGTATTCAATAGGCCATCCATGTTCACCCATCAAACAATGAATCCACCTCACGGATGGAAATCACAAAACCATCATCAAATTGGTCTCCATCAAGGCCTTCCAAGGCTTCCAGAGAATTTTTCCAATCAAGGGTTATAGGACTTGTAACTCAACCCACAACATATATAGGGCTTCAAGAGCATTTGTCTAGCTAGGGATTCCAGGGCTTGTAACGCAACCCACCTAGTACTTCCAGAGTGTTTGTCCAACCAAGGCTTCCAGGACTAGTGCTTCTGGGAAAACTAGTGTCTTTTCGATCTGCTAGCCCTCTAGGATTGGCAGCTATCCTAGCAAACAAAAAATCAAAGAAATTTTGGATTTCCTCTATGTATGATAGATAAGAGAGAAGCAAAGGAACCAACCTGGATCTTCTGCTTGACTCCTTGCTTGATTTCTCTCCCCCCTTGATAGATCTTGCAACTCCTCTCCTACTTGTCCCGCTTAGAGAATACCTGTAGAAACAAAGTAACAAAACACCATCAAAGCATCTCAATCTATTATATCATAAGCAATGCAGAATCAGAAATACATTGAACATACAATGGCATTCACAAATAACAACATTCACAAATACACGATTTTATGGAGGAATACTCAAAGAACTTCATTAAAACAGAAGGGAGAAATACCACCCAGCTGTCTGATCCAGCATCATCCTCCCAGCATCAAAGCCCTCTTCTCCTCATGGAAAGCAAGATCACCTAACAATACAATGCTCTTTCTTAGATACAAACTATCAGCACTTCCTTACAAATTACAAAATTCCATCCCCCAGATCTCTCAGATGAGGGATCCATTTATAGATGTATGCAAGGATGTGAGTCATCTCTGGGTTTTTTATTAGTGTCATTCCACTTGTTGTTCTTGGTTCTACTTGGAGATTTCTTGGGTCTCTTACTCATCCATGGGCGAATTCAGAGAGGCAAGTGTCATAGGAGAAGTTTCTAGAAGATTCCATGAGCATCCACTTAGCAAACTGTCTCGGACATTTGTCCATTCTCACTCATCGCACCCCACAGAAGGATTCTTCAGTATGCATCACACCTAGCTAGTGTAGGAGTCAGTATGCATCGCACCTTGACAGTGGAGCAGTCAGTATGGTCCAGTTTTGGCAAGTTCTGAGTGGTTTTTCAGGTGGAACCTTTGGGGAATGATGTAATCAGTTGACTATGATCCTTTAGGCTATGAAACAACACTTTTAGGGGTTAAAGAGCCCTTGGTTTATTGACATATAAGATTGGGGTTACAGTTCCCAAATATGTATATAACAGTTGCCCCTTAAAGCATGAAGTCGTAAATCTTTTGATGTTGGGTGAAATGCTTTATCATGAGGATCCAAGGTATTCGAACTGGAAGGTGACCTGTATAAGATAAAATACAACACATCATCATCATATTATTTTCATGATCTATCTGAGGCAGGCATTCCCATGCTCAGCTTTATAAATTCATTTTCTTGTACATAGGACAAATAATCGTCTGCAGTTGTAGACTAGTGATTCTTTATATGTAGAGTCATCATCCCTAGCTTGGATGATTATCTGTGCAACTTCTGTGTACATTTGATGTCTTTATATTGCTGAATATATCGCAGCCTAGATGGATGAAACTAGATCTGGGGTCTTCAAACTCATTCAATCTTCACCTGATGTACAAGCCTATCCATGTGAAAACATGTCCTGAAGTCGAACATGGAAAGAAATCGTCTGATTACCAACCAATAATGTAAGCTATTAACAGGGGCAAGAGGAATCACCGACAATGATGATGACCCTCAAGGTACTATAGTACAATTCACGTGGTGTGAATATATGATCTGATGTCGAACACCACGCAAATTCTTTCGGTGGAAGGCTATTGATGTCAACCTGTCACTAGAAGTGAGAAACTTGCCATTAAGGCATGCAAGCTTCAAAGTATTGAAAGGGTTGTTTCTAAGTCAAATTCTTGGATAATGAGCTAATGTTGGCAAGAAGTGACCCATCATAAGAGGGCCTTAATGTGTCCCACATCTACGACACGAAATGAAGCAAATGATTTTCTGGAGGTGAAAACGATCTGACGACAAGGCGGTCATGAAAAATGGAGTGTGAAGGTATTGGAGTGGATGAGGCATTAGTTGGATGGTGAATTCTCTGAATGACTTCTCTTGAACATATCGGTGAAACTGAGATGGATTGGTAGCATTAAGCCCAAAAATGGATGGTGTGGAGGACCAATGGTGATATGACCGGTGAACGGAATAACCCAACCTGACTCAATCATGGCGATGGATTGAAAGTGTCATGTTCAAGAGCGACCTGCTACCAATAAAATTCTTCAAGTTTTCTTCCCTTTTTCCCCAGTCATTGCTGATCAGTACCTCTTTATTTTTTCAAGCTTCAGGAGGATAGCATATGCTTGTTGTAAAATTTTCCCTTCGGGAAAACCTATCACTATGTTTTAGTGAGCCTAGCCACAGTGAAACTCGTTCTTGTCTGGGTGGACAAGTTTGTCGCTATTGTTTTAATGAGTTTAATGACAAGGATAACTCGGTCCTTTTCATGTTTAGAGAGTTTGAAAATGGATGAAAAGGAAACTCCAGTAGTTCTTTTTCATAGCAGAATCCCTTAAGTCCGAAAATGGATAAAATAATACGAAAGGGATGAGTTTTCGATCACTTTAGCAAGCCAAAAAAGACAAACGCTCGAACTTTTTCATGAGATAATCCCTCACGTCTGAAAAAGATTAAAATATATAGGAGGGATGGCACTTTTGATTACTTTAGCGAGCTGGAAAGGCCAATAGCTCGACAATCTTTTCATATTTAGAGAGTCCAAAAGGGGTTTAAAGAGGACTCGTTTTTGAGGAACGAGTGGTGTTTAGGGTAGCAACTGGTTCCGGGTGAGCTTGGAACTTCTCAAAACATGGTGATGTGAAGAGGTTGGCTAATAGGACCACTCATTGTAGCTGTTCCTCAAAATGGTAAACAATCAAGTGGAAGCGTATGATCGGCCAAAAGGATGGAGGTAATAGAAGGAACAAAACCAAGGTTCAAAAGGCTGATGGCATGGCAATCATAGAGGTTATTTACCGAAGGTGGGTTCATTTTTTTAATGAGCTTGAAATTTGGGGGAACATATGCTTAGTGGGATGTGGGTTCATTTTTTAATGAGCTTGAACCTTACGAAAACTATGCTCAGTGAAGTGGTCAAAGATGGTCAATTTATTGTTTAGCACATGAGATTATTTCGACGGTTGTTTAACCTGCTCAATCACTCCATCAAATTGATTAGAAATACATATAAATGTATGAAAAATGAATGAAAACTAACATTTTACTTGAAGTACATGAACAACAAACATAAAATGTAGCTTCACCTTTCATTTTCATTATTTCATTTCAAATTTGGGATTTTGGAGCTCTGGAGTGGTTTTCCCCCTCAAATTTCATCAGTTGATTTCAAGAGATTTGGTGGACTATTCTCTGCACCATTAGAACTAGGTAGGAGCTAACCCTGAGTTCTTCATTTTCGTTCCATCTTTTCTTGATTTTGAGCAAGTTTTCCCATTTTTCTGGGCCCCTGGGGTTTGAAGAATTCATTCTCCATCCATTGCACCTAGCCTATATCGAAAGGAGCGATGCATATTGAGCTGTACACTGGCCAGTCAGTATGCATCTCACCTTGCTCAAAGGCAGGGTGCGATGGGCGTAGAAGGGAAACTTTATACAATGATTTTTCATGTAATTTTTGCCTGTTTTTGCTCAAATTTGGATCCTAACTCATCTTTTGTTTGTGTTTCAGATATTTGTTGGATCAAGATGGTCGTCACATGGCATGAACACGAACATGAAGAAGAGGACATGATTGCCTTACATGACCAGGGTACAGTTGCTGCATTACGTAACTGTGGTTTGCTAAAGTTCTTCCACATATCCAGCATGAGGCAACAAATTAGTTTGTTGCAGTATTTTCTTGATGCTTGGGATTCAATCGACCAGGTATTCCAGATCAGAGGAAAATCTATTCCATTGACAGTCAAGGATATTTACTTTCTGACGGGGTTATCAAGGCGTGGTGCCCCTCTTTCACTATCAGGATCCGCCCGTGGAGGTGAATCCATGAGAGATTATATTCATCAATTCTATAGAGATGGATCTCAGCCTAGTAGAGATGGCAAGATCAATATCTAGGATGTCACTGATCGGCCGTTGAGTACCATTTTATTTACCTTTGCTAGATTAGTTTGCAGCGCGGCTCTTCATTTAGCGAACAGATCTTACATGCTGTATGCCGTGGAATTCCTGGAACAAAAGGTGTTCAACTGGTGCGAAGCGGTGCTTCCTGTCATAAAAGAACAACTCTCCAAAGTAAAGACTTGGAGATCCATGAATTTTGGCTATGGTTCCATAGTGACTGCTTTTGCCTTGGAGAGGATTCCACTGATGCAGCCTCAGAACATTTCACTGGGGTTGCGAGCACCGAGGGACCCACGGATGCTGAGATGGGTCGATCTTATGGCCAGACATGCTGGTCAATCATAGATTTCCTTCTCTAATGCCTTATTTGAGTGGTTTGACCATCAGGAGATGGTCTTCACGGAATATCCATACGTCAGGACGGATTTCCGAGGTGACCCGGATTTGGCGTTACCAGCTGGCGAGCAGTGGAGTGTGATAGGTAAAATGATTCGACCACATCTTTGTTTATCAGTTTTATAATGTTTTTGTGTTTTTTAAATGTTATAAAGACTAATCGAACTCATACATGTGTGCAGATATTGGGCCAGTGCGACCAGTGGCACGCCCACGGGCGGCAGCTAACGCTCTAGTAGGAGAGGTTGTAGGGAGGGTCGTCCTTCGAGATCTGGACATCAAAGACCCTGGAGGTGATGCAGGATCAGATCGAGGGCCTCAATCTCTATATTCAAGATGTCAGGACTAATGAGTTACCCTTGAGGTTACAGCGCCACACTACTGGTGTGCCGAGTTGATGGACCTGACTCTTGCGCATGATCGCATAGGCGGTGACATGTTATCACCAACATCATTAGTCTAGGATGCTTTTCTGCATTCATTTTTGAGTTTCTTGGTCATGTGACCGATTTTGTCTTGGACACAAAACATTTTGTAAAAAATATAAACAGTTATATATTTTTGATTTTCAGAGTTTTATTTTGGTTAAGTTATGCAATCCTAATGCAAATGTTAATGTAAAATGCTTTCTTTACAAATGCTGCAAATGTCTATCTAACACATAGTTTGCTAATGAATCAGTTAATGTGTTTAAGTTTATGGAAATGTGTTGATATTGAATGGAATCAAACTATCTTTCCAAAATCCTGACTCTTAGGAACATACGATAAATAGCCGGGTTCCGAACGGAATAAACGCCAGTAAGTTGTAGAATGATGAGTTGTGAATCTAGCCTGACAACGAGTCGGCATATGCCATGTGAAATGGCATCAGAGAGAATTTCAATCAATGCACTATACTCAACTATGTTGTTCGTCGACTGACCAATACATATCCCCCTGAAACTCACTAACTCACCGCTTGGAGTGAAAATGGCCCAGGCTGCAAAAGATAGATTCCGCATACTACGACCAGCTCTGTCGGCATACCCAAAAAATTGTTCCAAAAAGTCTAACATCTGCAACAAATGCAAAGTGGATTACCTAACCAAAATGACAACTCTAAAAGAAAAAAAAAATGTAACAAAAGTATATATACAAAGAGTGTACTACACTTAATCAAGCATAGTAACGCTTAAGATACAACCCGTTTTGGGGCTGTGCCAGTGGAATTCCATCATAATCGACAGCTCGTAGGCTCCTTTTGTCAATACTCATTTAACAATGTAGGGGCCCATCCATAATGGTTCAAATTTTCCTGCTCCCAATTTGTCAGAGTCCTGATCGTAAAGCAAGACCAGGTCACCTTCTGAGAAGACACGAGGTTTGACACTTTGGTCAAATTTTGCCTTGACACATTTCTTATGAGCTTCGTTAGCCAGCACGACATCATTATGGGTTTCATACAAGTGGATTAGTTCAAAGAAACAAGCCTCTTCCTCCAAAGTTTCAGGAAGCAGATCAATTGCGAGCTTAAGAGACGAAATTTCACATTGAATTGGCAAGACAGCTTCTAGACCATACACCAACTGAAAAGGCGTAAATCCGATCACATTTCTCACCGAAGTCCTATATGCCCACAGAGCTGAGTACAGGATTAAATGCCAATTCCGTTTGTGGACTCCAATCATTCTCTGCAGCATGCACTTAAGGACTTTGTTGATCACCTCAACCTGTCCATTAGCCTGTGGATAATATGGAGTAGAACTATCATGGGACAGTCCTAATTTGGCAGTCAATTCAACCATCATGTGATTGCAAAAATGCGACCCATGATCTGTGACTATAGCCTGTGGAACACCAAATCTAGAGACTACATGATTAAAAAAGAAAAGAGCAGTCGTTTCACCACTGTTGTTTAATGTAGGCATCACCTCGGCCCATTTTGTAAAATAGTCGACAACGACTATAATATACCCATGCCCCCTGGCTGAGGTGGGGTTACATGTCATGAAATTAATGCCCCATTTAGCGAAGGGCCCAACAGTAGCTACTAGATGCAGTGGTGCATGTTGTAATCTAGTTTTGTGATCAAAAATTTGACAAGCATGGCAACTTCTGACTGCAATTATGCAATCTTTGAATATAATGGGCTAGAAGTAACCAGCTCGTAAGATCTTTTGTGTAGTAGCGTAACCAGATAGATGCCTTCAACATGCACCTGAATGACAGTCATTCAAAACCTTTTCGGCCTCCTCATGCGTGAGGCACCTTCGCAGAACTGTATCGATACCATGATGGTAAAGTGTAACACCAACGATCATGTAGTCTTTGGCTTGGTATCAAATACTCTGTCGTTCCGAGTGAGAGGTGTTTGGCCTAAAATTTTGGGTTTGGAGATAGATCAGTATATCTCTATACCACAAATCGCTTGACGATATCAAAAATAGAGTTTCATCCATGATTGATGCTTTAGATGTTAAATCGTTGGATGATGATGGAAGGTCACAAAGTAACTATGCAAAGATGAAAGACTTCTTTGATTTGGATTTAGTGAATTCCAAATCAAATTCTTGCAAAATGGCTATCCATTTGGAATATTTGCCCCCCAGTAATTGACGCGACAGAGTGTAGGTCATAGGGTTGCAATCTGACACAATGGTAGTTTTGTGAAAGAGTATATAGTGTCGAAATCTCTATACTGCTTGAACAACTGCTAAAGCTAGCTTTTCAACGTAGGAGTATTTGCTTTCTATATCATTTAAGTTTCGACTTAAATAATATATAGGATGTTCTATTCCATCATTTTCTTGCACTAAAACCATAGTGATGGTTGTATCTGCAGTGGCGAGATACAGGTTAAAGTCTTTTGGATAGTCATGAGCATACATTAATCATGCTTTTATCAAGGAACCTTTTAAAGCATCAAAGGAAGCTTGCGCAACCTGATCCTACTTGAAGGGTACTTCTTCTTTCAAAAGATGCATATAACCTTTAGCAAGTTCGGCATAATGTGGAATGAACCTCCTCAGAAAGTTAGATTTCCCTTGGAGTTTCTGAATCTGAAGCAAATTTGAAGGTGGAGGAATATCAAGGATTGCCTGAACCTTAAATGGATCGAGTCGAATTCCGTCCTTAGAAACTACAAAACCAAGTAGTCGACCAAAACCAACACAAAACACACACTTGTGTGGATTGAGTCATATCTTGTAGTGTCGGCAACGTAGAAATATGGCTCTCAAATGCTGCAGATGATCAGTCCGCTTTCGCAAATGAGCCGGTAAATCGTCGAGATACGGTTGAATGATGTGCTTGATGTCATGGAAGGCATAGTTCATTGCCCTCTGAAAAGTTGCCCCTATGTTCTCCAAACTGAAAGGTAATTTACGATATGTGAACGTACCCCACAGAAATATAAATGCAGTCTTTGACTGGTCTTGTGGGTGGATATTGATTTGATTGTATCTGGAAAATCCATCCATAAATGAAAAAATTTCGCATCTGGCACATTCATCAATTATCTGGTCGATGAAGGGTGTAGGATAGTTGTCCTTTGGAAAAGCTTTATTTACATCCCTATAATCGACGCACACTCTAATTGTTCCTTTTTTTTTCGTTACAGGAAAAATGTTCGATACCCAATCAGTGAGAGGAATAGGGTAAATGAAACCACCATGCAAAAGTTTTTCAACTTCTGCCTTAATGTCAGTAGCTTTCTTCGGGTGAATAGGTCGAAGCCGTTGTCATACCGGTTTGACATCTGGATACATCTTGATTTCATGTTCAACGATTCTCGAGTCAATGCCTGGCATTTCTTCATATGACCATACAAAGACATATCTGAATTCGCGAAAGAGAGCGCAGTAAATTTCTAGTTTTGATGAAGAACATGATTGCCAACATGAATATTCTCTACAACATTAGTTTTGGTCGAGATATTAATGGTGATATTTTCTTCAATATTGGACAGATTTCGCTCGAAATCCACTGTATCTACAGTATTTGATAGAAAATAAAAAACTGACAGATGGTTAAGGTCGCTTGAATAATCTTCATTGTTATCTTGAAGGTGGGAACGATGGTGGTAATCATCCCACAAAATCTCTCCTATCATCATTGAACGGATGATTTCTTTATCTGTAGAATGTACACGAGACCAAGGATCGAAAGAGGTACCATACTCTAGAGACCTATCTATCCAAACACTCATTGAGTGCTATTTTGGGTTCGTTGCCCAGGCCCAGAATATTGATTGCTACAAAGATTCTATGGGGCTTGGGGGAAAAACCTCGCAGTGATCCACACTATCAAAATGGTCAAATTTCTTCTTAATCTTAGATGATGTAGAAGAGATCATATGATAGGTTTCCACTATGGCCACTTTCGCAAGTCCAGGTGGAGGCAGGAGGGCAAAAGTACCCATTAATGAAGGGTCTTTTAGGAGACCTACTCCGACATTTTGAAGTGATTGAGAGTTTCCATGGATCAATGGAATGCTTCTAGTAGCTTGTGAACTGTTGGGAAAAAAGGCTAGTTGATCAATGATTGTAATTCCACCTTGGAAGGGAAATGCAATCTTTCTAAAATATCTAGACACAATGGCAACCATAGCATAAATCCAAGGCCTTCCTTGTAAGATATTGTAATCAAGGTTTCCATCAATGACCTTGACTTCAATTTCTACTGTCTTGCCCCCCAGTTCAACTTGCAAGTTACTTAAAATCCCATACGGTGTGTATGTTCTTCCATCGAATGCCTTTAATGTCATTGATGATCACGACAAGGGTGGTGAACCTAAAGTTTTCCAGCAACTCATTGACATAATACAGGTAGATGCCCCCTCATCAATGATTGTTCGATGAACAGTTTTATTGAGGGATTTTACCTATATAAGGAAAGCGAGTTGGGCTGGTAACTGAGGTGTATATCCTTTATGGTTAAAGGCCACAAGATTGGAATCCACTAGGTCAATCCCACATATTGTTGATAACAAAGCCTTCTTTTGGGATTGGCAATTTTGTAGTACTTCAAGTGTCGACATAGCGGATGGCGATTGAGCCAAATCCTCCACTATATTATAATTCTGTGCAGCTCGTGCACAAGGATTAAATGTTGATTTATGTATGACTCCATTTGTTGGCTTTATTGTTAATTTAGGAATGATGGGTGTAACAACTTCAGGCAAAGTCATTGTCGAACTACTGGGTTGATCTGTAGCCTTGTTGTTCGATGATGGTGGATTCCCATAATATTTATTCCTTGTTGATATCAACACATCATTTTGTTAATTTGAGATGGATAGCATTAGCACTTGGGATGGGGAAGCTTGATTGGTAGCAACCAGATTGGTTTCTGGGCTCAGAAATGGATCAATCAACACTGCTGAGGTATTTGAAGTCTTTAAAAATTTTGCAACCTCAACTCGATGTGGACAATATTTCGTGAAATGCTCGTCGTTGCATATGAAACATGGATAACGAGGTTTCTTTTGCCCAGTAGGGTTTTGAGAAGATTTTTCAGGAGTTGCATTCTCCTGTTTCTTCTTATTATTTTTCCCTTTCTTCTTTCCCCCTGGTTGCTTTGGATTCTTTCCCTTGTCAGATGACATGACATTAATCTCCAAGGCAAGAGGTTTGTCATTTGATTTTTGACTAGAAACTGCAAGGGCTTTTTTTGATGGAGCCTCTGTGGTTTGTGTCCTTGAGACACCGACGACACCAACACCGGTGCAAGAGTCTCTGTTTGATTTAGGAGGGGGTGGAATAGAAAATTCTGGTCTAGGAGCGTCAGGAATTTTGTCGTAGAGTGTGCTAGACTGAGTATAGATCAAGTCTAAATATTGGGCACGAGCAATGACTTGCTCTTCACTGACAACTCCTCCTTTTGCCACATCCTCAGTTATAGAAGGCAATAAGGACTTAATAAACCACTTAACTAAAATATGATCAGGAACATATGTCTTTACCATTCGACGACGATGTTGCCACTCATGAATATGATCAGATATGTGAGTGGCCGTGGTCTGTTTAAAGTTGGTAAGGAGTTCTGTTCCTGTTTCGTACCTTATGGGTAACTAAAAGTGGGTTAGAAACGTTGTGGCAAGGGTGTTGAAGTTATCAAACGAAGCTTTAGGCAATTTAATATACCATTTCAATGCCGAACCAGTAAGCATTCTCTGAAAAAGGCGAAGCCTAATCAAATCATCATTAAGAGTGTTAGATGAGCACCACAAATGGAAATTCATTACGTGATTTGATGGATCTTCACCTAGATTTCCATTGAATTTAGGAATATTGGAGGGAAGTTTATAAGGAATCGCTGGCCACAAAGGGGTGTATGCAATTGGATCATTAGTCAGTCGGTTCAAATCCGGTAATTTTAGAATCACTACAAAAGGCAATTATTGATTCAGGTTAGGTGAAGCATACCCAGGATAATATGGAATCGCCTGAGCAGTAGGTCTTTGCATACCGGCATAATGTATTTGATGCTGGTAACTATGATAAGGTTGCTAGACATAACCATTATAGTATGGTTGTTGATAACCATTTTGAAAATACAGTTGTTCATTGCCTACAAAGCCTTGTTGCTCAGGTCCTCGGTAGGTTTGCTGGAATTGCAGTTTTTGATATTGTACCAGCCATGGTTATTGGACCATTTGCTATTGCCCAATACTGGAAGTTTGACCAAGATGCGGAGTGATTATACCCGTTTGAGCCTGAGTCGTTTCAGATAAGGAAACACTAACCTGAGGTTGTGATTGAGCCATAGAGACAAGAGGCTATTGTATTGCAACCTGAGAGACTTGAGGTTGACACACAACAGGCAGTGCTTGTACTTGTGACACAGTCACAATAGCAGGTGTAGTGGGAATATTCGACACAGGTTGGGTCAGTTTCATTTAATATACAACCCTTGGTTGTTGAGGCAGCATTGTTACCCAACCATTGGATGTAATTCTAGTTTGACTTGAATTTTGTTGTGAACTCTCATATGGTTGTTCTCGAGGAGCGAACAATGAAAAAGCATACTACCCTCCATATGGCAGCAGTCCAGTGTTCAAAGGATATATCGGTCTTTGAAGACTAGTCTACCCAAATTGATACTGGCATGCTGGATCAACTTGCTGAGTTTCAACATAAGAAATACCAGATGGGACTCCGGATGAACAAATAGGAACAGACCATGTCATCGAAACAACCCCTGAATGGACTCCAGCTAGTGATTGGTAACTAGCCGGGATAGATGGTATACCAGCAAACATTGTAGGAATGGCAGCAGGAAGCTCTACTGTAGTTGTATCAAATGATACAGTCCTAGATGTTGATGGTTGCTCAGACATATTTAGTCTATCCAAAAGATTTTCTAGCGATTCGACAGGAACTTGCGATGAAGGATGATTAAAAGAACTAACTTCAGGAGTAGAAGGATATAAGTGGATCCCAGTTCCAAAATGTAATGGGGTACTGGATGGAAGATCCTCTACTATCTCCTCTATAGCAATCAGTCCAAGTGGAAGAGGTAGACCGTCAGTTCCGTAAAATATTTCTAGAGCCGAAGAAGGTATTGCTTCTGTAGTGACAGACACCAGAGGGGTGACACCTTCTAAATTCTGGAACTCAACTTCCAGATGTTCAGGTAAGTGAACTTCAGTCTCTGGATCAACTCTAGATGGAGTTGTTTCAGGTATAGAAGTGTCTACCGTTACACTAGGATTAGTTCTAATGTCCTCTTGCAACTGTGGAATTTCTTCTCTAAAGGCAAATGTACCATAAATGATCAGAGTAACTGTAGTCTCTGACGACGTTGAAACACAAGTTTCAAATAAATCAGGTGAATTGGACTAAGTTAAATGAGACCATTTTGCCTGGAATGGTTTCATTTCTGGATTCAAAGACGGTTGACTCGCTAGTCTCCATGAACGACGGGGTTTTGATTGACTTTCTTCCATGATTGTGGATTACTTGATCAACTCAAAATTAAGGGGATGATAATGTTATTCTAAATTTTAATAAATTTTAATGACGCTTTCACACAACTTTGCTTTTTCAATTTTTAAGAGTCGAGAAAAAGCTAAAGATGACTCTAGTCCCCTTCGATTTTTAATGAGCCTGAAGTGACAAGTGCTCAGATGGACCTTTTCTTTTAAGGAGTCAAAAAGGAACGAAAGTGACTACTCTGGAAATCTAGACAGAGGGATTAGCAAACCAATTGCAAAACTATAAAATACACCTTGGTAATAAATTAAAGATAAATTACCAAGGACTTATGTACGACAGTCAATCTTCCTGAATGTTGTGTTCAGTGCATTGTGATCGATAGGGCGGCATACACGGTTTCCTATAGATAAAGGATATAAGCCTATTGTGGTCTCCCAATATATACGTGATGGTACGGGGAGCACAAGCTCGTGCTAGCACTTGTCGTATCAAAGAGGAGAAATCACCCAACCTTCGATGAAAATGATAGTTACTAGATTTTACGACACCGGAACACGTCTTTAGCCTAGACCTCTAAATGTGTTGCATTAGGTTACAAAGCATTGCTAAGTTCATTGAAATTTATTTTAGAGTTGATCTTGTTTAAAAATTTTCCTTTCAATGGTTCACCACATGATGTAGATTTAAAATTCCTAAATATGCAATCTACAATGATAAACAATCGTTGTTTATTTTGAGCAATGAAAATCCTAGCTACTAAGGAAAGAAGACTACGATTCTTTCAAACAAAGAGCAAACATCACACACTAAATGCACTTTTCCTAAATCATTTTTCACACATATTCTAAATGCAAATGCAAATGCATGTATTTGTTTTCATTCTCTTTAATGTGAAAATGCCAAAAAAAAAAAACTGAATGTAGTAAAGATCTGAAATATTTTTACTCAAAGTGACATTTCGACAATTTCTTTTTCAAAATAGAAAGGAAGACTAAACGACACTTTTCAATCTCGAATAGAAAATTCTTTCAACACTTCAAATATCAACAAATCAAATCAAATACATGAAGAAAAGTTCAATCGACTTATTCAGGGAAGGAAGACTCAACGACACTTCTCTTTTTGACACAAAACGACAGTTACGACACTTTTTTTACCAAAACGACAGATCGATTTAAACAACTTTTTGACAAAGGATCGTAAATGATGGAAAAATACATAAAAACATTTACTAATCCTAATCAATGGAGGTTGGTCTATGTAATGCAAGTAAGCTTCAGTAACGGGACACTTTTCATGAGCAGCAAAACAACTAAACAGAGCTGAAAACAAGGACAAAAACCCCAAATTTCAAGGATAGAAATAGGTTCAGTCAGTCATCGCACCTATGGTTCATGGAAACAAGTACGAATCACACCTTCTACACTCGAGAAGTGCGATGCATACTGGTTGAAAGTGACAGACAATGCGATGGGCCAGGGAGCACAATTAAGGTGGGTTTTGGTTCAAATTTGCAGCTGAATTCAATTACTTAAGCTGAGCTATTATGGATAGTAAAGAGAAAGTATAGAGGAATGATCTTGAGAGGTTACTGAGCTACCAAAAGGGCATCTAAAATTCTTGTAAGCTAGATGTTCAAATCATAAACTAAACCAGATATTGACTGAAGCAGCATTCATGTACTTTGCAAGTGCAGAGAAAGAGCAGTTCGAAGGCTATCTAGCTAACTTTAGGCTCCATCTATAGCTTATAAAACAAACAATCAACAACAAACAAACAAACTATTCGATCCCCAGTGGAGTCGCCATTTTGTTTCTAGGAAAACTAGTGTCTTTTCAATCTGCTAGCCCTCTAGGATTGGCAGCTATCCTAGCAAACAAACAATCAAAGCAATTTGGGATTTCCTCTATGTATGATAGATAAGAGAGAAGCAAAGGAACCAACCTAGATCTTCTGCTTGACTCCTTGCTTGATTTCTCTCCCCCTTGATAGAGCTTGCAACTCCTCTCCTACTTATCCCGCTTAGAGAATACCTGTAGAAACAAAGTAACAAAACACCATCAAAGCATCTTGATATATTATATCATAAGCAATGCAGAATCAGAAATACATTGAACATACAATGGCATTCACAAATAACAACATTCACAGATACATGATTGTATGGAGGAAAACTCAAGGAACTTCATTAAAATAGAAGGGAGAATTACAACCCAGTTGTCTGATCTAGCCTCATCCTCCCAGCATCAAAGCCCTCTTCACCTCATGAAAAGCAAGATCACCCAACAATACAATGCTCTTTCTCATATACAAACTATCAGCACTTCCTTACAAATTACAAAATTCCAGCCCCCAGATCTCTCAGATGAGGGATCCATTTATAGATGTATGCAAGGGTGTGAGTCATCTCTAGGTTTTTGATTAGTGTCATTCCACTTGTTGTTCTTGGTTCCACTTGGAGATTTCTTGGATCTCTTACTCATCCCTAGGCGAATTCAGAGAGGCAAGTGTCATAGGAGAAGTTTCTAGAAGATTCCATGAGCATCCACTTAGCAAACTATCTCAGACATTTGTCCATTCTCGCTCATCACACCCCACAGAAGGTTTCTTCAGTATGCATCGCACCTGGCTAGTGTAGGAGTCAGTATGCATCATACCTTAACAGTGGAGCAGTCAGTATGGTCTAGTTTTGGCCAATTCTGAGTGGTTTTTTAGGTGGAACCTTTGGGGAATGATGTAACCAGTTGACCATGATCCTTTAGGGTTTGAAACAAGACTTTTAGGGGTTAAATACTGCTTGGTTTATCGACGTATAAGATTGGGGTTGCGTTTCCCAAATATTTCTATAACAACTAGTAACTCAACCCAAGCTATTACAAGGCTTCCATAGTGTTTATCCAACCAGGGCTTCTAGGACTAGTAACTCAACCCAAGCCAAGGAAACATGAGAACCAACCAAAAGAAAACAATGAAAGTAAACCCACAATCACCATGGCTATCGAGAAAATGGCAAGGGTAGGAAATCCCATGTCAATCCCCACCATCCCCCATGAAAATGACAGATCGCATCCTAAAATCCACTTGCATATTTCATGCATGCCAAAACTAGTGAAGGAAACATGCATTCAACTTGGTACCTGTAAGAAAATATGATGTCGTTGCCAATCCCAATACCCTCTTGTGCTTTCCTTCTCTTCCTTTTCCTTCTTGATCGAAGAATCCAAATATGCCACACCCTCCAAGAGTGATCCAAGAAAATTTTTAAGTATCCAGGAGTATGACAGGGAGAGAGAATAATAAGATAGACATCCAACACTGAACTAACCATGTCTTTCCCACTGATTCTTAGAAGCCCTTTTATTAATGAGGCCTCTATTTTCTTCATTTCCATTATTTTCCTTCAATTTCCTCCTGACATGCAAGCTGTGACCTTTCACCTTTCTTTTATGCTAATTTCCATTATTTTCATAAATAAATGTGCCAAAAATGCCATTTTGCCTTTCCCAAGCCTTAGCCATTTCCTTTGCGAAATTCCTTAGCTATAAACAACCAAATGAACACCCCCTAGGATGTCTTTCCTAACATTCATCTTGGAATACGTATCCCTTCATCGATGGTATTTATATAACTTTACATGGAATTTTCACTAGGGCTATTACAAAACCATCCCCCTTAGGGGAACACTGTCCTCGGTGTTCAACACAACATATAACCAACAAAACCACTAAAAACAAAACATATTGTCGATGGAGCTTTATAACATAAATCGTTCCACTATTTAGAATGACCATCTGCTAAAACAAAACATCGTGACAACATGACAACATACCACATAGTGGAGCTTTATAACATAGATCATTACAATATTTACAATAATCACATATACACATATGCTAAACCAGAAAATACAGGATACGATGCCCATATCAATCAACAAGGATACGATGCCCATATGTACGTATATGTGCACAATGTACATTCATCCACACACAATGTGTGACACCACAAAATGTATACATGTACCCCTGGCATACAACACAAATCACACATATATACCTGATGTACAACGCCACATAATACGTGTACCCAAATAGAGTACAACACAATGAATACACATGTCACAATACCATGACTATGCAATGCACATGCATAGTACTGCATGCCCGCAACAAAGCATGTATGACATGCACTCAATCCCAAATGTACACCAATACCACATGTACAAATCACCACCTATATAACGTGTGCACAGCATCACATATACACAGCACCACATGTACAACATGTACACACCACCATATGTACACTGCACCACTATACAACGTGTACAAAATACCACATGTACACAGTACCACATGCATGACATGTATGGAACACCACATGTACACAGTACCACATGTAAGACATGTACACATCACCAGCTGCACACAACACTATTTTTACAACATGTGCACAACACCAGAAGCACATAGAACCACTTGTACAACCATGCACACAACACCATATGTACATAGCACCACATGTACAACATCCACACAACACCACTTGTACATAGCACTGCATTTCCAACATGTACATAGCACCATATGCACACAACACCTCATATCCATCATTCACACAATACAATATGTACATAATATCGCATATCCATCGTGTACATAGCACCATCTATACCCAACACTGAATATGAAACATTCATACAACACTATCTGTACCACACCATGTACATAATATTACATAATCAACATGTACACGAACTAGATATACACTACACCGCATGCACATAACATCATAGGTGCAACAAGTACAACATATATGACATATGCACAACACTCGTGCCACACATCTGAAACAACACTGACTCTTTAGCAAGCAACCTTGCTTCTAGTGTCTTATACATGCTTGTCCTAGCATGCCATAGACCACACCTCTTTCACTTTGCTTATGTATCCCTTCGTATAACTTGTCCATAACATAAGCATAGGCATAACACAATCATACAATATAAATTCATATTCACATGATACATACCTCATATGTCATGACTACTCTTCCCACTTGATTCCTCATAGACCAGGATCCTCTTCATGTCGTTTTCCTATGGAAGAAATCATTCCTCCAAACGAATGATTTATGATGACCCTGTCAGACAATGATATATATACATGTAAAAATACATACATTATAAAGTAATAATTTTCTCGTAAGTTAACTTCGTACATACATACATATGTAGATATAAACATTAGCATAAAATAATCATGAGCCATGATCACCCTGACAGACATGACATGCATACACGTACATGTATGCATATATAAACATCCACATAATCATGATCATAAAATAATTACCAGATATCAACATCAAGGTTAAGAGAACTCCCTTTATTCATGCACAACATGCAAAACATTGAGAACATTAGTTCCTAGTATAGCTAAGGCATCCGACACCTCAGGTCCATTTACTTTACCTTTCACATGTTTGTATTGCAACCGTCTATTTACAACTATGGACCCAACCATTCCAACCAAATGTCATAGTCTTTCCTTTCATTGCACTTACTCATGCACCGAGCTTCATCCATGTCTTATTGCTTGTTGGGTACCACATAACTCTCCCTGAGCTCCAATAACTTTCCTCTTTCCCAACCAATTCCCAAGACTTAAAACAATAAAAGGAAAGAACGAAAATAACAACAAGAAGACCATGAAAACCAAAATAAATACGACACCACAACAAAGTGCCATAGATATGCAACAAAGACAATCAAAATCGCAAATCAATCACAACAATTGCACAATACTAAATCACAAGACTAACAATAGACACCATGACTCAATCCCCATGGTTCACATGGAAAGCTCAACCCAAGCTTTCTTCAAGGTTTCATGGAAACCTCTCTTGCCATGAAACTCCCTATATCATACTGCCATAAACACATACTCTTGGTGCATAAATAAACATAACAATACACCAATTACCTCATTTGGTTGTGCCAAGCATGTTGCTTGCAACTGAACACATCCAATTCATCTCCCAAGGGACTCCAATCCTTTGACAGATCCACCTATAACTAAAGACTAACTAATATACTTTCCAACTACATGTTCATGAATATAGAATGTATCCACATAATCTCAAACATGATTAAGGCTAAGAATACTTCCTGTAGGAAAAGAACTCATTTGTTTGGAATTAGGGTTTCTTGACATAGGCAAAGGAATTCTTGTCCAACTCCTTCTTTTTACCTTTTTACGTTGCTAAAATTACAGGCTTACTATGCATTGTCACATCGCCCAACTATTAGTGATATAAACACATCAACTATTACCTTGTTAGGTTAATACCAACATGCTTCCTGCAACTTCCCACACATGTCAACCACGTGTTCCAAATATCAAGACAAACATATCTATCAATTGAAATCAACCTTTACCAAGACTAACAAACATGTCATAATTCATAGTCAACTCACAGTCATTAGACATAATGCTACAAATATCACCTACTACACTCAATTACCTATCAATTGTCTCAACACATATGTATTGCCACAATCATGTTAAAACAAGATCATAGGAATGCATACTCATATTATGAAATTCATCAAACATTCACCCAACTTACAAACATACCATGTTAAATGAATCAACCTGATGACATAATAGACACCAAATATTCGAACACCAAATAGATGACATATTCAAACAATAAAGAACCAAATATGCAACATAAGAAAACTCATACCTTAGTGTATTTCAAGGGAGGCTATCTTGTCTACACAATCAATCTAGGTTAGCACGATAAAACTTCACAACATATCAACTCAAACCTAAATCGTGATATCCATAGTAGTAACTAACGAACATTTTCACATCATAAGCTCATAAGCATTTTTCATTCATGCATAACAATCACATATGTACGATCAATATAGATTAGTACGACACCATATCACAAATATGTCAGCTCATACCTGAATATCGCAACCATAACCATCTGCATAGGTCAAACGAGGTTAAAAAAATACATATAACATCAATATCTTCAATGCAATGAACATAACCATCACTCATATGACCAACCCAAATTACAACGTCAAGATCTCAATGGAATAACCCTAATTATCAAGTTAACTAACATATAATAGCAATAAGTTATATATCATGTTCATCAACAACATAAAACCTAATTGTCAAGCTAATTGTCATATAGAAACAAGAAGTTAACCTATAACATACTCATCAACAACATATCATATAACATAATCATCAAGTTATCTAACCTAACCAACAATAGCAATGCTTACAACCACATGTTACTATCATTCTTGACTATCCAACTCATGTGCATATGACTATGCTAATAAATTATCATCTATCAAGTACATAACCATAACATGAAAAGACATGTACACAACCTAATGTATATAACCCTAATGCGTATAAAAATCCTTAACTTACATACCTGCACGCCAAACATACAAACTTGTATGACGACATGCTCTCACGTCGAGGTCCAATGCTGCAAATTCACTTTGATGGTATGCATCTTCTGCTTTACCTCATTCAAAAAATTAGTATTATAAGATACTAATAGCACCACGATCACCTAAATTGCATACAATTACTTGAGAAGGCATGTTTTACCTACTCTTCAAACTATCATCAAGACCATACATGCACAACAACTGCATATATACATATAAAAAATTAGTACCAAACCATACACACATTATTCTAGCTAGAGTCCAGTCATCAATGAATGACCATATCAAGTACACAAACAATGACCTCATGCATGAAAACAACCATTAATACATTGTACATATTTCCACATGCAACCAACAATATGCATATGCAATGCCAAATCAACTACACCTATGCATAAATGCATGTAGTCGAACATAAGCGATCAAATCTTGTAATCGACCTACAAGACTGATACATCTAATCAAAATATTCAAGAATGTAACCTAACATACAAGGATGTAAGTAGGTGCCATAAAATAAACATGTAAGTGACATATAATCCATACACAATCAGTCACATACTTATGAAAATTAATTTCAAGAAATCAATATCAAATTCTTCATGATAACCATACTACAACCATACTCAAGCATCAAGCAATGCAACAAATAAATGGACTACATGCATAAGGAACACATATGCAACCAACATGAAAGCATGATCAGCACATAGCCCAAGGAGACCACAACCATGCTCTGATATGACTCTATAATACCCTCATCCCACATCCACCCAAGTAACCATGCCAAATGAGGTAAACATGATACGACATGATATTATGATTAGATTCAACCTCCTATGTGACCTTAAGGAAGTGGAATCAATGGAAAATCACACATAGTCATCCAACATCATCAACGAAATCCTCAGGAGAAAAACAAGCCACTCAGACAGTCTATCCCTAGGTCCCACTGTTGTTCTCAACCTCTTAGGCCATAGCCGCTGATGAGCCTAGGTATTGTAGCAAGAATGTTGCAACTCCTAGGGCTACCAAATTTACTTATCAACCTGGGGTTCATACAAACTTGAAGGTGACTGTGCTATATACACAAGTAGAAGTGAAGGTACTACCTGTTGTCATCGCTCATCTGGAAAGAGACCCCAGGGGTTCCAAGCCAGACTTCTATAGGGTCAGAAGAAGCTTGATTTTGATGGAAGGAGAGCAAACCTCTTCTAGGGGAGAGCTATTCTATTACAGAAATGAAGAAGACAACATGCAAACCTGAATCAGCATAGCCTAATTAATCATGAAAATAGCTAAACTAGGCAGAATCTCTAAACAACACTAATCTAATGCTAACTATCTAAGTTGTAGGGGCAAAGCAGGAAAACTAGACTAAGGGGTAAAAAATGGAACTAGGCTAAGTCTGTGTATAAGCAGAAGAAGCGGTCAGAGGTCAAAATGGTGAAAAGAAGACATAATGAGCAACATCACATGAGGACCATTGGATTAGGTGGGTGAAGGGTAAATGCATGGTTGAGATCAAACAGTAGGAGGTTACATAGGCAAATGGGCGGACATGGTGGACTAATAGGATGGATGACTAGGATTATATCATGGAGGTGATCGGCAGATGAACAGTGGAGATCAGCCAAGCTAGTTGGCAATCGGGTGAAGCGACAACCATTGGATCAAGAGACAGATTAACGGTGGAGAGTTCAAGGCAATAAAGCGATCGAGTGATGCAACAACCATTAGATCTGGTAGGGTAGATCAATGGTGGAGATTGGAGCGTGAAAAGAAACGTGTGGAAATGACGAGTGGCTTTGGAGGGCTATAAGCTATATCTCGTGCACCCTCAAAGCCGTAAATGGTTTTGTATAACTTTATGCAATTAGCCTCCCCTGCTGACACGTAGTATAGGGAAACCATCCATATCGCGTGCCCTCAGCCCAATAATGGTCGGAAGTAAATCCACACAATATCACGCGATGGCCATCGGATCTAGCAAGGAACATCTACGGTGGGGATGTGACCTAGCAAGCTAGTGTGCGGGTGCACGATAACTGTTGGATCTGACAAGGAAGATTGACGGTGGCGATTTAAAGGGAAAAAAGTCAACCTGAAGAGTTGATTGGACTGCAATTGGTTGGTTTTGTGTGTGAAAGGTGATCGATGGTTAGAAACTATTTGAACGTGAATTAACAGCTCTTGCTGAGTGTTTCAGGTTGAAGGAGAATGACAGTATGAGTGAGGTCTTAGGCAGAGGGTGAAGGAACAGATGACCAGGAAATGCGTGAATGACCATGAAATGAACCAAGTAACGATGTGACAAACCATGTGACTATGTTAAATGAAAAACCCTATATGAAAAACAAAACCCTGTGTTTTTGGGGTTGCTATAGGGTTTCTTCCTCACATCATGGTCCCAGAGGGAGGAGGTGAGGTTGAGAAGCCTATGAGAAACCTTGTGAATCTTTTCTTTTCTATTAGGCTAATTGAAAGCACAAATGAAGAAAACTAGAACACAACTAATCTGCTCTACATCACTGTAATGAAACTGTAACTATTCAAGCAAATGAACAGAAAACAGGGAACTACTTAAGTCAATGAGAAGGAAAGCCATGAATCTGTGCTGAATCACTGTAATGAAAATTCATCTACTTAATCAAATGAACAATCAAACCATGCATCTATACTACTGTTGTAATGGAAATGAACTTCTTGAGAAAATGCACAAAAAGCATGAATCTATACTGTTGCTATAATGAGAATGCATTTGATTAAACAAATGGACAAGAAGCAGGAAGCTATGCTACTTAACAATACAATAAAGAGGAGCTTTGGCTGCTAGGGTCGGGCCCTAACCCAAGAGCTTCAGCCCTCTGAGTTAACTCAGTGCTGGCTCAAATCAAAACTCATCTTCATTATCAAAGAACATTGTATTACATCAAAATTATTACAAAGTAGAAGTTTGAATCCTTACTAACTGACTGACTGACTATCTAGCTAACTGGTAACTAGCTAAAAGAACTGAGGTCCTAAGCCTCTTTATTTATACATTTGAAGTCTCAACGACTTCCCTCAAAATTAGGGAGGTATAGCTCCAAACTTAATGGTAACTTGTCCTTTCACTTTCACTAGCTCGACTGCCTTCTAGTAGGGAGGTTGCTTGTACTTCCACTTGCTTGGCTGTCTTTTAGTACTCGTGATTTGCTTGTGTGTACTTTTAGCTGATGGAGGGATATTCGATTGGATGGGCAGTGAATGAGGAGGATTTACCTCCTGTAATTCCTCTCCCTTGTCTCATACAGGTTTTTACCAAGGTCTTTTATCATAGTTCCTTGTTTTTACATTTTATCCTTACATTTCCCTTGCTTTTATCCTTTATTCTTGCATTACATGCACATTAGACCACAAAGCAAAATATCCAACTCTAACTCAACTCATAAGCAAAATATAATCAAAAGTATGTAATAAGTTGTGAGAATATTTGGTTTGACTACGCTAGGAGGTGAATTAAGGCCAATTAAGGCCCATATAATTACTCAATGATGAGACTCATCATCACCCCCCTAATGAGAGTGTTGCTCATCCTCTGAGCAATTTAGTGGCTCTGGTAGCCTCTCTGACATCTCATGCTTCTGTTGTGGTCTTTTCTTCTTGTTTATAGCAATCTGCTTTCCTTTATTCTTGTTCCCACTGATATTCTCTGATCTTCAAGCTACGTGGCAGTGTTTCATCTCTTTTAGCAGGCATGTATATTATCATTTCTTATCATCCTAAACATATCCTCAAAATGTGTACTTGCTTGCCCTTGGGCAGCAAGATATCTGAGTGCCAGCTAACAATTATTTGTAATTAAATTATGGGTGCTAATTAAGGCCATGGGATTTTGATTGTTTAGTTGCTTCTCTATCCCTGAAGCCGCTTAGCTCTTTTGTTTCTTGCTGCTTGTTCTTCTTTGTTTCAATGCCTTCTTCTTCTTCTGTTTCAACATCATGCTCCTTTGTATTACTATCTTCTTTATCCATCTCATCCCCATCTAGCTCTATATCTATTGTTTCTTGTTTTGTCTCCTCCTTACTGACAAAAGGACTAACACCATAGATGAAGGTTTTGATGTCGTCCTTTGCTAGTAAGTTATTGAAGAATGTCCATGTGATAGGGATCTTGAGGTTTTGGAGGGCATTGCCTTTTTAGAGGAAACTAGCCACCTCTTTACTTACAAACCAACTACCTCTTAACCTTTACAACTTTTAATCAAATGATGCAGATGAGTGAGTGAGTAGGATACTTACCTGTGGCCTTAATGCCACACTGCAAGTGTCAAATATCAAAGGTGCTGCTGTATGGTCATCTTTCTACCTCTTCTGTTGTCTGCTAATGGTTTCTTGACTGTAGATATGATGTTGTTGTTGCTTCTATATGGTCATATTTCTGCCTCATCTGTTGTTTATTGTACAGAGGGAGTAGGAGTGTGTTTGAAGGTAGGGATGATGGTAATGGATGAGGTGATGCTATGGAAAACATAATATTCTCCTGAATTGAAGTAGTGAAGTGAAAAAAACAATGGAATTTATGGAGGGATGCATGGTAAGGAGTGGGGGAGATGAACATATGTGAGGCATGGACCCCTTTGGATCTTCTCTTTGCTCCTTGATTGTCTTTCTCATCCTCCTGAAAGAGCAATTATGTCTTTTTTTTCTTTTATCATTATATTTTTTTGAAAAATACCTATGTTGCCTCAGAGAGGTTTTCACCCTAGGTATCGAACCTGGGTGCCTCAAGGAAGGTTTTCACCTAGGGATCTTCTTTTTATTTCTTTTTTTTTCTCATCCTTTGGCTGCCTCATGGAGGTTTTCAACCCAAACATGGGACTTAGGAACCTCATGGAGGCTTTCACCTGAATCCTTATTATGTTTTTTATTTCTTTTTCAGTGACCTGATGAGGGAGGAGCTGAAACTTGCTCCAACATCATCACTGTCTTATTGATTCTATCAATGAACTCTTGTTTAGTTGAAGGCCTCTTTTATACTTTCAATCTGTGTCCATTAACTAGCAATGGAATGGCTTCTTCATCTATAGTCCTAATTCGCACTAAACCATTGTAATGGCATCTTTCCACCACATATGGTCTGAGCCATCTTGTTCTTAGCTTGCCCTTGAAGTCCTTGTACCTTGAATCATATAATAAGGCCCAATCTCCTACTTGAAATAGCTTCTCCTTAATGTGCTTGTCATGCCAGATCTTCCTCTGAAGCTGAATTATCTCTGTATGAAGGAGGGTCTGCATTTTGAATTCATCTAGGCCATTCAAATGGAACAACCTTTCTTTTTGTGCATGACTAAGATCTAGATCTAGTTGGGCTACCATCCTTAATGTTTTATATTCAAATTCAATGGACAATAAAGAATTTTTCCCATAGACCAGTTCATAGGGTGTAAACCCAGTGGTGGTCTTCCATGTTGTATTATAGGTGCAGGTGGCCTCAACTAGTCTCTCAGCCCAATCCTTTTTGCTATTGTTCACTACCTTGGTCAAGATATTCTCCAGTGCTCAGTTAGTCACCTCCATTTTCCCATTAGCTCGTGGATGATAAGGAGTGGAGGTCCTATGTTTGATCTTGTGATGCTTGAGCAATTCTTCGATCATGCTAGAGGTGAACTGGCTGTCTTGGTCTATGAATACTTCTCTAAGGTACCCAAATTTGTAGAATATGTTCTCCCTTAGGAACTCATCAACCTTTTCTTTTGTTGTTGCCTTGATTGCTTTGGTTTCTGCCTACTTAGTTAGATAATCAGTGCACACAATGATGTGCTATTTTTTCTTTGAAAGAGGGTTGATAGGCCCAATGAAGTCAATTCCCCACTTGTCAAATGGCTTGAAAGTCACTTGAGGCTGTAGGGGAAATTCATCCCTTGGAGTTGGCTTTCCCATCCTCTGGCACTGATCACACTAACAAACATATTTCTTCACATCTTGATTAAGGGTACGCCAATAATAACCTGCTTGCAACACCTTGAATGTTGTCCTTTCTGCTGCAAATTGACCTCCACAAGGCCCATTGTGACATGTCAGAAGGATGTCAAAGACCTCCTCTTCCTTTACACATCTTCTCAAGATTTGATCTGGGCCAAGTTTGAAAAAATTGCCCACAATCCAAGTGAAGGGGGCACTTTTCCTGATTATCTTGTTTTTTTCTCTAGAGGGCAGGTTTGGTGGGAACCGTGCTGACACCAGATAGTTTGCTATATTAGCAAACCATGGGGAGAGCACTGAAATAGAAAAAAAATCCTCATTTGGGAACTAATCATCCACCATTCCTTCTTCACCTGCAGGCAAATTCATTCTAGATAGAAAGTCAGCAACAACATTTTATTTACCAGGCTTATCAACAATAGTTAAATCAAACTGCTACAATAAAAGTAACCATTTGATGATTCTAGCATTTACATCTGGTTTGTTCATTAAATATTTAATTGCAGCATGATCAGTATGCACAAATGTCTGATATTTTATAATGTAATGCATAAACTTGTTCAATGAATGCACAATAGCTAAGAGTTCTTATTTTGTCACAGTATAGTTTAGTTCAGCCTTTGACAGGATTTTACTGGTAAAGTAGATGGCATAAGGCAATTTCTCTTCTACCTTTCCCAAGGCTGCTCCTATGGCTCTATGTGAGGAATCAACATGAATGTAAAAAGGGAGGGCCTATTTTGGGCCTCTAAGGATTGGTGCAGTGGTTACCTTATCCTTTGAAATTTCCAAGGCATCTTGATAGCTCTTTGACCATATAAATTCAAAATCTTTGGCCAGTAATCTAAACAAAGGAGAGGCTAGCTTGCTAAAGTCTTTTATGAATATTCTGTAATATCCAGCTAGTCCTAAGAAACTCATAACATCTCTCTTCTTTTGTGGAGGAGAGACCCTTTGAATGATTGCTACTTTGTTTGGGTCCACTTGCAGTCCTTGCTGAGATATTGAGTGACCTAGCACAGTCCCTTCAGTCATTAAGAATTCACATTTTTTTGGACTGAGGGATAGGTTCATCTCAATGCATTTGCGTAATAATTTGCCTAAGTTAGTCAAGGCCTCTTGGAAATCACATCCATAAGGTGTAAAATCATCCATGTAGATCTCCACAGCGTCATGAACTAATTCAGCAAAAATGCTTAGGATTGCTCTTTGGAAAGTGGTAGGAGCATTGCATAGGTTGAAAGGAAGGACTCTATAGGAAAAATTACCCCATGGATAGGTGAAAGTGGTCTTATCTTGGTCTTCTGGGTAGATTTGGATTCGGTTGTACCCACTGAATCCATCTAGGAAAGAAAATAACTTCTTCCCCGCTAGGCCATCTAGCACTTGGTCAATGAAGGGTAAGGGAAAGTGATCCTTCTTTGTGGCTTTGTTCAATTCCCTATAATCAACACAAATCCTCCACTTCCCATTTTTCTTGGGAACTAACACCAAAGGGGAGACCCACTCACTGTCAGAGATAGGGTAAATGAACCCTGCATCTAAACGTTTCTGCAGTTCTTCCTTGACTATGTCTTTGAGGGCTGGATTCATCCTCCTTTGGGGTTTCCTAAATGGGTTGCAACCTTCCTTGATGTATATGTGGTGAGTACACACCGAGGGGTGTACTCCCTTCATTTCCTTGTAGCTCCAAGCAAAGGCTTCTAGGTTCTCTTTCAACAAGTTGCATAGTTGTTCCTCCTTTGAAGTAGAAAGAAATGGATTAATCTTTAAGGTTATTTCTGGGCCAAATTCTATGGTTTTGACTCAGATTAGGTTGGAATCAGCCAAGAATAAGTCAATTGGATGACTGTTTAGTGTTTCTTTTACTTCTTCTTCTAGCGGTAATGAACTAGGAGTTGGACTTTGGAGCAGGTGTTCAATTAAATCATCCTCATTTTGCTGCCCTCCTCCGATGATGGCTTCCAAAGTATATAGTTTGGCAGAATAAAGCTCATCTTCTTCTTCCTCCTCCAACCATAAAGGTAAGTCCTGTTCTAGGGAGGGTTGAGCAGAAGCATATAGGATTAATCATTTGGACATATGCCCATTCTTAATGGTCATATTCCTAGCTCTGTAGCTAATGTAGGCATTAGTTGTGGCCATCCATGGCCTCCCAAGGATGAGAGGGTAACCAGTAAGCTTAGCCTTGGACTGGAAAACTAGGAAATCTGTAGGGTACTCCCACGAATCAATGGAGACCATCACATCCTCCAAAATTCCCTCAGGGGTGACTGTGGAATGGTCTGCATGTTGCAGCACTATTGTGGTCTTCCTTAATGACCCTTGGAGGTTAAGCTTGAACATGGTGTCCTTTGTCATCACATTAATAACAGCCCCAAGATCAATCAAAGTGTGTGGGACAATGGTGCCATTGATGTGGACATCGACTACTGAGCTTCTAAGGTGTAAGTATTTTGGACATATTTCCTACCCCAACATTATGTCATATAACTTCCCAATGACATTAATGGTAGGGGCATCCCTTTTTCTTCTTCCTTGATGCTTAAAGCACTTCTCCTTAATTAATTTATTGTAAATAGGCACATCTTTTATTGCCTGGAGAAGGGGAATCTTTACACATAGGTTTTCCAATTCTCCTAGAAGTTCAGTTTCTTCTGGGGTAGGTTGGTGTGGTTGGGCTAATCTTTCAGGAAAGGGTGGATTTGCTTTAAGGTTGATTTCCTCTCTTTTTTCCTCAACCTCCTTATGTGGAGAGGGAGGTTGGTTATCTGGGAGAATTCTCCCAGATCTCAGGTTGATCTCCTGAATTTCAACAGCATAAGTTGGGTATGATGTCTCTCCACCGTATGTTTGTTGGGCCTGCCTATTGTTTGGGTTTGGATTTGGCTGGGCAGGCATTTGGGGTTGCCTAGGTGGAGCAGAGTGTAGGAGTTGCGGTTGGGTAGGTGATGGAGGAAATAGATCTGGAAAATTGTTGAATTGGGACCTCCACCCCTGGGGTGGGGGATTCCACTGATGTTGTGGCTGATTGGAGGTTTGAAATGATTGGTTGGTTGGCTGGGAATGATATTGAGATGCATAGGCCCAAGGAGGGGGTGTAGGCCGAGAAGGATTGGTAGGGGGCCCCCAAGAAGGTGTAGCAATATTTTGATTGGGGTTTTAATAAGCACGGGATGATACTTGCATACCTTGCTGGAATGGTCTAGGCCCAAGAGGACTCCTTTGGTTAATGTATCAGAGCTGCTCAGCGACCCGTCCAGCTCCTTGGTATACAACTTTGAGTCTAGGTAAGGAAGGGCACTTGTCTATGGAGTGGATTTCTTCACAGACTGAGTAAACCTTAATATATTTTAATGGGCATTCATTCCTAGGATGCCTTCTAGTGCACCTAGGATAGAAGATGGCCAAGGCTCTCTCTGCTTCCTCTTGATTCCTTCTGATATTCATGGTATCTAATTGCAAGGCAAGGGTTTGCATCATCTCACTTTTGAAGTCCTCCAACATATTTCCAATTTCGCCCTTGATGGATGAGTTGGAAGATGAGCTATTGGCCATAGGTTGACTACTTCTACCCTTGTTTTTGGTTGCCCTAGAATGGTTTCTAAAGATAGTCTTGACGTCCTCATAGGGTAGTTGGTAGATATCTCCTCCTGATAACATGTGTAAGGTGTCTAGGATATCCTCCCTTACTCCTCTAAGTAGGACCAACTTTAGTGACTCAGGGTAAAGTGCGCACCTAGCCCTTTTGTAACTGAGCTGGAATCTTTCTTCATAGTCTTCTAGGGATTCATCATGGCCTATGGTCATCCTGAAAATCTCATCCTTAGTGTCTTTTGACCTATAGTAGTCCCTATATTTTTTGTTAAAGGCCTGCTGCATCTGAGCCCAAGTTGTTATGCTATCTCCAGGTAAACCCATGAACCAGGACAAGGCTACCTCCTTGAGGGTAGATGGAAACTGTTTCAACTTCTGATCATCATATGTGTAGTCATAGGTTCGGCAGACAATAGAAAACTCAAATAGGAAAGTGTCAGGGTCCTCTGTGGTCAAACCATGGAAATGAGGTAGAGCAGAGGGGCTTATGTTCTTAATTTTAGTGTCACCATTGGTTTCCCTGATGGGTAAGGCACTCTCAATTCTCCCTCTATCTCCTCTATTATTTAAGTGTTCAGCCATTCGTTCAGTAGGAATGGGTTCTTCCTCTTCTTCTTCTTCCCCTATAGGTTCCTCAAATATGTCAGGTTTCTCACCTAAAGGGGCTTCCAATTCACTGTCAGTGAAGAAGAAAGAAGGTTGACTATTGGATGAGGTGGGGGTATTTGGCAAGAATTTTCGTGAAGTATCCCTAATCCTACGGGCATGAAAGGAAATGTTTTTGGGTTTTTGTGAGATTTTTCTTGAAAGTTGGGAATTAATTGCAGAAAGGAAATTGCTTATTAAATGAAAGACAACAACAGAATGGAAACTACTTGCAGAATGAAATTGCTTAATTGAACAAAAACTACTAATAAAAGGAAACTACTTTCTCAATTGAAATTGTTGGATGAAACTAGATTAACTTGCAGAATGGAAAGGAAAGCAAATAAATGACAAAATGAAAGAAAGAAACTAGATTACTTTTGCAGAAATAAATTAATGGAAGAAAGTTGGAAACTATAAAATATAAGAAAAGAGAAGTAATCACTACTACTCTGACACCTCCCCGACAATAGCGCCAAAATGTGATGAGCCTAGGTATTGCAGCAAGAATGCTGCAACTCTCAGGGCTACCAACTTTACTTATCAACCCAGGGTTTGTACAAACTTGGAGGTGATTGTGCTATATACACAAGTAGAAGTGAAGGTACCGCCTATTGTCATTGCTCATCTGGAAAGAGGTGCCAAGGGTTCCAAGCCAGAATTCTATAGGGATAGAAGAAGCTTGATTTTGATGGAAGGAGAGCAAACTTGTTCTACGAGAGAGCTATTCTACTGCAAAAATGAAGAAAACAACATGCAAACCTCAATCACCATAACCTAATTAATCATGAAAACAACTAAACTAGGCATAATCTCTAAACATTACTAATCTAATGCTAACTATCTAAGTTGCAGTGGTAAAGTAGCAAAAATAGACTAAGGGGTCAAAAATGGAACTAAGCTAAGTCCGTGTATAAGCGAAAGAAGTGATCAGAGGTCAAAATGGTGAAAAGAGGACGTAATGAGAAACATCACATGAGGACTGTTGGATCAGGTGGGTGAAGGGAAAATGAATAGTTGAGATCGGAAAGTAGGAGGGTACATAGGCAAATGGGTGGACATGGTAGACTAACAGGATGGACGGCTAGGATTATATCACAGAGGTGATCGACAGATAAACAACAGAGATCAGCCAAGCCATTTGGCGATCGTGTGAAGCGACAATCGTCGGATCAAGAGACAGATCTATGATGGAGAGTTCAAGGCAATAAAGCGATCGGGTGATGCAACAGTCGTTAGATCTAGCAGGGTAGATTGACGGTGGAGATTGAAGTACAAAAAGAAATGTGCAGAAATGACAAATGAGTTTGGAGGGCGGTAAGTTGTATCTCGCGCACCCTCAAAGTCGTAAATGGTTTTGTAGAATTTTCCGCGATTAGCCTCCTTAACCAACATGTAGCACGGGGAAACCGCCCATATTGCGTGCCCTCATCCCGATAACGATTAGAAGGGAATCCACGTCATATCGCGCGATGGCCGTCGTATCTAGAAAGGCAAATCTATGGCGGGGATGTGACCGAGTAGGTTCATGAGCGGGTGCGCGATAATCGTCTGATATGACAAGGTAGTTTGATTATGGGAATTTAAAGGGGAAAAAATCAAACGTGAAGAGTGGATTGGGTCACGATTAGTTGGTTTTGCATGTGAAAGGCGATCGACGGTTAGAAACCATTTGAACGTGAATTAACAACTCTCGTTGAGCGTTTCAAGCTGAAGGAGAACGATAGTATGAGTGAGATTTTAGGAAGAGGGTGAAGGAACAGATGACCTAGAAATGCGTGAATGACCATGAAATGAACCAAGTAACAATATGATGAACCACGTGATTGCATTAAATTAAAAAACCACTGTGAAAGCCAAAACCCTATGTTTTTGGAGTTGTTGCAGGGTTTCTTCCTCACATCATGATCCCAGAGGAAGGAGGTGAGGCCAAGACACCTGTGAGCAACCTTGTGGATCTTTTCTCTGCTATCAAGCTAATTGAAAGCATAAATGAAGCAAACTGGAACACAACTAATCCGCTTTGCATTACTGTAATGAAATTGTAAGTATTCAAGAAAATGAACAAAAGATAGGGAACTACTTAAGTCAATGAGCAGGAAAGTCATGAATCTGTGTTGAATCACTGTGATGAAAATGCATCTACTTAACCCAATGAAAAATCAAACCATGCATCTATACTAATGCTGTAATGGAAATGAACTGCTTGAGAAAATGCACAAAAGGCATGAATCTATACTTCTGTTGTAATGAGAATGCGTCAGATTAAACAAATGGACAAAACGCAGGAATCTATGCTACTTAACAATACAATAAAGAGGAGCTTTGGCTACTAGGGTCAGGTGCTAACCCAAGAGTTTCATCCCTTTGAGTTAACACAATGCTGGCTTAAATCAAAACTCATCTTCATTATCAAAGAACATTGTATTACATCAAAATTGTTACAAAGTAGAAGTTCGAATCCCTACTAACTAATTGGCTGACTATCTAGCTGACTGGTAACTAGCTAAAAAAATTGAGGTCCTAAGCCTCTTTATTTATACATCTGAAGTCTTAATGACTTCCCTCAAAATCAGGGAGGTATAGCTCCCAACTTAATGGTAACTTGTCCTTTCACTTTCACTAGCTTGGCTGCCTTCTAGTAGGGAGGCTGCTTGTACTTCCACTTGCTTGGCTGTCTTTTAGTACTCTTGATTTGGCTGTGTGTACTTTTCACTGATGGAGGGATATTCGAATGGATGGGTGGTAAATGAGGAGGATTTACTCCCTGTAATTCCTCTCCCTTGTCTCATCTGGGTTTTTACCAAGGTCTTTTAGCATAGTTCCTTGCTTTTACCTTTTAACCCTGTATTTCCCTTGCTTTTATCCTTTATTTCTGCATCACATGCACATTAGACCACAAAGCAAAATATCCAACTCTAACTCAACTCACAAGAAAAATATAATCAAAAGTATGCAACAAGTTCTGAGAATAGTTGGTTTGGCTAAGCTAGGATGTGAAATGAGGCCAATTATGGCCCATATAATTACTCAATGATGAGACTCATTACTCGCTCTTATTCTATGGGAGAGGGAGTGACCAAAAACCCAAAGTTGCTCTTATAGGCCTGCATGCCAATGACTCTGGACCAGAATTGCCAGTTCTGTGCTAGTGACCCAGGAATTTAAGCAAGTTTTTCAGGCCCACAGCCCAAGCCACTGCCTAGAATGGAATGATAGCTTAGAATCAGGAGATGTATAGGTAAATAATAATACAAAAGAAATAATTTAATCAAGACCTTAATCAGACCCCTACTAGCCATGATAGGCATTTCGTCAAACATATCGCGAACATGTAACCTACATGTGTAAATAATAGATGTGAGAATAGGGATCTCATACTTATCTGAGATTTTCTATGAGGCATTGTATCCTTATCAAATTAGTTGTCATTTCATCCATTATGTCATAAATACATTGATAATCCAATAGCAAGTAATAACATGATGAGAGCCATACATAACTGCTGTCATAAAATACATACATAACCAACATAGTAGGGATAGAAATACCAATGAAATCATAGCCATATAAACCACATATAATCCATCATAATTCTCATAGAGATACAAGGAGAAATAACCCTTCATTACTGATGCAAAATCCAAACCTAGTATGGGACTTCCACGTTCCACCCGACTGTCGAATGGCTGAGCCAAATCTCTCTTCAACCATTCACCCCTATGCCATATTCCAAGCATGAATGTGGGATCTCATAGAGCACATCAATCAAAACTCATCCAGGGTTTCCTGAGGCCATCCACCTCAACCCATCAAACAATGATTCCACCTCACGATCGGACATCACAAAACCATCATTAGATTGGTCTCAATCCAAGCCTTCGAGGGCTTCTAAAGAATTTGTCTAACGAAGGCTTCCATGACTAGTAACTCAACCCAGACCTTATATAGGGACTCCATAGCATTTTTCCAACCAGGGATTCCTTGAATAGTAACTCAACCCACATAGGGCTTCTAGAGCATTTTTCCAACCAAGGATTCTACGACTAGTAACTCAACCCAAGCTGTTACAGGGCATTCAAAGCATTTTTCCAACCAAGGCTTCCAGGACTAGTAACTCAACCCAAGTTAAGGAAACATGAGAACCAACAATAATCAAACAATGAAAGTAAACCCACAATCACCATGGCTATCGAGGAAATGGCAAGGCTAGTCAATCGACTATCAATCCTATCCATCCTCGATGCCAATGATAGATCACAACATAAAATCCACATGTATATGCCATGCATGCCAGAACTAGTGAAGGAAACATACATGCAACTCGGTACCTGTAAGAAAATCTAATGTAGTTTCCCATCCCGATACCCTGTTGCACTTTCCTTCTCGTCATTTGCCTTCTTTCTTCCAAGAATCCAAATATGCCACACCCTCCAAGAATTCTCCATGAAAACTCTAAGTATCCAAGAGTATGAAAGAGAGAGGGATTAATAAAAGAGATCTCTAACACTGGACTAACCAAGTCTTGCCCAGTGATCCTCGAAAGCCTTTTTATTAATGAGGTCTCCATTTTCTTCATTTCGATTATTTTCCTTCAATTTCCTCCTAAGATGCAACCTATGACCTTCCACCTTTCTTTTCTCCTAATTTCCATTATTTTCACAAATAAATGCGCCAAAAATGCCATTTTTCCTTTCCAAAGCCTTAGCCATTGCCTTTTCTAATTTCCTTAGCCATAAAAAACCAAATTAACACCCCCTAGGATGTCTTTCCAAACATTCAGCTTGGAATACATGTCCCATCATATGTGGTATTTATGTATTTTTACATGGAATTTTCACCAGCACTGTTACAACCTTTGCCAATTCCCTTAGCCATAATAAACTTAATCAATAGCCACTAGGATGTTTCTCCCATGATTCATCTTGGATTACGTGTCCCATCAACATGGCCTTATATATATTTTTACATGGAATTTTCACCACGGGTGTTACAAAAGATATGTGTTGGAGTGAAAGGTTTCAGAATTTTGTGAACATTTCTATAAGATGGACTACAAAAACTTGATTCGACTTTATGCAAGTCAGGGAGATAATAGGATCTATAATGTAAATTATCCCAAGACCTTTCTACACTTATCATTGCTTCTAGAATTTCCTCCTCATATGCTAAAATGATATCAATGCAATCCATAGCCATAGTGGAATCTATTTTCCAAATGGGCGCCACATCATCATCCAAAGCTTCTGATGAAATAAGGATCAGATCAAGATCTACAGTATTAACAATGGATTTATATGAAAATTTTGCTACAAATATAGGACAACCCATTCCAACAACCTTCCATGCTTCTAATGTTGTAGTAGGAGGGGAAAGGTCTAAGCATCTAAAAATTAATGAGTTTTAAATTAACATTGTCGAGGGAGAACCTTGGAAGATGAGATGGAATTCATGTATACAACATGAGATGGAAGATCAAAAGTACCCATCAATGAGGAATACATTCCAATTGCTAATTTCTTAGTAGGATACTTAGCATTCTTAACTAAGGGGATAGTAGAGTTAGAAGATTAATTTGGGTCTTTGGGAGAATAGGCTAACTGATCAACCAAAACAATTCTCTTTTCATGAGGAAAACATAGTATGGGAAACAAAGATGAAACCATGGAATCCATCGTAGAAACCCAATTCTGGCCCAATAAAATATTATAATCTAGATTAGCATCGATTATCTCTACTTCTACATTAACAATATTTACCGCCACACCAACTGGGAAGGTAGGAAGAATCCCATGAGGCCTATGAGAATTACCATTGGATGTGCTTAAAAGGGTAGGAGAGAGAACAAATTCAGGGGAACAGATAGCTTTTCAACATGATATAGATATGACACATCTAGAAGCCCCTTCATCAACTATAGTATGAAATATGTTCTTCTTACGATAAATAGATTTAATTTGAAAAGACAGGTAATGAGGGAGTCTCTTTTTAGCATTTTACATATCAAATGTAATCACTAGAGAGTTTTTCGGGTCAAATTCTCCGATCACAGTAAAAAAAGCACTCCTTTATCAAGGACATGACTAGAGTTCCTCTAACATCGACATATCATGTGGGATATAAGCTAAATATTCAAAAATGGAATAGTTCTGACCAGCCCTAGCATTTGGATTATAAGTTGATCTTTTTGAGCAGCCTTTCGGCATTTGAGGTATAGGCTCAACTGTGGGCCTCTCTATATGAAGAGGTTATTGAGTATCAGAAGAAATTTTAGCCTTAGAATATTTCAGTTCTCCATAATCATGAGATCTTTTTGAAATGTTAATATGAGTCTTAACCATATACACATTTGATGCATATTTCCCTTCCTACTTTCCCCCTATTGGGGTTCTAGTATTAGCATTCGGGCCAACAAGTAATTGTTTCCCTTCGTGAAAAGGATTAGTTGGAACAGCATGGGAACTAGAAGAACATTTTTGGTCTAACAAGTGTTGAGCATATTGAATCTTGGGTAAAATCTGAATAAGATGATCCCCAATGCATAGTTTACACGAAAATTTAACTTTCTTTTTGGACACGTTTTTCCCTCCCTTGTCTTTCTTTTTCCTACATCCTTTCTTCTTCCCTTTAGATTTTTTATTTCATTTAGAATTCAAGTAATGAATGACATTAACTGCATAAGGTTGAGAAGGGGTAGATATGAGCGTCATAGTTTTTGCTACATAAGCATATTGTAATGACAACTATTGTAATTGGTTCACTAAAAAACTAGTCGTATTGGTATCAAAAATCCTACAACTCCATCGACATGGGGGCTATATTTTGGTTTGGTGTGATCAATTTTAGATCTAGGAGAATCAAGCAGTATCTTGTAGAGGACATCAAACTAAGATTAAATCAGCTCTAACTATTGAGCTCTAAAGATAGCATGTTCTTCTGTGAACACTCCTAAAAGTGACACATCCTTAGATATTTCAAGCTGTAAATATTTCAAAAACCACTCAAGAAGAAATTCATCAGGGATGTAAGCCTTGATCAATATCTTCCTTCTACGCCACTCTTGAATGTGGTCAGAAATATGGGTGGCCTTGTCCTGCTCAAAATTGTCCAAAAGTTTAGTTCGAAACGTCGTAACGGACAGGAAATTAGAAGTGGTTAAGGAACATTGTATCCAACTCACCAAACGTAGAAAACAACCCACCATTTAATTCAATATACCATTTCACTGCATTTCCAGTTAAGGTGTGTTGAAAGAGTCTCAACCTAATTGAATATTCAATCAAGGAGTTTGATGAGCACCATAAATGGAAAGTGGTTACATGGTCTGCAGGAACTTGACCATACTTCCCTTCAAAATTCGGTATGCCTGATGGAAGTTTGGTAGGTACTAAGGGCCAAGATGGGTTGTAATGGATAGGCATTAGTTAATTTTGAAATATTTGGAAAATTGAGAGTTGACAGGAATGGTAAGCGCGGTGAAACTATTGAATTCCAAGCTCTAGGAGTGGAATTCCCAAAGTTTGGAAAATAATATCTTGTATTTTGAGGGGCACCATGATGCTAAGGATTACTCGTACAAAGACCTCAATTATAAGGAAAACCTTGTATTCTAGGGGTATATGGATGGTATCCTCCCCCTACTGTAGGATTACTAACCATAGGGAAATTTCCTCTAAGTGGGACACTATAAGAAGGAGAAGCCCCTTGGTAAGGGTTCCAAGAACTAGACAAAGGAGGAAATGTTGGAAACATACTATGAGTAGGGAAGGGCATACTCCCCTACTCACCAAATAATTGAGAAGGATTCCTAGACCCAAAACAACTACCTAGAGGATATACAAAGCCCTAGCTCCCTTGAATTTGAGAAGGATTATTATTTTGAGCAAATCGAGGGGAAGGAATTGATCTTATACTCAATGATGGATTGGAAGGAGGATTGTGTCCACTTCTAAATCCGAAAACTTGTAAAGGTGAAAAACTATTGTCCATCGAAGGAATAGATGTCAGAGTAGTAGCAGGAAAAGTTGATTTAACTCAGGGAATCCCACTAGATTGAATTCCAAAGGGAAAAGAACCAGTGTAAGGAGTAGAAGGTTTGTTATCTCCACACAAACTAGGAGTTGTGGTAGAGCAAACAAATCTCATGCTAGGTGAAATTCTAGGGATAGAAAAAGTACCTCCTCCTATAGTTGAAGGATGAGTATGCACGCTGGCTATATCGATAGCCACACTAGTGCTAATAATAATTGGCCATGAAGAAAGAAGGAGAGTGAAGAGGGATACTAGGTTTATGAGTTGGAGTGCCCTTGAACAATACAACGTAAGGAAGGTAAGGAGGAAGATGTTATATAGGATTCCCAGAGGATTCTGGAACGTCTTCAACTTCTACATGGTTTTCTAAATGTAAGAGTACTCTAGCAAGAACCAGAGAATTTCCATCCAGACTGTGGGCTACACTAAGATTTTCCTCTAAAATAGGAACCTTGGGTGAAGGATTTGTCTTCATTGTGTTAGATTGCATCGGTTCAAAAGAACTAACATAATTACTCCTTTGCCTTCTCGGTGAAGTCTTGAAACTAGCAGGTCAAAGCCTAGGAATCCTTCTAGACCGAAAAAATGATGGATCATAAAGAAAAAAAAAGAATCAAATCACCTAAGGAAATCTAGGAGCTCAGAGCACTCTCTAAAAAAGTCATAAAGATAGAAACAGGCAAACAACTTCCAAGTATTTATACTCTGAGTGATTAGGATCGAACACCAAAATATAAGAAAGTGAAGAAAGGACCTCCTGAGCTAAGTTGGTATGATTAGAGCCAAATCCTACCACCGAAGGTATCAAAAGCAATTACGCTATCTCCACACAATAGCCTTTTCCATTGCAAGAACCCAGGCTTCACAAGGGCACCCTCCATAAGAACTATGAGAGTGATGCAACATCTACCTCAGACACTGTGGGAATTACCTTCCCCCCCCCCCCACAGTCACCTGTGTGGTGCCTAGGAAAGGAAAACAAGGTCACCAACTCGTAATCAGAAGCCAGGGGGAATAGTCATGGGTATGTGATCCAACAACTAGGAGGGGGTATCTGTCTTTCCCTATCTTCACATGTCCTTGTGCTTAACTCCTCTGTGAGAGGATATTTCCCAGACAACTTAATAACGCTAGATTTCCACTCGTTAATCAACTTCTATAGTTTTCAATTGGAGTGGCCTTGGAGATTTTACTCTCCACACACCTATTCTGAGGCCGTAAAATGCACTAGACTAGTTGATGTTGCTATTAAAAAAAGAAAAAAGTCTAGTTCATTTTAATTTCAACATTCATTTTAATTTTTTTTTATCTAGGACAAGGGAAACAAAAGTACGATTGATAGTGTTATGATGTGAAAGAAATCAATAAGAAATCGTATGCTACATGGAAATGCAATTAGTTTTTCTCTTCGATGAAAAGGGACTTCTATAAAGTTCTACAAGAGACTTCATAAATCAAAACTCTTTTTCTTTTTCTTTTCCAGTTTAAAACTCACAAATTCAATATCTAACAAAAGGAACTAAATGATATCTAAAATTCATTTAACCTAATGCACACTATTATGTAAATGAAACATTCAAAGAGAAATTTAAAGGAAAGAAAACATGACTAATAAGATGAAGGAAAATCAAAACAATAAAGAGACTCCAAATCCCAAAGCCAAAAACACTTCCCAAAGAAAAAAATAATATTTGACCTTTTCACAACAACTTGCACATTTGCCAAAACCCAAAAATACTACAAAAATAATAAACAAAAACAAAAGAAAGCGATAAGAAAGTGATTTTATTTTTTCTTTTAAGAATATTGAAAATTGAAAGTTCAAAAAGGGAAGGAAATCAAATATCTTCAAGCCAAAAGTATGAACAAAACTCAAATTCACCTAGTCGCAAATATGATCATAAAGGTTGAAAAAATAGTGCAAACAAGAGATTTACAACTTCAAGAACTTGGAAAAAAGATGCAAGAGACTCAAAGAATAAAAAAGACCTCAAAATGATGTTTTCTCACATTCGCCAAAAAATCTCAAACCCTTTTCAAAAAACAAGAAAGTGAAAGCAAAAAAGGCCAACTTTTAGGCCGTGAAAGGAGAAAATTCAAAATTGGGTTATCAACATCTTCAACAACAATAAATATGTAGGAATTTACAGGGTAAGTTCCTCAGATAGAACACCAAAGGACACCGCTCACAAACAGATCACAGATCAATACACCAGTATTTTGACGTGGTTAAAACCCTCAAAGAGGGAAACAGTCCATGGCCTGAGCCAACGCGGTCACTTCAGGCAATTTATTAATAAAAAAAATGAAATTTTACATAAGCTTCTCTCATGGACGGTTAACCTACAAATGACCCTCCATGCTCTTTAAATAGAGATCATGGACCAATCGGGTGTTAAGCCACGGATCAAGTGTCGGTAATATCGAGGAGAGAATGAACCATCGGATCACTACATATCGTGACCATCAGATTGTAAGTTACAAAATGTACATAGTAAAGAAACACACTTTACCTAACTCTATACTAGACCAAGTTATACTTAACTATTTCCTATGTGTCAGAATATCCTAACATCCCCCCTTAAGAACAACTTGGGATAGGATTGAAGGATTTAAAAATATGACACAATAGGAGAAGGAAGGAGGCACTAGAGCCTATCCCCCCTTAGTGACAACTTCCTGAACTCCAACAATAAATCGAAGTTTAGTGAACTTCACCTCTGTGAGAGCCTTTGTAAAGATGTCTGCAACTTGATCATCTGTTGAACAATATTGCACTTCAAGAACATGGTCGTGGATGAGCTTTCTGATGAAGTGCATGTGAAGTTCAATGTGTTTGCTGCGTTGATGTTGGACTGGATCTTTGCATAGTTGAATGGCACTTTGATTATCACACCAAAGTGTAGTCGGATGTTGCTGCTGAAAGCCAAACTCTAACAGGATCTGACGAAGCCACAAGGCTTCCTTACTAGCTTCTACGGCACCACGATACTCTGCTTCTGCTAAAGAAAGAGAAATGGCACCTTGTTTCTTGCAAGCCCATGTAATAGGTCCTGAACCAAGAGTGAACACATAACCTGCAGTAGACTTCCGATCATCAGGGTCACCAGCACAATCAGAATCAGTGAAACCAACCAATATAGGAGCTGCTTCGGCACTGTAATGAATCCCAAACTGAACTGTACCTCTAACATAACGAAGTATTCTTTTAGCTGCTTTCCAATGACTTTCATGTGGGTTTTGCATAAACCGAGCAACAAGGCCAACAGCAAAGGAAAGGTCAGGACGAGTATGGGTGAGATACAAAAGTTTTCCTACAAGTTGATGGTATAAGGTAGCATCAACTTCAGGAGAAGTACAAGTGACTGAAAGTTTGACTCCAGACTGAAAGGGAGAAGGGGCTGGCTTACAGTCTTCCATGTGAAAATGGTGTAGAATATCACAGGCATACTTGGACTGGGAATGGGAAATACCTTCCTTGGATTGCAAGACTTGAAGACCAAGAAAATAATGTAAGTGTCCTAAGTCTGTCATTTCAAACTTCCTTTTAAGGCTAGACTTCACATGGTTTATAAGGTTGGGATCCCTACCAGTCAGGATAAGATCATCAACATAAAGAACAAGAATGATAAGAGACTTGCCCACTTTCTTGGTGTAATCAGTATTGTCAGAAGTGACACCTAGAAAAGCCATTTTATAAAAGAAAGTTATCCATTTTGGCATACCAAGCTCGAGGAGCTTGCTTGAGACCATAAAGGGATTTCTTAAGCCGACATACAAGGCTGGAGTTTGTTTGTATAAAGCCAATAGGTTGTTCCATATAGATTTCTTCATGCAAGTCCCCATGCAAGAAGGCAGATTTAACATCCATCTGATGGACTTCCCATTTGAAAGAGGCAGCAAGGGAAAGAGCAAGGTGGATAGAGTTCATTTTGGCAACAGGGGAGAAGGTTTCAGTGTAGTCAATGCCTTCAACTTGTGAAAAACCCTTAGCAACAAGACGAGCTTTATGTTTATCAACTTTTTCATCCCTTTGGTAGAGGAACAAGATCCCATGTATCATTTGCCAATAATGAATGATATTCTTCATTCATAGCTGCTTCCCAATCTGGATGGCCTGAAGCTTCTACAAAGGTGTCAGGATCATAATTCACTGAAGCTTGAGCCAGTAAAGAAGAGGCTCTATCAAACTGAGAACGTGTACGTCGCTGATCTGTAGGATCACCGGCAAGATCACCTGCTACATCCCGAGTAGCACGGACCCATTTTGGAAGCTGAGGAGCTAAAGGAGGATCCTGAGAAGGTGGGGGAGGATTTTCATCCTCGCTTTCATCATCTGAAGAACAAATATTTTCAAAAGTAGAAGAGATAGGGAGAGGTGGCACATCCGCCGAACTAGGCTCGTAGGCCGATATATTTTCAGCAAACTTTACATCTCTTCTAATGATAACATTTTTGGACTTAAGTGGAATAAGTCTATATCCTTTGACATCTTCAGAATATCCAACAAAAATACAATTTTCACTCTTAAGTTCTAAAGCTTTATGTTTCTCATCTGGAATATGGGCCCATGCTTCACTTCCAAAAACACGAAAGTGACTTACATCTGGTTTAATTGAGCTCCATGCTTCTTCTGGAGTGATATTCTTTAAAACCTTAGTAGGAGTGCGATTTATTATGTAATTTGCACAGTTAATTGCTTCTGCCCAATAATTAAGACTAAGTCCTTTAGATTGAAGCATACAATTAGCCATTTCCTCTAAGGTGCGATTCTTCCTTTCAGCTACACCATTTTGTTGTGGAGTATATGGAACAGTATGTTGCATTTGAATTCCATTCTCAGTGAAAAAGTTGATGAATTTGTTGTTAACATATTCTCCGCCATTATTAGATCTTAGCTTAAGACTTTGATGTCCAGATTGTTTTTCGACAAAGGCCTTAAAGGCCAAGAACATGTTAAATACTTCACTCTTGAGTTTTAAGAAGTATACCCAAGTGCGTCTGGAGAAATCATCAATGAAAGCTAAGAAATACTTGTAGCCAGAGAATGAAACAACTGGAAGTGGACCACATAAATCACTATGCACGAGCTGTAAAGGGGCTGAGGCATGCCAAGAGGCACGTTTTTCAAAACTGTCCCGATGATGTTTTCCGAGTACACATCCAGAACAAACACCATCTCTGCAAGATACCATTGGAAGACCTATCACCATATTTTATTTACATAGATTCTGAAGAGAGCGATAGTTTAAGTGACCAAATCGCTCATGCCAAAGTTTGCTCACTTCATCATTATGAGCAACAAATACCGAGGGAAGATTTGATGACCCAAAGTTGTGAAACTTATACAACCTTGTAGAATCATCAGCAATGCCAGTAGCTAAAATCTGTCTAGGATCTCTTAGGTCCTTAATTACAACATCGTGAGGTGAAAATTCAACGATTTTACCTTCACCTGAATGAGTTATCTGATATACAGATAGAAGGTTGAAGGATAAGGTTGGAACACATAATACATCATTAAATTGACCATTGTTTATATGAACAGTTCCAGTCCCTACAACACTAAGAGATCTATCATCACCAACATATATATTTTTGGTGTTACAATCATTTAAAGAAGAAAACATGGCTTTGTTTTTGGCCATGTGATAAGAAGCTCCAGAATCAATGAGCCACTCATGAGAATGAGAAGAAGAAGATACATTTAGTGCATAGCCAGACCGAGATGCTTGACAACCACATGCAGAAAGTGCCATTCCTGAAGATGAAGTTGAAGTTGAAGAGTGCTCCAAATGGATATTATGCTTCTTCATTGCTGCTTCCAAGGCTTCCATCTTCTTAAAGCATTTGGATTCTAAGTGGCCATCTCGATTACAAAAGTTGCAATGTCTATCAGTCTTCTTCCCTTTGTTTTTATTTGTCTTATCATTTTGTTGAAATGATTTTTCATTTTGAGGCTGAAATTGCTTAGGACCCTTGTTTGGTTTAGGACCATTCCTTTTAGGATACAACTTCTTAGGATTCTTTGGTTGCTGCTGGGCAGCTAACACTTTCTTAGAAGAGTTTCCAAGATGAAGAAGACCAAGGTGTAAGAGTTTTTCTTGTTCTCTTATTAAAGAATCACAAAAGGAATCAAAGGAAAGGGACTTGTAGGCTTGTCCTTGAGAAATGAAGGCTTCTCTTGTAGAATGGAAGGTGGAAACAAACACAGAATAGGCTAGTCCAAACTTAGTAAGAATGGAGTAGATAAGGCTACTATCTTATTTCTTAACCTTAACACCTTCCAAGAGAAGTCTAAGGGTCTTGAACTTGGACAAAAAATCTTCAATGCAAGAAAAATTATTGGGGTCCAATGTAAGCAACTCATTTTCAAGTTGATGGGCTTTAAGTTCATTTTTAATTCCAAAAACTTTAGTGATCTGTTTCATTGCTTCTTCAGGAGTATCAAGTTCTGCAATATGGAATCTAAGATCTGGAGAAATAGACATCCCTATCAACCCACGTGCTTGATCTTGCCTATTTTCCCATTTAGCTGCCTTATCTTCATCTTTTGGTTTGGTTTCTTGGCCTGAGGCTATTCTGTAGAGACCTTTACTTCTAAGTAAATCCACAATGTAGGACCACCATTGAAAGTAGTTGGTGCTATCAAGAATAACTTGGCATGGAATTTCCATTTTAACAGAAACTAAAGCTATAGATGCTGAAACTAAGTGTTCCAATGAAAAGATCTCGAAAAATTAGGCTGGTTAAAAAAAAACAGCTCTGAAAACGGCTTCCAGATGAAGAAGTTATGGCTTTTTGAAGAAAAGTTGATGAAGATGCCGACGAAGTGCGGGAATGTGCGGAAATGAAAAATCCGCCCCCACAAAAAGGAAACTTGAACTTAAGACCTCTACTCTCATAAATTAGCTTTGGACCAAGTGAGCTAAACTAAAATTTTGAGAGGGAGAGAGAGAGAGGGCGGGGGGGGGTGGGGGTTCTTTTTAGTCACTGAAACTTTGGGTTGCGTGCTTACTTTGAGAAAGCTCTTTTTCCCTACAAAAAAAAAAACACAAAACCCAACACGTACATACAAAAAAAAACGAACCTCACAGCTCGAAGTTAGCTTTAGCCGGAAACTAAATATTTTCCTCAATGTTTCTGATTTTCCGAGATCACACTAAGGCGCAGTAGAAAAGAGCATACACATGAGAAAAATCCTTCCTTTTTGTTTCTGATTTGCCCAGATCGCACAGAGTCACGGGGCAAAGAGCATATGCAGAAATGAAAGGTATAGATCCGGTAATAAAAAAAAGCTAAATAAACCGAAACTGAAATAAACAGAGAGAAAATAACTGTAAACTGCAAATAAACACTGTATACCTCCAGATCTTAAAAATGACGTAGCTAGGGATACCGAAAACCTTTTCGCGTGAAACGAAAGGGGTTCCTCACTGAAACAAATGCTTCCAACACAATAGAGCAGTCCTCTTGGCCCAAAAGTAGTCAGAAACAGTAGATCTAGGAAACGACAGTTGGATGCAGTTCTACCGGCTTCAGATTTGGATCACCAACGAACGCGGCCCTCAAATAGCTCTGATACCATGTAGGAATTTACAGGGTAATTTCCTCAAAAAGAACACCAAAGGACACCGCTCACAAACAGATCACAGATCAATACACCAGTATTTTGACGTGGTTAAAACCCTCAAAGAGGGAAACAGTCCACGACCTGAGCCAACGCGGCCACTTCAGGCAATTTATTAATAAAAGAATGAAATTTTACATAAGCTTCTCTCATGGATGGTTAACCTACAAATGACCCTCCATGCTCTTTAAATAGAGATCATGGACCAATCGGGTGTTAAGCCACAGATCAAGTGTCGGTAATACTGAGGAGAGAATGAACCGTCGGATCACTACATATCGTGACCGTCGGATTTTAAGTTACAAAATGTACATAGTAAAGAAACACACTTTACCTAACTCTATACTAGACCAAGTTATACTTAACTATTTCCTATGTGTCATAATATCCTAACAAAATATTTGTCCCAGAGCAACAAAACAACTAGATACTTCATAAGGGAGACCTGGAACTCAATTTCAAATAAAAAAATATTCAAAAACTCAAAACACTAGGTTGACTTGAGCATTTCTCCAACAAGAGGAAAGATATAAAAAAAACCAGTTACCAATATGATTCCAGGCCTTACAAAGATTAAAAAGCTTAAAGGAACTTGGTAAAAACCTTAGCAAATTGAATATTTTTTTTTTCCAGATCTGTACGCGACTTTCCAGATAGAGTCCAGTGTATACAAGCTACCGTGTGTGAGGAAAACAACTTATACGTGAGTTTCTTTAGAAGAAGTTGCATATGTATGTGATTGTTTATATATAAAAGAGTGAATATAAATAAAACTAAGGAAAAATAAAAGAGAAATCCCATATCTAAAATATTAGGCTGGAAGATCAAATCACACAAGACTTCAGATGGCTGAAAAACCCAGGAAACAAGGGACCAAAAACCCAAATCAAAGAAAACAACCCTTCTAGAAAATACCTAATGGTATTCCTTGATTGAGTCACCTATTTTTTTGTTGGGAAATAATCCCTAAGTCTAGGGTTGGGAGCCCTAATAGAGCAGAATAGATAAATCAAGAAAGAACACTCAATCCAACATGCCAAACATTCTAATTACTAAATTTGGGATTAGGAGCATACACAGGGTCATTCATTTGAAGATGTTCACATAGGGTCGAGACCCTTTGCTTCCTCTAATATACGTAAACCTGCAAATCAATCACAAAAGTGTAGATATAATATATAATTAAAACTACATGTGTAATAATATGTTAGATCATCATAAATAGTAATTTAAACTATCATTCATAATATGACAACATATATCAGGAACAAGACATGAGTTTCTTTAATAATGAATAATAGTAAGTACATGATATATAACTTGATATAGGCCAAAGGAACTAACGAATCCTTCCTCTGAATCCATCAAGCCCATGGAACAAATACAACCTCTTTAACAGATGCACGAAGATGCTAGATAAGGGTACTGAGCATTTCATTAAAGGAAAATAGGGTTTCCAAGATACTGGGAGTGCAAGAACCACAGGAAAACAAGACTTGATTTGGGGGAAATAGAGTATAATGTCAATATCACTCTTGTTCTATGCATTCGGCCTACCAAAGGGGTATATATATACCACCTCAAATTAGTTTTCTCAGTTAGGCCATGCACTTCTATAGGTGGGCTCTTGGTAAAAAATGTAAACCCTACTCGAAAAATAGATTCTATTTATTTTTTTCAAATTGAAAAGAGTGTACGCGGGTATTGTGTTTTACTCAAGACTTCAGAAGGCTAAAAAGACCAAGAAAAACTAGACCAAAAAACCCAAATCAAAGAAAACAAACCTTCTAGGAAATACCTAATGGTATTCCCCAATTGAGTCATCAGTTTTGTTGTTGGGAAATAATCCCTAAGTCCACGGTTGGAAGCCATAATAGAGTGGAATAGATAAATCAACAAAGAACACTCAATCCAACATGCCAAACATTCTAATTACTAAATTTTGGATTATGAACCTACACGGGGGTCCTTGTTGGCTTATTGGGGCTTGACTCAGGTTCAGAAGTGATTTAGCCAAACAAATCTCGAAACTAGCGGCCCTTTTGGAAATAGTCCGCAGTGTGCAGACTGAGGTCTCACCCGAGGTAGTATGGGAGGGTGCTGGAACTAGGTTTCCACACCCTAGGGATGTCTTGATGAGGTTTGGGAAATTTGTGACCCGATCCTACGCGCTTGTGTTCCTTTGTGCAACCATCTATCCTTCGCAACTCGTGTGATTGCTTCTGCGTAGCTCTATAATGAGCGTGAAGGGGAGATATCTAGATCCTTTATACCTACTGTGGTTTTATTATAGATCTTAACTTAATTATGTGGGCCCAATATTCTTATTAATCATTCGACATTTACAACTAGTGCACGCAATCATAAACTGTAAAGAGATGCATAAATATCACAGAGGCAATAAACACAAGTATTTCAAAATCAACTTATCTTTTATTAATCCTTGGTTCAGATACAATCTCAACTCTTCTCTACACACTCAGCTGTAGGGGTCCGTGCACATAGTTGCAAACTCTACCAGGCCTCTGTAAACTCAGCTGCAGAGCCTCTTCCTACTACTACAACCCAAGACTCGAACTTACAAACTCAGATCTAATTCAGCATCTAAAACCCATATCCTTTCTCAAAGCTAAGACTAAAAACTGACTTTACACTTAGAGCCTTGCTCTATTTATACAATCCCATGGTCTACGGACCATGGGTAGGCCGACACATTCTATATTAAATTACATTATTTTAGGGCGGACAACCCTAGACTCTCACACTCTGCGCCTGCATTTTGCGGGGTATTTACATTACAATGACCAAGATTCAAGCTACAAGCCCCAAAAACCCGCTATGGGGGGATCCGTTGCCCAATAGGCCCCCAACACAATCATCGTGACTCGTCCCGAGTCACTCAGCTGGTGCATTGACCTTCACGCGGAGTTCATCCAACAACCTCTGCACTTCACTGACATCCGCTGCACATTCCTCCGCTGTCCAATGTACCAGTTGTGCGTGACTCTCCGATGCATCATTGTCAGGATCACCTTCTTGCCTTAGCGCATATGTACCCTACATTTGGGCCAGCTTTCCCTCAATCGTGGCGGTGACTGTGAATGCTTCCTCGATCTAAGGTTGGATGCGCGCTTTAAGCACTACTTCTTTTTGGCGCGCGGTGTCCACCTATTCCTTTAGAGCCTAGGCCTCCTTCATCTTGGCCAATCGCGGAGTAAGGGCAACCATCTATGCAGACCTGCTAATATTGTCATAGGCCTACTATAACTGCGATTCTTCTGTCTCCAGATGCTGTATAGTTGGATCCTCCTGCAGTGAGGTTAGCGTGAAGAGGCACTGATAAACAATCCCTTGCAGTCTTGTATGACATGATACATTGCTTCCAACCTAGCTTCAATGGCGTGGTTTCACTTCTCTCAGACTTCTGGTGGTGTAGAGGGTTGCGCCTTCAGTTGCAGCTCAGAAATCTGCAAGTTCAGTTCCAACTGAACCTTCACGACTTCCTCTTGGGCCTTTCGGACTCTAGCCGCTAGCTGGTGAATCTTTTCTGCTATTGGGAGTTCTGCCAACACGACCAACTCCGGTATGCTTCTACAGGCCTCCTACATGGCCTGTTCAAATCCCTGTGTTTGTCTGACTAGGTTGTCATGTTGTAGGCTGAGCTATTCTAAATTCAACTTTTGCTCCCTCAAGACTTGGAGGGCGCAGCCCTCCCTGGCGTGAAGCTCAAAAGTTACCCCATCCTGCAGCTAGTATAGGATTTCTCTGGGAAGGGCAGCCAAACTCAACCCCTAGCCCTTCACTTGAATTTCTATGGCTCTATCGCCCTTGGCTACGGCTAAGATTGCGCCTTCTGGTAACACAAAAGTGTTCGTTGTGTGGGTGTGCAACATCTGCTTGGGTTCCTTTGTTTCTGCCATAACGTATGGTGTCATCATTCCTAGGGGTCGCACCTGTAATGCTTGCAACTGCACTCTAAGCAACCCCAGCACAGTTGTCTGCTCCGTCATTAATTCTTCAAAAGCATCCTTTGTCTGTCATACCTTTGTCTTTTTCCGCAGGGCTAACTTCTCCTGAACGTGAGGCCTCTTGAGTTGAGTCAATTTTGGTGTCAGGTCCGTGCGTTCGTCCATTTTATCCTCCCCTTGTTCGTCCTACTCCATGGACATTTCCTGGCTTCCCTCGAGCTCTCTGACTAGCATGGTTGTAGTTTCTGTCGTCTGCACTATCGTTGCTGCCTCAGTCGCCTTCCATTGTGTGGCCACTTCTTGTTCCTGGGGCTTTTGCTCTGCCAGCTACGCGAGGCACAGCTTGGTGTCCTTTGTTCGCTGTTGCGCTGTGATCTTCTCCAGTTCCACCAAGTTCAAGGTGTGCCACTCCAGAGACCATGACGCCATCACATCAGAGATTGCATCATCCATTGTAATGAACGGAAGCTTCACCCATGTTTGGGTTGGATCCTTTCGCGCCCGGATATACAAGTTGTGCATATCGGCATTGAACTCGGATGTGCTTCGTAAGCTGTTGTGGACTGTAGGGGACAAGCGCGACCTACGGTTGATCCATGTTCATATGCTCGCCTCTATGAACACCCAAAACAACTTTATTTTGTGAATCCTCATCGCATCTTTTGTTGCCCAGAGTGAGGTGTACCTGGTAGCTTCGGCTAGGTCACCCTCAATCATGGGAAACTGGTTGTCTTTTGGCAGCTCTCCTGCAACCAACAGGATGGATAAGAGCAACCACGCATAGTGGAAGGTCTTACCCTTCTCTTAGACCTCTTTACAATTTGTCAAAAACTCGTTACAGAGGAACTGCGCCCAGTTGAACTGGCCCCCACTGTGCACTGTTCTGCTAATGTAATCACGGACACTGGCACTTCGTCTCCGCAACATTTCCTCATCAGCTTGCCAGTGAGAAGTTGGGTGGATACGTGCACCCCTTTTTCCTTGATGCTTATGATTGCATACCCTTGCTTCCTCTTCTCCAACTTATATTTGGCCTTCATAGCTTCTGTGAGGGTCAAGTCCCTGCTATGGCTGCGGGGTCGTTTCCTTTGATGGGCAACCGAGAAATATGGTGAATTAGATCAGCCATGATGGGAATCGGCTCCTCCAACCAGAGATACCCATCATGTACGAGACATAGTAGCTATTGGATGACAAAAATAGTGACGGGCATGATGTGGTAGTGAGGTATCCATCATAGATGGAGTAGCCCAGCCTTCTCTACACCCTGTAGCCATTTCTGCTTTAGTAATTTCTTCACGACCAACTGTGGGAACTTCTCGCATGCATGAGGTCCCAGTCTTTGAACTTCATATTTGGTACCCACCCCAATGGCAAACCTTCAAACCTTATTTCCTCAGGAAGGAGCGGGGTCTAGAGTGCACTCTTCGTGGCCTCCAGGTCCTTTGGTATCTTGGCTTTCCCCTTCCACGGGGGGATGTAGGGAGGTAACTTTATCGTCGAAGGCACTTGGGAGACATTCTCTACCTCATCATCCTGTGCTTCGATTTGGGTGATCAAGACTTGCAAATCCTCCTCCTCTTCTATTTCAAAGGTGATAGCTTTGCCCTTCTCTGCCATTGACAGTTTACTAAACCGTGGGTTCCGTGGTTATACCGAGACTGGCCCCATTGTCTGCTTGTCTTTCTATGGTCGTGGCGTGGGGGGTGAATTTGGAACCTATGGTGTTGCTACCACCTTTCCAGGCTCCTCTTGGGTTATCTGGGCTTTGGGGTAACTTCTGTGAATCACACTCTGGTTCTTGCAACCATCATTTTGTCTACACTAGATCCGTTCGATCGCATACTCAAGGGTAGCAAGAGTGCTTGGTGCTCAATGCTTTGTACTGGGTCAACTCTTAAACAACCAATTGTTGCCTCGAGGCTAGCACAAGGGATTTTATAATATCGTTTGAATTTGACTTCGACCATTCCCTCCACTTCTGAGTCATTAATACCTTCTTGATAGCAGATCGTCCCGAATCTAGCTCTTAATTCCTGTCTTAATTGCCCGCTGCTCGCTCCTTTCTGCCTTAAATTGGACTTCTTTTCATGAATAGTGACGTCAATGGTCACCTTCCAGTCTACCCTTGCAGTAGCACAGTCCCTTATGCGCAACCGCGACCCCTGTGACATACTGACTCTACGCGTAACCTCCTTCCCGCACAGCTTTCCTACAGACTTGTTTATAGTCCCGCGCTCTCTTTCAACTACTGGGAGCACTGAGACTGTGCTTCCTATAGATAGTCAGGTGGTCGCACCCATGGTGCGAGGCTTCAAGTTACCTTTCGACCCAGTCTATGGGCTTTCCTTAGTTACCCTTGTGCCAATCAGCACCTCGCGTTCTTCCTTATACGGTGCGCTCCCCTGGTTACTTTGTTTGATAAAGTGTGGTTGTAGCCATGGTAGCAAAGCTAGAAATTCTTGGCGACAATCTTTTAATGCAGTGGTATGGCTGCCCGTATCTTGTCCTGCCCTTCCATCGACGTGACATGGTTGCATGATTTTGATTTCCAATATTCTGATTTCCATGTCTATTACCATGCTTCTTCTCTTTAGTCGTACCCGAGCTTCTTCGAGTTCATAAAGTTTCAAGTTCCTTCACCGAATGTCTTCTTGTAACTGTATAATTCCTTTAGTCGGATCCTCGCGTACTATCCTAACTGCAGGAGTTGTGTTATGGGGATTCTCCTCTAGTCTTATGGTTTCATCCCCTCTCGTCAGTATTTGGATTGCTTCCACATTCTGGCTTTTTCTTGCGGCCCTATAGGCTCATCAAATCGCTGGTATGTGTAGGTCCTAGTCAGTTTGTCTCGCCTGGTGAACGTTGTTCATGATTCTGCAGAGCTTTTTGAATGCCCTGATATGGAATTTTTGTCGCTTTTGTTGTTGTCGTGGTTGGTTCTAATTTTTGATCCTTAGTCTCGGACATGCTTGCACATCACACATCTGCACCCATCGACACAGGTGGGCGCGCAAGCTACTTTGTCCTAGCTACTCGACTTTCATTCGACGTTGGGGACTTCCAAACTGTAAGCGTATCCATCTTCTACATTAGTGCCAGTTTCCAATAGTCTTCTGATGTATGCTCCACCATCGTGCAGTTGTCGAGCGCAACACCCATTCCGGCGCACCATACCACTACTGTTCCAGTACTGCACTTTCAAATTGGTCTAAGAATTCATCCACCGCTGTTACCCCATCATATGTTGGTAGTTCCCTTGCTTCTATTGTTATGCACCACAATGATCTAATCATCATGTTGCAATTTAGTGTTGTCACTTCGTGCAACTGGTTCTGCCAGTGTTCTACTTCTTCATCTGAATCCGAAGTACAGGAACTATCACGTTCCCACGAGATTCTCCCATCTGCAGTCGGGTTCACCCAATCTTGGTCTTGCGCCATTATCTAGTAAATGCAATCTAGCTCATTGTCGTTGTCATCGTCGTGCACAGGTTCAGTGTAGCACGCTCCTTCTGCTAGATCTAGTGGCACTACTACGTGTAGGGACTTTTTTCTTGAATATCATCTTCTGCTTCTTCACGTTGATGACTCCATTCATATTGGTGGCCCAGTCTATTCCTAGCAACGTGGGATAAGGATTCCTGTCATCAACAATATCTATTACTTCAAAGTCCATCTGCGTGCTCACGCCTTCAATATCAATTGTTACCCCTTGTAACCTCCCCATGGGTAAAATCTTTTGTTGGTTTTCCATTTTCAATTGAATCAGGGACCACTGCAACGTGGGCCTGCCCATGCGTTCCCATCTCTACTTGGGTAACACATTCCCGTCTGAACCCAGGTCTAGGATTACGTGATCCATTTCATATTCTCCAATCTACACTGTCAATCTCATTTCCCTTCCAGTGCGCAATGTATGCTTTCCCAGTTTTTGGACTACGCGCGGTTCACCCTACCCTGTGCACCTAGTGATCAACTCTTGTAGTCCTTTAACTACCTTATTGTCGTGCAGCAATTTCATACACATCTCTAAAAAGGTAGTAAGCATAGAAGGATCCATTCTTGGCTCTAGTTGATCCTTACTACCTGAAGTAGAGGCCTCCGTGAATCTCTTCTTAGCTTCCATAAACGTCTCCTTTGCGCGTTCCAAGTCAAACTCAAGTTCCTTTGCAGCAGCCTTGCGAACCCACGTATCTTCCTCAGGCTACTTCCCCTTATCTTCCCCTATGGTTGCACCGCTTCGGAACACCATATTCACATTTGGGTCTTCTTCGTGCAGTTTATACCTCATCATTTGAATATTTTGAGTCAGAGTGGGCTGAAGTACTCCTTTCTTGTGCATATGTGCGATAAATGTAGGGAAATCTACTGCTTCATGATCAAACTGAGCATAGTATGAACATGATATCATTATCGGGTTAGTACAATCGCGAGCGTAGTGCCCTGATCCTCTGCAATTGTAACATATTAACTGTCCACGACCTCTTCCCGGTCCCATTCCTCCTTGTCCTCGACCTCAACCCTGAAATCCAATGCACGCCATCCCTGCTGTTGGGTCGAAGCCTCCTGTTTTTGTCTGCATTCTATATTCCAGGGTCCACTCCATCATTAACTCGTAGTTGTGACAAGTCCGCTCATCATGGCCCACCGACCTACAAAAATTACAAAAAAGCTCCTGCGGAGTTTGTGTATACTTCTGCAACAAATGATAGTTATCCGTTGTGTGCTTTCCTCCTATCTAACAGATCGTGCACCAGAGAACAGGTGTTGCACTTGGCCTTGCTTGTGCTTCTGGTCTTAATGGCATTGGCCCCCCTCCTGCCAAGCAGTTCGCGAATACTGGACAATGGTCTTTGTCATGTCCCTGGCCTTTGCATTTTATGCACCACACTTCTTCGCGTGCCTCTGGCCATGGCGCCCTATCCTGCTTCAAACTCTACATCTCCAAGCATAGTTTCTGTAGTTGCACATGGATTTGTTGGACTCCCAATCCTGGATCCTGTATCAGTGTTTCATGCAACCTCATCACCATTTCCAATGCTTCAGCTTGGGTTGAAAGCTTCTGTTGTGACAGCACTGTCCTCAGGTGTGGTATCAAAGATGCCACAAACCAAGTGCGGTGATGCGTATCCGTTAGTGTCATATTAGCCTCGCGGATCATACTCTTCAGCCTTTGATCCAAATCCTTGTGGGTCTCGCCTAGAAGCGTCGCGATCTTCTTAAATCTGATGATTCACTGTGTCTCTGATTTCAGCCAGCTAAATTCTCTATTCAACGCATTACGGATCTCCATTATTCCTACATTTGGGTGATCATTAGAGTACTTGATATACCATGTCAACACGTGATCCTATAGCGCACTCATCAATGTGGCCTTCTTGATGTTATCATCCATGATCCAATCGTACAACTCTAATGGAAAGGATGCAAAGAAGACCTCATGGATTTCCGTATACACGTAGCGATCCAGCCACCTTTTCTCAGATAGTTGTGCAGTTCTGTTTTCCTGTATCACGAACTCGTGAATCTTCTAATCCAACCACTCTTCAATTTCCTTCTTCATGGGATTCCAGTGTGTTAGTGTCAGTGTCTTCACACAGCCATCAGTGATCAAAATTTACTCTTTTGAATTTCATACTAGGAGTCCCATTATGATGAGTTGCATTCCATTAGGTCAAGGATCAACTGATGGTAGGGTACATTTCAGTTTTCCCCCCTCATGACATATATATGCTGACCTCCTTTCATACTTTTCAGTCCATGATTCATGTTTATTTTCAGTTCATTTCATCAATTTGGTCTTAGGTCTTAGGGTTTCAGTCTCATTAGGTATTAGGGTTTTACCATGGTCAAATTTTTAGTAACTATTGATTAATAATGGTCAGCAGACACATGAGGATGACAATAATCATCAGAAAAGTTTTAATCTCATAATTTGTAAGCTTAATAAATTTTTCACCTCAAAACCAGTTTTGAGGTGAAAACAGAGCATTGGTATATTATTTGTAAATTTCATGTAATTTTATTATTTCTCATATGTAATTAATAGTTTCATGCTGCTCCTGGTCACCTGCTGATATTTCCAAGTACATGCCACTGCAAAAGTCAAAGAAATCAAGCATCAGTTCACTTATTCAAGCAAAAGATCAAGCATCCAAAAAACAGAGTATTTGAAAAGAAAATAGACATTACAAAGTGGGTTTTGAACGTTAAAAATCAAAAGTTGAAAAGCTATATAAAGGTCATCCCTCTCTTAAAGCATTTCATTGTTTGAGTTGAAGTCCATGAGCTAAAAATGCGATTTTGAAGTGTTATTGATGAAATGGGTGTAATCACTGTGTTTTTAGAGAAGTTCTAACTGGTGCTACGCACCAAAGGTTGGTGCTACGCACCTAGCAGATTTTCTCAATGAAAAACTGAATGGGCACTACGCACCTAGAAACAAAGCTCCAAATCATTCTAAATCGCCTCAATTTGCCTCAAAACTTCCAAATTACCTCTTTACAAGTAAGTAACACAATCATTCTTGTTGGAAATTGTTGTTGCATCAGTCTTTGGTGATTTGTCTCTCAAGAAGTCAAACCCTAATTTTCACCAAACTGTCTCATAAATTGCAAAACTCACTCATTTATTACTGTCCTATCTCATCCATATGCTATTCCGTAAACCCCATTCCCTCATATAGAATTCCTTAAACATCATTCCCTCATATATTTTCCCCAATTCCCCAAACCCTATGCATACACCTCAAACCCTACACTATTCCCAAACCCTACTCACCCCCTAAATTCCATTCACACTCTTATTCACTCTCACCTATTCACCTATAAAATCTCTTCATACTCATCTTACATTCATTCACCCTATCTCTTCATTCACTATAAGATGATACAACTATAAAACAATGGAGAGGGTCAATGGATATGAACTTGAAGAAGAAACCCTTAGTAATAGTTCCAGGGAGAGAGACACACAGGGCAGGAAGCCTCATAAAGGAGGAAAACATATCAGAGAGGAGCCTACCAGTTTGAGGGAGCTGCAAGCCTACCCATTTGCCATTTCTTGTTTTAAACACCAGTCATGTTTTGGTTTCTGTGAAATGGTGGAAAGGGTTAAATTTCATCATGAATTAGCAAGGTTGTTTGTGACACATTTGGACAACAATGAGGTAAACCTTGTTGGAGTTACATTCACTTTGTCACCAGCTATTATTTCAGAGGCTACAAGTATTCCAAATGTGGGTGAAAAGTGGAATAAAGGGTAGGACATTGACAGGGAGTACTATGAGCCTTACATCAAGGCTAGATACCATGACAAACTCAAGAGAGTATTCCCCTTTAAATTCTTGGAGGACATGTTTTCTCCATTGATGAAGATCATCATCAAGTACTTTACTTGTGAAGGTAGGTTCTCTCGATTGTATGCCTACCACATTAGACTGTTGATGCATTTCACTAGGGTGAGAATGATGAATATCCCCTACTTCATGTTTAGAAACATTGATAAGATGGCACTTATTGTAAAGAAGAAATCATATCCCCAATAGTTAACTAGCATTTACCACTACTCTCATGAAATGTTCAAAGGCCCTAAAATATTTTCATCAGTTCCTCATGAAGAAGGTGGACCTTCAGGAGATGAAAAGGTCAAAGAGGCTAAAACTGTTGGAGTGCCAATGTTTGTGACATATGAGAGTGGCACTAGGAAACCTTTTGCAGCTGCTACGTGAGTATTATCTCCACAAGGTGTGGAAGGGGTCTCACCTTCATCTTCATGCCACAGGCAAATGCTATCTCCACAAGGAGTGGAAGGGACTTTGCCTTCTTCTTCAGCTAAATAGGTGCAGGTTGAGTAGCAACACAAGGGCAAAGGTAAAGGCAAGAAAAGGATGCATGAGAAGGATCCTAGTGATGGGAAAGAGAGAGATTTTGACCTTGCTGATCATGATGAGACACAAGGAGTTGATGTCATTGACTTGGATACTGAAGATCCAAAGACTGTCAAAGACATGATCATAAAGGAACAAGAGGCTGAGATACAATATTTGTCTGACAACTTATAGAGGGCTAAGTGAATCATCAAATATCTAGAGAAAGAAAACAAACAATTGACTGACAAGCAAGTCCTCATGGAGCTGCAAATGATCAAGGAGAACCGACAAAAGGCTAAGAAGGCAAAGGTCAAGTTGACTTCAATTGAACAAGAGATCAAGAATGACCGGGAAAATTTGCTTGAGAGGGTTAATATACACCTTGAGGGGTTGATTGAGAAGGCCAACAGAGACAAGAAGATGCTTCGTCACATGGCCTACCACTACATGACCCGGAACAAAATCTACAACATAAGAATGAGGAAGCTTAAGGCTAAGTTGAGGAAGGCCTTAAGGAGCAAAAAGGAGCAAGACAAATTGAAAATCTTGGCTAAAGCCTCACTAGCCCATCAAAGCAATTAATGATAGTGCCTTGTGCCAAATCTGGGCAAGTTTTGACAAATTTTGGTCATTTTCAATTTTTGAAATTTTGTAACACAGAAATTTTCCCTAGGTGCATAGCGCCACTGGCACTACGCTTTTCACTAGAATAATTTTTCGAGAAATGGCTTAGATATCTAGATTCAGAATGATGAGAGCATCAAACCCTAAAAATCTCAACAATTTTGGAGCAAAACTTTATCACCAAAAGGTCAAAAAACCATCAAAAAATGACCTCTCTACCTCTTTTTGGACACATAGAAGAATCCTTGGGAGATTTCACTTTGGAGGAGGCAAATGACCTCCAAATGAAAAAATTCAAAATGTTCCAACAACTAAACACGAAGACCTTTCCAATGAGCTATCTTGGGCTCAATTTCGCTAAGGGGAAGGCTTCCAAAAGTAGCTGTAAAGCGGCGCTATGCACTTGGCCAGTGGCGCTACGCATAGAGCCAGTTTGCCCAAAAATCTAGTTTTCGCCTAGTTTCTTTGCAAGTTGACTTTTTCTCCCATCATGGATGAATTTATGATTGTAAATGATGCTATGATATGTAAATGTAATTGTAAAATGACCTTAGCAGGTAGATTCATCATTTTGAGGTGGTTTGGGTGTCAATGAATCAGTTTCCATGCCTATAGAGGCAAGTTGTTCCACTACCTATATACCTGTTCCTTGTTGGGAAATGGTTGTAAAAGTTACTTATCTCTTGGATTCGACCCCTGATGGCTAGCATAGGTGGTTTGATTGTCTATATTATGTATTTTTTCAGTCATTAGCAAAAGTTGGACTCTCTTGGATGCTTTGAGCTACATTGTACATCTTTACAACAGTTTGGCAAGGAAATAAACCAGGATTTGTAGCTATTTTTGTGGTGTACTTGTGGTAAAGTGTTTTTGCATAGTTTCTTCTTCATTTATTATTTTTTCTCATGTTTTATGTGTGCCACAATCTTATTCATTCTTCTAACTAAATGAAATCAAGATAGATAGGTAGAATACATTGGTTACAGTGCTCTGCCTTGGGCATTCATTTAGTTTTTGATGTTTTCTACTGTTTGAAGAGGATACATGATCTCTGCATTCCCTCCTCAGCTCCTCATCAGTCTTAGACCTACCATCTCAATTGATTTCAAGTGCTAAAACACCTACCTACCTCGCTCGATAGAACACCCTGCATTCCTAACTTGATTTCCCAAACCCAAAGCTGACTACTCCATTTGATCTATTATCACTATAAAAGTTTTTAAAATTTTGGACAACCTGCTTGGTTCTAAAGTTTTTGTGTTAGACATGGTCAAGTCATTTTTATGTTTTTAGAGTCTAAGTCATAGGGTGAGAGTCTCATTTCCATCATCAAATAAAGTTCAACAACCTTGTTTTGTCGCTTCTGGATCCCATATCATGTTTTAAGTTTCTTGTGTCTGGTCATTTCAAAAATTTGAACATGCTACGAAACTGTCTAGGCATTTTCGTAGCGCAAAGTCCTGAAATTACACTACATGCACTACGAAATTGGGGATTCGTAGTTAGGCATTTTCGTAGTGTAAAACCCCTAAATTACATTGGATGTGCTACGAAATCGGGCATTCGTGAACAATCATGTCTAGCTGTCAAATCCACCACAATCCATTAAAATTTCATCATCAGGTGTCATCCATGAACCTTACCTCTCACTCATATCCATCACTAGATCCGTTAGGGGTCGTTTGTCCGCAGTCATTTCAAATTTCAAAAAAGGAAAGGGTTAGTTGATCTTGGCCATATTCCTGTTCTCTTGTTCATATTCATGCAAGAGACACTTGATGATGTTCTTAAGTTTGAGTAAAAAATCCCAGGGTGAGCAGAGACCAGAATTCTTCCGCAGGCTTCAAGCGAGGCAGCTCTTCATCAAATTCAAGCGAGGCAGTTCCTCAATTCAGCAAGGTAGTTTCTTCCAAGCTTTCTATCCATAGGGATGTCAAAGGAGAAATGTCAGAAGAAAGAAGGAATCACAAGTCAGGCTGATGTCTGAGAACTAAACCTGAAGGCTTAGATGCTCTCACAAAGGATAAAACAGTTGAAGAAGCCTTCAAAAAAGTAGGTTGCTGGAGGTTCTGTGAGAAACTACAGGGAGGACATAACCAAGTGACCAAGGAATTTTCTCTAAATTTCACAAGTTTACATACAAAGATTGGAGTGTTAGAATTGCCAATTTCTCCTGAAGTTATATCTTTAGTCACATAAATTCCAAGAGGTCAGGAAAAGTGGTTTAAGAATTTCAAGTTTGAAATGGCACCATGCAAGATATTCTTGAAGCCAGAGTTTGTAGACACAGATTTAACTAAAGTAGTGCCAAGGGGTTATGTCAAAGATTCATATGCCAACCTACTCTCATGCATACAAAGGTACTTCACCTGTGAAGGAAGATACCACAAGGTGTATTCTTATAATTTCAAACTCCTATTACATTTCACTGGGATAATATCTCTAGATCTACCTTTCTTTTTGTTTCGGAGCTTAGGCAAGATGTCTGATAAAATACAGTTGAAGAAAGAGGCATGTGAAACATCATTGTTCCATCATGACTTAGTTAAATTAATTGTCTTGCATGAACTTTAGAAGGTAGATAGAGAGTGGTCTTCATTTCTTTTTATGTCTAGTTTAAGAGCTAAAACAAGACTTAGCCCTAGGGCTAAGGAAATATCATCGCCAATGACTAATCACCATGCTAAGAAAGGTCAAGCAGGTTTGTTAAACTGAAGGCTAGAAAGCAAGTTAAGGAGCCAGTGACTAGAACACCATTGGTTGTTCAATATACTCCTCAACATTCACAAAAGAAGAAAGTTCAAATTAAGGAAGCAGCACAAGAGCAGTCCATTGGTGAAATAGTCCAGAGAAGGGTAACTAGACGTCAAGTAGTCAAAGAAAAGGGTAAAATAGTGGTCATTGATGAAAGACCAGTCTCAAAGGGAAATCTGAATGATCTTCTTCAGGTTATTGACATTGAAGAGTCCCCTCTGGTCCAAGCAGACTTCATTGAATCAGGTGAGGGCAAGTCAGAAAGATGAAATCCTCTAAAAAGCTACACTTTGATGATCAGGTTTCAGAATTTGTTTTTAAGCCCAGAAGGCTTGTGACTAGGCAGTCCAAAATGTTACAGGAGGCAGAGCCGGAGGTAAGTGAGACAGGGGATATATCAGGATTCTGTGAAGAGCTCATAGTTCCAGTAATGCAACCATCACTCATGCACGAAGATGACAGAAACATATCAATCGATACTCAAGAAGAAGAAAATAACTATGATGAAGTCAAGAAGAAATTGAAGCTTGCCAATCTTGAGATTGCCAAACTTAAGAAAATGGCAAGGAAACATGCAGTTGAGAAAGCGAATTTCAAAAGAATGAAGGCCCTATTGGAAGATGGAAAAGCTTCAAAACCTAAAGTAGTTAGCAGAGATTCTCAATACTTCACCTGGACTATCCTTGCAATCAAGGAAGCAAGGTATATCAGATGGATCAATGATAGACTAAGAACTAATATCAGGGTGATGAAAAGAAAATTTGAAGACCTTGAAATTCAACTGAGCAAGTCTGGAGGTCAGTCTCAGCACAAATGAACAAGAAAGTAAGTGATGAAATCCTAATAACAATTTTGGTTGAAACAAAGACATTACTTTTTGAAGAGTTTTCAAGGACAGGTGATGTTAGGTATATGTGGCATATGTAGATAATGAAACAGCTAGGAAGAATCCTTAGAAGGAAATTTTTTGGAAAAATTTGTGTAAATTGATTCACATAGCAGTTTTGTAGCATGCTACGAAACTGCTGTAGGTGCAGTTTTATTTTTTTATTCAAACAAAATAAGGGGTTATTTTTGAAGAAGGATGCTATTGGAGAAATGTAAGGAGATCATCTGAGCAGGTTTAAAGCTCGAGTAATGAAAAACTCAAAGAATGAAAGATATATGCAAGAACAAAGTTTTGCGCTACAGAAATATCAGTTTATTTCATAGCACATCCAGATTGACTTTCTTCATGCAACTTCAAGGAGTTTAAGTTTTGCACAAATGTAAGAGCAGGGTTCTACGGCTAATTCAACATGTGTTATATGATTAAAGGGGCTAGTTTGGTCAGCAAGAGATTCGAGGAACACCATTGAAGATCAAGGCTACACTGCAGGGGACATTTTCCTAGTTTTCAGGACAGATAAAGGAGTAGTTATTGAAGGCTAGCAGGAGGGTTATGGACATCACCATGGTCGAGGTTAAGGAGGAGTAGCTATCAAGTATCGAATTTAATTCCTGGTTTAGGTTGTTACTATCATAATAAGGAGTTGTACTCCTAATTGTATTAGGACTCTAAGACTGTTAGATAACTGCTACTTGTAATTAATAGTCTGTTGTAGGTATGAATAGGTGTCAAGCTAGGAAATTCGAATTCCCCTCATATTGGATCAGGGAATCCAAGATTCTAATGATAACTCTATAAAGGACGAGAGGTGGAATGCCTCATGGTTGGCAATTTTCAAAAGAAACAAGCAAACTGTGTTTTTGTAGTAGACTGTATGTTTTCATGTTAATACAGAGATATTGGCTTTAATACTTAGGATACAGAGAGGGTTTTTTATGTTTGATTTTCTCATGGCTTTCTTCATTCACTTACTTGCAGTGGTATAGACACATGTTACTTAGAATTCATTGATAATGCTCTAACTTCTGTCATGTGTTTATAAACTGTGTTCCTTGCACTATGTCTCTGTTTTACTGATATATTAAGACTTTTTATGCCCTGACTTCCATGTTAAGATGATCTTGCTGTTGTACTGAAACATATTTTGAATCCATTTCGAATGGATGTTTGTTGATTGGAATTTCAACCATTTATACCTTTTTGTTTGATCTTTCCATAGAGTTAGCCATCTAATCCTTAAATTAAAATCTTTAACCTAGTGAAAGAGCCCTCTCAAGTTGAGGAGGTTAAGCCTCAGCCAAAATATTGGTTTGAAATAGTTACTCAAAGTCTTCCTGATCAGTAGCCTATCAGGGTCTCGTTTTGTGATAACATTTTGGTGCGTCTTCCGGGAGTCTGAAGATTACTCATTCCCGAAATCAAGAAGCTGAACTTTTGAAGGTAGCAGGAGCTCAAATAACTTTTCGAGGCTGCAATCTACGTTGGTGACTCCATATATTTTCAAAGTTTTAAAGGTGGCTTCGAGAAGGAGATATACACAAAGCAATCCTGACCCTAATCCACCTACTCCTGTGGACAATCCAAACACTATTTCAAGAGGCAGTCAAATATTTTCAGAAATACAAGGTACTCCATCTTATTCAAAATCTCTGCTCTCTGAATTCTCAAGAAGTCCTGAAGACAAAATAGTTGATGATAAAATTCATGAAGTGTTTTTTAGATCAGAAAATGAAGAAGAGCTCATTGGTATTATCCTAGACCTACAAAAGAGAGGAATTGACACATCAGCCCTAGTAACACAGAAAGATAAATAAGAGTTTTGGGAAGTTGTTACCTCTGAGTAGTTTTTAGAAAAAGAGGCGCTAGATAAATTGAAAGATCTTGACCCATTTGAAGTCCTGTTAACATGTAAAGCTGGTTTACCTCTTCCAAATTGGAGTACATTTGTCACTGGTTTGCAGAGCCCAAGTAGTCCTCCTCATATTAGTTCTTCATCTTCTGTTTCTGCTATTCCTAGTGGCTTTCAGAAACCAAGCAATCCTCCTCATATGAGTTCTTCATCCTCTGTCCCTTTTATCCCTGTAACTATTGTTCCTCCTTTAATCATGGTTGTACCTGCTGGGTATGCCCCACTTGCACTTCCTACTGTTTTGCATGATCTTGCTAGTAAATATGCTACACGAATCCCAACATGGGGTCGTGATGAAGAAATTAAAGCAGAAGAACATGTACACAAATTTAATGATTTTGTTGACAGAGAGGAAGTTGATGATGAGGATGTGAAACTAAGACTATTTGCACAGACCTTTATTGGTGAGGTTAGAAAATGGTTTAAGGCTCTTACCCCGAGAAGCATTCAAAATTGGGTTGAATTTGAGGACAGTTTTCTAAGGAAATGGGGAAACAGAACTAACCCAGTTCAACCACTTATTGAGTATAACAACCTTAGAATATCACCTGATGAAACTGTTCAAAATTTCTCAAAAAGATTCAATAAAGTGTTTAACTTAATTCCAGCTCGCTTGAAACCTCCAAAAGCCTTAGCACAAATGAGATATGATGAAGCATTTGATTCTGAATTTTCTCTTTTGCTAAGAGAAAGAGAGTCTACCACACTTACTGATATGCAAAATGATGCAGTAAAGGTAGAGGTAAACATGGTATCTGCCAAAAAATAAAAAATGGGAACAGCTAAATTGAAAGAAGAAGAGAAACCTTCCTCTTCAACTCCTAAAGATAAATTATACTCAATGATGAAAACAATGGAGAAGTTGATGGATAGGTTAGCTCTTGGAAACGCCTCTGCTCCCCTTGTGCAACAGGAATCTCAATTTAGAAACCCTCAATTCAGGAGACCTCAAAACCAACAAAGACCAAGAGAAAATAGGAATCAACAGCCTGATCCTCCAGTGAGACCTCCTTTTCAGTAGAATTTGGTTGATGAAGAAGATGATCCTGAGATTCTTGAAGAATCTATCCATTGTCTTGATGAAGAGATGTTAGGAATTTTCTTGACTAAGGAAGAACATGATGAGTCTGGCTTGGCCAATCAAATGGAAGAGCCTTCAGATTATTTAAAAGGGTATCAACATGCTATCTTTGAAATGAAAAAACAATACAATCTTAGAAACAGAAATGTGCCAATTATTGCAAACAAAACACAGCCCAAGAAAGATGTTTCAAAGGCTGTTGAAGCCAAAAAGGATACCCCAAAGGTTGTTGAAGGTAAGGAGGACTCTCCACTTGGTAAAAAGGACACTCAACTTCCCCCTCCTATCAAAGAAGCTGAAAAAATTGTTTCTGTTTTCAACCTTGAGAATGAAATTGCAAAAATTAAAATATTAGTCCCTTTTAGTGAGATTCTCAAGGTAGATAAATACAGAAGCAAGATTGTAGAGATGTTAAATTCACAACCAGGAGCTGTTGATATCTTAAATGTGCAAGAAGATAATCCTACTATATATTTGGGTCCAAGGTTAGAAGATGATCAAAATGAAGAGTTTCCTCCTTTCTATGTAAGCATTAGTATTCATGATATGACCTTACATAATGTTATGTTGGATTTGGGGGCTTCTCATAATATAATGCCGAAAGTAATTATGGAGAGGTTAGGATTACAGGTAACAAGACCATATAAGGATTTATTCTCTTTTGATTCAAAAAGAGTCCAATGTATTGGTTTAATCAAAGATGTTGTTGTTGGTCTAACACAAATCCCAGCAAAGACAATTGTTATGGACATTGTTGTGGCTAATATTCCGCCAAAGTTTGGGATGTTTCTATCAAGATCATGGGCAGCAAAAATCAAAGGCACAATGCAGATGGACCTCACCTATGCCACCATTCATGTTTTTGGTGAGAAAAGGAGATTGTATCGGGAGACTAGAATGGCTTATATGATAAGTAGCAAAGATAAACCTAAGAATTTTCCTATTTATTCATTTGATACTGAACTTGGATCTGCCATTCCTTTTAATGAGTCAGTTGATAGTGGACCGGAAAATATGAAAACATAAAATCAGCACTCAGAAAATCAGCAAGAAGATGATAAAAAGAGATGAAGGGATGGTTGTCTTTGTACTTTTATGGATCAGCAGGAAAAGAAGGGGTAGGAGCTGGAATTTGGATCACAAGTCCAAGTGATGAAAGTAAGTTTTAATCTTGCAAATTGAATTTTGATTGCACAAATAATATGGCTGAATACGAATCTCTGATTTTGGGCCTAGAAGTTTTGGTAACAATGAAGGCTTAGAAGATTTATGTCTTTGGAGATTCTGAATTGGTTATTAGACAAGTTGAGGGTGTCTATCAAACAAAGGATGTAAGAATGAGAGCATATAGAAATCTAGTTTTAGATATGTCAGAAAATTTTCAAGCATATTCTTTCACTATCAAAACTAGAGACCAAAACTCCATTGCTGATTCTCTTGTTGTTTCGGCAAGTCTGTTTGTCATTCCTATTCATTCTTCTGAGAAATATGAGGTTGAAGTTCATCATAGACCAGCTATACCAGATAATATCACCAATTGGCAAGTTTTTGAAGATGATCAGCAGGCAAAGAATTTTATTGAGCTGAAAGAAGAATTTGAAAGTACTCAAGTAGATCAACAAAACATGCTTGTTGAGTCTAAAGAAAAATATGAAGTCTTGCAATTAAAAAATAATTCAATACCAAAGAGTCTTATTCCTCTTGAAAAGTTGTTTGATCAAAATGATGTGTTCAAATCGCTAAAGATACACGCTGATGAAGAGGAAATAGAAAGATGCAATCTGGGTACTTTAGCTTTACCTAAGATGATTAAAATTTCAAAGTTTCTTTCAGTAGATATGAAAGTCAAATATGTTGAGATGATGAAAAGGTTTGTTGATGTTTTTTCTTGGAGTTATGCTAACTTAAAATAGTATGATCCCTCCATTATTCAACATACTATTCCTATTAAAGAAAATGAGAAACCTTTCAAACAAAAGTTGAGAAGAACTAATCTGCTTCTCATGCCATTGATTGAAAAAGAGATTAAAAAAATCTTTGATGCTAAAATCATTATCCCAATCAGATTCTCAAATTGGCTTGCAAATTTGGTTCTGGTTAGAAAGAAGAGTGGAGAAATCCGAATTTGTATTGATTTCAAAAATTTGAATAAGGATTCATTAAAGGACAACTATCCTCTTACCAAGATGGATTCAATTCTGCAAAATATTTTTGGTTCACAAAGAATGTCTATGCTTGATGGTTTCTCAGGGTGCAATCAGATTCTTGTGCATCCAGATGATCAGGAGAAAACAACCTTCACAACACCATGGGGCACATTCATGTACGCCAAGATGCCTTTTGGTCTCATGAATGTGGGAGCCACTTTCCAAAGAGCAATGGATATTACTTTTGCTGAAGAAAAGGATAAATAAGTGGTCATTTATCTTGATGACATCACAGTCTTTTCAAGGAAAGAAGAAGATCATTTGAAACACATAGAGAAAATTTTGCTGAAGTGTAGAAGGTTTGGTATCTCTCTTAATCCTACTAAAAGTATCTTTGCTTTAACATCAGGCAAGTTACTCGGTCATATCATTTCTGAAGAAGGAATTAGGATTGATCCTAGTAGAGTTAATGCAATTCAAAAGGTAGATTTGCCAAGAAGTAGGAAAGAGATTCAATATTTTCTTGGGAAAGTGAATTTTGTTAGGCGCTTCATTCCTAATTTTGTTGAGATTGTCAAAGATATAACAAGGAGGTTAAAGAAAGGAGTGGACTTTAAGTGGACAAATGAAGCGAAGAAATCTTTTGAAGAAATCAAGAGGGAACTTACACAAGCACCGGTGCTCATCGGTCTAGATTTTTCCAAAGAATTTCTTATTTTTACATTTGCTTCCGAGAATACAATTGCTGGGGTTCTGCTACAAAAAGGAAAGCAAGGTATTGAATAGCCTATTTATTTCTTTAGTAGGACATTAGAAAATGCTGAACTGAAGTACAATATTCTAGAAAAGCAAGCTTATGCCTTGGTGAAAGCTATAAAAGATTTCAGAATCTATATTTTGCATTCTCGCATTGTGGCATATGTTCCAAGTGCTGTAATAAAAGATATTCTAACTCAAGCAAATCCTGATGGTAAGAGGGGAAAGAGGATAGCCAGATTGCTATAATATGATATAGACATCAAACCAACCAAATTGGTGAGGGACAAGGCTTGGCAAAGCTAATGACTCAGTCAAATCTGGACTGTCTTGACATAAATCTAGATACAGAAATCTCAGAAATTTCTGAAAATGAGGAAGCATTGGTCCAAATTAATGAGAAATTCTTGGTTTCAGAATGGTATAAGGATGTGCCTTTTGTTCTACAACATAATAAAGCTCCTGCCAATCTAACGAAGTCCAAAGCAAGGTTTGTTAAGCTGAAGTTTTTGAGATATTTTATATATGATCAAAATCTGTTTTGGAAAGACGCAAGAGGAATTTCGTTGAATTGTCTCCTTGAAGAAGAAGCTGATAAAGTTATTGAAGAATTTCATAAAGGAGATTGTGGAGGACATCATTATTGGAAGACTACAGTAAACAAGATCCTAAGAGCTATATATTTTGGCCAACTATGTTTAAGGATATCTACAAGAAGATCGATGCATGTCATGAGTGCCAAATTTTTGAAGGAAGAAGGAAGCTTGTACCTTTACCTTTGATCCCTATTTATGTAGAAGCTCCTTTTCAGCAGTGGGGGCTAGAATTTATTGGAGAGATACATCCTCCTTCATCAGGGGAGCATCGTTGGATTCTCACAGCAACAGATTACTTCACCAAATGGATAGAGGCGATTCCAACAAGGCAAGCTAATGATTCTGTAATTATTTATTTTCTAGAAAGTAATATATTGGCTCGATTTGGTTGCCCCATGAAGATTATAATAGATAATGCTCAAGCTTTCAAGTCTAAGAGAATGATTAATTTCTGTCATCAATATCACATTACTCTTGGACACTCTACAACTTACTATCCGCAAGGCAATGGTCTTGCTGAATCATCAAACAAGAGCATTGTTAGAATCATCAAAAAGGTATTATAGGAGAACAAGAAAGCTTGGCACTTAAAGCTGAAGTATGCCTTATGGGCTGATAGGATATGCACAAAGAGATCAATTGGGACTTCGCCATATGAACTAGTTTACGGTACTGAAGCTATTTTTCCAACATCACTTGGAGTTCCGGTAATGAAGTTAATTCAAGGACTTGAAGAAGAACCAAATGCCATTCAGAGGAGAATCAATCAACTGATAGCCCTACAAGAGAAGAGAAGTGAAGTCTATGACAGTCATCAACATGCTCAGAACATAATTAAGAGTACATTTGATAAAAAGATCAAAGAAGACCATTTTCAGATTCAAGACAAAGTGCTGAAATAGGTGGCTGGAATTGAAAAAAAGGGCAAACACGGTAAGTTTGAGAATTTATGGAAGGGTCCTTTTTAGATTGTTGGTTTTCATGGGAACAACACTTATATACTACAGGAAATTGATGGAGGATCATACATTGGAGGGCCTATTAATGGCAGGTTCCTAAAGCATTATCGTTGCTGAAGTATTACCAATCTCTCATGACATTGTATATATTCGTTTTTTTTCTTCAGTTTTTGCTAATAATGACAAGCTGAAACAGAAATATTAAGCTTGAGGTGAAGGCCCAAATAATTTGAAGAGGATGCTTGTCAAAAAAAATTATGTTTTTATCATAAATGGATAAAGCACTAGAACTGCAGGTTCTTAGTGTACCACAAGGGCACACTATCCCAAGTGGAGCCACTATTATCACTGTAAAAGTTTTTTAAATTTTGGACAACCCGCATGGTTCCAAAGTTTTTGTGTTAGACATGGTCAAGTCATTTTTATGTTTTTAGAGTATAAGTCATAGGGTTAGAGTCTCATTTCCATCATCAAATAAAGTTCAACAACCTTGTTTTGTCCCTTATGGATCCCATATCATGTTTTAAGTTTCATGTGTTTGGTCATTTCAAAAATTTGAACACGCTATGAAACTGTCTAAGCATTTTCATAGCACAAAGTCCTAAAATTACACTACATGCACTACAAAATTGGGGATTCGTAGTTAGGTGTTTTCGTAGTGCAAAACCAAAAAATTACACTGGATGCGCTACGAAATCAGGCATTCGTGAACAATCATGTCTAGCTGTCAAATCCACCACAATCCATTAAAATTTCATCATCAGGTGTCAGTCCATGAACCTTACATCTCACATGCAACCATTCATATCCATCATTAGATTTGTTAGGGGTCATTTGTCTGCAATCATTTCAAATTTCAAAAAAGGAAAGGCTTAGTTGATCCTGGCCATATTCGTGTTTTCTTGGTCATATTCATGCAAGAGACACTTGATGTTGTTCTTAAGTTCGAGTAAAATTGCCCAGGGTGAGCAAAGACCAGAATTCTTCCATAGGCTTCAAGCGAGGAAACTTTTCACCAAATTCAAGTGAGGCAACTCTTCATCAAATTCAAGCAAGGAAGTTCCTCAATTCAGCAAGGTAGTTCCTTCCAAGTATTCTATCCACAGGGATTTCAAAGGAGAAATGTCGGAAGAAAGAAGGAATCACAGGTCAGGTTGATGTCTGAGAACTGAACATGAAGGCTTAGATGCTCTTACAAAGGATAATACAGTTGAAGAAGCCTTCAAAAAGGTAGGTTGCTGGAGGTTCTGTGAGAAACTACAGGGAGGACATAACCAAGTGACCAAGGAATTTGCTCTAAATTTCACAGGTTTACATACAAAGATTGGAGTGTTAGAATTGCCAATTTCTCCTGAAGTTATATCTTTAGTCACAGAAATTCCAAGAGGTCAGGAAAAGTGGTTTAAGAATTTCAAGTTTGAAATGGCACCATGCAAGATATTCTTGAAGCTAGAGTTTGTAGACATAGATTTAACTAAAGCAGTGCCAAGGGGTTATGTCAAAGATTCATATGCCAACCTACTCTCATGCATACAAAGGTACTTCACCTGTGAAGGAAGATACCACAAGGTGTATTCTTATCATTTCAAACTCCTATTGCATTTCACTAGGATAATATCTCTAGATCTACCTTTCTTTCTATTTCAGAGCTTAGGCAAGATGTCTGATAAAATACAGTTGAAAGAGGCGTGCGAAACATCATTGTTCCATCATGGCTTACTTAAATTAATTGTCTTGGATGAACTTAAAAAGGTAGATAGAGAGTGGTATTCATTTCTCTTTATGTCTGGTGTTAGAGCTGAAACAGGACTTAGCCCTAGGGCTAAGGAAATATCATCACCAGTGACTAGTCACCATGCAGAAGAAAGGTCAAGCAAGTTTGTTAAACTGAAGGCCGTAAGCAAGTTAAGGAGCCAGTGACTAAAACACCATTGGCTTTTCAAGATACTCCTCAGCATTCACAAAAGAAGAAAGTTCAAATTAAGGAAGCAGCACAAGAGTATTCCATTGGTGAAATAGTCCGAGGAAGGGTAACTAGAAATCAAATAGCCAAAGAAAAGGGTAAAATAGTGGTCACTGATGAAAGCCATGTCTCACAGGGAAATTTGAATGATCTTCTTCAGGCTATTGACATTAAAGAGTCCCCTCTGGTCCAAGCAGACTTCATTGAATTAGGTGAGGGCAAGTCAAAAAAGATGAAATCCTCTAAAAAGCTACAGTTTGATGATCAGGTTTCAGAATTTGTTTTTAAGCCCAGAAGGCATATGACTAGGCAGTCCAAAAGGTTATAGGAGGCAGAGCCGGAGGTAAGTGAGACAGGGGGGATATCAGGATTTCGTGAAGAGCTTGTAGTTCTAGTAATGCAACCATCACTCATGCACAAAGATGACATAAATAGAGCAGTCGATACTCAAGAAGAAAAAAATAACTATGAGGAAGTCAAGAAGAAATTGAAGCTTGCCAATCTTGAGATTGAAAAACTTAAGAAAAGGGTAAGGAAACATGCAATTGAGAAAGCCAATTTCAAAAGAATGAAGGCCCTGTGGGAAGATGGAAAAGCTTCAAAACCTGAAGTAGTTAGTAGAGACGCTCAATACTTCACCTGGACTATCCCTGCAATCAAGGAAGCAAGGTATATCAGATGGATCAATGATAGACTAAGAACTAATATCAGGGTGATGAAAAGACAAATTGAAGACCTTGAAATTCAGCTGAGCAAGTTTGGATGTCAGCCTGAACACAAATGGACAAGAAAGTAAGTGATGAAATCCTAATAACAATTTTGGTTGAAACAAAGACATTACTTTTTGAAGAGTTTTCAAGGACGGGTGATGTTAGGTATATGTGGCATATGTACATAATGAAACAGCTGGGAAGAATCCTTAGAAGGAAAGTTTTTGGAAAAAATTATGTAAATTGATTCACATAGTAGTTTTGTAGCGCGCTACGAAACTTCTGTAGGTGTAGTTTTGTTTATTTGATCAATCTTCAAAGGAAAGAAGGGGTTATTTTTGAAGAAGGATGCTACTACGAAACTGCTGTAGGTAACATGCACAACAATTTCGTAGCGCACTACGAAACTGCTGTAGGTGCATTTTTGTTTTTTTTTATCAATATTCAAATGAAAGAAGGGGTTATTTTTTAAGAAGGATGTTGCTGGAGAAATGTAAGGAGATCATATGAGAAGGTTTAAAGCCAAGTAAAGTAAAACTCAAAGAATGAAAGATATATGCAAGAACAAAGTTTTGCGCTACAAAAATAACAGTTTATTTCATAGCACATCCAGATTTACATTCTTCATGCAACTTCAAGGAGTTTAATTTTTGCACAAGTATAATAGTAGGGTTCTATGGCTAATTCAACATGTGTTATATGATTAAAGGGGCTAGCTTGTTTAGTAGGATATTCGAGGAACGCCATTGAAGACCAAGGCTACACTGTAGGGGACATTTTCCTAGTTTTCAGGATAGATAAAGGAGTAGTTATTGAAGGCCAGCAGAAGGGTTATGGACATCACCAAGGTCGAAGTTAAGGAGGAGAAGCTGTCAAGTATTGAATTTAATTCTTAGTTTAGGTTGTTACTATCATAATAAGGAGTTGTATTCCTAATTGTATTAGGACTCTAAGACTGTTAGATAACTGCTGCTTGTAATTAATAGTCTGTTGTAGATATGAATAGGTGTCAAGCTAGGAAATTCGAATTCCCCTCATGTTGGATCGGGGAATCCAAGATTGTAATAATAACTCTATAAAGGACAAGAGGTGGAATGCCTCATGGTTGGAAATTTTCAAAAGAAACAAGCACACTATGTTATTGTAGCAGACTGTATGTTTTCATGTTAATACAGAGATATTGGCTTTAATACTCAGGATTCAGAGAGGGTTTTTTATGTTTGATTTTCTCATGGCTTTCTTCATTCACTTACTTGCAGTGGTATAGAAACATGTTACTTAGAATTCATTGACAATGCTCTAACTTCTATCATGTGTTTATAAACTGTGTTCCTTGCAATATGTCTCTGTTTTACTGATATATTAAGACTCTTTATGCCCTGACTTCCATGTTAAGCTAATCTTGCTATTGTACTGAAACATATTTTGACTCCATAACCCAATGGATGTTTGTTGATTGGCATTTCAACCATTTATACCTTTTTGTTTGATTTTTCCATAGAGTTAGCCATATAATCCTTAAATTAAAATCTTTAACCTAGTGAGAGAGCCCTCTCAGGCTAAGGAGGCTAAGCCGCAGCCAAAATATTGGCTTGAAATAGTTACTCAAAGTCTTCCTGATCAGCAGCCTATCATGGTCTCGTTTTGTGATAACATGATCCAGCAACAAAACCATCAAAATTAACCAAAAAACCCTAGAGCTACTATACCTAGCCTAAAATCCATATCTGATCTAGTCATCTTGACTAAGATTCTCAAGGAGAGAGCCCTCTCTCGACCTGGTAGGGCTAGCTACCAGGTTAAGCTTGGTTTGTGGTTATCCTAGGATTGCCTCCTTTTAGCCAGAGGTTAATCTAGGCTCTAACATAGTGTTCCAACATCAGATATCCCTTAGGCAGATCTCGGTCCTGCCAACGGAACCATTTGTTGGCTTATTAGGGCCTGACCCAGGTTTAGAAGTGATTTAGCCAAACAAATCCTGAAACTACCAGCCCTTTCGGCAATAGTCCATGGTGCGCGAACTGAGGTCTCACCCGAGGTAGTATGGGAGAGTGATAGAACTAGGTTTCCACACCCTAGGGATGTCTTGATGAGGTCTAGGAAGTTCATGACCCAATCCTGCACGCTTGCGTTGCTCCGCACAGCCATCTATCGTTCGTAACTCGTGTGATTTCTTCCACATAGTAATTTAAACTATCATTCAGAAGATGAAAACATATATCAAGAACAAGACATGAGTTTCTTTGTTAATGAATAACAATAAGTATAGGATATATACAACCTGATCTAGGCCAAAGGAACTAACGAAGCCTTCTTACGGATCCATCAAGCTCAAGTAAAAAAGAAAACCTCTCTAACAGACACATGAAGATGCTAGATAAGGGGACTGAGCATTTTTGCAAAGGAAACTAGGGTTTCCTAGAGATTGGGAGTGCAGGAGGCACATGAAAATAAGACTTGATTTGGGGGAAATAGAGTATAATGTTGATATCTCTCTTGTTCTATGCATTAGGCCTACCTAAGGGGTGTATATATACCACCTCAGATTAGTTTTTTTTCAGTTATGCTATGGGCTCGTGTAGGTGGGATCTCAATAAAAATTGTAAACCCCACCAGAAAAATAGGTTCTATTTATTATTTTTAAATTGAAAAGTGTGTATGCGGGTATAGTGATTTGGAACGTGCGTATGTACAAATTTTTTTGTGGACAGAGTCGCGTATGGATTTTGAAATATACTTTTTTAAGATAAACTCAAGTATGTAAGGGTAAAGGGACTGCCCAAGGACATATAAGAGCATCAGGTCTAGATGAGTGTTGAATGATGCTATAACATAGAAAAATGACATCAGGGAATGATGACAAGTGCTATGTATGAATAACATGGAGTGATACCATCATTAGAGCCTCCTATTTGGATCACTCCTAAATAGTGAAATATGTTTCCCTAAGGAAGTTCACACTAGTCTAAGAACACATTACAACCACCAAGGTGACGTAAGGGAACAAGTATAAAATAGTCTATAATATAATTTCAACATATGATCCATACTATAATTCATTAAACAATAAATGGAATCACTTGAATGCAAAAATAGTTTAACTCATAATAAATTATTTTCCTTCATCATTTGAGTAGGCTAAATCAATGAGTGAACTAAAATAAAAATGGATGAGAGGCATCTAAGGCTAGCTATCTATGGATCATGGTAGGGTTGCTATCTAGAAAGCTACAATTTAGGATAAAAAAAATTCTCCCAAGGTTACCCATGTATATGGATGCGTAATAGGGAGAAAGAAGTGATATGTACATTTCAGGAAGAAAAATAGAACTTGGAAGGGATCATAAACACTTTATTGGGGATGACAAGGAAACTTGGCAATGATAATAAAAAATCAAACATGAGAGGACATGTTCAAAAATAAGGTGACACCTAAGGCGTTGAGCTCTATTATCTTCGGTTAACACAAGTGACAAAGTAGTGTCAACATTAGATTGAATGAAGTGAAGGAAAAATACATGGATGAGGACATAAAAGGGACAATGATATGATTCTTGAAATATCCCATGAGGGTGAAATCCCAATGCAAATAATGAAAATGGTAGTAAAATGATAAGGTCAAGTAGGTAGAGAAAGACCATTGAAGATGACACTCTAAAATGAGCAGAATAGAGCTCACATACTACATAAATGAAAAATAAGGATCTTAAGGGGGTTGAAATGATTCAATAATGAGGATGTCACACTTTTCCTACCAAGGGGATTATGGAAAGAGAAGGCCTTAGTCAAAAAGACAAGGATTCAACAAAAGTGATTTGTTCATTGGAATGACAAACCCAAGATGGAAGAGCTTATAGGTGTAATTTGAGAATATGGAGAAAAAACTCACATCACCCAAGGAAAATTACAATAAATGGTATGTAATTAACAGGAATACCCCTGGAGGAGGGGTCATTATTTAGGCCCACAATCAAAAGGACATATGATCATAGTAGTAATTGAAATTCATGGTCAAAAGGGTTATAGAGTTTAAGAAATTCAATGACACAAAACATGGTAAGATTAAAACTAGGGTAAAGTAATCATGAAAGATACTGAGGGATTGCATGTGTCAAAATGGAGGAATTGTAAAAAAATAAATGTTCAAGAAAAAATAAATCAATCAATATTTTTGGGTTGAAAAATATGATGGAAGCCCTAACATATTAGAAGCATTCTATTTCACTCTTTAAAAATAAGAATTTTATAGCTAACAAGGATTCAAAAAGGAGAACTCATACCACATCCTACTAAGGGATGTCATTGAATTTAAATAAAATGGGAGGGGAGAAGTGAATCCATATGTTAAGTCCTATATTAACCTCCCTACATTTCATAACTTAGGATTGAATGAATTAACAGATGAGGCCATCCTCTTAATAAGGCCCACCAAGTAATTACTTCTCATTATAATTGGGAAATATGTAATTAGGGATTTTTAGCAACAAACTATTTGTAGAGATAGAAGTCTATGCATTTCTTTTCAGATGTTGTTATTACATTAGAGATTTTCTCAATAGAGGATCTCCCCATTAAAGAACCTCATGAACAATGTTTTCTATTTCTAGATTATCAATACAAGGGTATGTTCTATAGGCATAATATCATCTTCTCTTCTATTTACTTTTATGCAACTTAAATTTATTTTCATATCACTCTCAGTTTGTTGTTTATGTTGGTTAAGTACACTATAAATGGTATTAGAGCTCTTTGATGTACCAGTAGATTCCCACATTACAAAAAATGTTTTCATGCTAGAGACACATTTCAATGCCTTTAAACACACACACACATACACATATGTCATTCAACATGTGAAACTACATATAAGAATCATACATGTAGGGAATATAAGTGGAGTTACCTAGTTGGAAACTATTGTGCATCATTATTGGAATATGGTGAGTAGCACCACACTAGAATGAATCTGTATATAGATTCAATATTCTGCCTACTTTTGGGTATGTCAACTCCCCCTAAACGCACTTGAAACCTCCCTTTATTTAACGTTTTGATCATGTTACATCTAAATAAGATTAAGAACAACACTCACAGAGATCACTCACACATATTAGGAAACCAAATAGTATGTTCCATTATGATTCTTTTAATTACCTTTCTACTTGCTCAGAAAGTCAATCAAAATACTATGAATTTAATTGTTAGCCCAGGTATTATATGGAACTTGCAAGTTACCATGCATTGTATATGAAGGCTACACTCTCTACTTCCACTATTTATTTTATGGTTACCTTTGTAGATGGAGTATAGACAATTTAAAAGCTTAGAAAGGTTCTACACATTGAAGAGTAAAGTGATTAAAACTACTTGCAAGAAAGCAAACCCACTTGGAGGAAAGTAAACACACTTGAAAAAACAAAGTAAACACACTTGCAAGAAAGTAAACACGTTTTCCAAATGGGATGGATTGCTCATGTAGGTTTCAACCATCCACAAAAAATGAAACACACTTGAAGTATAGAAATGACACACTTCTATTTAATGGGCTTAGGAAGCTTATCATTGTAACCCACAACACAGGTAGAACAAATAACAGAGGTAAGAAATAAATCACATAGGTAGAAATGAATGAGAGGACTAATCATTGCCAAGATGATCTATGTTTCTACTGAGACCAACAAATGTAATTATTGTGTTAAGAACATTTATTCAACACCATAAATGAATGAAATCCAATCTAAGGTGTAAGTATATCAAATAAGAAACAAACATAGATAACCAATTGCATAAATAATTTGATAAATAAATAAATACATGCATGATCGAATAATTAATTACATAAATAAATAAAATCACACAATTATAAATTAATTACATAAGAAAATAAAATAAATTCTACATGAATAAATAACCGAAGAGTTAAATGACACAACTAGAAAAGGGAACTACTTAAAATTTATAACACTTTATTCTATTGGAGTGGGTCATGCCTCCATAGAGCATAGTGTTGATATTTATCAATACTTGTTACATTAACAACATAAATTAATTTAATTAACTAAGATAATTAAAAGAAATTAATATTCATAAATATGCATGCAAATGGGAAATTAATTAATCAAATATAAATTATGGAAATTACAAACCCCAATTAAAATAAAAAAATAATAATTAAATTATTTCATTATGATTCAGCCATTATTCAAAGCATCCTCATCGTGGAATGAGAGAGGAACTCGTTTTATAGATAACATTCATTTAAAAATGAAATACCAACTAATAAATGAGATCCACAAGTTTCTCATATGGTTTGCTAATGATTAGTATATAATTAATATGTTTCCATAAGTTTCTCATGTGGTTTCCTAATAATTAGAAAAAAGCAATAGACCAATACATATTTCCAAAATAATTATTAACAACTCAATTAATCTTATATAATACTGATCCAAATTGAAATAATGGAACAACAATTGGCTAACAACATCAACTCAAGTTTCCAATCAGCTGAAGGTTCTATTGGCTCATGGTTCCATTGTCAACTTGTAGCTTTAAGGGTTGTAGACAAGAGTTGTAAAAATATGTCGCAACCTCAGAGTTGCAACAACAAGTTTCAGTGGCTATTGTTCCTTTGTTAACTTGCGATTCCAAGTGTTGCAAAACATAGAGTTGCAACACCAAGGTTGCAACGAGTTGCTACAATGAGATATTGCATCATGGTTGCAAGTATAAGTTGTAGAACTATAGTTGCAGCACTAGGGTTATAACACGGAGTTATGGCAATAGAGTTTCAATAGAATGTTCATGCTCCAGAGTTGCAGCAACGTGTTGTGACACCAAAGTTGCAATAGTGATTTGCAGCACTATGGTAACAACAACTGTGACTAAGATACACCCTATAATGACATTAAAACACGAAAAATAACCTATCTAGCACTTTTTCCTTGTATATTAACTCAAAGATAAATACAAATATGATATTTTTCTAATCTTTAGTCATAAATTCATGTAAAACAACAAGGAAACACAATAGAAAACACTTTATGTATAAATCCTACATATAATCATTAGAATGGACTAATACGAATTCATAGGAAAGTGAAAAACAATTATGAATAGCGAAAATAGGATTTTAAAATATTCCAATTATGAGGCTTGTCATCTCCCCCCACTTAAAGCATTACATGTTCTCTTGTAGCTTAGTACCTCTATATTATCCATATTGTATGGACACTTCCTTTTTACTGCATACCTCTCTTTGTTGTTAACATTTTTCATTTGTCTCAAATGTTTGCTATGAATTTTCATAAAGCATTCTTCAAACTTCAAAAGTAGCATCCTAAAAAAAAATTTAATGAGCTTGCAACAAATTTGGGGGGGTTGGAGCAACCTTGTACAAGGAGTTGTAGTAAGAGTATTGTAGGAGTAGTAGCAAGCTTCATTTATCAATTATCTACAAAATAAGTTTCTATGAAGTTATGCAAGAATATTTATTCTATTTCATTCATTTTCCTCAAAAAAATCATGACCATTTGATACACATATTTCAAGATGTAGACAAATCCTTCTCTGCACCTAAAAATAGGAGTCTTAGCAATAGTGTTATAACAGTAGTAGAAATAGGTCATAATGGTTTAAGTCTTATGACATGGTGATGTTTTAGTTCCTATTATCCGTTCATGTATAGCATTAATAGGACTTCCTATTACTAGTTCTTGTGTAACAAGAATAGGGCTTCTTTATGCTATTATTGCTCTCATACCCCTTTGTTGTTTTCATACTAAAAAAACTGATAATTGTTGTTACACATAACGAAATCAATGATGAAAACATTTTTTCTTTAGGAAATTCCATAATCTCTTATTTTATTGTAGTCTATTGTGGTGCAGCCTATGCCTATCTACATGATAGTTTTATCCTTTACCAATGCTAAAAAAGAGGTATCATTTGTTGGATGTGCTTCTTAAAAATGTGTATCTGAAGATGCTCATGGATCAAGCAAGAGAGATATGGCATTAACAAACATGGTTTTCCACTTTTAGTTGCTTATTTTTCCATTGTTGATTCTTGTGGAGCAACAATGTATTCTTTTTCTCTAGCTTCTAATTCTTGTGTGGTAGCAACAAGGCCTTGTATTGTTCTTATTCTTGGTTCTTTTGTGGAAACGATGAGGATGTTTACTTTTTTTACTACTAGTTCTTGTGTTCCAACATGAAAGATATATGGGCCATGAAAAACATGAAGCATGAAATATACATTGGTCCTTGACACATAAAAGGACTATGAAATAGAATGTATATTAGGGACAAGTATGGGAAAGAATTCAAGGGTAAGTTACAAATCCTAAGGAGGATAAACTACATGCATTGATACATAACATATATATATATATATATATATATATATATATATATATATATATATATATATATATATATATATATATATATATATATATATATATATATATATATATATATATATATATAGATATATATATATATATATATATATATATATATATATATATATATATATATATATATAGATATAAGAGATTGAATTTGAAGGTGGGATACCGAGAAAAACCATTAAGAGTAATCAAACATAAAGTCCCCTACTTATCTAAGTCTACAAATCTAAAACTATTATGTAATTTGATTAAATAATGTGTTAGATTCATAGAGATGTTATATTACATGGGTTGCAAGGAACCCTAAATTCATTTGACTTAATGGACATGTTAAGTTAATGAATTACATTATGTTGATTTTAACCTCCAAGAATATTTGTAGATTATTTTCCTCATAGTTTTCAAAATGCAAAAACATCTTGAGGGGACCAACACTATAGAATTAAAGCTTATTCCAAGCCAAAGAAATGATTCCATTAATGGAATTGTCACTAAATAAGGTTCCTACAAATTATCGATCTATATTAATGTCCATTGAATATTTCCATGGCTGTCACAAATCCACCACTTTGACATTTCTCATGTTGTTCAACTCAAGTGGCATTTGACCTTGATTACAATAATATCCAAATCCATCATTGTACCTTATTTTAAGCTTTCCATTGTATAAAGAAAATTTCTATTTGATTAATAAAAATGGAGCCTAAGGTTAGAAAATTATATATATTACAATGCATTGATAGTTTTCTATAAGAATGCAACCTAGAAATCAATTGTATCCCTATGGTATCAAATTTTCAATCATAAAGACAAGTAGAGACTTCAAAAACTTTATGAAATCAAACACCCAACCAAACACATTTTTATCCAAAACAAATAATTAGTGAAATAATGACTTCACCAACTTTATGAAATTAAACATCCAACCAAACACCTTTTTATGTTATGCAACCAACTCACAAAAGATAGATCGATGACTTAAAAAATATTCTCTTCAATGGGGAAACCTCCTTTATATTACATAACTAAACAATTCATGTATAATACAAATGATGCGAGCTCCTTTCTATATATAGGAGTGTAAAGGGCCACAATATAATAAGACCCTACATAATAATAATAATGTAAGGGCACAAAACTAATAATAGTGGGCTTCTATGGGGCACAATAATAACAATATGGGAACTACATGGGCACAAAAATAATCATTAGGGGAGCTTTGAGGTCTAAAATGGGCCTCCTAAGGAAATTATAAAATAATAGTGAAAATAATAAAATAAGATTAGATTCCATCATCAAATGCTAGAGGGAAAAAAGAAAGAAATGTTTTTCCAACTTGTATTTTCAACTTATCTTCGTATGGGTTTACTCAAATTTCGAGGGGAAACACTCGTTGGATGCCGAATTTTATTCCTCATCCAAGGAGTACCCATGTTGCATACTTTCTATGGACTTTGCTATATGAAAAATGAGAAATACATGAAAAATGTGATTTCAATAACGTTTTTTCATGTATTTCTAATTTTTTGTATAGTAGGGTCCATTGAAAGTATACAACATGGGTACTCCATGGATGAATAATTAAATTTTGCATCCAATTAGTACTCCCGCCCGTAATTTGAGTAAAACCTTATGGAGATAAGTTGAAAATACGAGTTGAAAAAGTAGTTTTATTATTTTATTATTTTTTAATCTTTTTATTTTTTTCTCCAAATATGTGAATCATCCCTCATGGTTGACATTATCACCTTGAATCCTATTGGTTCTTATAAATTTTATTTTGGTTGTACATTTTTCTTAGGAGGCCCATTTTAGAGCTCAAAGTTCTGCTAATGAATAAGGGGGCTACACTAACAACAACAACAAGGGGCTACACTAGTAGTATAAGGACCTAACATGCCTCTCTCATTCAAAAAATTGTTGTCCTCAATGCTTCAGTAGTTATGGATGCTTCTATATAAAATTCTCATCCTCCCATGGGGAATCTTCTGCGGGTTAGTTTTTCCACTTGATGAGATACTCTGAAATTGATCGATTTCGTAGCTGTTTGGTTCTTGTTTCCATGACTGTGTTTGGTTCCAATATGATTTTTCCTTCCTCATCAATTTCTAGCAATATTATTTGAACTGGGAGCTTGTCACCTATAACCTTGTTTAACCATGAAACATGGAAAAATGGGTGCACTCAGGAAGATGCAGGAATATCCAATTTGTATTCCATAGTACCAATATTTTGCAACACCTTGTAAGGAAAATAGTACTTTGGCGACAATTTATTATTCTTCTTAGCTTGCTTGAAGGACATTTTTTTGTATGGTTTTAGTCGTAAAGAAACCGAGTCACCTACATCAAAACTTATTTCGCTTGTCATCTTTAACCTTGCAACCATCACTTGACACTCTGGTGCTGGATATAGGAAGCATTCAATTCCTTGGCTATCTTACAATGAATAAAATTATGGGTACTTCCCGAGTCAATCAACACTATTACCTTTTTCTTCTTGATATGTCGTTCTATCTTGATAGTTTGAGGAGTGGCAATTCCATCCAATCCATTACAAGATATGGTCAAATTCATTTATTCTTTCTCTAGGGTTTTTTCCTAGTGTATATCCTCTTCTTTTGATTTTTATTGTTCCTTCTCTTCCTCCTCTTCACAATCTATGTAAAATAATTTCTTCTCAACACACTTATGACCTTTAGTGTATTTGCTATCACAACTGTAACAAAGCCCTTTTGCTCTTTTTTCTTCCAATTGTTGTGGTGTCAACTTTGTAGGTTGTGGAAGGCTAGGGGCAACAACACTTCCATCTTTATAATTGTGAGTGTTAGGCTTCCTTGTTGCCATAACTTTTCTTTCCATTTTTCTTGCCAACCCGAATTCCTTCGCCAATGAATCAAGTTCCCAAAGGTGAACCTAATGTTGGATGTTATCCTTTAAATTCCCTATGAACACATCAATCATATGCTCCTCTGGAATATATTTTACCCTTATATTCAATTTTCGAAAGCCCTCAATGTGCTTCATCATTGAACCCTTTTGTTTGAGATTTATCAATTGGCTAAAAAAGTGTTGCTTTTTGTATCCTCATAATGTGCTATCATTTCATCCATAGAAATTGCCTAAGTGACAATTTGTTTACGAGAAAAAAATCCATCAATACCATACAAACTAATTTGATTCCAAATATAAAATTGCAATGCATACCTTTTGTGTGTTTTTCACATTATGGAGATCGAAATATTGTTGCATCTGTAGTATCCATGTTACAGGATCCTTTCCATCAAACTTCCTCATATCGATCTTTTGAACATGGTGATTCTTTGATCAATTTTTAGAGTATACAAAATCGTGATTAACATTTATTTTGTTCTCGCCATGAGTTTCCTTTGCTACCCTTTCACCATTAGTAAGCATTTATTGTAAAAAAAATTGTCAAATATGCCTTCAAATCTTCCATCTTAGCTTCCACGCATTTCTTTAAACCATCTATCTTAGCTTCCATGCCCTTTTTTAAACCATCCATCCTAGCTTCTACGTCTTTCTTTAAACCATCCATCTTAGCTTTTGTTACTTTTTGTGAGAGTGAATTTTGTTGCACTTGGTCTCGTAATTTTGATATATCATGTTGCATTTCTTCCTCTTCTTCATGAGTCATGTTAGAGATTTTAGGTTGGTTACTAGGTGTTTCTATTTTCTTTCGTCGGGGCATCAATTAATGATAATTATGCTTCACTATGCCCTTTGAATTCCTTCAAACTAATTTTTCAAACAAAACTTATTCAAAATTAAAAAAAAAACTACACACCTTTTTTCACTTTGTAGGAGTTGAATATTGTATCTGATGTATCTCCAAAATTTCATATCTCCAAGATTTGAAATTGCACCACTGAGTCCTTTTTCGAATGCCACAAGTCTGATCAAAATTTTATTCTCAAAGAAAGTGTTATGCCCAATCTCCCAAGATGGCTTGATCATACACGTTCTCAGTAGAGGGAACTTGTACGAAGTGCCACATGTCATTTTTTCAACCTTAGGACCTGGAAATGATGCATAGAAAACTACAGTCCATCCTCTTTCTACAATTTCTTACGAAATTTCAATCTGATACTGAGGGGAAAATTTATGATGGTTTTCCCAAGGTCACATGTTGTGGATGTAATTAGGGATCTTGCGAAAACCCTAACATCTTTGGATTGTATATTTGCAAATATAGTGAGACAAGATCCGAAATTTGGACCTAAGGATCATTGCGATTGAGGCTCAAATGGGTTTTTGTTTTAGCCTCTGAAACGTCATAGAAAAAAAATTGTTATAGCAAAAATTCCACGATGATTTGTTTTGGAGCAGCGAAACCCTAGAATCCAAAGCTCTGATACCAAATTTTATGAAACCAACTCACAAAAAGATAGAAAAGATAGATCAACAGCTTATAAATCAGCCTCTTTGAGGGGGAAACCTCCTTTAAATTACGTAAATGAACAATTCTTGGATGCTACAAATGAAAAAACCTCCTTTCTATATATAGGAGTCTAAGGGGTCATAATATAACCAAAGCTGACATAACAATAATAATATAAGGGCACAAAAATAGCAATAGTGGGCTTCTATGGGGCACAATAATAACAATATGGGGACAATAGGGTCACAAAAATAACAATAAGGGCTGCAATGACAATAGTAATGGGGGAATCACTAGTATTATAAAGACCTAACAGATATGGAATGGATAAAGGTTGTAACAGACCCTGGCCTTAATTATCTAAATTTTATTTTATTTGCAAACCAAACATTCTGCCACAAAATTTTGAATATCAGATTTAAGGCCCTCCCAAAATAATTCCTTCTTGACTCTGTGATAAGTTTTTAAAAATCTTGAGTGCCCTCCTAAGCGAAAGGTGTGCAATTTCAAAAGAATATTTTATTTGAGTTGGGAATTCTTACAAAGATATACACAATTTTTGTACCACAATGAATCATTTTTCCAGCTAAATGTATCAGATATATTGGGATCTTGTGATAACTTTTGAATGAGAATCGACACTTCTTCGTCATTATTCTATTCATCCCTTTCTTCGGTTATACAATCTGGTTGTATTATGGAAATGGAACAAAGCAATGCTTCCACATACTCATACTTTATTGAGAGTGCATCTGCAACAACATTTTTCTTCCCATTTCTATAGATGATTTCAAAGTCATAACCCAATGTCTTTGTGACCCATTTTTGCTACTCTTCTGAGGATAACTTTTGTTCCAAAAAGTATATAAGACTATCATGATCAGTTTTTACCTTGAAGTGTCTTACCATTAGGTAAGGTCTCTGTTTCTTTAGTGCATGTAGTATTTCCAACATTTCCTTCTCACAAATAGGTTTGTGTAAATACTTTCTCGTGATTAGACGACTTTCAAAAGAAATGGGTCTTCCTTCTTGCATTAATAAAACACCAATTCCATTTCCTAAGGCATCACATTCCACAATAAAGGTTTCTTTTAAGTGTGGTGTAGCTAAGACCGATGCTTTGCACATTGCCTCTTTAAGATGTTCAAATTCCTTAGTTTATTTTGGATTCCAAGAAAATGCAACTTTCTTCAATAATGTTGTTATAGGTAATGCTATTCTCCCATAATGCTTAACAAACTTGCGATAATACCCTGTCAACCCGAGAAGTCCTTGAAGATGATTTATAGCTGTGCATATTTTCCATTCCTTAATGGCTTTAATTTTGTTACGGTCTACCTAAACACCCTCATGAGATATAATATGACCCAGATATTCCAATTTCTGTACTTCAAAGAAACATTTGGAGTTTTTTGCATATAATTGTTTCTCCTCCAATAGTTTGAGCACCATATCAACATGTTGAGCATGATCATTCCAAGAATTGTTGTAGATTAGTATATCATCAAAAAATACTAACATAAATTTTCAAAGGAAGTGTTTGAAAATAGAATTCATCAAAGCTTGTGATGATCCTCAATATTGCAACAAGATTAATGCTACAACTCCTAAGGCTACTGTCTTTAATTATCAACCCGGGGCTCATACAAACTTAAGAGGTATCGACACTATATGTGTGGCATACAATGTGTCCTTACTTTACTTTCATGATGTAGTGGAGTGCATGTACTAAAGTCAAATCCTAAACTAATTTCAAAAAATGAAATGTTCGAAATGGAGCCTTAACCTATTGCAAGAAAGAAAGTACAAGGAAAGAGAGTGAAATCATATGCTAAAACACACCATTTTCTAACTAATTGCTAAGAGGATTTGCTTCAAAAGAATGATAAGTTAACATGTGTGAAATCCTACTATCCTAAGCATGCAGATTCAAACCATCAAACCTTCTACTACTATGCATGTAAATGAATAAAATAAATCTATTTTTCTTTTTGTCTCTTTTCATGTGAGAGTATGAAAGTTAATCTTTTTTGGTGATGTGGCATGTGGCTTGGAGATAATGGTGGATGGTTGGAAGGCTTGGGAGACCCTTAAGTGACCTTTTGTAGCTTCCTAGAGGTTTTCCCTCAATTCGGCCTCAAAACAGGCCACTACAAGAAAATCTACAGGATGTACTAACAACCTATAGGATTCCTTGCATTTCTATAGGATACAGCCGAGAGAAAAACGATGTGCGTTGGAGGTGATGGAAGGCTTAGGGAATGTGGTTGGTGAATGGAATGGGGTGATAAAATTCCTAGGATCACTTAGAACTCAAAACCAAAGTTGGGAGATGGATGGATTTGCTCAAAAAGATTGGAGAAGTTTCCTTGTGAAATGATGAAATTGGTGAGGGTTTAATGACCAAGAAAATCAAATAAAAATTGTATGGGATAAATTTTTTTATTAACTAGGATGTATTAGGTCCCTATTACAACTAGAATCACTCAAAAAGACCTTTGTTAACCCATTGAAAAAAAATAAAAAAAATATTACTAGTCGAAAATCTAGAAATTTGAGAACTAGTGAGCTAGTAAATCTAAAAAATGCCTAACCAAATCAAGTGCAAATGCAATGGGGAAATTATTTTTATGAACTAGAATTTTTTTGTGATCTAATGCAAGTGGAACCAACTCTATTGAATCTTTTTAGTATGCTCTAAAAAATAGGAGAAATTTATTGTTCTTTGTTAAAAAGGAGGTCCGACAGTCTAGATTTGGAAATAAGATGACTAATCCAAGTAGCTCAATGATTACTATGAAATTACAAAGATTTTCCAATGATAAAATAATGCTTGTGATCCTGCAAAAGAAATTACATCAACCATTTAACTCAATCCTACAACAAGAAATCATTAATACTAAATGCAGAAATAGAAAGAAATAAAAACTAGAGATGCATGTGAATAAACAGTGAAAAGAAGGAAATAAAATGATACAAAAGGGCTTTGAGGCTCCTGAGATGGCCAAGCCCAAGGAAACACAAAGACCTATGGAGGAGAACAAGATTTAGAAGCTGATCATGACACCAATCTTCATTATTTTCATCAATAGAACTACATCCCTGCAAGAAAATACAATGGAGCTGCAAAAATACAAGTTCTCTTCACAAGAACACTAATGAAAATCTATATCTAGAGGAAAATTCGACTTGGTACTTATAGAAAAAGATTAGGAATCATTCCCCATGAATGGAGAAATCTTTCCCCACCAAAATCCCTTGATTAGTGGATCTTTCCCTAGATTAGTGGAACACATTCCTAGATTTTCTCAATCATTGGAGTTCCACAATTTGTGCCATAATTTCAAAAGATCTTGTTGATTTATTATTTATTATTGATCCTCCTGTAGTAGGGAACAAGTCCCTAAATTATGTCCTCCTCCAGCTCTTCATAATCTTCCCAATATTCTCATAATATTCCACAAAAATAAATAATATTAGGCACAAACATGCAATTATTCCTAAACATTCCTGATGAATATATTAAAGTTAAAAATAAATTATCGAATGCAAAAATAGAGGTTTAATATGCTGAACGATGGTCATAGGCCTTAAATTATTATTTAATTTAGAGGCATGGGCCTTACTTTATGTCTAATTTAGAGGCCCATCATAACCCCCTGCTAAAAGTGTTGCTCATCCTTTAAGCAACTTAGTGACCTCATTGTGCCTCATTCATGGCCTTGCTGGCCTCTCTCTTGTGCATTAAGAATCTTGGCTGTAAGTTCTGCAAGGACAAGCCCAAAAACATATTTGTGCAAAGAAAAATCATTGTTTCTTGAGACTATTAGCTTGCTTTCTTCTCCTTATTCAAGATGGGTTCTTGAATATGAATCAGTTTGGCAAGGTCTTCCACACCCTTATCAACCTTTTGCTACCTTTTTCCACCATTTGGACACCTCTAACACCTTCAACATGCATTTAGATGAGAACTAGGACATCCTGTAGTAATTCCTGTCAAAACTACAGGAAACCCTTTTTGAGCATAAATGATATTTTGAGCCTAGGATAGGCCTTCAACTTGACTCCCATTCCTTTTCCCCATTTTTAGGCCTTGGATAAAAGCCAAAAAGAGATTGGAGACACCTTGGAAAATATATTTTCATCACTGCAGTTTGAGTTTTGTTTTGATGGCGAATGCCTCATTTCCTTTTGTTGCCTTGTTCTTCTCTCTTGTGGCCTAGGTGACTGCCTAATGGCCTTGGAGTTCTCTATTTTGATTAGGTCTCTCTTAAGCTCTACCATCTGGGGGTTTAGCATGATTTTTTAATTTCTTCCTTCTTATAGCAACATTCTGCCTTCGTGTAGTAGTGATTCCTCATCTTTTAGGGTCTTCTAACTGTATGGGAGTGATGAGAAATGATGAAGAGGGATTGGATGATGATGCTAGGGCTCAAAAGGAGTAGTGTAGGTTTGTGAAAATGGAGAGGATGCTATATTTTTTTTAAGAATGAAATGGGATGGATGAATGATGAATAGATAGTGAATATGAAGTGGATAGAGGGCTTTGAGTGTTGTGGTGACTTGGAATTTGCGAAAATTTCTTCTTTTAACTACTGTCCTCATTCCTTGAAATCATCACCCTTCATAATTTAACTTTTCAACATTTCATGAGTGAAGGAGTGAGCTGCAATTAACTAGTTGAAGGCAGCTGAGACTGCTGAACCATCCTTAGCTTATAAAACCTCACCTCTCATGCATTGACAACAAATTTCTAACTATAATATGCTCAAGAGAAGAGGTCAAGAATATTGCATACCTGTACCTACCGGATGGTTGTTGGAGAGACATGCATGTTTTTGCTAAGTTGATGTTAATGTGCAGGTGTTGGATGGTGATGCTGATGATCCTGATGTTGCTGCTAAGCTCTGGAGGAGCTTCCTTGACCTCTGGATCTCCATGTTGAATCTGACTGCAAATCTCTGGCTACTTCATCATCATATCCCCTCAATTTGTCAAATAAACCCATCCAATTGTGCCTTGTGAATATTTCTAGTATAGGAGGGTGTTGATGAATCCTCACTGGGTTGATGGATTCCCCCTGTCATTTTTTTCTAATGGATGGAGATTTGTATGTGTCTGATACCAAATTTAAAAATTATGTGTATACAATTCCCTTATGCTGCAATCACTTTCAACAAAATCAAAGGGTTTTTTTATGTTCCTTTCACTTGGGAAAATGTGGGGAAATGTAGAGTCTACCTCCTTAACACTACTTGATGAAGCCAACCATTATTTTTCCCTTTTAAAACTACCCACTACCAATTCTGTAGGTGTTGTTCTATATCCTATAAGATCTCAAGGAATCCTATAGGTTTACAAGACAACCTTTTGTTTTGTCCATATCTCCCAAAAGGTAGAATGGATTGATTTGAAACCTTATGAGCATATTTCCATCATCATTATGCACCTCCCCATAAAACCAATTTGGTCAATGGATGCACAAATCTCGAGAAAAACTAAAAATGGCTGAAGGTGATGGAGGTCGATTTATTGGAAACTGTGCACTAGAATTTGCTGAAATTTCTTGGGCATGTTACCATCATCCATATGCATCTCCCCATGAAACAACTTTTTAAATAGATGCATGGATATCGAGAAAGTGAAAAATGTGTTGTAGGTGATCGAGATTGATTTCTTAAAAACTATGCACTCGAATTTGCTGAAATTGCTTGAGCATGTTACCATGAGACATATGAATCTCCCCATGAAACAGCTTAGCAAATGGATGCATGGTTTTCAAGTTATGGCAAAAACATATTTTTTCTCTATGTATTTTTGTATCCTGTAGTAAAACTGACCATCATGTAGATTTTTAGGACAGCAAGCAAACTGAATGGTAGAAGCTTGAAAATGATGGGTGGATGGTGAAAATGGATGAGGGTGATGGATTGGCATGGCCTTGGCCTTCTTGGAGCATTTGAGCAAAGGAGGAGAAATTCAAAATTTGACTTCTTTAGACAAGGCTTGACTAATTTTCCTTTTGGTACCAACTTATTCTTGTTGGAGAGTACATGCATTCATCAAAGAGATGCATAGAGCAAGGATTTATTTTCTTTATTTTCTCTTTTTTTTCTTGTAGGCCTACTAGCCGCCTCATTGAGGTTTTCAACTAGTAGGTCTGCCTAGGCACCTCAAAGGAGGTTTTCATCTAGAATCTTTTCCTTTTTCATTTTTTTTTTCCTTTTTTTCCAACCCATTGACCACGTCATGGAGGTTTTCAATCAATTATCCAATCTAAGGTGCCTCCAACAAGGTTTTCACCTGATATTTTTATTTTTTCCTTTTATTTTTCATTTTTTTTTACCCTACCCTACTTAAAAAACAAAATCACTTTCAAGTATAAGAATACTTCCAATGGAGCCATGTGCACATCAAGATGAAAGACAAAATGATGTGGAGGCTTGAAATATATGTGTTGACATGTACTTGGATTTGAGAGATAAAATGATTTGACTTTGATGATGTCAAGCACATTTGAAGAAAAGGGTATTGCTGCAACTTAATGACTGTCTAGAACCATATTTCAATATAGTTGTGATGCCCCTGTTCCACTTGCTGATTTGAATCATCTTGGATATCTTCTTCCATGACCTTCAAATCTTCCTCTTTTTGCTGATTATTCTCTTGAACACATCGAGGACTTGATGATAACCATGAGGGAGTTTTCTCAATCTCTGATTTGTTTGTCTGCTCTTCATCAAGTGCGGCCCATGATTCTTTAATATTCTCTTTCAAATCTTCTTTCTCTACATGTTGTCCCTCAATGGCATCAAGATAATCACTTTTTTGTAATAATCTTCCTGAGCTATGGTGAATACCATTGAGCTCAAGAGGAGATGTTTGGAAGTGTTGTACCTCAACATTGTAAGTGGCCTGAGCTACTTCAATGTGTGGGTTTGGAAATGGTGGTACAGGTGGTTGAGTGGGAGTGTATATTTAAGATGGATGTGGATCGGGTTGTCGTTGTAGTGGAGGTGAATGGTAAGGATAACATGGAGTTTGGTGTGGAGGATATTGAGGAAAATGTTGAGGATATTGTGGATGGCTCCCATAATTTCCTTTCCAACGTTGTTGCCAAGGTTGGTTTTAGGGTTGAGATGGCCAATATTGCCAAGGAAAGGGTTTGTTCAAATTACTTTGAGGTGGATGTGCATAAGCTTGAAATTCTGAATTAGGCTCTTGCTTCATATCAGGATGAATAGACTGCTATGGTCCTCTTGGAGCTACATAACATTGTTGCATTGGCAATTGACTTGCTCCATTGTCCTCTTGGTGAACTTCCTTCAACCTTGGTAATGAGGATCAACATTTAACATCATGTGATTCTGCATGGACAACACAAACATCTTATTTTTTCTCATTTTCTATTTTTAACATTTCTACTTGTTTGGTTAGATTGCTAAGAAATTATGTTTTAAAGTCATCAAACACCTTTCCAAGTTTAGCTTGACTTATCGATCTTGATGTTGACTGACTTACCCTTGCCGTTCCTCTTGATATGTGTTTGCACGTTTCACAAATTTCTTCAAATGATAATTGGTATACATCACCTATACTCACGAGATCATCACCTCTACTCATGAGATCAAGGAGATTAATCCATTCATCCCTAATTGTTCTAAGTAAGAGGGTTTTTAGTGTGTCGGATCCTAAATGATGTAGTTTTTCCCTCTTAACATTATAGATGAACCTCTCTATTAGATCCTCTAGACTCTCATCTTCTTTTTTATTCATTCTAAAGTTTTCTTCTTTAAGATCATGATCTTTATATTTTTCTATAAATATCTTTTTCATATCATTCCATGATCTTGTTGAATTAGTCCCTAAACTCATGAACAATTTAAGAGCTCTATCCTTCAATGTTTCTAGAAACAATCTCAGTTTTTGAGTTTCTAATAAGTAACCAAAAGATCTACAAACAATTTAAAATTCAAAGAGAAAGGTTTCCAGATCCTCTGACCTTAGACCATGAAATTTTGGAAGAAAAGATGGAGGGATGTTCTTCATGTGCAAATTGATATCAGTATCTTGAATGGGAAATCCAAGAGGATCTTCCTTATTGTCATCATCTCCATCCATTTATTCTACATTATTTGCCATCTTCTTCTTTTACCTGCAAAAGTGAATGGTGATGTGGCTCTTACAGCACCATATGATCAAATGGGGGGTTGGGTTGGTGTTGGAGATTTATTTTTTATTTTTTATTTTTTAATGATTGAATGAAAACTATAATGCAATGTTGTATTCTACTTTTGAAATTAAATATGCCTAATGCAAAAGTAAAAAGAAATGAATCAACTAGGGAAGAAAACAATGCATACATTGACACCTCCCCAGCAATGACGCCAAAAAGTGATGAGCCTCGGTATTGCAACAAGAATGCTACAACTCCCAAGGCTACCAGCTATTATTATCAACCCGGGGTTTGTACAAACTTAAGAGGTATCATAACTATATGTGCAACATACAATGTGTCCTTCCTTTTTTGTCATGATGTAATGAAGCGCATGTACTGAAGTCAAATCCTAAACTAATTGCAAAAAATGAAATGTTCGAAATGGAGCCTTAACCTATTGCAAGAAAGAAAGCACAAGGAAAGAGACTGAAACCAAATGCTAAAACACACCATTTTCTAACTAATTTCTAAGAGGCTTTGCTTAAAAAGAATGCTAAGTTAAAATGTATGAAATCCTACTGTCCTAAGCATGCATATTCAAACAACCAAACCTTCTACTGTTGTCCATGTAAATGAATAAAATAAATCTATTTTTCTTTTTGTCTTTTTTCATGTGAGTGTGAAAGCTAATCTCTTTTGGTGATGTGGCAAGTGACTTGGAGATGATGGTGGATGGTTGGAAGGCTTGGGAATCCCTTAGGTGACCTTGTGTGGCTTCCTGGAGGTTTTCCCTCAATTCGACCTCAAAACAGGCCACTACAGGAAAACCTACAAGATGTACTAAAAACCTACAGGATTCCCTGTATTTCTACAAGATACAGCCAAGAGCAAAACGATGGGTGCTGGAGGTGACAGAAGTCTTAGGGAAGGTGGTTGATGGATGGAATGGAGTGATAAAATTTGTAGGATCACTTAGAACTCAAAACCAAATTTGGGGGATGGATGGATTTGCTCAAAAAGCTTGGAGAAGTTTCCTTGTGAAATGATGAAATTGGTGAGGGTTTAACAACCAAGAAAATCAAATCCAAATTGGATGGGAAAATTTTTATAATTAACGAGGATGTCTTAGGTACCTAATACAAGTGGAATCACTCAAAAATACCTTTGTTAACCCATGCAAATAAAAAATAAAAACCATTACTAGTCGAAAGTATAGAAATTCGAGAACTAGTGAGCTAGTAAATCTAAAAATTGCCTAACCAAATCAAGTGAAAATTCAATGGGGCAAATTTTTTAATGAACTAGAATATTTTTTGAACTAATGCAATTGGAACCAACTCGATTGAAGCTTGTTAGAATGGTATAAAAAATAGAAAAAATTTACTATTCTTTGCTAAAAAGGAGGTCCAACAATCTAGATTTGGCAATAGGAAGACTAATCCAAGGAGCTCAATGATTACTATGAACTTCCAAAGCTTTTCCAATGATGAAATAATGCTTTTGATTCTACAAAATAACTTACGTCAACCATTTAACTCAATCCTACAACACAAAATCATTAATACTAAATGCAGAAATAGAATGAAATAAAAACTAGAGATGCATGTGAATAAGTAGTGAAAAGAAAGAAAGAAAATGATAGAAAAGGGATCTGAGGCTTCCAGGATGGCCAAGCCTAAGGAAACTCAGAGACCTATAGAGGAGAACAAGATTAAGAAGCTGAAAATGACACCAATCTTCATTATTTTCATTAATAGAATTACATCCCTGCAAGAAAATACAATGGAGCTGCAAAAATACGAGTTCTCTCCATAAGAACACTCATGAAAATCTATATCTAGAGGAAAATTTGACTTGGTAGTTATACAAAATGATTAGGAGTCATTCCCCATGAATAGGGGAATATTTCCCCACCAAAATCCCTTGATTAGTGGATCTGGTCCCTTGATTAGTGGAACACATTACTAGATTTTCTCAATCATTAAAGTTCCAAAATCTGTGCCATAATTCCATAATATCTTGTTGATTTATTATTTATTATTGATCCTCTTGTAGTAGGGAATAAGTCCCTAAATTATGTCCTCCTCCAACTCTTCACAATCTACCCAATATTCTCATAATATTCCACAAAAATAAATAACATTAGGCACAAATATGCAATTATTCATAAACCTTCCTAAGGAATATACTAAAGTTAAAAATAAATTATCTAATAAAAAAAGAGAGGTTTAATATGCTAAAGGATGGTCATAGGCCTTAAATTATTGTTTAATTTAGAGGCATGGGCCTTAATTTATGTCTAATTTAGAGGCCCATCACATTCAAATGTAGAAGGTGCATTAGTAAGGCCAAATGGCATGACCAAAAATTGATAATGGCCCTAATCAGTTATAATTGTTGTTTTCGAAATGTCTTCAATCTTCATTCTAATTTGATGATATCCTGAATGAAGATCCAATTTGGTGAAGTAAATTTCTCCATGTAATTCATCCAGTAATTCATCAATGACAGTAATGGGAAATTTATCTTTAGTTGTGAGCTTGTTGAGCTCCCTATTATCTAGACACATCCACCATGATCCATCCTTCTTATGCACCAATAATACTGGAAAAGATAACCAACTTTGACTTATTTGAATTATACCAGCCTCTAGCATTTCTGCAACCATACATTCAATTTCACACTTTTAGGAATAAGGATATATGTAAGGCCTTTTGGAGGAAGACGTATCAAAATCAAATGAATAGCATGATCATGATCACGAATACGAGGGAGGCCTTTGGGAGTCTCACATACCTTGCAATGGTTGTCCAAGACTTTTTGGAGATCTGGAGAAATAGATGATTTCAATGTTTGAATGTCTAATGAGCATAATTGTGCAATTACACCCCATTATTCTTATTTAGAAGCTTCTTCAAGACATTAGAACTGATTATCTTTCCTAGTTTCCTGTGATACCTCTTAATTCAACTTCCTTTCCTTCCCAAAAAATTTTCAAGAAAAGTTCTTGAAAATTAAAAGTTATCATCCCCAAATATTATAGCCATTGGACTCCCAGTGCAACATCAACAACACCCATTGGGATGGAAATAATTGGACTATTCATCACATGTTCCCCCATGGGTAACTTGATATTATGGAACTTTCTAGAGAAATTTATAGTTCCTCCATTAGCAACTGTCACTTGACACTCTGGTGCTAGATATTGGAAGAAATTCAATTCCTCGACTATCTTACAATAAATCAAATTATGGTACAACCTGAATCAATCAACACTATTACCATTTTCTTCTTGATATGTCCTTCTATCTTGATAGTTTGAGGAGTGGTAATTCTTGTCAATGCATTACGAGATATGGTCATCTTTTCTTCCTTTGGGGTTGGCTCTTGGTGTATATCCTTTTCTTTTGAGGTTTCTTGTTCCTCTTCTTCCTCATCTTAATAATCTATGTAAACTAATTTCTTCTCAGCAACCGTATGGCCTTCAATGTATTTGCTATCACAACTGCAACATAGCCCTTTTTCTCCTTTTTCCTCCAATTTCTGTGGTGTCAACCTTGCAGGTTGTGGAAGGCTAGGATCAACAATAGTTTCATCTTTATAGTGGTGAGTGGTAGACTTCCTTGTTGCCATAATTTTTCTTTCAACTTTTCTTGCCACCCTAAATGCCTTCTCCAATGAATCACATTCCCAAAGGAGAACCGCATGTTGGATGTTAACTTTTAAGGTCCTTATGAATACATCAATCCTATGCTCTTCTGGAATATCATTTACCCTGATATTGAATTTTTGGAATTCCTCAATGAGCTCCACCATTGAACCCTTTTGTTTGAGATTTATCAATTGGCTAAAGAAGGTATTGCTCTTTGTATCCTCATAATGTTCTATCATTACCCCCATAAAAGTTGGCCAAGTGACAAGTGGTTTACGAGAACAAAGCCATCAATACCATACAAATTGATTGGGTTCTAAATATCAAGTTGCAATTCATAGCTTTTGTATGTGTTGCACATTATGGACATTGAAATATTGCTCCGTCTGTAGTATCCATGTTAATGGATCCTTAAGATCATACTTCCTCCTATCAATCTTTGGAATATGGTGGGTCTTTATTCCAAGGTTAGAGTCTATGAAATCATGATTAACATTCCTTTTGTTCTCATCATTAGTTTCATCTACTACCTTTTTTCCATATGGAAGCATTTCTTGTAGAAACTTTGTCAAGCCTTCCTTTAAACCTTCCATGTCTGCTTTTAAACCATTATTCAATTCTTCAATGTTGCCTTTCATTTTTTCTTCTATACCATTTGTTATCACTCAGAATTTTCTCTAGAAGTTATCAGAAGAAAGAAAATGATCCAGGTAACCACAAACCAACTTTTGGGCATAGGCTCTAGCCAACCTAGGCTCAGAGAGGGCTCTATTTATGTGATTTCAGGCTAGTTATGAATTTTAAGGGGATTTTTTGATTTGTATTGAAGATTGTATGGTGGTATCCTTAAAACAGATGGATAGAATGATGTCTTTAGACCATTGGGCCATGGATTCAACAGAAGGGCAGTTGGACTAGATCAACTCACTAAAGGGAATGTTTAGAGGGCCAGCAAGCAGAGTAAAGTGAAAATATTTGGGCCAGAGGGGCGAAATGGTTTGAATCAGGGTGAGAGAACAATTAAGAATTCTCATACCGGGACTTAAACGAGGAACAGAGGGTAATCAGAAACAAAGGGCAATTAAGAATCCTTTGCTATAGATTATAAAGAGACAACCTAAACTAAGGAGAAACTAAAAATTCCTTAACTTAGATGTCAGTAGAAAATATTTATATGCCTAACTGTTAAAACAAAGTGTAATTAAAATTTCTTTGAGATAATACTCCAATTATAGAATTCAGATTCAGATATACATTGTGGAAAAAATTTAAGAAAGATAACAACAACGTGAGAAAATACTTGTCTGTGCTTCACTCAAAACATGAATCCTGTGAAATATCTATTCTTTATTCATCAATCCAGCTTGCTGGCCCAGTCAGTGATACAATAGCTTTACAGTCTTTTGATCAAGAATTCTATAGAAATGTCTAAGAATCCACACTACATACTTCAAATTGTGAAGTATTTATACAAAAGTTTATTACAAAATATCCCAAACTAACTTGAGATTTAATCTAGGAAATAAAAATATATTCTTGCTAGAAGGTAGAGACAGCTATTGAACTACTTCATGATGTCCCTAGTATTTTGGTGTTGCTGGCCTTTATAGTTGGGTTTCTAGCCTTTTATGCTACCTTGTTGTTTGGTTTTTTTATGTTGGAAGCTGCATTCACTTTTGGATTTCATCTGATACACTTTGACACTGATACTCTTTAATCATGCTGACTTGCCTTTACCTTTTACTCTGCTGACTGTACATTAACCTTTTTACTACATTTTACTATAGTAAATCAGTCAATTTTTCCCATAATTCAGCATCAGGTAACTTGATTTTCAACATCCTCCTATATATCTCATCTACCTCGGTTTACTTAGAAAAAGTATGCCTAGTGATGAATAGGTGTTTCACCTCATGTTGGAGGAAAAACATGTTTTCAAATGTCTGGTAAAGAACTTTGTCTATTGGTAATGCCTTTATCGATGATGTAGTGGCTTGTTCTTTAGCTAGCTCTTTGATTTTGTTGTCATAATCCAATTGTGTCATGAGCTTGCCATTTATGACCAAGGGACTGGGTAACCCTTTCTCTCTCAAAATTTGAAACTTGGCCATAAATCTATCAACTGCTACTTGCATATTTTGACACTTTTCCTCCAAGTTTAACATTAAGTTTCTCTTGAAAAGGACCTTTCATACCTCCAAAATTTTTTTTGTCCTATCCTCTATATCCAGTTCCTAAAGTTCATACTTGTTTTTAGTGTTGAGGAAGTGGATAAGTATGGTAGCATCTTCAGGCATGTCTCCTAGTTCTTCCTTGGCTTTCTGGATATCTTATATAACTATATTTATCAGATCTATCTGTTCAAAAATCACTTGAATGGATGGCCAAATATCATTGGCAGAGTCAATGATATTGGCCCATAATAGTTCCTTGGCTTGCCCAAGTGGTTCCTTTAGTGTTAGATCTTTCTCCATGGCCTTTAATCTTTCATTCATTCTGGCAACTTTCTACACTTCTTCCTTGTGCATAATTTTGGCAAGCTTGTAATCTGTTTCCAAGCTTGTCACCTTTTCTTTCAGTTTGTTCATTTCTGTAGCCTGAATAGACATTTCCTCCATGGATCTGACCAACTTTGTTGCTTCTTCTCCTGATGCACCTGCTGCTGATGTAGACTCTGTTGAAACTGGTTGTGTTGTAGGCATGGGAGCTGTGGGAGCCAATGAGGCTACCAGCATTGAAGGGACTGTTGTTGAGACTGTTGGGATGACATTTGCAGATGTAGTGGCAATATCACTTTGCTTCAATTGAATTAAAGTGTCCAATTCTTTCTTTGTCTCCTTTAACTGATCATTAAGTTTTAGGACCAAGTCCATCAACTCTTCATGTCTAGTTTGGCTCTCTAAGACCTCTTGTGTTTGGGGATGTTGCAGCTGAGGTATCTTCAATTGTTTTTTTAGTGCAGCAATGTCATCATTTTTCTTCTTTATCAGTTTCTCAGTGGCTTTGATATCTTTGGGATCATGTCCCAATTCAATCACTAAGTCTTCCAAAGACTTGATTCTAGTATCCTTGGCCTGTGAGGAGGCCTTCTCTAATTGATATTGAGATGAGATATTGCTCAATGAATTCTATAATTGATGAGCAGCTATGGCTTTACCTGTGAGGGTGGAGTATATCATCTCTCTAGCCTGCTTGTGCAATTCAATTTGGTCAATGGGATGAATATCCCTTGCCAATACCTCAAAATCAATCTTTTTATAGTCTACTAATGTCCTTGGCTATTGTGTAGTTGGTTTTATGAAGGACATCTGTAATTTTACCTCCTTGATGTCAAAACTCAACATCAACCTTCTCTGATTGGTAGGTGTGAGTTTGAGATACTGACCATAAGTCTGTGCCTTTAGTTTCTCATTTTTCATCTTAATCTCTTTAAATATGTCTTTTATATCTTCATCCTTATCAACAGGCCTGCTGAATGAGGACACTTCTACACTTAGTTGCCTTTCCAAAATCTGGGTCTGTGATGTGGAAGGCTCCTGTGTTTCCCCAGATGGAGTTGTGCCCCTGCTTCTATCAAACTCAGTATTGGTTACTTCTGCTGATCCTTCTGTATCTTCCTGCTCTGAAACAGGATTGAGCCTTTGCCTCTTTCTCTGACTGGTTTCTTGCTATACATTAGATGTTTCCATGCCTAAAGTGGAGGCTCCCTCTCTGTTTCTCTTGGGATTTCTTTCCTCATTCTCAGGAGTCTGCATGATAGGAGGGGTGCTCATGGTTTCCCTTTGCTGTTCAGGTACCTGGAGAAACGAGCACTCATCAAGCTACCTTTCTAAGTCACATAAGGTGTTCTTAACATCTACCTTTGTATTGTCTCTATCTACAAGAGTATTTTCCACCCACTCAGATTGATTGGCATATCTTTCTATCTCTGGTATGGGGTGGTGAATATAAGGTCCCAAATTGGCCTTCTTTCTCAATCTAGTCATAAATTCTCGAGGGTCATACCTCCACATGAAACTCTTTTGGAACATCATTTGCTGCAAAATTTGGTTTGCCTCCTCCCTTGCCTCTCTAGAATTGCATATGAAGGGGCCTAATTGGTTTTTTACTTTGAATTGTGATCTTTTCTTGGCCGAGACAAAATTTATCTCATTAGAGAACATTATTTGTCTATAGTACTCTAGAGCAAATAACCTCATGGGGAGGTATTTGGGTAGTTTATATGGTGCAAGTTGGAAACCATAAATTCTTATCTCTATGTGGTTTTGGTAAAGGTACCAATCTCCCACTTTGCTTTGTTTAGACAACTAAAGGACACTTTTGATCTCTGGACTTATCCTAGGTGGAGAGCTTCCTGTCAGCATAGTCATGACTGGATGAACAAAAGAATCTATGAAATCTGAATAGGTATATGCTGACTAAAACTTGTGGAACAGTGGGGTCCAAAAAATGACAGACCTAGGCTGGCCTTTGGTATCCAGCTTCTGAAGGGCAAAAGGATATCGGTTTGGTTGATAGTATAGGAACATATGGTAGAGGACAGATGAGTATTTAAACACTATCTCATTGTGCATCCTGGTGAATTGTTCATGCATTCTCTCAGCTATGAACTCAGCATAATTGTACAAAATAGCAGAAGGCTGTCCTAGGGTATAAATTGACATGAAGGCCAAGACAATTTCATGAACAAATTCATCCGTGGTGCAGCCAAGAACCCATGATATCATGGTGATGATTTGTTTGTCCCTTTCGGAGAATATGGTAGAAACATATGGAGGGGGATCTTTGGGAATATACTGCTCTTCTACAATGAATGTCTAGAATATTTGTGCTAACCTAGATAGACTTAACTTGGAGTACTAGTCTAGAAAATCCCCAATGGAGAGTGGGGTTAGGTTTTGACCTAGTTGTATTTGCAACATTTTATTAATGGAATTAGTTGTAATGGTGGACAAAATCTTTTGGTTAAGGGACATAATAGCTCTTAGGCTATGAATGTAACAGACATGGCATTGGTGGACAATTTCTGGGAAAACATGTACCTCTGGGAACTGGTATTTAGGAAAATTTGACTCCCAAAGGCCAATATCATCAACATGGTGGAGGTATATGTCCCTACTTAAATAATGGATTTGAAGTCAGAGGGTCTGGGTAGATGTATTCTTAATTTGGAAATCCATGTCAACCAAGAGAAGGTGGTTGAGGTCCAAATAGGGAGTTGTGATAGGTATAATATCCAAGGCAACAGGGGTAGCCATAATTTAGTTCTTGTGGATTTAAATTTGGCTTTAAAGGTTTAATTTAGAGGTTTTTCACGGCAACTAGGATTTTTTAGAGGGTTTGGTCGCAGGTTTTGAAATTTAAAGTATTTTTCAATTAATTTCACTTAATTAAAATACTTCACAGGCTGAACATTTTCCAAATTTGAAAGGGTGAGTGGTAATTCATAGTGAAATACTTGGAATTGGGTGAATTATTTGCAAATTTGGAGTTCACGGTAGCTGCAGAGGTTCGAATGGATTTGGTACGGACTGAGAGGTTGATTGGGGTCTTTGCAACTTTCTTCAGGAGTGAATTCGGCATTTGCGTGAATCACACTGGTTCGCAGAGGTTCACAGAGAAAATGATCCAGGTGGATGTTGGTGGCCACCCACCTATCCCATTTGGACCCCCACAACTGTCTCTTTCAATCTTTTCAGTTTCCTAAATTGTAGCACACTTTACTATTTTTAGCAGTTTTTCGGGTCCTGAACCTCCGGAGCCATTTTGAGGCCCTAAACGATGTTTTTTTGGGAATTTGGGCCAATATGGGTCCATGGACCCATGTTGCCTCCCAAAGTGGTAGTACTTGGATAGATCTTTCTAACGAGCTATCATACGCGTCAAACGGAGATCGTATGCCAAAGTTACGACCCCGGGAAATTGATGTACCAATTTACCCAAACGGGGCCCACAATTTGGCGTTTCATCTTCTAGGGTTAGGTTTCGGGATGTGAAGGGTTTTCCATTGTTTCTCAACCATAAATAGGCCTTCGAGCCTCATTGTAACACAGTTTTGGAGAACAGTTCAGAGGCATGTAGCCGCCACATCTCTTCACAGAGATAAGCTACCATCACCCTAGCTGATTTATTTCCATTTCTGTTTGTAAGAATATTTCAGTATTTTACAGTAATGAAATGAAGTATTATTTCTGCTGCATATCTGTATTTATGGTTATCTTTGTATTTTATTGCATTCCTATTTAAATCCAGATCAGTGGTATCAGAGCGGTCTGCTTTTTCTCTGTTTTTCTTTGCATGTCCCCAACAAGGTCGGGATATAAGGAGTTAGGGCTTGAACTCGTCGAACCTTTGCAAGACCAGCCTCACAAATACCGACGGCCTCCCATGGCGGATGAGAAGAAAGATGAGGGGGCAGGAGATCCCATCAAAATCTTGCTCGAAGAAGCCCTCAAGCGACAACGGAACGTGATGATGGACAACTTCGCCCAGATCCTTCAGCGGCTACCCAGAAGCGTCGCATCGGCTTCCAGCAGCTACTCTGGAAATGCCACGCCCTTTAAGGTACAAGTTAATTTTGAAATCCCCATATTCGAGGGTCAGATAGACGCAGATGCCGTAGATAAATGGTTAAATCTGCTAGATGGGTATTTTTCTGTTCATGAATTTTCGAGTCGGGAAAAGATTGTTTTCGCTCTTCTCAAAGCAGCCCCCCACGTCAAGGACTGGTGGGAAACCTACTGCGAGCAGAAGGATGAAAGTACAGGCTCACTATTTTCAGCCGCACCCACTTGGAATGACTTCCGGGATGCCATCAAGGAGCAGTACTACCCTGTCGGAAGCTATGAGGACAAATACATCAAATGGACCACACTGCGGTAGGGACGAGACCAAGGTGTGCCGGAGTTCACAAACATTTTTCATACCCTTCGCACACAGTTGGGTATCAAAGATTCTAAGCTGCATCTGGTACTCAAATACCGCGGCTGCCTACACAGATACATTCAGGAAGAGATGGGGTTCTTGAATATCTCCTCACTCGGCATAGCATACCGATACGCTGTCAAAATCGAGCAAAAGTTCAAACAAAAGAAGCGAGACTTTGGATCTGCAAATCTGAAGCCCAAAGGACAAAGCCAAGGCGGGGTGACCCAAGACAACCCGTCGAAGCCGCAAGAAAAGAACAACACCACGAAGCCAAAGAAGGACATAGGAAAGTGGTGTGAGTTCCACAAGAGTCCCACTCATAACACAAGTGAGTGTCGGACCAAGCAGTCGCTGGTGGCTGAGTTGAAGGCTTCTGAATCAGATGCATGTTCCGACCCTGAGCCAGAACCTGACAAGGGGAATGGCAAAGGGAAGCAGATCATTGATGCAGATCCCAGCGCCACTGTTGCCACTGCCAAGATCCAGAAGAATGAACCTGCAGATCCAGAAGAGGGGGAGCGTCTTTTCCACTCACAGATGTGGGTGAAGGGTTCGCCGCTGCAATTCATTGTCGACAGTGGCAGCCAAAAGAACCTCATTTTAGCAGAGGTCGTGAAGCGGTTGGGCCTACCGACTACACTGCACCCGCAGCCGTATAGTGTCAGGTGGCTTCACGAAGGACGAGATCTAAAAGTTCGCCAGCAGTTCCGCCTTCCCTACAGCATCAAACCCTTCACAGACGAGGTATTGTGTGATGTTTCACCTCTGGATGTTTGTGATGTGTTTTTGGGCCAACCATACTTGTGGAGGCGACATGCTGTGTATGAGTCCAGGCCTTATGCTGTCATTATTTCTTTAAATAATTCATTATACAGGATACCGGAGGTAGCCCCACCTACTGCCACATCTTTGATCACTACCAAGAAAGGCAGCAAGCTCATATCACAGACCAGGAAATTCATCTGTCTGGTTCACTCCAAAAGTAAGGGGAAGATCGTTGCTACATCCATGACCCCTGCAAAGGGTTCCTCTACGCAGCAGCAGCAAAAAAGGAATACGGTCATGACAGAACACAGGAACAACTTCTCCTCACCCACAGGGGTACCACACAAGCTTCAAGTGGGCAACAAAGTCTGGTTGCATCTGCAGAGAGAACGCCTTACCAGAACCCATCAGAAGCTCAGACCACTCCGAGAAGGTCCTTACAGCAGTACCAAGGCCGTGGGGAACAATGCTTTGGAGCACATCATTCCTCCATTCCTTTGCCTGCACCAAGTGTTCAATATGGACCATCGTCGACCATGCTTCTCACCATTACTGGACACATCAGAGATTGCAGGACAAGTTCAACAGATGGAGGAACTCAATGCAATGGGGACCATTGCTTCCTAAGGGGGGAGGAATGATCCAGGTGGATGTTGGTGGCCACCCACCTATCCCATTTGGACCCCCACAACTGTCTCTTTTAGTCTTTTTAGTTTCCTAAATTGTAGCACACTTTACTATTTTTAGCAGTTTTTCGGGTCCTGAACTTCTGGAGCAGTTTTGAGGCCCTAAACGACGTTTTTTTGGGAATCTGGGGCAACATGGGTCCATGGACCCATGTTGCCTCCCAAAGTGGTAGTACTTGGATAGATCTTTCTAACGAGCTATCATACGCGTCAAACGGAGATCGTATGCCAAAGTTACGACCCCAGGAAATTGATATACCAATTTACCCAAACGGGGCCCACAATTTGGCGTTTCATCTTCTAGGGTTAGGTTTCGGGATGTGAAGGGTTTTCCATTGTTTCTCAACCATAAATAGGCCTTCGAGCCTCATTGTAACACAGTTTTGGAGAACAGTTCAGAGGCATGTAGCCGCCACATCTCTTCACAGAGATAAGCTACCATCGCCCTAGCTGATTTATTTCCATTTCTGTTTGTAAGAATATTTCAGTATTTTACAGTAATGAAATGAAGTATTATTTCTGCTGCATATCTGTATTTATGGTTATCTCTGTATTTTATTGCGTTCCTGTTTAAATCCGGATCAGAAAATGAGCGAACAAAGGTGAAAAGGGGCTCCTCGGCCTTTTTATGGAGCAATGGTTACTTTTTGGAAGCAAATTTTATGAATGAACAACAGGTGGTTTGCCAGGTTGAGTGGGGAGGCGGTTTCCCAGGCCATCGCACCGCTTATGGAAGTTGGGCGGTATTTCAGAGGGGTCAACCAATCTACTCCAGAGGGTGACACATAGTAGTCAGGGGGCCGGAGAAAACCACTTTATTAAGCAGGTAATGGTCGGCCATCGAACGTGGCCAATATGGCTATGGACCGTTGGATGAAGGGGAAGATGATCGGATGACAGTCAAGAAAGGGAGGTGCGTGGGTGATAAGAGCATGGGTTTTGGGGGGCTCAAGGCTTTAGTCCTCGGTTGTTTGTGATTAATTTAAGACTTAATCATGGGCTTAGTTGACTAGGTGGGGTTTAATGATGAGTTTTATTTATTTTGTTGGGATAAGGGGTAAATGTATAGTTTTTATTAAAACTAAGGGTTGGGGGTATTTATTTATGGGATTTAATTAATATACGGGAAAAGGTTTTATCAGGGAATTATATAATAAAGTTAAAAATTAATATGAAGTTGGCAGAGTGAATATACCCTTAAGTATAAATGTCAATGTAATATTTGCACACTTTATTTACATACACTTAATACTTAGGATAAGATGTCTTTTGTGGGTTTTTTGAGTGAAATAGGATTTACATAGGGGTTTTCACTTTTCCTAGGCAAAATGAAGTTTAACCTTAGGAAAAGGGGTTTTATTAGGGAAATGAGGGGGGAATGGATTTTATGAAGGGGATTCTAGCACTTGATGTCCTTAAGTCATTAAGCCAAGGGTCTGATCCCACCAAAAGTCAGAGAAATGATTTGAGCCTCTTTGACTTGAAGGATTTAAAGTGCTAGAGCATACTTGTCAATAGGAAATTAGTAAGTAAGGGAAAAAATGAATGACAGGGAGTTAATCACATTAACTTGCAAACCTTTGTTTTTCTTTCACAGTTGATCATACATATTGAAATATGTGTCTAAGCCTGATGCATGTGTTTTGATCCAATCAACTTTGTAGTTCAGCAACCTTTCTTCTACTTACCCATTTCTTACCCTAACATGTTTTCTTCATTTCTTTGGGTGCATTTAGGCTAGCAAACCCTTATTCTATCTTTTCTTTAATAAAACAAACTATCTATTTCTAACCTTATATCATCCAAGGGCTCATATTAAACTGATGAGCTCCTTTTATTTTCTCTACCTATCTAATGATCTGCCAAGATTAAACTGTTTGGTCAGATTTTATTCTCTAACTATAAACATAAAATTCAAAGCATGATATAATCAAGATTAAACAGTTTGATTACCATGGATTGTGGCATGAATAACAAGCTGCACACAATCATTATTATGCATAAAAGTAAATAGTAGTGCCATTTAGACTTTCTCACTTTCATGGTCTCTTTTTGTTTTTTGGGGTTCATATATTTTAATTTTTTTTACCTTTTCTCATTCTTCTTGTCCTTTGATTTTTCTTTTAGGACATACCCTCTTTACATTTTTTAATTTTTTAATATGGAAAACATTTACAGAAAGAAAATGTATGTACAATATTACAAGGCTTAACCTTATTCATTCAAAATTATGACTCCTATTGATATAGGAAGCTAACAATGGCTCCACTTGGGGATGTCATGTTTTGAAAAGATGTCAAGAACTAATGAAGATAAGTAGCCTTTGAATTGTTGCTGATGTTACCTTGCAAAGTGTTCTTCTATGCATCTGCATTATTGATACTTATGACAGTAAATCTTTTAAAGCTTAGGGCCTTCTCTTCGGGCTTCAACTTCAAAGATCAACACCCAATCCAAGCTAGACTTTGTAAATGAAGTATGTATAAATGGGAAATGAAAATTAGTAACTTGGTTCAAAGTAATGTTTTAGCATTTGACGATTCACTGGTCCACCTTCTGCATCTGTACCATCAATTTCTCTCAGGAAGAAAGCATTATTTCCTTTGTAAGCATAAATTACATAGGGACCTTTCCATAGGAAATCAAATTTCCCATGTTTACTTTTGTCTTCCCTCCTTGAATCCCACTTGAGCACCTTGTCACCAAGGTAGAAATTTTCAACCTTGGTTCTCTTATCAAAAGTCTTTTTAACCCTTTCCTGCACAACTTGAGACTTGATATAGACCCCTTCTCTGGTTTGTTGGAGATGAATAGTTTGGTTGATTCTTCTTTGGACACTATTTGGTTCAACTTGCAATTCTTGAAGTATCTTCATTACTGGTACTCCCAAAGAGGATGGAAAGACAACTTCCATCCCATAAACTAGTTGATAGGGAGAATTACTAATTGATTTTTGAGTAGTCAATCTACCTACCCATAAGGCATTGACTAGCTTTTTGTTCCAAGTTTTCTTATTGTCCACTACTAACTTCTTGATGATGTTTACCAGGCTTTTGTTTGAGGATTCCTCCAATCCATTACCTTGAGGGTAATAGGTTGTAGAATGGCCCAGGGTGATATGATACTTATTGCAGAAATATATCATTCTTTTGGATTTAAAGGTTGCTACATTATCAGTAATGAGCTTAGTTGGATATCCAAATATTGATAAAATATTGGTTTCAAGGAAAGTTATGATAACAGTGTCTGTGGCTTGCCTTGAAGGTATGACCTCTATCCATTTTGTGAAGTAGTCTGCGGCTGTGAGGATCCATTTGTGCTGGGAAGAGGAGGGTGGGTGAATTTCACCAATGAAGTCTAAACCCCATTGCTGAAAAGTTATTTCTATAGAGATTGGTTTGAGGGGTAAAGATAAGAGATTTTTCTTCCCCTCAAAAATTTGACATTTGTGATAGGAGGTCACATATTATTTTACATCAACAAACAAGGTAGGCCAGTAGAAACCAACCCTAAGGATTTTATCTGCAGTGGTCTTCCAGTAAAGGTGTCCTCCACTGTCACCTGCATGAAACTCTTGCAAAAATTTGTTAGATGCTTATTTTAATAAGAAATTGAGAAGAATAACTTCATGATCTCTCCAAAATAGAGCATTGTCTAATATACAAAATTTCAAGGATTTCATCTTCAAAAACCTGCTTTTAGTCCTAGATAATTCAGGAGGAGCTTGTAAGTTCAATAAAACATAAATAATATCAGCATACCAAGGTGATTCAATAAAGCCCTGGCTAATTAGTGGAGTCGCCATCTCCTCTTCATTACCTATTGTTGCAATAAAGTTTATATCCAAGGCCTGACAATTTGATTCAGCCATGAACTTGGCTAAACCTTGGCCCTTGATTAACTTAGTAGGTTTGATTTCTATATCACACTCTAAAATAGTAGCAATCCACTTTCCCCTCTTTCCATCAGGACCGTCCTGAGTTAGGATGTCTTTGACTACTAAATTTGGAACGTAGGCTATTATATGAGAATATAAGATGTATACCCTAAAGTCCTTAATGGCTTTGACTAAAGTCAATGCTTGTTTTTCCATTATATTAGGGGGCATCTCTCAAGGATTTGTTAAAGAAATCAATGGGTTGTTCATAGCCCTGGTCATTTTTCTACAATAAAACTACAGCAATTGTGTGCTGAGAAGCAAAGGAAAACAAGATGAAATCTCTATCAAATTTAGGACTAATTAACACAGGTGTTTTAGTCAAGGCTAGTTTAATATCTTCAAAGGATTTTTTAGCCTCAACAGTCCATTTTATGGTGGAATCTTTTTTCAACATTTTGTTTAGTGATCTAATAATTTTGCTAGATTAGATATAAATCTTCTAAGAAAATTAATCTTTCCTAAGAAAGCTTGTAACTCTTTAATGTTCCTAGGGTTTTGTATTTGCAAGATGGCTTCTATTCTCGTAGCATCTATCCTTATACCATCTTTTGAAATTATGTGACCTAACAAATTTCATTCTTCTAACCCAAACAAGGACTTTTTGGGGTTCAAAGAGATTCCAAATTTCCTGCATTTAATAAAAACTTGTCTTAGATGATCCAAATGTTGATTGCCAAATTTTGAAAATACAGTAATATCATCTAGATATATCAGAAGGAAATCATGAATTTCTTTTGCGAAGGCTATATCCATAGCCCTCTGGAAAGTGGCTCCTACATTCATTAGCCCAAAAGACATTTTCACATACATAAATGTGCCCCAAGGAGTAGTAAAAGAAGTTTTGGGTTGGTAATCAGGATGAACCAAGATTTGATTATAACCAGAAAACCCATCCAACTATGAGATTCTGGTTGATCGAACTACTCTCTGTAAAATGTGGTCCATTTTGGGGAGAGGTTAATTGTCTTTTAGTGAGACTTTTTTGAGGTTTCTAAGATCCACACAAAGTCTGATCTCACTAGTTTTTTTCTAGTTGGCACCAAGTTTGAGACCCAATCAGAAGATCGGATTGGTGCAATTATTATGGCATCATAAATCCTCTAAATTTCTTTTTCAATTGCAGGTAATAAGACAAGATTGATCCTTCTAAGCTTTTGTTTGAAAGGCTTTTGATTTTCCTTAATAGGAATTGTGTGTTGGATGATGTTTGTGTCATAGGATTTGAGGTCCTCATAACTCCAAGCAAAGACATCCTGAAATTCTTTCAACAACTCAATGTATTTCACTTTTTCACTTGGAGGTAATGATATTGAAAGTTTGATCAGTTTAGGATTTTCATCGGTGCCTCTATTACATCCCTCTATATCAGACCTTAATGGTTCCATTTTAGGTTTCCTAGGAACATCCTTTGAATCAAATAAATCTTCCAGAGGGGTTAATCCCTTGGTGAGAAGTTATCCTTGAGATTAATTACTTCAGTTTCTTCACTGATTATTTCATCAATCTCAATTTTCTCGAAGTTATCTACATCTGATTTAGTAAATTTAGTTGGGTTGACTCTATCTAGTTCGTCACCTTCTATCTCATTTATTTCTATCTTATCCTTAGCGTTAGGATATATGGATGTATCAATATCTATATTGTTATTTACAAACTCTTCTTCTAAAAGTAAAAAGTTATTTATCTGTTTATCATTAGAAAATATTTGCCAATTCTTAAAAGTATATAGAATTGTAGGTATGTGCCTAACTTCAGCAGTGTACTGATGGTTAGGTTGGAAGGGTAACTTGCAGGTGCTAGAAAATATTTCTAAACTATGGGCTTGCATATTGTGTTTTGTATGGATTACTACAAGCTTTGTTTCTAGGAAAGTGTTAAGTATTTCTACAATAGTTCCCCTATAACAACTTAATCTATGGTCCTTTGTCATATATACAACATCAATTTGTTTTATAATTAGTTCAGAGTCTCCCATGACAAAAACTCTTTTAGCTCCTAGATTCCTAACTAACTTAAGACCTAAAATTAATGCTTCATACTCAGCCATATTATTGGTACATTTAAAATTGAATCTATATGCATGGCTTTCTGAGTTATTATTTTCCAAATTATATATCCACACTCCTGCTCCTGCTCCTAACCTATTGATTGATCCATCAAATTCTAAATGCCATAATATCTCATGATCATAATTTTCACTATCTGGTGCAACAAAATTTTCATTATTTACAGCAATTTGACCATCTTTTTCATCGAAAATTTCTGTAGTTTGGTTAGTTTCCTTTTGTGTAGAAACCGCAATTTCTTTTAGTTTTGTATTAATACTGTCTGAAATTTCTTCTCGTGTTTAATCAACATTATACAGGATAAAAGAATCAATATCTGAGTGTATGGAGTAGATGAGAAAGTTTTGAGGCCGATCTTGGCTACTTACCATATATTTCATTAAGGTTTCTGATTATAGTTTCTTAGGTTGTCCAAAAACAAAGATTGTTGCATATGACATATCTAGTTGTAAGGATCCCTGAAGTTTGGCTCCCCATGATCTGGATAACAGCATGCCATACTTTGGTGGGATGTTAGCAACTACAATGTCTATAAGGATGCTTTTGGCAGGATATTGGACTAATGTGACACACATGTCTTTGATCAATCCTATACACTATACCTGATTGGAGTCAAATGAGAATAAGTCATTGTAAGGCCTTGTAATGTCTAGGTTTAATTTCTCCATCATTGATTTGGGCATTAGGTTGTGAGATGCCCCAGAATCCAACATTGCATTACGTATAATTTTTTCATGGATACTAAGGTTGATGTAAAAAGGTGGAACTCCTCCTTCTAATGGTTTTCCATTAACATCTGGACCAAATATGAGTTCCAATTGGTCATCAAACAAGTTGACTGAATCCTCATTTTCAGCAATATTTAAGGTCTGGTTTATCTATGATTTGTAAGTTTCATTCTTTATTAGCTATTTTAAAGGAACTGAAATCTTTAGCTTTGCTATCTTTTCTCCCAGATTGAATGGCAAAGAGATTTTTTCTGTTTGAAGGTTTTGAATTTTTGCAGTAGGGACTTGAGTAGGCCTGTCTTCTTTTCCTTTATTCGGGACCTCCTTAGGTGGATTTTCAAGTTTTATGTTTTGAGCTTTGTCCACTAGTTCCTTATATGGAATCAAAGTGGATGGTTGATCAGCAGAAGGTTGATCAGAGATTATATCTACAATTGTGGGGCCAGAAGGATTTGGGTTCTGCCTAGGGAGAATTTGGAGGATCATTGAAACAGGGGCTTCTTTTATTTTCTTGGGTTGAATTTGTACTATTTTCTCGATTTGGTCAGGGACATCAACATTCCTTTTGATTCTTAGATTATATTGTTTATGTACTTCAAAGACGGAATAATCATATCCTTGTTTGTAATCAAATGATTTCCAGAGTGTATTTGTAAGAACTACAACATATATAGTTCTTGCTCATCTTGGGTTAGAAAAACAATGTCCTCATCATTTAATCCCATTAGGTTAATTTGTGTATCTTGTTCTGGATCTTCTGGATGGGATGTCTCTGCATAATTTTCTTGAAAAGGAGGCCTAATGTTCTGATCCAGTCCATTTTTCCCAATGTTTTGGTTTTGGTTTTTCTCTAAAATTTGGTTTTCTAACTGGAGGTGCTTGTTGGTTATCCCACTGGGGTTTCCTTTCTATGTTCTTTATTCTATCCATTAGTTTTTCCATACTTTTGGCTAAACTATCCATTTTAATGTCAGAGGGTGAAGCTTCATCCTTTGCAGTTCCTCTCCTTTCATTTCTAACTCTAGCCTTCTTAGCTAACAAATTAGCCTCTACAGTAACAGCTACACTTTGCATTTCTTCTAATGTTGGGGGGTTTCTTTCCCTAAGTTGGTATGAAATATCTATGTCAAAACCATCAGGGAACTTTATTAATGCTAAGTCAGGTGGGGGTCTAAGATTAAATGGGATGGCGTTATATATATTATTGAATCTAGTGTAGTAATCTTGAATAGTTTCATTAGGTCCTCTTCTAATATTCTCATATTCTGAAAGGATTTGTAGGGGGTTCTTTTTCTTTTCCCATCTGTTCAAAAATTGTTGGTGAAATTCATCTAAACTATCAATATTATTAGCAGGAAATGCTCTAAACCATTTCCTAACATCACCAGCTAAATTCTGGGCAAAGAGTCTCATTTGAACATTATCTATGTCAATCTCGTGCAACTCAAAGTAATCTGTTATCTTGCTGACATGTTGTTGTGTAGTGTAATTTCTTGTGCCATCAAATTGAACAATTTTGCTTTGGTAGTCTACTGGCATAGCACCAAGTTGGGTAGGGAAAACAAGAGGAGCATATATATTTGCCATGGCTATAAGCTAGGAGGGGCTAAGATGCGGGGTTGAGGTACTTGGAGATGATGCAATAGTGGATGAAGAACTAGGACTAGTAGGTGATGAATGAGTAATGATAGGTTGGTGAGGGAGAGTAGGTATAAATGGTGGTGAAGAATGGACTTCAGAAGGTATTATTGATGAAGTTGAAGGGAACAATGGTGAACTCAAAGTAATAGACAATTGTTCAGAAAGCTCAGGGGTTGTGGCAGTATTAATGGATGATTGTGGAGATTTCAGAATGTATTCATCAATTGATTTGTTGGCCTATTGAACTTCAAGGTCTGCAATAAAATCTGGATCTAGAACAGTTTCATTGAGTGCATTTTCAGATTTTGTTCTAAATAATGAATGTTCAAATGGCACATCAAAGGGAAGTTCTTCTAAAAATAACCACTCATCAGGACATGAATTAGCTTTAACTAATAGTATTTAACTAGCTTAACTTTCTGCTTTTTTAGATTTTCTTGAAATTAGGTTGGGATTATCAACTATCGGGGCAAGGTTTGGGTCTGGATTAGCCCTAGTAAAATGAGTCTTCCTGGAAGTCATAATTTCAAAAATTTTAACTGTTTTTGTGAGATTTTTTCAAGATAGCTTCTAACAAATGACTTTAAGAGGCTCATAATGTAGATTTACAATTTTCTCAAAGCTTTATTAAGACTGAGGATTTGATTTCCTCAGTATAGTCGCCACTATGTTATCACTCAGAATTTTCTCTAGAAGTTATTAAAAGAAAGAAAATGATTAAGGTAACCACAAACCAACTTTTGGGCATAGGATTTAGCTAACCTAGGCTCAGAGAGGGCTCTCTCTACGTGATTTAGCTTTGTTCGCTGGGATTTCAGGCTAGTTATGAATGTTCAGGGGGGTTTTTGATTTGTATTGAAGATTGGATGGTGGGATCCTTAAAATAGATGGATAGAATAATGTCTTTAGAGCATTGGGCTATGGAGTCAATAGAACAACAGCTGGATTGGATCAACTCACCAAAGGGAATGTTCAGAGGGCAAGCTAGCAGAGTAAAGTGCAGATCTTTGGGCTAGAGGGGTGAAATTGTTTGAATCAGGGTGAGAGAGCAATTAAGAATTCTCAGACCGTGACTTAAACGAGGAACAGAGGGTAATTGGAACAAATGGCAATTAAGAATCCTTTGCTACAGATTATAAAGAGACAACCTAAACTAAGGAGCAATTAAGAATTCCTTAACTTAGATATCAGTAGAAAAATTTATATGCCTAACTTTTAAAACAGAGTGTAATTAAACAAATTTTGATATAATACTCCAGTTATAGCATTCAAATCCGGATATAATTTGTGGAAAAACTTTAAGAAAGATAACAACAATGTGAGAAAATACTTGTGTGCACTTCGCTCAACACATGAATCCTGTGAAATATCTTGTCTTTATTCATCAATCCAACTTGATGGCCCAGTTAGTGATACAATAGCTTTACACTCTTTTGATCAAGAAGTCTATAGAAATGTCTAAGAATCCACACTACATACTTTGAATTGTGAAGTATTTATACAAAATTTTATTACAAAATATCCCAAACAAACTTGCGATTTAATCCAGGAAATAAAAATATCTTCTTGCTAGAAGGTAGAGACGGCTATTGAACTGCTTCATGTTATTCCTAGTATTTTGGTGCTACTGGCCTTTATACTTGGGTTTCTAGTATTTTATGATGCCTTGTTGTTTGGTTTCTTGCACTGGAAGCTGCATTCACTTTTGGCTTTCATCTAATACACTTTGACAGTGATACTCTTTAATCATGTTGACCTGCCTTTACCTTTTACCCTGTTGACTATACATTAACCTTTTTACTACATTTTACTATAGCTAATCGGCCAATTTTTTCCATAATTCAGCATCAGGTAACTTGATTTTCAACATCCTCCTATATATCACATCTGCCTCGATGTACTTAGCAAAACTATGTCTAGTGATGAATATGTGTTTCACCTCATGCTGGAGGAAAAACAGGTTTTCAAATGTCTGGTAAAGAACTTTGCCTGTTGGTAATGCCTTTATCGATGATGTAGTGGCGTGTTCTTTAGCTATCTTTCTGATTGTGTTGTTGTAATCCTGTTGTGTCATGAGCTTGTCATTTATGACCAAGGGACTGGGTAACCCTTTCTCTCTCAAAAGTTGAAACTGGTCCATAAATCTATCAACTGCTACCTCCATATTTTGACACTTGTTTCTATCCTATCCTCTATATCCAATTCCTGAAGTTAATCCTTGTTTTTACTGTTGAGGAAGTGGATAAGTTAGGTAGCATCTTCAGGCATGTCTCCTAGTTGTTCCTTGGTTTTCTGGATAGCTTCTGTAGCTATCTTTATCAGATCTATCTATTCAAAAATCAGTTGAATGGATGGCCAAATATCGTTAACATAGTCAATGATATTGGCCCATAATAGTTCCTTGGCTTGCCCAAGGGGTTCCTTTAGTGTTAGATCTTTCTCCATGGCCTTTAATCTTTCATTCATTCTCACAGCTTTTTGCACTTCCTCCTTGTGCATAATTTTGGCAAGCTTGTAATCTGTTTCCACGCTTGTCACCTTTTCTTTCAGTTTGTTCATTTCTGTAGCTTGAATAGACATTTGCTCCATGGCTCTGACCAACATTGTTGCTTCTTCTCCTGATGCACCTGCTACTGATGTAGACTCTGTTGAAACTGGTTGTGCTGTAGGCATGGGAGCTATGGGAGCCAGTAAGGCTGCCAGCGTTGAAGGGACTAATGTTGAGACTGTTGGAATGACATTTGTAGATGTAGTGGCAATATCACTTTGCTTCAATTGAATTAAAGTGTCTAATTCTTTCTCTATCTCCTTTAACTAATCATTAAGTTTTAAGACCAATTCCATCAACTCTTCATGTATGGTTTGGCTCTCTAAGACCTCCTGTGTTTGGGTATGTTGCAGTTGAGGTATCTTCAATTGTTTTTTCAGTGTAGAAATGTCATCATTTTTCTTCTTTATCAGTTGTTCAGTGCCTTTGATATCTTTGGGATCATGTCCCAATTCAATCACTAAGTCTTCCAAAGAATTGATTCTAGTATCCTTGGCCTGTGAGGAGGCCTTCTCTAATTGATATTGATCTGAGGTATTGCTCAATGAATTCTATAACTAGTGAGTAGCTATGTATTTACCTATGAGGGTGGGGTATATAATCTCTCCAGCCTGCTTGTGTAAGTCGATTTGGTTAATGGGATAAATATCCCTTGCCAATACCTCAACATCAAACTTTTTATAGTTTTTTGATGTCCTTGGCTATTGTGTAGTTGGTTTTATGAAGGAAATCTATAATTTTCCCTCCTTGATGTCAAAAGTTGACATCAACCTTGTCTGATTCATAGGTGTGAGTTTGAGATACTGAGCATAAGTATGTGCCTTTAGTTTCTCATTTCTCATCTTAATCTCTTTAAATCTGTCTTTTATATCTTTGTCCTTATCAACAAGCCTGCTGAATGAGGGCACTTCTACACTTAGTTGCCTTTCCAAAATCAGGTCTGTGATGTGGAAGGCTCCTGTGTTTCCCCAGATGGAGTTGTGCCCCTGCTTCTATCAAACTCAGTATTGGTTACTTCTGTTGATCCTTCTGTATCTTCCTGCTCTGAAACAGGATTGAGCCTTTGCCTCTTGCTCTGACTGGTTTCTTGTTGTACATTGGGCGTTTCCATGCCTGAAGTGGAGACTCCCTCTCTGTTTATCTTGGGATTTCTTTCCTTATTTTGAGGATTCTACATGATAGGATGGGTGCTCATGGTTGTTATTTGTTGTTTAGGTAAATGCAGAAACGAGCTCTCATAAATTTGTCTTTCTAAGTCACATAAGGTGTTCTCTATATCTACCCTTGTACTGTCTCTGTCTATAATAGTATTTTCCACCCACTTAGATTGATTGACATATCTTTCTATCTCTCGTATGGGGTGGTGAATATAAGATCCCAACTTGGCCTTCTTTCTCAATCTGGTCATAAATTCATGAGGGTCATACCTCCACATGAAACTCTTTTGGAACTTCATTTGCTACAAAATTTGGTCTGCCTCCTCCCCTTCCTCTCTAGAATTGCAGATGAAGGTTAGAGCAAATAACCTCATGGGGAGGTATTTTGGTAGTTTATATGGTGCAAGATGGCAACCATAAATTCTTATCTCTGTATGTTTTTGGTAAAGGTACCAATCTCCCAGTTTGCTTTGTTTAGACAACTGAAGGACCCTTTTGATCTCTGGACTTATCCTGGGTGGAGGGCTTCCTCTCAGCATAGTCATGACTGGATGAACAAAAGAATCTTTGAAATTTGAATAGGTATATGGTGACTGAAACTTATGGAACAGTGTGGTACAAAAAATGATAGATCTAGGCTGGCCTTTGGTATCCAACTTCTGAAGGGCAAAATGAAATCTGTCTGGTTGATAGTATAGGAACATATGGTAGAGGACAGATGAGTATTTAAACACTCTCTCATTGTGCATCCTGGTGAATTGTTCATGCATTCTCTCAGCTATGAACTCAACATAATTGTACAAAACAGTAGGAGACTATCCTGGGGTATAAATTGACATGAAGGTCAGGACAAGTTCATCAACAAATTCATCAATGGTGCAACCAAGAACACATGATATCATGGTGATGATTTGTTTGCCCCTTTCGGAGAACATGGCAGAAACATATGGAGGGGGATCTTTGGGAATATACCGCTCTTCTACAATGAATGTCTGGAATATTTGGGCTAACCTGGACAGACTCAACTTGGAGTACTGGTCTAGAAAATCCCCAATGGAGAGTGGGGTTAGGTTTTGACTTGGTTGGATTTGCAACATTTTATTAATGGAATTAACTATAATGGTGAACAAAATCTTTTGGTCAGGGGACATAATAGCTCTCAGGCTGGGAATGTAATAGGCATGGCACTGGTGGACAATTTTAGGGAAAACATGTACCTCTGGGAACTGGTATTTGGGCAAATTTGACTCCCAAAGGCCAATATCATCAACATGGTTGAGGTATTTGTCCCTACTTAAATAATGGATTTGAAGCCGGAGGGTCTGGGTAGATGTATCCTTAATTCGGAAATCCCTGTCAGCCAAGGGAAGGTGGTCGAGGTCCAAATGGGGAGTTGTGAGAGGTCTAATATCCAAGGCAACAAGGGCAGCTATAATTTAGTTCTTGTCGATTTAAATTTAGCTTTACAGTTTTAATTCAGAGGTTTTTCATGGCAACTGGTATTTTTCAGAGGGTTTGGCTGTGGGTTTTCAAATTTAAAGTATTTTTCAATTAATTTCACTTAATTAAAATACTTCATAGGGTGAACGTTTTCCAAATTTGAAAGGGTGAGTGGTAATTCACGGTGAAATACCTAGAATTGGGTGAATTATTTGCAAATTTGGAGTTCACGGCAGCTGCAGAGGTTCGAATGGATCTGGTACGGACTGAGAGGTCGATTGGGGTCTCTTTAACTTTCTTCAGTAGTGAATTCGGCCTTTGCAGGAATCACACTGGTTCGCAGAGGTTCACATAGAAAATGAGCGAAAAAAGGTGAAAAAGGGCTCCTCGGTATTTTTATGGAGCAACGGTTACTTTTTGGCGGCAAATTTTATGAATGAAAAGCAGGCGGATTGGCAGGTTGAGCGGGGAGGTAGTTTCCGAAGTCATCGCACTGCTTATGGAGATTGGGCAGTATTTTGGAGGGGTCACCCAATCTACTCTAGAGCATGACACGTCGCAGTCGGGGAGTCGGAGAAAACCACTTTATCGGGCAGGTAATGGTCGGCCAATATGGCTGTGGACCGTTGGATAAAGGGGAAGATGATCGGATGACAGTCGGGCAACGGAGGTGCATGGGTGATAAGAGCATGTGTTTTCGAGGGCCCAAGGATTTAGTCCCCGATGGTTTGTGATTAATTTAAGACTTAATCACAGGCTTAGTTGACTGGGCGGGGTTTAATGACGGGTTTTATTTATTTTGTCGGGATAAGGGGCAAATGTATAGTTTTTATTAAAACTAACGGTTGGGGCTATTTATTTATGGGATTTGATTAACATATGGGAAAAGGTTTTATTGGGGAATTATATAATAAAGTTAAAAATTAATATGAAGTTGGCAAAGTGAATATACCCTTAAGTATAAATGTCAATGTAATGTTTGCACGCTTTATTTACATACACTTAATACTTAGGATAAGATGTCTTTTGTGGGTTTTTTGAGTGAAATAGGATTTACATAGGGGTTTTCACTTTTCTTAGGCAAAATGAAGTTTAACCTTAGGAAAAGGGGTTTTATTAGGGAAATGAGGGGGGAATGGATTTGATGAAGGGGATTCTAGCACTTGATGTCCTTAAGTCATTAATCTGAGGGTTCGGTCCCACCAAAAGTCAAAGAAATGCTCTGAGCCTCTTTGACTTGAAGGATTTAAAGTGCTAGAGCATACTTGTGGATAAGAAATTAGTAAGTAAGGGAAAAAATGAATGACGGGGAGTTAATCACATTAACTTGCAAACCTTTGTTTTTTCTTTCACAGTTGGTCATACATATTGAAATATGTGTCTAAGCTTGATGCATGTGTTTTGATCCAATCAACATTGTAGTTCAGTAACATTTCTTCTACATACCCATTTCTTACCCTAACATGTTTTTTTCATTTCTTTGGGTTCATTTAGGCTAGAAAACCCTTATTCTATCTTTTCTTTAATAAAATAAACTATCTATTTCTAACCTTATATCATCCAAGGGCTCAGATTAAACTGATGAGCTCCTTTTATTTTCTCTACCTATCTAATGATTTGCCAAGGTTAAACTGTTTGGTCAGATTTTATTCTCTAACTATAAACGTAAAATTCAATCCATGATATAGTCAAGATTAAACAGTTTGATTACCATGGATTTTGGCATGAATAACAAGTTGCACACAATCATTATTATGCATAAAAGTAAATAGTAGTGGCATTTAGAATTGCTCACATTCATGGTCTCTTTTTGTTTTTTGGGGTTCATATATTTTCATTTTTCCACCTTTTCTCATTCTTTTTGTCCTTTTATTTTTCTTTTAGGACATACCCTCTTTACAATTTTTAATTTTTTAATATGGAAAACATTTGCGGAAAGCAAAGATATGTACAATATTACAAGGCTTAACCTTAGTCATTTAAAATTATGACTCCTCTTGGTATAGGAACCTAACACCATCCATCTTAGCTTCCATACCATTCTTCAAACCATATATCTTAGCTTCCATTTCATTTTTGGTTACTCTCTATGAGAGCAAAATTTGTTGAACTTGGTCTTATAATTTTTATATATCATGTTGCATTTCTTCCTCTTCTTCATGTGTCATAGTAGAGCTTTTTGGTTGTTTACTAAGTGTTTCCATTTTCTTGCTTCGATTCATTTTGAAATCAAACAATGGTATTTATGCTTTGCTATGCCCCTTGAATCCCTTCAAACTATTTTTTCAAACAAAACTTATGCCAATTTAAAAAAAATACACACTTGTTTCTCTCTTTGTAGGAGCTCGATATTGAATATGTTATAACTCTATAGATTCTGATCTCTAAGGTATGAAATTTGGTCTTGTGGTAGCCCTATGCATTTTCTTTCTACTGCCACAAGTTAGACCAAATTTGGACAATTTATGTCCAATATCCCACGATGACCTGGTTATGGATTAGTTCGGTAGAGCGAACTTGTACAGAGTTCCACGTGTCACTATTTTTACCTTCAGCTCTGAAAATGATACACAAGATGCTACAGTATGTTTCATTTCAGCCACATTTTATGAAATTCAATTGCGATGCTTGTAAAGAAAGATATGATGATTTTCCCAAGGTCACCTATTTGAGATGAAAGTATGTAGCATGCCAAAATCCTCTCTTCTTCAAACCATATCTCTGGAAATATAGCGCACCAAGACCTAAAATTTTTAAACAAAGTTCCTCCAGATTTCGGCACCTTTTGGTAAAAATGTCATGTTCTTAACCTTCGTATAAAATAATTTATAGTGCAAATTCCAAGATGACTTGTTTGTAAGAGCGAAAGCCTAGAATCCAAAGCTCTGGTACTAAATGTTATGCAACAAGCACACAAAAAGATACATGAACAATTTAAAAAATATCCTCTTTGAGGGGAAAGGCTCCTTTATATTACATATATGAAAATATTTGGATGATACAAATGAAAATAGCTCCTTTCTATATATAGGACTTTAAGAGATCACAATATAATCAGAGCCTACATAACAATAATAATGTAAGGGTACAAAAATAATAATAATGGGCCTTTATGGGGCACAATAATAACAACATGGGGACTACATGGGCAAAAAAATAATAATAATGGGGATACACTAACAATAAAAATAAGGGGCTACACTAGAAGTACAGGGACCTAACATTTTATCCCGACAAATAATTAGTTTATAGAAACCTATAATAAATAGCGGCATCATGAAGAAAAAATTCTAAAAATACAATGCCATCAAGAAACACCTTTAACATATTTTTTATTGCACCAAGAGGTTCTCTACAACCCAGTATAGGGTAAATGTGTAGGCATTAGATATTAGATGTTAGACGTTATGATGTAAGAAAATTCAATTTTCCTACAAATTCACCTTCTCTAGATCACACAATAAATCAGTTCATCATCAAGTCCTTAGTTTGTTCTGCAGAAGTATTTCATATAAAAATCCTTCAATTACCATGAATTCTATAGCATGCACATACTGGAACTATTACCAATAATATAGATACATAATACAATTTGCGAACATAATGAAAATTCCTTTCATTAATAAAATCATGTCGATACAATTCGAAAACAAATATAGAAGTATTCATTCCTCTCTTGGTCTGACCTCACATTCTTTTGGCCATTAGATTTTCCCTTAGGCTTACATTGACTAAATATAACTCTAGAAGAAAAATAGGTTTTCCTAGATCCCTAAATCACTTCCTGATTTATTCCCTAAATCTCTCATGATTGTTTTCAAGCCAGCCTTTCTTTTTGTTTATGGAAAAAATATCTCCTATCCATATTTCCAAAACTAATCCTATCCTAACAACCACGCTTTTCTATTGATTTTGGAAATCCTAGATATTTTCCAATTCATATGAGTTTTCATAAAATGATAGGGAAATACATCTAATGAATAATACAATAAATTAGAAAGACCGCTACTCTAGTCAAAATACACTTTTAACCTAGAAAGTTTAATGCTCTTGAATCAGACTCCGAAGGTGAAAAAGAATCATGGTCTCCTGACCATATGTTGATGGAGCATGTCTTCCTAGCTCCCAAACTTTGTTTTGCAGTTGATCCTTCTCTTTGTCATGTTCATCATTCTTCTAGGCTTCCAAATTTTATGTTGTAATTTTCGTCCTTCCTTACTAATATATACTTGTTTCACCATCTGCAAGAAGTTATACTTCATTCATTTTTGTGCTAAATACCTCTTTTGTTGAGTCTTCTTCAACATCAACTTCCTGATTTCCTCCATTTCCTCATCCAACCTATCCTCTAGCTTGCACAAGTCACCAGTTCCTTGATGAAATTTGCTACTATCCTCCGCTAAATCATCAGGATACCAATTTTCTGGAGTTGCTTCCACCATGCTTTTTATTTTTAGTTGGAACTCATCATCATTGTTGTCCACTTATTTTTGTATTTTTTCCATGGGAAACTTGTCTTTATCATTTCTTGGATTGCTACAATTCACTATAATCTCTGTCCTTGGATTGTTCAACTAATTTTCTAAAACATTCAATTTAGCTGCAATGTTTTCCATGCTTACTCGTTTATAATACTATAGGTCTTCTTTCAATGATCTTTGTACTTCATTAACTAAAATATCTCCAAGCCATTTCATTGTTCCCTGTATATCTTCATTATCTGTAGGCACAAACCAATTGTTAATTGTAAAAATATGAGATCCTGAAGTCTCGTTTGTTGCCTCTAGTATCCTTTCCTCATGAAGCACTAAAACCTCCAAGCTACCCATAAAATATTCATTGGTTTCATCCACTATAACAACTTCATCATTAATATCCACACACATGTGTTCAACAACCTTACGTTGTTCTTTCGTGGCTGCATCACATAGTCTTCATCTTGACTATCCTCTTTCTTTGATCTGAACTTAATTAGGAATGCAAAAAATTACAGATATAGCCATAAATACAAAAATGCAATAAAAATAACACTTCATTTCATTAATATAAGAATAATGAAATATGCTTACAAACATAATGGAAATAACTAGCTCGGGCTATGGTAGCTTATCTTTGAGAAGAGATGTGGTAGCTACATGCCTTTGAACTGTGTTACAATGAGGCTCCAAGGCCTATTTATTATTGAGAAAGAATATAAAACCCTAAACATCTAGAAACCTAACCCAAGGAGATTAATTGCCCAAACTGTGGGCCCCATTTGGGTAAATTGGTACATCAATTTCCTAAGGTCGTAACTTTGGCATATGATATCCGTTTGGCTATCATAATAGCTTGTTTCAAAAATCTCAAAGAGTAGGCCAAGAATAAGTTTTCGAGCTTATTTGGGGTTTTCATGGTCTGTCTATTTTCCTTAAAAATGTCATTTAAGGCCTCAAAACAGCTCTAGAAGTTCACGACCAGTAAAACTGCCAAAAATAGTAAATTGTGCTACAATTAAGGAAACCGAAAAACTGAAATATATGGTGTTGGTGGTCCAAGTGGAATAGGAGGGTGGCCATCAATATCCACTTGGATCAATCTTCCTTCCACCCTATACAATAGTGCTTAGTGACTGTTCTTCCTCTCTACACAGAACAAAATCAATGCTTTGTCCTTCACCTGGAACAACTCCTACATTCATACACTAATTGTTAAAATGAAAATCAATATGGCCTTTATCTTCTATCAACATCTTGACCATCACTTGTTTATTGTCTAAATTCTTTGTGAAATTCTCAAAAGGTTTCATCTTGGCATCTTCATCATTGTCATCCTCTCCAAGGATGGATCCTTGTTCAGGTGCACAAATGCACACATTCATCTCAGTTATCTGGAGTTTTTATGCTCCTATTAACAAAATTTTCAACTTGTGTTTCTATCTTCTTGCAATCAACTACTTGATAGGCCATCTAGTTATCCTTTTCATTACCCATCCATGTTTCTGATTCTGTAGAAGCTCCATCAACACATTAAGTCATGCCTTCATTTCAACAATCTCTTTCTCAAAATCTTCATCATTCATTTTCCTTATGCCAACTACTTTGGCATCTCTATGGCTTCACTTTGAATTCTTCAAATCAATTCTCGTAGTCATCTTCATCTTCCCCTTTCATGAGCTTTTAGCTACCTGTTGTGACTTGTTAATCAGCTCTGTAGTAGCATACCTCTTACCTTCTACACATGCTTCAGCAATCTTCTCCTCTAAGCTAGGAATGTTGACATTCTTGGTCCCCTCCTATGGAACCCCTTTCGAGCACCGCTTTCTCTTCAGGTTTATGCATTCACTCTTTTTTCCGCTATCCCAACTGCACTAATTATCAGAATATTTTCCATAGTTCTCATATCATTTGTTGCTACAAACTCTTTCCTTGTTGCTATCTGCAAACATATTTGAGCATATTCTCCCCATCTGATACCACTTGATGCAGGAAAAAATTCAATTTTCCCACAAATTCACTTTCTCTAGATCACACAAAAAATCACTTCATCATCAAGTCGTTCATTTTTCCACAGAAATATTTCATATCAAAATCATTCACTTACTGTGAATTCTAAAGCATGCACAAATTAGAACTATTATCAATCACATAGATACACCATATAATTTGTGAACATAATGAAAATTCATTTCATTAATAAAATCATGTCGATACAATTACAAAACAAGTATAGAAGTATTCATTCCTCTCTTGGCCTGATCTCATATTTATTTGGTCGTTAACTTTTCCCTTAGGGTTACATTGAGTAAATACAACATCACAAGATTTTCCTTATCCCTAAATCATTCCGTGATTTATTCCCCAAAGCTCGCATGATTTATTCACTAAATATCTCATGATTTATTCCATAAATCTTAGATGTTTTTCAGGCTAACTTTGATTTCTCCTTACGGAAAATATCCCTCCTATCAATATTTCCAAAATTAATCTAATCCTAACAAACACACTTTTCTAGAGCTTTTGGAAATCTTAGATATTTTCCAATTCATATGAGTTTTTATAAAATGATAGGGAAATACATCTAATGAATAATACAATCAAATAGAAAGAACCCTACTGTAGTGAAAATACACTTTTGACGTGGAAAGTTGGATGCTCTTGCATCACTTTAGATGTTAAATGTTATATGTAAATATTTTAATTTTGCTTTTATTAATAAGACAACCAAGATAAAAGAAAATCATAATATAGATATCACATTTTGTAGATTAGCATTCATTTTACCATATAAATTAAAATAATTATTTGGTACATAATATAATAATTACAATAACCCTCATTTTACCATGGATATTATTAATTAGTAAATAGGATTTTTACAATACCATGGGCCAATATCATGGTTTATCAATACCACATGCCCAAAATCAAAACTCGTTTTGAAATATATATATATATATCTATATATCTATATATATATATATATATATATATATATATATAATTTAATTTTGTAACATTTTTAAATTAAAACTTAATACTTACAATATAACAAGATTATTGACCATGGATATTACTCCCTTTTACCATAAACATTATTAACTTGTAAATAGGCTTTGTTAGAATACCATGGGTCAACGCCATGGCTTACCAATACCACTTGCCCAAAAATTGTAACACATTTCAAAATCAAAATATTTTACAAATGTTTTATTTTAATATGTAGTGTTATAAGTGTTTGTAAACATTTGCAAATGGTCTCAATTAAGTAATAAAGGGTTAAAAGTAATTGCCTCTTCTCTAGCCTAGTATGTACAAATGTCATGTCCCATAAATGTTTTAGCTTGGTCAAAATAAAAATAAAGAAATAAAAATAGAATAATTAATAATGATAGTTATCAATAAAACGTTTTAACCTCTTGAAATTACAAATAAAATATAATAAAAAATAAAAAATCAATAATTATAATTATTATTGTTGATTAATAATAAAACCACCCTAGATCTATCTTAATTCCAAATCAATAAATTGCGAGAAAAATCAAATCTCGTAAAATACAAACATCTTTTAAAACAAAATGAAATATGATAAAAATTATAAATATAAACAGACTATTATTATATCAAATATTATTTATTCAACTTCTTCCACTCTGTATTTATTTCACTTAAACTTAATCTCTCCTCTCGTTCATATATATGATTAAACGTAACCTCTTCTCCATATACGAAAAATTCTCAATAACTTTCGATTTATTTATCTTTTAAATTATTTTTTCATATTTTCAATTCAAACAAAGTTCCACCTTCGTATACTTAAAGTTCCACCCTCTCGAAATGGGCCAAAAATTCTTTAAACATAAACGGTTTAAATATTATTTATCCCATGCTTCAGCTTCATTTCAAAAAGTGAAGAAATAGGCGTTCGTCTTAACAATTTATTAATGTTTTTCATAAAAATAAAATTTGAAATTTTTTTATTTTTATTTTTTAAAATATAAATTGTGGTTTTTTAATTAGTTGATGATGGTTATTATCATTTTTTAAATGGAATAGTAATATATAAAAATTATATTAAAAAATAAAAAATCTAAAAATTTTTATTAGGCAAAGGCTATAATAATTTAGACTTTTTTATAATGTCATGGGATAATATATAGCTTATCAATACTACATGAGGAAAAACCATAACTCATTTCAAAATCGAAATATTTTATAAATATTTTATTTTAATTTAGTTTTATACAATATAATTAGATTCTTAATCATGAATAATATTAACTTGTTGGCGAAGGTTTCTTATTTCAACTCAACGTGGATGAGGATTTGTTGATTGTTTTCATTTTTTTAATTGACAACCTAGATTGATTCATAAGGGAATATGCTCAGCGTATGCTTAGTTTGAATATTTATTAAGGGTTGTAGTGTGTTACATAGTTTGTTAGGTTGCGTTCACTTGCGTCTCATTTCAACTTAAGGTGCATGAGGATTTGGTGATTTTTTTTTTCATTTTCTTAAGTCACTACCTAGGTTTCATGGACCTTTAATAAATTTGAAAAATTAGATTCGTGACAAGTAGCTTTCCCCACCCACCAATTTCGTAGGGATTTGAGATTATTCCAATTCTAATAAATTCTTCTATGAAAAGGTTATCATTATTATTTATAGTATTTATTTATATATAAGAAAATTTTATTTAGCAAAATGGTCCATTACGTTTAATAAATTTAAAAATTAGATTAGTGCAAAGTGGCCCCACACCCACCAATTTCCTAGGGATTTGAGATTATTCCAATTCTAATAAGTTCATCCATGATAAGTTCCTCAATATTATTTATATTGCTCTGTTGCATTGATTTTTAATAAATTTAAAAATTAGATTGGCAACAAGTAGCTTTCCCTACCCACCAATTTCCTAGGGATTTGAGATTATTCCAATTCTAATAAATTCTTCCTTGAAAAGTTTATCATTATTATTTATAATATTCATTTATGTATAAGCAAATTTTATTTAGCAAAATGGTCCATTACTTTTAATAAATTTAAAAAATTTGATTAGTGCCAAGTAGCTCCACACCCACCAATTTCCTAGGGATTTGAGATTATTCCAATTCTAATAAGTTCCTCCATGATAAGTTCATCATTATTATTTATAAAATTCATTTATATATAAGCAAATTGTATTTAGCAAAATGGTCCATTTTACAATAAGATGTGTAATTCCTTTTTTTTCTCAAGTTAAAGTTGACCCATAACCTTTTTATACATGTGTACATCAGTAAAGCATTCTTCATGTTGCAATAATTTTTTATGTTATATTTATGAAACCTTAGACTATATAAACCACATTAATATTTTTAACGTGATTGTACTAGTAAATACATCACATTTCAAAATCAAAATTCAAAATCAAAATATTTTATTTTATAACATTTTTATAAATAAAATATTTGTTATATATAAACTCTTAATGAGATTATAGATAAAAATTATAATACTATAAATAAAGAAATTAATATTATGATAAAATTTTATATTAGTTTTTAATATTATATTAATTTAAAATTATATTAAAATATATTATATATAATTAGTATTATAAAAACACATACTAAATAATAGTAATTCATATTATGCTTATGTTTAATAATGTTATTTTTAATAAGATTATGATAATATAATATTTTTAAAAAATTAAAGATAAATAAAAATTATAATTAAATCTTAAATAAAACTAATAAATTTATCAAAATTTCAAAATAGTTTATTCGTTCATAATGATGTTATGACCTCTCACATAAGTTATAAAATTTAAAATTCATAACTAACTTATATATATGAAAGTACAACAACCCAATTGTCATATCTCGTCATATATTTTTGTTTAGCGATAAAACAAAATCTTTAAAAACTAAAAAAATCAGTTGTTGAACCGCAAATCTTGACCCTCGACCCTAGCATATTGAATAATTTATGACTAGAAGGTATACATCCAACACTTGACTTTTGAATATTGAATGATTGAGCTTTTGAAGGGTATTTGCAGGTGAGTTTGTTTTTAGTATATTATTTTTTATTTTAACAGTGGAAAAATGATGATAACTTAATTAACAAATTAACACCGGACAAATATTATTTGTTGTTACCTACAAATATAAATTAATTCAACATTATTATTCTAAAAAACAACATTAACTTAAATTAGTCATTAGTTATTTGTAAATGAACTTTTCACTATGACCAAATATCACTAGTCTTAAGCTATTAACTTTATATACATAAAAACAGACTCTTAACCAAAAAATAATTTTAAGGTCAACATGCAAATGAATACGATAAAATTGCTTATTAAATAAAAAATTTCTAGACCTAGATGTTTCACAAAATCTTGCATGGAAATTGGAAAGCAGTTACGTTTCTGGACTCTTCACCCTACGGAATGTGACAGATCGAGCCCCAAGAAATGCGGGAAAACGAAAACTTTGGGAAAAGGGTTTCAATTATGTATAGCAGAGTCAATTCTGCATCGATTCAAAGTTTTATTTTTCTAAAATCTGATAACGATTGCTGTCGCTTTTCTCACCAGATTTCAAAAGTTGCCGGTAACAGAGTATGATTTGTTTGACCTTTGATTCATTTAAAAAGATAAAAACAAGCGGAACTACAATTCTACTGTAAATTCGTTTGAACGTCAGCAGAGAACGGACAAACTCACATTTTTGTGAGTGGAGAATCTCTTCAAATCTTACAGAAATTACCTCAAAAAAACTTGGATACATTTTACAACAATCTAAATTGTTTAAAAATCGGAAGACCGGGTTCTAACAAGATTAAGTTTGTTCACTAAATAAAATTTCAGGGAAAAATGCGTTGATTCGTTCTTTTTGACAAACTAAAGACAGATCTGAGAAAATCCAAAAGAAATTGAAATTGTCCATTAATTTATTCACATCATTTACGCGAAACTATTGATGGAAACTCAAACATTCTTAATCCTTTTCACTTCATGTAGGCGTGAGAGGCTATGTGAAGACTAGAGCACCATGTAGCCAATAATAAGGGATTATTTTGTAGAATTTGATGGGTTGAGATGTGTATATCATCATTAATTAATTTTGAGTTTAAGTGTAATAGGACTAATTTAACTGTGGATCAACGCTGAGAGGATCAAATTTCTGGATGTGCAAACCTCTTTTTTTAGTGCAAAATTTGAAGAAAGGTTTGCACCTAGAGAGATTTGATCTATGGGGGGTTAAGATGGATCTAGGCTTGTTTCAATAGTGTGGAGTTATACGAAATTTGTTGAACATATAGTTATTTTGATCATTTTAAATATGTTAAATATGTCTAATATTAATTTGGTCAATTTAACTTTAACTTTGCTTAGTTACCTCAGTTTGTTGAGATGAGAGACACTCTTAGTAACTTGAATGATGAAAAATAATGAAATAAAAATTTAAGTGCAAAATGACAATGTAAGAACGCTGAACTATAGAAAATGTGAATAATAAGAATATAGTGAATTACAAACAATCTTCAATATGATCAATCTTAAACTATTTCCTTCTACTATTCTTGTTGTCACACCTATTAGTTAATTTCTATTACGGCATGTGAATAAAAAGTGATTAACAATGTTGAATGATGGAAAATGGGAATAATAAAAATGTAGCCAATTACAAATAATTTACATTTTTAAGAAGAGACATTTCGGATAAGTAAACATTTTATTTATGATGAAAATTAAAGTATTATATTTATGGTTGAATTACTTTAACAAAGAAGTCAATTCACATCACAAATAATATGTGTGCACACACTCAGAGAGAGTTTGTATGTTTTGGGGTGAGATAGAGGTATAGATTGAGGGGGGGAGAGAGGGAAGAAGATAGAGGCAAAGACATAGAGGGAGGAAGATATATAGATATGGAGAGAGAAGGGTTAGAGAGAGAGAGATAAGGGTAAGAGAGAGAGAGAGAGCGATAGATAGATAGATATGGAGAGAGAGTGTGTATGTTTGGGGGATTAGATAGAGAGATAAAGAAGGAGAGACAATGGGAGATAGAGATATAGATGGAGGGGGCAGAGTTGTGGTTACACTAAAATCAATGCACACTATTAATCTAATTACTTTGAAATTAATATGCATCATACATCTAGTTGCATGAAATCAGAAATCAACATCTACATTGAAATCAATGCATCTAGTGCAAACAATCAAATAGGACTAGAAATCAACATCTACACTAAAATCAATACATCTAGTGCAAGCAATCAAATAGGAATAGAAATAAATATCTACACAGAAACCAATGCATCCACTGCAAGCAATCAAATAGGAGTGGAAATCAACATCTACACTAAAATCAATGCATCTAGTGGAAACAACCAAATAGGATTAGAAATCAACATCTACACCGTAATCAATGCATCTAGTGCAAGTGTTCATATAGGATTATAAATCAATATCTACACTAAAACAATGCATTTGGTGCAAACAATAAAATAGGAGTAGAAATCAACATCTACACTGAAATCAATGTATCTAGTATAAGGTATGAAACAGGATTAGAAATCAACATATACACTAAAACTAATGCATCTAGTGCAAGAGATCAAATACGATTAGAAATCAATATCTACATTGAAACAAATGCATCTAGTGCAAGCAATCAAATAGGAGTAGAAATCAACATCTACATTAAAATCAATGCATCTAGTGTAAGATATTAAATAAGATTAGAAATTGACATCTACACTAAAATTAATGCATCTGGTGCAAGCATTCAAGTATGATTAGAAATCAACAACTAAATTAAAATCAATAAATCTATTTTGGTGAGAAAAAAAATATTCACGACTTTTTAGATCTAACTTATATGTTTGTATTTGTCTATGTGTGTCTCTTTCTTCTTCCCCCTCTCTCCACCTTCCATTATGTGTCTATCTCACTCTCTCTCTCCCTCACCTCTCTCTATCCACCTCTCCCTCCCTTTCTCTATCTTTCTTTTCTTCCCTCTCCCCCCTGCCATCTATATCTATACCTCCCTCCATCTCTCTTTATTTGTCTCTCTATCTCAACCCCACAACCCCATAAACACATCTCTCTCTCTCTCTCTCTCTCTCTCTCTCTCTCTCTATATATATATATATATATATATATATATATATATATATATATATATATATCCCTCCCTTTATTTGTCTCTTTGTTCTTCCCTCTTGCCCCTTCCCTCTATCTCTCTTTCTTTATCTCTTTATATCAGCCCGCATACACTATCTTTCTCTCCATATATATCTATCTATCTATCTCTCCCTCCCTCCCTCTCTTTTCCTCTCTCTTCTGTCCTCTCTTCCCCCTCCATCTATATCTCTATCTCCCCTTGTCTCTCCTTCTCACCCCCAAAACATACTCCCTCCCTGTCTCTCCACCTCTATCTTTCAATGTCTTTGTTCATCCCTCCCACTCTTTACCCCTTCGAACACCATCTCTCTCTCCCCCTCCCTCTCCTCTCTCTCAAGTCCCCTCTCACTTCCTTCCTCTTTCTCCCTTTCTCTCCCACCTCTCTCTATATCTCCCCCCATCACACACACTCTCTTTCTCCACCCTCCAACTTTTTCAATATCTCTATCTCTCTCCCCCTCTTTCCCCATCCATATCTATGTCTCCCTATCTCTCTCTTCCCTTTCTTTCCCTATCTCTATCCTATCCTCTTCTCTGCCTTCCCTCATCCTCTCTCCCTCATTCCATATTCATCTCTCCCTTCGGACTCCCTATCTCTCTCTCCACCTCTATCTTTCAATGTCTTTGTTTTTCCCTCCCTCTCTCTCCCCCTCCAAATCCATCTCTCTCTCCCCCCTCCTCTGTATTTTCCTTCTTCTCTCGTCCCTCCCAACTGTATGCCTCTCTCTCCCACTCTATTCCCCCTCCATCTCACTCTATCTCTTAAATATTATCCCATTTTATTGTATTTAAGAAAGTATCCAAATTTAAAAAATGTAATTGGTTGTAAAATATTAAACCTATATTTTGGATCAATCATGTCAAAAAAAATACAATAATAAAAAACTTAAAAGAATCATGCACTATCTTTCCTCTATCATTGTTAGTGACTTTGTTTTCATTATTTGCTTGGATCCTTGGTTAAAATGCATCTACCTCAAAAGTAATTATAACCTTTTTGTTTTTAGATTTAATTAAAAAATGTTATAAAATTAAACTAAAATAAAGTATTTGTAAAATATTTTGATTTTGCAATAAGTTATGGTTTTTGGGCATGTGGTATTAATAAGCCATGGTATTGTGACAGAGTAATTACAAGTCTAGATCCATAACATAATAATTAAAAGCATAGATAGCCCATGATATTGATAAACCATGGTATTATGATTTTATTTCGTCCTCTCTCTCGCTCTCTCTATCTTTTTCTTCTTGGGATTGACCCATGGTATTCTAAAAATGCCTATTTAGAAGTTAATAATATCCATGGTAAATATTCATGATTAAACATATTGTTATATTGTCAATATTACATTTTTATCAGCTTATTAATTAAATTTAAAGATGGTTATGCAATCATTATTTTAATTTATATGGTAAAATGGATGTTAATTTATAAGTACTATTTATATGTTATATATTTTAATGTGATATGAATATTATACTTTCTTTTATCTAAAAAATTGTTGGTAATTTTATTAATAAAAACCAAAGTTACAATATAAAAAAAATTGAATCTAAAAATTATCTCACATCTAACATGTGACATCTAACACTCACCCATCTAACTAAATAGCTATTGAAAAGAAAAATTCTACCCTACTAGTTTTTGGAGATTCAATGCTAGTCATTTGTCAAGAGACCAAGGCCAAAAGGTGATATGCTCGTATTTTTCTTGCTTGAATCAGAGGGTCCTCATCTCCGCCTTTTGATTTGAACAATTGGATCTCTATCATATAAAGAGCCATTTGAACTTTGCTGTTGATGTTTTGGCTAAAAAAAGTCTCCACCCTACGACAAGATGGATAAGAGTTTTAACATTTACCCAATTCCTTATTTATGCTTGTTTTCCTAAGATGCAATCAGGACAGATTAGGAGTGATCATCATTTCCCCCTCCTTAGTCATGTTTGGAATCCCATGAAGCAATAATTCTTTAATTAATTCAGTCATCAAAGGAAAAAATTATTGAAATGGTACATGGTCCATTGCCTTAGTAATTTTCATTCTTTGGCTCGTCTCCAGAAGTAGAAGGGCCTTGGGATCTCATGAACTTTCATTTTCTGGCCATGGATCCTCAAGGACCATTCATGTTGTCTTAATTCAATGTACAAGTGGCATGGTATTTCAACCAATTTAAATGTTGGACCTCTTGTCTATTTAATTTTCTCGTGGTGGGATATCACGGGGACTTCACTAGGGGAGCAAGACCATACCACGTGAGTTCATATTGTGGGATATATATTGAGGAAAACATGACATTATATATTGACCATATAATAAGGGGTAAAGAGTTTTTATATGTTATGTATAAAAAATGGTGCTCAAAGTTAATGAAAAAATGGATGCCTACAATATCTAGTGAAAATAAGAGTGACAATAAGAGTTGACATTTTTAAATTGGGAAGGTGTATTAGGTTCATATGCACTTAAATAAAGTGATATTCAGAGGTATTTTTCAATATGTAGTCAAATTAAGGGTATTGTTTAGTATGTCAAGAACACACGTGCTATGTGAGAGGTTCAATAATTGAAGCCCCCATGTGGGATATGTGGTGGATCTTCTCGGCTGCAAAGTCGAGTTTATTGTGTAGATTAATGAAATTAATTTAGATGTTGTGTGATATTTGTCAAATGTTGATTCTCTGTCGTGTTGAGGCTTTGGCAATGGATCTAGAATTTTTGTTGTAGTTTGGATCGTGGCAAGGTTCTAATCCTGTCTATATATTAAATTTGTCTTTGCTCGATAGGCTCCTAGATGCTTCTTTGACTCTTTGGCATCTATCCCAAAAGTGAAGGTTATGGTTGAAAGGAAGAGGTGTTCCTTTTAGCTCTTTCTGGAGGCAAAATAGCTAAGGCATCACACAGATATGGAGCAATTGTTGGAAACTATGCATGAGGAGGTTCATTCAGTTTTTGCTCGTGTGTTTGTGTTGGAGGTCTCCAAGAGGAGGAGCTAGTACTAGTTGCTCTATGGAAGGGAAAAGAATCGTCGCTTAAGGGGGTCTAGTGTACTGAGGTTCAAGGTTTGAGTTATTGGGTGGTGCGTGTTGTAGCCCTATTATCATATGTTATTATGTAAATTTTGCTATATACTTTGGTCATTTTGTAGAACTTAAAATGTTCATATTTTTGTCTTTTATTTTAGCTTAAGAATGATTTACAACCCTAGATCAACTAACAACTTTTTAAAAAAAATGATGTTATCAAAAATTACACTTGTTTAAAGATTTTCCACTCATTACCAATTTTTATTAGTATAAAATCCTTTACCCTTCTCTTTAATAATAATAACAATAAAAATAAAAATAATTTAATTAATTTTTAAATTTTGATGTAAATTATAAACTGATACTTAGGTAATTTACAAATCATTTAATTTAAATTATATAGTTAAAATAATTCCAAAATTTTTAAAATCTAATAAATAATTTAAAAAATCATCAAATTCCAAAAAAATGAAGATAAAAACGGGAGGCAAAATCCTTGAGGCTCCTCAGCCAAATGGCTTACTAGGTTTCACTTCAGTTCCAACTTCGGATACTTATGTGACAAAGATATTACAAGTCAGTAATGGGTTTGGAATGGTTTGCTCCTCCGCTGAAAGTAATTAAGGTTGGGTTTGTGAGATACTGTTAAATAATTTTGAGCTTAGCCTCTCTCAGTCAGCCAGTGATCCCCCAAATGGGTTTGTTTGAGCATGGAAACGCCATTGCTTGCATTATCTAGAAACCCTGTCACAGGTGGGACAAATCCTGTGTCTCCTGCCAATAGTCTTTGAAGAATATGCGTCCATTCTCATTGTTCTCTCGATTAAAGATATGGACGTTCCTCTGCAATTATATTGAGAATCTCCGAATCGCCGTTGCTCTTGCTTGCCATTGTTGAAAGGTGATTCTCAGTGCTCTTTGCGCTAAGTAGTGGTGACATTACTGTGATTTAAAAAGAGAGAAAACTAGATGACAAACAGAGTCCTTACTACAGTGTTTCTTGACCATTTACATCATTAAATTGTAAGTTTATATAGTTTATTTGTTATAGGTTTTAGAAGATTTTCTAACATACTTTTACTGCTTATGTTACTGATAATATAAGAAAAATGTACTAGACTTTCAAATTATGAACTCACTACAATTCAAATGCTTTTTATTTTTTTTAAAGCCTAAATGCATATATTCACTTGTTCATTTTAAACCATAAAAATAAAAATTTAAACAAAAATATATTTTGACTAAATGCATACGGTCAATCCAATCAAATTTGAACAAGTCGTTATTCACTAGATTGGAAGTTATATGGCAGATTCACAGATCTTATTAGGGTACGATTTGGCATTGACATGACTAAATAGCAACGCTTTACAGTGGGGAAACAACGCTCTACATTATTTCGATTTGTGTACATTAAATAGAGGAGTCTTTTATGGAGGCAGAAGAATTGTCTAGATTGTTTGGATTGGAATTTAGTAAAAAAAAATTAAAAATTCTTGTAAAAATAATGTTTGAATCATATTTTTGATTATAAAAACAAATTCGACACTATTAAAAATTTCTGAAACACCTAAAATTATGAAGTTTACAATTTTACTTAAATTTATAAAAATCTCTACCCAATTTTTTCAAAATATGACCACAATCTCCATAACTTAAAAAAACAATCTAAAGCTTAAACCGATCACCAAAACGTGCACTCTCAGAATCGCCATATCTGTCACTGTCATTGCGATGAAGTCTGAAGCAAGTATAAAGTAAAGCTTTCTTTAACTACCATTATGGAATGACCACTAATATTTTTAAAGTTATAATTCGATTAATTCACAGTCCAGTATATGTGACTTGTTGGATTTTTGTTTTTGGTTGAATGCAATTAATAATATATGCTATAGCAGGAGTATATTAATGAAATTATAGCTATAAAAATATTAATAACCTTTTGGAATTTAGAATACCAATAACGAAGATTTAAATAAATCAATCAAGTGGACGTCAAATCTAAGTTTTGAACAACTCATAGTTAATGAATTAACCTAGCCGTTTCTATTAAGTAAATTTCTACCTAACTTTTAAAAAATCTACATCATAAACAACGAACATTTAAATAAACTAACCTAGTGGCAAATGGTTCGTAAATTAACCGAGTGGCTTTCTATCAAGTGAATTTCTCCCTAAATTTTAGAAGTTCAAATCTTTTTGCGTTCAATTTTTTTTGGTCGGGTGAGTATATAGGTTTCTGCTGCCGTTGAATTATTCCAGTAGATATCTCCCCAAAAAAAATATAATTTCATATAGTTTATTAATTTAAATTGGTGTCAATTATTTTATAAAATTTTAAAGCTTAATTTTTATTATTATTTAATTCTATTACAAATTTATTTTTTTATATTAAATAACTTAATGTCATTTGTTTTAGGTTGCAAAATATAATACATACACATTTATATATATATATATCTATATATATATTAATTTTAAACAAAGATAATATATATAAATAAATGAGACATTTTATGTATAAAAATGTTAATACATTAATTATATTTTGAAATAGAAAACATATCATCATAAGACTTTTTATATCTAAAACTATTTTTATTATAAATAGTTTTTAATTATGATTACGTATGTAATTTTTATGCAGTTGTCTATAATGAGATTTTTTGGAAGCCTTTCTGGTGGGTTTTTCCGGTCAAAATCCGGCAGCAATTTATTGGAATCGCAAGTTTGATAGCTAGTTTCTGCACAATCAAAGCGTCCTAAGGGTTTTTCAGGGCGCTGAATCCAAATATGCAGTTAAAAAACCATTTTAATTGCAACAAATCAAGATTTAACCTCAATTTCTTCCGCCGGATTCCGTCACCGGAATCTCCAAAAAATCGCATTATAGACAACTCCAATTTTTATTATTAATATTTAAAATGTTACATGTCAATTTCATATTAAAAAATAAATAAATTATAAGTCTCTTAAAAACTTTATAGAATAATAATTTTATATATATATTAAACATTTTTAACTAATAAATAATATATATATAGTTTCCATTGAGATATTTTATTTCTAATTTATATTTTACATATTAAAATAATACTACATGCTCCAATCATATTTAGAAATAAGTAACCTATATCCATAAAACTCTCCATATATAAAATTATTTTAATATATTATATAAGATTATATATATATATATATATATATATATATATATATATATATATATATATATATATATATATATATATTTGGTTCTGGTTATTAATATTTGAAAAGTTATATGTCGTTTTGTTCTCTTATAAAAATAGATAGTATAAAATGTGTCTTTATGGTTCCCTTGGCCTCATTCCAACCAGATTTGTTCGTGAGGGGAGCAAGAGTGCACAAAAGATATTTCCATTTAACCATTATTTCCAGTTGGTTGTTTAGCCATATAAGCCAAAAATGAGGCAAAATGAACATAGAAACTAAAAGCAACATATCATGGAGGTGGTTGAGGAGGAAGCAAAGGAGGTGCTGCAAGAATTCCAAATCTTTCATGCATGTGAAAGACAATATGTTCTACATGAGCTTCCACATCACGAAGGCGATCATTAGTACAACGTTGGCTCCGACAAATGTTGTCAAACTGTTATAGAATTACGCTTTGGATGAACTGGATGTCATTCATATAGGTTACCAGTTTGTTTATGTCCTCATAACTATGATCCTTCAGGATGTCAAGGTTGGCATGAATACCTCGTAGTAGATCATCAATGGATTCCAGAGATGTCAGGGTGTCCACATGTCCCGGGGAGCATCCTTGAGGATAAGCCACTTCACCTTCTCATTCCACACCTGCCAAATATTTCGTAGATGAACTGTGATTATTGGTTTAATGCCCTGCAATGTTGTGGTGCCCTCCACCCCGACAAGGATGTCGTCTCTTACAAGGCATGACCTGTCACGCCCCTACACCTGTGGTAGTCTTTCAACCGCTTATAGCGAGGTGCGGCACTACCAATCGTTTTCTTTTCACCAATACTCACAATTGTAGACTACGCCTAACATTCCATACTTAGTCTTATTTTTGTTACCAAGTATTATTAATGTGTTCCTTTATACAAGTGAAATCCCATAACATTCACATAACAACATTATACAAGAGAAATGCATAACAATATAAAGGGAGGGGAAACTCCCTGCAATATGAGTCTGCCCGAATCAATATATTATACAATCTTCAACGATACAAGGCTTTACAAGTTAAATCTTGGGAAACCCAAAATTTACACTTAGCCAATTTTCAACTTCGGCAAACTCGGTTTCCTATCTTGTCGGCACCTTCGCACGGTCACCGCACGACTCACCAACCCTTCGTTCACCTCGTCACACGTTCGTGTTGTTTGCCCAACTTGGGCACGTCTCGTCGTAACCAAGTCACCACACACGGGCATCTCCACACGAGTCACACCTCCATTCACAATCTCAACACTTCACTATTTCATTGTGCGTGGCGCGCCGTCACCCGGTCGCCCATCCGCACGATTCTTCGTTTCGGCGTGCATGGCGCGCCGTCGCCCAGCCGCCCGTCCGCACGTCTGCCCGTTCACCCAACTTCGTTCACCCGAGTCGCCACATGCCTTCACCCGAGTCGCCACACGACTTCACTCGGTTCGCCTTAACAACCTCACCCAGGTCGCCACACGACTTCGCCTGAACGACCTCACCCGGGTCGCCACACGACCTCGCCCAAGTCGCCCGAACGACCTCGCCCAAGTTCTGCCTAAACGACCTGCCTGAACGACCTTCCTGAATGACTTTTATGAACGATTGTCCAAACGAATTTCCTGAACATCTAGATGAACGACTTTCCCGAACGATTGTCCGAACGATTTTCCCGAACGACTATTGGAACGATTTTCCCGAACGACTGTCCAAACGACTTTCCCGAACGACTGTCCGAACGACTTTTCTGAACGAGTTTACACCCGAGTTCCGCCCATTGTGCAGGCTCATCCACACACTACAGAACCCCTTATTTGAACTTGTGTTGACCGAATGATGGTCGTTTGCCTCCAAACGACCTCCAATATATACATGCGGGTGGCAAGTTGTGTCACCCAGTCGACCCACACCACATGCCCAAGCCGACTCGTTCAGCATGTGTTGTTTCGCCCAAGAGGATGGTCGGCCCGCCCAACTCATGGGACTGCCCCCTCAACTCACCCAACACCTTATAAACTCGTTTCTTGGCACGTTTTGTTTCATATTTTACACACACTTCGCACGGTGGAGTTTCCCTGCCCGTCGCACAGACCGCAAGTCCTAACATCCTCCCCCGCTGGAAGTCATTGTCGTCCTTGACAATATCTCATCCCGGCAACCATCTGTCACCAAGATCACCATACCAAGGTATACACCCCATCGATATGTCATACATCGGAAATCATCTCAATCCATGATCATCAACCACCTTGTCACAATCTCCACATGCTGCTCCCCATCGTGGAAGGCTGGTCCCCCCATCTCAAGCTACATGCTTCCTGCAACATATCGTGTTGACCTCATCATGTATCGTCCTCATGTGAACTGCTGCCATGATACTCCATCACAATGGTAACACATCTATGTACACTACGCGTCCCCATGTTTGAACTAGTTGGGTAGCTAATCCAACTATCAAGCTCAAACCATGAGAGTGAACATCCTCATGGCATCATCAATTGTTTCCCAAAACATCCCGTCACATCCTCAACTCAATCAAGAATCCATCTCCATACAAGTGTAAGCCATGCTCAGGTCCATGAAGTAGCCTCCATCTCATCTGCAACATGTTGTCCATGATGTTTGGTCCTAATGTGCTACATGAAATCAATCACATCTACCCCAACATCATCATCCATATGTGTACCTCCTCAATATGAAGAAACCATCTCATCAATCTCCGACTCTCGACGTGCCACATCTAGGTCCATGAAGCAACCTCCATCATATCTGCAATGTGCCATCCCTCAAGTCTGTCATAGAAACAAGTATATACCTGTCTCATCTATACATGTGCTGCCTATGATCATAGATCAATCAGCTCTCACATGTCAAAAATGATTGAGTCTCGGCTCAACCTGTGCCCAAGTGTTGCCACCAAGGCATCATCGTCGTCGTAACTCCATCAGTCCAAAGTGTCTCATATCGATCCTCCACATCAAGTCACTCTTTCAAGCCATTCCCATACATGTACTTGAAAGTATGCACCCCATCCTGCATCAAAGTCTCTGACCCCATCTCCTCAATGCATCAGATCCTCCAAGTCCACCATATATGAAGTCCATAAAAGTCACAACGTCGTGTCATCATGAGCTCCATGAGTCATCTCCAACCAACACTCTAGCAAGCATACAAGTCTTGGCCCAAAGGTCTTTGCAAGATGCCTCAGCTCTCCATGTAGTAGGAATGCTCCATAGTCTGCTCACAACTCCATCCAAGTCCATGGCCTTGTTGTGCAAGAGTGCACAACCTCTCCATCGTCTCATACATAAACCATCTCCATGTCACACCAGCAAATCTACCTACACAACATCCTTGCCTTGGCACTCCTCATTGGATGCCCATAAGTGACACCTCTACAAGTGCTCCCGCATAATGTCCCTGCATAAGACTGCCATGCTCCATGTATCCAACGTGATGTCCATGACTAAGTTTCCCATGTAGTCCAACCAAGTAGACCGATCACAACAATCGGTCATCTTCATCCAAGTCTGCAATCTTCGATCTAGTGAACTCGGTCACCCAACCATATCATCATCATCACAAGTCCCTTCCATCATAACTCCCCCATTAAAGGTTCTACCAAGACTTGCTCTTGGTCTCAGCCATGAGAAGTCCACCCAAGTATCATTATACCTCAAGTGTGTGCCCTTCAATCTGCTCATGAGTCATGCTAGACACTTAGCCAATTCTCCATGTGGCTAAAGCATGACCCATTCATCCACAACGATCATCATGTTCCTCCCTTGTCATGGGCCTTTGTACCTTCTACCATAAGGACACAAATAACCCCAACAAGTCCTGCAACAATCAACAATCCTTGCTTCTCCATACAAGGTCTCATCGTAGAAATCCATGGTAAGATCCTCCCTAGCATCGGCAAACTGACTTTGCCCTTCCCTGCATACGGTCCATCTACCAAATGCTCAAGTGAAACACAAGTATCAATACTTACATCATCCTCATGAGGCCCCTCCATATGAGTATCCTCATTCATCCATGTCCGTAAACTGCACGATCCTGGTCCAACTTGATCAATCTCAAGTTCATCCTCCATCATTTTCATATCCGCAACATCTTCAAACATCACGCCTTCTTCTTCCTTGTCAGCACAATCTGCAACTTCATCTTGCTCCATTGCCTAACCAAGTTGAAGAAGTTCATCTTGAACATTCCTTTCCAAGACTTCAAGTTCCTTTTGAATCCGAGGATTCTCTTCTTTCATCCGCTTCAACCTGTATAAGGTCAGCAAGAGATTCCCTTCGCATTCTTCCAAACCTGCCATGCCTTGTCGTTCAGCTTGGTCCAAGCATGATGCTTCACATCTGCTAAACTATTTCACCATTCACCTGAATCACCCTGATATTCCACCTGTCACCTGCAAAACTTGAACTCTCTGCCAAGTCTTCAGTCTTCGTAGAATCAGCTCCTTGATTCAGTTCACCATCTCTGATACCAACAGTCACGCCCCTACACCTGCGGTAGTCTTTCAATCGCTTATAGCAAGTTGCGGAACTACCAATCTTTTTCTTTTCACCAATACTTACGATTGTAGACTATGCCTAACATTCCATACTTAGTCTTATTTTCGTTACCAAGTATTATTAATGTGCTCCTTTATACAAGTGAAAGCCCATAATATTCACATAACAACATTATACAAGCGAAATGCATAACAGTATAAAGGGAGGGGCAACTCCCTACAATATGAGTTTGCCCGAATCAATATATTATACAATCTTCAATGTTACAAAGCTTTACAAGTTAAATCTTGGGAAACCCCAAATTTACACAGCCAGTTTTCAACTTCATCAAACTTGGTTGCCCAACTTGTCGGCACCTCAGCACAGTCGCCGCATGACTCACCAACTCTTCATTCACCTCTTCACATGATCGTGTTGTTTTCCCAACTTGGGCGCACCTCGTCGTAACCAAGTCGCCACACACGGGCACCTCCACAGGAGTCACACCTCCGTTCACAACCTCAACACTTCACCGTTTCGTTGTGCACAGCGCGCCCTCACCCGGTCGCCCGTCCGCACGAATCTTCGTTTCGGCGTGCACGGCGTGCCCTTGCCCAGCTGCCCGTTCGCACGTCTGCTCATTCACCCAACTTCGTTCACCTGAGTCACCACACGACTTCACCTGAGTCGCCACACGACTTCACCCGGTTTGTCCGAACGACCTCACTCGAGTCGCCACATGACTTCGCAAGGGTCGCCTGAACGACCTCACCCGAGTCGCCACACAACCTCGCCCGAGTCGCCCGAATGACCTCGCCCAAGTTCTGCCTGAACGACCTACCTGAACAACCTTCCTGAATGACTTTTTTGAACGACTGTCTGAACGACTTTCCCGAACGACTGTCCGAACGACTTTCCCGAATGACTGTCCGAACGATTTTCCCAAACGACTGTCTGAACGAATTTCCCGAACGACTATCCAAACGACTTTCCTGAACGACTGTTCGAATGACTTTTCTAAACGATTTTACACTCGAGTTCCGCCCATCATGCGGGCTCATCCATGCACTACAGAACCCATTATTTGAACTCGTGTTGATCGAATTATGGTCATTTACCTCCAAACGACCTCCAATATATACATGTGGGTGGCGGGTTGTGTCACCCGGCTGACCCACATCAAACGCCCAAGCCGACTCGTTCAACATGTGTTGTTATGCCCAAGAGGATGGTTGGCTTGCCCAACTCATGGGACCACCCCCTCAACTCGCCCAACACCTTATAAACTCGTTTCTTGGCACGTTTAGTTTCATATTTTACACGCACTTCGCACGGTGGAGTTACACTGCCCGTCGCACGGACCGCAGGTCCTAACATGACCATATGTGCAACATAATAGAACAAGAACTGAAAGAAAACACCAACTATCTCACCAAAGAAAAATATCAGGGGCCAAACTGAGAACAAAGGAACTTAGCCCCTCATTTGGGAACCAAACCCAATGATAAGATAATACCCAAACTAAGTAGGGGTGACAACACTTGAGACTAACCCCCTGACAATTACAACACCCAAAAAGGAAGAAACTGACTCTAAGACATGCAAACACTCCATCCACTCGGCCGAGAGACCCAACAATGAAATGCCTAGCTAGGACCAGAAAAGGAAAGATGTAATCTTGGGACAAAGGCTAGAACTAAGCAGGGTTGAGGATAAATAACCGAGAAGAGAATGAAGAGGTTTAGAGGGTCGAAAAATAATTAGTTCCCAACATTAATAGAAATCACCACCCAAGAGTTTCACCATATCATCCAGGTGGATATTGGTGGCCACCCTCATATTCCACTTGGACACCCACCATTGTTTCTCTCAGTTTTTTAGTTTCCTTATTTGTAGCACAATTTACTATTTTTGGCAGTTTTTCGGGTTTTGAATTTCTAGAACCATTTTGAGGCCCCAAATGATGTTTCTTTGGGAAAAATAGGGCCATCATGGGTTATAGATCAATTTTGGCCACTTGAAATTTGTATTCCTCAAACAGATCTTTCTAATGAGGTATTGTGCAAGTCAAATGGAGATCGTATGCCAAAGTTATGACCCCGGGAAGTTGATGTGCCAGTTTACCCTAACGGGACCTATAGTTTGGTGCTTCATTTCCTAGGGTAAGGTTTTAGATATTTTGGGTTTTCTGTTAACTCTCAATAATAAATAGGCCTTTGAGCCTCATTGTAACACAATTTAGAGACATGTAGCTGCCACATCTCTTCTCAGAGACAAGAAACCATCACCCGAGCTAGTCTTATTTCCATTCTCTTTGTAAGCATATTTCAGTAGTCGATATTAATGAGATGGAGTGTTATTTCTACTACATCTTTGTATTTCTGGTTGTATCTATTATTTTTTGCATTCCTGTTTAAATCTGGATCAGTGGTATCAGAGCGATCTGCTCTTTCTATTTTTTCTTGTATGTCCCCACTGAGGTTGAGATATAAGGAGTTAGGGCTTGAATTAGTCAAACCTTTACAAGTTCAGCCTCACAAATCCTAATGACCTCCCATGGGGAAATAAAATAAATATGAGGGGGCAAGAGATCCTATCAAAATATTGCTCAAGGAGGCCCTCGAGAAACAAATGAATGCGATGATGGATAACTTTGCCGAAATCCTTCAACGGTTGATCATCGACGGTGCATCCACTTCCAACAACCACTCTAGAGGTGCCACTCCTTTTAAGGTACAAGAAAACTTTGACATTCCCATATTTGAGGGCCAAATAGATGCAGATGCCATAGCTAAATGGTTAAATCTGCTAGAAGGATATTTTTTGTTAATAATTTTTCCAGCCAGGAAAATATTACCTTTTCTCTTCTCAAAGTTTCCCCCCACATCAAGGATTGGTGGGAAACCTACTATGAGAAGAAGGATGAAAGTAAGCCCTCACTGTTTTCAGTCGCACCGACTTGGAATTCATTTTAGGCTACCATCAAGGAGCAATACTACCCTCTTGAGAGCTATGAGGATAAATACATAAAGTGGACCATGCTGCGGTAGGGAAGGGACCAAGATGTGCCGGAGTTTGTCAATGTTTTTCATACCCTTCGCACAAATTTGGGTATCAAGGATTCTGAGAAAAATTTGGTACCTAAGTATCGCGACTACGTACACAGGTACATCCAGGATGAGATGGAGTTCCTGGTCATCTCCTCGCTCAGCATGGCTTATCAATATGTTTTCCAGATCAAACCGAAGCTTAAATAGAAGAAGCGATACTTTGGATCTATGAATCCAAAACAAGGGAAAGGTGCCCCTAAACCGCAAAACAAAGGACAAAGACAAAGCGGGAAGACCCAAGACAACCCAACAAAGCTGCAAGGAAAGAACAAGACTGCTAAGCTGGAGAAGGACATGGGAAAGTGATGCGAGTTCCATAAGAGCTCCACTCAGAACACAAGTGAGTGTTGGGCCAACCAGTCATTGGGACCGAGCTAAAGGGTTTTACAATCAGATGAATGTTTTGAATCTGAGTCAAAATCCGACAAGGGGAATGACAAAGGGAAGAAAAATATCTATGCAGAGCCCAACACCACCGTTGCCACCATGAAGATCCAGAAGGAGGAACCCGAATATCCAAAGGATGAGGAGCGCCTCTTCCACTCCCAGATGTGGGTAAAGGGTTCCCCACTATAGTTCATTATCAAAAACGGGAGCCAAAATAACCTCATTTTTGTAGAGGTCATGAAGCGGCTAGGATTACCAACCACACTACACCCACAACTGTACACCAGCGGGTGGCTTCACCAAGGACGAGATCCTCGCGTCAACCAGTAGTCTTGTCTTCCATACAACATCAAGCCCTTCACGGATGAGGTATTATGTGATGTTACTTCTCTTGACGTTTGTGATGTATTATTAGGACAACCATACTTGTGGAAGCGACATGTTATATATGAGTCTAAACCTCACTCTGTTATCATTTCTTTGGGTAATAGATTATACAGGATACCAGAGCTAGCCCCAACTACTGCCACCTCTTTGATCTCTGCTAAGCAATGCAGTAAGATCATCTCCCAAACTAAGAAATTTATCTTCTTTATGGTTCACTCTCAAAGTAAGGAGAAGATCATAGCCACATCCATGGCCCCCAAGAAGGGTTCCTCCACACAGCAGAAGTAGGTGGATACGACAATGAAATAATATAGGGACATCTTCTCCTGACCCACACCGTTGCACTGTCAGGTCAAGCATTCATTAGATCTAACTCCCAAATCACCTCTACCCAACGGGCTAATATATCACCGCTCTAGTGTGGAAAATTCCAAGTACAAGTTGTGAAATGATCAACATCGGGTACCACACAAGTTTCAGGTGGACGATAAGGTTTGGTTGGATTTGCCAAAAGAGCACCTTACCAGAGCCCATCAGAATCTCAGACCACTCTGATATGGTCCTTACACCACTACCAAGGTTGTGGGAGATAATGATTTGGAGCACAACATTCCCCCATTCCTTAGCCTACACCCAGTGTTCAATGTGGACCGCCTTCGACCATACTTCCCACCATTACTAGACACATCAGACATTGCATTACAACTCACACCTTCAGAGTTAAATCCAAACTGCATGGAACAAGCCACAACTGATCGGATCATGGAAACACAGATCAAGAACACTTAACATCTAGGGATCCAACTATATCGAGTTGTTAAAGCTGACAAACTCCATCACCAGGGCAAGTGGCTCACTAAGGACCAAGTTCATCAGAAGTTTCCTCATCTCATGGAGGAACTCACTACAATGGGGACCATTTCTTCCTAAGGGGGGAGGAATGATCCAGGTGAATATTGGTGGCCACCCGCCTATTCTACTTGGACTGCCACCATTGTTTCTTTAAGTTTTTCAGTTTCCTTATTTGTAGCACAATCTACTATTTTTGGCAGTTTTTTGGGTCCTGAGCTTCCGGAGCCATTTTGAGGCCCTAAACATATTTTTTGGGGAAAAAAATGGCCAACAAGGGACATTATTCAATTTTTTCCACTTGAAATTTGTAGTCCTTGGACAAATATTTCTGACGAGGTATTGTGCGCATGAAACAAAGATAGTATGACAAAGTTACGATGCCAGGAAGTTGATGTACCAATTTATCCAGATGGGGCCCATAGTTTGGTATTTCATCTCCAAGGGTTAAGTTTTTGAATTTTTATGGTTTTCCATTGTTTCTAAATAATAAATAGGCCTTTGAGCCTCATTGTAACATAGTTCAAAGTCATGTAGCGGCCACATCTCTTCTGAGAGATAAGCTACCATCGCCCGAGCTAGTATTATTTCCATTCTCTTTGAAAGCATATTTCAGTAGTTGATATTAATGAAATGAAGTGTTATTTATGCTGCATCTTTGTATTTCTGGTTATATTTGTAATTTTTTGTGTTCCTATTTAAATCCGAATCACCATAAACCCTCCATCTCAAACAAAACATTTCCAATAGGTGCAATCCCATTGCCCCAATCCTTAGCCCAATTCAATACAACATACCAAAAGAAAAGCTTTTCCAAGAATTCAACCACCACCTAAGCAAGAAACGCATGAAAAAACCAAAGACGGAGTGAAAGGGATATGTTGTCACTCCTAGAGACATCCTTGGATTGCTTACAAGACCAATGCCTGGGCACATATAGATTTTGTGTGTCTCAAATGATTCTCAGTAAAATGGAGACATCACTTATATTCTATATGTATATATAAAATGGAATGGGTTGGTTCATTCATCTAACCGATTAAGACATGAATTTCTAGTACTTCTTCATATGTACAAATCGCAGAAATGTATGCATAAAATAGTGGAGGCCGAGTAGTTCAAGGAATTAAAGTTTAATAAGTTTTTAAGAGCAATGAGAGAGGATAAGAGGAAAGAGGAACTCATCACATAGAGCTTAAAGCATCAATAATTCTACCTTTATCACATTGAGCTTGAAGCATTAAGGATTTCTACCCTTATTTGAGTTGCGGGTAGAAATAATGGATGAAAGAGGGACTGAATGCTATGATCCATGTAGCACAAACTTAAAGATATAATTTCAATAATCCATAAAGGCACACGCAGTAATAAGTCAATACAAATGAATCTATGAGGAGGTATGAAATATTTATAGCAGCTATGATTGCATGAATTCAGAGAAGGAATGTGAACAAAATGGGCTTTAGCAGAGGGATAACATACTGTAATACTCGAATGGTGAATCACCACCATTTACTTCATATTCTTAAAGATTTGTATTATAAAGCCATATTGTCTGAAAATAACATGCAACATTTTCTTTAGAATTTCTGAACCTTTGTGAAGTGTTGCTTCCCCTATTTATCTAGAGAGGGGGAGCATTGAACATTCATTACATCAAAATATCTTTGACTGAGTCTCAACTGTCAGGTCGACTAGCTGTCTCATCGAGGGATGGCTCTCTGGCCTAAAAGCAATACAAAATATTAATTTACTCATTTAAGGGCGACACATTATAGGATAAAAAATCAGTCAATCAATTAGATGAATAATGTTAAAAAATATCTTCATGCCCATCGTTGTGATTGCTTCTGCTTCAAGTTGTAGTTTTCTCATGGTATGGCCTCCTGTGTTGCTCGGTCAACTCCTGTCATTTCTGCCTTTACTACTTGAACCATTCATCCTTCAAAGCTGGGAGTAGACATCATCAATTTCATGCCACAGTACTGAAGCAGAGGACCTGTGAGCGGTACTTCGTCTTCCCTCTATATGGGGGCACCATGATAGATCATCAAGTCTTCCTGAGCTACCAAGTCCTTGTTTTCTTCTGTCAAAGTCGACCTTGGTTTCATGTCATAGAGGACCTTTCTGGATCAGCGGATGCTAGGTTTGAATGCTCTGTATTCCTTGTTAAACTCCACAACTACCAACCCACTACACCTTTAAAGTTTTGTACTACGTGGTCACGGAGTTCTCATATTGGGATTTCTCACTGAAAAGCTTTTACAATTCGGGGCCTCCAGATCCATTCTAGCCCCTTTTTCTTTATGTAACCAAGGGTTATAACCAAGTGCTTAGTCTTTTGGGCGCTAGGGCCTTTGGAATCCCCTCTAGGGGTATTCTTCCTTTATTACATAGAATCCCGCACACTGGTGATTTACAATGCTTTACCTTTGATATCTCCCCTTGACCTTTGCAATCGTCGATCTGCGGTATTGGGAGCACCTAGATTATCACAATCACAACACGGGAGAGAGTGAGAGGATGAGTGGTTTTCGGAGGGGGCATGAGTTGTAAGTGATAAGTGAGTGGGGGGGGGGGGGGGGGGGGTGTAAAATGATATGAGAGGAACACACGTCAGTGGGGCCTAGTAAGAAAACTTATTTTCGGACCTCTCCACCGCTAATAAAGGGAAACATGGCAGAGGAGGGTGGGGGGTTTGGGGCGAAAAGGCCTGGGAACCATTGATCTAGCGAAGTTAATATAGGTTTTCCTAGGATGGGGGGTGTTTATTTTATGGCAGAGGAGGGACCTCGGGATTGATGATGTCATCGATGCCACGTGGCACCTCCTGAGTGGTGACACGCGTCAACCAGATTCTGCCCCATAGGACCCCTGAAAATGTTGAATCTATGTGCCACATTTCCTCTGTACTGCCACATCATGCTGATGTTAGCCACCATGTGTATTCATTTGGACCAATGGTGTTCTGCCCCATGGCCCCCTTGGAGGAGAGAGAAAAGGCGCAACTTCCTCTAGTTTTGCAACGATTTCATTTGTAAATCGGCATCGACCCTCCCCTGCTACTTTAACACTATTGGCGTATTTCCACACAATTCCTTAAGAATGGTCTATTGGATCCACTGATCACCAATTTGTCAATATCGGAGCTCTGCCCCTTTGTAATGCATTTTGAAATCACGTTGATTTCCGATATGTCAAGCCTTGTATCTTTGACATTTGGTATCACCAATAGCGATGATCACTACATCGCAGGTTTGCTATGTCCTCTCTCATTGCTACTGCTAGAAAACTATGATTGTGATTTGTGATATGCTCTCAGACCTCCAATAAGCTCTTCTCCTTCATTTCAAAGGCAACAAAACCCTTGAACTTCAAGAGGTCATATCTTCTGATCCGGAAGTCCATTTTTAGACTTTCATATATCATTAGAAAGTTTGTTCGGAGTAGTATGCAACGGAGGGTATGATTTGGCTTTGAGTGATTTTGTGGCCTGGAATATGGATTCAAACTTCACTTATCTGTGGCACTTTGAAAAACTAAAAACTCATAATGCAGTGAGTGACAACATATTACTTTCTCCAAACAAGGGTCAAGGCTTGCTGGGTCACTGCACCACAAGCTAAATTTAGTGCTCCCAAATTCCGAGTAAAACCCACATAAGAAAACTGGAACTACACTAAATGTTTCTCTAGGGTCCCAAATGAAGACCTGAGAGCTGAAACTGAAACAAATAGATGCAAGGTGGGTTTTCTTCTTGCTTCACTGGGTAAACCAACACCAAGGTGAGCTCGCATGGCCTTCAACGACCTCCCTTACTACCCTAAACCCAACACTCATCGCCCACATCTCATAATCCTTTCCATTACACCTATGCATCATTATATATCCTTCACTTGTTGCTGGAGAGTTCAAATGATTGAGGTACCATCGCATTAATATTTATTTATTGAGCAAGTTTGTCATGTGCTTTGAGGGGAAATCCTTGAGAGCGATTGGCCACTTGTTTGCCCACCCCCATCAGGGGAAGTTAACGGTCAACTTCATAGTAACAAAATGAATGAATTACAAATCTCCTCAAAAAACACCGCATTCGTGGAATAAGAATTTTCTCACTATGCATATATAATCAATATTATTATTTTTTGTTATTAATATTTTTTAAATGTTATATAACAACTTCATATTAAGAATGCAATAAACTATACATATTTCTTACAATGAAAGTGAAAATATAAGATTTTTTTTTTTTTTTTAATTTAAATTACTTTATTTTTCTTTATATAAATTTGATATAAAGCTATGTTATTTAATATGGACATGGAAATATTTTATTTATGCCTAAGTTATTTTTTTCTTATTAATATATTTTTATTTTTAAGTCTATTATTTTCCCATGGTATTTGTCAACTCCATATTATTATTGCTATTGTCCAATTCTAAGGTCATGGCGAGACCAAACACCACATTAGTATATGAGACCCCTTTGTTTGTGGGACAAGGGACCCACCTCTGTGCAATGATTTGACTACTAAGTCTACGAAGGCATGCACACTCTGTTGTCGTCTCATTTTGAACATGTGACCTCTTAGGAATTAAGTAGTGAAGGAATTACTAATCTTTTTGATATTAAAAAATAAATTATTTTCTTTCTTGATTTTCAATTACTTTATATTAGGGTGGAAATTGAATTATTTTATTTATGAACAACATTGTTTTTTTATTATTTTACTACTTTTGTTTTTGTTGTTACTATAAGTATTATTTCATCATTTTTAAATGTAACTTTATACAATATATCCCTCGTGTTAGAATTTAGAGCACTCCTCAACATAATTATAATACATAAATGTAATAAATCTTTTAATTAGAAATAAAATATTAACAAAATATATATCATTATTACATTTAAAAAAATGCAATTTCCTCTATTTTTAATATGAATGAATTCATATTTTAATATATTATCGATTTATATCTAAATTTATATTCTTAATTTATATTTGAATTTATATTATGATATAGGGATGTATTAAATTTTTGCACCAAGTGGCACATTCTACAATCCAATATGGAGGAGATGTGTAAGTTTGTCTGTCTAGCTGAAATTTTGGTGAAAGTTCACCAAAATAAAAATATAAATAACCACACAAAACATATAAATAATGTAGCCTTAAACAAAAACTTAAATAACCATATAAATAAACAATTAAAAATCCATGAACACAGTAAAATTCATTTGATATTCTTCGCACTAGATGGATTGGTGTTCGTTTTCAACCATCGGATTTGTTTTGGTTCTCAATCACTAGATTCGTTCTCTCCACCTTTAGGTAAGTTCCATATAATGGAAATTCACACTAAATAATGTATATCATTTTTGGTTGAGTTTTGATTTAACATAACAGCCGAAGTTTGATTATAAAGGTATTCACTGTCTTTAATTCTTTTTATAACTAATTTTAAAGATTTGACGTTGGGTTTTCTTGATGGACCATGCACCTTTAGTTTTGCATCACTGTAAATTGTTATGTATCATTTTCATATCTGGTATTTTATCTAAAACAAATTTAAGTTATTTGTCATTGGGAATGATTTAAGTATTTGTAAAATAATTTAATAGTTGCTGGTCAAGTGACCATGACGGCAGGGCAACCATTAAGCCCTTCACCAGAGTGCCTTGCAACCTTACAAATGTGAGCCTCTCTAATCATTTATAGTCATTCATATTCAAGAAAAACCTAAATATCCAGCATGTAGAGAAACCCATTCTGGAGATGGTATTCAATTGTGTTGTCACCATCATACACATTACTCTAACTATTCAACTACTAAAGAAACTCCTTCAAGTCCTCATGCTCTGCATATGCCACTCTATATGCATCATGGGTGGAAGGATACATGTGCATCAGAGTTCCAAAAGTTGTGATCTTTGATGTTGTTGGCTTTGAAATCATGTCAACTAAATTGTTTGGGTTTCCATTCTTGTGCTTGATCACTAAATGGAACTATTATATAAACCCCATCCACTTTTAATGTCTAGTCTATTGTATCTTAATTTTGGTGTGCACGTATTATATTGGCTAGTGATCAATGTGGATTCTTGTCTCCTTTCCCATTAAGTAGTGTTTCCACTTATTAGTAACTTATACTAGGGCATAAAGCTCCTTTCCATTAAGGTAGGTTAGTTAAGAACTACCCCATGAAAGACTTCAAAATGGTAGCATATAAGGATTCTTTCTTGCATGAAGACTACTCCCATAACATACTGACTTTCATATGTCTCCACTTCAAAGGGTTGGTGCAAGTTTGTTGATACCGTAATTGGTGCTTGACTGGTCTTCTCCTTGAATTCCTCAAAGGCCCTTCGTGTTGGAAAACATAACTAGTTCCAGTCTTCATAATTGTTATTGTACTCATGTCAATATGTATGTCTTATGTAATAAACAAAAGAAGAAAGAAAACTTATTATCTTAGAGCATGGTTTGCATGCTTCTTATTGATGGTCTTCTAGGTAAAAGCATGTTCTTCATGCTTCTAGGGTTCATTAAGTCAAAGGATTTATTTTCATGAGTTTAGAGTGTCAACATCATCATTATAAGACACATATAGGCAAGTTGTAACTTGTAAAATAATTTTTTTTGAGTCAAAGAAGTCAATATAAGCCTCCTAGCATAGGTCGTCCCTCGCAGAGAAAAGTCGTCACAAAGAGGGGTATTCAACCCATTTAGAAGAGTATAAATAGAAGCAACCTAATTTTCTCACCAAATCGATTTGAAATCAAGGAGGTCGATCTGAAGTGTGAAGATTGAGATGAAAGTTAGGAAAATCAAGGAAGAAGGAGGCAAGAGATGGAAAGGAGGAAAAGCAATGTTTTTCCCTAATTTTCTCTCACACTTGCGAAGTAGTTGTGTTGTTTCCAGGGGATGAAGTTGCAGAACAACTACATGTTCGAAATCTTGTTGTTGGGAGCCTAAATTCTAAGTTTGGTGTAGTTTTGGAAGGATTTGCCTCTTGTGTATTTGGTTTAACTTTTACCTAATTGGAGGGTATTTTTGGAGGGCTGACTTGGTGCAAGGAGGAGGCTTTGGTCTTGTCATTTGGGTCTTGGTAATCTCATTCGAAGTAGTTACTATAAGAAGAGAATAATTTTTATATGTTTTCACCTTAGAGGGTGTCATCACTCAGAAATTTCCCCAGTTGTGGAAGGAAATAAATGAGGTAACCTCTAACCACTATCTTGAATCGAAAGCTAGCCCTTTCAATTTGAAGGGGTATCCCTTCTATAACTCACTCAAAATGACTAGTTATGTAGGTAACATAATGACTAGATATGCTGTAATAGGGTTTTAAATATGTGGTAGGGTTTGATAGATTTATGTTGGGCATGGAATCAACTAATTGGCTTCACAAGGAGTCAAACTAAAACCTTCATAGAGGCAGGGTAACTAAGTTACTCTGAAATTTAAATTTTTTGAGATGGAATGTTTTTGGCTTGATGGGCCCTAACCCAAGTTTACCGTTAGTCAGCCAAGAAAATCCCTACACTACTGGTCCTTTTGGCATCAGCCTGTGGAGCACACACGAAAGTCTCAACCAAAGCAATATGGGGGGATGCAGGAACCAAGTTTCTGCACCCTTAGATGGTCGTGATATTGGTCTATACTTCCTGATCCTGCCTTCGTGCAAATTGACAAGCCTTTAGGGCTTATCGATGTTCCTCCTCTTCCATCCTTCAATACGTCCGTGAAGGTACTCGACTGATCTCTACGTAGTCCTAACCTAAGTTCCAAGAACTTACACACCTTTGTGACTGTTTTACTGTATAAGTTCCCAAGTTATCTTAAGTGCTTCCCTAATCTACCATGCATTAATAGTTACCTTCGTGTAAACCTTTACTCTTGCTTGCATTCAATTAAAAAACATAATCAAATACATTCACACATCAAATAAGAATTATACTGTAAACCCATATCGTAACATAATACAATCATATGCATTAAACAGAGACAAAATACACAGTTGTTGAAAAATATTTCTCTTTATTGATATCTCAAGTTCAGTATAGACTTTATCTGCCCTACACACGCAGCTGCAGGGGTCCGTGCACTCAACTACAAACTTCCACCCTAGGCCTCTTCGTACTTAGCTACAAAGCCTTTACCTACACTAAGACTCGAGAACACTTAGAACTTCCTACCCAAAATCCTTCTTACCATTTCCCCTTTTTTCTACTCCCCTCTTAGACTCTTCTAAGACTCCATTTTTATACAATCCCATGGTCCACGGACCATGGGTAGATCTTTACAACCGACATGATACTTCATAAAACAAGGGCGAACAACCCTTTGACCTCTTGACGGTTCGCGAGCACAAAATGCGAAGACTTTACATCTTTATTACAAAATTTGGGCCTTCTGCCCCAAACATGGGCTTTTAGCCCCAAAATGGGCTCTTGGGGGAACCCGTTCCCAAAAGGCCCCCAACACAAACATGGTGACTCACCTTCGAGTCAATCTGTGGGCACGAAGATCTTGGCGTGAAGACCCCCCATCTTGACCTGTACGACTGGTACCTCGGTGATGCACTACTCGGTCGCCTACTTTATTTCCTCAACCAACTACTATGTTGCTAGCCTTGTACTGTCAGCCTGAAGCTTATGTTGAGTCTCCTACACACTAGCCAACTTAACTTCAGTGGAGGCTATGATCAAGTAGGCCTCATCCAACTAAGGCTTCAATTGCGCCTTCAGCACTACCTCTTTAGTTGAGCTGCATCTACCTGCTCCTTCAATGCCTTGGCCTCTTGTAGCTTCGCGATTCTCTGTGTGAGAGCAAAAGTATGCGCTGTCCCTTTTACCTCATCTTAGCACTGCTAGAACTCTCTCACCTTTGTTTCCAGCCTCTGCACAGTAGGGTCTTCTTATAGGTTGGTTAGTACTTCGAACGACTATTCAAAAATCATTGTATAGTTCACCACGACACTTTCTACTGCTGCTATTTCCTCTGTGATAGCAGTCGCGCATTGCTCCTTGACTTCCAGTGGAATCAAAGGTTGGGCCCTCAACTACAGTTCTGCAATTTGGAGGTTTAGCTCCAATTGAACCTTTTCCAATTCTGTGCCAGCATCATGCACCCCCCTAGTGAATTTGCGAATGCGCACATCTACCACCTCATCCATAGGAATGGCCCACTCCAGGACCATTCAGCGTGCTTCCTCCACGCCCTTAATCATGCATTGATTTGTGTCAGTGAGTTCCTTCATGGATGCAACATCGAAGTCCTGTTGCGCGCCCATCTAAGTATTGTTGATCTTCTGCTCATTTATCACTTGCAAAGCACATTTTTGCGGGCCCTCAGCTTCGTGATCACCCCATCCTGCAGTAGGTGGAGTGGCTCGCTAGGGAGCGCTACCAAGTTCAGCCCTACTCCCTTGAGTGTGCCAACAGCGGGCTTGTTAACTTCAGTCTCTATCATCAATACTCCATATGGGAGCATTATGGCTTGGGAGTCCTTCGCACACAGCATAGTGGCAGCTTCTGATGTACCAATGGCCAAACTGGTTGGTGTCACGCTAGTCTATGTTGCCCGAATCTACAACTCTCGCAAATTCTTTTGAATGGCACCCAACGCCTACAGCCACTACTGCTCAAACTGTTGTAGTAGTTCTGTGGTGGCATCCCCCACTGTATCCCCAGTGTCGTTAAGATCCCCCTCTATTAGGCTGATAGGGTCCATGGACGTCTTTCTGACCTTGGACTTCTTCTGCGGCTCTACATTTTCTTGTTCCCTTAGACGCTTGATACAGAATGGAGGTGTCTGTGGGTTCACTCCTCCCTGTTCTGTTGGATCGTCCTCTTCTTACTCTTCTTCTGGGGAGGGCAACTTCTCTTTGTTAGAGTCGTGCTCCTCTCCTCCTATCTTTCCACCTATCTCCTATGTGGCACTGCGGTCTGCCCTAGCCTTATCCTTAGCCTCCTTCATCCTTTTCTCAGCTAGGTGCTCCATCTAGAGTTTGGCTTCATCCTTCTTCCGTTGTGTGTCCGTCTTGCTGGATCCCGTCATTAAATCTGAGGCAGTGTTCCATTCTGTCAACGAGATCAATAACTTCTTGAATTGCATCATCCGTAGCTAAGTAGGGCAAGTCATGCCACTTCTGCTCAGGGTACTTTCGTGCCCTAATGGATACATGGTGGAAATGAGCCTTAAACTTCGCGTACAGCTGTAATTTATGAAATATAGTAGGCGACAACCACAGTTTGCGGTTGATGCCCATGTGCACATTGATCTACGTCAAGCTCCAAAAGATATTGTTGTCCTTGATCCACAGGGGATCCTTAGTCACCCATAGCAAAGCATACTTCATGGCCTCAGGCAGGTCCGGCGTGACTGAGGGAAATTGGTTGTCTTCGTGTAGCTCCCAAGCTACCAGCATGATGGAAAACAAGAGCCATGCATAGCGGAGGGTCTTGCTGAGATCCTATGCCTCATGGCAGTTTGCGAGGAACTCACCGCAAAGGTAGCATGCTCGATTAAATTGAACCCCCTCCATGCATCAGGTCTCTAGAGCTACGATGGGCGCTGGTACTTCATCGGAGCAATACTTTCGCATGACCTTCCCTGCCAATATTTGTGTGGCCACTTTGACTGTAGGGTCAGAAATACTTGTAATTTCATAGCCGCATGGCTTCTTTACTAGTCCGAGTTTCTTCTTCATGGCCTCTATGAGGGCCAGTTCGCTCGTCTTTCCACCAAACATCATAGCTGGATTCTCCCCTAAATATGGGAGTCTCATGATTCTGTGGATTAGTCTATCAGTGATGGGTATTGGCTCCTCCAGCCACAGACGCCCATTATGTACTAAGCATAATAGTTGCTTGATTACCAGCAAGGTAATGGGTGTGTGATTGTAGTGCGGCACCCATAGCAGGTTGAATAGGCATGCCTTATCCACTCCTTTGAGCCACTTTTGTGGTTCCAATGTAGTCACCCCAGTGGTCTTATGGAGGATGTGGTGCATCAACTGGTCTGTTGCCAAGTGAGGGAATCACTTAGTATCAGCTAAGTCCCAGTCCTCCAAATTCAACATTGGAATCTGCGCCAAGCGCAATCCTTCAAAAAGAATCTTGTCCAGCAACAGAGATGTGTACAAGGTGACTTTTCTCTCGTCAATTTCCTTATGCACCTTGGCCTTGCGTCTACGCAGAGGGATGCACTTAGGAAATTTAGTAATCGGGTCAGACCCCTCAACTTCAACGTCCTCCGTGTTGATCCCAAGATCCTCATTATCCATTGGGATATCCACAAATTCTTCCTCCTCCGGTTCTAGGTTAATGTTTTTTCCCTTTTCTTGAGCGGTGGGATTTTCCTTCGGCGGGTTTCTCCTAGGTGATGCACACACTGGTGGTGTCGCAACCTACTTTCCTATCTTGCCTTTCACACCTTCCTGGGTTTGGGTAGGCTTTGGTCTAGGCGACCGTGGCTACTTTGGTATCTCTACAACCTCCGGAGTAGTTCCTTCATCTTCCATAGCAACCTCTGGAACAACCCCTTCGACTGTCACTGCTTCCCTAATATCTACGGTTTTTGTCGGTGTTGACATGACGTTATCCAACAATTCTTGGGTCTCCTTTTGTAATTTCTCAAACACCGAACTCACTATCATAGCTTCAAATAATTCATGGTTCATACGCGTCTGAGAGCTCAACAACTCAATGCTCAAAATGCCAAGTGTTCTTAGTTGGGAAGCCACATGTAATTTAGAAACCATTTTGAATTTAAATCAGACTGTTCCCCCCAAAATTGGTTCATTAATGCTAGATTGGCGACAAATTTTCAAGGATCTCACCCATAACTTTCATCTTAAATGCTGCCCCCTGTTCCATTTCCTCATTTTTCCATCGTCAAATCATGAACAGTGACTTTAATGGTCACTTTTTGGCTGACATGCACGATTTCATCCTAGGTAGCGCAACCTGCTGCATGCTCTCGTGGTATCTATGACATCCCCTCATTTCGTGCAGTTCCTTCATCGCACAGTTCTCCGACCTAGGCAATGTAGTTTATAGTCCCGTTCCTCCTTTCAGCTACCTTGAGCACTAAGATTGTGCTTCCTTCATATAATCATCTAGCCAGATCACAAGTGTATGACTTTAATTAGCTACCATTCCCTTTTCCTGGGAAGGGATCTCCATTTAACTTAACTAACTGAACTACTCCACCATTGGTAATATCCTTTATGACATAGGGCCCTGGCCAATGTATCCTAAATTTTCATAGAAATTTATCAAACTTGTTTTCATATAGCAAAACCATATCATTTTCCTGGAAGGTATGTAGTTTAATGTGTCGATCATGCCATTCCTTTTTGCTCTCCTTTTGAACTTGTTGATGAAATCCAGCTAGAAATCATTCCTCTTCAAGCTCTACTAGCTACTCGGGCCTCTTTTCCAAGGCTCCGCGGTCCGCCATTCTAGTGAGTGCTGCTATGGACATACTAGGTACAATTTATTCCATTGGCATCACAGCTTCTACACCATACACATGTCTGAAAGGTGTTTTCCCATTCAGCTTCTTGCAAGTTGTTCTATAGGGCCATAGCATTGTTGGTACGCGCACATCCCAATCATTTATATGAGCATTACAGACCTTCATCAATGTGTTCTCTTGTATCTTATTGAATGCTTCCGCCATCCCATTAGCTTATGGATGATAAGGCATACTTTTCTAATGATACACCTGAAATTATTATGTCAACGCGCTGATTGTTTCGTTAAGAAAGTGCATACCGTGATTGCTCATCAAGATTTTTGGACAACCAAACTTTGTCAACACATATTCAAAAAGAAACTTCGTTGTTATCACGTCGGTGCAATCCTTCACAAGTTGTGCCTCTGTCCATCTGGCCAAGTACTCTGTCCTGATGATGATGTATTGCGCACCTGTTTTCTTCCCCGGACGCTGAATTGGTCCCACAAAGTCAATCACCCATTTATTGAATGGTTTTAATGTCACCTGCAGTGTCAATGGCAGTTTATCCCTTCACGATAACCTTCCAGTCCTCCAACATGCATCATATGTTGGCATTATGATTCAAGTGTTGTCCTTGATGGCAACTCACTCAGAGGCTGGTACAGGTGCTCAGAGGTTGGTACAGGTGGTACAGGTGATGGCAACTTAATCAGAGGACAGATCTGAGTATAGCAGGCCAAGACAATTCATACACGCAGGTTCGTTAAGCCCAAGTCGCGTGTACACGCAGGTTGGCTTCAGTAAAAGCGCGTGTATGTGAAAACGTACCTTTGGTCCATGGCGGTTAGTCCTTGGAAGTTGTGCCTATGGTTTTGGACCATGGCGTCTCGACGGACGTGTTGATCCCTAGTTTCGAAGTTGATGGTATTGGATTTCTATGGTTTTGGCTCTTGGTATTGTAAAGGGCCTAAGGCTATATAAGGAGAAGATCATTAGGCAAATGATGGGATGCAAGGTGCAAGAGTGTGTGAGTGATGAAGATCTGAGGAAGTGTGAGATCCAAGTGCTGGTTATGGGTTGGTGATCTGAACCAAGGTTTCACTCATGTGGAGGATGATGAATGATGGAACGAGATCTCAAGGCTTGGAATGATTATCTTCATATGGTTTGCCTGTGGATAGATCAGATCTACTGATGCATGTTTATTATTATGATCTGGGTATGTTTTGATGTCTGATATAGCTGCAGAGTTATAAGTTAGAATTTGCAGATCTGTACGCGGGTTGGCTTTGGTAAAAGAGCGTATACACGCAGGTTGGGTTCATCCAAGTAGCGTATACAATGTGAAGTATGATATTTGAAGATGAAGTTGGATCTGGTTGTTGTTATGTTGTCTGGTTGTTGTTGACAGGGTTACAGTGATTCAGAATTGGGTGTTTCAGTGATTGATGATGCAGGTTGTTCTACAATGATGATTGTTTCATGGATCCAGTATGAAAATGTATGAAACGTGGTCCCGGGAAGATCGTAGGCCGGCACCTACGTACTGGTAAACATATCAGCCAGTACAAGAGCCAAGGGGGGTTGTAGCTCCCTTCCAGGGGCAGCTGGAAAACGAGTGAAGGTTGTAGCCTTCTGTAGGGTTGATACCTACGTACTAGTAAATGGATCGGCTAGTACAAGAGCTATGAGGGTTGTAGCCCTCTGCAGGTTGCAGCCTGCGTGCTGGTAAATGACTGCACCAGTGCATTGTAAAAGAAGTTTCTTATTAAAGAAGAAAGAGACGAATTGCAGTAGGTGGTTTTCACCCACATTGGGTTTCCACCTTATATCATGGTGTTCATGTGTGTGGCTCTTGTGTGATGTTCTGTTCTGTTATTCTGCACCTGTTTACTGTTAATATGCTTAATAATGATCTGATGCATTTACTGAAGATTAAGCTAACTGAATTATAAGATCTCTGGATATACGCGAGTTTCATTAGACACAGTAGCGTGTACACGCGGGTTCACTTAATTGAAGTAGCGTATATGTTTCTGAGCATGAAATTGAAAAAGTTTGATTGATCTGATAATACTGATTCACCCCCCCTCTCAGTATTATTTCCAACAATTGGTATCAGAGGAGGTCCTTCAGAGAAGCTTGATCGCTTGAAGGAGATTCGTAGAACAATGGGGAAGAAAGCACGTCAGAAGAAGAAGACAGCTCAAAGGAACAATGACAACCTGCCGTTGAGTGGAAGTAAGAATTCAGATCCTGAATCACCTCAGAATGAAGATGGACAAACAAATGAAGTATCAGATCAAACCATAGATCAGCAAGATCTACCTAGCAAAAAGGAGAATGCCCTCAAAGAAGAAATCATCAAATTAGAAGATCTGTTGGAATGTGCCTCCAGAACTCGACAAATGCTGCTAGCACTGAATAAAGAGCAAGAAAACGAGATCCTCAAACTAAGGCATCAGTTGGATGAAGGAAGGAAAGCTGAAGAGACCTTGAAGAAGCAATGTCTAGACAAAGAAGAACAACATCAAGTTGAGGTAAATATCTTGAAAAGTAAATTAGAAGAAAAGGATAAACTATTACGATTTCAAGATAGTACTAAGATCTTGGATGATATTCTTAGTAGTCAAAGGTCCCCTGCTATCAAAACTGGTCTTGGTTTTCATAAGTCTATTGAAGGTGAATCTAGTTCACAAAGTAAGACAAGAATCTCTCATGCAAAATCTGAAAGGCTCTACAAGGAGATGAAAGGTCAACCTCATCAACAATCAAGGAAAGAGACTCCTCAAAGAAAATCTTTTACTCCTCCCATGAATAATGTTGAATGTTATGTATGTCATAATCTTGGACATGTTGCAGCCATATGTAGAAAAAGAAGGTTTCAAGACCATCATGCAGAAAGATCATCACATTCAAGGTACTTTAATGGATATTGCTTTTCTTGCAATATGTTTGGTCACAAAGCTGCTGATTGCTATAGGAGGAATATGAAACATGTAAGATGCTATGCATGTAACAAGTTTGGACATAGAGCAAGGGATTGCAGGAACAAAGCTCATGATAAGAAGAAATCATCAACATGCTTGAAGATATGGAAGAAGAAGGAAGTTCAGCCAGAAAGATGTGGCACAGCACAGGGTACTCAGCACAGCACAGACATAACAGACTCAGGGGGAGCTGAAGGCATAGAACTTCAGTGTTCTAATTCTAATACGCAAGTTTCATGAAGCAAATCCACGTATATACGCGAGTTTCACACTACAAAGTCGCGTATATGTCAGTTTGTGAAAAAGCAGTGGGGACAGACTCAGAAAAGGGGTCTGATATGATCCAGTCCAGTATATGTTTTATTGGTTAACAGTTACAGTCTGCTGAGGATGTCTGGAAATGTCTTGATACTTATGGCACAGGCTCAGGGGGAGCATATACTTCAAATAAAGCATTGTTGGCATTATGGTTAGAAGTTGTTGATAAAGTCTATGAAGCTAAATGATACATCTTGTTGTTTGATCAAAGGAATGGTATTGCAGGCTGATGCTTATGGTACAGATCGTGATGCTGCTGGTGGCCTTCATAAGTCCTGGTCTAGATATTTCATCTCTATGTCATGTATCTCTTTTATGATGTCAAGGTCATGTAACGGCCTATGTTGGTTTCCCCACTATGCCTGGGATGAATGATGTAATGTTCATGTCTTATCATGAGTAAACTCTTAATGTATCTCCACATGGTTAGGTAGATGAGTCAATATTGGTATATCCCCACTAGGTTGGGTGATGAATGTATGTATTGAGTCTTTTGGTGATAGGAAGGTCTTCTATGATGTATAAGTCCTTGTTCTTCTTGAAGAACATCTTTTGCAGATCTTGCCTACAGTCAAGGGGAGCATGAACAACACAATTCAGCAAGAGCAGGATGGATAGATTGGTACACTTTGGCATACACAAAGGGGGAGCACATTTGGAGATTGCAGCAGGTACTCAGGGGGAGTATGGACAGCAGAAGGTATACCAAAGAAGAGGATATCTTGGTACGCCCTTTGCCCTTGATGTCAAAGGGGGAGAGTGACTTGGTGTGGTGGTTGCCATCAAGTCCAAAGGGGGAGATTGTTGGCATTATGATTCAAGTGTTGTCCTTGATGGCAACTCACTCAGAGGCTGGTACAGGTGCTCAGAGGTTGGTACAGGTGGTACAGGTGATGGCAACTTAATCAGAGGACAGATCTGAGTATAGCAGGCCAAGACAATTCATACACGCAGGTTCGTTAAGCCCAAGTCGCGTGTACACGCAGGTTGGCTTCAGTAAAAGCGCGTGTATGTGAAAACGTACCTTTGGTCCATGGCGGTTAGTCCTTGGAAGTTGTGCCTATGGTTTTGGACCATGGCGTCTCGACGGACGTGTTGATCCCTAGTTTTGAAGTTGATGGTATTGGATTTCTATGGTTTTGGCTCTTGGTATTGTAAAGGGCCTAAGGCTATATAAGGAGAAGATCATTAGGCAAATGATGGGATGCAAGGTGCAAGAGTGTGTGAGTGATGAAGATCTGAGGAAGTGTGAGATCCAAGTGCTGGTTATGGGTTGGTGATCTGAACCAAGGTTTCACTCATGTGGAGGATGATGAATGATGGAACGAGATCTCAAGGCTTGGAATGATTATCTTCATATGGTTTGCCTGTGGATAGATCAGATCTACTGACGCATGTTTATTATTATGATCTGGGTATGTTTTGATGTCTGATATAGTTGCAGAGTTATAAGTTAGAATTTGCAGATCTGTACGCGGGTTGGCTTTGGTAAAAGAGCGTATACACGCAGGTTGGGTTCATCCAAGTAGCGTATACAATGTGAAGTATGATATTTGAAGATGAAGTTGGATCTGGTTGTTGTTATGTTGTCTGGTTGTTGTTGACAGGGTTACAGTGATTCAGAATTAGGTGTTTCAGTGATTGATGATGCAGGTTGTTCTACAATGATGATTGTTTCATGGATCCAGTATGAAAATGTATGAAACGTGGTCCCGGGAAGATCGTAGGCCGGCACCTACGTACTGGTAAACATATCAGCCAGTACAAGAGCCAAGGGGGGTTGTAGCTCCCTTCCAGGGGCAGCTGGAAAACGAGTGAAGGTTGTAGCCTTCTGTAGGGTTGGTACCTACGTACTAGTAAATGGATCGGCTAGTACAAGAGCTATGAGGGTTGTAGCCCTCTGCAGGTTGCAGCCTGCGTGCTGGTAAATGACTGCACCAGTGCATTGTAAAAGAAGTTTCTTATTAAAGAAGAAAGAGACGAATTGCAGCAGGTGGTTTTCACCCACATTGGGTTTCCACCTTATATCATGGTGTTCATGTGTGTGGCTCTTGTGTGATGTTCTGTTCTGTTATTCTGCACCTGTTTACTGTTAATATGCTTAATAATGATCTGATGCATTTACTGAAGATTAAGCTAACTGAATTATAAGATCTCTGGATATACGCGAGTTTCATTAGACACAGTAGCGTGTACACGCGGGTTCACTTAATTGAAGTAGCGTATATGTTTCTGAGCATGAAATTGAAAAAGTTTGATTGATCTGATAATACTGATTCACCCCCCCTCTCAGTATTATTTCCAACATCATAGTCCCTACAATATGCTTTCACGTCCTTATGCAGAGTTGGCCACCAAAATCCAACACAAAAAACCTTCTGTGTTATCGCTTTTCTTGCATAATGTCCTCCTGCAACTCCTCCATAGGCCTCTGCGATGATGCTGCTCTGCTCAAAGTTAGGTACATAGCATCACAATATTTCATCAATCCCCATTTTGTACAGATGTCCTGCAATGACGGAAAATTTTGTTGTGTGCACTACTAACTCCTTCTTCTGTTGGCTTGTATACCCTTCTAGAGAAATCCTCATTGTCAAGAATTGTATGACATCCTCAAAGTGACTGTTGGCGACACCTACGGCAAAGAGCTAAGTGCCAGGCAGTCCTTCCTCCAAATTAGTGGGCTCCTCTCCCGTTTCGATGCGCGACAGGTGATCTGGTCCTGCATTCAATCATCTAGGCTTCACAATAACTTCAAAACCACACCCCTGAAATAATAACAACCACCTGCATATCTTCCCCCCCATCACAGGCTTATTAACCAGGTATTTTAAAGCAGAATGATCTGTATACATCTTAAAATGTCCACCTAGAAAATAGTGCCTAAACTTTTGGAGCGCGTATACCATGGCTAGTCCTTCGTGCTCTATAGTGGAATAGTTCTTCTTAGCCTTGGACAACTTCCTGCTCATGAATGTTATAAGACGGTCCAATTCCCCCTCGCCCACATATGTCAGCACGACCCCTAGGGCGATCCATGAGGTGTCCACGTGCACATGAAATTCCTTCTTCCAGTCCAGAGAGACTAGGATTGGCATGATGACCATTTTCTCTTTCAGCACGTCCAAGCTCTTATGGCATTCATCACTCCAATAGAATGTAGCATCCTTTTTCAACAACTTCTCCATGGGCGCGGTGATCTAGGCATAGCTCTTGATGAACTTCCTATAGTATCTCGTATTCACCAGGGTCGCGTGTAGCTGTTTCACATTCCTTTGCACCTCCAAGTTAATTATCACTATGATATTCGTGGGTTCTACCATCAATCCCCGTTTGCACACCACATGCACTAGCAGGATCCCAAAAGGGACACAAAACGAACACTTCTTCAAACTGAGTGTGATCTGGTACCTTTGAGTCGTATCTAACATTAAGCGCAAACTTGCCACATGATGCTTGAAAAATCCAAACACTGTCCAATCGTCAAAGCACACTTCCAGGAAATTGTGAATGAAGTCTTTGAATGTCGCAATGACTATGCATGAAAATATGGATGGCACATTCTTTAGCCCAAAAGGCATTACAATATACTGAAAACATCCCCATTCCATCACAAAGGTTGTCTTGCTTCTATCTTCAGGTGAGATTTTGATCTGATGATACCCAGAGAACCCATCAATGAAAGAGTATGCTTCTTGGTTGCCTACTTTATCTAGGACTTCATCAGTGAACGGGTTTAGGAAGGGGTCATGCACACAATAATTATTCAGCTTCTACTTCTGTAGATCCATGCATATCCTTATTTCTTCCTTCTGTTTATTTTCTTTAACCACTATCAGGCTTACCCAATCGGACTCTTCTACTAGTTCAATAATTCCTACCACGAGCATCTTATCTAATTCAACACGAGCCATTTCCTTATACATAGGATTAAGACAGTAAGGCCTTTGTTTTACAGGCTTTGCATCCATTTTTAGGGTGATCTTCATGACACCCAGGTCTCCTATGATCCCTTTTAGATCAAACAACTTTGTGGGGAACAAATCCTGATATTCGGGGAGGAGCTCAATGACCTTGTCTATTGTTGCTACATCCCAATAGTCCCCAATTTTTTAAAATTTTGGTTTCGCCTCTGTGCTAATATTGACTTGCATAGTTTTCAGTAGTGTGATTATGTTAGGATCCTCTATCTGTAGACCTTAAAACTCATGGTGACCCTCAGTTTCCGGAATATTAACTTTTTGGGGATCCTCGTCTTCTTCTTCAACGGTTACATTATAGCATTGTAGTGCATGACTCAGCTGGTTAGTCCAATCAAGTTGGATCAGGTCCAAAGGATCTTGTGGTATCCTAAATATCGTTGCTTTTACCTCTTGTAGTGTAGTGTCAATACAGTCAAACCCATCCTCAAAGTTGAATGTCATTAAAAATCCCTGGGGAAGGATAACACCACCTGGGCGGGTGTTAGGCCCCTATAATACTAGTGTAACCCCTTATTGTTATTAGTATAACCGACTTATTATATTGATGTACCCATGTAGTGCCCATATTGTTACTATTGTGCCCCATAGAAGCCCACTATTGTTATTATTCTGCCCTTACATTATTATTGTTATGTCGACTCTGATTATGATATGACCCCTTAGACTCCTATATATAGAAAGGAGGTCTTTTCATTTGTATCATCGAAGAATTATTCATTTATGTAATGTAAAGGAGGTTGCCCCCTCGAAGAGGCTGAATTCTAAGGTGTTGATATATCTTTTCTATCTTTTCTTGAGCTAGTTTCATAACATTTGGTATCAGAGCTTTGGATTCTAGGGTTTCGCTGCTCCAAACAGGTCATCGTGGCATTTTCACTATAACGTTTTTTCTGTGACATTTCAGAAGTCGCAAAAAAAAACATTTTAGAAGAAATCACGCTGAACCTTGGGTCCATATTTCAGAGCTTTTATCGTGATATTTGCGGAGATATGATCTGAGGAAGTTGGTCTTTTTGCAGACTTCTGAATTACATTCAAAACAGGTGACCTGGGGAAAATCGTCATAACTTTCTCTCTGGGATCGGATTGAAATTTCGTAAGAAGGTATAGAAAGAGGACGGACTGTAGTTTCTTGTGTGCATGTTTCAGATCCAAAGGTTAGAACAGTGACACGTGGAACTTCATACAAGTTCGCTCTTCTGGAAAGGTCTATAATCAAGTCATCTTGGGAGATTGTGCATAACTCTTTCTTAGAGAATCCAATTTGGATCAGATGGGTGGCATTGGAAAGAGGACACAGAGGGCTACTATATGTCGCAATTTCAGAACTTAAAGATCTGAAATTACAGAGTTATAGTCATTTCAAGGCCGAGCTCCTAAAATCAAGCAAAAACAAGATGAGGAAGTTTGATGGCAAGGATCCGGTAAATTGGATACTTTAGATGGAGCAATCTTTTGATCTACATGGTGTACAACTGTTACAAAAGGTATGTATTGCATCTTCATATTTAGAACCAGATCAATTTTTATGGTATGAGGGGCTTTGTTCTTGTAAAAAACTTGTTACGTGGTCAATTTTCACGGAGGAAATGATAGCACATTATGAGGATACAAAGGGCCACACCTTCTTTAGAGCAACACCACAATAATTGGAAAGAGTAAAAGGGCTTTGTGACGTAGTAGAAAGCAAAATTATGGAAACCAGGAAGCGTTCCCCTCACAACTATAAAGATGGAAGTGTTGTTTCTCCTAGCCTTCCACAACCTACAAGGGTTACACCACAACAATTGGAAGAAAAAAGAGAAAAAGGGCTTTGTTACAATTGTGATAACAAATGCACTAAAGGTCATAAGTGTGCTAAGAAGAAATTATTTTACATAGAATATGAAGAGGAGGAAGAAAAGGATCAAGAAACATCAAAAGAAGAAGATATATGCTAGGACCCCACCCCAAAGAAAGAAGAAATGAATCAGACCGTATCTTGTAAAGCATTGGCAAGAATTACCACTCCTCAAACTCTCAAGATAGAAGGACATATCGAGAAGAAAAATGTGCAAGAAGTGAAAGATCACATCGAGAAAGAAGAAATGAATCCAACCATATCTTGTAATTCATTGTTCGAAATTACCACTCCTCAAACTATCAAGATAGAAGGACATATAAAGAAGAAAAATATTCAAGAAGTGAAAGATCACATCAAGCATCAAGAAATGAATCCGACCATATCTTGTAAAGGATTGGAAGAAAGTACCACCCCTCAAACTCTAGATATAGGACATATCAAGAAGAAAAAGGTTCAAGCAGTGAAAGATCACATCGAGCATCAACAACAAGTTCTCCAACTTTTAAAGGATAACGCCACTTCAGTGCAAAATCAAACAAAACAACATGTAGATAAACATTGTAGTGAAAAATGTTTTGATGTAGGTGATTGGGTATTTTTACTGCTACATCTCAAGCAAGCTATTTATGAGAAGGAAACGTTGGCAATACTACATGCACTTAAAGAATGGCGACCTTACCGAATGGGAAGACTCTTCAAGGATGAGGATGTGGAAGCATTGTTTTGTGCTATTTATATTATCCAACCAGATTGGATAAACGAAGCAAGGGATGAATGGAAGAAGGATGAAGAAGTATGGCTACTTATTCAAAAGTTGCAAAAGATCCCAATTCAAACAATATTGCCAGAAAATGAAGAGGAAGGAAAAATCATATTGGAACCTAGAGCAGCCACAGAAACAAGAACCCGAAAGCTACGAAGTCGATCAATTTCAGAGTATCTCATCAAGTGGAAGAACTTACCCGCTAAACATTCCACATGGGAGGACAAGAATTTTATACAGAAGCATCAAGAACTACTCAAGCGTTGAGGACAACGCTTTTTGAAGGAGAGGGGCATGTTAGGCCCCTATACTACTAGTGTAACCCCTTATTGTTATTAGTATAACCCACTTATTATATTGATGTACCCATGTAGTGCCCATATTGTTACTATTGTGCCCCATAGAAGCCCACTATTGTTATTATTGTGCCCTTACATTATTATTGTTATGTCGGCTCTGATTATGATATGACCCCTTAGACTCCTATATATAGAAAGGAGGCCTTTTCATTTGTATCATCGAAGAATTGTTCATTTATGTAATGTAAAGGAGGTTGCCCCCTCAGAGAGGCTGAATTCTAAGGCGTTGATCTATATTTTCTATCTTTTCTTGAGCTGGTTTCATAACAGCGGGTCAGCCGGATTTTCAACTAGTGACGGACTCGGCAAGAGTTTTTTATATCCAGGAGGAAGTCGTAACAGTGAAACCAGACGATCGTCCAAAAATATTTTAGCCTCGTCTAAGAAGGGACAACGGTGGATGGCATGATCGCCTTCGCACAATTTACAAGGAAATCTATATTTTGCTTTTTTTCCTGGGGCTTCACTTTCACTAGTCGGCGGTGTGTTTTCAACATGATCATCAGAGATTGACGACACCGGGTTGTGCAAACGAGGAGACCAGTCCCTTAAGATCCGAGGGATGCAAGGACAATCTCTATGATAGTGGTCTCCTTTGCAAATGACACATGGCGATTTAGGCCTGGTCAGTGCAGTGTGTGGATTTTCGCTAGACGATGTTTGGTTGCCCCCTTTCGCTTTTGGCTCCTTCTTCTTCTTCTATTTCTTCTTCTTTTTGTTGTTCTTCTCAGATACTTGATTTTTGGCTTTACCAGGGTTGGTGGGTAACTCTGGATTCATCTAGTTGCTGACTTGATTGTTTAGGAATTGCGGTGTTCTGAACGACAGAGGTTGAGAAGAGCCATACGTGCAAGCCGATTGTCAATCTTGGAAGAGACAATCTGGCCATATGGGGTGCACCAACATCTCCCCAAGAGGATAAGGGACTAGGATTTCCCCCAAGGGGAATTCCTTGGTTGGTGGGTTCCATTTTCTCAACCTAAGATCAACGTAGGAAAGGGTGATGATTATTCCGTTTAAAATAAATTTTAGATGCTTTGACACAACTTGCTTTTTCAATTTTAAAGAGTCGAGAAAAAACAAAAGATGACCCTAGTCGCCTTCGATTTTTAATGAGCCTGAAGTGACAAGTGCTCAGATGGACCTTTTTCTTTAAGGAGTCTGAAAAGGAATGAAAGGGACTGCTCTGGAAATCTAGGCAGAGGGATTACCAAACCAATCGCAAAACTGCAGAATACTTTTTACGGTACGGTAGTCAATCTTCCCGAATGTTGTGTTCAGTGCATTGCGATCGATAGGGCGGCAGACACGGCTTCCTATGGATAAAGGATTAAGCCTATTCGGGTCTCCCAAAATATACTTGATAGTACGTGGGAGCACAAGTCCGTACTGGCACTTATCGTCTCAAAGTGGAGGAATCACCCAACCATCAGTGAGAACAACAGTTACCAGGCTTTACGACGCCGGAATACGTCTCTAGCCTAGACTTCTAGATGTTTTGTGTTAGGTTCCAAAGTGTTGTTAGATTCATTAAATTTATCTTATAGTTGATCTTGCTTAAGAAATTTTCCTTTCAGGTTCACCGCGAGATGTAGATGTATAATTCCTAAAATGCAATCTAAGATGATAAATAGTCTTTTATCTTCTTTGTGCAATGAAAATCCTAGCTACTATGGAAAGAGAGACAGTATTCTTTCACAAAGAGCAAAGAGCATACACTAAATGCACTGTCCTAAATCAAACCAATCAAATAGTCTAAATGCAAATGCACATGCATGTATTTGTTTTCGGCTTTCTTAGTATGTGAATGGTAAAAAGAAAGCTTATGCACAAATCTGAATTACTTTTCAAGCGACAATTACTAATAAGTTTCTTTTCAAAATCAGAAATGGAGACAATCACAACACCTTATGATTCGGAAATGAATACTTGCTTTCGACACTAGAAAAACTACAAATTCAGACCAAATACAATAGTAACAGGGTAATCAACTATCAATAACAACCAAACTCTTTCCTATGACTGAAAACGACACTTGCGACACTTTCAAATCAAAGGACGACATTACAATTACATTACTTTTTGCAAAGGAGAACTGAAAATGACTCAACAAATACACAAAAACATTTACAGTTCTTTTGTACAACGGAGGCGGAATAACAGCAAGGAAAAGGGGTTTCAAACAGAGATATATTGATTACAGGCAACAAAATTCATGAATAGAACTGAAAAGAATGAATCACAGAAACCAAAACTGAACAATGCCTAGTCTGATTAGCACACCTGTAACACAGGGAATTTAAAATGCAGCGCACCTACTACACTCGGGAAGTGCGCTGAATTTCAGATTCACAGAATAGCACCTGTGCTGGGCCAGAGACGAGACTTTGCTTGGGTTCCGGGTCACAGTTTGCAGTTCAATTCATGGGTTTTGGCCGAGCAAATGGTAATCAGTAATGCAACAATCAGGGGTAGATCTAAGGAGGCTCTAATAGCTACCACGAGGGCAATTAGAGAGTTTGTGAATCAGTTGTTTAAGTCATAAAAAATCCCGGAGATTGACTGAAGCGGCATTTATCTACTTTGCATTTTCATAGCAAATGCAGTTCGAAAGCTACCTGGCTCGACTTCAGGCTCCGTCTATAAGTTTATAAAATAAACAACAAGGAAGATAAACAAACAAACTAATTCGTCCCCAGTAGAGTCGCCATTTTGTTACAGGGAAAAGTGTCTACACAGAACTACTTATCCCACTAAGGTGTGGTAGCTACCTTAGAAACAAACAAAGTAAAGCTACTTTCGTTATTCCTTTATAAAATATAGATGAGAGAAGAACAAAGAGGACCAACCTCTGTCTTGCGCTAATCTCCTAGTTCGATTCCTCTCTCTCTTGATAGTCTTTCGCTACTTGCTCCCTTGTACACCCAGCTTCACAGAGTACCTGTAAGATTACAGTAGCATAGCACTATACAAGAACATGGATCTATAATCATAAACAATCTAGGATCAGATGTAAATTGACCATACAAATGCATAAAACATAAATGACACAAGAGTATGGAGGAAAATTTGAATAGCTTTTATTGATAAACAAGAAAGAGCCAAGGGAGTTACAACCAGTTGTTCTGACCCAGCATCATCCTCTCAGCAAGTAAGCCCTTCTTCACCTCATACAAAGCTTAGATCACCCAACACTATGATGTTGTCTCAAGAAGCCAACAACAATTCCTTACAATATGCAAAATTCCAGCCTTTGGATCTCTGGGATGAGGGATCCATATATAGATATCTGTAAGGGAGATGAGTCAGCTTGTGATTTGATTAGTGTCTTCCCTCTGATAGTTCTTGCTTCCACTTGGAGATTGATGATCTCTTACTCATCCTTGGTCGAATTCAGAGAGGCAAGTGTCACAGGAGAAGTTTCTTGAAGATTCCATGCCTCTCCACCTCGCGGAATGACACTGCCATTTGTCACTTCTTGCCCATCGCACCCCATAGAAGGGATTTTTGAAATGCAACGTACCCACAGAGTGTACTTAGGTGAGATGCAATGCACTTTGCCTATGGAGCAGCTGAAATGATCTTGTTTTGACCAGTTTTGAGCCGTTTTTCATGGAGAACTTCTCGGAGAAGCTGTAATCAGTTGACCTTGTTCCTTTAGGGGTTAGAACAACACTTTTAGGGACTTAGGAGCCCTTGGTTTATGGACATTTCATGCTTGGGCTTGCAGTGCCCAAAAATGTCTATAACATTTTCCCTTAAGGTTACATTGAGTAAATACAACATCACAAGATTTTCCTTATCCCTAAATCACTCCGTAATTTATTCCCCAAAGCTCGCATGATTTATTCACTAAATATCTCATGATTTATTCCCTAAATCTCAGATGTTTTTCACGCTAACTTTGATTTCTCCTTATGGAAAATATCCCCCCTATCAATATTTCCGAAATTAATCTAATCCTAACAAACACACTTTTCTAGAGCTTTTGGAAATCTTAGAGATTTTCCAATTCATATGAGTTTTCATAAAATGATAGGGAAATACATCTAATGAATAATACAATCAAATAGAAAGAACCCTACTGTAGTGAAAATACACTTTTGACATGGAAAGCTCGATGCTCTTGCATCACTTTAGATGTTAAATGTTATATGTAAATATTTTAATTTTGTTTTAATTAATAAGACAACCAAGATAAAAGAAAATCATAATAAAGATATCACAATTTGTAGATTAGCATTCATTTTACCATATAAATTAAAATAATTATTTAGTACATAATATAATAATTACAATAACCCTCATTTTACCATGGATATTATTAATTAGTAAATAGGATTTTTACAATACCATGGGCCAATATCATGGTTCCAAAATCAAAACTCGTTTTGAAATATATATATATATATATATATATATATATATATATATAATTTTATTTTGTAACATTTTTAAATTAAAACTTAATACTCACAATATAACAAGATTATTGACCATGGATATTACTCCTTTTTACCATAAACATTATTAACTTGTAAATAGGCTTTGTTAGAATACCATGGGCCAACGCCATTGCTTACCAATACCACTTGCCCAAAAATTGTAACACAGTTCAAAATCAAAATATTTTACACATATTTTATTTAATATGTAGTGTTATAAGTGTTTGTAAACATTTGCAAATGGTCTCAATTAAGTAATAAAAGTTTAAAAGTAATTGCCTCTTCTCTAGCCTAGTATGTACAAATGTCATGTCCCATAAATGTTTTGGCTTGGTCAAAATAAAAATAAAAGAATAAAAATAAAATAATTAATAATGATAATTATCAATAAAACATTTTAACGTCTTGAATTTACAAATAAAATATAATAAAAAATAAAAAATCAATAATTATAATTATTATTGTTGATTAATAATAAAACCACCCTAAATCTATCTTAATTCCGAATCAATAAATTCCGAAAAAATCAAATCTCGTAAAATACAAACATCTTTTAAAATGAAATGAAATATGATAAAAAATATAAATATTAACAGACTATTATTATATCAAATATTATTTATTCATTCAACTTCTCCTCTGTATTTATTTCACTTAAACTTAATCTTTCGTCTCGTTCATATATATATAAATGATTAAACGTAACCTCAAACGTAACCTCTTCTCCATATATGAAAAATTCTCAATAACTTTGGATTTATTTATTTTTTAAATTATTTTTTCATATTTTCAATTCAAACAAAGTTCCACCTTCGTATACTTAAAGTTCCACCCTCTCGTATGCTCAGTATCTTTTGAAAATCTAACACTAAAACCCATATTAAAATGGGCCAAAAATTCTTTAAACCTAAACGGTTTAAATATTATTTATCCCATGCTTCAGCTTCATTTCAAAAAGTGAAGAAAAAGACGTCTGTCTTAATGTTTTTTCATAAAAATAAAATTTGAATTTTTTTATTTTTATTTTTTTAAATATAAATTGTGGCTTTTTAATTAGTTGATGATGGTTATTATTATGTTTTAAATGGAATAGTAATATATAAAAAATTATTAAAAAATAAAAAATCTAAATTTTTTTATTATTCAAGTGTTATAATAATTTAGACTTTTTTATAATATCATGGGATAATATATAGCTTATCAATATCACATGAGGAAAAACCATAACTCATTTCAAAATCGAAATATTTTATAAATATTTTATTTTAATTTAGTTTTATACAATATAACTAGATTCTTAACCATGAATAATATTAACTTGTTGACGAAGGTTTCCTATTTCAACTCAAGGTGGATGAGGATCTTATTTCAACTCAAGGTGGATGAGGATCTGTTGATTTTTTTCACTTTTTTAATTGACAACCTAGATTGATTCCTAAGGGAATATGCTTAGCGTATGCTTAGTTTGAATGTTTATTAAGGGTTGTAGTGTGTTACATAGTTTGTTAGGTTGGGTTCACTTGCGTCTTATTTCATTCTGCGTAGGATTCATGGACCTTTAATAAATTTGAAAAATTAGATTCGTGACAAGTAGCTTTCCCCACCCACCAATTTCGTAGGGATTTGAGATTATTCTAATTCTAATAAATTCTTCTATGAAAAGGTTATCATTATTATTTATAGTATTTATTTATATATAAGAAAATTTTATTTAGCAAAATGGTTCATTGCTTTTAATAAATTTAAAAACTAGATTAGTGCAAAGTGGCCCCACACCCACCAATTTCCTAGAGATTTGAGATTATTCCAATTCTAATAAGTTCATCCATGATAAGTTCGTCAATATTATTTATATTGTTCCATTGCATTGATTTTTAATAAATTTAAAAAATTTGATTGGCAACAAGTAGCTTTCCCCACCTACCAATTTGCTAGGGATTTGAGATTATTCCAATTCTAATAAATTCTTCCTTGAAAAGTTTATCATTATTATTTATAATATTCATTTATGTATAAGCAAATTTTATTTAGCAAAATGGTCCATTACTTTTAATAAATTTAAAAAATTTGATTAGTGCCAAGTAGCTCCACTCCCACCAATTTCCTAGAGATTTGAGATTATTCTAATTCTAATAAGTTCCTCCATGATAAGTTCATCATTATTATTTATAAAATTCATTTATATATAAGCAAATTGTATTTAGCAAAATGGACCATTTTACAATAAGATGTGTAATTCCTTTTTTTTCTCAAGTTAAAGTTGACCCATAAGTTTTTATACATGTGTGCATTAGTAAGGAATTCTTCATGTTGCAATAATTTTTTTGTTATATTTATGAAACCTTAGACTATATAAACCACATTAATATTTTTAACGTGATTGTACTAATAAATACATCACATTTCAAAATCAAAATTCAAAATCAAAATATTTTATTTTATAACATTTTTATAAATAAAATATTTGTTATATATAAACTCTTAATCAGAATATAGATAAGAATTATAATCCCATAAATAAAGAAATTAATATTATGATAAAATTTTATATTAGTTTTTAATATTATATTAATTTAAAATTATATTAAAATATATTATATATATAATTAGTATTATAAAAACACATACTAAATAATAATAATGCAGATTATGCTTATGTTTAATAATGTTATTTTTAATAAGATTATGATAATATAATATTTTAAAAAAATTAAAAATAAATAAAAATTATAATTAAATCTTAAATAAAACTAATAAATTTTTCAAAATTTCAAAATAGTTTATTCATTCATAATGATGTAATGACCTCTCAAATAAATTATAAAATTTAAAATTCATAACTAACTTTTATATATGAAAGTACAACCAACCCAATTGTCATATCTCGTCATATATTTTTGTTTAGCGATTAAAAAAAATCTTTAAAAACTAAAAAAATCAGTTGTTGAACCGCAAATCTTGACCCTGGAACCTAGCATATTGAATAATTTATGACTTGAAGGTATACATCCAACGCTTGATTTTTGAATATTGTAAGATTGAGCTTTTGAAGGTATACATCGCATTTAAGTTATTTGTAGGTGAGTTTGTTTTTAGTATATTATTTTTTATTTTAATAGTGGAAAAATTATGATAACTGACCAATATTATTTGTTGTTACATATAAATATAAATTAATTCAACATTATTATTCTAAAAAACAACATTAACTTAAATTAGTCATTACTTATTTGTAAATGAACTTTTCACTATGACCAAATATCACTAGTCTTAAGCTATTAACTTTATATACTTTTTTTTCAGTAAGAAAAAATCGGCATGTTATATATTGAGAGAATTATATATTGAGAGAAATATATGGATCTTGAATACAATTTTGAAGACCGCAGTCTTGGAGTTATATGGATAAAAGGATCCTGATGAGCCCATATTAACTTTATATACATAAAAACAAAATCAACCAAAAAATAATTTTAAGGCTTATTCCAGCCCATATACCACAGTTTCTCTTACCTACAATACAATTCTGCTGCATTTGGAATTCTTTTGTTCAAATAAACTATTTAGTATATCTGACCCATTCATTTGAATTCACAATGTCTAATAGTTATGCTCAGCCTCCATCTCAGACAACCCTTAAGGTCAACATGCAAATGAATACGATAAAATTGCTTATTAAATAAAAAAATTCTAGACGTAGATGTTTCACAAAATCTTGCATGGAAATTGGAAAGCAGTTACGTTTCTGGACTCTTCACCCTACGGAATGTGACAGATCGAGCCCCAAGAAATGCGGGAAAACGAAAACTTTGGGAAAAGGGTTTCAATTATGTATAGCAGAGTCAATTCTGCATCGATTCAAAGTTTTATTTTCCTAAAATCTGATAACGATTGCTGTCGCTTTTTTCACCAGATTTCGAAAGTTGCGGGTAACATAGTATGATTTGTTTGACCTTTGATTCATTTAAAAAGATTAATATTGTCAGATATTTGCAAAAAGATAAAAACAAGCGGAACTACAATTCTACTGTTAATTCGTTTGAACGTTGCTAGGCTCGCTTTTTTAAACGGTTGTGAGAGCAGAGAACGGACAAACTCACATTTTTGTGAGTAGAGAATCTCTTCAAATCTTACAGAAATTACCTCAAAAAAACTTGGATACATTTTACAACAATCTAAATTGTTTAAAAATCGAAAGACTGATTGTTCTAACAAGATTAAGTTTGTTCACTAAATAAAATTTCAGGAAAAACTTTTTGACAAACTAAAGACAGATGTGAGAAAATCCGAAGGAAATTGAAATTGTCCATTAACTTATTCACATCATTTACACGAAACTATTGATGGAAACTCAAAAACATTTTTAATCCTTTTCAATTCATGTAGGCGTGAGAGGCTATGTGAAGACTACAGCACCATGTAGCCCATAATAAGGGATTATTTTGTAGAATTTGATGGGTTGAGATTTGTACATCCATTATTTTGAGTTTAAATATTGTAATCAGTCTAATTTAACCCTTGATCAAAAGCTGAGAGGATCAAATTTTTGGATGTGCAAACCTCTTTTTTTAGTGCAAAATTTGAGGAAAGGTTTGCACCTAGAGAGATTTGATCGGTTAAAATGGATCTAGGCTTGTTTCAATAGTGTGGAGTTATACAAAATTTGTTGAACATATAGTTATTTTGATCATTTTAAATATGTTAAATATGTCTAATATTAATTTGGTCAATTTAACTTTAACTTTGCTTAGTTACCTCAGTTTGTTGAGATGAGAGAGACTCTTAGTAACTTGAATGATGAAAAATAATGAAATAAAAATTTAAGTGCAAAATGACAATGTAAGAATGGTGAACTATAGAAAATGTGAATAATAAGAATATAGTGAATTACAAACAATCTTCAATATGATCAATCTTAAACTATTTCCTTCTACTATTCTTGTTGTCACACCTATTAGTTAATTTCTATTACGGGGTGTGAATAAAAAGTGATTAACAATGTTGAATGACGGAAAATGAGAATAATAAAAATGTAGTCAATTACAAATAATTTACATTTTTAAGAAAAAGACATTTCGGGTAAGTAAACATTTTATTTATGATGAAAATTAAAGTATTATATTTATGGTTGAATTACTTTAACAAAGAAGTCAACTCACATCACGAATAATGTGTGTGCACACACTGAGAGAGAGTTTGTATGTTTTGGGGGTGAGATAGAGGTATAGATTAAGGGGGGAGAGAGGGAAGAAGATATAGGTAAAGACATTGATGGAGGAAGATATATAGATATGGATAGAGAAGGGTTAGAGAGAGAGATAAGGGTAAGAGAGAGAGAGAGGGATAGATAGATAGATAGATAGATATGGAGAGAGAGAGTGTATGTTTGGGGGATTAGATAGAGAGATAGAGAAGGAGAGAACAATGGGAGACAGAGATATAGATGGAGGGGGCAGAGTTTTGGTTACACTGAAATCAATGCACACTATTAATCTAATTACTTTGAAATTAATATACATCATACATCTAGTTACATGAAATCAGAAATCAACATCTACACTGAAATCAATACATCTAGTGCAAACAATCGAATAGGATTAGAAATCAACATCTACACTAAAATCAATACATCTAGTGCAAGCAATCAAATAGGAATAGAAATCAATATCTACACAGAAACCAATGCATCCACTGCAAGAAATCAAATAGGAGTACAAATCAGCATCTACACTAAAATCAATGCATCTAGTGCAAACAATCAAATAGGATTAGAAATCAACATCTACACTGAAATCAATGCATCTAGTGCAAGTGTTCATATAGGATTATAAATCAATATCTACACTAAAACAATGCATCTGGTGCAAACAATAAAATAGGAGTAGAAATCAACATCTACACTGAAATCAATGTATCTAGTATAAGGTATGAAACATGATTAGAAATCAACATATACACTAAAACTAATGCATTTAGTGCAAGAGATGAAATATGATTAGAAATAAATATCTACATTGAAACAAATGCATCTAGTGCAAGAAATAAAATAGGAGTAGAAATCAACATCTACATTGAAATCAATGCATCTAGTGTAAGGTATTAAATACGATTAGAAATTGACATCTATACTGAAATTAATGCATCTGGTGCAAGCATTCAAGTATGATTAGAAATCAACAACTACATTAAAATCAATAAATCTATTTTAGTGAGAAAACAAAATATTCACGACTTTTTAGATCTAAACTATATGTCTGTATTTGTCTCTATGTGTCTCTTTCTTCTTGCCCCTATCTCCACCTTCCATTATGTGTCTATCTCCCTCCCTCTCTCCCTTGCCTCTCTCTCTCCACCTCTCCCTCCATTTCTCTATCTTTCTCTTCTTCCCTCTCCCCCCTGCCATCTATATCTATATCTATACCTCCCTCCATTTCTCCTTATTTGTCTCTCTGTTCTTCCCTCTTTCCCCCTCCATCTACATCTCTCTCTCCCCTGTCTCTCCTTCTCACCCCCAAAACATACTCCCTCCCTCTCTCTCCACCTCTATCTTTCAATGTCTTTGTTCTTCCCTCCCAATCTTTACCCCTTCAAACACCATCTCTCTCTCCCCCTCTCTCTCAAGTCCCCTCTCGCTTCCTTCCTCTCTCTCCCTTTCTCTCTCTCCCTTTCTCTCCCACCTCTCTTTGTCTCTCCCCCCGTCACACACACTCTCTCTCCACCCTCCAACTCTGTCAATATCTCCATCTCTCTCCCCCTCTCTCCCCATCCATATCTATGTCTCCCTATCTCTCTCTTCCCTTTCTTTCCCTATCTCTATCCTATCCTCTTCTCTCCCTTCCCTCATCCTCTCTCCCTCATTCCATCTTCATCTCTCCCTTTGTACTCCCTATCTCTCTATCCACCTATATCTTTCAATGTCTTTGTTCTTCCCTCCCTCTCTCCCCCCCTCCAAATCCATCTCTCTCTCCCCCCTCCTCTCTATTTTCCTTCCTCTCTCGTCCCTCCCAACTGTATGTCTCTCTCTCCCACTCTATTCCCCCTCCATCTCACTCTGTCTCTTAAATATTATCCCATTTTATTGTATTTAAGAAAGTATCTAAATTAAAAAAAAATGTAATTGGTTGTAAAATATTAAACCTATATTTTGGATCAATCATGTCAAAGAAAATACAATAATAAGAAACTTAAAAGAATCATGCACTATCTTTCCTCTATCATTGTTAGTGACTTTGTTTTCTTTGTTTGCTTGGATCCTTGGTTAAAGTGCATCTACCTCAAAAGTAATTATAACCTTTTTGTTTTTAGATTTAATTAAAAAATGTTATAAAATTAAATTAAAATAAAGTATTTGTAAAATATTTTGATTTTGCAATAAGTTATGGTTTTTGGGCATGTGGTATTAATAAGCCATGGTATTGTGACAGAATAATTACAAGCCTAGATCCATAACATAATAATTAAAAGCATAGGTGGCCCATGATATTGATAAACCATGGTATTAGCCCATCCTCTCTCTCACTCTCTCTATCTTTCTCTTCTCAGGATAGACCCATGGTATTCTAAAAATGCCTCTTTAGAAGTTAATAATATCCATGGTAAATATTCATGATTAAAAATATTGTTATATTGTCAATATTACATTTTTATCAGCTTATTAATTAAATATATAGATGGTTATGCAATCATTATTTTAATTTATATGGTAAAATGGATGTTAATTTATAATTACTATTTATACGTTATATATATTAATGTCATATGAATATTATACTTTCGTTTATCTAAAAAATTGTTGGTAATTTTATTACTAAAAAATAAAGTTACAATATAAAAAAAATTGAATTTAAAAATTATCTCACATCTAACATGTGACATCTAACACTCACCCATCTAACTAAATAGCTATTGAAAAGAAAAATTCTACCCTACTAGTTTTTGGAGATTCAATGCTAGTCATTTGTCAAGTGACCAAGGCCAAAAGGCGATATGCTCGTATATTTCTTGCTTGAATCAGAGGGTCCTCATCTCCACCTTTTGATTTGAACAATTGGATCTCTATCATATAAAGAGCCATTTGAACTTGGTTGTTGATGTTTTGGCTAAAAAAGGTCTCCACCCTACGAAAAGATGGATAAGAGTGTTAGCATTTACCCAATTCCTTATTTATGCTTGTTTTCCTATGATGCAAACAGATGGGGAGTGATCATCATTTTCCCCCTCCTTATTCATGTTTGGAATCCCGTGAAGCAATAATTCTTTAATTAATTCAGTCATCAAAGGAAAAAATGATCAAAATGGTACATGGTCCATTGCCTTAGTAATTTTCGTTCTTTGGCTCGTCTCCAGAAGTAGAAGGGCCTCGAGATCTCATGGCCTTTCATTTTTTGGCCATGGATCCTTAAGGATCATTCATGTTGTCTTAATTAGATGTATAAGTGTCATGGTATTTCAACCAATTTAAATGTTGGGCCTATTGTCTATTTAATTTGCTCGTGGTGGGATATCACGGGGACTTCACTAGGGGAGCAATACCATACCACGTGAGTTCATATTGTGGGATATATATTGAGGAAAACATGACATTATATATTGATCGTATAATAAGGTGTAAAGAGTTTTTATATGTTGTGTATAAAAAATGGTGCTCAAAGTTAATGAAAAAAATATAAGGGTTGTAAAAAATGTTAATGAAAAAATGGATGCCTACAATATCTAGTGAATATAAGAGTGACAATAAGAGTTGACATTTTTAAATTGGGAAGATGTATTAAGTTCATATGCACTTAAATAAAGTGATATTTGTAAGTATTTTTCAAATATGTAGTCAAATTAAGGGTATTGTTTAGTATGTCAAGAACACACGTGCTATGCGAGAGGTTCATTAATTGAAGCCCCCATGTGGGATATGTGGTGGATCTTCTTGGCTGCGAAGTCGATTTCACTATGTAGATGAATGACATTAATTTAGATGTTCTATGATATTCGTCAAATGTTGATTCTCTGTTGTGTTGAGGCTTTGGCAATGGATCTAGAATTTTTGTTGTAGTTTGGATCGTGGCAAGGTTCTAATCCTATCTATATATTAAATTTGTCTTTGCTCGATAGGCTCCTAGATGCTTCTTTGACTCTTTGACATTTATTCCGAAAGTGAAGGTTATGGTTGAAAGGAAGAGGTGTTCCTTTTAGCTTTTTCTAGAGGCAAAATAGCTAAGGCATCACACAGATATGGAGCAATCGTTGGAAAGTTTGCATGAGGAGGTTCATTCAATTTTTGCTTGTGTGTTTGTGTTGGAGGTCTCCAAGAGGAGGAGATAGTATTAATTCCTCTATGAAAAGGAATAGAATCATCGCTTAAGGGGGTCTAATGTACTGAGGTTCAAGGTTCGAGTTATTGGGTGATGCCTGTTGTAGCCCTATATGTTATTATGTAACTTTTGCTATATACTTTGGTGATTTTGTAAAACTTAAAATGTTCATGTTTTTATCTTTTATTTTAGTTTAAAAATGATTTACAACCCTAGATCAACTAACAACCTTTTTTAAAAGATTAATGTTATCAAGAATTACAATTGTTGAACGATTTTCCACTCATTACCAATTTTTATTAGTATAAAATCGTTTACCCCTCTCTTTAATAATAATAATAATAATAATAATAATAATAATAATAATAATTTAATTAATAAATCATTTAATTTAATTTATATAGTTAAACTAATTCTAAAATATTTTTAAAATCTTATAAATAATTTAAAAAATCATCAAATTCCGAAAAAAATGAAGATAAAAACGGGAGGCAAAACTCTTGAGGCTCCTCAGCCAAATGGCTTACTGGGTTTCTCTTCAGTTCCAACTTCGGATACTTACGTGACAAAGATATTACAAGTCAGTAATGGGTTTGGAATGGTTTGCTCCTCCGCTGGAAGTAATTAAGGTTGGTTTTGTGAGATACTGTTAAATAATTTTGAGCTTAGCCTCTCTCAGTAGCCAGTGATCCCTCAAATGGGTTTGTTTGAGCATGGAAACGGCATTGCTTGCATTATCTAGAAACCCTGTCACAGGTGGGACAAATCCTGTGTCTCCTGCCAATGGTCTTTGAAGAATATGCGTCCATTCTCATTGTTCTCTCGATTAATCATATGGACATTCCTGTGCAATTATATTGAGAATCTCCGAATTGCCGCTCCTCTTAGTTGCCATTGTTGAAAGGTGATTCTCAGTGCTCTCAGCGCTAAGTAGTGGTGACATGACTGTGATTTAAAAAGGGAGAAAACTAGTTGACCAACAGAGTCCTTACTACAGTGTTTCTTGACAATTTACATCATTAAATTGTAAGTTTATATAGTTTATTTGTTACAGGTTTTATAAGATTTTCTAACATATGTTTACTGCCTATCTTATTGATAATATAACAAAAATGTACTAAACTCTCTGCAAGTTATGAACTCACTACAATTCAAATGATTTTTAGGTTTACTGCTTATCTTATTGATAATATAACAAAAATGTACCAAACTCTCTGCAAGTTATGAACTCACTACAATTCAAATGATTTTTAGGTTTTTTTAAAGCCTAAATGCATATATTCAATTGTCCATTTTCAACCAGAAAAATAAAAATTTAAACAAAAATATATTTTCACTAAATGCATACGGTCAATCCAATCAAATTTGAACAAGTCGTTATTCAGTGGGTTGGAAGTTATATGGCAGATTCTACAGATCTTATAAGGGTACGATTTGGCATTGACATGACTAAATAGCAACGCTTTACAGTGGGGAAACAAAGCTCTACATTATTCCGATTGTCTATATTAGAGGAGTCTTTTATGGACGCTGAAGAATTGTCTGGATTGTTAAAAGTGATTGGAATTTAGTAAAAGAAATTAAAAATTTTGTAGAAACAGTGTTTGAATCATATTTTTATGATAAAAATCAATACTATTAAAAAATTTTGAGACACTTAAAATTACAAAATTTACAATTTTTAATTAAATTTATAAAAATATAAAAATCTCTACCAAATTTTTTCAAAATATGACCCCAATTTCCATAACTTACTAATTAAAGTAAAGCTTAAACCAATCACCACAACGTGCACTCTCAGAATCGCCATATCTGTCACTGTCATTGCGATTAAGCCTGAAGCAAGTATAAAGGTTTTTTTAACTACCATTATGGAATGACCACTAATATTTTTAAAGTTATAATTCGATTAATTCACAGTCAAGTATATGTGACTTATTGGATTTTTGTTTTTCGTTAAATACAATTAATAATATATACTATAGCAGCAGTATATTAATGAAATTATGGCTATAAAAATATTAATAACCTTTTGGAATTTGGAATACTAATATATCTTAATTATCATAATATACAAACACATCTTCAACAACGAATATTTAAATAAATCAACCAAGTGGACGTCAAATCAAAGTTTTGAACAACTCATAGGTAATAAATTAACCTAGCCGTTTCTATTAAGTAAATTTCTACCTAACTTTTAAGAATCTACATCATAAACAACGAATATTAAAATAAACTAACCTAGTGGCCAATGGTTCGTAAATTAACCGAGTGGCTTTCTATCAAATGAATTTCTCCCTAAATTTTAGAAGATCAAATCTTTTTGCGTTCAATTTCTTTTATCAAATCTTTTTGCATTCAATTTTTTTGGTTGGGTGAGTATGTAGGATTCTGATCCCTTTGAATTATTTCGGTAGATATCTCCCCAAAAAAAAATATAATTTGATATAGTTTATTAACTAAAATTGGTGTAAATTATTTTATAAAATTTTAAAGCTTAATTTTTATTATTATTTAATTCTATTATAAATTTATTTTTTTATATTAAATAACTTAATTTCATTTTTTTACGTCGCAAGATATAATGCATACACATTTATATTTATATTATATACATATAAATTTATTTTAATTTTAAACAAAGATAATATATATAAATAAAAGAGACATTTTATGCATAAAAAGGTTAATACATATTTAATTATATCTTGAAATAGAAAACATATGATCATAAGACTTTTTATATCTAAAACTATTTTTATTATAAATATTTTTTAATTATGACTATGTATGTAATTTTTATTATTAATATTTAAAATGTTACGTGTCAATTTCATATTAATAAATAAATAAATTATAAATCTCTCTTAAAAACTTTAAGGAATAATAATTTTATATATATTATAAAAAAATTTAACTAATAAATAATATACATATAGTTTCCATTGAAATATTTTATTTCTAATTTATATTTTACATATTAAAATAATACTACATGCTCCAATCATATTTAGAAATAAGAAACTTATATCCATAAAACTCTCTATATAAAATTATGTTAATGTCTTATATATATATATATATATATATGGATATATAGTTCTGGTTATCAATATTTGAAAAGTTATACGTCGTTTTGTTTTCTTATAAAAATAGATAATATAAAATGTGTTTTTATGATTCCCTTGGCCTCATTCCGACCAGATTTGTTCGTGAGGGAAGCAAGAGTGTACAAAAGATATTTCCATTTAACCATTATTTCCAGTAGGTTGTTTAGCCATACAAGCAAAAAATGAGGCAAAATGAACATAGAAACTGAAAGCAACATATCATGGAGGTTGTTGAGGAGGAAGCAAAGGAGGTGCTGCAAGAATTCCAAATCTTTCATGCGTGTGAAAGACAATATGTTCTACATGAGCTTCCACATCACGAAGGCAATCATTAGTACAACGTTGGCTCTGACAAATGTTGTCAAACTATTATAGAATTACACTTTGGTTGAACTGGATGTCATTCATGTAGGTTATCAGTTTGTTTATGTCCTCATACCTATGATCCTTGAGGATGCCAAGGTTGGCATGAATAGCTCATAGCAGATCATTGATGGATTCCAGAGATGTCAGGGCGTCCACATGTCCCGGGGAGCATCCTTGAGGATAAGCCACTTCGCCTTCTCGTTCCACACTTGCCAAATATTTCGTAGATGAACTGTGAATATTGGTTTAGTGCCCTGCAAGGTTGTGGTGCCCTCCACCCCGACAAGGATGTCGTCTCTCACAAGGCATGACCATCTATGCAACATAATTCTAGAACGAGAACTCAAAGAAAACACCAACTATCTCGCCGAAGAAAAATATCGGGGGCCAAACTGACAACAAAGAAACTTAGCCCCTCATTTGGGAACCAAACCCAATGATAAGATAATACCCAAACTGAGTAGGGGTGACAACACTTGAGACTAACCCCCTGACAATTACAACACCCAAAAAGGAAGAAATTGACTCTAAGACATGCAAACACTCCACCCACTCGCCCAAGAGACCCAACAACGAAATGCCTAGCTAGGACCAGAAAAGGAAAGATGTAATCTTGGGACAAAGGCTAGAACTAAGCAGGGTTGAGGATAAATAACCTATAAGAGAATGAAGAGGTTTAGAGGGTCGAAAAATAATTAGTTCCCAACATTAATAGAAATCACCACCCAAGAGTTTCACCATATCATCCAGGTGGATATTGGTGGCCACTCGCATATTCCACTTGGACCCCGCCATTGTTTCTCTCAGTTTTTTAGTTTCCTTATTTGTAGCACATTTTACTATTTTTGGCAGTTTTTCGAGTCTTGAACTTCTAGAGCCATTTTGAGGCCCCAAATGATGTTTTTTTGAGAAAACTGGGACCATCATGGGTTATAGAGTAATGTTTGCCACTTGAAAGTTGTAGTCCTCAAACAGATCTTTCTAATGAGGTATTGTGCACGTCAAATGGAGATCGTATGCGAAAGTTATGACCCCGGGAAGTTGATGTGCCAATTTACCCTAACGGGGCCTATTGTTTGGCGCTTCATTTCCTAGGGTAAGGTTTTAGATGTTTTGGGTTTTCTGTTACCTCTCAATAATAAATAGGCCTTTGAGCCTCATTGTAACACAATTCAGAGACATGTAGCTGCCACATCTCTTCTCAGAGACAAGAAACAATCACCCGAGCTAGTCTTATTTCTATTCTCTTTGTAAGCGTATTTCAGTAGTTGATATTAATGAAATGAAGTGTTATTTCTACTGCATCTTTGTATTTCTGGTTGTATCTATTATTTTTTGCATTCTTGTTTAAATTTGGATCAATGGTATCAGAGCGATCTGCTCTTTCTCTTTTTTTCTTGTATGTCCCCAACAAGGTCGAGATATAAGAAGTTAGGGCTTGAATTGGTCAAACCTTTGCAAGTCCAGCCTCACAAATCCTGATGACCTCCCATTGGGAAAGAAAATAAAGATGAGGGGGTAAGAAATCCTATCAAAATATTGCTCAATGAGGCCCTCGAGAAACAAAGGAACGCGATGATGGATAACTTTGCCCAAATCCTTCAACGGTTGATCATCGATGGTGCATCCACTTCCAACAACCACTCTAGAGGTGCCACTCCTTTTAAGGTAGAATAAAACTTTGACATTCCGATATTTGAGGGCCAAATAGATGCAGATGCCATAGATAAATGGTTAAATCTGCTAGAAGGATATTTTTTTGTTAATGATTTTTCCAGCTGGGAAAATATTACTTTTTCTCTTCTCAAAGCTGCCCCCCACATCAAGGATTGGTGGGAAACCTACCGTGAGAAGAAGGATGAAAGTAAGCCCTCACTGTTTTCAGCCGCACCCACTTGCAATTCATTTTAGGTTGCCATCAAGGAGCAGTACTACCCACTCGAGAGCTATGAGGATAAATACATAAAGTGGACCATGCTGTGGAAGGGAAGGGACCAAGATGTGTCGGAGTTTGTCAATCTTTTTCATACCCTTCGCACGAATTTGGGTATCACTCTAAGAAAAATTTGGTACCTAAGTATCGCGACTACCTACACAAGTACATCCAGGATGAGATGGAGTTCCTAGTCATCTCATTGCTTGGCATGGCTTATCGATATGTTGTCCAGATCAAACAGAAGCTTAAATAGAAGAAGAAAGACTTTGGATCTATGAATCCAAAGCAAGAGAAAGGTGCCCCCAAACCGTAAAAAAAAGGACAAAGACCAGGCGGGAAGACCCAAGACAACCCAACAAAGCTGCAAGCAAAGAACAACACTGTGAAGCTAAAGAAGGACATGGGAAAGTGATGCTAGTTCCATAAGAGCTCCACTCAGAACACTAGTGAGTGTTGGGCCAACTAGTCACTGGTGACCGAGCTAAAGGCTTCTACAATCAGATGCATGTTTTGACTCTAAGTCAGAATCCGACAAGGGGAATGACAAAGGGAAGAAAAATATCTATACGGAGCCCAACACCATCATTGCCACCATGAAGATCCAGAAGGAGGAACCCGAATATCCAAAGGAGGAGGAGCGCCTCTTCCACTCCCAGATGTGGGTAAAGGGTTCCCTGCTATAGTTCATTCTCAATAATGGGAGCCAAAAGAACCTCATTTTTGTAGAGGTCGTGAAGTGGCTAGGATTACCAACCACACCACACCCACAACTGTACACCAGTGGGTGGCTTCACCAAGGATGAGATCCTCGCGTCAGCCAGTAGTGTTGTCTTCCATACAACATCAAGCCCTTCACAGATGAGGTATTATGTGATGTTACTCCTCTTGATGTTTGTGATGTATTATTAGGACAACCATACTTGTGGAAGCGACATGTTGTCTATGAGTCTAAACCTCACTCTGTTATCATTTCTTTGGGTAATAGATTATACAGGATACCAGGGCTAGCCCCAACTACTGCCACCTCTTTGATCTCTGCTAAGCAATGCAGTAAGATCATCTCCCAAACTAAGAAATTTATCTTCTTTATGCTTCACTCTCAAAGTAAGGAGAATATCATAGCCACATCCATGGCCCCCAGGAAGGGTTCCTCCACACAGCAGAAGTAGGTGGATACGCCCATGAAAGAATATAGGGACATATTCTCTTGACCCACAAGGGTACCATTTCATTGTCAGGTCAAGCATTCATTCGATCTAACTCCCAAATCAACTTTACCCAACGAGAAAATATATCACCGCTCTAGTGTGGAAAATTCCATGTACAAGCAGCGAAATGATCAACATCGCGTACCACACAAGTTTCAGGTGGACAACAAAGTTTCATTGCATTTGCCAAAAGAGCGCTTTACCAGAGCCCATCAGAATCTTATACCACTCTGATATGGTCCTTACACCTTTACCAAGGTTGTGGGAGATAATGATTTGGAGTGCAACATTCCCCCATTCCTTAGCCCGCACCCAGTGTTCAATGTGGACCGCCTTCGACCATACTTCCCACCATTGCTAGACACATTAGACATTGCATTACAACACACACCTTCAGAGTTAAATCCATAATGCATGGAACAAGCCACAATTGATCAGATCATTGAAACGCAGATCAAGAACACTCAACATCAAAGGATCCAACTATATCGAGTTGTTAAAGCCGACAAACTCCATCACCAGGGCAAGTGGCTCACCAAGGACCAAGGTCAACAGAAGTTTCCTCATCTCATGGAGGAATTCAATGCAATGGGGACCATTGCTTCCTAAGGGGGGAGGAATGATCCAGGTGAACATTAGTGGCCACCCACCTATTCTACTTGGACTACCACCATTGTTTCTTTCAGTTTTTTAGTTTCCTTATTTGTAGCACAATCTACTATTTTTGGCAGTTTTTTGGGTCCTGCGCTTCCAGAGCCGTTTTGAGGCCCTAGACAACTTTTTTGGGGAAAACAATGGCCAACATGGGACATTATTCTATTTTTTCCACTTGAAATTTGTAGTCCTCGGACAAATATTTCTGACGATGTATTGTTCACGTGAAACAAAGATCGTATGACAAAGTTACGACGCCAGGAAGTTGATGTACCAATTTATCCAGACGAGGCCCATAGTTTGGTATTTCATCTCCCAGGGTTAGGTTTTTCGATGTTTAGGGTTTTCCATTGTTTCTAAATAATAAATAGGTCTTTGATCCTCATTGTAACATAGTTCAAATTCATTTAGCAACCACATCTCTTCTGAGAGATAAGCTACCATCACCCGAGCTAGTATTATTTCCATTCTCTTTGAAAGCATATTTCAGTAGTTGATATTAATGAAATGAAGTGTTATTTATGCTGCATCTTTGTATTTCTTGTTATATCTATAATTTTTTATGTTCCTATTTAAATCCGGAGCACCATAAACCCTCCATCTCAAAAAAAATATCTCCAATAGGTGCAATCCCATTGCCCCAATCCTTAGCCCAATTCAATACAACATACCAAAAGCAAAGCTTTTCCAAGAATTCAACCACCACTTGAGCAAGAAATGCATGAAAAAACCAAAGACAGAGCGGAAGTGTTATGTTGTCACTCCCAGAGACATCCTTGGATTGCTTACAAGACCAGTGCCTGGGCACATCTAGATTTTGTGTGTCTCAAATGATTCTCAGTAAAATGGAGACATCACTTATATTCTATATGTATATATAAAATGGAATGGGTTGGTTCATTCATCTAACCGATTAAGACATGAATTTCTGCTACTTCTTCATATGTACAAATCACATAAATATATGCATAAAACAGTGGAGGCTGAGTAGTTCAAGGACTTAAAGTTTAATAAGTTTTTAAGAGCAATGAGAGAGGAGAAGAAGAAAGAGGAACTCATCACATAGAGCTTAAAGCATCAATAATTCTACCTTTAACACATTGAGCTTGAAGTATTAAGGATTTCTACCCTTATTTGAGTTGCAGGTAGAAATAATGGATGAAAGAGGGACTGAATGCTATGATTCATGTAGCACAAACTTAAAGATATTATTTCAATAATCCATAAAGGAACGTGCATTAATAAGTCAATACAAATGAATCTGTGAGGAGGTATGAAATATTTATAGCAGCTATGATTGCATGAATTCAGAGAAGGAATGTGAACAAAATGGGCTTTAGCAGAGGGATAACATTCTGCAATACTCGAAGGGTGAATCACCACCATTTACTTCATATTCTTAAATATTTGTATTAATACCGTATGAAAATAACATGCAACATTTTCTTTAGAATTTCTGAACCTTTATGAAGTGTTGCTTCCCCCTATTTATCTTGAGAGGGGGAGCATTGAACATTCATTACATCAAAATATCTTTGACTAAGTCTCAACTGTCAGGTTGACTGGCTGTCTCATCCAGGTATGGCTCTTTGGCCCGAAAACAATACAAAACATTAATTTCCTCATTTAAGGGCGACACATTGTAGGATAAAAAATCAGTCAATCAATTATATGAATAATGTTAAAAAATATCTTCATGCCCATCGTTGTGATCACTTCTGCTTCATGCTGTAGTTTGCTCACGGTATGGCCTCCTGTGTTGCTCGGTCGACTCCTGTCATTTCTGCCTTTACTGCTTGAACCATTCATCCTTCAAAGCTGGGAGTAGACATCATCAATTCCATGCCGCAGTACTAAAGCATAGGACCTGTGAGCGGTACTTCGTCTTCCCTCTATATGGGGGCACCATGCTAGATGATCAAGTCTTCCTGAGCTACCAAGTCCTTGTTTGCTTCTGTCAAATTTGACCTTGGTTTCATGTCATAGAGGACCTTTCTGGATTAGCGGACGATGGGTTTGAATGCTCCATATTCCTTGTTAAACTCCACAACTACCGACCCATTGCGCCTTTAAAGTTTTGTACTACGTGGTTGCGGAGTTCTCATATTGGGATTTCTCACTGAAAATCTTATACAGTTCGGGGCCTCCAGATCCATTGTAGCCCCTTTTTCTTTATGTAACCAAGGGCTATAACCAAGTGCTTAGTCTTTTGGGTGCTAGGGCCTTTGGAATCCCCTCTGGGGTTCTTCTTCCTTTATTACATAGAATCCTGCACACCAGTGATTTACAATGCTTTACCTTTGATATCTCCCCTTGACCTTTGTGATCGACGATCTATAGTATTGGGAGCACCTGGATTATCGCAATCGCAATGCGGAAGAGAGTGTAAGGATGATTGGTTTTTGGAGGGGTCATGAGTGGTAAGTGGTAAGTGAGTGGGGGGGTGTGAAATGATATGAGAGGAACACATGTGAGTGGGGCCTTGTAAGAAAACTTCTTTCTCGGAAGCCCCCCCCCCCCCCACCCTCCCTCCCCCCCCCACTAATAAAGGGAAACATGGCAGGGGAGGGTGGGGAGATTAGGGTGAAAAGGCCTAGGAACCATTGATCTCGCAAAGTCATCTAGGTTTTCCTGGGATGGGAGGTGTTTATTTTATGGTAGAGGAGGGACCCCAGGATTGATGATGTCATCGGTGCCATGTGGCACCTCCTGAGTGGTGACACGTGTCAACCAGATACAGCCCCATAGGACCCCTGAAAATGTTGAATCTGTGTGCCACGTTTCCTCTGTATTGCCACGTCATGCTGATGTTAGCCACCATGTGTATTCATTTGGACCAATGGTGTTCTGCCCCATGGCCCCCTTGGAGGAGAGAGAAAAGGCGCGACTTCCTCTAGTTTTGCAACTGATTTCCTTTGTAAATCGGTATCGACCCTCCCTTGCTACCTTAACACTATCGCCATATTTCCATGCAATTCCTTAAGAATGGTCTGTTGGATCCACTGATCACCGATTTGTCAATATCGGAGCTCTACCCCTTTGTACTGCATTTTGAAATCCCGTCGATTTCTGATATGTTGAGCCTTGTATCTTTGACATTTGGGATCACCAATAGCGGTGATCGCGCCATCGCAGGTTTGCTATGTCATCCCTCACTGCTACTGCTAGAAAACTGTGATTGCGATTTGCGATATGCTCTCGAACCTCCAATAAGCTCTTCTCCTTCATTTCAAAGGCAACAAAACCCCTGAACTTCAATAGGTCATATCTTTTGATCTGGAAGTCCATTTTTAGACTTTCATATATCGTTGGAAAGCTTGTTCGGAGTAGTATGCAATGGAGAGGGTATGATTTAGCTTTGAGTGATTTTGTGGCTTGGAATATGGATTCAAACTTCACTTATCTGTGGCACTTTGAACAACTGAAAACTCATAATGCAGTGAGTGACAACATATTACTTTCTCTGAACAAGGGTCAAGGCTTGCTAAGTCACTGCACCACAAGCTAAAGTCAGTGCTCCCAAATTACGAGCGAAACCCACATAAGAAAACTGGAACTACACTAAATGTTTCTCTAGGGTACCAAATGAAGACCTGAGAGCCGAAACTGAAACAAATAGATGCAAGGTGGGTTTTCTTCGTGCTTCACTGGGTAAAACAACACCAAGGTGAGCTCGCATGGCCTTCAACGACCTCCCTTACCACCCTACACCCAACACTCATCGCCTGCATCTCATAAGCCTTTCCATTACACCTACGCATCATTATATATCCTTCACTTGTTACTGGAGAGTTCAAACAATTGAGGTACCATCGCATTAATATTTATTTATCAAGGAGCATGTTTTTCATGTGCTTTGAGGGGAAATCCTTGAGAGCCATTGGCCACTTGTTTGCCCACCCCCATCAGGGGAAGTTAACGGTCAACTTCATAGTAACAAAATGAATGAATTACAAATCTCCTCAAAAAATACCTTATTCGCGGAATAAGAATTTTCTCACTATGCATATATAATCAATATTATTATTTTTTGTTCATAATATTTTTTAAATGTTATATAACAACTTCATATTAAGAATGCAATAAACTATACATATTTCTTACAATGAAAGTGAAAATATAAGATTTTTTTTTTTAATTTAAATTACTTTATTTTTCTTTATATAAATTTGATATAAAGCTATGTTATTTAATATGGACATGGAAATATTTTATTTATGACTAAGTTATTTTTTTCTTATTAATATATTTTTATTTTTAAGTATATTATTTTCCCATGGTATTTGTCAACTCCATATTATTATTGTTATTGTCCAATTCTAAGGTCACGGCGAGACCAAACAGCACATTGGTGTATGAGACCCCTTTGTTTGTGGGACAAGGGACCCACCTCTGTGCAATGATTTGACTACTAAGTCTGCGAAGGCATACACACTCTACTGTCGTCTCATTTTGAACATGCGAACTCTTAGGAATTAAGTAGTGAAGGAATTACTAATCTTTTTGATATTAAAAAAATAACTTATTTTCTTTCTTGATTTTCAATTACTTTATATTAGGGTGGAAATTGAATTATTTTATTTATGAACAACATCGCTTTTTTATTATTTTACTATTTTTGTTGTTGTTGTTACTATAAGTATTATTTCATCATTTTTAAATGTAACTTTATATAATATCTCCCTCCTGTTAGAATTTAGAGCACTCCTCGACATAATTATAATACATAAATGTAATAAATCTTTTAATTAGAAATAAAATATTAACAAAATATATATCATTATTACATTTTTAAAAATGTAATCTCCTCTAGATTTAATACGAATGAATTCATATTTTAATATATATTATCGATTTATATCTAAATTTATATTTGAATTTATATTATGATATAGGGATGTATTAAGTTTTTGCACCAAGTGGCACATTCTACAATCCAGTATGGAGGAGATGTGTAAGTTTGTCTGTCTAGCTAAAGTTTTGGTGAAAGTTCGCCAAAATAAAAAGATAAATAACCACACAAAACATATAAATAATTTAGCCTTAAACAAAAGCTTAAATAACCATATTAATAAACAATCAAAAATCCATGAACACAACAAAATTCATTTGGTATTCTTCGCACTAGATGGATTGGTGTTCGTTTTCAATCATCGAATTTGTTTTGGTTCTCAATCGCTAGATTTGTTCTCTCCACCTTTAGGTAAGTTCCATATAATGGAAATTCACACTAAATAATGTATATCATTTTTGGTTGAGTTTTGATTTAACATAACAACCGAAGTTTGATTATCAGGGTATTCACTGTCTTTAATTCTTTTTATAACTAATTTTAAAGATTTGACGTTGGGTTTTCTTGATGGACCATGCACCTTTAGTTTTGCATCACTGTAAATTGTTATGTATCATTTTCATATCTGGCGTTTTATCTGAAACAAATTTAAGTTATTTGTCATTGGGAATGATTTAAGTATTTGTAAAATAATTTAATAGTTGTTGGTCAAGTGACCATGATGGCAGGGCAACCATTAAGCCCTTCACCAGAGTGCCTTGCAACCTTACAAATGTGAGCCTCTCTAATCAGTTACAATCATTCATATTCAAGAAAAACCTAACTATCCAGCATGTAGAGAAACCCATTCTGGAGATGGTATTCAATTGTGTTGTCACCATCATACACATTACTCTAACTATTCAACTACTAAAGCAACTCCTTCTAGTCCTCATGCTCTGTGTATGCCACTCTATATGCATCATGGGTGGAAGGATACATGTGCATCAGAGTTCCCAAAGTTGTGATCTTTGATGTTGGTGGCTTTGAAATCATGTCAACTAAATTGTTTGGGTTTCCATTCTTGTACTTGATCACTAAATGGAACTATTATATAAACCCCATCCACTTTTAATGTCTAGCCTATTGTATCTTAATTTTGGTGTGCACGTATTATATTGGCTAGTGATCAATGTGGATTCTTGTCTCCTTTCCCATTAAGTAGTGTTTCCACTTATTAGTAACTTATACTAGGTCATAAAGCTCCTTTCCATTAAGGTAGGTTAGTTAAGAACTACCCCATGGAAGAATTCAAAATGGTAGCATATAAGGATTCTTTCTTGCATGAAGACTACTCCCATAACATACCGACTTTCATATGTCTCCACTTCAAAGGGTTGGTGCAAGTTTGTTGATACCGTAATTGGTTCTTGACTGGTCTTCCCCTTGAATTCCTCAAAGGCCCTTTGTGTTGGAAAACATAACTAGTTCCAGTCTTCATAATTGTTATTGTACTCATGTCAATATGTATGTCTTGTGTAATAAACAAAAGAAGAAAGAAAACTTATTATCTTAGAGCATGGTTTGCATGCTTCTTATTGATGGTCTTCTAGGTAAAATCATGTTCTTCATGCTTCTAGGGTTCATTAAGTCAGAGGATTTATTGTCATGAGTTTAAAGTGTCAACATCATCATTATAAGACACATATAGGCAAGATGTACCTTGTAAAATAAAAAAAAATTAGTCAAAGAAGTCAATATAAGCCTCCTAGCACAGGTCGTCCCTGGCAGAGAAAAGTTGTCACAAAGAGGGGTATTCAACCCACTTAGAAGAGTATAAATAGAAGCAACCTATTTTTCTCACCAACTCGATTTGCAATCAAGGAGCTCGATATGAAGTGTGAATATTGAGATGAAAGTTAGGAAAATCAAGGAAGAAGGAAGCAAGAGATGGAAAGGAGGAAAAACAATGTTTTTCCCTAGTTTTCTCTCACACTTGCAAAGTAGTTGTGTTGTTTCCAGGGGATGAAGTTGCAGAACAACTGCATGTTTGAAATCTTGTTGTTGGGAGCCTAAATTCTAAGTTTGGTGCAGTTTTGGAAGGATTTGCCTCTTGTTTATTTGGTTTAAGTTTTACCTAATTAGAGGGTATTTTTGGAGGGCTGACTTGGTGCAAGGAGGAGGCTTTGGTCTTGTCATTTGGGTCTTGGTAATCTCATTTGAGGTAGTTACTATAAGAAGAGAATAGTTTTTCTAAGTTTTCACCTTAGAGGGTGTCATCACTCAAAAATTTCCCCAGTTGTGGAAGGAAATAAATGAGGTAACCTCTAACCACTATCTTGAATCGAAAGCTAGCCCTTTCAATTTGAAGGGGGATCCCTTCTATAACTTACTCAAAATGACTACTTATGTAGGTAACATAATGACTAGATATGTTGTAATAGGGTTTTAAAAATGTGGTAGGGTTTGATAGATCTCCGTTGGGCATGGACTCAACTAATTGGCTTCACAAGGAGTCAAACTAAAACCTTCACAGAGGCAGGGTAACTAAGATACTCTGAAATTTAATTTTTTTGAGATGGAATGTTTTTGGCTTGATGGGCCCCAACCCAGGTTCGCGTTAGTCAGCCAAGAAAATCCCTACACTACTGGCCCTTTCGGCATCAGCCTGCAGAGTATGAACTGAAGTCTCACCCGAAGCAATATGGGGGGATGCAGGAACCAAGTTTCTGCACCCTCAGATGGTTGTGATGTCGGTCTATACTTCCTGATCCTGCCTTCGTACAAATTGACAAGCCTTTAGGGATTATCGATGTTCCTCCTCTTCCATCCTTCAATACCTCCGTGAAGGTACTCGACTGATCTCCACGCAGTCCTAACCTAAGTTCCAGGAACTTACGCACCTTTGTGACTGCGTTACTATATGACTTCCCAAGTTATCTTAAGTGTTTCCCTAATCTACCATGCATTAATAGTTACCTTCGTGTAAACCTTTACTCTTACTTGTGTTCAATTAATGGATATAATCAAATACATTCACACATCAAATAAGAATTATAATGTAAACCCAGATTGTAACATAATATAATCAGATGCATTAAACAGAGACAAAATACACAGTTGTTGCAAAATACTTCTCTTTATTGATATCTCAAGTTCAGTATAGACTTTATCCACCCTATGCACACAGCTGCAGGGGTCCGTTCACTCAGCTGCAGACTTCCACCCTAGGCCTCTTCATACTTAGCTACAAAGCCTTTACCTATGCTAAGACTCGAGAACACTTAGAACTTCCTACCCAAAATCCTTCTTACCCTTTCTCCTTTTTTCTACTCCCCTCTTAGACTCTTCTAAGACTCCCTTTTTATACAATCCCGTGGTCCACAGACCATGGGTAGATCTTTACAATCGACATGATACTTCAAAAAACAAGGGCAGACAACCCTTTGACCTCTTCGCACTCTGCGACCACAAAATGCGGAGACTTTACATAGTTATTACAAAATTTGGGCCTTTTTCCCCAAACATGGTCTTTTAGCCCCAAAACTGGCTCTTGGGGGAACTCGTTCCCAAAAGGCCCCCAACACAAACATGGTGACTCACCTTCGAGTCAATCTGCGGGCATGAAGATCTTAGCATGAAGACCCTCCATCTTGACCTGTACGACTGGTACCTCGGTGATGCACTATGCAGCTGCCTGCTTTATTTCCTCAACCAATTGCTCTGTTGTTGGCTCTGTACTGTCAGCCTAAAGCTTATGCTGAGTCTCCTACACACTAGCCAACTTAGCTTCAATGGAGGCTATGATCAAGTGGGCCTTGTCCAACCAAGGCTTCAAGTGTGCCTTTAGCACTACCTCTTTATGTTGAGCTGCATCTACCTGCTCGTTCAATGCCTTGGCCTCTTGTAGCTTCGTGAGTCTCTGTGTGAGAGCAACAGTACGCGTTGTCCTTTTTACCTCATCGTAGCGTTGCTACAACTCTCTCACCTATATTTCCAGCCTCTGCACAGTAGGGTCTTCTTATAGGCTGGTTAGTACTTTGAATGACTATTCAAAAAGCATTGTATAGTTCGCCACAACACTTTCTACTGCTGCTATTTTCTTTGTGATAGCATTCGCACACTGCTCCTTGACTTCTGATGGAGTCAAAGGTTGGGCCCTCAACTGCAATTCTATAATTTGGAGGTTCAGCTCTAACTGAACCTTTGCAAATTCTATGCCCGCGTCATGCGCCCCTGTAGTGAGTTTGCGAATGTGAATATCTACTGCCTCATCCATAGGAATGGCCAACTCTGGGACCATTCGACATGCTTCCTCCATGCCCTTAATCATGTGTTGGTTCATGTCAGTGAGTTCCATCATGGATGTGACGGCAGAGTCCCATTGCATGCCCATCTAAGTATTGTTGATCTTCTGCTCGTTGATCACTTGCAAAGCGCATTGTTTGCGGGCCCTCAGCTTCGTGATCACCCCATCCTATAGTAGGTGGAGTGCCTCGCTAGGGAGCGCTACCAAGTTCAGCCCTACTCCCTTGAGTGCGCTGACAGTGGGCATGTTAACTTCGGTCTCTATCATCAATGCTCCATATGGGAGCACTATGGCTTGGGAGTTCTTCACACGCAGTATAGTGCAGCTTCTGATGTACCAAAGGCCAAACTGGTTGGTGTCACACCGGTCTGTGTTGCCCGAATCTGCAACTCTCACAAATTCTCTTGAATGGCCCCCAACGCCTCCTGCTGTTGCTGCTCAAACTGCTATAGTAGTTCCGCGATGGCATCCCCCGCTATATCCCCAATGTTGTTAAGATCCCCCTCTGTTAGGGTGATAGGGTCCATGGACGTCTTTCTGGCCTTGGACTTCTTCCATGGCTCTACATTTTCCTGTCACCTTAGACGCTTCATACGAAATGGAGGTGTCTGTGGGTCTGCTCCTCCTTGTTCTATCGGATCATCCTCTTCTTACTCTTCTTTTGGGGAGGGCAACTTCTCTTTGTCGGAGTCACACTCCTCTCCTCCTATCTTTCCACTTGTCTCCTATGTGGCACCGCGGTCTGCCCTAGCCTTATCCTCAGCCTCCTTCATCCTTTTCTCAGCCAGGTGATCCATCTAGAGCTTGGCTTCATCCTTCTTCTGTTGTGTGTCTGTCTTGTTGGATCCCGTCATTAAATCTGAGGCAGTGTGCCATTCTGTCGGCCAGATCAATAACTTCTTGAATTGCATCATCCGTAGCTAAGTAGGGCAAGTCATGCCACTTCTTCTCCGGGTCCTTTCGTGCCCTAATGGATACATGGTAAAAATCAGCCTTAAACTCCGCATACAACTGTAATTTATCAAATACAGTAGGCGAAAACCACAGTTTCTGGTTGATGCCCATGTGCACATTCATCTACATCAAGATCCAAAAGATATTATTGTCCTTGATCCACTGGGGATCCCTAGTCACCCATAGCGAAGCATACTTTTCACCCTCAGGTAGGTCCGGCATGACCGAGGGAAATTGGCTATCTTCGTGTAGCTCCCAAGCTACCAGCATCATGGAAAACAAGAACCATGCATAGTGGAAGGTCTTACTAAGATCCTATGCCTCATGGAAGTTCACTAGGAACTCACCACAAAGGTAGCGTGCCCAATTAAGTTGAACCCCCTCCGCACATTAGGCCGCTAGAGCTACGATGGGCACCGGTACTTCATCGGAGCAATACTTTCGCATGACCTTCCCTACTAATATTTGTGTGGCCGCTTTGACTGCAGGGTTAGAAATACTTGTAATCGCATAGCCGCGTGGCTTATTTACTAGTCTGAGCTTCTTCTTCATGGCTTCTGCGAGGGCCAGTTCACCTGTCTTTCCACTAAACATCATAGCCAGATTCTCCCCTAAATATGGCAGTCTCGTGATTCTGTGGATTAGTTTATCAGTGATGGGTATTGGCTCCTCCAGCCACAGACACCCATCATGTACTAAGCACAACAGTTGCTTGATTACCAGCAAGGTAATGGGTGTGTGATTGTAGTGCGACACCCATAGCAGGTTGAGTAGGCCTGCCTTATCCACTCCTTTGAGCCACTTCTGTGGTTCCAACGTAGTCACCCCAGTGTTCTTATGGAGGATGTGGTGCATCAACTGGTCTATCGCCAAGTGAGGGAATCACTCAGTAAACGCTAAGTCCCAGTCCTCCAAATTCAACATTGGAATCCGCAAATCTTGTCCAGCAACAGAGGTGTGTACAAGGTGACTTTCTCTCATCAATTTCCTTATGCACCTTGGCCTTGCCTCTACGCACAGGGATGCACTCAGGCAATTTAGTAATAGGGTCAGACCCCTCAACTTCAACGTCCTCCGTGTCGATCCCAAGATCCTCATAATCCAATGGAATATCCCCAAATTCTTCCTCCTCCGGTTCCAGGTTAATGTTTTTTCCCTTTTCCTAAGCGATGGGCTTTTTCTTCGGTGGGTTTCTCCTAGGTGACGCACACACTAGTTGTGTCGTGGCCTACTTTCCTTTCTTTCCTTTCACACCTTCCTAGGTTTGGGTAGGCCTTGGTCTAGGTGACCATGGCAACTTGGCTATCTCTACAACCTCTGGAGTAGTTCCTTCAGCTTCCATAGCAACCTCTGGAACAACCCCTTCGGCTGTCATTGCTTCCCTAATATCTACGGTTTCTGCCAGTGTTGACATGATGTTATCCAACAATTCTTGGGTCTCCTTTGGTAATTTCTCAAACACTGAACTCACTATCATAGCTTCAAAGAATTCATGGTTCATACGCGTTTGAGAGCTCAACAACTCAATGCTCAAAATGCCAAGTGTTCTTAGTTTGGAAGCCACATGTAATTTATAAACCATTTTGAATTCAAATCAGACTGTTCCCCCCAAAATTGGTTCATTAATGCTAGATTGGCGACAGATTTTGAAGGATCTCTCCCATAAATTTCATCGTAAATGCCACCCCCTGCTCCATTTGCTCGTTTTTTCGCCATCAAATCATGAACAGTGACTTTAAGGGTCACTTTTTAGCTGACCTGCATGGTTTCATCCTGGGTAGTGCAACCTTCTGCGTGCTCGCGTGGTATCTGTGACATCCCCTCATTTCATGCAATTCCTTCATCGCGCAATTCCCCGACCTAGGCAATGTAGTTTATAGTCCCGTGCCTCCTTTCAGCTACCTTGAGCACTAAGACTATGCTTCCTTCATATAATCATCTAGCTGGATCACCAGTGTATGACTTTAATTAGCTACCATTCACTTTTCTTGGGAAGGGCTCCCCATTTAACTTAACTAACTAAACTGCTCCACCATTGGTAATATCCTTGATGACATAGGGCCCCAGCCAATGCATCCTAAATTTTCCTGGAAATTTATCAAACTTGTTTTCATACAGCAAAACCAGATCATTTTCCTGGAAGGTATATAGTTTAATGTGTCGATCATGCCATTCCTTTTTGAGCTCCTTTTGAACTTGTTGATGAAATCTAGTAGAAGTTGGTCCTCTTCAAGCTCTGCTAGCTACTCGAGCCTCTTTTCCAAGGCTCCACGGTCCACCATTCTAGTGAGTGCCGCTATGCACATACTAGGTACAATTTATTCCATTGGCATCACAGCTTCTACACCATACACGAGTCTGAAAGGCATTTGCCCAGTCAGCTTCTTGCAAGTTGTTCTGTAGACCCATAGCACCGTGGGTAGGCGCACAACCCAGTCATTTCTATGAGCATTGCAGACCTTCATCAGTGCGCTCTCTAGTATCTTATTGAATGTTTCCACCATCCCATTAGCCTATGGATGATAAGGCATACTTTTCTAATGATACACTTGAAATTATTCTGTCAACGCGCTGATTGTTTCGTTAAGAAAGTGCATACCGTGATCACTCATCAAGATTTTTGGACAACCAAACCTTGTCAACACATATTCAAAAGGAAACTTCATTGTTGTCGCATCAGTACAATCCTTCACAGGTTGTGCCTCTACCCATATGGTCAAGTACTCTGTCATGATGATGATGTACTATGCACCTATTTTCTTCCCCGAAGGCTGAATTTGTCCCACAAAGTCAATCGCCCATTTCTTGAATGGTTGTAATGTCACCTGTGGTGTCAATGGCAGTTTATCCCTTCACGTTGGCCTGCTAGTCCTCTGACATGCATCACAGGCCCTACAATATGCTTTTGCGTCCTTATGCAGATTTGGCCACCACAATCCAGCACACAGAACCTTCTGTGCTATCGCTTTTCTTGCATAATGTCCTCCTGCAGCTCCTCCGTAAGCCTCTATGATGATGTTTCTCTGCTCAAAGTTAGGTACATAGCGTCACAATATTTCATCAAACCCCATTTTGTATAGATGTCCTGCAACGACAGGAAATTTTGCTGCGCACACTACTAGCTCCTTCTTCACTGGCTTGTATACCCTTTTGGAGCAATCCTCATTGTCAAGAATTGTATGATATCCTCAAAGTGACTGTTGGCGACGCCTACTACAAAGAGCTAAGTGTCAGGTAGTCCTTCCTCCAAATTAGTGGGCTCCTCTCCCATTTCGATGCGTGACAGGTGATTTGGTCCTGCGTTCAATCATCCAGGCTTCACAATAACTTCAAAACCATACCCCTGAAATAATAACAACCACCTGCATATCTTCCCCCTCATCATAGGCTTATTAACCAGGTATTTTAACACAGAATGATATATATACATCTTAAAATGTCCACCTAGAAAATAGTGCCTGAACTTTTGGAGCACATATACCATGGCTAGTCCTTCGCGCTCTGTAGTGGAATAGTTCTTCTTAGCCTTGGACAACTTCCTACTCGTGAATGTTATAGGATGGTCCAATTCCCCCTCGCCCACTTGTGTCAGCACTTCCCCTAAGACAATCCATGAGGTGTCCACGTGCACATGAAATTCCTTCTTCCAGTCCAGAGAGACTAGGATCGGCACAATGACCATTTTCTCTTTCAACACGTCCAAGCTCTTCTGGCATTCATCACTCCAACAGAATGTAGCATCCTTTTTCAACAACTTCTCCATGGGCGCGGTGATCTAGGCATAGCTCTTGATGAACTTCCTATAGTATCTAGTATTCACCAGGGTCATGTGTAGCTGTTTCACATTCCTTGGCACCTCCAAGTTGATTATCACTATGATATTCGTGGGTTCTACCATCAATCCTCGTATGCACACCACATGTGCTAGCAGGATCCCAAAAGGGACACAAAACAGACACTTCTTCAAATTGAGCGTGATATGGTACCTTTGACTCGTATCTAACATTAAGCGCAAACTTGCCACATGATGCTTGAACAATCCAAACACTGTCTAATTGTCAAAGCACACTTCCAGGAAATTATGAATGAAGTGTTTGAATGTCATAATGACTACACATGAAAGGATGGATGGCACATTCTTTAGCCCAAAAGGCATTACAGTATACTGAAAGCATCCCCATTCCATCACAAAGGTTGTCTTGCTTCTATCTTCAGGCGAGATTTTGATTTGATGATACCCAGAGAACCCATCCATGAAAAAGTATGCTTCTTGGTCGCCTACATTATACAAGACTTCATTAGTGAATGGGTTTGGGAAGGGGTCATGCACGCAAGCATCATTCAGCTTCTACTTCTAAAGATCCATGCATATACTTATCTCTTCCTTCTGTTTATTTTCCTGAACCACTATCGGGCTTACCCAATCAGACTCTTCGACTAGTTCAATAATTCCTACCACGAGCATCTTATCTAATTCAACGCGAACCATTTCCTTATACTTAGGATTAAGGCGGTAAGGCCTTTGTTTTATAGGCTTTGCATCCATTTTTAGGGTGATCTTCATGACACCCAGGTCTCCTATTATCCCTTTTAGATCAAAGAACTTTGTGGGGAACAAATCCTGATATTCGCAGAGGAGCTCAGTGACCTTGTCTACTGTCGCATCATCCCAATAGTCCCCAATTTTTGCAAATTTTGGTTTCACCTTTGTGTGAATATTGACTTGCCTAGTTTTCAGTAGCGTGATTATGTTAGGATCCTCTATCTGCAGACCTTAAAACTCATGGTGACCCTCAGTTTCTGGAATATTAACTTTTCGGGAATCCTCGTCTTCTTCTTCAATGGTCACATTATAGCATTCTAGTGCATGACTCAGTTGGGTAGTCCAATCAAGTTGGATCAGGTCCAAAGGATCTTATGGTATCCTAAATATCGTTGCTTTTACCTCTTCTAGTGTTGCGTCAATACAGTCAAACCCATCTTAAAAGTTGAACGTCATTAAAAATCCCTGGGGCAGGATATCCCATTTCTTCGTGCCCTATAGAGCTCAGTTTCCAAGTACCAATTCGTTGGTATGACGCCCAGGGTATGACAAAATAGATGCACCCATTCAGGCTAGGGATCCGCGCCATAAGCCTTATTCCATTTAGTTAGGTGATCACGTGGGTCATCTCGTCCGTCATATTTATCTATCATCCGCACTTTTGGCTGCCCAAAATGTATTCTCATCATGCTCCTATAGTCATGCCAATCACTAAAACTATCCTTGTGTGTGCCCCACCATCTTGCAGGTGTAATGCGCAGTACCCAATCCAAGGCCAGGAAATGATATTTCTCGGGTGCTTCTGCTTCAAATGCGTCCAAAAAGCAATCAACATTAGTTAGCCCATTGTAATGAGGCAGATTCCTGACCTCAGATGACACATAGCGCAACGATTTGGTCATCATATTACAACATAGTGTCGAGAGTTCTCTACCAATGCTCCAATTCTTCATCTGAATCTGACATGCAAGAACTTTCACAATCCCATGTAATGCGTCTGGTCGCTGTCAGATTCACCCAATCCTGGTCTTGCACCGTTATCTTGTAAATTTGGTCTAAATCGTCATCACTTTCGTAATCTCAGACTAGTTCTGTATAGTGCGGTCCCTCCACGGGATCCAGTGGCACCACTATGCGGAGTGACTTGTTTTCAAATATCATCTTCCACTTCTTCAGGTTGATTACCCCATTCATGTCAGTGGCCCAATCGATTCCAAGGAGTGCAGGGTAGGGATTGCTATCATCCACAATCTCTATTACATCGAAATCCACCAACACACTTGCACCCTCAATATCAACTGTGACCCCTTGCAGCCTCGCCATTAGGATAATTTTTTGTTGATTCACCATCCTTAACTATATCGAGGACCACTCGAGTGCATGCCTTACCATTCTCTCCTAGGTCTATTTTGGCAAAACATTCACATCAAACCCTAGATCCAGGATAACTTGGTCCATCTCGTATTCCCCTATCTATGTGGTGAGTCTCATCTCCCATCTGGTCCTTACCTTGTTCTTGCCAAGCTTCCTGACCATGCGCGGTTCACCAATAGCACCATCCTTACCAGCGCACTGATTGATCAACTCCTGCAAGACCTTCACAGCCTTACTGTCACGGAGCAGCTTCATGCAGGTCTCCAAGAACGTGGTAAGCATGGACGGGTCCATTTATTCAACTGGCTTCTCCTAACTTCCAGATGTAGAGGCCTCAACAAAACTTTCCTTCACTTCCATAAATGATAAGGTTTAATGAACTTCTCACGACATCAATGACAACGAACCACCATCATTGACGCAATCCTCTGCGGTGAGTTTTGCAACGGAACCATCTTTTGGCTTGATGGGCCCTGATCCAGGTTCAGCGTTAGTCAGCCAAGCAAATCCATACACTACTGGCCCTTTTGACATCAGCCCGCGGAGCGCAGATTGAAGTCTCACCCGAGGCAGTATGGGGGGATGTAGGAACCAAGTTTCCACACCCTGAGATGGTCGTGATGTCGATCTATACTTCTTGATCCTGCCTTCGTGTAGATTGACAAGCCTTTAGGGCTTATTGATGTTCCTCCTCTTTCGTCCTTCAGTACCTCCACGAAGGTATTCGACTGATCTTTGTGCAGTACTAACCTAAGGTCCAGGAAGTTACACACCTCTGTGACTGCATTATTGTATAAGTTCCCAAGTTACCTTAAGTGTTTCCCTAATCTACCATGCATTTACAGTTACCTTCACATAAACCTTTACTCTTGCTTGCGTTCAATTAACATATATAATCAAATACATTCATGCACCAAATAAGAATTATAATGTAAACCCAAATCATAACATAATATAATTAGATGCATTAAGCAGAGACAAAATACATAGTGGTTGCAAAATACTTCTCTTTATTGATATCTCAAGTTCAGTATAGACTCTATATGCCCTGCTCACATAGTTATAGGGGTCTGCGCACTCAACTGCGGACTTCCACCCTAGGCCTCTGCACACTCAGTTGCAGAGCCTCTACCTACGCTAAGACTCAAGAACACTTAGAACTTCCTACCCAAAATCCTTCTTAGAATTTATCCTTTTTCCTACTCCCCTCTTAGACTCTTCTAAGACTCCCTTTTTATACAATCCCATGGTTCGCGGACCATGGGTAGATATTTATAGCTGACATGATACTTCACAAAACAAGGGTTGAAAACCCTTTGACCTCTTCGCACTCCACGATGACAAAATGCAAAGACTTTACATATTTATTACAAAATTTGGGCCTTCTTCCCAAAACATGGGCTTTTAGCCCCAAAAATGGCTCTTGGGGAAGCCCGTTCCCAACAAATGTTGAATAAGAAGACAAAGGTATGCTTATAAGAGAACCACAAGGATGAAATCTTTTAAAGCATAAGTCTGGAATTTGTGACATACTGATCATATAAACAAAGCATAGTAAACCTGATTTCAATTTATTTACTCTTATCAGTCATAGAAGAATACACATATGACAACATAGATGGAAAACAGAAATGGGAAAACACATATTCAAACTCTATCAACATAAGAATCGTTGCTGCAAATTTAGTCTTCCTTTATTAAACATGGAGAAAATACACAGGGCACAATAAGGGTTTGATAAAAAAATCCCCAACCCTTTCTCATTCTTTAGTCTTTGTATTTATAGAAAGGACAAACTAATTAAAAAACCAGTTTCTAGAAAATATTTAATTACAAAATATAAATAGTAAGAACATACATTTCAAATACATACATATAAATAAAAACTTAAATACATTCAGTTTTTCCTAAAATAGCTACATGAATATATGTTGATATATAGGTCAAGTGAAATATTTTCTCAAAATTTCTTCCTTGGAAATAAAAGTAGGTCCCTAACTGATAGCATAACATCCTAGTTGGCTAAATAGGTCCCTTTGCAAAACAGGTCCAAGTTTCCTCCAAAACTGCTTTTATGTTCATCCTTTCTTTCATTGGGACCTCTTGGGGAAAAAACGTTGATACTGTTGTTGTCAGCTTCACTGGTTTTCTATTTTGCATCTTTCACTGAAACCGCTTTTATGTTCATCCTTTCTTTCATTCAGAACTCCTAGTGGAAAAACGTTGATACTATTGTTGCCAGCTTCACTGGTTTTCTCTTTTGTAGCTTTTGCTGACATGCTAATTGTTAACATTTTCTTTTATGCCTATTTCAAAATTGTTGACAATAGGAAGGTCAACATTTTCGCTAGTCTAAATTTAACTGACAATGGAGATGTCAGATTTCCCTGTTTTCTCCAAAATTGCTCACAGAGTGACTGCCATCTTTCGTCCCTTTATCATTTTCTATCAATGGGCAGACCGTTTCATTCAAAAATAGATGACAGTGGGTCTGTCAATTTTATCAAAAACACTGACGATGGGAATGTCATCTTTCCTGACTATTTCGTTGAATGCAAAAACTATAAGGCTGACTGTCAGTGATAAAATGAAAACCTATTTCATTAAATAGATAAGAAAAATTCCAAGTTTAATCCCCGAAGCCTCTTAGCTAAGGGTACTAGCAGCCCTCAAAAGTACATCCACCTTCTCTAGCCTTTATTTTTTTCTTTGCCTTGTCTCCATAAGATCGCTTTTCATAGTTCCTTTGTCTCTGCTCTTCTTAAAGCCGGTAACCTTCTTCATGTTGATGATAAGGTCCGTTAGTGGCATATTGTCAAGATAAATCACTTCTTTGGCCAACTCTGGATTATTTCTGAGTTTGATTTTGTATCTTAATTTGTTTGTTGGCCTTGTATTGAGTCTCTTTCCACTCTTGAAAAATTCAAACAGTGTCTCCTCCTCTTAGGTCTCAACCTCTACTTATTTTCATTTAGAAACCTTTGTTTTAGATGTGTCTATAGGGGAGGGTTCGAAAGGTGGAGTCATAACATGGGAAGAGTCGATGTCAGAAGGTAGGTTTACAGGGGATACAGGGTTTGGTATATGGAGCCTCACACTTTTCCTCTAGTAGACATTAGTAATATTAGGGCCAGAGGATGTGGATAGAATTTTTATGTTTTCTTAGCTAGGAGGTGGCTCAATAAAGGCTTGACCTTTAGTTTTCTTCTCCTTTTTGGCAGTCTTCGAACTACCTCTTCATATTTTAAGTGGTTGAGGTTGAAACCCTCCCCAAAAATTGAAATGGCTCCAAGTCCTTTCTGCCCTGGCTAGCTGGTTTTCGATTAACAATTTTATTAGGGCTTTGTGGTATATGAAATGGGAGGAGGGATTTGTGTGGGCCCTAAACCTAGATTCCATATGTTTAAGGCTTTATATAAATAAAAGCATGTATTACTTCTGATTTGACCAGCAAGATGTGCAAGGAAATAAATGTGGTAGAGGTTACCCGATTAATCCTTTCTTTGCAGAAGAAATATCACTAATGGAGGAATAAAGGGACATGCCATTTGTCTTGCAACCACTCCTTTCAAACTCCAACCCTGCAATTTTTCTCCTTGAATTCTTCTTTGGAAAGAAAGGGACATCGATCCCTACGAACACGTGACTGTGGAAAATATTCTCTCCATTTGTTGGTAAGTCCGTTACCTAAGAAATGGAATGCTCTGTAATTGAAAATGATGGGCCTCCAAACTCCACACAATTTCCATCAAACACCTGAGAAAAAGACTGAGCCACTCGTGGTAGTTGTTAAAGCAGTGGAAAAACTCAACTCCAATTGGCTTGTTGAAACAACTAATCAATTTCGGGGTATATGTCTAACACATCCGGTGCTTTGGGCTCAGACAAATTCACTTTTCATCCTTTCTCCACCACGTTGTATGGTATTCCCAAGATTCGATCATGAATCCCTATGATCAAAATGATTTTCAATGCCAAATGTGACTAGCTACGAACTAACAAAAACAAACTATTGATGGGACATGGTAAAACAACTTGACATGCAGATGGGATATTATAGTTGGCAAGTGAATAATCACGAAGCTTTAGTTTATGATTACGAATGGATTTAGTATCATATGGTGAAATAATTTTAAATGTCATTCAATCATAGCAGTGGAGAAAAAACCATAAACTAGTACTTCTTACACCTTCAAAAAAGATAGAGACATGTTTCAATGATATCATTGACGCTGACATGGTTAGTATAGTCGTCACTTTTTAAATTTAAAATCGAGTTTTGGCGCTGAAAGTTGGACTACTAGTAAAACTGAAATTGCTGATAAGCCTGTTGCAGACAAATTTCTTTGATAGACCATATCAGATCACTAAAATGCTGATAGCCCCACTATCAGTAATTTCCCTATCTATTACAACTAAAATGCTGACATTAAAGTTGTCAGCATTTTCTGAAAATTTAAAAAAATAAGTTTATTGTGATAATAGAGGGGTTTTTCCCTAGCTTGGAGCCCAACTTTTGTGTCCATTATATTTACTGTTTTACTCTTGATATTTTTTGATGAAAAGTTCTAATAAGGAAACCCAAGAAGATAAATAAATTTCACAAGTAAATATTAAGGAATAAGGAAACATTGACTTCATAACAACCCTAGTAAAATTTCCATGTAATAAAAGTTAATAAAGAAAAAATAATAACCATGGTTTTGGGACAGTTATTCCAAGTTGAATGTTTAGAAAAACATCCTAGTGTGGGTGTTCATTTGGTTTATTATGGCTAAGGAAAATAACAAAGGCAATGACAAAGGATTTGGAAAGGCATGAGGTTTTGGCATTTTATATATGAAAATAAAGGAAATGAGGAGAAAAATAAAGTGAAAGGTCATAGCTTACATGTGAGGAGGAAAATGAACAAAAATAATGGGAAATTGAAGAAAATAGAGGCCTCATTAATAAAAAGGCTTCTAAGAATGAGTTGGTACCTTTTTTTAGTTCAGTTTTGGAGCTCTCTCTCACTCCTGGATACATAGAGTTTTCTTGGAGCACTTCAGCATTGGATCAAGGAAAGCAGAGAAGGTAAGAGGAAACAAAGATCAAGTAAGCAAGAGCAGGATCAAGAAAATACAATGAGATTATTTGTAAGTATCGATTTGCATGTGTGATTTCGTTTCTAATTTTGGCATGGATAATTATGCATGTGTGTTCTTGGTTTTCTTGTTTTCATGGGCATGGGTATTTCTAGGTGTGATAGTGTTCTTCAGCCTTACCTTTCTATTTTCATATAGCCATGGTGTGATGGGTTCTCATACTTTTGGTTGAGATGGACTGCTAGATGGATCTTTGAAAGAAATAACACATGGGCTAATGACCACTGAAACAAACTGTGGGTTGTGGTAAAGCCAAATTTTTTGTTACCTCGATGGGCCTAAGAATCCTCGACCGATGAATGGTAGAATATACGGTAAATCCTAGAGGTGGGTGCTCTCCATCAGGCCTAGGAATCCAAGGATGGGATATAAGATAAATCCTAGAGAGTGGAATCTCAATTAGGGCCTAGGGATCCGATGTGAATTGTAGTAAAGGTGAGAGACTGGAGTCTTGGTTAGGGCCTAGTGATCTGTTGTGGATTGCAGTGAATCCTAGAAACTACAAAACTGGAAAATTCCTCATGGTGTAGGTGGAGAAACTCTGGTAGCATCCATGCTTGACTTGGCCTAGTGATTCGGTGAGGATTGCGGTAAAGCCTGGTTCTATTGATGAGGGTGAGGTGGTGTAGCCCCGGGAATCCCTGGTTGATTTTTGGTTACGAGTCCCACATTCATGCATGAAATATGGCATGGGGGTGATTGGCTGAAGAAACATTTCGTTCAACCAAAATATAGTAGGGTGGTTCGTGGAATTCCCATACTCGATTGGCTTTTGGATTCATAAATAAGAGTTCCTTTCCATATTATTTTATGAGAAAATGTATTATTTCATATGTGGAATTTATGGCTGATGTATCCTTATTATTTTTGTTGTTTATATGTTAGTTATGTGTATGTTTTATGATAGTAATGAGGTATGGACTTCATCATGTTTTGATTTGTAAATGAATGAACGATGAATATATGACCTAATAGATGATAATGCAACTAATGTGATAAGATATCTATTCTTCTTGGCAATTTTTAGATAAGTATGAGACCCCTATGCTAAGATGTTGTTATGACTTGTAGATTTCATATTCGTGACATGTTTGATGAAATGTCTGTCATGGCTAGTAGGGATCTAGTCAAGTCTTTTTTCAAATATTTGCATTTCAATCGTTGTCTTTATGTTACTTTTCATTCCTAAAGGTTTCATGAAATTTTAGGCATTGGCCTAAGTCCTGGCTCTGAAAAGGTGGCACATAATTCAGGGCTACAGGCTCAAAACTAGTTGAAAAATACCCCAGTCGCTTAAATGCCCATGTCATGGGAGTGAATGAGGTTCTAGGGTAGTGAAGTGTCAACTTCTCTCAAGGCTTGATCACCTGGAAGGGTTAGTTGGATCTTATATGTTCTGTGACATGTGCAGAAGGTTGGACTGGCTGTGTTGTGTTGGTTCCACTTCCTTAACTGTACATGGGGTTTTGAATGAAATTGTAGTAGCCTCTCATCACTTGTATACCCTAATGAACTGGTTAACTTGGGTAAATGTGGGAGGAGGGTGTTACTGAGTGGAATCAGAGCATGGTTCACCCCTTGGACTAGACGGGCAGTGTGTTGATCATGCATTAATGTCGGTTGCATATTTTTTCCTTATATTTGTGGTCTATCTACTTGTTGTGTATGCATGGTGTTGGTCATGGTTGCATTTGTGTCACCATGTGGAATTTGATGGTTTGTTGTTGGATGTGCTTATCATGAATATAGGTCGATTATGCATTGTTTATGCATGTCAGTGTTTGTATGTATCGTGTGTGCATGCATGTTCATTATGCATACATTGACGTGGTTGTAGTTGTTATGCATGAGGTCATGATTTGTGGTTGATAGGGTCATGCATTGATGATTGTACTATGGTTAGGGTGATATCTATATGTTGTTATGATTATGTTTATACATGTATTTTTATAATATGGTTCATCTTTTGGATGAGATATCCTCCCCGAGCCACACTGAGATATGTTGATTATGTTTATATTTTGGTTTAGCTGACATGGTATGTTTGGTAGGAAAGAGACCAAGAAGACTAGGAAGATGGTACTACAATTCACGAGACTATCCCTATGGACCAGATGAGCAGTGTGGTGTTGGGCATCTTCTGACTTAGTAGACTGATCTGAAAATGGAATGTACTTGTTTAAGGGTGCAAGGTATCCATTTCCATTTATGTAAATGAGTGCATAAATACTCCAAGTTTAAATCTATAAATATGTGCACTTCTTATTTCTAATACAAAGATTGACTGTAGGGGCATTTATCGAATATGTCACCTCTAAAGAGAGGATGAGATCCAGAAGCTACCTGGCCCTCTACAAACTCTGCCTAAAGAAATAAAAAATAAACACTCAGATTCAATTAAAAACAAGACCTTGCTTGAACTTGACATTATGCAGAATCTTAGCTTGAAGAGGTGTATGTCTTTTCTTCTGTTTATGTGTTTTAACTTGATTTGTTTCAGCTGATATTAAACATATATATCAGACATATAAGGCAGCAAATAAAAATCATACATAACAGCAAATTTAATAAGGAGTTCACCCCAATCTCATGGGCTACGTCTCCTGTGAGCTCTAGTCAACTAGACTTGGCTCTTCGGGATTATGGCTTGAATTATTTTACACTTTCCACACTCAACTCCAAAAGGTTACTAACTAAACCTATGGGTTTAGAAAAACCATATACATCCCTATCATGGTTGTCCTCTTTGGGCAGGTAGATCTAGGCTCCCTTGGACTTGATTCCTTCAGTAGGTGCACTAAGCTTCCCTGAGCTTCTTAATGGCACAAACTCCTTCAGAATGCTTCAAATTTTTCTGAAACCTTTGCTACTATCTCCATCACATATCTAAAATAAAAAAATGACTATTCATTTGTTCAAAATGAGCATTGCATCCCCAATCTAGGCCTTCTCCCATGGATGGCTCTAGGCTACCTGAAACTTCTCTTTAGCATCTCAGCCTTTAGAAGTCTCCAAATGCTTCTGAAAACACCTTCATTGGATTCATAAGGTTCCTTACAGCAGAAATAGGCTTTTGTTTCACCTCAAACAGATGAACCTAGCCCAACACAACTCAATCACTGAAATGGCCCTAGTGGCCCTGAAAGCTTCCCTGAAGCTAAACAGTGAGAAGAATGTCTCAACAGGAAAAAAAAGCTGTAGAAATGGATTCAGAACACTGAATTCCTTCAAAATGGACCTTCGTTCCACTTTCAATGGCTGCACACTTCCCAATGCAGCTCCCAAACTAATATGGCCCTAGTGGCTCCTGGAACTTCCACGAAGTGTAACCACCTGAAAATAACCTCAAATGGCTGTGAAACCTACGCCAATGGCTTCAGAAGGTCGACGAGACCCAAAATCAAAAAAAAATCGTCCAAAAAGGACTTTCTAGCCAAAGTTATGGCTCATTACAGTTTCTCCAGTCTGCCTAGAAGAACTCCAGATAAAACTGGCTAACTGCCAGATAACCCCGAAAAATAGGAAATTCCGCCATTTTTGGAGCGCTACGCCAAATCCTCCACCAAACTCTAACCGGACCGTCGGATTTAACTGTTTGGTGTTAAAGCGCATGTGAACGCATTTGTAACAATAACAGTCTTTCTTGGATTGTGCGCCCAAAATTGTGGTTGACGGGCAGTCTAACCGTTGTTTAACCTGGACTTTGCGGACATGTGACCACCACGTATTATAACCGTTGAATGTTATTAGCGCTGGCGGTTTAGTAGATAGGCCCGTGGTCTTGTGCTGTGGTCTCATGAGTGGGGGTTGGCCCCCTTCGGGCCCCACCTTAATACAAACCAAACTTTATAAAATATTTCCACCACCCATATAACAAATGTAACCCCGGTGGTGCCTTGCTAAGGCATGGTTGTTGTGAATTGTAGGTCGCAGGTTCAATACTCAGAACTCCCAAAAATTTTAAACATGCGCCCCATCATACTTGCTAACATCATCGGGCCACGTGGCGGCCTCTGGGCCTGCCACGTGGCAATTTTTGATTGGCTACCCAAAACATAACATTCCAAAGAATATTCTATGGGATATTTTATTTTAATTTTTTTTTTTGAAAAAATTCAAAATTTCAATGTTATTTGGCAATTCTTCTTTTTGGCATAACTTTCTCATACGACGACTGTTTTTCGAACCGTTCATGGCGTCGGAATTAGGAAGATGGACTCTATCCGATCATTCAGGTTCAAACTAGTTTTGAGCACTTTCATTTTTGACCATTTTACGACACTTGGTCCTGAGCTCGTGATCACACCTCCCAAATGAGAAGGCTTTTGGTCCCCAAAAGCTTACTGCATCTCTGAACTGAACTTTACAGCACCTGAGGAGCAGAAATATCCTCTTCCGGTCAGCCAAAAGAGCATACTGATGCCAAAATGTCCTGCCTTATCAACTGTCACGATGCCCATCCATTGCACCTCCACTCCAGAAGAAGAGTTGCCTCCCAAATGAGAAGGCTTTTATAAAGATTAAACACTTCATCATTTCTCCTCTTTACAACATTGGATATCAAATTAACTTTTTCCAAGTCAATATTACATTACATGCATGGTTAAAAACAAAGTAATCAACCCTTCAAGTTAATCACACATACATGTTTAAAATACAAGGAAATCATCATGATCCCTGTGCTCATGCCTATCATTCTCATGCATGCAGTTTATCCTTCAACTCTCTCTTAAGTAAAATCATAAGTACAATATCCTCGATCACATGTACATGTACTTTCAAATTTGAAATGAATATAACTTTCGCTGTGATAGAGTGAGTCTCATACTCAGCTTTTCCATCCTGCAACTTGCATTCCCTTAACAAAGAAATGCATTCAATCAAAAGACATGCAACTTTAATTGGATAAGAACTCTAACCATTTCTTACCAATACATTTTAAAGGTGCTTCCTTTAACTGCACATCAATATCAACATGTGTATCATCCTGACACGTATCAATGATGGAAACTTCCTTCCCATTCTTGCCATACTCTTTCTCCAATTTCTTCAATTTTCGTGGAAGCTGTTATCACAAAATCAGTACTAAGGGCTGCAACCAAGCAAGATTTCATGTAACTCTTTCAACCAGACTTTAGACCAAAGATTAGCCTCTTTGGTCAGAGAGGGCTCTCTCACAGACTTTTGATAAAAATCAATCACAACAACAGATGGCTAACTCTTCACACATTCATGAAAACAAAGCTGGTTGGACACATATCAAATTAGTCTTCATTGGGCTATGGAGTCTCACACCTTTAGTAAACAAAAGCACAGTCATTTCATGGAAGTCAAGGCTCTTTGCATTAGATGTTCAAACATACTTCACAAAAACCACAGCTTGCCAAACACACAGGAAGTCAGAGCATAAGATATGAATTCTGAGTGATTGTGCTATAACAAGGCTGTAAAAGACATTAAGAAAATAAACCACTATCACATTTGAACAATATAATCCATTGAGAATCTTGAGAAGAAACAACCACTGTTTTACTATTACTGTAATAAGTCTTTACATTGGCCCAAATAAACTCTGTTTTTGTATAAAATCTCCAACCCCTATTACATCCTAATCTGATCCCTTTATAGGAATCTATTCCTCCTTCTCTAGAATGGGCTCGAAGGCCCTATTAACTACTCCTACATGCTATTAAACTAATTCATTAATTACAAACATGCTGAGCTGTAATTACACAAAATCCTAATCAAACTAAAACACTAATTTCATTCTCCTCGTATGCTTGATTCTTCTTGGATCCTTGACAGCTGTCCTCCTTCAGTTAGGCTGAGATGGCTGAGCTACAGATGCAAGGAATGCTGACTTTGGATGCTTGAAAGCGCTGATGGCTCATTAATTGACCAAAAGATATGCTCTATTTTAACGGTCTCTGTCTCCCAACATTCTCCGAAAGTGTAGCACTATGTTCCCAAATCTTTTAATAACCCCAGGTATGGAATTCTGCCATGTTTCTGATGTGCTGTAGGTGGTATTGATAAACAGGTGTTTCAACTCCCGCTCACAGTATCACAATAGCTGCTCTGCGCTTAAAAACATCACCTACAGCAGTTTCGTAGCGCGCTACGAAACTGCTATGTAATTTCAAAAACACAGTCTTCTTCCCTGCCTTTAAAAATTCACCATGCCTAATTGATGCTTTGGACAAGGTTATGAGAACAACCTGTAAATGAGTATGGTTAATAGCCTCAACCTTTCTGCACAGTGTTTAACACATTTACAGTTAGTGCAAGGGCAGCTGGTGAAGTTTTTTGCTTGATTTGCTCTGTCATGATGATGGTACTGCTTAAAACATTTCACATGCTACCCTACCTTTAGGGTTCATCTATTCTTCCTTTAGTGCAGTCTCACAGCCACACTCTGTACTGTCTTCATTTTTTTCCTTCATAGATCTGTTCTTTGTAATCTCTATCTTTCTTTCAAAAGGGAGGGCTATTATTGACAAGATTTTCCTTTGGCTAGTGCTTAAATACAATGAAGACATTACTATCAAAACAAATCGAAAACAGAAATATGCTTATCATAGAAAATTCTGCTTCATGCACATGGATGTCATTGTCCATCTCTCTTGGATGTATAAGCAAAATTGGTTTTCTGGCATCATCTTGAAAAGTTGACCAGCCAATGTTCTTAACAACAGAACACGAGCTCAAATGCTAAGGGTCCCCTATATTTCTTGGATCCATCCATTGCGCCATAGCTGGTCTCATATTATCCTAATGAATGGCAGCATCCACCAGAACAGAGTTGTTTACAGCAGTAGGCATAAAGCCTCTGACATAAAAAACATTCGGGGGCATTAAATAAGAATTAAAACCAGGTCTGTTATCAAAGAAATTGTTGTTTCCAAACTGAATGCTATTGACATAGGATCCATGTATTCCCAAATCTTCTAACACTGACATAATTGCCTCTGTGGGAGGAACCTCTGAAAGAAAAGGCCAATATTGGCTCTCTGGATAAGGTACATGTTGATAAATAGAGCCTGGATGTTGTTAGTTCCTTTTCAGTCATGGACTTTGGCACATTGTACATAGCTAACCTCGTTTTTGAAACATGAAAATTCGGACTTCCAAGTTTTATAGCCTTTTTCTGTATTTTCTTTTGCCTTCTGATTAGCTGTTGTTTTGTCCATGGCCCTAAAGACTGTCAATGGTCTGCCTTTCATTATTATCCCGGAATCTGCCAAACCATGTTTTATTTCAGCTGCAGATATAGCAGCTTCAGCTGCTTCTATTGTTGCAAATTCAATAAACGCTGTCTCAAAAACTATCGACCTCATCAAGAAATATGATAGCAGATTAAAGCTTCTGCGCAAGTATGAACACAGCAGTCACAAGTTTCTGAGAATTCCCAAAACATTTGCTCCTTAGATTGGCTACCCTTACGTTGATGAAAACAACCCCTGATCTTCTTGCCATTGCCTTTGCAAGTAATGTTTTCCCATTTGGAGGGCTGAGGAGCTTACACTATCCAAACGATTTCTTTGTTAGGATCGAGATGCTTGAACCCTATAATAAGAACCAGACAAATTACGGCAGCTCTAATGGCGTATAATATCAATTTCTATGTACATGAAGCCTACTTGCGCGCCATGCTGCCAAACTATCTACGAAGAAATGCAGGGTTTTATATGATAAGAACTGCTGCGTAGCTGTAAATAGATATATAGTCTCATTACAACAGCAGTAACTATCAACCTCCCCTGCCACCATACTTGGAGCTGGATTGTCTTCTGAAAAAGAAATAATGGCCAAGCTAAGCTGTTCTATTCTATAGAAAGGAGACAAGTGGGTGTCGAAAAAGGATGAAGCGGAACAGTGTTTACATCTTCTGCCAAAGCTATTTTCTTGAACCGTGGCTTTTAAATAAGCGCCAGAAATTATATGACAATCCTCCTTTTCTAAGCCATAAGTTGGAGCATGTAACCGGCATGGTTACCACGTTTGTAGAAGACAACATCAAAATAATACAGTCCACCTTGACTGAGGAAACTTGTCTATTTCGAGCTTTGCCATTTGCTTCCTTGTCTCTACGACATCGATTTTTCCTCTCTGTCATCGACATTTGATTATGAAGATGATTTGAAAAATTAATGCCAAACAGAGATTATTTGGAGTGTTCAGATCAAGAAACCCTGAATTGATAGTATCTTTCGTAGGAATTGCGCCATCCTTCTTTTGTTTTTATTCAATGCGCACTCATCTTTTAATGACACCAGTTAACATAATTCCAGCTCTTGTGCCACATTTCTATCCCGGTGTCACTAATAATGGCGGCCTTGTGGCGATCAAATCCTTATAAAAACTACTTGACACTTGGCGTTTAATCACTGCATTCCATAAGAGCACTTTCATGTCTTCAATATGTGCATTAATAATGAACCAACGTGCTTGATAAGATTCACGACATTTTCAACTTTCTTCCTTCGCCTGCGCTGCAAAATCCGGTGCCTGTGAACTTTATCTATTAAAGGGGAAGATCTTGCTGTAAATGCCTTCACAGCTTGCTGCTCATCCTTCCATGGCTTTCTTGCTTGAATATCTTCAAGTAAGTAGTCGTATTTGGAAGCCCAACATAAAAGTTCTCTAATCCGCAATTCAAGCCATTGGCAACGCCATTCAATATGGTGTCTATAATCTTTCCACTTCAGGTGTCAATGCCTTCTTCCTCTTCATTAATCCACTTGCATCAACTTCTACAGAAGTTACAGCTCCATTACCATTACGCAACTCTGATTCTACTTCAGAAGCATCACACATTCCAGAGCCTGGACCATCATTATCACTGTCAAATTCGATGTCTCCAAACGAACTTGAACACGCAGTGGCCTGCTCAACAGGATTGAATCTGATTTCATCTCCGGTGCATTTTAAAATTTCCACCATTGACTCATCTGTTTGTACTTGTAGATTAGCCTCAGACATATTATCAAATATAGTCTCAGTGTTTGATCTGTTCTCCTCCAGTTCTTCAACATAGACCATATTTTGCCAGAAATAGAGGGCATCTCGTGCTTTGATTGCATCTCCAATATTTGATATAGGAAACTCCATCCTTTTTACTTTCTGAAGGGGAACCATCATCCTTGGTAGCCAGCCGACCATCAGACCACCCTAAATATCTGTCATTTCCCAATTTCGTAGCGCAGCCATTGCAAGGTCAGTGTTTTCGCTACGAAATCACTAAAACATATGGCGCTGCGAAACTGCTAACAGATTTATGCGCTGCGAAAACACCCTGTCTTTAAGCTATGCTAAAAAAATTTTGACAACAGACTTTTCAGTGATAACAGCGGCTCCACTTGGGATAGTGTGCCCTTGTGGTGCACTAAGAACCTGCAGTTCCAGTGCCCTAGAGAATTTATTTGACAAACAGAAATTTGCTTGACCAGCATGACTGTAGGAGAAAGAAAGCTATTTCTACTGAAAAAAGAAATGCTCAGTTAACCTTGAGCTTATTTTCATTTACCTCTACCTACCTACCCTAACAATTTCAATTTCCTTCTGCTCAATCAATATGAAATTTCCAATGTAGCCAATCCTCTGCTTTATCTGATATTTGATTTCTTTGACCACATTGGAGTTCAGAGCCAATCTGACAGTGTGATGACCGCTGCCACTGAAATTGTCTCTGATTTTCTTTGAAAAACTGAAATACTGGAGAGTAAAACTCTTCCATGTAATCAGCTACAGGATCCCAGAATACATGATCAGCTTGGTTTTCCTTGTAACTTTCCAGCTGTGCAAACTGATCTTCAACCACAGTGTTTAGTTCCTCAATCGTGAAAGAGAAAGGAACCAACATTGTCTCCTTGCGTTCTGCCATAGAAAATTTCTGAGAATAATGATCATGATCATGGAAACTGTATGCCTGAATTTGTCCTTCTAAACCTTCAATTTCTTTCTCAATGTCTTTGGCAAATTCATCAAAAAATTTCATCTTATCCTCTGACTTGCAGTCAAAGGATTTTAGATATGACGACAAGGACAAAGAATAATCTTCAACTGTTTCTCCACTACTACGATCATTATTCCATTGTTTGAAACCCTCAACTGAAGGAGAGTTTACCTCCACCTCTGACCTATCTATCCATTCCTCCAAGAACATAAGCCATAAGTCTTGAAATGACTTAACGGATTTGACAGGAAAGCATTCAACCCACTGTTTGCATTTTCCTTGGAGTGAATCATAGAATAACCTTATGCAAACATCCTCATGTTTAACTCTAAGAAGCTCAGCAAAATGACAGAAATCTGAGATATGCTTCAACGTTAAACTCAAGTCTTCTCCATTGAATTTTGGACCATTCCTTAGAAAATATGCATCCTTGGGAAAATGATTTGGGAAACCATGAATTCCTGAAAAATCAATGCATGCATACCTTGAACTAAGAATGGCAGCTTCTGGGTCCTTTATAACTCCAGTGGAATCACCATGAATGTATGAACTTTGAATCCTTCAACAATGGAGTCGCCAAGGTAGTTTTGCAGCCTCAAAAAAAAAAACTTCTTTGAACTCCTGCTACCTTCAGAAATTCAATCTTAAAATTACGGGAGTGAGTAATCTTCAGTCTCCCGGCAGACGCACCAAAATGTTATCACAAAATCAGTACTAAGGGTTGCAACCAAGCAAGATTTCATGTAACTCTTTCAACCAGACTTTAGACCAAAGATTAGCCTCTTTGGTCAGAGAGGGCTCTCTCACAGACTTTTGATAAAAATCAATCACAACAACAAATGGCTAACTCTTCACACATTCATGAAAACAAAGCTGGTTGGACACATATCAAATTAGTCTTCATTGGGCTATGGAGTCTCACACCTTTAGTAAACAAAAGCACAGTCATTTCATGGAAGTCAAGGCTCTTTGCATTAGATGTTCAAACATACTTCACAAAAACCACAGCTTGCCAAACACACAGGAAGTCAGAGCATAAGATATGAATTCTGAGTGATTGTGCTATAACAAGGTTGTAAAAGACATTAAGAAAATAAACCACTATCACATTTTAACAATATAATCCATTGAGAATCTTGAGAAGAAACAACCACTGTTTTACTATTACTGTAATAAGTCTTTACATTGGCCCAAATAAACTCTGTTTTTGTATAAAATCTCCAACCCCTATTACATCCTAATCTGATCCCTTTATAGGAATCTATTCCTCCTTCTCTAGAATGGGCTCGAAGGCCCTATTAACTACTCCTACATGCTATTAAACTAATTCATTAATTACAAACATGCTGAGCTGTAATTACACAAAATCCTAATCAAACTAAAACACTAATTTCATTCTCCTCGTATGCTTGATTCTTCTTGGATCCTTGACAGCTGTCCTCCTTCAGTTAGGCTGAGATGGCTGAGCTACAGATGCAAGGAATGCTGACTTTGGATGCTTGAAAGCGCTGATGGCTCATTAATTGACCAAAAGATATGCTCTATTTTAACGGTCTCTATCTCCCAACATTCTCCGAAAGTGTAGCAGTATGTTCCCAAATCTTTTAATAACCCCAGGTATGGAATGCTGCCATGTTTCTGATGTGCTGTAGGTGGTATTGATAAACAGGTGTTTCAACTCCCGCTCACAGTATCACAATAGCTGCTCTGCGCTTAAAAACATCACCTACAGCAGTTTCGTAGCGCGCTACGAAACTGCTGTGTAATTTCAAAAACACAGTCTTCTTCCCTGCCTTTAAAAATTCACCATGCCTAATTGATGCTTTGGACAAGGTTATGAGAACAACCTGTAAATGAGTATGGTTAATAGCCTCAACCTTTCTGCACAATGTTTAACACATTTACAGTTAGTGCAAGGGCAGCTGGTGAAGTTTTTTGCTTGATTTGCTCTGTCATGATGATGGTACTGCTTAAAACATTTCACATGCTACCCTACCTTTAGGGTTCATCTATTCTTCCTTTAGTGCAGTCTCACAGCCACACTCTGTACTGTCTTCATTTTTTGCCTTCATAGATCTGTTCTTTGTAATCTCCATCTTTCTTTCAAAAGGGAGGGCTATTATTGACAAGATTTTCCTTTGGCTAGTGCTTAAATACATTGAAGACATTACTATCAAAACAAATCGAAAACAGAAATATGCTTATCATGGAAAATTCTGCTTCATGGACATGGATGTCATTGTCCATCTCTCTTGGATGTATAAGCAAAATTGGTTTTCTGGCATCATCTTGAAAAGTTTACCAGCCAATGTTCTTAACAACAGAACACGAGCTCAAATGCTAAGGGTCCCCTATATTTCTTGGATCCATCCATTGCGCCATAGCTGGTCTCATATTATCCTAATGAATGGCAGCATCCACCAGAACAGAGTTGTTTACAGCAGTAGGCATAAAGCCTCTGACATAAAAAACATTCGGGGGCATTAAATAAGAATTAAAACCAGGTCTGTTATCAAAGAAATTGTTGTTTCCAAACTGAATTCTATTGACATAGGATCCATGTATTCCCAAATCTTCTAACACTGACATAATTGCCTCTATGGGAGGAACCTCTGAAAGAAAAGGCCAATATTGGCTCTCTGGATAAGGTACATGTTGATAAATAGAGCCTGGATGTTGTTAGTTCCTTTTCAGTCATGGACTTTGGCACATTGTACATAGCTAACCTCGTTTTTGAAACATGAAAATTCGGACTTCCAAGTTTTATAGCCTTTTTCTGTATTTTCTTTTGCCTTCTGATTAACTGTTGTTTTGTCCGTGGCCCTAAAGACTGTCAATGGTCTGCCGTTCATTATTATCCCGGAATCTGCCAAACCATGTTTTATTTCAGCTGCAGATATAGCAGCTTCAGCTGCTTCTATTGTTGCAAATTCAATAAACGCTGTCTCAAAAACTATCGACCTCATCAAGAAATATGATAGCAGATTAAAGCTTCTGCGCAAGTATGAACACAGCAGTCACAAGTTTCTGAGAATTCCCAAAACATTTGCTCCTTAGATTGGCTACCCTTACGTTGATGAAAACAACCCCTGATCTTCTTGCCATTGCCTTTGCAAGTAATGTTTTCCCATTTGGAGGGCTGAGGAGCTTACACTATCCAAACGATTTCTTTGTTAGGATCGAGATGCTTGAACCCTATAACAAGAACCAGACAACTTACGGCAGCTCTAATGGCGTATAATATCAATTTCTGTGTACATGAAGCCTACTTGTGCGCCATGCTGCCAAACTATCTATGAAGAAATGCAGGGTTTTATATGATAAGAACTGCTGCGTAGCTGTAAATAGATATATAGTCTCATTACAACAGCAGTAACTATCAACCTCCCCTGCCACCATACTTGGAGCTAGATTGTCTTCTGAAAAAGAAATAATGGCCAAGCTAAGCTGTTCTATTCTATAGAAAGGAGACAAGTGGGTGTCGAAAAAGGATGAAGCGGAACAGTGTTTACATCTTCTGCCAAAGCTATTTTCTTGAACCGTGGTTTTTAAATAAGCGCCAGAAATTATATGACAATCCTCCTTTTCTAAGCCAACAGCTGGAGCATGTAACCGGCACGGTTACCACGTTTGTAGAAGACAACATCAAAATAATACAGTCCACCTTGACTGAGGAAACTTGTCTATTTCGAGCTCTGCCATTTGCTTCCTTGTCTCTACGACAGCGATTTTTCCTCTCTGTCATCGACATTTGATTATGAAGATGATTTGAAAAATTAATGCCAAACAGAGATTATTTGGAGTGTTCAGATCAAGAAACCCTGAATTGATAGTATCTTTCGTAGGAATTGCGCCATCCTTCTTTTGTTTTTATTCAATGCGCACTCATCTTTTAATGACACCAGTTAACATAATTCCAGCTCTTGTGCCACATTTCTATCCCGGTGTCACTAATAATGGCGGCCTTGTGGCGATCAAATCCTTATAAAAACTACTTGACACTTGGCGTTTAATCATTGCATTCCATAAGAGCACTTTCATGTCTTCAATATGTGCATTAATAATGAACCAATGCGCTTGATAAGATTCGCGACATTTTCAACTTTCTTCCTTCGCCTGCGCTGCAAAATCCGGTGCCTGTGAACTTTATCTATTAAAGGGGAAGATCTTGCTGTAAATGCCTTCACAGCTTGTTGCTCATCCTTCCATGGCTTTCTTGCTTGAATATCTTCAAGAAAGTAGTCGTATTTGGAAGCCCAACATAAAAGTTCTCTAATCCGCAATTCAAGCCATTGGCAATGCCATTCAATATGGTGTCTATAATCTTTCCACTTCAGGTGTCAATGCCTTCTTCCTCTTCATTAATCCACTTGCATCAACTTCTACAGAAGTTACAGCTCCATTACCATTACGCAACTCTGATTCTACTTCAGAAGCGTCACACATTCCAGAGCCTGGACCATCATTATCACTGTCAAATTCGATGTCTCCAAACGAACTTGAACACGCAGTGGCCTGCTCAACAGGATTGAATCTGATTTCATCTCCGGTGCATTTTAAAATTTCCACCATTGACTCATCTGTTTGTACTTGTAGATTAGCCTCAGACATATTATCAAATATAGTCTCAGTGTTTGATCTATTCTCCTCCAATTCTTCAACATAGACCATATTTTGCCAGAAATAGAGGGCATCTCGTGCTTTGATTGCATCTCCAATATTTGATATAGGAAACTCCATCCTTTTTACTTTCTGAAGGGGAACCATCATCCTTGGTAGCCAGCCGACCATCAGACCACCCTAAATATTTGTCATTTCCCAATTTCGTAGCGCAGCCATTGCAAGGTCAGTGTTTTCGCTACGAAATCACTAAAACATATGGCGCTGCGAAACTGCTAACAGATTTATGCGCTGCGAAAACACCCTGTCTTTAAGCTATGCTAAAAAAAATTTGACAACAGACTTTTCAGTGATAACAGCGGCTCCACTTGGGATAGTGTGCCCTTGTGGTGCACTAAGAACCTGCAGTTCCAGTGCCCTAGAGAATTTATTTGACAAACAGAAATTTGCTTGACCAGCATGACTGTAGGAGAAAGAAAGCTATTTCTACTGAAAAAAGAAATGCTCAGTTAACCTTGAGCTTATTTGCATTTACCTCTACCTACCTACCCTAACAATTTCAATTTCCTTCTGCTCAATCAATATGAAATTTCCAATGTAGCCAATCCTCTGCTTTATCTGATATTTGATTTCTTTGACCGCATTGGAGTTCAGAGCCAATCTGACAGTGTGATGACCGCTGCCACTGAAATTGTCTCTGATCTTCTTTGAAAAACTGAAATACTGGAGAGTAAAACTCTTCCATGTAATCAGCTACAGGATCCCAGAATACATGATCAGCTTGGTTTTCCTTGTAACTTTCCAGCTGTGCAAACTGATCTTCAACCACAGTGTTTAGTTCCTCAATCGTGAAAGAGAAAGGAACCAACATTGTCTCCTTGCGTTCTGCCATAGAAAATTTCTGAGAATAATGATCATGATCATGGAAACTGTATGCCTGAATTTGTCCTTCTAAACCTTCAATTTCTTTCTCAATGTCTTTGGAAAATTCATCAAAAAATTTCATCTTATCCTCTGACTTGCAGTCAAAGGATTTTAGATACGAGGACAAGGACAAAGAAAAATCTTCAACTGTTTCTCCACTACTACGATCATTATTCCATTGTTTGAAACCCTCAACTGAAGGAGAGTTTACCTCCACCTCTGACCTATCTATCCATTCCTCCAAGAACATAAGCCATAAGTCTTGAAATGACTTAACGGATTTGACAGGAAAGCATTCAACCCACTGTTTGCATTTTCCTTGGAGTGAATCATAGAATAACCTTATGCAAACATCCTCATGTTTAACTCTAAGAAGCTCAGCAAAATGACAGAAATCTGAGATATGCTTCAACGTTAAACTCAAGTCTTCTCCATTGAATTTTGGACCATTCCTTAGAAAATATGCATCCTTGGGAAAATGATTTGGGAAACCATGAATTCCTGAAAAATCAATGCATGCATACCTTGAACTAAGAATGGCAGCTTCTGGGTCCTTCATAACTCCAGTGGAATCACCATGAATGTATGAACTTTGAATCCTTCAACAATGGAGTCGCCAAGGTAGTTTTGCAGCCTCAAAAAAAAAAACTTCTTTGAACTTCTGCTACCTTCAGAAATTCAATCTTAAAATTACGGGAGTGAGTAATCTTCAGTCTCCCGGCAGACGCACCAAAATGTTATCACAAAATCAGTACTAAGGGCTGTAACCAAGCAAGATTTCATGTAACTCTTTCAACCAGACTTTAGACCAAAGATTAGCCTCTTTGGTCAGAGAGGGCTCTCTCACAGACTTTTGATAAAAATCAATCACAACAACAGATGGCTAACTCTTCACACATTCATGAAAACAAAGCTGGTTGGACACATATCAAATTAGTCTTCATTGGGCTATGGAGTCTCACACCTTTAGTAAACAAAAGCACAGTCATTTCATGGAAGTCAAGGCTCTTTGCATTAGATGTTCAAACATACTTCACAAAAACCACAGCTTGCCAAACACACAGGAAGTCAGAGCATAAGATATGAATTCTGAGTGATTGTGCTATAACAAGGTTGTAAAAGACATTAAGAAAATAAACCACTATCACATTTGAACAATATAATCCATTGAGAATCTTGAGAAGAAACAACCACTGTTTTACTATTACTGTAATAAGTCTTTACATTGGCCCAAATAAACTCTGTTTTTGTATAAAATCTCCAACCCCTATTACATCCTAATCTGATCCCTTTATAGGAATCTATTCCTCCTTCTCTAGAATGGGCTCGAAGGCCCTATTAACTACTCCTACATGCTATTAAACTAATTCATTAATTACAAACATGCTGAGCTGTAATTACACAAAATCCTAATCAAACTAAAACACTAATTTCATTCTCCTCGTATGCTTGATTCTTCTTGGATCCTTGACAGCTGTCCTCCTTCAGTTAGGCTGAGATGGCTGAGCTACAGATGCAAGGAATGCTGACTTTGGATGCTTGAAAGCGCTGATGGCTCATTAATTGACCAAAAGATATGCTCTATTTTAACGGTCTCTGTCTCCCAACATTCTTCGAAAGTGTAGCAGTATGTTCCCAAATCTTTTAATAACCCCAGGTATGGAATGCTGCCATGTTTCTGATGTGCTGTAGGTGGTATTGATAAACAGGTGTTTCAACTCCCGCTCACAGTATCACAATAGCTGCTCTGCGCTTAAAAACATCACCTACAGCAGTTTCGTAGCGCGCTAAGAAACTGCTGTGTAATTTCAAAAACACAGTCTTCTTCCCTGCCTTTAAAAATTCACCATGCCTAATTGATGCTTTGGACAAGGTTATGAGAACAACCTGGAAATGAGTATGGTTAATAGCCTCAACCTTTCTGCACAGTGTTTAACACATTTACAGTTAGTGCAAGGGCAGCTGGTGAAGTTTTTTGCTTGATTTGCTCTGTCATGATGATGGTACTGCTTAAAACATTTCACATGCTACCCTACCTTTAGGGTTCATCTATTCTTCCTTTAGTGCAGTCTCACAGCCACACTCTGTACTGTCTTCATTTTTTGCCTTCATAGATCTGTTCTTTGTAATCTCCATCTTTCTTTCAAAAGGGAGGGCTATTATTGACAAGATTTTCCTTTGGCTAGTGCTTAAATACAATGAAGACATTACTATCAAAACAAATCGAAAACAGAAATATGCTTATCATAGAAAATTTTGCTTCATGCACATGGATGTCATTGTCCATCTCTCTTGGATGTATAAGCAAAATTGGTTTTCTGGCATCATCTTGAAAAGTTGACTAGCCAATGTTCTTAACAAAAGAACACGAGCTCAAATGCTAAGGGTCCCCTATATTTCTTGGATCCATCCATTGCGCCATAGCTGGTCTCATATTATCCTAATGAATGGCAGCATCCACCAGAACAGAGTTGTTTACAGCAGTAGGCATAAAGCCTCTGACATAAAAAACATTCGGGGGCATTAAATAAGAATTAAAACCAGGTCTGTTATCAAAGAAATTGTTGTTTCCAAACTGAATGCTATTGACATAGGATCCATGTATTCCCAAATCTTCTAACACTGACATAATTGCCTCTGTGGGAGGAACCTCTGAAAGAAAAGGCCAATATTGGCTCTCTGGATAAGGTACATGTTGATAAATAGAGCCTGGATGTTGTTAGTTCCTTTTCAGTCATGGACTTTGGCACATTGTACATAGCTAACCTCGTTTTTGAAACATGAAAATTCGGACTTCCAAGTTTTATAGCCTTTTTCTGTATTTTCTTTTGCCTTCTGATTAGCTATTGTTTTGTCCATGGCCCTAAAGATTGTCAATGGTCTGCCTTTCATTATTATCCCGGAATCTGCCAAACCATGTTTTATTTCAGCTACAGATATAGCAGCTTCAGCTGCTTCTATTGTTGCAAATTCAATAAACGCTGTCTCAAAAACTATCGACCTCATCAAGAAATATGATAGCAGATTAAAGCTTCTGCGCAAGTATGAACACAACAGTCACAAGTTTCTGAGAATTCCCAAAACATTTGCTCCTTAGATTGGCTACCCTTACGTTGATGAAAACAACCCCTAATCTTCTTGCCATTGCCTTTGCAAGTAATGTTTTCCCATTTGGAGGGCTGAGGAGCTTACACTATCCAAACGATTTCTTTGTTAGGATCGAGATGCTTGAACCCTATAACAAGAACCAGACAACTTACGGCAGCTCTAATGGCGTATAATATCAATTTCTGTGTACATGAAGCCTGCTTGCGCGCCATGCTGCCAAACTATCTACGAAGAAATGCAGGGTTTTATATGATAAGAACTGCTGCGTAGCTGTAAATAGATATATAGTCTCATTACAACAGCAGTAACTATCAACCTCCCCTGCCACCATACTTGGAGCTGGATTGTCTTCTGAAAAAGAAATAATGGCCAAGCTAAGCTGTTCTATTCTATAGAAAGGAGACAAGTGGGTGTCGAAAAAGGATGAAGCGGAACAGTGTTTACATCTTCTGCCAAAGCTATTTTCTTGAACCGTGGCTTTTAAATAAGCGCCAAAAATTATATGACAATCCTCCTTTTCTAAGCCAACAGCTGGAGCATGTAACCGGCACGGTTACCACGTTTGTAGAAGACAACATCAAAATAATACAGTCCACCTTGACTGAGGAAACTTGTCTATTTCGAGCTCTGCCATTTGCTTCCTTGTCTCTACGACAGCGATTTTTCCTCTCTGTCATCGACATTTGATTATGAAGATGATTTGAAAAATTAATGCCAAACAGAGATTATTTGGAGTGTTCAGATCAAGAAACCCTGAATTGATAGTATCTTTCGTAGGAATTGCGCCATCCTTCTTTTGTTTTTATTCAATGCGCACTCATCTTTTAATGACACCAGTTAACATAATTCCAGCTCTTGTGCCACATTTCTATCCCGGTGTCACTAATAATGGCGGCCTTGTGGCGATCAAATCCTTATAAAAACTACTTGACACTTGGCGTTTAATCGCTGCATTTCATAAGAGCACTTTCATGTCTTCAATATGTGCATTAATAATGAACCAACGTGCTTGATAAGATTCGCGACATTTTCAACTTTCTTCCTTCACCTGCGCTGCAAAATCCGGTGCCTGTGAACTTTATCTATTAAAGGGGAAGATCTTGCTGTAAATGCCTTCACAGCTTGCTGCTCATCCTTCCATGGCTTTCTTGCTTGAATATCTTCAAGAAAGTAGTCGTATTTGGAAGCCCAACATAAAAGTTCTCTAATCCGCAATTCAAGCCATTGGCAACGCCATTCAATATGGTGTCTATAATCTTTCCACTTCAGGTGTCAATGCCTTCTTCCTCTTCATTAATCCACTTGCATCAACTTCTACAGAAGTTACAGCTCCATTATCATTACGCAACTCTGATTCTACTTCAGAAGCATCACACATTCCAGAGCCTGGACCATCATTATCACTGTCAAATTCGATGTCTCCAAACGAACTTGAACACGCAGTGGCCTGCTCAACAGGATTGAATCTGATTTCATCTCCGGTGCATTTTAAAATTTCCACCATTGACTCATCTGTTTGTACTTGTAAATTAGCCTCAGACATATTATCAAATATAGTCTCAGTGTTTGATCTGTTCTCCTCCAATTCTTCAACATAGACCATATTTTGCCAGAAATAGAGGGCATCTCGTGCTTTGATTGCATCTCCAATATTTGATATAGGAAACTCCATCCTTTTTACTTTCTGAAGGGGAACCATCATCCTTGGTAGCCAGCCGACCATCAGACCACCCTAAATATCTGTCATTTCCCAATTTCGTAGCGCAGCCATTGCAAGGTCAGTGTTTTCGCTACGAAATCACTAAAACATATGGCGCTGCGAAACTGCTAACAGATTTATGCGCTGCGAAAACACCCTGTCTTTAAGCTATGCTAAAAAGTTTTTGACAACAGACTTTTCAGTGATAACAGAAGCATTGTTGGATTCAGAGTCCAACACCTTTCAACAGTATGCCCATGCTTATGGCAATAAGTGCAACACATGTTCATCTTCTTGACAACATGATTTACATTGTTCAATGGAACTTTGGCTTCTTGCCTCCTTCCCTTCAAAATTTTCCTGTATGTTGCCATTCTTTTCCAACATCTAGAAACACTATGCTTAACCAAACCACAAAAAGAACATGCAATTCTTTTCCAATGCTTATGTGGAAATTTTCCATGCTTTATATGATCAAAGGAAGTGTGATGGAAATCATATTTATACCTTTCTCTTTCACCTTCATTACCTTCATAAGGAGGTGAATTGAAAGATGAAGAAGCTCGCTTTAGAACACTATCAATCCCTTCAATGGTTTTAGAGCTTTCACCACTTTCTTGTTCAAGTGCATGCTTACGCACACCTTCTTCCTACAAAGCATGTTTCAAACTATTGCATTCCTCAAGGATACAACCTTTACAACCTTGAGATAGAGAACCTGAAATGAAACTCCTTCTAGACCGTTTTCGGAACTGTTCGCGACGCCGGAATCAGAAAGACGAGCTCTATCCAATCGTTCAGGTTCGTTCTGAGCACTTTCATTTTTGACCATTTTACGACACTTGGTCCTAAGCTCCTGATCATAGACACATTGAGAAGCTTGAAGGAATAATTAAGAAGTTGTAAGGAAGATAATGAAAAAATCATGTAGGAACGGGAGAAACAAGCATAAGTCAATGCAATCATCATTCAGAGTTTGTTAGAACTACATAAACAGGGACCATTTCAGATCAGCCACAGACAAGAGGACATAAAGAATGGGGCATATGGTAGTAGATCTGATGGTGGGAATAGGTTGGATAGGGATGACACGATTAGAGATGGAAGGTTCTTGGATGCTTCGGATAGGAGAAGCGATGGACACAGGTACTATTCTAGTTCTGTTTCCAACACGCACTATAATCGTCATCGTTATCATCCTTATAGGAGGAGTGATAGGGGATATTTATCGGATTATTTTAAGAAAGCTAAGACACATACATTTGATGGATATTTGAAGAGGCCAGAGGATGCAGAGACTTGGTTACTTAGAGTGAAGAAGTTTTTTCAACTGCATGATTACTCAAAAAACATGAAGGCTAAAATGGCGGCATTCAGTATTAAAGGTAAAGAAGATATCTTGGGGAATATGTAAGTCACATTAGAGACATTAGAACAGAGAAGTTGAGTTGACATGAATTCAAAATGCTTTTCACGAAGAAGTACTTGTCATAAAAGTACCACAACATTAAGGCCAAAGAGGTTTACAAGCTAAAGATGGGATCGATGGAAGATGCATAACATACGACTAAGTTCCTGGAGCTATTGAGGTATTTACCGTATCTTAAGGATGAAAAGGCTAAAGTTTAGAGATATTTTAGTGGCTTTCCATTAGCTTTTAGAGATCAGATTGAGTATAATGAGCCTCGATCACCCAAGGAATTTATTGGGAAATTGAAGCATTACTATGAGAAATAAAAGAGTAAGAATGAATCTCAACAAGCATTGAAAGGGAAATATAAAGGTAAAGGTATGTGATATCTGAAAAGAACAAGGCCTCAGAATGCAAAAGAGAAAGAAAATGTTAAACCATACAAGAAGGTCAACATAACTAGACAGGGGCATGGGTCATAGCAACAAAATAGATGTGATGGTACAAGATGATTGAAGTGTTAGATGTGTGGTAAGGAACATATTAAGACAGATTGTCCACAAAATCAAGGTGGTAGGCCTAAGATCTATAGTGCACAAGAGGCGAAGACTCTTGGAGATGTTGGGCTAAGAATTCCTCATATCTATGTAGCACTGGATAACAAGTAGGTAGTATTGGAAATAATACTGAGAGGGGGGGTGAATCAGTGTTATCAGATCAATAATTTAATTTTCAAAAATAATTTGTATACACTACTTTAGCTTAGTGAACTAGTGTGTATACGCAACTGTACTTAATGAAACCATCGTATATGCAGAGATCTTTTGATTTACCCAAATTATCATGCATTGAACTTTAACCAATATATAAGGAATTAATTAAACAGTGCAGTAGAAGCAGAATAAATCAGCACACATAAGCAACACACATGAACACCGAGATATAAGGTGCAAACCTAATGTGGGTGAAAACCACCTGCTACTGTCGTCTCTGTCTTCTTTTAATAATAAGAAAATTCTATTTACAATTTTTGTACTGGTGTTGTGGAGGTAAATCCTCTCTGCGGACAGAGACGATCCCTACTAGCCCAGACCGGGTCTAGCAACAATCACACAATGCTATCACGCAAGTTCCTAATTGAAAATAAAAAGTAGATGGTGAGAACCTACTTGGATTCCAACGCTAGTGTTCGTCGAAGAGATGTCGCCCTCATTCCTTTGCCTTGGCCAGTCACGATCCCCACGATCTCTGTGATTGGACACCTGCACATGCAAAGAACAACATGAAAACAAGCATAAAATCTAGTAGATGCAATTATATATCAGTCAGAAAAGATATAACTCAACATCAAACATAGGACAATGTGAGTGGAACCATAATGATAGTCATCTATTATTAATAAACAACAAAGAAGAATACAACCATTATTCTGACGTTAAATCCTCCTTTGGCTGGGTAGTCAGCTGCACAAGTCTTGCAAAGCTTGTTGGGATAGGAACAAGCCTCTCTCTCTTTGGGTGACAAGAATATCCTTACTTAGATTTGGCCTTATGGGTGCAAAGAAGGCTCTTGCAGCTTCAAACTCTCTATCACTATACTAGAACTGGAACTATTGTAACTCTGACTATTGTGACTAGCTTGCTCAAGGCATAGAGGCAAGCTTTTATAGATAGAGAAGAAAGAGATAGGATCAACCAAATTATTCATGGGATTGGCTTTATCACTTGGAAACTTCCATGAAAGGTGGCAAACCACTTTCCCTTCTATGGAGATTCGAAGCCAAACCATCCTAGCTCAACATAGATTCAGTTGGTGAATGGGTTGAAGAGAACCTTCGGGAGTTTGTTGGTTAAAAACTTTACTCAATTCGGTTGGCGCGAGTGCGAATCTGAGACAGAGTGCCAATGGCACGCCCTTTTTAGAGGATTTCCCTCATTGGCGCGGGCAGCGAACTGTGGACCCGCGCTAATGCAAAAAGAGCTATTTTCATGGATATTTTGCAGGAGATGTCTTCAGGGCATATGAAGCTCATACTTAGAGAAATATGGTGCAAGTGGTTTCAGGTCATGTCACTTCTCATAGGTCCCGGAATGAGTCCTCCAGTGTGCGGGTAAGGGGTAACAGGGACGATGAAAAACGGTGACAAATTGCTGTGTAACAGATGCCCCCTAAAGCATGAGGCCCGAGAGAGAGAGGGGTGAAATGCTTTACAAGAAAGAACATGCGTGACTGAAAACACGGCCGCCGGAGAACCTACGTAAAGAAGTACAACTGATATCTCAAGTACATGATATATGTGGTATGGGTGCAGCCACCCATAGCAGAGTACATAATAATCTAGATCCAAGGCATGGACACAGCCATCCAGAGAGTATCGGTAAATAGACTCAGGCATGGTCGCAGCCATCCAGTGAATGAGTCATGTAATGATCATAATAATCCACAAATCGCAGCCTGGATTCCAACAGACAAAATCCAGGGTCTTGCGCTCCATCTCGACCCGAACAGAGTACAAGTCCAAGCATGTGAATACAGGAGTTGAAGTCGAACATGCATGAACATCGTCTGATTACCAGCCAATAGTGAAAGTTGTTAACAGACGTGAGAGGTACCACCAATAATGACGATGGTCCTCAAGGTACTATAGGTACAATCTACGGCGTGCGAATCAATGAGCTGGTGTCGAACACCCGTAGAATCATTCGATCGGAGGCCAATGATGAAAACCTCTCGTCGAACACGAAGAACCTGCCATTGAGGCATGCAGGCTCCAAGGCACCGGAAGGGAGTCTCTAGATCAGCTTCCTGGATAATGAACTGAAGTCGGCAGGAAGTGACCTTGATCAAAGGTGGGCCATAGTGTTTCCCACATCAGTGACACGAGATAGAGGAAGAATGTTGTGGTGAATCAGAATTATGTGAGGCATCAAAGGGAGATTGTAATTCTGCAGAGGTCAACTTCTCTTGAACATATCGGCGGCACGACAGCGGACTTGGCAGTATTTGACATCAAATGAGCAGAGGTCATGGTGACAAGGCAATGAGCAGATGAGAGGTCAAATAGGATAACCCAACCCCACGGAGGCTAGTGTAAAACAAGATGAGAGGTCCCCACCCAGACACGAATGCAGACTAGTGCCATGTTCAAGAGTGACATACTGCCGACACGACAATAATTATAGGTCCATTTTCCCCACCATTTCTGGTGAGTACCCCAGTTATTTTTAACAAGCTTGATGGGATAGCATATGCTTGTGAGGCGTCATTACAACAGAATCCAATGTCATTAAGTTTTAACGAGTCTGACAAAGGAAGAACTCGACGTCTTTTCTTGTTTAGAGAGTCTGAAAAGACAGCAGAAAAGAAAACTCCAGGGGGGTCCTTTTTCGTAAAGTTGTGTCTCCCGAGCCCGAAAAAGTATAAACAATGCTCGAAAGAACCGCCCGACCATTTTGATCAAGGAGTACTTTTCATGTTAGTGACATCGACCTGAAAAAGTACAAAAGCGATCAACGTCACGTCATTTCGTAACCATTAACGAACTTGAAACGACAAGGGTCCGACGATCTTTTCATTTTTACACGGTCGGAAAAGGGTTTAAAGATGACCGCCTCTTATTTATATTTTAACGAGTCAAGAGGGATAACTCGGCGATCTTTTCATTTTTAGCGAGTCAGAAAAGAGCTGAAAGATGACTCCACAGTAACTTTTTCGTGTATTTACCGAGTCCGAAAAAGTATAAAATACAACTCGTTTCACCATCGAAGTTGCAAAAAAGGACCTGCCATAGCACCAAAAGCAAGCGTAAAATCCATTTTCGACCAAAAATACATTAAAATATTCACAAAACAACTCTTTAAACCTAATTACAAGTCAAAAAGTCTATAAATATGGTGAAAATGTAAAAAATAGAATTACTTTTACTTTTTACCTCTTGCATAGTGGTAGCGGTCCATTTGGGGAGCAAACTTCGAGCAGTGATTACCGCCAATCCGTGCAACCATTTGAGATTCCGCCAGTTCCATGTAAGAGGCACTTCCCTTAGCTCCTTTTTCATACTATTTTTATGTATTTTTTTCCCTGATTGAGCCTCTGCAAGGGGGATTTCAAAATTTAGGGTTGCGCCCCATTGGCGCGGGTATCCGGCACGGGTCCGCGCCAATGGGGTGATTTTCCCAAAGGTGCCGCGCCATTGGCGCGACTGTTTTAGAAAAAGTCGCGCCAACCGCGTGACCTAACTTTTTACTTGAATTTTCCCATCGTTTTTGAAATTTATCCGGTTTGTAAGCCTACCCGGGTTTCATTAATGATTTATTCGTCCTTGTGGGTGCAAGAAACAAGAAAAAATGGTGGTGGAAGGGAAAGAACGGGAGCATGATGCCGTAGATGCCTTGGCCATAGCGGATGAGGGATGTATGAATGCTTTGAGAGACTGTGGTCTCAAGAAGTTCTTCCTCACCTCTTATCTGCGAGCTCAACAGGAGCTATTACAGTTCATAGTGGATGCTTGGGATGTTGATGACCAAGTATTTCGCCTACGGGATCAAATCTTAGAGTTGGATGTATCTGATGTGTACTTCATTACTGGGCTGTCACAGAGAGGGGCGAGCCCCATTTTGATCGGAAGCAAGCCTTCCGGAGAGAAAATAGGTGAAGTGAAGGCTCGTGTGTGTCCAGAGGCACAATTTGGGAAAAACAGTGCCAAGGTGGATATCACCACCATCCATGATTTGGGTCTTAAGGTGATATTGTTCACCATCATGCGTGCAGCTGGGGTACAGGCGCCCCATGAGGCAAGAAAGAATCATCAGTTACTAGCGACAGAATGTCTCAGCCCCACCATTTTTGACTGGGCTACAGCGGTGACTACAAATATCAAAAGGTAGCTTACAAAGTGTAAGTGCGGGGGAGTGAAACAGTTCGGGTATGGCTCGATTATGGTGTCGTTCTTCTTGGAACGATTACCCCTCTTCCAGTACCAGGGAGCTGTAGTGGCAGACCCATTGCCACGAGAGCCTAGGATGGCTCGCTGGGCAGCATTGATGCCCAGAGGAGGAGGGGGCCAGCAAATGTCTTGGCGGCCTGAGTTCTTCATATGGCTTCGCTGTCAGCTGATTGTGGTAGAGGATTGGCCATATGTGGGAACCAACTTCATGGGGGACCCAGACCTCCCACTGCCAGAGGGAGAGGAGTGGGAAGAGGAGTTAGGTATGATCTTCTCTTTTTGATGTTTTATGTATTTTCATTTTTTTTGTCAATACATGCATGTTCTGATGACAGTTGTATGTATATGCAGATGTGGGCCCAGAGTGACCAGCCGGCTTGTCTCCTATAGTGCGGAGGGGCCAACCTGCAGCTGATCCTTAGGCAAGGGGTGCCGTGGGGGAAGAGCTGGTGTAGAATCTCGAGGGACTGACCCAAGGGATTCCGGGTTATGCTCGATTGGCGGACGTGCCTTTTGCATACCAGAGGCACACAGTGGGGGTGCCGAGCCACATCCATCGTCTGTTGAGACGCTTGGTGCGCGCGGTGACGTGCTATCATGAGCACCACCACGAATAGACTTCTAGGCTTCTTTCATGCATATTTTTTGAGGGACATGTTGTCCGAGGATGTATCAGGATGAACATGTATTATTTTTTGGACTTATGTAATGCACGCGGTGCAAAACTTTGCGACACACACATATATATACATATGCCTATGGTTTATTATTGTGCTTTTATGTGCTTGCTTGTAAAATGTTTTGATTATAAATTACGCAAATGTCTATCTAATACATGATTAGCCAATGCATTAGATAATGTGTTTAATCATCTTGGAATATGTTGATATGTAATAAAGTCAAACTTCCTTTCTAACAATTTAACACGTAAGTACAACCTTAAAATGTGACGGTCTCTGACGGAATATCGCCCATTGAGTTGATGGACGATAAGTTGAGAGTCTAGGTTAACAAGCAATGTACGAATACCGAGATTAATCGCCTCGGCTAATAATTCAATAACATCACTATATTCAGCAACATTGTTTGTAGTACAGCCTAAACAGACACCTTGAAGATCTATCAACTCACCGTGACGATCGTAGATCACCCACGTTGCAGAGGACAAATTGCGAGTGTTGCGGCAGGCACCATCGGCGAAACCAATGTAAGGTGCACCGAACATCTGCACAAGAAGCAAAAAGACACAATAAGGGGAAATCGCGCTTTCACACCAAACCGAAAACATGAAAACTCACACACACACACACGCATGTACAAATCGAAGCGCATTAAACTTGAGAATAAAGGGACGGGCATGCCCCCTAGCATGGTGTCTCAATTCGAGGTACATGCCCCCCAAGCTTCAGTCCATTGAAAATGGAGTGAAGGTTGACATTACTGTTATTGCGCTTGACCGGCATCATATCACCCCAGGATCCTATCTGATTAGCGGGAGGAAGGTCCCACGGATCAGAACGTATGGAAATCATGTTAATAGGGGCGAGATTCGGAGGTGGGAGTGGAAAGACACCCATTAGGGCGGGATCCTTGAAGAGCCCCACTCCCACACTCTCGAATGATTTGGAGGTATGCTCCACGAAAGGCACATTACCTTCAGAAGAAGAGGCGAAGAAGGAGAGTTGGTGCACTGTGACAATCTTCCCCTGATGAGGGAAATGAATGACACGGAAAATGGAGGAGGCCACGGCTTGCATGGCGTATGTCCAGCTACATCCGAGGAGGAGGTTGTAGGTAAGATTAGCGTCGACAACTTCGACCTCCACTTCTACCGTCTTCCCTTCCAAGGAGATGGGCAAGCATTGGAGGATACCGTAAGGACGGGACTCTCTTCCATCAAAGGCTTCTAACGTCGTAGGAGACTGGCTCAATGTTGGAGAACCAATAGCTTTCCAGCAAGCAACAGACATGATGCAAGTTGAGGCACCTTCATCAATGACTGTACGATGAATCGTTTTACCATTGATGATGACCTGTATAAGGAAAGCGATTTGGTGAGGCAGTCTCGGCGTATATCCCTCAAGATCAAAAGAAATCAGATCCGAGTCAGCCGGGTCTATGCCACCGATGGCCGATAGCAAGGACTTCCTCTGGGAGGGGTAGCTCTGGAGGACTTCTAGAGCAGACATAGCAGACGGAGCCTGAGCTAAGTCCTCAACGATGCTGTAGTGTTGGGCAGCACGAGCATTAGGGTTGTAAGAAGACTTCCGGAGTACACCTTTTGGAGGGGGTCGGATAGTCGTCTCAGTGCTAGGTCTTTCGATGTGGAGAGGACCAGAACTGGACGGAGGATCACTGGAGGGAACCTCCGGCTCTTTCCTGGTGTGAGATGGATATTCGTTTGCTAGAGTAGTGACATGGATGGGAATTTTCCCAGCCATAAATATTTAAGAGCCAAATGAAGAAGAGGGTTGCGATGGATCTCCCACCATTTGAGTTTGCTGAGAAGGGAAAATTTCTTTAAGCACAACAGGAGTCCCAGGAGCACCTTTCAACAATCGACTAACTTCGGACCTCCTGGGGCAGTCTTTAGTGTAGTGATCCTCATCACAGATAAGACAAGGATACTTAGGTTTACGTTTGGCTCCTTCCTCGGGTGGAGGTTTAGGGGAGTCCTGTTTGGGCTGTTCGGATTTATTCTTGGCTTTCCCTTTATTTTTCCCTTTCGAGGATTTATCCGCCGTGGTGGACTGAACGGCGTTAACCTCGGAGGTACTTACAGAATTAGATTGACCCTGAGAAGTGTTTCCATTAGAAGCATTCTGTTTTTGCTTCCCAGGGTTCGCGGGTGACTTTTTTGAAGACGCGTTTACAGAGCCAATAACTCCGTCAACAGATGGTTTTGGCGGAGCTTTGGATGTTCCAGGTCTCGGGGCGTCTGGCAAATAATCATATAAAGTACCTGACTGAGAGTATACTAAGTCGAGGTACTGAGCGCGCGCGATAGCTTGCTCTTCAGTTACACAAGCTCCCATGGCGATGTCTCGCGTGATCGCAGGGACAAAGGAAGTCGTGAACCAATCGGTCAGGAGCTGATCAGGAATCCAAAATTTGATCAAGCAACGATGCCGTCTCCATTCATGTATATGATCAGATATATGCGTGGCCGTGTCCTATTTGAGATACGTAAGGAGATGTGTCCCTGTCTCATACCGAATGGGTAACTGAAAATGAGTTAGGAATGCCATAGCCAGCGAGTTGAAATCTTGAAATGTTCTGCGATTCAACTCAATATACCACTTAACAGCTGAGCCGGTGAGAGACGTTTGGAAGAGGCGGAGCCGGATGGAGTCATCAAGCCATGAGTTGGATGAGCACCAAAGGTGATAGGTCATGACATGGGCTTGAGGATCTTCACCAGCTTTGCCATCGAATTTTGGGCAATCACCTGGTATTTTAGTTGGAACTGGTGGCGAATATGGATTATGAAGAATGGGATCATTTGTCAACTTGGACACATCTGGAAGTTCCAACGTCGCTAAGAAAGGCAACTGAGGATTAAAGGACATTTGTGGCTATGGAAGAGAGGTAGTACCAGGGTTCCAACCAGGTGGTGGTTGCCCCCATGGACTTTGTCCGGATGGGCCTGGCCCATAAGGGTTCTGCCCATAGGGATTTTGCCCATAGGGGTTCTGTCCATATGGATTTCGTCCATAAGGATTCTGTCCATAAGCAGATAGTTGACCCTGGGTCTGCCCCCCAGCACCCCATGGATTAGCAACTTGACCTGCAGGTGCAACGTATTGTTGCTGATAATTCTGGTAAGGAGTGACCTGCATTTGTTGATAATTTTGATAAGGGGTAAATTGAGTTTGCCCCTGGGGTTGCTGGTAGCCATACGTTTGCTGAGCTCCATACTGAGCCTGATAAGAAGGTTGCGCTTGGTAAGAAGGTTGGGGTCGTGGCCCACCTTGCATTTGATAACCAATTTGAGTCTGGGGCCCAGAAGGATGTCCTTGAACAGGTTGAGCTTAGACCATCTCGTCGGAAGGTTGGCCCGGTTGGGTTTGGGACGAACCCGTTTGCCCAGAAAGATGAGCTTGCTCGGTACCAGGTTGTCCTTGAGCAACCGAGGGTTGTCCTTGCGAAACAGATGGTTGAGCGGGCTGGACGACCGGTTGACCTTGAGGTTGGCTAGCCTGTCCAGAGGGATGAGTAAGCTGGGCAGTGGGTTGGCCCTGTTGTGCAGAAGGCTGACCCCCTTGCCTAGAAGGATGACTAGGCTGAGCAGTGGGTTGGCCCTGCTGTACGTAAGATTGCCCCCCTTGCCCAGAAGGATACCCCTGTTGGACTGCCGGTTGACCTTGTGGAATATAAGTTTTTCCAGCTTGTCCAGAGGGATAACCCTGCTGGATACCAGGTTGGCCTTGTTGGATGTAAGGTTGTCCTGGTTGTCGAGACGGGTAACCTTGCTGGGTACCAGGTTGCCCTAGATAACCAGAAGGTTGAGTCAGATAAGTAAAAGATGGACCACCAGCGGCTGAAGGTTGTCCCTGATAGGGTTGTCCTTGTAGGCCCCCAGGTTGTCCTGGGTAAGACTGGCCATAATATTGCTGCCCTTGGGGGGTTTGCACATAAGATGGCTGGCCTTGGTTAGGCGGTCCCTGAAGCTGTGCAGGCATTGCTTGGCCCCCATGGAAAGTGGTGGCGTTCCAAGCAACGGATAATGGTACCGAAACCTCAACAATAGGTTGAGTAGGCAAGGGTCGAGAAAGCTGAAGGTATTGACCAGTAGAATCATAATAATAGAATGGACCTTGCGCATTCGGATCCTGAACAGCTTGTCCATAGGCATCATATGGCCCCCCTCCTGGGACGGGACCAGAAGAGGGTGGAGCACTTTGTGCAGGGTGGACAACTTTAGGTGAGTGTGCCGGTTGGCCGCTACTCACTTGACCGTGAGGGAGACCAGCACCAGTATTCAAGACTGAAGACGCTGTAATGAAACTAACAACCGGAGTTGAATGTGCTACACAAACAGTTGGGTTTGTTGGAACTGAAGTGACAGGTGTAGTGTGGCCTTGTGAAACAAAAGATCCCGTGGTGGGAGTGATATGGGGGTCCCACATAGTCGAAGCAGGGATCCTGGCACTTACCCTATCCCTCAACGACTGGTAGCGTGGGGGGAGCAGAGAAGTAGCTGGGATGGGAGTGTCGATATTCGACAAAACAGGTGTCTCACTCACTCTAGGAGATGTCTCATCCATGTGAGAGGTAGACATTGGAGACGAAACACTAGGGGGGGTAAAAGGAATATTGTCCTCTTCAGGTTCCCAGATGGGGTTCCAATGAATTTCGTAACCTTCGTCGTCCAAAGCGCGAGAGTTGATCGGTTGGATACTCGAGATAACAGGAAGAGTATCACTTACAACCAGTACTTCAGGAGCAGCGGAAGACGGAGACCCTTGATCACTTGGAACAGGAGTCGACGGTTCAGCCAGGATGACAAACTTCAAACAAGACCTAAGGGAATCTAACGATTAAAGGACCCTACTCAAACTAATGCACACAAGATCTAACCAGGTAATGTTTATCGCGGCCAAATAAATTTTAAGACGCAAGGACACAACTTGACCTTTTCATGTTTTAAGAGTCGAGAAAAGGACAAAAAGGTGACTCTAGTCGCCTTCGAATGTTTTGTGAGCCCGAAGTGACAAACTGCTCAAGTGAGCCTTTTCTTTTAAGGAGTCTGAAAAGGATCAAAAGTGACTACTCTAGAGAACTAGGCAAAAGGGTTTACCAAACAAATCCGTAAAACTGCATATACACCTTGGCAGTCATATGAAAACCAAGGACTTCCCGTACGGCAGTCAATCTTCCCGAATGCTGTGTTCGGTGCGTTACGGCTTGTAAGGTGGCAGACACGGCTTCCTATGGATAAAGGATGATAACCTAGTGGGGTCTCCCCTATATACGCGATGGTACGTGGGAGCTCATGTCCGTGGTAGACCACTATCGAGTCACAAAAGGAGGAATCACCCAACCGTAGTGTGAAACAACAGTGACTAGGTTTAACGACGCCGGAGCACGTCTCTAGCCTAGAACTCTAATCAGTGAGCGTTATGTTCCAATGCGTTTTTAAGTTCATTCAATTCATTTTATGGTTGATCTTTGATTAAGTTTCAATTTCCAGGTCCTACCGTATGTAATCTCTCACAATTCCCTAAATGCAAACTATATGCCAAAGAATATCATTTCGTTCGATGAATACTAACTATGAGAGAGTTAAGGATTTTTCAAACAAAATGACCACAAACAAACAGGAATTACTCTAATGCAGCTAATGACAAATAAACGAAACTTTTCTTTGTTTTAAATCGCTTAATCAATGAAAAGCTTCTAATTTCAATTAACTAATGCAACGCAAAAGAGATTGTTCGTTTTCTTTTCAATGGCAAAGTGCACTAAACAAATTTTGAGAGATAGTAACACTGAGCAAAAAGACCAATTTCACTCAATGAGCACACAATCGAATCCCCAAAACACCAAAACAGTCCTTCAAACCAAGAAGAAAGCACAAAGACCTCTATGAGCTATGTGATCTAAGCCCAAACGAAGCCAAGCGAAACCCAAGCGAAAAATAAGCAAATCACTTGAATATCAAGAAAAAGCTTTGACAACTACCGAGCCAATGCAAAAGAATAATCACAAAGTTGACTGGACGATCAAAGAACCCAAAACACCTACGGAAGGCTCGATGCACAAAGCCACTAGATGCCCTAGGGCTAAAATGTGAAATCGATAGAAAGAGGCAAACACCCGAAGGATGAAGGTCTACAACCAGTCAAACAAGGATCAAACACACTCCAGTAATTGAAAAAGACACAGCAAGATAGAAATCCAAGCTCAGAGGGCTTGAAGACAAGCGAACTGGAAAAGTTGACAGGCCTGGCGCGACTGTCAGGCTGCAACTCGCGCTTTTATAGGATTGGCACGGGTTGTCTTTGAGAAACTTGCGCCAATAGCGCGACTGTAAGGCTAAAAAGCGCGCTAATCAAGTTTGCTAAATCAAAAACAAAAGCAAGCAACTCAGGGCTTGAGAACAGTATCTAGGAAAACCAGGAAGCAAGAAGCAGCAAGAAATCCAACCCAGAAAGCTATCTAAACGATCAAACGAGAGAAACCAAAGAGGCAAGACAAACTCCAAGTTGTTTAGTCCGTAAACCAAACCGGAGATTGACTGAAGTGGCGTTGATCTACTTCGCTAATGCAAAGCACAAAGCAATAGCGTTTCGAAGGCTATCTGGCCATACTTCAGGCTCCGTCTAAAGTTTACAAATCAAACAACAAGTTAACTCCCCAGCGGAGTCGCCAAATTGTTGTGGAGGTAAATCCTCTCTGCGGACAGAGACGATCCCTACTAGCCCAGACCGGGTCTAGCAACAATCACACAATGCTATCACGCAAGTTCCTAATTGCAAATAAAAAGTAGATGGCGAGAACCTACTTGGATTCCAACGCTAGTGTTCGTCGAAGAGATGTCACCCTCGTTCCTTTGCCTTGGCTAGTCACGATCCCCACGATCTCCGTGATTGGACACCTGCACATGTAAAGAACAACACGCAAACAAGCATAAAATCTAGTAGATGCAATTATATATCAGTCAGAAAAGATATAACTCAACATCAAACATAGGACAATGTGAGTGGAACCATAATGATAGTCATCTATTATTAATAAACAACAAAAAAGAATACAACCATTGTTCTGACGTCAAATCCTCCTTTGGCTGGGTAGTCAGCTACACAAGTCTTGCAAAGCTTGTTGGGATAGGAACAAGCCTCTCTCTCTTTGGGTGACAAGAATCTCCTTACTTCGATTTGGCCTTATGGGTGCAAAGAAGGCTCTTGCAGCTTCAAACTCTCTATCACTATACTAGAACTGGAACTATTGTAACTCTGACTATTGTGACTAGCTTGCTCAAGGCATAGAGGCAAGCTTTTATAGATAGAGAAGAAAGAGATAGGATCAACCACATTATTCATGGGATTGGCTTTATCACTTGGAAACTTCCATGAAAGGTGGCAAACCAGTTTCCCTTATATGGAGATTCGAAGCCAAACCATCCTATCTCAACATAGATTCAGTTGGTGAATGGGTTGAAGAGAACCTTCGGGAGTTTGTTGGTTAAAAACTTTACTCAATTTGGTTGGCGCGAGTGCGACTCTGAGACAGAGTGCCAATGGCGCACCCTTTTTAGAGGATTTCCCTCATTAGCGTGGGCAATGAACTGTGGACCCGCGCTAATGCAAAAAGAGCTATTTTCATGGATATTTTGCAGGAGATGTCTTCAGGGCATATGAAGCTCATACTTAGAGGAATATGGTGCAAGTGGTTTCAGGTCATGTCACTTCTCACAAGTCCCGGAATGAGTCCTCTAGTGTGCGGGTAAGGGGTAACAGGGACGGTGACAAATGGTGACAAATTGTTGTGTAACAACTGGTGTAGACTTATACCAGTACACAGGCTTCTACCTGCAGAAGGCTATAACCTTCTCTCATTCTCAAACTTCCACTGGAAGGGAGCTACAACCCACTAGCTCTTGTACTAGCTGATATGTTTACTAGTACGTAGGCGCTGACCTACAAAAGGCTACAACCTTCTCTTTTCTTCCAGGGACCATGTTTCATAAATTTTCAGACTGGATCCATCAACAACATCATTCAATCATCAAATATATCTGCATCAACCAATCTCCTTTTGAACCAACCACAACCGAATCAATCAATCATTTTGACAACCCATCAATCAAATCATTCAGAATGCTGTCACCTGAATAGAGTAAACAGAACCCAGAAAACTACAACAAAAAATAGAAGCAACTAAAGCATATTTTATAAGGTGTACACTACTTCCATGTGTCGAACTTGCGTGTATACACGGTTTCCTCAAAGTGAACCAACGTACAGATTTGCAAATCAAATTTTTGATGTATACGCTACTTTGATATGCAGAACCAGCGTGTATACGCTTCTTTTCTAAAGTGAACCTGCGTACAGATCTGTAAATGATGCTTTAAGCATTACAACAATTCTAGACTTCAGTCATACCCAGATCATCATATTTATAGACTACAACATGCGCCAGTTATTCAGATATATGATCAAACCACATAAAGATAGTTCACTTCAAGCCTTAAGATCCTGATACATCATTAGATCTTATCCTTCAACAAACACTAAGGTTCATCCTTGGTTCAGATCAACACATCACCATAAGCCAATAACCTACATAATAGATCTCACACTTCATGAAATATTCGATACTTGCACACCTTGGCCTAATGATCTTCTCCTCCCTTTATAGTTTTAGGCCTTTCTCAATACCATGGACCAAAACCATTTAGGACCAATACCTTGGACCCAATACCTGGGATCAATACCTCGGACCAGATACCTTGGACCAATACCATGGATAAAAATACCATGGACCAAATACTTCGGACCAAAAATTTAGTTTTCGAAGGTATACATGCTTTTCCTTCCATGAAAGTGCGTGTGTTCGTATACGCGACTTGTATATAGTGAACCTGCATGTATACACAGTTTAGTCAATGGTGAAGCTATGTATACTTCTCTTGTCTTCATTCTGTAATTCTTTGTTGTTTACCTTATTCGTGGAAGTTGCCTGCATTTCATCACATCTGTAAACACTACTATCATGCATTCTATCACATCTGATATCTCTTCTGTAGATTCATCTAGTTACCATATACAAGTGAGTTGTTCTTCTACAAGTGGGTTGCCATCAAGTACAACACATACATCATAATGCCAACAATCTCCCCCTTTGGACTTGATGGAAACAACAACCACACCAAGTCACTCTCCCCCTTTGACATCAAGGGCAAAGGATCATGCTCCCCCTTAGTGTGTGCTGAATTCTCTGATATGTTGAAGTGTGTTGATTGAGCTTCCATGATCAAGTTCATGCTCCCCCTAAGCATAAGCAAAGTCTGCAAAAAGATGTTCTAAAATAAGAACATGACTCTATACATACATCACAAATGACCTTCCTATCACCAATGACTCATACATACATCCATCTCCCAACCAAGTAGGGATATACCAAATGTGACTCATCCACCCAACCAAATGGGGATATACTAATTGTTTGTACATGTCAAAAACTAGAAATATTACATCATCCATCCCATGCATAGTGGGGTTACAAATTAGGTCTTTTCATGACCTTTACTTTAAAAGATATACATGACATATATATAACAGAGACCAAATATCTTAAACAAGACCATGAAAGTCATTAGAAACTATCATATGATCTGCACCATCAGCAACATCTGTCAACAAGATCCAGACCAACAACCCATATATGTCCATCATTAGTTCCCAAAATATCATCAACCATGTTCTCCCCCTGAACCTATTCCACCTTTTCATTGTCAGATCTGATCATTGCATATGTTAGTAAGAGATATCAAAGCATCATCATTAATCAGATATACATCAAGTTATCACCAACTTTATGAGGACCAATATATTTCCACATGTTATCAACAGATTGAAATCATCATCAAATAGAGCAGATAATTGATGGAACCATAGTAGACCCCTTTTCTGAGTCTGGCCCACTGCTTTTCTTCAAACCAACATATATGCGACTGTGCCCACAGAAACTCACGTATGTACGCGACTACACTTCATGAAACTCGTGTATAACCACATTTCTCTGAAAAATAAGATTTAACAGTAGGATGATGCATAAACTACTCCCAGATTTTGTCTGAGATATTCAAATGTCTCTCTGGGCAGTGGTTTAGTGAATATATCGACACCCTGTTCTTTGGAGGGAACATACTCCAATTTGACCTTTTGTTCAAGCACTTGTTCACGTAGGAAATGATATTTGATGGGTATGTGCTTGGTCTTGGAGTGCATGACTGGATTCTTTGAAATACTGATGGCACTTGTATTATCACATAGAATGGAGATGGGTGGAGTACATGTGATCTGAATGTCTTGCAAGGTTTGCATCATCCAAAGTAGTTCTGTGTAGCAAGATGTAGTAGCCACGTATTTTGCTTCAGTTGTAGATAATGCAATTGAACTTTGTTTCTTGCTGAACCAAGACACTAACCTGGAACCCATATAGAATGCACCACCAGTAGTGCTTTTTCTGTCATCAACACTTCCCGCCCAATTTGCATCTGCATATGCATGAAGTGTAAGATCTATATCTCTAGGATACCATAAACCAAAGTTATGTGTTCCTTAAAGGTATTTGAAAATCCTTTTGACTGCCTGAAGGTGTGATTCCTTTGGATTTGCCTGGAATCTTCCAACTATTCCCATTGCATGCATGATGTCCGATCAGGTACCTGTTAGACAAAGTAGACTACCAATCATGGATCTATAAGTTGGTTGATGTACTGCTGTTAATTCATCATTTGAGCTAAGACTGCATCCTGTTACCATTGGGGTACATACTGGTTTACAATATCCCATGCCGTACTTTTTCAGGACCTGTTTGAAATATTTGGTTTGCGATAGAAACATACCATCTTTATTTTGTTGAACTTGTAGACCAAGAAAATAGGTAAGCTCACCAAGCAAGGACATTTCAAATTCTTGCTGCATTACTGAAGCGAAACTCTGACTCATGGATTCTTCATTGCTACCAAAAATGATATCATCAACATACACAACAATTATTAGAAATTTATCAGTTTCCATCTTTGTATATAGATTGTTATCTACTGACCCCTTTGAAAAACCCTATTGGTGGAGATATTTGTCAAGATGGTAATACCATGCCCTTGGAGCCTGTTTTAGACCATAGAGAGCTTTTCTGAGTTTGCATACAAGTTTTGCATCATTTCCAAGAATGAATCCTTTTGGTTGTTCGATATAGACTTATTCTTCTAAGTCTCCATTAAGAAAGGAAGATTTTACATCCATTTGGTATATTTTGAATTTCTGAAAACTAGAAAGAGAAAGAAACATTCTTATGGCTTCAAGTCTAGCAATAGGTGCAAAAGTTTCTTCAAAATCTATACCTTCTTGTTAAGCATATCCTTTACAAACAAGTCTGGCCTTGTTTCTAATAACTTCTCCATTTTCATTCAGCTTGTTTTTGAATATCCAATTAGTTCCTATGATATTCTTATCATGAGGTCTAGGAACTAATTCCCAAGTATTATTCTTTTCAATTTTCTCAAGTTCTTCATTCATGGCCTTGACCCAACATTCATCTCTGAATACTTCATTTACATTTTGAGGTTCGGTGGAAGAGAGTAATGCTAGATAGCTTGAGGCTTTGACAATGGTTCTTGTTGTCTGCACACCTGCCCCTTTTCCCCCTAATATTGGAGCTTCTGGATGATTTTTCTGAACATACCTCGACGAAGTATTTTCTTCTATTGTTATCTCTTCTTCTGGTGCTTCATTGGTTTCTTCTTCAAAATTAGTGTGATTTGATGTGGGAAAATGATCCTCATCTTCTTCATTGTCATAATCTTTGGTTTTTATATGTTTTGGATTTTTGAATGCTTCATCAACCACAACATCAATACTTTCAATAATTTTCCCGTCTTTTATTATAACATTTATATCCTTTATTTCGAGAAGAGTAGCCAAGACGAATACCTTCATCTGCTCTGGGTTCAAACTTACCAAGTTATTCATCATTCCTTTTGAGGTAACATTTGCTTCCAAAAGCCTTGAAGTATTTTACAATAGGAGTCTTACCATACCAAAGTTCATGTGGAGTTTGAGTGCTATTTACCCAAACATTTGCTTGGTTGAGAATAGTGACGGCGACGAATGCAGCTTCTCCCTAGAAGGTTGCAGGAGTTCCAGATTCATCTAGCATAGCACGAGCCATTTGTTGAACAGTTCTGTTCATCCTTTCTACCACTCCATTTTGTTGAGGAGTCCTTGCAGTGGAGAATTGCCTTTTTATTCCATATTGTTCACAAAAGTCAAATAATTCATCTGAGGTAAATTCCCCTCCTCGATCAGATCTGAGGCATTTGATTTTGCGATCTGATTCATTTTCAATCAAAGCTTTGAAGGCTTTGAACTTTTCAAATGCTTCATCTTTATGCTTTAGAAGACCTATCCAACACATTCTGGAAAAATCATCAGTAAACAATATAAAGTATTCTTCTCCACGAGGTGACTTTTTCCTTAATGTTCCACATAAATCAATATGAACAAGCTCAAGAGGCTTACTAGCTGACCCTTCATTTTCGATGAAGTGAGATCTGGTTTGCTTACCGAATTGACATGATTTGCATATATTATTTTCAGGAATGTTGATATCTGGAATATCACGAACAACTTGGAATCTGCATGCTTTTCTTATTTGAGAAAAGCTTAGATGTCCCAATCTTTTGTGCCATAGCCAGTTTTCATCATTTTTGCTTAGATAGCATTGTTTTTGTCCTCCCTTGAGTATGTATAGGTTGTTTGGAGTTCTTGTGCCTTTGATCACAGTTTCTTCTATATCAAGCTCACGAACAACACATCCTTTTGATCGAAACACTACTTCATTTCCTTGATCACACATTTGACTCACACTCATTAGGTTATGCTTTAAGCCATCAACATACAGAACATTCCCAGCTTTAAATTTTTCTTTCAAGAAAATAGAGCCTTTACCTTTTATGACAGCAGGAGTGTCGTTTCCAAATGAGACACTATTTTCCTTTTCTAAGGCATTATATGAGTGTAGTTTTTCTTTGTCACCTGTCATGTGTTTTGAGCATCCACTGTCGATGTACCACTGGTTTTCTTGTCCTTCTGCATACAAGGCTATACCACATCTTTCTATTTGCAGTTCTTTTTTTCTCCATATTTTTGGATTTGATGGAGTTTGGTCCTTTTGATATATTTGCCGAAATTTACTCATGCATTCAGATTCGTCATGGCCAAAGTTGTTACAGATTGAGCATTTTATTTCATTTTCAGGAAGAGAAAAGTTATTATAGGAACTTTTCATGCTCCCTGTCACATTCCTTTGATTTCGTGCTTCTCCAGTCATGATGGTTTTGTAAGCAACACATTGAGCAGCTTTGTGTCCAAAATTATGACATGAGAAACATTGACCATTAAAGAAGTTCCTGCTATTATCGAATCCACTGACCTGGTGATTGTAGTTTATATTGATATTCATCTTTAAAGAAAACTAAGTACGATTTACCTGAGGTTGATTGTGGCTTCTTTTCATCCTTGATGTAAATTGAGTGTGATTTACCTGGTGATTTGTTTTATGCCTTTGCTGACGATTGTCAAACTGTTCACTGCTCTTTGTTGCATCAAGATAGATTTTAGTGGAGGTTGACGACTTCTATGATTGAGATGCTTCTTCAGTATATCCAAGACCTGTCTTTATCAGAGGAGAGCGTTGCACTTTGATAATTTCATTTAAGGTTTCTGATCCTTTAGCAAATCTAATATTGAGAGCTTTTGTTTTCTCAAGATCCTTTCTTAGAACCACAATTTCACATTCTAGTTTTTCATTGTGTTTTTCTCTTTCAACAAGTTGGTATGTCAAGGTATCTATAATCATATTCTTTTCTTATAAACAGATTTTGAGTTTAGATATTTCTTCATAAAGGTCATCTTCATCTAAATCATCCAAAAAATCATCATCTTCATAAGCCATCAGAAGTCTATAGTCATTACTATTTTCATCTTCATCACTATTTGATAAACCATCGCTATATTCATGAGTATAATAGCTCTTTTTACTTACACTTTGTTTTCTATTCCATTTTTCAGATTCCTTCCCTTTATCATATTTATCTTTATGAGGACATTTGGCAGCATAATGACCGACTCTACCATAAGCAAAACATTTGAAAGGTAGTTTACCTCTGAATCTTCCGGAACCCCGTTGAAGCTTCTTGACAAAGTTTACTTCCTCTTCTTCTTCTGAAATATATCCTAATTCATTGAGTTCTTCTTTTCCTTTTGCTGAAGCTTTAAATGAGGATTCTCTCATATCTGGTGGACCTCCTTTTCTCATCTCAAAGGCAATTAAGATTTTGTGAATCTGTGTCATAGTAATAGTCTGTAGATCCTACTTTTCTTCTATGGTAGATACTTTTAATTCAAATTTAGAAGATAAGAATCTTAAAAAAAATTCAACTAAGGTAACTTCCTTTATCTCTTCACCCAGATTCTTCATGTAATTAACAATCTCATCTATACGTAAGAAGTAACTAGCTATACTTTCATCATTGTGCATCTTGAGAGTTTCATATTGAATTCTGAGAGTTTGCGGTTTAGCACGTTTTACCTGAGAGTCTCCTTCGTAGATTAGAACGATTTTGTCCCATATTTCTTTGGATGATTTGAGTTGCATAACTTTGACAAACTCTGATTGTGACAAACTTCACAATAATGTATTGACAACCTTAGCATTGGTTTCATATTACTTTTTGCCTATTGTATTTGTAGGAATTGTTGATGGAAATGTATATCCTCCTTCCACGATTTCCCAGACATCTGTTCCAATAGATTAAAGATACGTTGTGGTTCTTACCTTCCAATAAACAAAGTTTCTCCCATCAAATATTGTCGGTCTGAAGGATCCCCCACTTTCTTGATTACTCATGATGCTAGATCTTCCTTCAAGCGATCAAGCTTCTTCTGAAGGACCTGCTCTGGTACCAATTGTTGGAAATAATACTGAGAGGGGGGGTGAATCAGTATTATCAGATCAATAATTTAATTTTCAAAACGTATTTGTATACGCTACTTTAGCTTAGTGAGCTAGCGTGTATATGCAATTGTATTTAATGAAACCAGCGTATATGCAGAGATCTTTTGATTTACCCAAATTATCATGCATTGAACTTTAACTAGTATATAAGGAATTCATTAAACAATGCAGTAGAAGCAGAATAAAGCATCAAACATAAGCAACAAACATGAACACTGAGATATAAGGTGGAAACCCAATGTGGGTGAAAACCACCAGTTGCTTTCGTTTCTGTCTTCTTTTAATAATAAGAAAATTTTGTTTACAATTTTTGTACTGGTGCAGACTTATACCAGTATGCAGGCTTCTATCTGCAGAAGGCTACAACCCTCTCTCATTCTCTAGCTTCTACTGGAAGGGAGCTACAACCCCCTAACTCTTGTACTAGCTGATATGTTTACTAGTACGTAGGCGCCGACCTACAAAAGGCTACAACCTTCTCTTTTCTTCCAGGGACCAAGTTTCATAAATTTTTAGATTGGATCCATCAACAACATCATTCAATCATCAAATAACATCAACCAATCTCCTTTTGAACCAACCACAACTGAATCAATCAATCATTTTAACAACCCATCAATAAGATCATTCAGAATGCTGTCACCAGAATACAGTAACCAGAACCCAAGCTAGAACCCAGAACACTGCAATAGAAAATAGAAGCAACTAAAACATATTTTATAAGGTATACACTACTTCCATGTGTCAAACCTTTGTGCATACATGATTTCCTCAAAGAGAACCAGCATACAGCTCTGCAAATCAAATTTATGATGTATACGCTACTTTGATATGCAGAACCAGTGTGTATATGCTTCTTTTATAAAGTGAACCTACGTGCAGATCTGTAAATGATGATTTAAACATTACAACTATTCCAGACTTCATTCATACCAAGATCATCATATTTACAGACTACAACATGCACCAATTATTCAGATATATCATTAAACCACATAAAGATAGTTCACTTCAAGCCTTAAGATCCTGATACATCATTAGATCTTATCCTTCATCAAATGCTAAGGTTCATCCTTGGTTCAGATCAGCATAGCACCATAAGCCAATAACCTGCATAATAGACTCACACTTCATCAGATATTCAATACTTTCACACCTTGGCCTAATGATCTTCTCCTCCTTTTATAGTTTTAGGCCTTTCTTAATACCATTGAACAAAACCATTTAGGACCAATACCTTGGACCCAATACCTGGGGTTAATACCTCAGACCGGATACCTTGGACCAACACCATGGATCAAAATACCATGGACCAAATACTTCGGACCAAAAATTTAGTTTTCCAAGGTATACGTGCTTTTCCTTCCATGAAAGTGCGTGTGTACATATACGTGACTTGTATACAGTGAACCTGCGTGTATACGCAGTTTGGTCAATGGTGAACCTGCGCATACTTCTCTTTTCTTCATTCTATAATTCTTTGTTGTTTACCTAATTCCTAGAAGTTACCCTACATTTCATCACATCTGTAAACATTATTGTCATGCATTCTGTCACATCTTATATCTCTTCTATAGATTCATCTAGTTACCATACACAAGTGAGTTGTTCTGCTACAAGTGGGTTGCCATCAAGTACAACACATACATCATAATGCCAATAGGTAGAGCACTACACAACTGTTATCGAGATGGGAAGTAAGTTTTGTGATCAAGTTGTTTCCATTTTGATTGAACTTGGATATAACTATAGTAGTGTGATTTGAATAAATAAGTCCATGTAGAATCCTGGTTAGTGTAGTTGGCTACAAGTGCAAAGACAAGAGTATATCTCTGGGTAAGAGCTTGTGCATTCGAGTTGGATGGTATGCCTACATTAGCACATTTGAATGTATTTTCATTGGGGTCATATAGTATGTTATTGGGTATGGAATGACTATATATTCATAGGACCAAAGTGGATTGTTATGACAAAGCCATTGAGTTCTTAGATGATAATGGAGAATAGAGAATCTTATAGGACAAGAAGAAGGCAACATAACTTAGAATGGTTAGAAATATGCAGGAAAAGCTCAGTCGTAGAAAATTATGTGTGTTATTTGCAGTGCATATTTTTAGTGAAAAAGGTAAGGATGTTGAGGATGTGGAGGTATTGAGCAGGTACCCGATCTTGCAATAGTTTCAGGATGTGTTTCCAGCAAATATTTCAGAGTTTATGCCTCATAGGGAAGTATACTTTTCTATTGACTTGGTACCAAGGGTACCACCAACATCAAAGGCACCCTATAGGATGAGCACTCCAGAGTTGGTGGAGTTGAAGTTGTAGTTGAAGGAGATGCTTGAAAGGGATACATTAGGCCAAGTGTATCACCTTGGGGTGCACCAGTATTGTTTGTGAAGAAGAATGATGATACTCTTAGGTTATGTATTGATTACAGGCAGTTTAACAAGGTGACCATAAAGAATAGGTATCCATTGTTGAGGATTGATGACTTGTTTGATCAGTTAAAGGGAGAAGCAATGTTCTCAAGGATTGATTTGAGATCTGGATATCATCAGGTACACATTAAGGAATATAACATATACATGACAACTTGTCGGACCAGGTACGAGGATTATGAGTTTGTTTTAGTTCCATTTGGTTTGACTAATGATCCAACTACCTTTATGTGCTTGATGAATAATGTGTTGTGTCCTTATCTGGACAAGTTTTTTATTATGTTCATTGATGACATCTTACTATATTCTAAAATTGAGGAATAGTATGTCGAGCATTTAGAAACAATGTTGAGATTGGTGAAAGAGCATCAGTTGTATGTTAAGCTTAACAAATGCAATTTATTTCAGAAAAGGGTACATTACTTGGGGCATGTGGTATCTAAGGAAGGTATAACGATGGATCCAGAGAAGATAAGGGCTATCATGGAGTGGGTAGATCCTAGAAATGTGGAAGAGGTAAGATCATTTATGGGGCTAATAGGTTACTATAGGAGGTTCATAAGGAAATTATCTCGGATTTCATATCCTATTACATCATTGCAAAGGCAAGATAATAAATTTGAATGGACAGAGGAATGTGCAACAATTTTTGAGCAGTTGTTGACAAATGCTCTAGTGTTAAAGATAACAGATACAGACAAGGAGTTTGTGGTATGTACAGATGTCTGCAAGAGAGGACTTGGTGGATTTCTTATGTAGGAAGGACAGGTGGTATGATATGAATCACGGAAATTGAATGAGCATGAGTAGAATTATCCAACACATGATCTTGAGGTGGAAACAGTCATTCATGGGTTGAAGATGTAGAGGCGTTAACTTCTTGGTATAAGATTTGTATTGACGAGTGATTATAGTGGGTTGAGATACTTATTCGATTAGTTGAACTTGAATGCCAGGAAAGCTAGGGCAGGGCCTACTTTATCTTGTTCACACCTTGATCACAACTCTTTATAGTAATATTAATTTTAATAAAATTGTAATAATATAATATTAAAAACAAATTGTTGTTAAATTTTAAATAAAATAAATAAAATTTTCAAATTTTTAAAATAATTTATTTATTCGTAATTATGTTATGACCTATCAAATAAGTTATAAAATTCAAAATTCAAAGTAAAATTAACTAAATTATATATATATATATATATATATATATATATATATATATATATATATATATATATATATATATATATATATATAGAGAGAGAGAGAGAGAGAGAGAGAGAGAGAGAGAGAGAGAGAGAGAGAGAGAGAGAGAAGAAAGAAATAAATTATTTTAACGTCCACGAGCCTAAAGATAGCCTATGGGACAAATTGCTTCTTCATCTGCTTGATGTATTTGGCCCTTTTTCTATGAAGCTTCAAAATAAATGCTCCTGGCATCTCGAAAAACCCCTCACTAAATAGATTATCCCAAGAGCTAGCTGCCAGCTTATTTGCATAACTTTCCCTGTTGTCATTGAAGGCCTCACATTCTAAAATGAAATGTTTTTGTGTTTCCACATTTCTGAAAGAACAAAAAATGCATAATCTTTCCTCCCACACTTCCTTTGAACTTTTCCAATGCCTTGTTTCACAATAGAGTTGTTGAGAAATAGTCCTTAATTGAGCAACAAAAATTTTGGCTCCCCAAGAGATATTGGCCTCTAAGTATGCTTTTGGTTGATGACTATGAGTGGGATTAAACACTTCAATATAGTAATTTTTCTTTCTTCCTAGCTCCTTATCCCAAGTACGCTTGTGTAACTTTTCCATAACAAAATCTTTTATCTCTTTGTTGTTTATGGGACACACATTCAAGCAAATACCCCATTTACTAAACCATTTTTTATTTTGCTTCATATGAGTCTTTTCGCTCTTGCACAATCTATCATTAAAGACAACCTTAGGTCATCTACCCTCTTCCATTTGCTCAATTTTTTTGAAATTCCTTATGACTCGCACCATAGAAATTGCTTCAATAGGAGCAATCCTTGTTTCACTTAACAAGATATCAAAAGGAACTGCACTTTTAATCTTAAATTTTCTTGTAATCAAAAGCTTCTGAATTTTCTTAAATTGTCTCCACTACATGTCGGATGTACTACTGGCCCATATTTCACAACAATAGAGAATCACCGGAATCACTATAAGCCCAAAAAAAGTTTGAGTGGTTTTCGAATCCCATAACTTTGCCTCTCTACACCGATTTTGAAAAGCATAAAATGTTTTCCAACCCCCCAAAGTTATTTTATTTCTACAACCATTCTAGCTTAGATTTTTGTTGAAGTCAATTCCGAGGTATTTGTAATCTGCAACTTCTTCCAGAATGTTGCCTTCAAAGTAGAACTTATGTTGGTTATGTTTTCTTTTCTTAGAGAAGACCGCTACTTTCATTTTGTTGATATTGACTTGCATCCCCACAGTTCTAGAAAAATGCTCAAGGGATAGTAAGTGATCTTGCAAACCAAGAGCCAATTTAGCAATCAAAATAAGGTCATCTTCATACAAAAGAAGCCTTATAACAAACTTTCCCAAATAGATACCATTACCCCCTTGTGAATTTAACCACTCCTCAAGCTTGTCAGTATATAAACCACAAAGGGTAGGAGATAGTGGGCAACCTTGGTTGACCCTGATATTGCATCTAAAACTTTCAAAAATGCGTGCTGAAGTTCTAATTTTGAATTTCATCTCTTCATACAGCCTATGCAAACTGTTCTCAAATGTTTAAAAACCCAAAGTTCCTCCATTCTGTGCCAAAGTTTATCCCTAGAAATTGAGTCAAACGCTTTTCTGAAATCAACAAAGAAACAAAATACTTCTTCCTTTTTCTCCCAAAATTTTTCAATGATGTGCCTTAAAGTTATACAATGATCAACATTGGAATGTTTAGGCCTAAATCATGCTTGCCCTCTAGCACTCTTGTCTCTTTCTTCTTCCCACTTGCTAGTTTTGTTTTCTAGAATGGTTCCAAATAGCCTTGCAAACAAAGGGTTTATCATGATGGTCCTATAATTGGAGGGATTATTGACGTCACCACACTCGAAAAGAGGTATTCCCATACTAGTTTTCCAATCTGTGAGGAGCCCTTGTTGTATGATGTTGTTGAAGAGTTTTGTTATCTAAGGTGCAAGAATCTTTGAGCCCCACTTTAGATATTCTTCTTGGAGTTCAGCTAAGTCTTTTGCTTTTCCAACACCCAACTTCTTGATACCAATCTCTAGCTCTTGTACCATGAAGAGTTCAGTCTCAGTTTTGACCAAGGGGGAAGGTCAAACTTGGGAGATGCTCATAGAGTTGTCTTTCATAGTCAAACCATTTAGATGCTGTAATATTATTTCCAATTTGTATCTTTTTTTATTGGAGCTCCTTCCAAAATAATTTGGGATTATTTTTCCCAACAAAGATTAGTTCTTCCCTCCTTGAAACCATGAAATGAACCCTTTTCTTTTGTAATAACTTCTTGTAATATTTGAGCTTTATGTTATCCTTGTTTGACTCTTTCCACATTCTCCTTGCCTTTTTGCATTCCTCGTCAAACCAAGCATTAATCGGAAAGCAATTTGTTTCAGACTTCTTACTTTTTTCTCTTTTGCACTTTGCAAGTGCACATTGAATTAAATGTGTTAATTCATGACCATTAAGGATGTGAATTGTAATTTTCTCCTTCTTGAAGAGCCTCTTTAGCATCATTTTGAAGGTATTACAATCTTTTGGGGTCAAAATATTTATGACGTGAGGTAGATTTTGTTGGACATGCTCGATTTTTACTCTTTCCAATCAAAGAGAAACATAAATAAATTGGTATGTGATCTAATTTCAAGTCCCACAACTGATCTCCAATCAAAACTTCCTCCATTTTCTCACACAAACCATTCGAGCAAATTACATAATCTACCACACTTGCTCCAGTGTAAGTATTGTAAGTGAAATGATTGGACTTTTCCCATCTAGTCAAGCCATTACAAATGACTAAATCAAAGGCCCCACATAAAGTAAGCAATTGTTCACCAAAGAGATTACAACCCTTGTCCTATGAAATTCTTTCCCACTGATGATTACTTTCTTTTGTAAGCCAAATAGGGTCACAATCATCTTTACAACAAAGAATGCTAGCTTGCTCACTTGCCGTCCTAGCATTGAAATCACCCACTATAAGGATTTCAACTAGTTATGAATATGTTGCAATATCTTCTTTTAAGGATGTAAATGGATCTTTGTGGTCAAGCCCTCTACCTTTGTAGCTTTCTAAAACCTACAGTGCAAAATAGCATGCTACAATTCTCATGTGGTTTCCATTTCCTGATATTTTAAACCAAACGAATTTCTTATTTGAGTCTTCATCTTCTAACTGAGTGAGAAAACCTTCTTTCTCCCTTACTAAAACCATGATACCCTCATGCCCGTTGCCATTCCCTATTGCCTTATTCCACACTTCCATCTTCCAATATCCTTCAAACAAAGGTGTCTTGCACCCTTCATGCTCATGTGTTTCTATGAGGCAAATTATGTCTCTATCTTCCGCAATAGGCCCTAACCCAAGTCCTTGTCTACATGGGTTAACCTCTATAGTTCCAACAAACTAATCTTAAGGAAACCTGGGTATGACTTGATTTTTATTTATTTTGACATGCAAGACTCATATTTGAGACTTTGTCCATACTTTCCCATACTGACCATGCTTTCTCATTTCCTATTGAATATTTTGTTGCCTCTTCTTTATTACCATCTTGCTGCTATGTGTTGGAAGGAGGTCCAAATCATGCTATCACAGCTTTTCCTTTATAAATCCATGCTCTCTTGCCTTCATCTCTTGCTTCACTAACCTTTAGAATTTCCTCCCTTCTTTCCTCTTGTTGTTTTACAATTAAACCTTCTTCTAGGAAAAAATGATAACCCCTCAAGAGATGCTTCTTTCTTATAATGATATTTTTATCATGCAAGCTAGGCATAATGAATTTTATGGGCCCGACTCTCTCCCCGTTAAACTTACCCACCATCCATGCTTGGCATATTTGTCCTTGCCATAACAACTTGTCTTTCAAGAAGTCTCTTGCAAGGTCAAGAGTACATTCATTTTTCCCATAGTATTTCACCCCTTTAATAATTATGTTTGATGCCCTATTTTGTCTTTCCTTGCCTTCACTATCTTGCATGTTGTCAACCTGAATATTTGTTTCTCCTTCCTTATTAGTAGAATTGTTAATAACTTGAGCACAAGTTTTGGAAACTTTGGTGGAATCTCCTTTCGTTTCTTCTCTTACGTTCTCTTCATGGTTGTTTATTTGGGCAATCATTTTTCCTTTATCCTGGGATGATTTCACATTCACCACCTCTGTACTTTCCACTACAGATTTCTTTATGTTTTTCACATCCACCTTCATGCGTTGCCATTCTGTCTTCCCTATCAGGAGAGCTTCCTGTAGCAATGCCACTTGTTCTTTTAAAAATTTATTGCTTTTTACTAAAGCCTTGTTCTCAGTTGTTATTATATGAATTTTATGATCTCTTTTCTGCACTTTAGCTTCTAAAACCTCCAACCTTTTGTTTTGCATTTAACAATTCTTTCACATAAAAATCAGATGACTAGGTTATAGGTGTGGATGTGGGACTACATAAGGCAGAATAATTAATGACTTTTCCTCTAGACTTCTTGTTGCCACGTGCTTGTAGAGAAGACTTGTTTGAGTTCTTTTTGCGAAGGGCTCGAGTAATTTTCTTTTTAGACAGTTTCTTCCTTGTTTGCTCCCATTTTAGATGGGCTATTCTTCGTTTTAAAATTCCCCGATATTGTTTGGCATTGACCCAAACCCACATTCTAGCTTTGGTGGATGAGGCTATTTTTACTTATCCTAAATCATTTGTCTCCAGATGTTCTGAAATTTCTTGTTCCTTTGTCATGTTTGAATGCATTTTTCGTCCAACCTATTTCGAGAAATATGTCGGTCTATAAAATGCCAAGATTACTTTGCACTACTCTGTGTTGTTCAGGTTATTGCTGCCCCTTGCTCGCTGCTCAATACTTCTGCTGCATAAAAGCTCCCTACTCTCAAAATGCTCATTGTTCACTGCTTGTTGCTCTCACTGCTAACCACACTGCTCGAACAACGACTTCCTTGTAAAAGAACTAAAGAATGCCATATGCATTAAAAATTTAGGCCTTGCACATGCAAACTAAAACGAGGTCTCTGTAAAACCGCGACCGGCAAGGGAACCTCCAAACTGTGAAAACTTAGCTATTTTTTCCTTATCATCATCCCTTTCGAATCTCTTTTTACTGTAATTTGACAACCTTTTGCTTTATGAAATCGATCTATTGACTGCGCTGATGTTTGAGGGCTTTAAAATAAGATTAAAAATCTTTAAAAATTTAAAAAATCAGTTCTTAAACTATAAATCTTGACCCTTCACCCTAACATATGGAATAATTTATCAGTTGAAGCTATACACTGAACTCTTGACTTTTGAATATTGAATAATTGACCCTTTGAAAATATACATGTAATCTAAGCTAGATTATTTTTTTGGATGGACAGAGGAATGTGCAACACTTTTTGAGGAGTTAAGGGAGTTGATGACAAATACTCTAGTGTTAGAGATCACAGATATAGAGAAGGAGCTTGTGGTATGTACAGATGTCTGCAAGAAAGGACTTGGTGGAGTTCTTATGTAGGAAGAATAGGTGGTATGCTTGAATCACAGAAACTGAATGAGAATGAGTAGAATTATCCAACACATGATCTTGAGGTGGAAACGATCATTCATGCATTGAAAATGTAGAGGCGTTAACTTCTTGGCAGAAGGTTTGTATTGACGAGTGATCACAGTGGGTTGAGATACTTATTCGATTAGTTGAACTTGAATGCCAAGCAAGATAGGGCAGGGCCTACTTTATCTTGCTCACACCTCGATCACAATTTTTTATAGTAATATTAATTTTAATAAAATTGTGATAATACAAATTGTTGTTAAATTTTAAATAAAATTTTCATTTTTTTAAAATAATGTATTTATTCATAATTATGTTATGACCTATCAAATAAGTTATAAAATTAAAAATTCAAAGTAAAATTAACTAAGTTATATATATATATATATAGAGAGAGAGAGAGAGAGAGAGAAGAAATAAATAAATTATTTTAACACCATGAGCCTAGAGATAGCCTATGGGATAGATTTCTTCTTCATCTGCTTGATGTATTCGGCCCTTTTTCTGTGAAGCTTCAAAATAAATGCTCTTGGCATCTCATAAAACCCCTCGCTAAATAGATTATCCCAAGAGCTAGCTACCAGCATATTTGCATAACTTTCCCTATTGTCATTGAAGGCCTCACATTCTAAAATGAAATGTTTTTGTGTTTCCACTTTTCTGGAAGAACAAAAAATGCATAATATTTTCTCCCACACTTCCTTTGAACTTTTCTAGCACCTTGTTTCACAATAGAGTTGATGAGAATTAGTCCTTAACTGAGCAATAAGAATTTTGGCTCTCCAAGAGATATTGGCCTCTAAGTATGCTTTTGGTTGATGACTATGAGTGGGATTAAACACTTCAATATAGTAATTTTTCTTCTTCCTAGTTCCTTATCCCAAGTACGCTTGTGTAACTTTTCCATAATAAAAGCTTTTATCTCTTTGTTGTTTAAGGGACACACGTTCAAGCAAATACCCCATTTACTGAACCATTTTTTATTTTTCTACATCCAAGTCATTTTGCTCTTGCACAATCTATCATTAAAGACAACCTTAGGCCATCTACCCTCTTCCATTGCTCAATTTTTTTGAAATTCCTTATGACTCGAACCATAGAAATTGCTTCAATAGGAGCAATCCCTATTTCACTTAACAAGATATCATAAGGAACTGCACTTTTAATCTTAAATTTTCTTGTAATCAAACGCTTCTGAATTTTCTCAAATTGTCTCCATTGCATGTCGGATGTACTACTGGCCCATAGTTCACAACAATAGAGAATCACCGGAATCACTAGAAGCCCAAAAAAAGTTTGAGTGGTTTTCGAGTCCCATAACTCTGCCTCTCTACACTGATTTTGAAAAGCATAAAATGTTTTCCAACCCCCCAAAGTTCTTTTATTTTACAACCATTCTAGCTTAGATTTTTGTTGAAGTCAATTCTAAGGTATTTGTAATCCACAACATCTTCCAGAATGTTTCCTTCAAAGTAGAACTTATGTTGGTTATGTTTTCTTTTCTTAGAGAAGACAGCTATTTTCATTTTGTTGATATTGACTTGCATCCCCACACTTCTGGAAAAATGCTCAAGGGATAGTAAGTGATCTTGCAAACCAAGAGCCGATTTAGCAATCAGAATAAGGTCATCTTCATACAAAAGAAGCCTTATAACAAACTTGCCCAAATAGATACCATCACCCCCTTGCGAATTTAACCACTCCTCAAGCTTGTCAATATATAAACCAAAAGGGGTAGGAGATAGTGGGCAACCTTGCTTGACCCTCATATCATTTCTAAAACTTTCAGAAATGCTTGTTGAAGTTCTAATTTTGAATTTCACCTCTTCATATAGCCTATGCAAACTGTTCTCAAATGTTTAGGAACCCCAAGTTCCTCCATTCTGTGCCAAAGTTTATCCCTAGGAACCGAGTCAAACACTTTTCTGAAATCAATAAAGCAACAAAATACTTCTTCCTTTTTCTCCCAAAATTTTTCAATGATGTGCCTTAAAGTTATACAATGATCAACTTTGGAATGTTTAGGTCTAAATCCTGCTTGCCCTTTAGCACCCTTATCTCCTTCTTCTGCCCACTTGCTAGTTTTGTTTTCTAGAATGCTTCCAAATAGCTTTGCAAACAAAGGGTTTATCATGATGGTCTTATAATTGGAGGGATTATTAACGGCACCACTCTTGAAAAGAGGTATTCCGAGACTAGTTTTCCAATCTGTGGGGAGCCCTTGTTATATGATGTTGTTGAAGAGTTTTGTAATGTGAGGTGTAAGAATCTTTAAGCCCCACTTTAGATATTCTTCTTGGAGTTCAACTAAGTCTTTTGCTTTTCCAACACCCAACTTCTTGATACCAATCTTTACCTCTTTTACCATGAAGAGTTCAGTCTCAGTGTTGACCAAGGGGGAGGGTCAACCTTGGGAGTGTGCTCATAGAGTTGTCTTTCATAGTCAAACCATTTAGAAGTTGTAATATTATTTCCAATTTGTATCTTTTTCGATTGGAGCTCCTTCCAAAATAATTTGGGATTATTTTCCCAAGGAAGATTAGTTCTTCCCTCCTTTAAACCATGAAATCAACCTTTTTCTTTCGTAATAATTTCTTGTAATCTTTGCGCTTTATGTTATTCTTGTTTGACTATTTCCACATTCTCCTTGTCTTTTTGCATTCCTCATCAAACCAAGCATTAATCGGAAAGAAATTTGTTTCAGACTTCTTAATTTTTGCTCTTTTGCACTTTGCAAGTGCACATTGAATTAAATGTGTTAATTCATGACCATTAAGGATGTGAATTGTAATTTTCTCCTTCTTGAAGAGCCTCTTTAGCATCATTTTGAAGGTATTACAATTTCTTGGGGTCAAAAGATTTATGCCGTGAGGGAGATTTTGTTGGACATGCTCGATTTTTACTCTTTCCAATCCGAGAGAAACATAAATAAATTGGCATGTGATCTAATTTCAAGTCCCACAACTGATCTCCAATCAAAACTTCCTCCATTTTCTCACACAAACCATGCAAGTGAATTACATAATCTACCACACTTGCTCCAGTGTAAGTATTGTAAGTGAAATTATTGGACTTTGCCCATCTAGTCAAGCCATTACAAATGACTAAATCAAAGGCCCCACATAGAGTAAGAAATTGTTCACCAAAGAGATTTCAGCCCTTGTCCTATAAAATTCTTTCCCACTGATGACTACTTTCTTTTGTAAGCCAAATAGGGTCACAATCATCTTTACAACAAAGAATGCTAGCTTGCTCACTTGCAGTCCTAGCATTGAAATCACCCACTATAAGGACTTCAACTAGTTGCGAATATGTTGCAATATCTTCTTTTAAGGATGCAAATGGATCTTTGTGGTCAAGCCCTCTACATTTGTAGCTTTCTAAAACCTGCGGTGCAAAATAGCATGCTACAATTCTCATGTGGTTTCCATTTCCTGATATTTTAAACCAAATGAATTTCTTATTTGAGTCTTCTTTTTCTAACTGAGTGAGACAACCTTCTTTCTCCCTTACTAAAACCATGATACCCCCGTGCCCGTTGCCATTCCCTGTTGCCTTATTCCACACTTCCATCTTCCAGTATCCTTCAAACAGAGGTGTCTTGCACCCTTCATGCTCGTGTGTTTCTATGAGGCAAATTATGTCTCTATCTTCCGCAATAGGCCCTAACCCAAGTCCTCATCTACATGGGTTAACCTCTGCAGTTCCAACAAACTAATCTTAAGGAAACCTGGGTATGACTTGATTGTTATTTATTTTGACATGCAAGACTCATATTTGAGACTTTGTCCCTACTTTCCCATACTGACCTTGCTTTATCATTTCCTATTGAAGATTTTGTTGCCTCTTCTTTATTACCATCTTGCTGCTATGTTTTGGAATGAGTTCCAAATCGTGCTATCACAGCTTTGCCTTTATAAATTCATGCTCTCTTGCCTTCATCTCTTGCTTCCCTAACCTTTAAAATTTCCTCCCTTCTTTCCTCTTGTTGTTTTACAGTTAAACCTTCTTCTAGGAAAAAACGAGAACCCCTCAAGAGATGCTTCTTTCTTATAATGATATATTTATCATGCAAGCTAGGCATAATGACTTTTATGGGCCCGACTCTCTCCCCGTTAAACTTACCCACCCTCCATGCTTGGCATATTTGTCCTTGCCATAACAACTTGTCTTTCAAGAAGTCTCTTGCAAGGTCAAGAGTACATTCATTTTTACCATAGTATTTCACCCCTTTAATAATTATGTTTGTTGCCCTATTTTGTCTTTCCTTGCCTTCACTATCTTGCATGTTTTCAACCTGAATATTTGTTTCTCCTTAATTATTAGTAGCATTGTTAATAACTTGAGCACAAGTTTTGGAAACTTTGGTGGAATCTCCTTTCGTTTCTTCTCTTGCGTTCTCTTAATGGTTGTTTATTTGGGCAATCATTTTCCCTTTATCCTAGGATGATTTCACATTCACCACCTCTGTACTTTCCACTACAGATTTCTTAATGTTTTTCACATCCACCTTCATGCATTGCCATTCTGTGTTCCCTATCAGGAGAGCTTCCTATAGTAATGCCACTTGTTCTTTTAAAAATTTATTGCTTTTTGCTAAAGCCTTGTTCTCAGTTGTTATTATATGAATTTTATGATCTCTTTTCTTCACTTTAGCTTCTAAAACCTCCAACCTTTGTTTTGCATTTAACAATTCTTTCACATAAAGATCAGATGACTAGGTTACAGGTGTGGATGTGGGACTATATAAGGTAGAATCATCAATGAATTTTCCTCTAGACTTCTTGTTGCCACGTGCTTGTAGAGAAGACTTGTTTGAGTTATTTTTGCGAAGTGCTCGAGTACTTTTCTTTTTAGACATTTTCTTCCTTGTTTGCTCCCATTTTATATGGGCTATTCTTCGTTTTAAAATGCCCCGATATTGTTTGTCATCGACCCAAACCCACTTCCCAGCTTTGGTGGATGAGGCAATTTTCACTTATCCTAAATTGTTTGTCTCCAGATGTTCTGAAATTTCTTGTTCTTTTGTCATGCTTGAATGCATTTATCGTCCAATTTGTTTTGAGAAATATGTAGGTCTATAAAATGCCAATATTACTTTGCACTGCTCTGTGTTGTTCAGGTTATTGCTGCTCCTTGCTCGCTGCTCGATACTTCTGCTACGTAAAAGCTCCCTGCTCTCACACTGCTCATTGTTCACTGCTCGTTGCTCTCACTGCTGACCACACTGCTCGAACAACGACTTCCGTGTAAAGGAACTAAAGAATGCCATATACATTAAAAATTCAGGCCTTGCACATGCAAACTAAAGAGAGGTCTCCGTAAAACTGTGGTCGGCAAGGGAACCTCGAAACTATGAAAACTTAGCTATTTTTTCCTTATCGGCATCCATTTCGAAGCTCTTTTAACTGGAATTTGACAACCTTTTGCTTTATGAAATCGATCTATTGACTGCGTCAATTTTCGAAGGCTTTAAAATAAGATTAAAAATCTTTAAAAATTTTAAAAATCAGTTCTTAAACTATAAATCTTGACCCTTCACCCTAGCATATGGAATAATTTATTAGTTGAAGCTATACACCGAACTCTTGACTTTCGAATATTGAATAATTGACCCTTTGAAAATATACATGTAATCTAAGCTAGATAATAAATTTGAATGGACAGAGGAATGTGTATCAATTTTTTAGGAGTTAAGGGAGTTGATGACAAATGCTCTAGTGTTAAAGATCACAGATATAGAGAAGGAGCTTGTGGTATGTACAGATGTCTACAAGAAAGGACTTGGTGGAGTTCTTATGCAGGAAGAATAGGTGGTATGCTATGAATCACGGAAACTGAATGAGCACGAGTAGAATTATCCAACACATGATCTTGAGGTGGCGACGATCATTCATGCATTGAAAATGTAGAGGCATTAACTTCTTCTTAGGAGGTTTGTATTGATGAGTGATCACAGTAGGTTGAAATATTTATTCGATCAGCTAAACTTGAATACGAGACAAGCTAAAGCAAGGCCTACTTTATCCTCCTCACACCCGGATAAAAAATAATTTAATAATATTATTTTTAATAAAATTATAATAATATAATATTAAAAAAATATAATTAAATTTTTAAATAAAATTTTCAAATTTTTAAAATAATTTATTAATTCATAATTATGTTATGACCTATCACATAATCTATAAGATTCAAAAAAACAATTAACTAACTTATATATATAAATATGAAAGTACAGCCAACCCAATTGCCATATATTGGCCCTTGACCTATCATATTGAATAATTTATCAGTTGAAGGTATACACCCAACGCTTGACTCTCGAATATTGAATAATTGACCCTTTGAACGTATACATCTTACCCTAGCATATTGAATAATTTATGAGTGGAAGGTATACACCTAACTCTTGACTTTCGAATACTGAATAATTGACCCTTTGAAAGTATACATCTAATCTCTAAGTGAAGTTATTGTAAGGTAGATTTGTATCTATATATATTAAAAAAGTTTATCATAAATGAATTGTCAAATTATCAGTTGGACAATTATCATTTGTTTTAATAGTGAGAAAATTAATCATAATTTAGTTGTCAAATTAGCAGTGGGACAATCATCACTTGCTGTTGTTCATAAATGTAACCTGATTCATCATTGTTATTTTAGAAAAACCACACCAGATTGAATTACTCATTAGTATCAGTAAGCTAGAAGGATTTCACTGCTGCCAAATACCTTTGGTCTTAGGCGATTTAAAAAAATAAAAATTTAAGTATAATCCAACCCATACACAACAAAAAAGTTTTCACTACTACCAAATACCTTTAGTCTGAAACGGTTAAAAAAAAAAAAAAAAAAAAAAAATTTAAAGCATAATCGAACCCATACACAACAACTTCTCTTACCTACCATTCTGTTATTTGGAAATCTTTTGTTTAAATAAATTATTTATTATATTTGACCTATTCATTTGAATTCAGAATTGCTAATAGCTATGCTCACGCTCCATCTCAATCAACCTTTAATGTGAACGACAAAATCTTGCATGGAAATTGGAAAGCAGTTACGTTTGTGGACTCTTCACCCTGCGGAATGTGACAGCTCGAGTTCCCAGAAATGCTTAAAAACGAAAACTTTCGGAATAGAGTTTCCAAATATGAATAGCAGAGTCAATTCTGCATCGTTTCAAAGCTTTATTTTTCTAAAATCTGAGAACGATGGCTGTCGCTTTTCTGACCAGATTTCGAAAGTTGCGGGTAACAAAGTATGATTTGTTTGACCCTTGATTCATTTAAAAAGGATTAACATCGTCAGATATTTGAAAAAAGATAAAAACAAGCGGAAATACAATTCTACTGTAAATTCGTTTGAACGTCACTAGCCTCGCTTTTTTAAACGGTTGTGAGAGCAAAGAACGGGCAAACTTACATTTTTGTCAGTGGAGAATCTCTTTAAATCTTACAGAAATTACCTGAGAAAAACTTGGATACATTTTACAACAATCTAAGTTGTTTAAAAATCCAGAGACTGAGATCTGAGAAAATCCAAAAGAAATTGAAATTGCCCATTAATTTATTTACATCATTTACACGAAACTATTCGTGGAAACTCAAAAACATTTTTAATCCTTTTCACTTTCCATTTTTAATCCTTTTCACTTCATGTACGAATGAGAGGCTATGTGAAGACTAGAGCACCATGTAGCCAATAATAAGTGATTATTTTGTAGAATTTGATGCGTTGAGATTTGTGCATCCTTAATAATAAGTGATTATTTTGTAGAATTTGATGAGTTGAGATTTGTGTATTATTATTAATTTTGAGTTTAATGGTAAGCATTGTAATTTAACTCTGGGTCAAAAGTGGAGAGGGATCAAATTTCTGGATGTGCAAATTTTTTTTCGAGCCTAAAATTTGAGGAAAGGTTTGCACCTCGAGAGATTTGATCCGTCTCGGGGGTTAAGATGGATCTAGGCTGGTTTGATCCGTCTTAGGGGTTAACATGGATTTGGTTTCAGTGTTGTGGAGTTATATAAGATTTGTTGAACATATAGTTATTTTGATCATTTTAAATATGTTAAATATGTCTAATATTAATTTGGTCAAATTTACTTTAACTTTGCTTAGTTACCTCAGTTTGTTGAGATGAGAGACTCTTAGTAACTTGAATGATGACAAATAATGAAATAAAAATTTGTGCAAAATGACAATGCAAGAATGCTGAACTATAGAAAATGTGAATAATAAAAATATAGTGAATTACAAACATTCTTCATTATGATCAATCCTAAACTATTTGGTTCTACTATTCTTGTTGTCACGCCTATTAGTTAATTTCTGTTACGCCATGTGAATAAAAAGTGATTAACAATGTTGAATGATGGAAAATGGGAATAATAAAAATGTAGCCAATTACAAATAATTTACATTTCTAAGAAGAAACGTTTCAGGTAAGTAAACATTTTATTTATGATGAAAATTAAAGTATTATATTTATGGTTGAATTAATTTAACAAAGAAGTCAATTCACAACATGAATAATGTGTATGTGCACACTCTAAGAGAGAGTTTGTATGTTTTGGGGGTGAGATAGATATATAGATGAAGGGGGGAGAGGGAAGAAGATAGAGGCAAAGACATCGAAGGAGGAAGAGATATAGATATGGATAGAGAAGGATTAGAGAGAGAGATAGATAGATATATATGGAGAGAGAGTGTGTATGTTTGGGGGATTAGAAAGAGAGATAAAGAAGGAGAGACAATGGGAGATAGAGATATATATGAAGGGGGTAGAGTTGTGGTTACACTGAAAACAATGCACACTATTAATCTAATTATTTTGAAATTAATATACATCATACATCTAGTTGCATGAAATCAGAAATCAACATCTACACTGAAATCAATGCATCTACTGCAAACAATCAAATAGGATTAGAAATCAATATCTACACTAAAATCAATACATCTAGTGCAAGCAATCATTAGAAATCAATATCTATACATAAACCAATGCATCAAGTGCAAGCAATCAAATAGGAGTAGAAATCAACATCTACACTGAAATCAATGCATCTAGTGCAAACAATCAAATAAGATTAGAAATCGACATCTGCACTGAAATCAATGCATCTAGTGAAGTGATCATATAGAATTATAAATCAATATCTACACTAAAAACAATGCATATAGTGCAAACAATAAAATAGGAGTAGAAATCAACATCTACAATGAAATCAATGTATCTAGTATGAGGTATTAAATAGGATTATAAATCAACACATACACTAAAACTAATGCATCTAGTGCAAGAGATCAAATACGATTAGAAATCAATGTCTACATTGAAACGAATGCATCTAGTGCAAGCAATCAAATAGGAGTAGAAATCAACATCTACCTTGAAATCCTTGCATCTAGTGTAAGGTATTAAATACGATTAGAAATTGACATCTACACTGAAATTAATGCATCTAGTGCAAGCGATCAAATATGATTGGAAATTAACAACTACATTAAAATCAATAAATCTGTTTTAGTGAGAAAACAAAATATTCATGACTTCTTAGATCTAACTTATATGTCTGTATTTGTCTATGTGTATCTCTTTCTTCTTCCCCCTCTCTCCACCTTCCATTATGTGTCTATCTCCCTCCCTCTATCCTTCTCTCTCCCCCTCCCTCTCTTCCTCGCCTCTCTCTCTCCACCTCTCCCTCCCTTTCTCAATCTTTCTCTTCTTCCCTCTCCCCCCTGCCATTTATATCTATACCTCCCTCCATCTCTCCTTATTGGTATCTCTATCTCAACCCTATAAACACATCTCTCTCTCTCTCTCTCGATATATATATATCCCTCCTTTTATTTGTCTCTTTGTTCTTCCCCCTTGCCCCATCCCTCTGTCTCTCTTTCTTTATCTCTCTATATCAGCTTGCATACTCTCTCTCTCTCTCTCTCTCTCTCTCTCTCTCCACCTCTATCTCTCAATGTCTTTGTTCTTCCCTCCCACTCTTCACCCCTTCAGACTCCATCTCTCTCCCTCTCTTTCTCTCTCCTCTCGCTCAAGTCCCCTCTCTCTCCCTTTCTCTCACACCTCTCTCTGTCTATCCCCCCATCACACACTCTCTCTCTCCACCCTCCAACTCTATTAGTATCTCCATCTCTCTCCCCCTCTCTCCCCATCCATATCTATGTCTCCCTATCTCTCTCTTCCCTTTCTTTCGCTACCTCTATTCTATCCTTTTATCTCCCTTCCCTCATCCTCTCTCCCTCATTCCATATTCATCTCTCCCTTATCACTCCCTATCTCTCTCTCCACCTCTATCTTTCAATGTCTTTGTTCTTCCCTCCCTCTCTTCCCCCCTCCAAATCCATCTCTCTCTCCCTCCTTCTCTCCTCCTCTCTCCCCCTCCTCTCTATTTTCCTTCCTCTGTCTCCCTGTCCCTCCCAACTCTATGTCTCTCTCTCTCTGACTCTATTCCCCCTCCATAACACTCTATCTCTTAAATATTAACCCATTTTATTGTATTTAAGAAAGTAACTAAATTAAAAAAATATAATTGGTTGTAAAATATTAAACATATATTTTGGATCAATCATGTCAAAGAAAATACAATAATAAAAAACTTAAAAGAATCATGCACTATCTTTCCTCTATCATTGTTAGTGACTTTGTTTTCTTTATTTGCTTGGATCCTTGGTTAAAATGCATCTAGCTCAAAAGTAATTATAACCTTTTTGTTTTTAGATTTAATTAAAAAATGTTATAAAATTAAATTAAAATAAAGTATTTGTAAAATATTTTGATTTTGAAATAAGTTATGGTTTTTGGGCATGTGGTATTAATAGGCCATGGTATTGTGACAAAATAATTACAACCCTCGATCCATAACATAATAATAAAAAGCATAGATGGCCCATGATATTGATAAACCATGGTATTATGATTTTCTTCCGTCCTCTCTCTCCCTCTCTCTATCTTTACCCATGGTATTCTAAAAATGCCTATTTAGAAGTTAATAATATCCATGGTAAATATACATGATTAAACATATTGTTATATTGTCACTATTACATTTTTAGCAGCTTATTAATTAAATTTAAAAATGGTTATGCAATCATTATTTTAATTTATATGGTAAAATGGATGTTAATTTATAAGTACTATTTACATGTTATATATTTTAATGTGATATGAATATTATACTTTCTTTTATCTAAAAAATTGTTGGTAATTTTATTAATAAAAAACAAAGTTACAATATAAAAAAAATTGAATTTAAAAATTATTTCACATCTCACATCTACCATAATAAAAAACAAAGTTACAATATAAAAACAATTGAATTTAAAAATTATCTCACATCTAACACTCACCCATCTAACTAAATAGCTATTGAAAAGAAAAATTCTACCCTACTAGTTTTTGGAGATTCAGTGCTAGTCATTTGTCCAGTGGCTAAAGCCAAAAGGCTATATGCTCTTATTCTTCTTGCTTGAATCAAAGGGTCCTCATCTCTGCCTTTCGATTTGAACAATTGGATCTCTATCATATAAAGAGCCATTTGAACTTGGTTGTTGATATTTTACCTAAAAAAAGTCCCCACCTTAGGGCAAGATGGATAAGAGTGTTAGAATTTGCCCAATTCCTTATTTATGCTTGTTTTCCTAAGATGCAATCATGACAGATTGGGAGAGATCATCATTTCCTCCTCCTTAGTCATGTTTTGCATCCGAGGAAGCAATAATTCTTTAATTAATTTGGTCATCAAAGGAAAAAATTATCGAAATGGTACGTGGTCCATTTCCTTAGTAATTTTCGTTCTTTGGATCGTCTCGAGAAGTAGAAGGACCTCGGGATCTGACGACCTTCCATTTTTTGGCCATGGATCCTCAAGGATCATTCATGTTGTCTTAATTCAATGTACAATTGGCATGGTATTTCAACCATTTTAAATGTTGGGTGTCTTGTCTATTTAATTCGCTGGTGGTGAGTTCATAATGTGGGATATATATTGAGGAAAACATGACATTATATATTGAACATATAATAAGGGGTAAAGAGTTTTTATATGTTGTGTATAAAAAATGGTGCTTAAAGTTAATGAAAAAATATAAGGGGTGTAAAAAATGTTAATGAAAAAATGGATACCTACAATATCTAGTGAAAATAAGAGTTGACAATAAGGGTTGACATTTTGAAATTGGGAAGGTGTATTAGGTTCTTATGCAGTTAAATAAAGTGATTTTTAGAGGTATTTTTCAATATATAGTCAAATTAAGGGTATTGTTTAGTATGTCAAGAACACATGTGCTATGTGAGAGGTTCACTAATTGAAGCCCCCATGTGGGATATGTGGTGGATAGTCTCGGTTGCAAAGTCGAGTTTATTGTGCAGATGAATGAGATTAATTTAGACGTTCTATGATATTCGTTAACTATTGATTCTATGTCGTGTTGAGGCTTTGGTAATGAATCTAGAGTTTTTGTTGTAGTTTGGCTCATGGCAAGGTTCTAATCCTCTCTATATATTAAATTTGTCTTTGCTCGATAGGCTCCTAGATGCTTCTTTGACTCTTTTGGCATCTATCCTGAAAGTGAAGCTTATGGTTGAAAGGAAGAAGTGTTCCTTTTAGCTCTTTCTGGAGGCAAAATTGCTAAGGCATCACACAGATATGGAGCAATTGTTGGAAAGTATGCATAAGGAGGTTCATTCAATTTTTTCTCATGTGTTTGTGTTGGAGGTCTCCAAGAGTAGGAGCTAGTACTAGTTCCTCTATGGAAAGGAAAAGAATCGTCACTTAAGGGGGTCTATTGTATTGAGGTTCAAGGTTTGAGTTATTGGGTGGTGCCTATTGTAGCCCTATTATCATATGTTATTATGTAAATTTTGCTATATACTTGGGTCATTTTGTAGAACTTAAAATGGTCATGTTTTTATCTTTTATTTTACCTTAAATATGATTTACAACCCTAGATCAACTAACAACCTTTTTGAAAAGATTGATGTTATCAGAAATTACACTTGTTTAACCATTTTCCACTCATTACCAATTTTTATTAGTATAAAATCTTTTACCCTTTCTTTAATAATAATAATAATAATAATAATAATTTATTTAATTTTTACCATTTTTATTATCGAGTATTTTGATGTAATCTATGAACTAATACTTATATCATTTACAAATCATTTAATTTAATTTATATAGTTAAACTAATTCTAAAATATTTTTAAAATCTAATAAATAATTTAAAAAATCATCAGATTTTAAAAAAATGAAGATAAAAACGGGGAGGCAAAACCTTTGAGGCTCCTCAGCCAAATGGCTTACTAGGTTTCTCTTCAGTTCCAACTTCGGATACTTACGTGACAAAGATATTACAAGTCAGTAATGGGTTTGGAATGGTTTGCTCCTCCGCTGGAAGTAATTAAGGTTGGGTTTGTGAGATACTGTTAAATAATTTTGAGCTTAGCCTCTCTCAGTCAGCCAGTAATCCCTCAAATGGGTTTGTTTGAGCATGGAAACGCCATTGCTTGCATTATCTACAAACCCTGTCACAGGTGGGACAAATCCTGTGTCTCCTGCCAATAGTCTCTGAAGAATATGCGTCCATTCTCATTGTTCTCTCGATTAATGATCTCCACATTACTGTGCAATGATATTGAGAATCTCCGAATGGCTGCTCCTCTTGCTTGCCATTGTTGAAAGGTGATTCTCAGTGCTCTTAGCGCAAGTAGTGGTGACATTAATGTGATTTAAAAAAGAGAAAAATAGATAACAAACAGAGCTTTTACTACAGTGTTTATTTACAATTTAGGTCATTAAATTTATAATTTATATAATTTATTTGTTATAAGTTTTGGAAGATTTTTTAACCTATTTTACTATTTATCTTATTGATAATATAACAAAAATATACTGGAGTCACAAATTATGAACTCACTACAATTCAAATGATTTTTAGTCTTTTTCAGCCTAAATCCAAATGTTCAATTGTCCATTTTAAACCATAAAAATAAAAATTTAAACAAAAATATATTCTCACTACGGTCAATCCAGTCAAATTTGAACAAGTCATTATTCAGTAAAGTGGAAGTTATATGGCAGATTCTATAGATCTAATTAGGGTACGGTTTGGCATTGACATGACTAAATAGCAACGCCTTACAGTTGCGAAACAACTCTCTACATTACATTAAATAGAGGAGAGTATTTTAAGGAGGTAAAAGAAATTCAAAATTTTTTGTATAGTGTTTGAATGATATTTTTAATGATGGAAATAGATTTATTCCTTTTAAAAACTTATGCGCAGTTAAAATTATGAGATTTGACTATTTCTATTTAAATTTACCAAAATCCAACCAAATTTCCATAAAAGAAAAAAACAATTTCATTAAAACTAATCACCAATCAGGAAAACGTACACTCTAACCTCAGAATCGCCATATCTGTCACTGTCATTGCGATTAAGTCTAAAGCAAGTATAAAGTTTCTTTTAACTACCATTTTGGAATGACCACTAATATTTTTAAATTTATAATTCTATTAATTCACAGTCCAGTATATGTGACTTATTGGATTTTTGCTTTGGGTTAAATGCAATTAATAATAGCAGAAATGTATTAATAAAATTATAGCTATAAAAATATTAATAATCTTTTGGAATCCGGAATACCAATATATCTTAGTTATCATAATATACAAACACATCTTCAACGACACATATTTAAATAAATCAACCAAGTGGCCGCCAAATCTAGGTTTTGAACAAAGAATAGGTAATAAATTAACCTAGCCGTTTCTATTAAGTAAATTTCTACCTAAATTTTAAAATATCTACATCATAAAAACGAATATTTAAATTAACTAACCAAGTGGCGAATGGTTCAAAAATTAACCTAGTGGCTTTCTATCAAGTGAATTTCTCCCTAAATTTTACAAATTCAAATCTTTTCGCATTCAATTTATTTTATCAAATCTTTTTGCATTCATTTTTTTTGGTTGGGTGAGTATATAGGATTCTGCTCCCTTTGAATTATTCCAGTAGATATCTCCAGAAAAATATAATTTGATATAGTTTATTAATTTAAATTGGTGTAAATTATTTTATAAATATTTTGAAGTGTAATTTTTTATTATTATTTAATTCTATTATAAATTCATCTTATTATATTAAATAACTGAAAATTACATTGCAAGATCTAATACATACACATATATTTATATGTATAAATTTATTTTAATTTTAGATAAAAACAATATATATATATATATATATATATATATAAAGACTTTTTATGTATAAAAGTGTTAATATATATTTAATTATATTCAGAAATAGAAAACCTATGATCATAAGACTTTCTATATTTAAAATTATTTTTATTATAAATATTTTTTTAATTATTATTGTGTATGTAATTTTTATTTATATATATTAAACTTTTTTAACTAATAAATACTATATAGTTGGCATTGAAATATTTACACATTGAAATGATACTACATGCTCCAATCATATTTAGAAGTAAGAAACCTATATCATCAAACTCTCTATATATAAAATTATTTTAATGTAGTATTATTATATATATATATATATTTGAAAAGTTATTTGTCATTTTTTTTCTTATAAAAATAGATAGTACAAAATGTTCTTTATGGTTCTCTTGGCCTCATTCTAGCCAGATTTGTTGGTGAGGGGAGCAAGAGTGTACAAAAGATGTTTCCATTTAACCATTATTTCCAACAGGTTGTTTAGCCATACAAGCAAAAAATGAGGCAAAATGAACATAGAAACTGAAAGAAACATTTCATGGAGGTGGTTGAGGAGGAAGCAAAGGAGGTGCTAGAAGAATTCGAAATCTTTCATGCATGTGAAAGTCAATATTTTCTACATGAGCTTCCACCTCACGAAGGCGATCATTGGTATGATGTTAGCTCAGGTGAAAGTTGTCAAACTGTTTTAGAATTACACTTTGGTTGCACTCGATGTCGTTCATGTAGGTTACTAGTTTGTTTATTTCCTCATGTCTATGATCCCTGAGGATGTCAAGGTTGGCATGGATACCTCGTAGTAGATCAACGATGGATTCCAGAGATGTAGGGGCATCCACATGTCCCAGGGAGCAGCCTTGAGCATAAGCCACTTCGCCTTCTCATTCCACACTTGATGAATATTTCATAGATGAACTGTGAATATTGGCTTGGTGCCCTGCAAGGTTATGTTGCCCTCCACCGCGATGAGGTTGCCCTCTCTTATGCGACATAACCATCTTTGCAACATAATTATAGAAAAAGAACTTAGAGAGAACCCCGGCTATCTCACCGAAATAAAATATCTGGGGCCAAACTGAGAACCCCTCCTTTGAGCACCAAACCCAATGATAAGACAATACCCAAACTGATTAGGGGTTACAACACTTGAGACTAACACCATGACAATTACAGCACCGACAAAGGAAGAAACTGACTCTAAGACATGAAAACACTCTAGCCACTTGGCCAAGAGACCCAACAATGAATGCCTAGCTAGGACCAGAAAAGGAAAGATGTAATCTTGGGACAAAGCCTAGAACTAAGTAGGATTGAGGATAAATAAACTAGAAGAGAATGAAGAGGTTTAGAGGGTCGAAAAATAATCAGTTCCCAACATTAATAGAAATCACTACCCAAGAGTTTCACCATAATATGATCCAGGTGGATATTGGTGGCCACCCCCCTATTCCACTTGGACCCCCACCATCATTTTCTTTCATTTTTTCAGTTTCCTTGTTTGTAGCACAATTTACTATTTTTAGTAGTTTTTCGGGTCATGAACTTCCGGAGCCGTTTTGAGGGCCCAAACGACGTTGTTTGGGAAAACAGGGGCCATCATGGGTGATAGATCAATGTTGGCCACTTGAAAGTTGTATTCCTTAGACATATCTTTCTAATGAGGTATTTTGCATGTCAAATGGAGATCATATGCCAAAGTTATGATCCTGGGATGTTGATGTACCAATTTACCCAAACAGGGCCCATAGTTTGGTGCTTCATCTCCTAGGGTTAGGGTTTTAGATGTTTTTGGTTTTCCATTATTCCCAATAATAAATAGGTCTTCGAGCCTCATTGTAACACAGTTCAGAGACATGTAGTTGCCACATCTCTTCTTAGAGATAAGAAACCATCACCTCGGCTAGTCTTATTTCCATTATGTTTGTAAGCGTATTTCAATAGTTGATATTAATGAAATGAAGTTTTATTTCTTATGCATCTTTGTATTTCTTGTTATATCTATAATTTGTTGCATTCGTATTTAAATCTGGATCAGTGCTATCAGAGTGGTCTGCTCTTTCTCTATTTTTCTTTGTATGTCCCCAACGAGGTCGAGATATAAGGAGTTAGGGCTTGAACTGGTCAAACCTTTGCAAGGCCAACCTCACAAATCCCGATAAACACCCATGGGAGAAGAAAAGAAAGACGAGGGGGCAAGCAACCCTATCAAAATATTGCTCAAGGGGGCGCTCGAGTAACAAAGGAACGTGATGATGGATAACTTTGCCCAGATCCTTCAATGGTTGCCCACCGGTGGCCCATCCACTTCCAACAATCACTCTGGAGGCACCACTCCTTTTAAGGTACAAGTAAACTTTGACATTCCCATACTTGAGGGAAAAATAGATGCAGATGCCATAGATAAAGGGTTAAATATGGTAGAAGGATATTTTTTTGTTCATGATTTTTCTAGATGGGAAAATATTACTTTTTCTTTTCTCAAAGCTGCCCCCCATGTCAATTATTGGTGGGAAACCGACTGTAAGAAGAAGGATGAAAGTACGCCCTCACTGATTTCAGCCACACCCACTTGGAATTCATTTTGGGACGCCGTCAAGGAGTAGTACTACCTGTCATGAGCTATGAGGATAAATACATAAAGTGGACCATACTACGGTAGGGAAGGGACCAAGATGTGTGAGAGTTTACCAAGGATTTTAATACCCTTCACACGAATTTTGGTATCAATGACTCTGAGAAACATTTGGTATCTAAGTACCGCGACTACCTACACAGGTACATCTAGGATGATATGGAGTTCCTGGTTATCTCATCACTCGACACGACGTATCGATATGCTGTCAAGATTAAACATAAGCTTAAACAAAAGAAGTGAGACTTTGGATCTATGAATCCAAAGAAAGGGAAAGGTGCCCCCAAATCGGAGAACAAAGGACAAAGCGAAGGCGGGGTGACCCAGGAAAACCCACCAAAGATGCAATGAAAGAACAACACTCTGAAGCCGAAGAAGGACACAGGAAAGTGGTGCGAGTTCCATAAGATCTCCATTCACAGCACAAGTGAGTGTCAAGCCAGGCAATCATTGGTGACCGAGCTAAAGGCTTCTGAATCATATGCATGTTCTGACTCTGAGTCAAAACACGACAAGGGGAATGAAAAAGGGAAGATAATTATCTATGTGGAGCCCAACACCACTGTTGCCACCGTGAAGATCCAGAAGGAGGAACCCGAAGATCCAGAGGAGGAGGAGTGCCTCTTCCACTCCTAGATGTGGGTAAAGGGTTCCCCGCTATAGTTCATTGTCGACAGCGAGAGCCAAAAGAACCTCATTTTAGTAGAGGTCATGAAGCAACTAGGATTACTGACCACAACACACCCACAACCGTACACCATCAGGTGGCTTCACCAAGGACGGGATCTTCGCGTTAGCCAACAGTGTTGTCTTCCATATAGCATCAAGCCCTTCATGGATGAGGTACTATGTGATGTTGCTCCTCTTGATGTTTGTGATGTATTATTAGGAAAACCATACTTGTGGAAGTGACATGTTATATATGAGTCTTGATCCGAATTGGATCCATAGAAGACTGTCAAAGAACCATGACTGTATCAGGTCGGAGAAAATCTCTAAATAATTCCAAACAGTGGTCAAAAACATCCTGAACCAATGGAAATGCAAGCCAGCATAGAACGACAAGGACCTCGGTCAAAGCGCGCTAACCGAGGCCCATGGAGACCACGCAGGAGGTCAAAGTAGCTCCTGGGAGCCCCAGATCAGGAAACAGAGGTGGTTTTTTGATGCGCGATTAGTGCTAATCGCGCATCACTGGGCGAACCGGGCCGTGAAGGAAAAGCCCGAACACTCGGTCGCATGAGGGAGCCAGAGAACCATGGACGAAAAAGGAAAAAGTGCTAAAGTACAAGGCGAGACCCGCGCTCTGGAAAACTGACGATATTGATCGGGGCGCCCTTAAATGGTAAGAGGTTTTGAACAAGAGCGGAGTGATTCCATACACCAATCAATGTGTGGCAAGTGGAGGTGAGAGAAAACCATCGTTGATCGCACGCTATTGGTCAAGCAAGTCAACCGCGTGAAATGTGCGTATGGTGTCGGATCTGTAGGCACTAGATCGGACGGCTGAGATCGCGCCCGATGGGGGAAGCGGAATCGACAAAGGAATACGCCGCGTTTTAGGAGGATTTGGAATCCGTTTGACCACCATGGTGGAGGAAGAACTCATCCACGACGTAACTGAAGAAACGAACTGACGAAGCATGCTAGCGTCGTTTAGAGTAGGACATGTGGCCACTCCCTAAGTGCTGATGATGACGCCTAACAGGGAACTCCAAGCGCAGCTGCAGAAGGTGAATCAACAGAGGCGGAAGAGGAAGCGAACAGGTATTGGAATGAATGGCTAAAAGCCATGAACAAAGACAGTAAAATTAGAGAGAAAGTTAGACAGTTCGTCGAAGTCGAGAGACGAAGAAGTGGAACAGTGAACAGAGAGAGGAGGACTAAATACAGAGAATAGTAAAGCAAAGTAGACGAGACAGAGGGCCAAGCTGACCAGCGGTAGCATTAGGCACCAGAGAGCTTGAAGACTCAAGCCATCCCATAGAGGATCTATCGAGGTTGAGCACCACATTGGGCTCTTGCCATTGTAGACCAGAAGGTCACAGAGCTAGCAAAAGAACAAGAGTCTGTGCACTCCAGTGGTTTGGGGAATCCAAGAACCACCCTACCAAGAAAAACCTGCTTTAGGAGAACTCACATTGAGTTCTTATATTGTAATTTCTCTACTTAAAGGCACAATAAAACAAGGCCACCACTGAAAGCTGGACCGGAGACGTAGCCGTGGAGAATAGGGTGAACTCCTTATTAAACTTCTTGTGTCTTTGTGTTGCTTACTGTATTTCTCTACTGTCTTTCCATTTTATTGTCTGTGTATTGGCAATTTGATCGATTCGTTGCTTCAATAACACAGAACACACACCAACACATGAGTCTATAATACCTTTAAACAAATAAATCTTTAACTAATGTTACTCATAGGGTGAATATCAGATCAAGTGGTATCAGAGCTGTAGGCTGTAAGGTCAGACAAGCTTGTGTTGGTTTAGCTGTGAATGCTCACTAGATCAAAGCACAAATTAGGAGAAGGAGAGTTGGTGGAAACTAATCCTGAAATTTGGAGAGTCTATTCTCGGAAGACAATGTTAGAGGAAGGTTCTGTAGGGCCAGACCCACAATTCATAGAGAGTTTCCTAGCTATAAAGTCTATGGTTGAAGAAAGGTATAGAGACTTTAGAAAGCAAAAGGTTGAAGATTCATCAGGCTCTAAACAAGATAAGGAAGAAGATGAGTCTCACTTCCATGACCACTCCAAAGGAAAGGGGAAAGAGGAAAGCTTTCTGACACCTCCTAATAGCCCTGTGCATAATAAAAAATCATATTTGATTAAGCTAGATATTAAATTTGATTTGCCTATATATGATGGAGAACTAAATGCTAAAAAGTTGGACAATTGGATTAGACAAATTGATGTGTATTGCAGAGTACAGAACATAGACTCAAACAAGAGTAAGATTTAGCTGGCAAGCCTACACCTAGGAGGCATTGCCTTGGTTTTGTGGGAAGGTAGAACCCAAGCTGATATGAAAAGACATGGCAAGACCATCTCTGTCTGGAGTGAATTTGTTGCTGCAATAAAAAAGCAGTTCTATCCATTGGCCTACATGCAACAAGCCATGATGAGTTGGCAAACTCTTCGACAGTTGAAAGGGAAAAGTGTGCAAGGGTATACTCAAGAATTCAGAAAGAGAGCATTGATGTTGGGTATCTCATTAGACTCACTAGAGACTCTTTTGAAGTACATTGGTGGTCTACACAACTACATGAGGCATACCATCCTCATGTTTAATCCCACTAGTATAGATGAGGTATCTGTACAAGATACTCATCTAGAAGCTAGATGAAAGAATGGCAATCCAGAAGTTGGGGGACCATCCCAACTCACTATAAGCAAGAGCAAGGAGAAAAGAAAACAGAAGTGGAAAGCAAGGAAGGCTAACACTACACAAAAAACCAAAGCTTCATGCACTCAATGTAGAAAGGAGGAGCATGATGATGAGCATTGTTGGATTCTGCATCTAGAGCTGAGACCTAAGAAGTCCAACGGCAAGAAGAAGAAGACAACTGCAGCTATTCAGAAAGATTTGGGGTTAGACTCAGGAGATGAAACAACTATAGTAGCCACAGGTATAAAAGGTAAGAATTCTGAAGTATCTACTAGTAATTCTTCTCAATCTATTATTGATGAAGAGAATGAGATAAAAAGACATGAGCTTTTCCATATTCGAGTTATTTCCAAAAATCAAAATATTGATACTTTGTTTGATAGTGGCTCACAAGTAAATTTGATTTCTGAAGCAATTGTAAAGAAATTGGGATTAGCAACTACACCTCACAAGAAACCATACCCATTAGGATGGTTGAATGATAAAGCACAACTACAAGTGACTAGACAGTGCAAACTCAAGTTTTCTTTTGGGTCATGATATTACATGATATTATTTTGCAGCAAGATGTTCCATTGCCTAACATTGGGATGTACAAGTTGTTTACTTTAGAGAATGTTGAAATCAAGAAGCAAGTGCAGGAGTTGCTCGAGAAGGGCTTCATCAGGCCTAGCACATCACCATGTGGGTCACCAATCGTTTTGGTGAGAAAGAAAGATGGCTCGTGGAGAATGTGCATTGATTATTGAGCACTGAATAAGATAACAATCAAAAGTCATTATCCCCTTCCTTGCATAGATGATCTCTTAGATCAATTGAAGGAGTCTGTTTATTTCACCAAGCTGGATTTGCACAGTGGATACCATCAGGTCAGAGTTGCAGAGCCAGATGCATGGAAGACTGCTTTCAAAACAAAGCATGGATTGTATGAATGGTTGGTTATGGTTTTTGGCTTAACTAATGCTCCTGCTACACATGAGATTAATGAATGATGTACTCATACGTTTTCTTGATGATTTTGTTATTGTGTATCTGGATGAAATTCTGATTTTTAGTAAAATGTGGGAAGAACATTTAAAACATGTTAAGCAGACATTAGATGTTTTGAAAAGAGAAAAAATTTATGTTAAACTCTCAAAATGTGAATTTGGCAAAACATCTCTAAACTACTTGGGTCATATAGTAGGGGGAGGTGAATTGAAAATAGATCCCTCTAAAGTGGTAGTCATTGTGAACTGGCCTAAACCCAGGTCTGCTATAGAAGTGAGAAGCTTCTTAGGAGTAGCACAATATTGGAGGAAGGTCATTTCTAACTTCTCCTCGATTGCAGCTCCCTTACATGCCTTAACAGGATTGAATAAGGTGTTTCAGTGGGGAGGTAAACATCAAAAAGCCTTTGACACCTTGAAAGAGAAAATTAGTACAGCACCTGTACTAGCACTGCCAAATCTACAAAGACCATTTGAGATCCAAACTGATGCTAGCGACTATGCCATGGGAGTAGTGTTGCACAACATGGTAAACCCATATGTTATCATTCTAAGACTTTTAATCCTGCAGTGGTTAACTATCCTACATATGATAAAGAATTGTATGCATTAGTTCAGAGTGTGAAAAGTGGAAACATTACTTAATGGGAAAAGAGATAGTAATACATATTGATCATCAACCACTTCAATATCTACACTCCCAAACTAAGTTGCACCAATCAAGACATTACAGATGGATGGGATTTCTACAATAGTTTCATTTAGTCATCAGATATAAAAAGGGCATACATAACAAGGTTGCAGACATGTTATCTAGACCTATTATAAATGCATCTACCATACTTGAGCATAATTCTGTGCTACATGAAAGCTACATAGAACAATATGCTCGGGATATGGACTTTAAAGATGTATATGCAACTTTGAGTCAAGGAAAAAGAGTAGAAGAATTGGACTATCATATAAAGGACCGACTCTTCTATCATTGTGGGAAACTATGTATTCCACAAAACGAGAGGATAGAGATAATTAGGGAAGCACACACTTCTCTGATATCAGGTCACTTTTGGGTAAGTAAAATAGTTGCACAGTTGCAAATATTCTACTATTGGCCAAAAATGAATGAGACAGTTTCTAGATATGTAAGATGGTGTGCCATGTGTGCTAAAAGCAAGCCCAACAATAGAAAACTAGGCTTGTACACTCCGTTGCCAGTTCCTTCTCACCCTTGGGAAAGTGTTTCCATGGATTTTGTTGGAGGACTGCCTAAACCTAGGAAAGGTCATGATTATCTATATGTTGTTGTGGATAGGTTCAACAAGATGTGTATTTTGATACCTTTTAGGAAACAGATCACAGCTGAATAGACTGAAAAATTGTTCTTTGAACATGTATGGGTTCATTTTGGATTACCCACTTCCATTGTATCTGATCGAGACACCCGATTTGTGGGGAAGTTTTGGTCGAGTCTATGGGAACTGATGGACACCAAGTTGAAGAAAAGCACAACTTTTCATCCACAAACAGATGGCCAAACAGAAGTAGTAAACAGGACAGTGATCCAATTACTGATAGGTTATTGCGGCAAACATCCTAAGCTTTGGGATGGACACTTGTGTTATGTGCAACATGCTTACAATAGAGCCAAACTCTGTTCTACACAGAGATCTCCTTTTGAGACCTATTTTGGTTTCACACCAAGGTCTCCTTTGGATTTTGTCTTTGGTAAAGATACCATGGTTGATGGACACAGTGATGTGGACAAGGCAACTAGGTTCATTGAACAAATCCAGGAGATCCATCAGGCAGTACAGGAACAGCTGGAAAAGAGCCAAGCCAAGTACAAGGATAGGCATGATAAGCATCGGATGGAGCATAGTTTCAAGTTGGGGACCAATTCTGGCTGTAAATCAACAAGGACATGATGCAAGGTGAAGGTAAAAAGCTAAATCCTATAAGGTATGGACCTTTTAGGATACTTGAGAAGATTGGTGAAAATGATTTTCGCCTTGATTTACCAGCTTACATGCACATCTACTTAGTCGTAAATGAAGATTGCTTGAGATTGTTTGAACCTTCAATGATTGAGGACCCTGAAGAGCAAAGTCAATTGCCTTCTATTGATGACCTACTACTTGAATACCTCCATGAGTTGCAGGAAGACACAATGCTGGATAGGAAAGTGAGGACAACGCGCAAGGGAGATTTTGAGTACCCCAGGATTGGGCTCAAAGGTTCAAAACCAAGGTTGAGATTGGACAAGTGAGAAAATAGTATCCTCACTTAGTCGATGCTTGAAAACCAACTTTTGGTGGTCCAAAAGCTTTTTCAGTGGGAAGGTCGTGATCTGAATTGGATCCATAGAAGACTGTCAAAGAAACATGACTGTATCAGGTCAGAGCAAATCTCTAAAGAATTCCAAACAGCGATCAAAAACACCCTGAACCAGTGGCAATGGCAGCCAGTGTGGAACGACGAGGACCTCGGTCAAAGCATGTTGACCGAGGCCCATGGAGACTATGCAGGAGGTAAAAGTAGCCCCTGGGAGCCTCGGATCGAGAAACAGAGGTGGTTTTTGATGCGTGATTAGCTCTAATTGTGCATCGCTGGGTGACTAGGGCCGTGAAGGAAAAGCCCGAGCACTCGGTCGGGTGGGGGAGCGGGAGAAATGTTGGAGAAAAAGGAAAAAGCGCTGAAGTACAAGGCGAGACTCGTGCTCTAGAAAATCAGTGGTATTGATCGGGGTGCCCTTAAAGAGTAAGAGATTTTGGACAAGAGCGGAGCAATTTCATACACCAATCAATGTGTGGCAAGTGGAGGTGAGAGAAAACCACCATTGATCACGTGCTATCGGTCGAGCAAGTCAACCGCGTGAAACGTGCTTATGGCATAGGATCTGCAGGCCCCAGATCGGACAACTGAGATCGCGCCCAATGGGGGAAGCGGAATCGACAAAGGAATACACCACATTTTAGGGGGATATGGAATCCATTTTACCGCCACAGTGGGGAAAGAACGCATCCACGACGTAACTGAAGAAACGAACTGATGAAGCATGCTGGCATCATTTAGAGGAGGACATGTGGCCACTCCCTAAACACTAATGATGACGCCGAACAGGGAACTCCAAGGGTCACTGAAGAAGGTGAATCAACAGAGGCAGAAGAGGAACCAAACAGGCATTGGAATGAATGGCTAAAAGCCATGAACAGAGACAGTCGAATAAAAGAGAAAGTTAGACAGTTAGTCGAAGTCGAGAGATGAAGAAGTGGAACAGTGAACCCAGAGAGGAGGACTGAACACAGAGAATAGTAAAGCAAAGCAGATGAGACAGAGGGCCGCGCTGACCAGCGGTAGCATCAAGCACCAGGGATCTGGAAGACTCAAGCCATCCCATAGAGGATCTGTCCAGGTTGAGCACCACATTGGGCTCTTGCCATTGTAGACCAGAATGTCATAGAGTTGGAAGAAGAAGAAGAGTCTGTGCACTCCAGTGGCTTGGGGAATCTAAGAACCACCCCGCCAAGAAAAACCTGCTTTAGGAGAACTCACATTAAGTCCATGTATTGTAATTTCTTTGCTTAAAGGCACAATAAAACAAGGCCACCACTGAAAGCTAGACCGGAGACATAGCCCTAGAGAATATGGTGAACTCCTTATTAAATTTCTTGTGTCTTCGTGTTGCTTACTGTATTTCTATGCTATCTTTCCATTTTATTATCTGTGCATTGGCAATCTGATCGATCCGTTGCTTCAATAACACATAACACACACTAGCACATGACTCTGTAATACCTTTAAACAAATAAATCTTTAACTGATGTCACTGATAGGGTGAATACCAGATCAAGTCTAGACCTCGATCTATTTTATTTATTCGGGTAATACATTATACAGGATACCGGAGGTAGCCCCACCTACCACCACATCTTTGATCTCTGCTAAGAAATGCAGTAAGATCATCTCCCTAACTAGGAAATTTATCTTCTTTCTAGTTCACTCTCAAAGTAAGGAGAAGATCATAGCCACATCAATGGCCCCCAGGAAGGGTTCCTCCACACAGCAGAAGTATGTGGATACAATCATGAAAGAATATAGGGACATCTTCTCCTCACCCACATGGGTACTGTTTCACTGTCATGTTAAGCATTCATTCAATCTGGCTTCCGGAGCACATCTACCCAATAGGCCGATATATCACTACTCCAGCATGGAAAATTCCAAGTACAAGCAGCAAAATGATCAACATCGGGTGCCACACAAGTTTCAGGTGGACAACAAAGTTTGGTTGCATTTGCCAAAAGAGTGCCTTACCAGAGCCCATCAGAAGCTCTAACCACTTTGATATGGTCTTTACACCATTACCAAGGCTATGGGGGACAATGATTTATAGCACAACATTCCCCCATTCCTTGGCCTGCACCTAGTGTTCAATGTGGACCACCTTCGACCATACTTCCCACCATTGCTGGACCCATCAAAAATTGCATAACAACTCATACCTTCAGAGTTAAATCCAGATTGCATGGAACAAGCCACAATTGATCGGATCATGGAAACGTAGACCAAGAACACCTGACATCAAAGTATCCAACTATATCGAGTAGTCAAAGCTGACAAACTCCATCACCAGGGGAAGTGGCTCACAAGGGACCAAGTTCAGCAGAAGTTTCCTCATCTCATTGAGGAACTCAATGCAATGCAGACCATTGCTTCCTAAGGGGGCAGGAGTGATTCAGGTGAATATGGGTGGCCACTTATCTATTCTATTTGGACCCTCACCATTGTTTCTTTCAGTTTTTTAGTTTCCTTATTTGTATCACAATCTACTATTTTTGGCAGTTTTTCGGGTCCTGGACTTCTGGAGCCGTTTTGAAGCCCTAAACGATGTTTTTTGGGAAAACGAGGGCCAAAATGGTATATTAATAAATGTTGGCCTCTCAAAAGTTGTAGTCCTGGAACATATATTTCTAACGAGGTGTTGTCCTTGTCAAACAGAGATCGTATGCCAAAATTACGACCTCCGGAAGTTGATGTACCAATTTACCCAAACGAGGGACATAGTTTGTCATTTCATCTCCTAGGTCTAGGTTTTTGAATGTTTATGGTTTTCCATTGTTTTTCAATAATAAATAGGCCTTCGAGCCTCATTGTAACATAGTTCGAAGGCATGTAGCCGCCACATCTCTTCTCAAATATAAGCTACCATCACCCGAGCTAGTATTAATTCCATTATGTTTGAAAGCATATTTCAGTAGTCAATATTAATGAAATGAAGTTTTATTTATGCTACATCTTTGTATTTCTGGTTATATCTACAATTTTTTTCTTTCTTCTTCAAATCCGGATCAACATAAACCCTCAATCTCAGATAAAATATCTCCAATAGGCGCAATCCCATTGTCACCATCCTGAGCCCAATTCCATATAGCATACCAAAAGAAAAGATTTTCCCAGAATTCAACCACCACCCAAGCAAGAAACACATGAGAAAACCAAAGATAGAGCGAATTCAAAGGATTATGTTGTCACTCCTAGAGACAACCTTGGATTTCTTACAAGACCAGTGCCTGGGCACATCTAGATTTTATGTGTCACAAATGATTCTCATTAAAATGGAGACATCACATATATTCTATATGTACATATAAAATGGAATGGGTTGGTTCATTCATCTAAAGGAGTAAGACATGAATTCCTAGTACTTCTTCATATGTACAAATCACATAGATATATGCATAAAACAATGGAGCCCGAGTAGCTCAAGGACTTATAGTTTAATAAGCTTTTAAGAGGAATGAGAGAGGATAAGAAGAAAGAGGAACTCATCACATAGAGCTTAAAGCATCAAGAATTCTACCTTTAACACATTGATCTTGAAGCATTAAGGATTTCTATACTTATTTGAGTTACGGGTAGAAATAATGGATAAAAGATGGACTGAATGCTATGATTCATGTAGCGCAAACTTAAAGATATAATTTCAATAATCCATAAAGGAACATGCATTAATAAGTCAATACAAATGAATATGTGAGGAGGTATGAAATATTTCTTGCGGCTATGATTGCATGAATTCAGAGAAGCAATGTGAACAAAATGGGTTTTAATATTGGGATAACATACTGTAATACTCAAAGGGGAACCACCATCATTTACTTGATATTCTGAAATATTTGTATTATAGATTCATACCGAATGAAAATAGCATGCAATGCTTTCTTTATAATTTATGAACCTTTGTGAAGTGCTTCTCCCCCCCGAGTCTTAGCTGTCAGGTTGACTAGCTATCTCGATGAGGGATGGCTATGTGGCCCAAAAACATTACAAAATATTAAGTGCCTCATTTAAGGGCGGCACATTACAGGATAACAAATTAGTCAATTAATCAAATGAATAATGTTAACAAAATATCTTCATGCCCATCCCTGTGATCACTTTTTCTTCAGGTTGTAGTTTGTTCATCGTATGGCCTCCTGAGTTGCTCATTCAACTCCCGTCATTTTTGCCTTTACTGCTTGAACCATTCATACTTCAAAGCTAGGAGTGGTCACCATCAGTTTCATGTCGTTGTACTGAAGCAGAGGATCCCTGGGTGGTACTTCATCTTCCCTCTATATGGGGGCACCATACTGGATCATCAAGTCTTCCTGAGCTACCAAGTCCTTGTTTACTTTCGTCAATGTCGACCTTGGTTTCATGTCACAGAGAGAATTCCTGGATCAACGCATGCCAGGTCTAAATGCCCCATATTCCTTGTTAAATTCCACATCTTCCAACCCACCATGCCTTTAAAGTTATGTACTGCATCGTTGAGGAGTTCTCGTATCAGGATTTCTCACTGAAAAGATTTTACAGGAGGGGGCCTCCAGATCCACTCTAGCCCCTTTTTCTTTATGTGACCAGAGACTATAACCAAGTGCTTAGTCTTTTGGGTGCTAGGGCCTTTGGACTCCCCTACGAGGGTCTTCTTCCTTCGTTACATAGAATGCCGCACGTCAGTGATTTACAATGCATTTACTTTTATATCTTCCCTTAAAATTTGCAATCGTCAATCTGCAATATTGTGCCCACCCAGAGTATCGCAATCACAATACGAGAGAGAGTGTGAGGATAAGTGGTTTTCGGAGGGGGCATGAGCGGTAAGTGGTAAGTGGGGGTGGGGGGGGGGATTGCGAAATGATATTAGGGGAACATGTGTCAGTAAGGTCCGACGGGGAAACCTCTTTTTTGGACTCCCCCTCGCTGATAAAGGGAAACATGGCGGGGATGCCAAAAAGGCCTAGGAGACATTAATCTGGTGAAGTCAATCTGGGCTGTTCGGAGATGGGGGGTGTTATTTTATGGCAAAGGAGGGACCCTTAGATTGATGATCTCATCGGTGCCATGTGGCACCTCCTTAGTGGTGACATGTGTCAACCGGATATGCCCCCATAGGAACCCTTAAAATCTTAGAAAATGATATATTACAGAGCAATGGAACACATAAAATATTGCAGAAATATAAACACAGAAAATGCATAAAATAAGAGAGACACAAATATATGTGGTTCACCCAGTTTGGGCTACGTCCACGGAGAAATAGCCAGTCCTTCTTTTATTATATTATCTAACAAACTAAAGAGATACAACCTACAACAGATCCACTGTAACTCTCTCTTCGCTCACAATCTCCTCTCTCTTCCTCACTCAGAATACAGATCCCTCACATATAGCGAGGGGTTTCCTTCTAGGGCAAAAAACCCTAAACTAAACATAACTTCTACCATCATATCTCTGCCTAATGAACGGCCAAGATTGACTACGAAATTACAACATTTGATAAGGAAATTTTACATCGATTCATAGCTTCGGGGGCACTGCCCCCAAAACCCCCTGCCAGGGGGGGGCTCCCCAAAGGTCGCAGCCACCCCCCCTAGACCCCCCCTGTAGCGAATATTTTACGGGCGACGTTGCCGCCCCATTTCGAACCGGGGTCCAATGCGGCGATACTTTTGAATACAGAAGATAATCAGGATCCACACACAACATAAAATTCTGAATCTTCATGCCACATGTCCTCTGTACTGCCATGTCATGCTGACGTTAGCTACCATGTGTATTCATTTGGACCAATGGTATTTTTCCATGTGGCCCCCTTCGAGGAGAGAGAAAAGGCTTGCCTTCCTTTGGTTTTTCAATTAATTTCCTTTCTAAATTGGGATCGACCCTCCCCTACTACCTTAATACTATCAGTGTATTTCCCCGCAACTCCTTAACAATGGTCTGTCGAACCCTTCGATCACCTATTTTCTGATATCGGAGCTGTGCCCCTTTGTATTGCATTTTGAAATCTTGTCAATCACTGATATGCCGAGCCTTGGACCTTTGACTTTTTGGATCACCGAGATTGGCGATTTCTCCATCGCAGGTTTTCTACATCCTCCCCCACTACTGCTACTAGGAAATTATGATTGCGATTTGTGATATGCTCCCGATGCTTCGATAAGTTCTTCTCCTTCATTTCAAAGGCAACAAAGCCGCTGAACTTCAACAAGTCATATCTTCTAATCCATAACTCCATTTTCAGACTTCCATATATCGTTGGAAAGCTTGTTTCGAGCACTATGCAATGGAGATGGTCCTATTTGGCTTTGAGTTCTTCTGTGGGCTAGAAAATGGATTCAAACTTCACTGCTCTTTGGCACTTTGAACAACTAAAAACTCATAATGCAGTGAGTGACAACAGATTACTTGCTCTGAACAAGGGTCAAGGCTACCTGGGTCACCGCACCACAAGCTAAAGTCAGTGCTCCCAAATTCCGAGTGAGCTCCACATCAGAAAATTGGAACTACTATAATTTTTTCTCTAGGGTCCCAAATGAAGACTTGAGAGTCGAAACTAAAACAAACAGTTGCAAGGTTGGTTTCCTCTGTGCTTCACCGACTAAAGCAACACCAAGGTGAGCTCGCATGGCCTTCAATGATGTCCCTTACCACCCTACACCCAACACTCATCGCCTGCATCTCATAAGCCTTTCCATTACACCTACGCATCATTATATATCCTTCACCCGCTGCTGGAGAGTTGAGACGATTGAGGTGCCATCACATTAATCTTGGTTTATCAAGGAGCATGCTTGTCATGTCCTTTAAGGGGAAATCCCTGAGGGTCACTGGCCACTTGTTTTCCCACCCCCATCGGGGGAAGTTACAGGTCAAATTCATAGTAAAAAAAATGAATGAATTACAAATCTCCTCAAAAAATACCTTATTTGAGGAATACGAATTTTCTCACTATGCATATATAATCAATATTAAATTTTTTTTTTTTATTAATATTTTTTAAATTTTATAGCACAACTTCATATTAAGAATCCAATAAACTATACATATTTCTTACAATGAAAGTGAAAATATAAGAATTTTTTTAATTTAAATTACTTTATTTTTCTTTATATAAATTTGATATAAAACTATGTTATTTAATATGGACATGGAAATATTTTATTTATGACTAACTGTAAGCTATTTTTTTCTTATTAATATATTTTTATTTTAAAGTATACCATACCAACTGAAAATAAAATAAATTGCATATTATCTAATATGAATTATATTATTTTCCATTGTATTTGTCAACTCATATTATTATTGTTATTATCCAATTCTAAGGTCACGGCCAAAGCAAACACCACCTTGGTGTATGAGACCCCTTTGTTTGTGGGACAAGAGACCCACCTCTGCGTAATGATTTGACTACTAAGTCTACGAAGATATACACACTCTACCCAACTCCGGTTTTGAACATGTGACCTCTTAGTAATTAAGTAGTGAAGGAATTACTAATCTTTTTAATATTAAAAAATAAATTATTTTGTTTCTTTATTTTCAATTACTTTATATTATGGTGGAAATTGAATTATTTTATCTATGAGCAACATTGATTTTTATTATTTTACTAATTTTTTGTTGTTACGATAAGTATTATTTCATTATTTTTAAACGTAACTTTATATAATATCTCCCTCCTATTAAAATTTAGAACACTCCTCAACATAATTATAATATATAAATGTAATAAATATTTTAATTAGAAATAAAATATTAACAAAATATATATCATTATTAAATTTTAAAAAATGTAATCTCCTCTATATTTAATACATATGAATTCATATTGAAATATATATTATTGATTTATATCTAAATTTATATTATTAATTTATATTTGATTTATATTATGATATAGGGATGTATGAAATTTTTGCACCAAGTGGTGCATTATACAACCCAATATGGAGGAGATGTGTAAGTTTTTCTCTCTACTTGAAATTTTGGCTAAAGCTGGCCAAAATAAAAATCTAAATAACCACACAAAACATATAAATAATGTACGTTTAAGCAAAAAAAAAAATAATCATATAAATAGACAATTAAAAATCCATGAACACAACAAAATTCATTTGATATTCTTTGCATTAGATGGATTGGTGTTCGTTTTCAACCATTGGATTTGTTTTGGTTCTCAATCACTAGATTCATGCTCTCCACCTTTAGTTAAGTTCCATATAATGGAAATTCACACTAAATAATTCATATCGTTTTTGGTTTAGTTGTGATTTATCATAAGAGCCGAAGTTTGATTATTGGGTTATTCATTGTCTTTATTTTTTATTTTTAACTAATTTTAAAGATTTGAGGTTGGGTTTTCTTGATGGACCATGCACCTTTAGTTCTGCATCACTGTAAATTTTTATGTATCATTTTCATATCTGGTGTTTTATCTAAAACAAATTTAAGTTATTTGTCATTGGGAATGATTTAAGTATTTGTAAAATAATTTAGTAGTTGTCATTCAAGTGGCCATGATGGCAGGGCAGCCATTAAGCCCTTCACCAGAGTTCCTTGCAACCTTACAAATGTGAGCCTCTCTAATCATCTATAGACATTCATATTCAAGAAAAACCTAACTATCCAGCATGTGGAGAAACCCATTCTAGAGATGGTATTCAACTGTGTTGTCACCATCATACACATTACTCTAACTCTTCAACTACCAAAGCAACTCCTTCAAGTCCTCATGCTCTGCATATGCCACTCTATATGCATCATGGGTGGAAGGATATATGTGCATCAGAGTTCCCAAAGTTGTGATATTTGATGACGGTGGCTTTGAAATCATGTCAACTAAATTGTTTGGGTTTCCCTTCTTGTACTTGATCACTAAATGGAGCTATTATATAAACCCCATCGACTTTTAAAGTTTGGTCTATTGTATCTTAATTTTGTTGTGCACTTATTGTATTTGTGGGTGATCAATGTGGATTTTTGTCTCCTTTCCCATCAAATAGTGTTTCCACTTCTTAATAACTTATAGTAGGGCATAAAGCTCCTTGCCATTAAGGTAGGTTAGTTAAGAGCTACCCCATGAAAGACTTCAAAATGGTACCATATAAGGATAATTTCTTGCACGAAGACAACTCCCATAGCATAAACACCTTCATATGTCTCCACTTCAAAGGGTTGTTGCAAGTTTGTTGATAACCATAACTGGTGCTTGACTGGTCTTCTCCTTGAATTCATCAAAGGCCCTCCGTGTTGGAAAACATAACTAGTTTCTGTCTCCATAATTGTTATTGTACTCATGTCAATATGTATGTCTTGTGTAATAAACAAAAGAAGAAAGAAAACATATTATTTTAGAGCATGGGTTCCATGCTTCTTATTGATGGTCTTCTAGGTAAAATCACGTTCTTCATGCTTCTAGGGTTCATTAAGTCATGGAATTTATTGTCATGGGTTTAGAGTGTCAACATCATCATTATAAGACACATATAGGCAAGTTGTACCTTGTAAAATATTTTTTTTTGAGTCAAAGAAGTCAAAATAAGCCTCCTAGCATAGGTCATCCCAGGTACAGACAAGTCATCCCAAAGAGGGGTATTCAACCCACTTAGAAGAGTGTAAATAGAAGCAACCTAATTTTCTCACCAATTCGATTTGCAATCAAGGAGCTTGATCTGAAGTGTGAAGATCGAGATGAAAGTCAAGAAAAGCAAGGAAGAAGGAAGCAAGAGATGGAAAGGAGGAAAGTCAAAGTTTTTCCCTAGTTTTCTCTCACACTTGCAACATAGTTGTGTTGCTACAGGAGAATGAAGTTGCAGAACAACTGCATGTTCGAAATCTTGTTGTTGGGAGCCTAAATTCTAAGTTTGGTGCAATGTTGGAAGGATTTGCCTCTTTTTGATTTCGTTTAACTTTGACCTAATTGGAGGGTATTTTTGGAGGGTTGACTTGGTGCAAGGAGGAGGCTTTGGTCTTTATCATTTGGGTCTTGGTTGTCTCATTCGAAGTAGTTAATATAAGAAGAGAATATTTTTTCTATGTTTTCCCCTTGGAGGGTGTTCAGTTGTGGAAGGAAATAAATGAGGTAACATCTAACCAATCTCTTGAATTGAAAGATAGCCCTTTCAATTCGAAGGGGGAACCCTTCTATAACTTAGTGAAAATGACTAGTTAGGTAAGTAACACAATGACTAGATATGTTGTAATAGGGTTCAAAAATGTGGTAGGGTTTGATAGATTTCCATTGGGCATGGAGTCAAATAATTGGCTTATCAAGGAGGAAAAATAAAACCTTCACAGAGGTAGGGTAACTGAGATACTCTGAAATTTAAACTTGTTGAGATGGAATGTTGAATAAGAAGACAATTGTATGCTTATAAGAGCACCACAAGGATGAAATATTTTAAACCATAAGTCTGAAATTTGTGATAGACTAATCATATAAATAAATCATAGTAAACATGATTTCAATTTATTTACTCTTATCAGTCATAGAAGAATACATATATGACAACATAGAAGGAAAACAGAAATAGGAAAACACATATCCAAACTCTCTCAACACAAGAATCACTGCTACAAAATTAGTCTTCCTTTATTAAACCTTGAGAAAATACACAGGGCACACTAAAGTTTTGATTAAAAATCCCCAACACTTTCTCATTCTTCAGTCTTCGTATTTATAGAAAAGACAAACTAATTGGAAAACCAGTTTCTAGAAAAGATTTAATTACAAAATCTAAATAATCACAACATACATCTCAAATAAATGCATATAAATAAAAACTTAAATACATTCAGTTTTTCCTAAAATAGTTACAGGAATATATGCTGATATATAGGTCAAGTGAAATATTTCCTCAAAATTTCTTCCTTGGAAATAAAAACAGGTCCCTAACTGATAGCACAACATCCTAGTTGGCTAAATAGGTCCCTTTGGAAAACAGGTCCAACTTTCCTCTAAAACTGCTTTTATGTTCACCTTTTCTTTCATTGGGACCTCCTCGTGAAAAAATGTTGATAATGTTGCTATCAACTTCACTGGTTTTCTATTTTGTATCTTTCGATGAAACTGCTTTTATGTTCATCCTTTCTTTCATTCGGACCTTCTGGTGAAAGAACGTTGATACTATTGTCGTCAATTTCACTAGTTTTCTGTTTTGTAGCTTTTGCTAACAAGTTGACTGTCAACATTTTCTTTTTTGCCTATTTCAAAATCGCTGACAATAGGAAGGTCAACATTTTCACCAGTCTGAATTTCACTGACAACGGAGATGTCAATGCTCCGTGTTCACTCCCAAATTGTTGAGAGACTGACTGTCATCTTTTGTCCCAGTATCGTTTTCTATAAACGGGCACACAGTTTTGTCCCAAAATAGCTGACAGTGGGTCTATCTGTTTTATCGAAAACACTGACGATGGGAATGTCATCTTTCCTGACTGTTCTGTTGAATGCAAAAAATATAAGGCCGACTGTCAGCAATAAAATGAAAACACCTTCATGAAATAGATAGGAAAAATTCCAAGTTTAATCCCCCAAGCCTCTTAGCTGAGGGTACTAGCTACCCTCAGAAGTACATCCACCTTCTCTAGTCTTTATTTTTTTCTTTTCCTTGTCTCCATAAGATCTCTCTTCACAGTTCCTTTGTCTCTGCTCTTCTTAAAGCATGTAGCCTTCTTCCTATTGATGATAAGTTCCTTTAGTGGAATATTGTCAACATCAATCACTTCTTTTGCCAACTCTTGGTTATTTATGACTTTGATTTTGTATCTAATTTGTTTGTTGGCCTTGTATGGGGCCTCTTTCCACTCTTGAAAACTTCAAACAGTGTCTCCTCCTCTTGGGTCTCAACCTCTGCTTCTTTTCCTTTAGAAACCTCTGTTTTATATGTGTTTGCAGGGGAGGGTCCGAAAGGTGGAGTCACAACGTGGGAAGAGCTGATATCAGTAGGTAGGTTTATAGGCGATACAGGGTCTGATATATGGAGTCTGACATTTTTCCTCTAGTAGACTTTCAAAATCTTAGGGCTAGAGGATGTGGATGGAATTTTTATGTTTTCTTTGCTAAGAGGTGGCTCACTAGAGGCTTGAACTTTAGTTTTCTTCTCCTTTTTGGAAGTCTTCAGTCTACCTCTTCGTATTATAAGGGGTTGAGGCTGAAAACCTTCCCAAAAATTGAAAAGGCTCCAAGTCCTTTCTGCCCTGGCTAGCTAGTTTTTGATTAACAATTTTATCAGGCCTTTGTGGTATATGAAATGGGAGGAGGGATTTGTGTGGGCCCTAAATCTAGCTACCATATTTTTAAGGCTTTATAGTAAATAAAAACATTTATTAGTTCTAATTTGACAAGAAAGATGTGCGAAGAAATAGAAGTGGTAGAGGCTACCCGATTAAACCTTTCTTCACAGATGAAATATCACTGATAAAGGAATAAAGGGACATGCCATTTCTCTTGCAACCACTCATTTCAAACTACAATCCTCCATTTTTTCTCCTTGAATTATTCTTTGAAAAATAAAGGGACATCGATAGCTGCCAACACGTGACTATGGAAAATCTTCTCTCCATCTGTTGGTAACATCGTGGCCTCAACAATGGACTGCTCTGTAACGAAAAAATATAGGCCTCCAATCTCCACGCAATTTCCATCAAACCCTTGAGAAAAATACTGAGCCACTGCATCATGGTAGTCATTAAAGCGATGGAAAGAATCAAATCCAATCGACTTGCTGAAACAACTGATGAATTTCGCGGTATATGTCCAGAAAATCCGGTGCTTTGTGCTTAGACCAATTCACTTTGCCTCCTTTCTCCATCATGTTGTGTGGTATTCCCGAGATTCGATCATGAATCCTTGTGAGAAAAATGATTTTCAATGCCAAATTTAACTGACTCCGAACCAACAAAAACAAACTATTGACAAAACATGGTAAAACAATTTGGCATGCAAATGGGACATTACAGTTGGCAAGTGAATAATAACAGAGATTTAGTTTATGATTACGAATGGAGTTAGTATCATTTGGCAAAATAATTTTAAATGACATTCACTCATAGCAACGAAGAAAAAATCATTAACTAATACTTTTTACCCCTTCAAAATAGATAGATATATGTTTCAATGATATCATTGATGCTGAGGTGGTCAGTATAGTCATCAATTTTTAAATTTAAAATCTAGTTTGGTACTGATAGTTGGACTGCCAGTCAAATTGAAATTGCTGATAAGCCCACTATCAGCAAATTTCTTCGACAAACCATATCAGATCACTAAAACGCTGATGGCCCCACTATCAATAGTTTCCTTCTTAATTACAACTAAAATGCTAACATTAAAATTGTCAACATTTCCTGAAAATTAAAAAAAATGAAGTTTATTGTGATAAAAAAGGGGTTTTTCTCTGGCTTGGAGCCCAACTTTTATGTCTTTATTGTTTTACTCTTGACATTTTCCTGATGAAAAGATCTAGTAAAGGAACCCAAGAATATAAATAAATTTCACAAGTAAATATTAGGGAATAAGGAGAAATTGACTTTGTAACAACCTTGGTGAAAATTCCATGTAATAAAAGTTAATAAAGAAAAAATAATAGCCATGATTTTGGGACACTTATTCCAAGTTGAATGTTCGGAAAAAACATCCTAGTGTGCGTGTTGATTTGGTTTATTATGGCTAAGGAAAATAACAAAGGAAATGACAAAGGCTTTGGAAATGCATGAGGCATTAATTGGCATTTTATATATGAAAATAAAGGAAATGAGGAGAAAAAGAAAGTGAAATGTCATAGGTTACATGTGAGGAGGAAAATGAACAAAAATAATGGGAAATTGAAGAAAATTGAGGCCTCATTAATAAAAAGGCTTATGAGAATGAGTTGGTACCTTTTGTTAGTTCAGTTTTGGAGCTCTCCCTCTCACACTCTTGGACACTTAGTGTTTTATTGTAGCACTTCATCATTGGATCAAGGAAAGCAAAGAAGGTAAGAGGAATCAAAGATCAAGTAAGGAAGAGTAGGATCAAGCAACTACAACAAGATTATTTGCATGTATCGATTTGCATGTGTGATTTCCTTTCTAATTTTGGCATGCATGATTATTCATTTGTGTTCTTGGTTCTCATATTATCATGGTCATAGGTTTTGCCAGGTTTGATAGTGCTCTTCAGCCTTGCCTTTCTATTTTCATATAGCCATGGTGTGATGGGTTCTCATATTTTTGGTTGACATGGACTGCTGGATGGATTCAAAACTGAGTGAGGTGGATCTTTGAAATAACTAACAAATGGCATAACGACCACTAAACTAGACTGTGGGTTGTGGTAAATCCAGATTTTGTGTTACCCCAGTGAGCCTAAGAATCCTCGATCGATGAATGGTAGGATATATGGTAAATCCTAGAGGTGGGTGCTCTCCATCACGACTAGGAATCTCGAGGTGGGAAATAAGAAAATTCCTCACGGTGTAGGTGGAGAAACTATAGTAGCATCCATGCTTGTTCTGCCCTAGTGATTTGGTGAGGATTGTGGTAAAGACTGGTTCTGTTGATGAGGGTGAGGTGGTGTAGTTTCGGGAATCCCTGGTTGAGGTTTGGTTATGAGTCCCACATTCATGCTTGAAATATGGCACGAGGGTGATTGGCTGAAGAAACGTTTGGTTCAACCAAAATATGGTCAGTTGGTTCATGGAATTTCCATACCCGGTTGGATTTTTCATTCATTAACAAGAGTTCCTTTTCCATGGTATTTTATGAGAAAATGTATTAATTCATATGTGAAATTTATGGCTAATGTCTCCTTATTATTTCTGTTGTTTATACGTTTTATGATAGTAATGATGTATGGATTTCATCATGTTTTGATTTGTAAATGAATGAAGGATGAATATATGACCTAATAGATGATAATACAACTCATGTGATAAGGCATCTATTCTTCTTGGAGATTCTCAGATAAGTATGATACCCCTATGCTAAGATGTTGTTATGACCTGTAGATTGCATATTCGTGACATGTTTGATGAAATGCCTGTCATGTCTAGTAGGGATCTACTCAAGTATTTTTTCAAATATTTGCATTTGCATCATTGCCTTGATTTTACTTTTCATTCCTAAAGGTTTCATGGAATTTTGGGCATTGGCCCAAGTCTTGGCCCTAAAAAGGTGACACATAATTCAAGGCTACAGGTCAAAGCTAGTTGAGAAAGATCCCAGTCGCTTGAATGCCCATGTCATGGGAGAGACTAAGGCTCTAGGGTAGTGAAGTTTCAAGTTGTCTCAAGGCTTGATCACCTGGAAGGGTTGGTTGGATCTTGTAGGTTTTGTGACATGTGAAAAATGTTAGACTGGTTGTGTTGTGTTGGTTCCACTTCCTTAACTGTACATGGGGATTTGAATCAAATTGTAGTAGCCTCTCGTCACTTGTTTACCCTAATGAACTGGTTAACTTTTTGTAAATGTGGGAGGAGGATGATATAGAGTGGAATCAGAGCATGGTTCACCCCTTGGACTAGACAAGCAGTGTGTTGATCACACATTCATTTTTGGTTTCATATGTGTTCCTTATACTTGTGGTCTATCTACTTGTTGTGTATGCATGGTGTTGGTCATGGTTGCATTTGTGTCACCATGTGGAAGCTGATGGTTTGTTGTTGGATGTGCTTATCATGAGTATAGGTTGGTTATGCACTGGTTATGCATGTCAGTGTTTGTATGTATCGTGTGTGCATGCATGTTGATTATGCATACATTGACATGGTTGTAGTTGTCATGCATGAGGTCATGATGTGTGGTTGATAGCCTCATGCATTGATGATTGTACTATGGTTAGGGTGATCTCTATATGATGTGATGATTATGTTTATACATGTATTTTCTAATATGGTTAATCTTGTGGACGAGATATCCTCCCTAAGCCACACTGAGATATGTTGGTTATGTTTATATTTTTGTTTAGATGGCATGGTATGTTTGGTAGGAAAGAGACCAAGAAGACTAGTAAGATGGTAGACTATAATTCATGAGACTCTGCCTATGGACCATATGAACAGTGTAGTGTTGGGCACTCTTACGACTTAGCAGACACATTGAGAAGATTGAAGGAAGAATTACAAAGTTGCAAGGTAGATAATGACAGAATCATGCAGGCATAGGAGAAACAAGCATAAGTCAATGCAATAATCCTTTAGAGTTTGTTAGAATTGCAGCAACATGGACCACTTCAAAATAGCCATGGAGAAGAGGACATAACGAATGGGGCATATGGCAGTGGATCTGATGGTGGGAACAGGTTGGATAGGGATGACACGATTAGAGATGATAGGTTCTTGGAGGCTGCAGATCTAAGAAGTGATGGACATAGGTACTATTGTAGTTCCGGTTCCAACATGCACTATAATCATCATCATTATCATCCTTACAGGAGGAGTGGCAGGGGATATTTATCGGTTGAGTTTAAGAAAGCTAAGTCACATAATTTTGATGGACATTTGAAAAAGCTGGAGGATGTAGAGGCTTGGTTACTTAGAGTGAAGAATTTTTTTCAACTACATGATTACTTAGAGAACATGAAGGCTAAAATAGCGAAATTTAGTCTTAAAGGTAAAGAAAATATCTCGTGGGAAGATGTAAGTCACGTTAGAGACATTATGATAGAGGAGTTGAGTTGACATGAATTCAAAATACTTTTTAGGAAGAAGTACTTGTCAAAAAGGTACCACAACGGTAAGGCCAAAGAATTTTACGAGATAAAGATGGGATCGATGGCAAATGAGGAGTATATGACTAAGTTCCTAAAGATATTGAGGTATTTACTGTATCTTAAGGATGAAATGGCTAAAGTTCAGAGATTTGTTAGTGGATTTCCATTAGCTTTTAGAGATCTAATTGAGTATAATGAGCGTCGATCACCTGAGGAATTTATTGGGAAATTGAAGCATTTCTATGAGCAATCAAAGAGTAAGAACAAATCTCAGCAAGCATGCAAAGGGAAAGATAAAGGTAAAGGTAAATGATAGCAGAAAAGAACAAGGCCTCAGAATGCAGAAGAGAAAGAAAATGTTGCAGCATACAAGAAGTTCAACATAGCTAGACAGAGGCATGGGTCACAACATCAAAATAGACTTGATGGTACAGGATGGTTGAAGTGTTGGACGTGTGGTAAGGAACATATTAAGAGATATTGTCCACAGAATCAAGGTGGTAGGCGTAAGATATATAGTGCACAAGAGGTGAAGACTCTTGGAGATGTTGGGCTAAGAATTCCTCATATCTATGTAGCATTGGATAACAAGTAGGTAGAGCACTAGGCAATTGTTATCGAGATGGGTAGTAACTTTGTGATCGAGTTGTCTCCATTTTGATTGACCCTGGATCTAATTATAGTTATGTTAGTCCTAACCTGGTGGATAAGTGTGGTTTGAATAAATAAGTCCATGTAGAATCCTGGTTAGTGCAGTTGGCTACAAGTACAAATAAGAGAGTATATCACTGGGTAAGAGCTTGTGCATTCGACTTGAATGGTATGCCTACATCAACACATTTGAATGTATTTCCGTTGGGGTCATATAGTATGTTATTGGGTATGGATTGGCTATATCTTCATAGGACCAAAGTGGATTGTTATGACAAATCCATTGAGTGCTTGGATGATAATGGAGAACAGAGAATCTTATAGGGTAAGAAGAAGGCAACATCACTTAGAATGGTTACAACTATGCAGGCAAAGCGCATTCACATAAAATGGTGTGTGTTATTTGCAGTGCAAATTTCTAGTGAAAAAGGTAAGGATTTTGAGGATGCAAAGGTATTGAGCAGGTACCCGATCTTGCAACAGTTTCAGGATGTGTTTCCAGTAGATATTTTAGAATTTCGGTCCCACGGGGAAGTAGACTTTTCTGTTGAGTTGGTACCAAGGGCAGCACTAGCATCAAAGGCACCCTATAGGATGAACACTCCACAGTTGGTGGATTTGAAGTTGTAGTTGAAGGAGATGCTTGAAAAGGGATACATTAAGCCAAGTGTATCACCTTGGGGTGCACCGGTATTGTTTATCAAGAAGAATGATGATACTCTTAGGATATGCATTGATTACAGGCAGTTGAAAAAGGTGACCATAGAGAACAGATATCCATTGCTGAGGATTGATGACTTGTTCAACCAGATAAAGGGAGAAGCAATGTTCTCAAGGATTGATTTGAGATCTGGATATCATCAGGTACACATTAAGGAAGATGGAATATATAGGACAACTTGTCGGACCAGGTACGAGTATTATGAGTTTGTTTTACATCCATTTTGTTTGAATAATGCTCCAACTACCTTTATGTGCTTGATGAATAATGCGTTGCATCCTTACCTAGACAAGTTTGTTATTGTGTTCATTGATGACATCTTACTATATTTTAAAAATGAGGAAGAGCATGTCAAACTTTTAGCAACAATTTTGAGATTGCTGAAAGAGCATCAGTCGTATGCTAAGCTTAACAAACACAACTTCTTTCACACAAAGGTACATTACTTGCGGCATGTGGTCTACAAGGAAGGTATAACGGTGGATCTGGAGAAGATAAGGGCTATCATGGAGTGGGTAGCTCCTAGAAATGTGGAAGAGGTAAGATCATTTATGGGGCTAATAGGTTACTATAGGAGGTTCATAAGGAAATTATCTTAGATTGCATATCCTATTACATCATTGCAAAGGCAAGGTAATAAATTTGAATGGACAGAGGACTGTGTAACAATTTTTGAGCTGTTAAGGCAGTGGTTGACAAATGCTCTAGTGTTAAAGATAATAGATACATACAAGGAGTTTGTGGTATGTATAGATGTCTGCAAGAGAGCACTTGGTGGAGTTCTTATGCAAGAAGGACAGGTGGTATGCTATGAATCACGAAAATTGAATGAGCACGAGTAGAATCATCCAACACATGATCTTGAGGTGGCAACGATCATTCATGCGTTGAAAATGTGGAGGCATTAACTTCTTTGCAAAAGGTTTGTATTGATGAGTGTCACAATGGGTTGAGATACATATTCGATCAACCGAACTTGAATGCCAAACTAGGGCAGGGTCTATTTTTTCCCGCTCACACCCCGATCAGGATTTTTTTTTAGTAATAATATTTTTAATAAAATTGTGATAATATAACATTAAAAACAAATTGTTATTAAAAATAAAATAAAATAAATAAAATTTTGAATTTTTCAAAATAATTTATTTATTCATAATTATGTTATGACCTATCACATAAGTTATAAATTCAAAATTCAAAGTACAATTACCTAACTTATATATTTAAATATGAAAGTACAACCAACCCAATTGTCATATCTTGTGGACTTTAAAATAAGATAAAAAAATCTTTACAAACTTAAAAAAATCAACTGTAAATCTTGATCCTTGACCCTAACATATTGAATAATTTATGAGTTGAAGGTATACACTCAACTCTTGAATTTCAAATATTGCATAATTGACCCTTTGAAAGTATACATCTAATCTAAGTTAGATAATAAATTTGAATGGATGGAGGAATGTGCAACAAGTTTTGAGGAGTTGAGGCAGTGGTTGACAAATGCTCTAGTGTTAAAGATAACAGATACAGACAAGGAGTTTGTGGTATGTACAGATGCCTGCAACAGAAGACTTGGTGGAGTTCTTATGCAAGAAGGATACGTGGTATGCTATGAATCACGAAAACTGAATGAGCACGAGTAGAATTATCCAACACATAATCTTCAGCTGGAAACGATCATTCATGCATTGAAAATGTAGAGGCAATAACTTCTTGGTAGGGGGTTTGTATTGATAAGTGATCATAGTGAGTTGAGATACTTATTTGATTAGCCGAACTTAAATACCAAGCAAACTAAAGCGGAACCTACTTTATCCTGCTCACACCCCGAAAAAAATGATTTAATAATATTATTTTCAATAAAATTGTAATAATATAATATTAAAAAAATGTAATTAAATTTTATATAAAATAAATAAAATTTTCAAAATTTCAAAAAAAATTATTTATTCATAATGATGTTATGAACCTATCACAAATTATTCATAATGATGTTATGACCCTATCACAAATTATTCATAATGATGTTATGACCCTATCACATAAGTTATAAAATTCAAAAAAAAAAATAACTAACTCTTTTATATATATAAGTACAGCCAACCGAATTGTCCTATATTGACCCTTGACCCTAGCATATTGAATAATTTATTTGTTGAAGGTATACACCCAACGGTTGACTTTGGAATAATTTATTAGTTGATGGTATACACCCAACGCTTGACTATCGAATATTGAATAATTGACCCTTTGAACGTATACACCTAACCCTAGCATATTGAATAATTTATAATTGGAAGGTATACACCCAACTCTTGACTTTCGAATATTGAATAATTGACCCTTTGAACATATACATCTAACCCTAACCTATTGAATAATTTATCAGCGGAAGTATACACCCAACTCTTGACTTTCGAATATTGAATAATTGAACCTTTGAAAGTATACATCTAATCTAAGCTACTTGAAACTTGTAGGGTGGATTTGTATAGAGTATATATACATAATTTTTAATAGTAAAAAATATATTATAAATGAGTTGTCAACTTAGTTGTTGGACAATTATTATTTGTTTTAATAGTGAGAAAATCAATCATAATTTAGCTATCAAATTAATAGTGGAACAATCATCACTTGATGCTATCCACGAATATATCTTGATTTATCATTGTTATTCAAGAAAAATTACACTAGCTTGAATTACTTATTAGTATTTGTAAGACCAAAAACTTTCACTGCGGCCAAATACCTTTAATGTTGAAAAAAAAATAAAACATAATCCATCCCATACACAACAACTTTTCTTACCTACCATTCTGTTGCATTTGGAAATCTTTTGTTTAAATAAATTATTTATTATATTTGAGCTATTCATTTGAATTCAGAATGGCAAATAGCTATTCTCACGCTCCATCTCAATCAACCTTTAATGTGAACGATAAAATTTCTTATTAAATAAAAATTTCTAGACCTAGATGTTTCACAAAATCTTCCATGGAAATTGGAAAGCAGTTACGTTTCTGGACTCTTCACCCTGCGGAATGTGACAGCTCGAGTCCCAAGAAATGCAGAAAAAAGAAAACTTTCGGAATAGAGTTTCCAAATATGAATAGCAGAGTCAATTCTACATCGATTCAAAGTTTTATTTTTCTAAAATCGGATAACGATGGTTATCGCTTTTCTGACCAGATTTCGAAAGTTGCGGGTAATAGAGTATGATTTGTTTGACCTTTGATTCATTTAAAAGGGATTAACATTGTCAGATGTTTGAAAAAAGAAAAAGACAAGCGGAACTACTATTGAAATTGTATAGCAATATGCATGGGGACTTGACTTAACTACCAACAACCAAGCTGAGTATCTCACATTATTGAAAGACTTGAAAATAGCTATTGAAAAGAAAATTTCTATCCTATTAATTTTTAAAAATTCAATACTAATCATTCTTAACAACCAAGACCAAAAAGGTGATATGCTCTCATTCTCTTCACTTGAATCAGAGGGTCCTCGTCTCCGCCTTTAGGTTTGAACAATTGGAACTCAGTGGTTGATGTTTTGGCTAAAAATGGCTCCACCATGAGACAAGGCAGCCTCGAAATGGATAGAGTTAGCATTTTCCCAATATCCTAGCGATGCTTCTTTTCTTAAGATACAATCACGATAATTGGGGAGTGATCCTCATTTTTCCCCTCCTTAGTGATGTTTAGAATGCCAAGAAGCAATCATTCTTTAATTAATTCGGTCGTCAAAGGAAAAGTTTATCGAACTAATACGTGGTCAACTTCCTTTAGTAATTCTTGTTCTTTGGCTCCTCTCCACAATTCTTGTTCCTTGGCTCCCCTCCACAAACAGGAGGGCCTAGGGATCAGACTACTTGTTTTTCTTGGCCATGGATCCTCAAGGCTCGTTCTTGTTTTCTTAATTCGATCTACAAGTGGAATGGTATTTTAACTATTTTAAATATTGGCTGTTTTGTCTATTTAATTTGTTCGTGGTTGGATACTGGGATATCATGGGATTTCACTAGGGAAGTAATACATGAGTTGATATTATGGGATATACGTTGAGAAAAATATAATGTAATATATTGAACATATAATAAGGGGTAAATATTTTTTATATTTTGTGTATAAAGGATGGAGGTCAAAGTTAATTAAAAAAATATACAGGAGTATAAATAATGTCAATAAAAAAATGGACACCTACAATATCTAGTGAAAATAAGAGTTGGCTTTTTTAAATTGGGAAGGTGTATTAGGTTCGTATTATTCGGTTGTTAAATAAAACAATTTTTAAAAATATATTTCAATATATAGTCAAATTAAGAGTATTATTTAATAGATCAAAAACACACGGTGCTATGTGAAAGGTTCATTAAATGAAACCCCATATAAGATGTATAGTAAATCTATACACATAAATAAAATTAATTTAAATGTTATTTGATAATCGCCAAATGTCTATGTCCTATTGAGACTTTGGCAATGGATCTTGAATTTTTATTGTAGTCTTGCTAATGGGAAGGTTCCAATCCTTTCTATATATAAAATCTCTCCCCCCGTTTATTCAAGTGTCTTCAATCCGTCTATATATTAAATCTCTCCCCTCATTTTGAATTTTATTCAAGTGTCTTCAATCCATCGTGGTCAGAAGCAGGGAGAACTCTTATCAGCATGTTATTTCGTTGGATGTTGGGTCTCTAGATAGAGATGGCAGATTTTTTATTACCTTAGGAGGACGTTAACAACATCATGGTGCTCTATAGGAAGAGCAACATGGTGCTCTATAGGCTTCTAGATGTTGCTCTGCCTCTTTTGGCATCTATCCAGAAAGTGAAGGATATGGCTGAAAGGAAGAGCTGTTTCTTTCAGCTTTTTCTGGCGGCAAAATTTCTAAGGCATCACATGGATATGGAGCAATTGTGGGAAAGTATGCCTGACGAGGTTCATTCACTTTTTACTAGTGTGTTTGTATTGGAGGTCTCCAAGACTAAGAAATGTGTAGCAAGTTCCAGGAAGCACTAGTACTAGTTCCTCTATGGAAGGAAAAAGAAGCCTTAGCTTCGTGGGGGCTACTGCACTGAGGTTCAAGTTGTAGCCTTATTATCATATGTTATTATGTAAATTTTTCTATATGCTTGGGTCATTTTGTAGAGATTAAAATGTTATGTTTTTACTTTTTATTTTAGTTTTAGAATGATTTACAACCTAGATCAACTAATAACTTTTTTTTTTGAGAGATTTAATATTATCAAAAATCAAACTTGTTTAGACTTTCTTCACTCTAAGCCAGTTTTTATTAGTATACAGTCCTTTACCTCCTTCCTTAATAATAATAATTTGTTTTTATAATTTTTATTATTAAATATTTTGATGTAATTTATGAATTGATACTTATGACATTTACACATCACTTAATTTAATTTACATAATTAAACTAATTCTAAAATATTTTTAAAATCTAATAAATAATTTAAAAAATCAAACTGAGGCAAAACCCTTGAGGCTCCTCAGCCAAATGGCTTACTAGGTTTCTCTTCAGTTCCAACTCCGGATACTTACGTGACAGAGATATTACAAGTCCGTAATGGGTTTGGAATGGTTTGGTCCTCCGCTGGAAGTAATTAAGGTTGGGTTTGTAAGGTACTTTTAAATAATTTTGGGCTGAGCCTCTCTCAAACAGCCAGTTCAAATCCCTCAGATGGGGTTGTTTGAGCGTGGAAACGCCATTGTTTGCATTATCTACAAACCCTCTGTTACAGGAGGGACAAAACCTGGGTCTCCTGCCAATAGTCTTTGAAGAATATGCGTCCATTCTCATTGTTCTCTCGATTAATGATCAGCACATTACTGTGCAATGATATTGAGAATCTCCGAATGGCTGCTCCTCTTGCTTGCCATTGTTGAAAGGTGATTCTCAGTGCTCTTAGCCCAAGTAGTGGTGACATTAATCTGATTTAAAACAGGGAAAACTAGATAACAAACAGAGCTTTTACTACAGTGTTTTTTTACAATTTATATCATTAAATTTATAATTTATATAAATTTAAACTAATTAGTTAAATAATTAATAAGTTACTTTTGTTATATTTAATTTTATTTGTAATCATTTGTATAAATCACTTAGTTTACATAGTTTTAATAATAATAAAAAATGTCTATTGATTTATACAAACAATTACAAATGGAAATAAATATAACAAAAATAACTTATTAATTATTTAACTAATTATTTTCCCATCCCCTCATCGAGTCCAAGTCCAATATAGTAGTTTACATAGTTTTAATAATAATAAAAAGGTCTATTGATTTATACAAAGAATCACAAATGGAAATAAATATAATAAAAATAACTTATATTTAACTAATTATTTTCCCATCCCCTAGCCCAGTGCAGTTACCCAGTCCAATATAGTGGTTTCTTGGTCAAATATAGCCGTTGAACGATCTGCTCCCTATTTAACCTGTAGTCATAATCTGGTTCTTCAACATAATCTGGTTCTTCAACTTGTCCTCACGATGAACCACATTGGCGGTCAAATATAGTCGTTTCCTTGTCAAATATAGTTGTTGAATGATCTGCTCTCTATTTAACCTATAGCCATAATCTGGTTCTTCAACTTGTCCTAACGATGAACCACACTGGTTGGTTCGAAACGCATCAACAAATGAATTACGATGTGATTTTCACTGAAAATCTTCTCTATAAACAATATTTTTTTTTTTGTTATTAATATTTTTAAAATGTTATATATCAACTCTATGTTAAGAATGCAATAAACTATACATATTTCTTACCATGAAAGTGAAAATATAATAATTTTTTTAATTTAAATTACTTTGTTTTTCTTTATATAAATTTGATATAAAATTATGTTATTTAATATCAACATGGAAATATTTTATTTATGACTAACACTAAACTATTTTTTTCTTATTAATATAATTTTATTTTTAAGTATCACATACCAACTAAAATAAAATATAGTACATATTATGTAATATCAATTATATTATTTTTCCATGACACTTGTCAAGTCCATATTTTTTTTTTTTTTCTAGTTAAGACTAACCTAAGTACCCACAGGGGATTTGAACCGGTGACCTATCGCAAGGAGTGCCTTAACAGCGCACTCATTCACCGTCAATCCAAAGCCCCGTGGGCTTGTCAAGTCCATATTAAGTAGTGAAGGAACTACTAATATTTTCAATATTAAAAAATATATTATTTTCTTTCTTTATTTTCAATTACTTTATATTATGGTGGAAATTGAAGTATTTTATTTATGGTAAACATCTATTTTTTTATTATAATTTTTTTAATTGTTGGTATGAGTATTATTTTATCATTTTTAAATATAACTTTATATAATATCTCCCTCCTCATAGACTATAGAGAATCTGTCAACATAATTAAAATGCATTAAGGAATAAGGAGAAATTGAATTAATAGTTGCACTATCGCATTCTCCAACAGGGTGTCAGAGCTAAGGTGAACAAGAGAAGGCAACTAGAAGGACATAAAGAAGGGTTTGCTTATCTAGGGTAATCATTTGTAGAAGAACACAAGGGAAGAAAAATAAGACCTATTAACCTACAAGGAGGGTTATTACACTAGAGAAGATCTTATTGGAAGTTCTCTTGTATACTTCATCATCTTGATGTTATAACATCATTTAGCACTCCTGTAGATTTTGACACTCTTGTATAGCCTTAGGCAACATTTTTCCATGCATACTTGATCCTTTATTAAAAAATAATATTTCAAATTCCATATGCGACTCTGCCCATTCAAAAGTGCGTACATATGTGTGTTCTATATCTGCATACCCATGTATACATTTTTAAGTATGAAAAAAATAAAATATTATCCTATGTTTCAGTCGGTGTTCACAGGTTTTACCGAGAGCCCACCTATAGGAGCCCGTAGCACAACTGAATTAACTGATTTCAGGCAGTATATATACGCACCTTGGGTAGGCTTAAAACATATAAGAAAAGGGATATTGACATTATACCCATTTTTCTCCAAGATTAGGCCTGATTTTCTTGTGCCTCCTGCATTGCCAGTTTGTAGGTTTTAACCTTGTACAGAAATTACCTGCATACGAATTCTAAAAATAGAAAATACATAATGGTGAGAGCATAACACATAAAACAAATATACACAAAGCTTTTCCTCTGGATCCCAAAATCGAGACTACCATATTGATTTTTCATTATGTTCCTTTCAATGTTACAATACATATATATACATGCCGAAGCATCCATAAACCCCAATCCATTAACCCTAGATTAGAACATAACCGTAGTTCCCTTGACCAGATCTACAAAAGACCATGGATTGAAAACCATCGCACCCAAAACCATGTGTGAAATACATGCACAAAACCATAAGTAGGTATGCCCACCTAATATATGGGCTAGTCGTGGAAAGAATATAACACAACCCAACACAATCCCTATCGAAACCCTTGTTTCCTTTGCAGAGATATTGATCGCCCTTGTAGTATCTCCTTACACTTATTAGAGATGTTGTCTTCATGACTCGGGCTAGACGGGTCCAGAGGAAAGCTTCGTCAGTGCTTTGGCTTAGATTAGGTTGTACGTTTCCTTTATCTATTGTTGATTATCAATAAAAAAGCTTGTGTCTTGTTCCTGATATGTTATTGTCATATGAATAAAAATTTCTATGTTTATATATGATGATCTAACATATATTATATGTATGCACATTGAATTATATATCATGTATATGCTTCTCTGAGTTGATTTGCAGGCCTACTTAATTCTGGAAGAAGCAAAGGGTTTAGACCCTCCGAGAACCTTTTCATACGTAGGACCTCTAGGTAAGTCTCCATGTCCACATTTAATAATTCAAATGTTTAGCATTCTTGCTTGACTACCTCTTGTTGATTTTCTTGTTGTACATTGTTGAGGTTGTCAACCCTTACCCTAGGGAACTTTTCTCGCCAACGGAATTGGTGACTCCGTTGGGGAATACCATCAAGAATTTACAAGAAGGGTTGTAATTATTTTATATGGGCTTTTGGTTTACCGTTTCTTGTTGTTTCTAGCCTTGTTGACTTCTAGGCAGTGTGGTCAATTAGCTTGATCTTTTGGATAAGGACTATATTTTATTTTTTCCCTAGTTTTCCATTTATACAAACTCTTTTTATATACCGAGGCATACATACACTTTTTATTCCAAATAAACTCGCATATACGCTAGTTTCTTTAGAAAGAGTGACATATATACGTGTTTTGGGAACTACAAAGTCGAGTACAAATTGAAAAAATTGAATTTTTTTCATTTTTGTTTCTTTCTAAGGGTTTGGCCATGTTTACTTGTGCTTTTCATGTTTGAATAAGGCTTGAAATCATTTCTTAGCATCTGTTGTCGATTCTTTCCATCTCTTTGGTGAACACCCTATGTCAACCTAGGGTTTGTTGTTTTTGAAGCTTTTTATAATTAGAATTGGGTTTTAGACTTCCTTTAGGAAGTGTTTGACTATTCTATGCTATTAGGATAGTTGGTTTCTCTTGTAGCTTGCTTATAATCCAATTTTCTTGATTAATTCTTTTACATTCTTGAATTTGGTTTGTTTTTTCTTTTCATTAGTTGTCTTAGAAAGCTATTTGCAATTCTTGAGTTAATGAGAGGATTTAGTTCTCTGAAATATTTCTCATTTCTAGAATTTCCTGTATCTTCTTGACCAAATCACTTGAGTTCTTTTTGTCTCTTATTCACATCAGTCTTTCAATTTTTGGGATTATTGATGACTAGTGAGATTTGAGTCTCTTTCTTGTTGTTGGTTTTGAATCTAATACTCACATTCGCTTTATAAAACTTGTAGTCCTTAAGTGCTTTGAAGAAAAAGAAAAACATTTGTTTTGAGTTTCTTTTCTTTGATTTTTTTACTTTGAATCTTTTACGAAGGTGTGAATTCTTGTTTTAGGGCTAATTTTTTCTTTTTTCATTAGAAGTGTTTCTTTCTTGGGATTTTCTTCTTGTTGCTTGATTAATGGACATTTCCTTTTGAATTCACCTTTTACTTTTTTTGTGAGATTTACTTGAATCTTGTATTTACATTTAGTGTGCATTAGGGTAAGTTGCATTGTAGACATCATTTAGTTTTTTATTAGATGATTGAATGTGTTAGTGCATAAAAAGAAAATCAATCGAGTTTTGATTTCTTAGTTTTCCCGTAGAAGCTATGTAGAAATCACTTTCATTGAAGAAAAATAAGTTGCACTTGCATGTAGCCTAGTTTTATATTGATTTGTTTTGCATCATAACACCATCAGTTGCACTTCCATTACCTTTTGAACTAAATAGAAACCACTTAAAATAAGTGCTTAATTAAAATAAAATAGACTTTTATTTTTGTCATAGATACATCAACTAGTCTAGGACATTAGGTCCTTGGAATAAGTGTGCGGAGAGTAAACTCTCTAAGGCCACTTGAACTGAAAGTATAGAAGTTTACTAAACAGTGGAAATCTAGTCTTGTTAAGTTGTCCAGGAAAGTTATTATATAGCATGAGTTAACACGAACGTGTGAAGATAAGGAAAGAGAGATGTCCCCTCTCCTACTTGTTGGATCATGCACCCACCACTATTCTGTCTGACTTACTATTACAAACAAGTGACCTTAGTTGCCTTTCCTAGGGACCACACAAGTGACTGTGGGGGGGAATTCCTGTGGTACCTGAGACAGATGTTGCATCAATTTCATAGTACTTCTAGAGGGTGCCCTTGTGAATCTTCAGTATTTGCACCAACAAAGGCTATTGTTTTGAGGCGAATGTAACTATTTCTGATATGTTTATTGGTAGGCTTGGGTCCTCATCATCCAAAACTACCTTCAAGAGATCCTTATCTTCACTTTATTTTATTTTGGTGTCTGGTCCTAATCAGCCAAAGCAGAAATACCTGAAAGGTGTTTCTTTGGTTGTATCTTTAGGATGTTTTTAGTTAGTGCTTTGAGATACTTCCTTGCCATAGGAATTTTGAGTCTTAAATTTATTTTAATATATAAAATTGGTTGACCGATTAGTTCGTCGATCTAGAAGGCTTTGTGGACTTTCACCTGCGTGTGCTGAGACTCCACCTTGGAGGCGTAGGATTAATTATGTTGGTGCTTTTCAACCAGTGTTAGTGAACACAATGAAGATATATCCTTCTTTGAGGGCTCTCATTTCTCAAGATGAACCTACTATACTCCATAGTCCATACAGTAACGCTTCAGTGCTTGCTAGAGTACTCTTTTAGTCGGAAGAAGAAGTGGAAATCGAAGATGCTTTAGAGCCACATGTGACTCCTATGGAATCTCTTCCTTCTCATCTTCCTTACATTGTTTCATACGTAGTTACTCTGAATCATAAGTTGGATAACACTATTCACTCTCCTTCTTTCTTCTTAATGGCCAATCTTAGTGGATTTTTCGATACTATTGTTGTACATACTCCTCCCTTGGTTGTAGGAGGAGAATCTATTCCAATATCTACTATTACACCTAGTATGGTAGTTGTTGGCACTACCTCCATCTTGATTTCAGGTAGGGGCACCCAACCTTTAGCTCCTGAAACAAGAGCTTATTATTTCAGGATTCCATCTAGTGGCATTACCTATGTATCTTCTACTTTACCCTCTGATGCTTCTAAATCTATGACTTAGATGGCAACTAGTTATGTACCTTTTCAATTTGGAAGTGGACATGTTCCTCCTTCCTATCCATCGTTGAACATAGGATCAATGCCTTTCCCTAGTCATACTCAAAACTTTAATCCCTTTCAAGGGAACCAGGGCTTGGTAAATCCTTCTGTGAGTGGTTTTCACGCAGGGAACTTTTCCCATTTATTTGGTCAATAGGGGAGTATGCCCTTCCCTAATGATCACTCTTCTCAAATATTTCCTCCTCTATCTAGTGCATGGAATCCTTATTAGGGGCTTTCCCCTTCATATAATGTTCCACTAGGAGGAAGTCTTCATATGGAAAGAAACCCTGTAGTAGGGGGAGGATACCTTTCGTATACTCTTGGAATACAAGGTTTTCCTTATAGTTTAGGTATTTCTATGAGTAATCTTTGGAAACGTTGTACCACTCCAAATCCAAGTTACTCTTTTTCGAACGTTGGAATTTCCACTTATAATTCTCATGTTCCTCCTCGCTTACCATTCCTAGAAACCCTTAATTGTTTAGATCTTTCGAAATTAACAAATGATCTGATCCATTATAACTCAGATTGGCCTCTAATCCGTCTCATATTCCTAAATTTGAAGGGAAGTTTGGTCAAGATCTGGCTGACCATATAACCACCTTCCATCTATGGTGCTTCTCTAACTCCCTGATTAAGCGGGGGCACAATTTCCATGCTTGGTGATTTAGCCACAATGTTTCTAAACCATTTTTAGTTTCCTATCCATTATGACATCGAAACTCAGTTTCTGGCCAATTTTGACTAGGATAAGCCTACACACATTTCTGACCACATCTAGGAGTCGTGCATAATGAAGAGAATGATCGAGGCTGACATCACTAATGAATTTCTTCTTGAATGGTTTTTGAAATAATTGAAACCTAAGATCTCTATGAATCTGTCACTTTCTGGGGTGTTCAATGAAGAGCAGGATATCTTCAAAGCCCAATAATTAAAAATCATTTACTCCCAGTCAGGGGTTCTTTATAAGATTTTGCCTAATACTCCTAAGTAAAAAATCTACCTTGCCAAACCAAAAGTGAGACCCCATGCCAATGGTGTTATAAAGTCAATCGATTCCAATGCCTCTAGTTTGTTGAATTAATTATAATAGTTGTCTCTATAATCTACTTCTGCAACACAAACTATGTTGTCTATGTCTGATCATTCTCAACCTTTAGCAATTACCGTTGTCCAATCTTCAAATCCTAAAGGAAATCAACAATCTGATGGGAAGAAGAAAGAATGTGGAAAGAAGAAAGATAAGGAAGGGAAGGGAAATTCCAATAAATCCAGTGATAACATTAGTGAGGGAAAAAAGGAATCTAAGAAGAAGGTTAAGTTCCCATGTAAATTATGAAGTGGGGATCACCTTACCCATCTTTTAACAACTTGGCCATAGCCAGTGTGGGTACACATATTTTTCCATACATTGGATACAATTCCCATGACTTGGTATCTGGAAACAAAGCTCTGCCATGGCACCACAGAGTGGGATGCATTGAAGGAGGGGTTCTTATTGACCTTCAGTTTTGAAGATGACTTCTCTAGCACCGATGAAGTGCTACAAGAGATTAATGCGGTTATCTTCAGAACGTCGACGAAGCCTATGGAATGGGTTAAACCATATTGGAGCACCTAGTTGCGCCATGCATTGCAGTGCTATAATGTAACTACTGAAGAGGAGGATCAAGACTCGAGAAACATTAATATTCTAGAGGTAGAAGGGCATCATGAAGTCGAAGGTTGGAAAATAGAAAACCCTGACATCTCTGCATCGTTGAATACAAAGCAAGTAAACATTAGCACTAATGAAGCACTGAAGCTTGCAAAGATTGAGATTACTTGGACGATGCCACAGTGGATAAAGTTGCTAAGTTACTTCACGAATACCAGGATCTTCTCCCCACCAAGTTTTCTGATTTGAAGGGCATAAATGGTGATTTGAGCATTATGAAGATTACTCTTCAGTCGAACGCGAATCCTATTAAGCAGAAGTCGTATTGCCTTAATCCTAAATACAAGGAAAAGGTTCGCTAGGAGTTGGATAAGATACTGGAGGTGGGCATCATAGAACCTGTTGAGGAATCTGATTGGGTGAGCCCAATGGTAGTTCAAGAGAAGAAATAGAAAGATGAAATAATAATTTGTGTAGATATGTGAAATCTTAATGATGCATGTGTCAACGACCCATTCCCAAGACCATTTATGGATGAAGTGTTGGACAATGTTGGAGGGAAGGAGGCCTACTCATTTATAGACCAGTTTTCTGGCTACCACAAGATCAAGATCACGCTAGAGGATAGGAGCAAAATGACCTTCGCGACGGAATGGGGATGTTTTCAATACACTATGATGCCATTTGGACTTAAGAATGTGCCTGCGATATTCTCCCACGTAGTCATAGAAGCATTTAAGGAGTTCATTCATAAGCTCTTGGAAGTATACTTTGATGATTGGACAGTGTTTGGATTAGTGAAGCACCATGTAGCAAGTTTGCACTTGATGTTGGATATGTGTCGCAGATACCAAATCACGATGAACTTGAAGAAATGCATATTATATGTTCCCTTTGGGATCTCGCTGGGTCACATGGTTTTCAAGCACAAATTGATGGTGGACCCTGTAAAGATTATAGTAATTGTGATTTTGGAGGTCCCGAGGAATGCCAAGTATCTGCGTGCGATGCTAGGACATACGAGATATTATAGAAAATTTATCAAAGCTTATGCTCAAATTACTGTGCCCATGTAGAAACAACTAAAGAAGGACGCAACATTTTGTTGGGATGAAGAAAGTGAGTGCAGCTTGGATGTATTGAAAGAAAAGATGGTCGTCGTGCCAATCTTAGTATTCCTTGACTGGAGAAAGGAGTTTCATGTTCATGTGGATGCCTCTTGCATTGTGTTAGGTGCAGTGCTAGCACAGGCTGGTGAAGGAGAAATGGACCATCCTATAGCCTTTGCGAGTAGGAAATTATCAAAGGCTGAGAAAATTTATTCAACGATGAAGCACGAAGGGTTGGCTATGGTGTACGTACTGCAAAAGTCCAGGAATTATCTGTTAGGAGGGCATTTCAAGATGTACACAGATCATTCTACCTTGACATACTTGGTCAATAAGCTTGTGTTGGTGGGGAAGATCTACAGAAGATTGCTACTATTTCAGGAGTATGGCTTAGAAGTAATTGTGAAGCTAGGGAGGTTAAATATGGAACCTGACCATCTGTCATAGATCAAAACAGGCGATGAACCTAATAATATGGAGGAAGGGCTGCCATATGTTCATCTCTTTTCGATGCATGTAACAGATGATCATTTTGCTAATATTATTCACTTTTTGACCATAGGGATGGCACCGGAAGGATATACAAGCCAACAAAAGAAGGAATTAGTAGAACACACGATAGATTTTTTAGTCATTGTGGGACATCTATATAAGATGGGTACCGATGAAATCTTGCGAAGTTATGTGCCGAACTTTGAGCAGGACAACATTCTTGTTGAAGCTCATGAAGGAGTCGTGGGAGGCCATTATGCAAGAAAGGCAATTACGTAGAATATTTTGCACACAGGGCTATGGTGGTTAATGTTGCATAAGGATTCCAAAGAGTATTGTAAAGAATGTGATGCATGTTAAAGAATTGGGAGACCATCACAAAGGGACGAGTTTCCACTACATCCTCAAGTATATTTGTAGCCATTTGAGAAATGGGAAACTGATTTTCTTGGGCAAATTTAGCCCTCGGGGAAGAAAACAGGTGCATGCTGTATTGTCACTCTGATGGAGTATTTAACCAGATAGGCAAAAGCACAGTTGATTAAGGATTATACAGGGTTTACGACAACAAAGTTTTTGTTTGAATATGTCTTAACCAGATTTGGCTACTTGAAAGTGTTGATGAGTGACAGGGGTATGCGCTTTCTGAACAAAACGATCAGCACCTTGACTGATGAATTCTAGGTCTACCATCAGAAGAGTACACTATATCATCCATAGGCCAATGGAACTATTAAAGCCTTCAATACAATTTTGGAGAACACACTAATGAATATTTCCAACGCACAACGGAATGAACGGGATGTCTGTGTACCTGCAATGCTATGGGCTTATAGGATTACTTGTAAGAAGCTAACAGGGAAAACATCATTCAGATTGGTATATGGTGTAGAAGTTGTAATGCCGATGGTGTATATTGTGCCTATCCTGTGCATAGCAGCCCTGACGAATATGGTAGATCATGAGGCCTTGGAGGAATGGCTCGTGCAGCTGATGGAGCACAGAGAAGATCGATTTCTGGCAGGATTCCATCAACAAGTAGAGAAGGAATGCGAAAAAGCATGGCATGATCGCCACCTCAAGATTTGCACATTCAACGTAAACAATATTGTCTTGTTATATGATAGTAAGTTCACTAAATTTCCAGGTAAACTCCATATGCATTGGTTAAGGCCAAATATTTTCAAGGAAATTACGGATGGAGGTGCATTTCAGCTTGTGAAGCTGAATGGGGAACCCTTTCGGGGAAGAGTGAATGGGAGCAAGTTGAAATTGTATACAGGGGATCCTGCACAAATGACTATATGACAATAGGGTAGTCTTAGTGCTCCAGGAAGTTACAAGGGAGCACGAGACTACCCAATTTGGAGGACAACGTAGCAAGCAGGCTACGTGAAGAATGACGAAGATACAACCCATAAAGATGTGCATAGGAAGCTGCGCTATGAAGGAAGGTACCACACATCACCTCAGGAAAGTGACCATTAGAGTTAGTGTTCATGACTTGATGGCCAGAAGATGGTTAAGAGGAGTGGGGTTGCAGCATTTAAGGCAAAAATATTTGAAAATTTTCCACCAAAACAACATTAATTTGTCAAAAATTGGGGGGAATGCTCGGATTTAAATTCAAAAACCCCTATAAATTACACGTGTTGGTCCAACAGAGAACACTTTGTGCTCTCTAAATTGTTAGTGAAATTTGCTGCCTATCGCTTATGAATCGATCGACTTGGGAAGATTTAGTCGCGAGCCCCGCATTTTCTACGTTATCTGAGATAAACCAGAAGTTTATTCTTGACAAAATTATTGGACCAAGTCCTGTTGAAACTGTGAGTATTGGTAATGTTGTCTCTAAGAGAGCTGCCCCAGAAGTTGTAAGTGTGGAAGCTCTTGCTCTTGTTCCTACAACGTCACATTCGCCACAGCCGATGCCTACCCCTACCAGAGAAACCCAACTAGCCAAATCAAAGAAATCCGTGAAGGATAAGCAGAAAAATCCAGTGCTGGTGCTCACATCCCCCAGGAAGCATACTGAAACATAGAAGTAGAAGAAAAATAAGTAGTCAGAGAAGGTAGTGGAACTGGAGGTGGAGGAAGCCTAAGGAATAGAAGATATTGATGCTGAAGAAGTCGAACCTATAACAAAGCTACCCAAGTATATCCCTCCATCGAAGGGAAAAGAAAAGGTCACAAAGGACCCAAATTTGGAGAATTTCACCATATCTACGTGCCTGGTACCTGAGGAGGTCCCATTCAAAGTACCACAGCTTGCAAGGGTCCTACTACTAAAAATGGAGGATTTGGACCTCGCAGACCACGCTAAGTTTGGACACTTGGTGATGGATAAGTATATGCACAACGTCCATTATGCAGAATTAGATGTTATAGCACTCAAAACGGAGGAATGGGTTCGCAGTGTCGAGGACTCGGGGTTACTCAATCTGTTGTGGGTGCCCCATTATCACCGCACCCCCATTAACAAAATCTATTTGCGCCAGCTTCTCACATTGGTGCACAATGGTTCTCTATGGCTAGGAGGGTCTATACCCATTACAGACATGCTTATTCGTAGAATCAGACACCTTCCTTATAAGGGCGTGAACTTGACCAAGGAGTTTAGCGGAAAGACTGGAGAAAAAGACCTCGTAGAAGGGATGAAGAGAGATTACGACCTCATGAAGAAGTCACGAGGGTATTCTATTATGTATATAAAAGACCCAACAGTTCAATTGGCTGCCCAAATTTTAGCAGGGAAGGTGATGAGGAAATGTCGCGCAGACGAAGTTCTGGTGCCCATAGTTTCCCTGGCTACACAATGCGCAAAAGTCGTATAGTTTAATTGGTCCAAAATACATCTGTCAGGAGTTCCTTGTGAACTGCTGAGAGGCCCAGGATGAAACCAATTCATTTCACTACACTTGGTTGTTGCTGTAGATTGTGCTTGTCGCATGGGAATTGCTGGAGGATAGCCAATTTCCTTCGCTCAAGGAAGGATTGCCGGAGGCAACGGAATTCGCTTTGTTATTGGCTACAAAGGATGTCGCTTGAATTACTGAGACGAAGATATTTTGGGTTCTTCTAGAAATGAGTCTCCTCATGGCCATCAATCAGCATCTAAGGTTGTCCCCAACCTTGTTCACGTTGTTGTCACCCTACGTGGCATTCAAGGCCGACTTCCACCAAGTATATATCAAGGTGTGGAAGGATCTAGAGTAGAAATCGAATGACTTGCCATATTTGGTGACATAAACGGATGTGCAGGAGGTTGTAGAGAAATGGCCTACAGAGTGGCTTGCCCTGTTAGACTTAGCTGCTGGACCAAGCATGGGTGCAGAGAGTTCTGTCGCGCAGAAAAGGAAGGAGTCAACTAAGCAGGTTGCGCATAGCTTGGTAACCTAGATAAATATGGAAACCAAAGAAAAGGCTCGTGTGGAGAAATAATGTGCTGCTAAGGAGCAGGTGGAATAGGAACAACGTGAGTCATAGAAAAGTGACAAGTCACCTTCGTTGGAGACAGAGGATGAAGAACTTTCAGGAGAAGGCAGCGGAGGGGATGAGTGGCAGAGCACCCCATTTATTTTGAAGAGACACAACAAGGAGTAGCAAGGTGGTACAAGGAAGAAGAAGAAATTGGATAAGTCGCAGGGTGATCCCATGGTGCTAATAGAGGGCGATCTCGATGAGATCGGGGATAAAATTCAGGACACCACCATGAAAGTGTTGCAGCAGTTTGAGAAGCACTACATGCAAATGCTGGGGAGCATCCAAAAGGATCTGCATGAGCTACAGATCGAGGAAAGTAGAATACAGGTGGGCATCGAAAAATGAGCACAGAGGAAGTAAGCCTCACAACTAGGACAAGCCAAGAAGAAAAGTTAGTAAGGGCCCTATATCTCAAAACTATAGCATTGCCAAATGGGTCCCTTCACGCAGAGATCGTCAATGATCACATTATCCTTAGTACAATCAAGAACATTAGGTTGAATATAGCGATGCTCTCCAATGAGACCCTTCACGTGCTGCACACAGGGGTGGCAGATGAATTGAGAGTTAGGGAGCAATGCGCCTTTAGCCTCATAAGTGAGTACAAAGTGAACAGTAGATGTTCATTGAAAAGGTGCAGGCTTTGAAGGCAAAGGAGGCACTTCAGATGCGTAGTTGCAGTCTAGAGTCAGCATTAGCAAAGAAATGCAAGACAATGCCTAAGCTTCACATCTTGGAGGATGCAAAGCTACAAGCCAAAATCATAAAACTAGCCCCTGGTGTGGGTGAAGCTAAAGCAAAGGTTGCTCAAGTCTAGTTTGAGCTCAATATGAAGATTATAGAGCTGCAATTAAAGTTGCATCCCACAACTCCGCCTGAGGTATAGGAGCAGCGCAGAGATGGGATAAAGGAAAGCATGGCTACATTGGATGCCACAGTCACTGACTATGCGGCATTGTTTTAGCAGGCTATGGATCTCATGACCAATCTGTAGGAGGATCCGAACCTACAAACGTTGAACACAGAAGAAAGGGAGCTGCAGCGGAAATACAATGAAGTCAGGGAAACTACGTGCTCCATAGCACCACCGCAACGCCTTGCCAAGTTACAGGAGGGGAAGTGGCTCCTAGCATAGGTAGAGAAAGTGTAGAAGAAGGAGGCCTTGCTAAAGGCCAGGTTACAACCTTGGTTAGAGGAGGCTTATCAAGTCATGACGATGTTGGCCGTAGAAGGACCAACCACAGAAAGATTGGTTGAGGAAGTCAAGCAGGCAGCAATGGAGAGCGCTGTCGATGTTGCAGTGATCCAGGTGGAGCTAGGGGATCTTCACAGTAAGATCACAGTGCCATCAGAGTGACTTGAGGGAGAGTCATGATCTTTCTGTTGGGGGGTTATTGGGATGGGGTCCCCTGAGTCAGTTTGGGGTTACGATAACCCAAGTTTTCGTACATTTTTTTTAAATAATGTAAATTCTCTGTGATTTGTGGATGCGAAGCACGTAGATGGTAATATAGAAGGAAAAAGTCTCTGCAGTTGAGTGTGCGGAGGCCTAGGTAGAGTCTGAAGTTGAGTGCCCAGACCCCTACAGTTGAGTGCGTAGGGCAGTTTTGCTTCTGTAAACTTGAATTTAAGATCAATAAAGACTGTTTTTGAATAATTCTTGCATATTTATGTTTATTTCTGTGAAGTTTTATGTTGTTGATGAATAATGTTTCCCATGTAATATTGATCAAATGTTGTGCAATTATCTTGAATAAGTCTTATTAATGTACGCAATGCATGTTTAAGTACTTTCGCGAAGACTCTAATGAATTTTGCTATGTTTACTAATAACTTAAGTAGATATGCGTGAAAACTAATTTAGGGTTGTTCTTTAGTGCGCGTAAGTGGATAAATTGACTGTTAAAGGTCTGCAAACAATAATCATAGTGTTATGAAACCAGCTCAAGAAAAGATAGATCAACGCCTTAGAATTCAGCCTCTTTGAAGGGGCAACCTCCTTTACATTACATAAATGAACAATTCTTCGATGATTCAAATGACAAAACCTCCTTTCTATATATATGAGTTTAAGGAGTCGCAATATAACCCAGCCAACCTAACAATAATAATATAAAGCCACAAAAATAACAATAGAGGGATACTATGGGGCACAGTAATAACAATATGGGGATAATAGGGGCACAACAATATTAATAAGGGATGCAACTACAATAGTAATGGGGTAATCACTAGTATTATAGGGACCCAACATGCTCCTCTCCTTCAAAAAAGCGTTGTCCTCAACACTTGAGTAGTTCTGGATGCTTCTATATAAAATTCTCATCCTCCCATGTGGAACCTTCAGCGGATAAGTTCTTCCACTTGATAAGATACTCCGAAATTGATCGATTTCGTAGTTGTCGAGTTCTTGTTTCTGTGACTGCTTCCGGTTCCAATATAATTTTTCCTTCCTCGTAAAGTTTTGGCAATATTGTTTGAACTGGGAGCTTGTCGCCTATAACCTTCTTTAAACATGAAACATGGAAAACTGGGTGCAATCGAGAAGCTGCAGGAAGCTCCAATTTGTATGCCATAGTACCAATCTTTTGCGACACCTTGTATGGACCATAATACTTTGGTGATAATTTATTATCCTTCTTAGCTTGCTTGAGGGAAATTTTCTTGTATGGTTGTATCCGTAGGAATACCTAATCACCTACATCAAAACCTCTTTTGCTGCGATGTTCATCTGCCTGTTGTTTCATTCTATTCTGTGCCAACACGAGGTTATCCTTTAAGAGTTGGAGGACTTGTTGTTGATGTTCGATGTGATGTTCCACTGCTTGAACCTTATAATTTTCTCTTAAATATGATGTGATGGATGGTGGCTGATATCCATAAAGTGCCATAAATGGGGTCATTTTTGTTGCTTTATGGAAGGAAGTGTTATACCACCATTTAGCTAGAGGCAACCATTTGACCCATTGTGTCTGTTTATCAGATACAAAGCAACGAAGATATCCTTCCAAACATTTGTTTACTATCTTCGTTTGCCCATCAGATTGAGGATGATGAGATGAGCTATGAGCTAACTGAGTACCACGACAAGAAAATAATTCTGTCCAAAAATTTCCAGTGAAAATGGGTTCTTTTTCACTTACAATAATCTTTGGGTTTCCATGTAGCTTTTGAATTGTTTCCATAAATGCAGTAGAAACTGTATTGGCTTTAAATGGATGTGATAATGCACAAAAGTGTGCATACTTGGTAAGTCTGTCAACTACAACCATGATGACACTCTTTCCCTCAGACTTGGGTAAACCTGTGATAAAATCCTTTGAAACCTCCTCCCAACGTTGGCTTGGAATGGATGAAGGTTGTAATAGACCCAGTGTCTTAATTGTTTCAACTTTATTTTGTTGGCAAACCAAACATTCCGCCACAAATTTTTTAATATCCGATTTAAGGCCATCCCAAAAAAATTCCTTCTTAACCCTGTGATAAGTTTTTAAAAATCCTGAGTGCCCTCCTAAGGGAGAAGTGTGCAGTTCCATAAGAATTTTTTTTTTTAGTTGGGAATTCTTACAGAGGTATAAGCGATCTTTGTACCATAAAGAATCATTTTGCCAGCTAAATGTATCAAACGTACTGGAATATTGTTTTAACTTTCGAATAAGTGCCCACACTTCTTTGTTATTCTTCCATTCCTCCCTTGCTTCGTTTATCCAATCTGGTTGGATAATAGAAATGGTGCACAACAATGCTTCCACATCCTCATCCTTTCTTGAGAGTGCATCTACCACCACATTTTGCTTCCCTTTTTTGTAGATGATTTCAAAGTCATAACCCAACATCTTTGTGACCCACTTTTGTTGCTCTTCAGAGGATAATCTTTGTTCTAAAAAGTATTTAAGGCTATCATGATCTGTTTTTACCTTGAAGTGTCTTCCCATTAGGTAGGGTCTCCATTTCTTAAGTGCATGGAGTATTGCCAACATTTCCTTCTCATAAATAGCTTTGTGTAAAAACTTTCCCTTGATTGGACGAATTTCAAAAGCAATGGGTCTTTCATCTTGCATTAAAACAGCACCAATTCCATTTCCTGAAGCATCACATTCCACAATAAAGGTTTTTGTGATGTCCTGTGTAGCTAAGGCTGGTGCTTGGCACATTGCCTCTTTAAGATGTTCGAAGGCCTTTTCTGCTTCTGGAGTCCATGAAAATGTATCTTTCTTCAATAATGTTGTTAGAGGTGCTGCTATTCTCCCATAATTCTTAACAAACTTGCGATAATACCCTGTCAACCCAAGAAATCCTCGCAGATGCTTTATGGATGTGGGGATTTTCCATTCCTTAATGGCTTTAATTTTTCTAGGGTCTACCTTAACTCCTTCATGAGATACAATATGACCCAGATATTCCACCTCTTGTACTCCAAAGAAACATTTGGATCTTTTTGCATATAATTGTTTCTCCTCCAATAGTTGTAGCACCCTGTCAACATGTTCAACATGATCCTTCCAAGACTTGCTGTAGATTAGTATATCATCAAAAAATACTAACACAAATTTTCTAAGGAATGGTTTGAAAATGGAATTCATCAAACCTTGAAATGTTGAAGGTGCATTGGTAAGGCCAAAAGGCATGACCAAAAATTCATAATGACCATCATGAGTTCTAAATGTTGTTTTCGAAATGTCTTCAGTCTTCATTCTGATTTGATGATATCCTGAACAAAGATCCAACTTGGTGAAGTAAATTGATCCATGCAATTCATCCAGTAATTCATCAATGACGGGAATGGGAAACTTATCTTTAATAGTGAGCTTGTTGAGCTCCCTATAATCCGGACACATGCACCATGATCCATCCTTCTTGTGCACTAATACTACTGGAGTAGAGAAAGAAATTTGACTCAGTTGAATTATACCAGCCTCTAGATTTCTACAACCATACGTTCAATTTCACTCTTTTGGGCATAGGGATATCTGTACAGCTTGATGTTTGGAGGAACACTTCCTGGAATCAGATGAATAGCATGATCATGATCACGGATAGGTGGGAGACCTTTGGGAGTCTCAAATAACTTGGAATGATTGTCTAATACTTTTTGGAGATCTAGAGAAATAGATGATTGCAATGTGGAAACATCTAGCGAACATAATTGTGAAATTACACCCCTTTGTTCCTTTTTTAGAAGCTTTGTCATACCGTTAGAGCTGATTATCTTTCCCGGTTTCCCTGCAATACCCCTTAATTCAACTTCCTTTCCTTCCACAAAAAATTTCATGAAACGTTCTTGAAAATTAAAAGCTATTGTACCCAAGGATTGTAGCCATTGGACTCCTAGTACAACATCAGCACCTCCCATTGGAATGGAAAGCATTGGGCTAGTCAATACATATTCTCCCATTGATAGCTTGATATTATGGCACTTTCCAGAACAATTTATTGTTCCTCCATTTGCAACCATCACTTGACACTCTGGTGCTGGATATAAGAAGCAATTCAATTCTTGTGCTACCTTACAATGAATAAAATTGTGGGTACTTTCTGAATCAATCAACACTATTACCTTTTTCTTCTTGATTTGTCCTTCTATCTTGATGGTTTGAGGAGTGGTAATTCCCGCCAATGCATTACAAGATATGGTCGGATTCATTTCTTCTTTATCTAGGCTTTGTTCTTGGAGTATATCCTCTTCTTTTGACATTTCTTGCTCCTTTTCTTCTTCCTCTTCGCAATCTATGTAGAATAATTTCTTCTCGGCACACTTATGACCTTTAGTGTATTTTCTATCACAACTGTAACAAAGCCCTTTTTCTCTGTTTTCTTCCAATTATTGTGGTGTCAACCTTATAGGTTGTGGAAGACTAGGGGCAACAACACTTCCATCTTTATAGTTTTGAGTGGTATGCTTCCTGGTTGCCATAATTTTTCTTTCCATTTTTCATGCTAACCTGAATGCCTTCTCTAATGAATCAGGTTCCCAAAGGCGAACATCATGTTGGATATTATCCTTTAAAGTCACTATGAACACATCAATCCTATGCTCCTCTGGAATATTTTTTACCCTTATGTTCAATTTTTGGAACTCCTCAATGTGCTCCATTATTGAACCCTTTTGTTTGAGACTTATCAATTGGCTAAAAAAAGTGTTGCTTTTTCTATCCTCATAATGTGCTGTCAATTCTTTCGTAAAAATTGCACAAGTGATAATTTGTTTACAAGAGCAAAGCCATTGATACCATACAAACTAATTTGGTTCCAAATATAAAGTTGCAATACGTACCTTTTGTGTGTTTTGCACATTATTGAGATCAAAAAATTGCTCCATCTGTAATATTCATGTTGCGGGATCCTTGCCATCAAACTTCCTCATATCGATTTTTGGAATATGGTGGGTATTAAATCCCACATTAGAGTCTAAGAAATCATGATTAACATTTCTTTTGTTCGCATCATGAGTTTCTTTTACTACCTTTTCACCATTAGTAAGTATTTCTTATAGAAAATTTGTCAAATCTGTCTTCAAATCTGCCATGTCTGTCTTCAAATCTGCCATGTATCTCTTCAAATATGTCTTCAAATCTATCTTCAAATCGTCCATCTTAGCTTCCACGCCCTTTATCTTAGATTCCACGCCATTTATCTTAGCTTCTGTTAGCTTTTGTGAGAGTGACATTTGTTTCACTTTTTCTTGTAATTTTGATATATCATGTAGCATTTCTTCCTCTTCTTCATGAGTCATGCTAGAGCTTTCAGGTTGCTTACTAGGTGTTTGCATTTTATTTCCTCAGGGCATCAGTTACCAATAATAATGCTCTACTATGCCCTTTGAATTCCTTCAAAATAAATTTTCAACCCAAGCTTAAGCAAAAATTTAAAAAAATCTACACACCTTTTTTCACTTTGTAGGAGCTTGATATTGTCTCTGATGTATCTCTGTACTTTCTGATCATCTAGCTCTTAAATTGCGACCTGCAATAGCCCTATGTGTCCTCTTTCCAATGCCACCAGTCTTACCCAAATTGGATTCTCCAAGGAAGAGTTATGCCAAATCTCCCACAATGACTTGATTATAGACTAGTTCAGTAGATCGAACTTATACAACATGCCACGAGTCACTGTTTCAACCTTTGGCTCTGAAAAATATCTACAAGAAACTACAGTCCATTCTATTTTTGTAACTTCTTACAAAATTTCAATCCAATTCTCAGAGAGAAAGTTATGACGATTTTCCCCAGGTCACCTGTTTGGAATTTAATTTAGGAGTCTACAAAAGACCAACTTCCTCAGATGATATCTCTGCAAATATAGCACAGAAAGCTCTGAAATTCATACTCGAGGTTCAGTGTGATGTTTTTTCAAATGGGTTTATTTTTTATCTTTTGAAACTTTGCAGAAAAAAGGTTATAGCGAAAATTCCACGATGACCTATTTGGAGCAGCGAAACCCTAGAATCCAAAGCTCTGATACCAAATGTTATGAAACCAGCTCAAGAAAAGATAGAAAAGATAGATCGACGCCTTAGAATTCAGCCTCTTTTAGGGGGAAACCTCCTTTACATTACATAAATGAACAATTCTTCGATGATTCAAATGACAAAACCTCCTTTCTATATATAGGAGTTTAAGGAGTCACAATATAACCCAGCCGACCTAACAATAATAATATAAAGCCACAAAAATAACAATAGAGGGATTCTATGGGGCACAGTAATAACAATATGGGGATAATAGGGGCACAAAAATATTAATAAGGGATGCAACTACAATAGTAATGGGGTAATCACTAGTATTATAGGGACCCAACACATAGACCTTCGCAAAGGTCTAGAAACTATTTTAACAGAGTTGCAGTAACATGCCCTAAGGGTGTATCGATCTGCACAAAGGAAGATCTGAGGTACCAAAATAAATTCAATGAATCTAACAACGCTTTGGAACTTAACGCACAACATTTAGAGGTCTAGGCTAGAGACGTATTCCGGCGTCGTAAAGCCTGGTAACTGTTGTCCTCACTGATGGTTGGGTGATTCCTCCACTTTGAGATGATAAGTGCCAGTACGGACTTGTGCTCCCACGTACCGTCGAGTATATTTTGGGAGACCCCTATAGGCTTAAATCCTTTATCCTTAGGAAGCCGTGTCTGCCGCCCTATCGATCACAATGCACTGAACACAGCATTCGGGAAGATTGACTATCGTACCGTAAAAAGTATTCTGCAGTTTTGCGATTGGTTTGGTACTCCCTCTAACTAGATCTCTAGAGCAGTCCCTTTCGTTCCTTTTCAGACTCCTTAATGGAAAATGGCCATCTGAGCACTTGTCACTTCAGGCTCATTAAAAATCGAAGGAGACTAGAGTCATCTTTTGTTTCTTCTCGACTCTTAAAAACTGAAAAAACAAGTTGTGTCAAAGCGTCTAAAAATTTATTTTAAACGGAATATTCATTACCCCTTTCCTACGTTGATCTTGGGTTGAGAAAATCGAGTCAACCAATCAAGGAATTCCCCTTGGAGGAAATCCTAGTCCCTTCTCCTCTTGGGGAGATGTTGGTGCACCCCATATGGCCACATTGTCGCTTCCAGGACTGACAATTGGTTTGCCTGTATGGCTCTTCTCAACCTCTGTCGTTCAGAACACCACTATTCCTGAACAATCGAATCAGCAATTAGACGAGTCCAGAGTTACCCACCAGCCTTCTACTTCCTCTAATTCTTCCTCTCCTCCTTCCTCTTCGCTTGATGGGGCTGGTAAAGCCAAAAGTCAAGTTCCTAAGGAGAAGAAGGAAAAGAAGAAGAAAGAGAAGAAGAAGAAGGAGCCAAAAGCGAATGGGGGCAAACGAGTGTCGTCTAACGAAAATCCACACACTGCACCGACCATGCCTAAATCGCCATGTGTCATTTGCAAAGGAGACCACTTTCACAGAGATTGTCCTTGCATCCCTCGGATCTTAAGGGACTAGTCTCCTCATTTGCACAACCCGGTGTCGTCAACCTCTGATGATCATGTTGAAAACACACCGTCAACTAGTGAAAGTGAAGCCCCAGGACAAAAAGTAAAATGTAGATTTCCTTGTAAATTGTGCGAAGGCGATCATGCCGTCCACCATTGTCCCTTCTTAGACGAAGCTAAAAGAGTTTTGGATGATCGTCCGGTTTCACCGTTACGACTTCCTCCTGGATATAAAAAACTCTTGCCGAGTCCGTCACTAGTTGAAAATCCGGCTGACCCGCTCAAGTGGTCAGCCGAAGCATCTGTCATTGAAGATGAACCATCTGAATCCATACCAGACGAAAGTCAAAAGGTCGAGGCGGCAGTTGACCCGGTCTTGCCTTCAGAGGTTCCATCTTCAGATGATACAATCACTGAAGAGAACAAGGATGACACCGTCCAAATTCTTTTCATAAGCACAGACTCCAACGAACATGGGGGCAATTTACCCGTTCCTTTACCGCAGGAAGGAAGTTCGTCAGAGTCGTACCCGGCCGTCTATTCGGTCCCACCTCCAAGCAACCTAGTTGTCTCCTTCGACTGGAATCAACTAGGCAGACCCCGTTTACTAGCTAGTGTACCATTCCGAATTATTTTTCAGATATATAGAATGGTTATGGCTGGTACCATCATAGATGAGGGGGCTTCTGTGAGTATCCTTTCCTCAACTGCTTGGAAACCGCTTGGTTTGCCATCGCTTTTGCCTGAGATGAGAAATCTGACAGGCTTTGATAAAGGAACCAGTCGACCGTTAGGGATCCTTCCCAACGTGCCCATAACGTTGAGAGGGAAAACCATTCACATGAATGTGATGGTAGTTCAAGGACCCCTGGATTACAATCTACTCCTTGGATGAGACTCTATTTATTGCATGAGAGCCATCGTCTCATCACTCTTTAGAGTGATGTGTTTTCCGCATGAAGGAAGAGTGGTCAAGCTCATAGACCAGCTTTCATTTCCCGGATCACGCATAGCAAATAGTCATATACCATCCCTGAATGGTCTTTTCACGTAAGAAATGTCTCAATCTCCAGTCCGTCCTCTCGATGAGTGCGAGTGATTCGGAGGGATATGACTGAACCCTAGGGGGCATGCACCCTGGTCTGCTTCGGTAGGAAAACTTCTGATATAGGGTAGGTTTCCACGAGAGAATATGACTAGTCTGTACCCCCGTCCATGATTGGAAGAGGGGGTTATTCTAGAACAAGATTCTCTTGCCAAAGTTATGTGAGTTGGTGAGCACCGCCGCTCACCTTTGTTTATTTCGGTAGACATCGCCGGAGAAGTGTTTTGTTTGCACTGTGAATAGAACGATCTTTGGGTAACCTGTAAGAGGTAGGCCTCTCTCGGTAAAACAAATGTTTTAACGGACTAAAGAAGGGGTAACTTTGAAACTCTGTTTTATACCTGGGGGCATGCAAACCTTTTGGAATGCAAGCAAAGAGCGACTATTTATTTTTTATAATTTTTAGGACCTCTACCCCTTTAAACTCGTAGGATTGGTCGTTTCCTAACTTGCATAAAGAAAGGATGTGGGGCAAATCTCTAAAAGTGGCCATTTTTACATGAGACATTCTTATCGCAAGACTGGATTAATCGAGCAGTGTTACCGCAAGGTTCAAGCTCGTTAAAAAATAAACCCGCATCGAGCAGTTTTAGCACATAGTTCAAGCTCGTTAAAAAATAAACATAAGACATGAGCAAATGTTTCCACCCGCGTTTAAGCTCGTTAAAAAATGAACTATTCCCCTGGTAAATAACCATCGTGAATGTAGTACTTCAGCCGTTAAAGCCTTGGTCGTGTTTGCACCATCACCTCCACTTTTCATTGGCCGATCATTCACCTCCATTTGATTGTTTACCTGTTTTGAGGAACAGCTGCGAAGAGTGATTTCACTAGCCATCCTTGTGACACTGCCGTGATTGGAAAATTCCAAACCTTACCTGGAATCAGCTGCTACCCGTTTTATCACTCATTCCTCAAAAGACGAGTCTCCTTTAAGCTCTTTTCAACTGACTCGTAAAATATGAAAAGATTGCCGAGCCATTGGCCTCTCCAGCTCGTTAAAGGGACAGGAAGTGCTATCCCTCATCTAGATTTTAATCTTTTTGGACCTGAGGGATTATTACACAAAAAGATCGAGCGCTTGTTTTGTTCGGCTCTTTAAAACTATCGAAAATTCATCCCTTCTGTATTGTTTTATACTTTTTCGGACTTAAGGGATTAGATGACGAAAAAGGAATTTTGGAGTTACCTTTACGTTCCTTTTCAGACTCTCTAAAATTGAAAAGGACTGAGTTATCTTTGTCGTTAAACTCGTTAAAAAGATTAATAGCGACAAACTTGTCTTTAGACGAGAACGAGTTTCACTATCGCTAGGCTCGTTAAAACATAGCGATGGGTTTGCCCGAAGGGAAAATTATAGAACAAGCATATGTTATCCTCCTCAAGCTTGACAAAAATAAAGAGGTACTGGTCAACAATGACTGGGGAAAAATTGGGAAGAAAACTCAAAGAAAATTTGTTGGTAGCAAGTCGCTCTTGAACATGACACTTCCACTCCGTGTCCGAGTCGGGTTAGGTTGTTTCATTCACCGGTCACATCACCATGGTCACACCATACCATCCACATTTGGGGTTAATGCTACCAATCCATCACATCAGTGTCACCGATATGTTCAAGAGAAGTCATCCAGAGAAGTCACCCGTGTCTCACCCACTACCATACATTATACTCCATTCTTTCATGACCGCCACCCTGAACCTTGTATCATCAGATCGTTTTCACCTCCATCAAAATCATTTGCTCCGTTCTGTGTCATTGATGTGGGATTCATTAAGGCCCTCCTGTGACGGGTCACTTCTTGTCGACATCAGCTCATTATCCAAGAAGTTGATCTAGGAACACCCCATTCAGTACTTTGAAGCTTGCATGCCTCAATGGCAAGTTTCTCACTTCCGGCAACAGGTTTACATCAATGGCCTTCGACCGAAAGATTTTGCGTGGTGTTCGACGCCAAGTCCTCTATTCACACCACCTGAATTGTACTGTAGTACCTTGAGGATCATTATCATTATCGGTGATTCCTCTCGTGCTTGTTAAAAATTTACATCATTGACTGGTAATCAAGCGATGTCTCTCCATGTTCGACTTCAGAACATTTCTCATATGGATCGACTTGTACTTCGAGTGAAGATCGGACAAGATTGAAGACCCCGGATCTAGTTTCATCCATTCGGGATGTGATATATATTCAGGGAAATAAAGACATTAAATGTACAGCATTGCAGCACAGATAATCATCCTACCAAAAGGATGATGGATCTATCAGAATCATCAGTCTACACTCAGACGATTGTCTGTCCTATGTACATGAAAATGAATTTATAAAGCTGAGCATGGGAATGCCCGCCTCAGCTATATCATGAAAATATTATGAAGATAATGTATTGTATTGTATCTTATTACAGGTCTCCTCCCAGCATTGAAAGAACTTCGGATCCTCATAATAAAGCATTTCACCCGACACCAAAAGGTTAACGGCCTCATACTTTAGGGGGCAACTGTTATAGACATTTTTGTGCCCTACAACACCAAGCATGAAATTTCCATAAACCAAGGGCTCCTAAGTCCCTAAAAGTGTTGTTCTAACCCCTAAAGGAACAAGGTCAATAGATTACTGCTTCTCCCAAAAGTTCTCCACCAGAAACTACTCAGAATTGGTCAAAACAGGATCATTTCAGCTGCTCCACTGGCTAAGTGCATTGCATTGCACCTAAATACACTGTGAGGGTGTGTTTTATTTCAAAACTCCCTTCTGTAGGGTGCGATGGGCGAGAAATGACAAATGGCAGTGTCATTCCGCGAGGTGGAGAGGCAATGGAAGCTTCCAGAATCTTCTCCTGTGACACTTGCCTCACTGAATTCGACCAAGGATGAGTAAGAGGCCCTCAGTCTCCAAGTGGAAGCAAGAACTGACAGAGAGAAGACACTAATCAAATCACAAGCTGACTCATCCTCCTTACACATATCTATATATGGATCCCTCATCCCAGAGATCCAAAAGCTGGAATTTTGCATATTGTAAGGAATTGTTGTTGGTTTCTAGAGACAAACATCAGATTGTTGGGTGATTTATGCTTTGTTTGAGGTGAAGAGGGGCTTCTTTGCTGGGAGGTTGATGCTGGGTCGGAACCACTGGTTGTAACTCCTCCTGGATCTTTTCTTGTTTATCAATAAAAACTATTTGAGTTTTCCTCCATGCTTTTGTATCATTGATGCTAGTTACATTTGTATGGTTAACTTAAATCTGATCCTAAGTTGTTTATGAATATAGATCTGTGTCTTTGTATAGTGCTCTGCTTCTGTGATCTTACAGGTACTTTGTGAAGCTAGGCATGCAAGGGAGCAGGTAGCTGGAGACCATCAAAGAAGAGAGGGATTGGATCAGAGGATTAGCGCAAGACACAGGTTGGTTCTTTCTATTCCTCTCTATCTATAATTCATAAAGGAAATACAAAAGTAGTTTTTCTCTGTTTGTTTCTAAGGTAGCTGTCACACCTTAGTGGGATAGAGTAGTTCTAAATAGACACTTTTCCTGGTAACAGGGTGTCAGACCCTCGTCATTGACGGTCGAGGATTTCATGGGGAAGAAAAAGGGAGATTGTATCCCTTTTCCATTGATTCCAAAGGGGGAGAAGATTACTAGTGCATTAGATAAAAATAGAAATTAAGAAGACCATGCTTGGTTTGAGGGGGAGCTTATGTTATTTCCATCAATGCCAAAGGGGGGGATTGTTGGACAGTTGGTATTATCTGGATGGCTAGTGGCTGCAAGTGTGTTGGCATTGATGTCAACCAGATGAACATGGAGGTTTATGTCAATAGATGCTTAGGGGGGGTCTTATGGTTCTTGTAGTCTCTGGTAGAGAATATCCATAGTAGAAGGCTTATTGGACAAGTCATAAAATGATTACTATGGTGGTTGGGAGTCCAGGATTCGAGGCACAAGAGAACAACTAAGGTTCAAAGAACAAAAAAATGTTTGCAACCATTTACCAGGAAGAAAATGGGCTCAAAGCCTACATGAAACCCTCTCCACTAGACGTTTCTCTGCAATATCTCTCTAGTGGCATTTGGAAGTCTACAAATAGCCTCCTAGATCAAAATTTATCGACTACCAAAGTTAGGGCAGTAGGTGAAATTTCAGAAGGTCGAACCTTGAAGAAGGTGGATATTGGAGCTTAGATATTTCAGAACCTCGAAACCTCTTAAGTTATTAACTATTGAATTCTTTAAAAGCATCAAGGTTGTGAGGAGTCAATATTTACAAAGGATTTCAATGAAAAACCAAAGGAATTAGGGGCCCTTTCTCTCTCCTCCAATAAGACACATGGCAGCATGTGATTGGCCGTGAGAAGCTAACGAGGAAGATGATGTCAGTGTGACGTGGTAGTCATATTTGGAATTTTGGGAGGCCTAATGGGGAAAATATTTGTGACATGTGTCATCACTAAGGAGGCACCACATGGATTTAATGACATCAGCATGACATCATCTCAGAGGTCAAATCTCGGAGGTTGGAGTTTTTGTAACTCTTGTGTATTTTTTTTATGGGAAAGTTCTAATCTAATGAAAGGGGATTCAATATTGCTTGGTGTTTGGTCGTAGAAGATTTAGAAAGCCAAGGGTGCAAAGAAGGCTAAGAACCTAAGTGCTATGGAAATATATCGGAGGACAAGATTTCAAAACTCCTTTAAAATACTTTTTGGAGAAAATTTCGAATGGAGGGAGCGTCTGACGTTGAGTGGCACATGGTCCACAGAGATAAAAGGAACCAAAAGTGGAGAGAGGGCCTAACACCTAAGTGTGGTGAAGATGCCATGTGGAAAGTAATTTGAAGGTCAAAAGTTCAGAACTTCTCCATAATTGAATTGTGAGAAGGTTCTGATGGGTGGGACCTTTGATATGTTGGTTCTTTGTCCCAGAAACTAACAAAACGAAGGGTGCAGAGGAATATGCAGGGAGATAGGACCTCAGCAGGAGCCTGAAGGCCTTAACATCTATGTGTTATGATGACGTTCACGACATCTAGATCCATGGAGGAGAAATAAGAAGGGGCTGGGCAAAAGGGGCCAAAGGTAGATTAGAGTCTTACAATTTCATTACTAACATCATTTTAATAAAAGTTACCATATATGAGTACCCCATTATCCTAGTAAAGAGGAGTGTTATGTTGATAGCCATAGGAATCGATCCTGTGGTTTGAGAAATGATAAGGCCTAAGCATAAGAGGGGCTAAAGGAACTTCAAAATACAATGATTTTGTAACATCTCTTTAATAAAAGTTATGATAAGTTGTGGCTCCAAAATTGCACTATGGTGTAAAAGCTCCAAAATGGAAGCTCATAGGTGTATGCAAGATGAATGAGTCGACATCTGAAGAGTAACCACGTGCAAGGGAGTTGGTCTCAGGAGCAATAGTAACTATTAAATCTCATTGGGTCAAGGAAGCAATGACCATAATTTTCAGGGAAGAGTGTTGGGCCTGCCTTGAGCTAAGATAAGACATCTTTGTGCTCCCATGCACACCTCAGTGAATTAAACGAAGTTAAAAGAATCCATCTTGAACTATAGTCCAACTTTGTGAACCAAGAATAAGTATAGACAGCCTCATTGGACTGTGTAGGTGGACTAAGAATTAATTTGAGTATGGAGAAATACTCAGGTGCCCATTCTTAGTGGTTAATGAGGCAACAATGGCCTAGTCACACCCAACAGTAGAATGGAGAGCCATGCGGAGGTAGACCCGGGCAGTGTGGAAATAGGTATCAAAGAAAGCATCGAGCAGAGTGTAACAGAGGAACAAAACACAAGAACATAGTTGAGAAATTGGGGGAATGCATCATTGTATTGAGTGAGATGAGTGGAGAGATCTGTGCATGTGGGTCTGTGTTGATGTGTTTGAGGCCAAATGAGCATGTTCTACAGAGAAAGTCTAAGAGTTCCTAAATAGAGGAGAGTGACCCTAAAAGAGATTGTGTTGTTGTGTGAGAAGAGGCCAAAAGTTCATGTGCAAATAATTTTGTGATGTGAAAGGGTGAGATATCTTGTTGATTAGAAGGAGCCAAGAGCTTAGTGTATTTAAGTTTGTTTAGTTGAAGAGAAGAGTGTAGAGAGTGTTGTGTGGGTTGTGATGAGTGACTGTTGTTGAGTAGAGTATTGGGCTACTGCAGAGTGAGCAGAGAATAGAGTTGATATCACGTAGAGTGGTTGCCATATGCAAACAAAATTGAGTTCCTTATTGAGTGTGGGTTGGAGCCTGCATACAGGAATTTTGTGGTTCCACCTCTAGTGGGTAATTCAGAAGGCTTGGGGGTTGGTTCCTCCTACAAATTGGTGCTTGAAAGAAATCTATGAATTTGGTTCTTCACATGGTGCTTCTGGTAAGTTGAACATGTGTCTACAAAAGGAGGGAATTGGTTCTTCGTGCTAGTGGGTTCTACCAAACAATCATAGTGGGTTCTAGCAAAAAATCAAAGTGATTTGGTGCATCTTGTGAGTTGTGGCTCACAAACATATTCATATAATAGAGTAGGTGCTCTTCTTTTACTTCAATAACAACAACAAGATCTGGTGGTGTTTTCTTGGAAGCGTTTCAACGTAAAACCTTTTTGTCTCATGTGTATGTTTCTCATGGTGTGGGGTTGTCTATTAATTTCATATACTTGATATGTTGTTAATGGTTATATGGATGGTTGCGAGGTTTGAATAAGAAATATAAATTGACAATATACAAATTTAAATTAGGCTTAATACTAATTCACCCCCCTCTTAGTATTAACATTATTTCAAACATTCAATAACCATGGAAGGGTGCTTATATTTTGGCCGTCTCCACTGTTATTTGAATGAATCACACTTTTCAATGCATGAATGACCTCCTTAATGTCATTACAAATCTTGACAATTTTTTCTTTATCTCTCCTTCCATCTAAGATGTGCCATAAGGTCTCTATTACAATATTCCCAAAGTGCATTATATCAAGTAAAAGAACAATTTCTAGGTGCTCATAGTAGGGGAGTCTATTGAATTTCTCAAGATACATTTTCATTCCTCATCGGAGTGCCCCGTTATTAATTGACTACCTATAATGTGAATCATACTTCCATGCATGAGGTGTAATTATCTATGGTATTAATCAAGTCTCTTCTTTCGCATTGAAAAGATGTTTTTTGGTACTCGACAGCTATGGTTCTTAGAATGGAAGTGCCTATACTCATCAAACACCTCATTTCCTAGGCTTCTTGAATGATTAGATTTCATATTAGGACGACAAACTAGATAAGAACATTTACCCTTTGTTTGAAGAGCTGCAAGAAATGGAATATTTTTTATATCAATTATTTTAAGTATGTATAATGGAGGTCGAACTATTTAAAAAACATACTTTAAATTAACTACATAAATTTAAACACTATTAAAGTGCATGGTAATGTTATTATGACATACCATAGGAATGTTTTGACCCTAGGGCATCGTGAATTGTCCATACAAGCATTGCATGGAATTCAAATTTCTTTTGTGCAAGTTTTGTTATAGAGATATCATACATAGTGACACTTTTCCATAACTCTACTAATTATTCAATAAGAGGCTTGATATATACATTCATATCTTTGACCTGGTACTTACCTAATTCATTGAACATATAATACATAATTTTATTTTTTAACAAAGTCGGTTGCTATATTAAGGCCTAAAATAAAAAGGAGGAGTCAGGTCTCCATAGATACAGTAAATGTTGAAGATGTCCTGGGTCAATAGAGTTACAAAATGGAACTCTCTCTATTGCCCTTTTCCTACTTGTTCTGATTCTAAAATTGCCTAAGCTGCTGTAGATTCTTACAAACTGAAATAACCAAAATTTACATTTAAAGACCATTTTAGTCGATTTCGATGTGGCTTATTTGTCTTGCAGTAGATTCCTTCAGATTCAGGTCCACATCAGGTTGTTTGGCACTTGAGGAGCTGGGTGCCTCTTTGTTTCGCTTGTCCATCATGAATTGCAGAATTGAGATTGATTCTTCTATGTGACTGTAGCGATTTGCTAGTTGACGAAACTGTTCATGCAATGAAGATACCCTGTGCGAAAACAGATCTATTTCAGCTCTATATTTCTCATTCAGAATTCGGTTCTGATCTTCTAGCCTTGTCTCCAGGTTCTTTTGCTGATTCTCCAGGATGCGTTGCTGGGCTCGGACTTCTTCGAGTTCAGCTTGCAAGTCAGAGCAATGCAAGCAGTCTTCACTTCGGTCCATTGAGATTGCTAAGGATGTAGGAGAGCAGGAAATGAAGAGAGGAGAATTGTAAATACAGTAATTAAATCGGGAAAATGGGAGAGAGAAGATAGCAGGGATTAAATGAGAGAGATACCTGATGATCCGAAGAACAGAGGAGGGGTACTGCGAAGTAGAAATTCGAGAGCTTGGTATTGGGGACGCAACTAAGATGTTCACTGCGCTCCAGTGATCCAAATCTGGGCATATACAGTGGTTAAGACAGGGGAGGTAAATCTCATTGAGAGATCCAGGGGGCAAAAGAAACTTACAGCGAAAGGGAGGAGGAATCGCGGAACAAAAAAGTATAATGCCAGAGATGGGGAGAAGGGGGAGATTTAAATAGGTGATCAGGGGAGTGATTAGGGGTTGGCTAGTCATGGGAAACTGGTGGAGCGCCTGCTGGCAAATCTGATAGAAATCCAAAATTCTCAGAGATACAAATCTGATGAGAGGTATGCCGGCGGGAATGGATAGATTACCCTGATTGCTGTCTCTTCTACAGTCTTCATATCCATGTGATATCCCTATGCTGATGACAGTCTGGTTGCCAGCCCAATAATAAGGACAGATATCGTTCTGACACCAGATTTATCCTTTAGGCGGGGGATTTCCATTGAGATCATGGCAGGTATTGCATCGAATCCCTGTGGTTGCATCTGAGGGTGCCGGCGGGTCTTCGACACGCATTGTTGGCGTGCGCATCTGCCTTTTTATTAATATTTCTGAGGATTTGGAAATATTTGATTTCTTCCATCATATGGTGCAGGATATGATTTCTTTTATTAATCTGTTGGAGCACAGTGTTGGGGGAATTTTGCTGCTGCACCATTAGTCGGATTACAATGGAGGAGTCTCCGAAAACCTGAGCTTTTTTTATTCCCATTTTGCCTAACTGGGTTAGACCTTGGAACAGAGCCAGAGCTTCGGCTCTGTTGTTCGAGACCTCCCCAAGACTCCACTCATAATAAAGGATGCACTCCCCTGTGGGATTTGTGATCAGTCCCCCTGCTCCAGCTGTCCCAGGATTCGATTTGGAAGCCCCATCAAAAAACAGGGAGTAGTTGTTACTCTTTTGGATCCATTCGGCAAATTCCTACTCTTTTAGCCTGAGTTTCCAAGACCTTATTTCTTCTTTGTGATGAACTTCTTTCCTATTGTCTTCTGATACTTTGCACTGTCTGTTCAAGATGTAACTAATTATATCTCGTTCCTCAACATTGTACTGAGTAACATCAATTTTGCCTTTGGTGTTGATGGAGATAGTTTCCAAAGCTAGAGTTTTGGCTTTGTTGAAAGTAGTTTGAACATTTGTACTCTTGTCTTGGAATTTTTTTTTGTTCCTGGTGAGCCAAATTCACCACAACAGGGTAAAAGGAAGAGCATTCCATACTCCTTTCACCAAGTGACTTCTTTTTTCTTTCCAAGGATAGCTTTTCTTCCACTTGTGTATTGCCTCTGCTATGGTATTCTGAGGGTCCCAAGTGATGGCTCCAATGAAGGACATCTTTCTCTAGCAATTGGCAGCAAATGGACATTCTATGAATAAATGATACATCATCTCTTCAGCTTGGCAGCAGTTGGGGCATTTGGAGGGTCCATTGATACCCCTTCTTTTTAAGTTTCCTGCTGTTAAAATTTTGCCTCGCAGCAGGAGCCATATGAAGAATTTTATTTTTGGGAGAGCTTCTACTCTCCAAGCTAGTTTCCAATGTGGCCATATATTATATTGGAAGATGTTGCTGCAAATTTGTTGATAGCCTGCTTTGACTGTGTATTCGGTACCACAAAAGTCCCATCGAAATCCGTCTGCTTCATTTTCTTTAATAGGGGCTTTGTTGTGGAGGAGGGCCTTTAGGTAGCTGAAGCTGGGCTCTAATACATTTGGAATTTCAGGGAAAGTCCAGCCTATCCAGGCATGGGAGTGAGGGTCCCAGCTGGAGATTTGGGCTAGTTTGTAAATGCCTTTCTCATTGAGAAACTTGATGATTGGCTTGGCTTCGTTGTGAGTATTTAGCAGCTGGCATCCCAATATTTTGTTAACCCCAAAGTTGATGCTATCTCCTCCTCCTGGGACTTTTGATATATTATGGATCATCATAGGAAGAGACTGCTTACATAACTTCCAGATTTTTGTAGAATCTCTATTGGGGATATTGGAATCAAGAAGCTATTGCCTAGGAGAGCTTAAATATTTGACCTCCATTACTCTTTTCCACCACACTGAGGTCCCTGTTATTAGCCTCCAAATAATTTTCACACCAACGGCCAAATTCAAGAGCTTAGGTGCTCTTATGCCAAGTCCTCCTCTTTCTTGGGCTTGTATAACTTGCTTCCAATTGACTAGACTGAACTTGCTTTTGTCGTTCTTCCCCCCTTTCCATAGGAATTGGCGAAGGGCAACTTCCAATTTATGATTTAAGATGGCAGGTGCCTGATATAAGGAGAAACGATAGAGAGGTAAGGAGGTGATACCTGACTTAAGAAGGATGAGTCTGCCTGCAGGATTGAGCCATATTGTTCCCCATTGCTGCACTTTCCTCTTTACTTTGTCTATGATCCCATTCCATGTATCAGCTTTCAAAGGTCCCAGGCTAACTGGCATGCCCAAGTATGAAAAATGAGTCCAATCAAATTTGCAGGGAACTTTGAATATGTTAGCAATGCTGTGCATAGTTTGGTTTGTCGTATTCCATCCATAGATACAGCTTTTAAGCTGATTTACCAGCCCTCCCGAATAGTCCATAAACTGATCAAGAATTTTCTTGAACCTTTTAGCAATTGTAGTGGAGGCGCCTCCTATTAATAGAGTATCATTAGCAAACTGAGAGTGGTTAATATTTTAACTCCATTCCCATAATTGATGCCAGTTATGAGTCCAACTCTCCTGTTGTGGTCCAGTGCTTGATTGAAAGATTCTGCCATGAGAATGAAAAGATAGGGGGAAAGGGGGCATCCTTGTCTTAAGCCCCAAGAGGATTGGAAATCTTCACTTGATCTGCCATTGACCAAGGGGGATATCCAGGGCCCGGATATGCAGGTTGCAATGAGATTAATGAAGGAAGAGTCGAAGCCCATCTTTGAAAGGACAGCAAATAAGAAGGAGTGCCTTACTCTATCGAAGGCATTCGCTAAATCAAGTTTTAAGACAAATCCTTTTTCTTTTCTGGATAGACTTGAGTGAATGGCTTCTTGTACAAGAAGGATAGAGTCAGTAATATGCCTGTTTGGCAAGAAGCCTCCTTGATTTTCAGATATCAAGGTGGGAAGAAGGGATTTTAGCCTAGTGGCTAGAATTTTGGTGAGGATTTTGTATGAAGAGTTGCAGAGGGATATGGGTCTGAATCTAGAGAACGAAGAGGGTTGGTTTTCTTTGGGAATGAGGGCTAAGAATGTAGAATTAGTGAATCCTCCAATCTTCCTTTTTCTTTGAGCCCATAGAATCATCTTGGATAGGTCTTTTTTGAGCACATTCCAGTATTCCCCGTAGAAACAAATGGGAAAACCATCGGGTCCTGGAGCTTTATCTGGATGCAAAGACCAGATTGCTCTTTTGATTTCTTCTTCTTCAATTTCTTTGTTGATGCTATCGTTCATTTCCTTTGTGACTCCTTTGGGCATATACTGGAGCAAGTCAGAATAGTCTTCTATTCCTTTATCCTCAGTTAGTAGATCCTTATAATGTTTAGTAGCTACCTTCTTCATAGCCTCTTGGGTACTGTGTCGATTTCCTTCACTGTCCAGGATTGTATTTACATTATTTCTGATCTTACGAGCTGTGCCCTATTTGTGAAAATAAGCAATGTTTTTATCTCCCTCTTGTAGCCATAATTGTCTGGATTTTATGCGCCATTTGGTTTCTTCTTCCCTATTTATTCTGCTCAGCTGCTCATATAGTTCATTTTCTTTCTCTTTTCTTTGATGTGATAACCCATGCTCTTCATTTCTTGCATGCACTTCTTCTAGTTCATTTTTAACTCTCTTTTTGCTTTCCTCTGGTTCTTGGTACCTCTCTTTGGCCCAATCTTTTAAAGCTTTCTTGGTTCTTTTTAATTTCGTTTCCCAAATGAAATTTGGCGATCCTTCCACATGCTGGATCCACGTTTCCTGAACAATTTCTCTGACCTCAGGTATCTGATTCCAAAGGGGGCTGAATTTGAATGGAATGGGTCCAAGAGGGCGATGGTTTTCCAGAGTTAAAGTGATTGGGTAATGATTAGAGGCAGATGTGCTGAGAACATTGGAGTATCCTACAGAGAAATTTGAGAGAAGCGATATATTGATTAAAAATCTGTCTAATCTTTCCATTATGTTGCCACTGCCAATTCTGCGATTGCTCCATGTGTACCTCCAATTTTTGGGGATGATATCTACTAAATCATTGTCCTGGATTATGGCCTCTAGGCGCTCTCTAAACGGATCTGTAGTGAAGGTGCCTCCCCTTTTTTCGTTTGCATGCAGTATTAAGTTGAGGTTGCTTGTAATTATGATATTTGAGCTGCTTTCCCCATCAATGCTGTTTTTCAAGTCTTCCCAACAAGTTTCCTTATCTCTGTAGTGATTTGGGATGTAAACATTGTAAAGAATCACTATTTGGCTGCCTGTATTGCTGTCGAGAGTAGTTCTTATCCAGTTCTGTTGAGAATTTGCTGCAGTACAAGTCCATTTGCTGCTGTCCCAAATGGTAACGATGCCTCCTGAGGCTCCTCTAGATTCGCTAATGCTTCCCGAGAATCTCTTCTGTTGGTCTATAATTTTTTGCATTTCATGCTGATTTTGTTTTGTTTCCTGTATCAGCATTATATATGGTTTCTCAATGTACATTAGGTCTCTGAGGGCAGCAGTTTTAGAGGGGTGCCCTAAGCCCCTGCTGTTCCATGAAAGGATTTTCAACATGGCGCATTGGGCGTGCAGAGAGGTGCCCGCCTCTCTTGATCTTTACCACTTGTCTCTTTCACTTGAAGTCCATGGATAAAGGATTCTATTGGAGTTTGCGTTCCCAATGCTATGTCCATTTGAGCATTCTTGTCCCTATGTTGTTTAGCGGATTTCCTGCTAGGGCTTGTTTTTTTGAGCGAGTCACTGGAAGCCTAATGCTCTTTAGAAGAACTTCTGGTGATCCTTGAGGACAGGGGCTCTAAGGGAGGCTGAGAAGAGGTGGTCTGAAGTTGAAAAGAAGGAGGTGGTTCGAAAGAAGGAATATCAGGGGTGGAGTCATCTGTGGAAAGGATTAAAAAAGGGTTGGAAGAGGAGGGATGGGGAGGTTCAGGAGGGAGGGATTTAGATGGATTGGAGGGCGGGGAGAGGGGTTGATGATCAGAAGGCCCAGGATTTCTAGAAACCATGGATGGCTTAATGGGAGGGGCTGATTTCTTTTTTTTAACAGGTTCCCAGTGCCCATCTTGTTCTTCAGTTTCTGCATTTACAATTGTAGTACATCTATTAGCGAAATTCCCATATTCGTGACATACCTTGCATTTGAACGGAATCTACTCGTAGTCCAGCTACTGTATATGACTCCAGTCATCCACTTTTAACTTTATTGCTTCCGGCAGTCCTCGTCCAAGATCCACCTCAACGCAAATTCTGGCACAGATTTGCATGTTGTCCTTGGGCTCGCTACGATCGATGTATTTGCCAACAGCGTTCCCAATTGCTCGCACCGACTCATCTCCCCAGCAGTGGAGAGGCAGATGAGGGAGACGGACCCAGACTGGCACAGCATTGGGGATATCCATTTCCGGATCAAAGTCCGGGGTCCATTTGTTGAGGTAGAGACCCCTGGAATCCATGAAATATGGTCCGTTTCTGAAGATCAGGTCCTTGTCTACTTTGGTTTTGAAATGGAATGTGTAATACCCTCTTCCGCAAAATTTGATTGATATCTTCCCTGAGATCTTGTCTGACCAATTTCGTTCGACCCATTTCTAAACTGTTCTTGGTGAAGGCCAGAGGCCTGTGAACTGACCTATAAGACCTTTTTCTACAAGTGAGATCACTGCCATGCGAGGGATGGTTGGAGGCAGCAGAACTTCCTGGAGGATGTCAAGCTTTTTTACAAATTTCGAAGCTGCTGGCTTGGTTTTCTGTTGAGGGAGAGATTTGATCAGTTCCGGAAAAGTTCTTTGAGAATCGAAGTCCTCCTGGGGCTGGTCCGGGGGGGCCATGGCAGGAGCCAAGGCCCAGAGCGCAGAGATGCACAGTAGGAATCGATCTAGGGCGCGCTATCAGCAGAGCGTCGTTAATTTCAACATACAATACATAATTACTACATATATGACTAAAGAAAAAAAAATTATAATACATAATTATAATTCATAATGGAATATATATGACTAAATTAAGAAAAACATATAGGAAATAATTATGAAACAAATAAGACAAATGAGATGTTATTGTGCTAAAAAAATATTTTAAACAAATTAATACATGGAACAATCATTCTCAATGATATGTTCTCCCTCTTTATTGACTTCCACGGAGGAATGGTATTGTTGATAAGAAAAACAAGCCATGCCGAGTAAGTAGATTTGGGCTCTCCAAATGGATTGACATCGTCAGCTACTAAAGAAAGCCTATTATTACGTGGTTCTCTTTTAAACTCTCACCACTTTTCCTCTATATTCATAAATTCATATCCATCTGCAAGCATTCGAAGAACACCATATTCACTTCTATTCATTACATGGTAATCCATAAGTTTTGCTACATGTTTTCACCTAACAATTGTCGCAAACGTGGAATTATGGGAATATAACGAAGAACCTTGTGAGGCACCTTTTTTTTTACTTTATCGATTTGATATATACTCTCATCACATTTTGGGCATTTTTCTTTCAACGCATGTTCTTCATAAAAGAGGATATAATCATTAGGGCATGCATGAATAGCTTGATACTCCATTCCAATATCTTTCATAATGGAATGTAAATCTTGGTACGTAAGAGGTAAAACATTTGATAGTGGTAACACAAATTCACCTAATAATCTACAACATAAAAGAAATAGTATTTGTTAATGTACTAAACAATATTAATCATACATATTTCATCCACATGTTACAAATTAATGAAATGATGTAGATCAACATACTAACATTAAAAACAACAGAAAAAATAATTTCTTTATCATGTGTATATTACTAAATGTCACAAAATATATTACATACCTTAGGAGTTGTGTCACACATATGTTTTACAAACCATTCACCACCTTTAAGTTGACCATCAACAATACAACAAAGAGAAGAGATGTTTTTGAGCCTTCATAAAGAGGTTCAATTTCCCTCTCAAGTACAGGTAAATCAAAAGCATGGTCATCATACTGGTTGTCATCATCATCCATTCCAACATTATTAAATGTCTCCTGGATCAATCTATTTGTCCCATCTTCTTCAACTATGTTATCAACGTCATTATCTTCTTCCATAGGATTATTAGCTTGGTCTTCAATATTAATCTCTCCATGTTATTGAAGATCCACTTGTACTACAACCATGTCTCCTCATTGATCAATGCCCTAGGGAGGTCATATTAAATAATTACAATTAATAAAGTAATATTAGTATATATAGAAAATATTGAAACATCGATATAACAACTAGTTACAAATATAATATATAAGGAAAAAAGAAAAGAAAAAAAGGCAAGGATAAAGACATGTTGGGTGAGACCAAGAAGAAAAAACAACAAATCAATGATGATGCTTGTGAAATTTATCAAGATATTTAAGAATATGTTGAAAAAATCTAAGAAAGATGTTACTTTTCTTGACATGTAGGAAGTGAGACACTTTCTGAGATATATAGTCATGACCATAATAAAAAAATATTGATCTTATTTTTCATTGATCATTATAATGACATATTCTTTCTTAGTGTCATATTTTTCATAATATACTTTAAAAACTTAGTAATAATTCTCCATAAAAATCCATGATTAACCTATAAATCCTCTAGCTCCAAATTAACCCCCTAAACATGCATTAACCCAATAACACCTTAACCCCATTCCTCTAAGCCCTTAAACTGCTCACACCTAATCCATTAACCCCTAACCCCTAAACCCTTAAACAATAACCCCTTATCCCTAATCCTATAAAGTAATTAACCCCTAACGCAGCCTAACCCCTTAATTGACCCTAACAAAAATAATTAAATAAAATTTCTAGTCCACATCAAGATGACAACATAGTTCAAACACCTCGCAAAAGAATATTATAAAATACATTTACAATAGAAATATAATGCAATTTACAATACAAAGACATACAATCTAAAAATATGCAATATACATATAAACACTTGCAAAATCAATCTACAGGGCAAAGACATAGATATAATAAATAACTTACACATGGATGATATTCATGTCTACCTTTAGCATGTCCATAGTCTCTACAATGCTTTCTAGATGAGAATTCTCCTTGACCTCAAGCCCTTGCGATTTCTACAAGGGAAATAACATTTTTCATCCTTAGAAGCCTTTGATGTAGATCCCATGTATCCTTGGTCTCCTTGAGGAATATTATGTGGCATTTTTTGTTACCAAACTTTGAGTGATGATTTTGTTAAAAAATTAACCTCAAAATAAACCGACAACCTTTCAAAACAATCACAATTAATAAATATAGCTACTATGTCAAAAGTTATATGATGTTAGGGCCTCCACACAAACACACACACACACACACACACACACACACACATATATATATATATATATATCTATATCTATAGATATATATATATATATATATATATATAATAACTCTATATATATAATTTATATTATAATCATATAATATTATATATATTTTTGTAATCTTGGTGGGACTACATCTTCATCATGTCCAATATATCACCCTAATGAAGGCGAAGAATTGAACCAATGACTTCACATCAAGGAGTACCTTAACAAAGAACCCAATCATCATCTATCCAAGACCCTATGGATAATAATATCATTTGTATTAATATTAATATATTATAGATATTAATATTAGTATATATATTAATTATATGTTAATATTATAATTATAATATTAATGTTCTATTAATTTTAATTAGTTAAACTAATCAATGTAAAGCAATCCCATATTAGACATTGTCAGTGAAAAGCGCCATTAATGGTGGAATTCAACATTATACGATGGTTATATGCCATTTTTCAGAAATTCGACAACGCATTTTCATATTGGATATAGCATCATAAATCTGACGGTAAGAAAGCTCTCATTGGTTATTTGATAACAGGAGGGATTATAGGAAAATGTCCAATAATTGATGGGATAGAGTGTTATGTCGAATATTCGACCGTTAAAGAACTTGCGTAAGATATTTGTCGGTCGTTAGGATTTTAGAAACAAAAAATAATATTTAAATCTGATACTTTTTCCAATTTTATCCATTCTGTCGGATTCCACCATCGAAATTTCTGCCCAAATGTAGCAGTGTCCCTATGGTTTTTCTCCAAGAGGGGGTTTCCATGTAAATATTGTGTGAACTTTATGAGTTAAATTTCTTAATTAAATTTTGTATCCATTAAGTTAATTTTTTTATTTTTCAGTTTAATTTTTCTGCTCTCCTAAACCACACTAACACCATCTTCTTTTGTTGTTACATAGTCTTCTCCTTGAAGGTAAAGGATGATGATCTTATAATCTAGATGTGAATTCATTTAATTTGTTTTGATTTCATGCATGCCATTTTTCTCTATAAATTATGTTATGTAAATTATGGACTAACAATTTTTATAGATTATGTTATGTTCAAGTTAATATGTATAACAGTGAAATGCAAAGTTAGTGGAGTGTTTTGAATTTTTTTTGTCATACTACAATCAATTTAAAAGGTAAAAAATTATATCCCATAACCAACATGTGTATATTTATAGAAAAATTTATGATTTTATGAGTTCAAGTTCTCTAAATTTAAGTTTATTAGTTCTTACTGTATTTTTTTTACTTCTTCTTCTAAACTCCACATAAATAATTTTCTTTATACCTCTGGATTGAGGACATTTTATTAGATAGATTTTATATTTTAAATGATTCCCAAAGTGCATCATGTACATAAATTTCTCAACACTAATTTTTTAAAATTATGTATCGTAGATGGGTTGACTTGCAAAATAATGTTAGTGTTTCTACTTTTCACGGTTGATTTTCTGTAAATAATTTCTTGATTCTTGCTTTTTTTTGTTTATTTGCAATATTTAGTCCTATAATAATTCTACCCAGAAGATATATAAATGGAATTTATGATAATTTATATTTGTATTCACAATTTATAATATTTATTTTATAGGTCCCATATGTGTAGTTGGCCTTAAAAAGTTTGTTTTCGGCTAATCCAACAAGAGTTGTATTAGGGGGAAACACCCTAAATTTGGACTCTTATGCATGTAAAAATTGATTATCGACCTAATCAACACTTGAATATATGAAAAAACTTATGTATGAAGATTATGATACCAAAATTATCCAATATATAAACAAACAAAGTTTGAAGAGTTTTGAATTGTATATTTTCAAATATATCTGTTAGTGTTGATGTAATGTATCTATTTGAATTACATAATTTCAACCATTAATATTTGCAATTTAAAGAATATTTTTTTAATTTAGAATAAACATATTCTAGATAAATTATAGAGATAAATTCAACATTACCAAATAATTTTGATTCCTAATTTTAATAATTAATAATTTTTTATTTTTATTTTTTTTATTTCTTAGGAAAAGGATTTTAGATAAAGTTGATCCTCAAAAATGAGAAAAATTTAAAACGTGGAATTTTCAACCCAAGAAAATAATACTTTGAAAATATTTTAATCTTCACATTTTTTTTATTTTTGAGCAGACTAATGTCTTAGATTTTTGTCGCTCCCTTTTTTTCCATTATTGCAGAATTAAATTCAAATTCAATTTAAAAATAATTGAAGTTATTGTTTATTATTTAAATTTAAATTGATAAATAATGAGTTATGTTTTGAAAATGATATTGTTAAATATTTTACAATTAATAAGTTGTAAATTAATAATTTTATATATGAAATTTTAAATTATTTTTAAGCTTCAGATGAAAATTGCAATCAATATTAACTTGTGATCATAGAAGGGTTAAATCTATTCAATCCTTCAATATGAAAAATAACATTGTTCTTCAAATTTGATACCTATTATGTACCATTCTGACATCACAATATTATTGTTATTACTCAACTGTATTGATATTAATATTGTTAATATTAAACCGTTTTAAATCTTGATTGTGATTGACCAAGGGTGACCATAGTTGACTAAGGTAACAATTTTTCAATTTGGTCAACCATGGCTGACTATAACTGAATATGGTTGAGTCACATTAACTAAAGAGGCCTATGAGTGAAAATGGTTGACTATTGTTAAATATGGTGAACATAGGGTTGACTAAGTTTGATCATGGTCAAACATATCAACATTGGTTATAAAGGTTGACTTTGTTTCATTATGTTTGACTATTAATATTAATCAATAGTAATAATAGGTGATTATGTTTGAATGAAGTTGAAAAGTGTTGACTCTCAAACATAGTCAATCATAGAGAACCACATTAATAAACCAATGTGTTTTAAACCTTACTAATATTAATATTATTAAACATTTTTAAACATTCTATCCGTGAACATGGTTTAATCATGGGTGAACATGGCCTAACCAAGTTCACCATAGGTGAACATGGTTTGACTAATTTGACCATGGTTAACCATAGTTTCCTATGATAGATTATGGCTATCTCTATTGATAATGAATGGCTATGATTGACTATGTTTTACCATGGTGACCTAGGTTGACAATGTTGGATCATATTAACTATTCTTGGCCATGTTGAGCATGGGTTGACCACATTTTTCAAATGGTGATTATGGTGACTATGATTGACCAATGATGACCATGAATTACCATGGTTCACCTAGGTTTCCCTTGGTTGAACATGACTAACCTTGGTTGATCATGGTCAACCATGCCAACTAGAGTCAACAACGACTCACAATGGTTGACCATGGTGACCATAGTTAACTATGGTCAATCACAATTAACCATAGTCAAACATGGTGATGATAGTTGTTGGTTGTTGACCATGATTAGACTATGGTTGACCATGTATGACTATAGTTAAACATCATTGATTATGTTTTTACTATGGTTAGCGATTGTATGACTGGTTGACCATGGTTTAATAAGGTTGATAATGATTGACTATGGTTGAATATGGTTGACTATGCTTTGTTAAAGGTCATTTTGTCACATCTGCTCAAAAGGCCTAAAAAAAAGATCAATAAACATCCTTGAACACGTTGCCATAATCCCTTTATAAAGCCCTAAGTATCACCTCTCCAAAAAGTCTAAGTTTCTAGGTCAATCAACTCAAAAACCATGTTTTTATCCCTAACACATTTTGCATGCTTGTTTACCCCCAATGGCTATAGGTTGCATAATTGAGAATCTCTGCTAATCAACGTAGGTTGCTCTACTTTGCAGGTGTGTGGATTCTAGAAATTTGGGAAAATTAAAAAATATTTTCTAATATTCTTCTTCTAGAAACTTCTAAGGTGGTTTTAACCATTTACCATGGATAGAGATCCCAAATTCCTATGCCATGTTGACTCATTGAATAGAGATATTGGATTATGCTATGTAAATGTTGTATTTCCTTTGCTTGCTTTAGTATTTGTTGCAAGTTCCATTTATAGCGTGACGAGCTAGAGTTGGAGCTTACAATCAAGGAGAAGAGGACATACTACAGATTCTAGGTAGGTTTATTTCCTGTATTTCAATATCTCTAAGGAAAACATAGATCTTTTTTGTCTTTGTTGTTCTAGATCAGACAACTAGATATAGGGATTTCATTTTTGTCTACAGAAGTGAATTTTCCATAGAAAAATTGGTGACTCCAATGGGGATCAATATTTCCCTTAGCGATTTCCTTGGCCTTAGCATCTTTTCACCTTTCAAGGCAACCTTAATTGACTTATTCAGACAGTAATTTGTAACACCCTCCTCCCACACTTAGCCAAGCTTACCAGTCCACAAGGGTAATATGTGATGAAGAGTTACTATTATATGGTTCAACTACCTAACTTTAGCTAAGGAAATGGAACTAACAAACAAAGACTTTATTGACCTCCCTGAGGTGCTAGAGGACCCTTAGGAGCTAACCAACCACTCTAGGTGCCCAACCCCTTAGTTGAATTAGCTTTTCACTGACCTGGGCTCTCAGTCACTCCCATGACAAGGGAAGCCAATAACTAAGACCCTTTAGTCACTCTCATGAGCTTGCATCCTAGTGACTGTAGCCCTTTTCACTCAGTTCTATGCCAGTAACCCCAATATCTAAGCTACATTTTAGTGCTATGACCTAGGCATCTACCCATAACTTAATAAAACTCTGAGAGATGATAAATAATAAGGATACAAGGCCTCTAAAGTAGAACTTGAAAATTGACCTAACTTGAATCATCTTAACCATGACAGGAATTTCATCAAACACATCATGAACATGTAATGTACATGTCATAAATACACATATAAACATAAGGGATTCATACTCATCTGAGAATCATCAAGAATGTTTTATTCCATCTCAAAATAGTTGCATTACTATCTATCAGGTCATACATGCATTAACGATTCATTTACTAATCAAACATGCTGAGAGCCACAACTAAATTATTTCATAAAACCATTCTTATAACTAATATATAACTAGAATAATAATAATGGTATAATATCCATAAAATCCACATAATAGCAAGCATAAATACTCATCAAATACAAGAGGAAATGAGCTCTTATTAACATATGAAAATCAAACTAAGTCAGGGAATTCCAAATACCATCTGACCATATATTGGGATGAACCAAATATTTCGTTTAGACAATCACCCTCATACCATATTCTAAGCATAAATGTGGGCCTCACAACAAAACCAACTAGGGCTTCCACAGGATTTACCATTTATCCTGCCATTATCGGTCAAGGGATTCCTAGGCCTAAAACCCTCATCTATACAACCAAGATTTAACATGTATCCTCCATTATTAATCAAGGGATTCCTAGGCACAAACAAAGAACATACACTACCATCCTTTACCGCAATCCCACCAAAAATGGTCAAGGGATTACTAGGCCTAAAAAAGCATGGATGCCTCCAGATTTCTTCACTAATATCTTGACGAATTTTCCCGTCTCCACCATCAGGATTTCCCATGTATCCTGCCATTACCATTTAGGGGATTCCTAGGCCTTTGGGAATTTTCTTGAGACCAACTCACCCAATTCCAAAACCATCCAACAATCCAACTCAACCATACGAAAGAACCCCACCACACCATGGCTATTTGGAAACAGAAAGGCAAGGATGAAACCATTGTCACACCTAGAAAAACCCATGCCAATGACAGCAAGAGAACCAAATACACACATGCATTCCAAAACTAGAAAGGAAATCATACATGCAACTCAATACATGTAAGTAATCTCATTGTAGCTGCTGGATCTAACTCTTCCTTTCCTGATATTTTCTTCCCTTTTCTTCATTGTCCTTCCTTTGCCTTCTTTTCTCCAATTCTAGAGTGCTCTAAAAATGCTCTAAGTGTGCAAGAGTATGAGAGAGAAGAAGAGAGAAAGAGCTCCAAAACTGACTCACAAAACCTATGAAATGATCCTTAAAATAATTTTTATTATTGAGGCCATTATTTTCTTCATTTTCCTATATTTTTATTCAATTTCCTCCTCACATGAAACCTGTGACCTTTCACCTTCCTTTTCTCCTAATTTTTTTTATTTTCATAAATAAAATGTCAATTAATGCCTCTTTCCTTTTCAAACCCTTCACTATTTCCTTTGCCAATTTTCCCTTAGCCATGATAAACCAAATGAACACAACTAGGATTTTTTTTGCAACATTCACCTTGGAATATGTGTCCCATGACCTTGGTATTATTTTTCCTTTATTAAATTTACTACATGAATTTTTAATCGGGGTTGTTACAGACCCATACCCCTTATGGGAACACTGTCTTTGGTGTTCTACGAAACGTATAATTAGCAAGACTGCTGAAAACAAAACCATACTGCCTATGGATCTTTATAACTTATCTCGATACAGTATTTACAATGCTCAACCCGTTGAAAATAAAACCAACATGACAAACATAACAACATGACACCCATATTTCTTATTAGAGCTTTATAACATATCTCATTGCAGTATTTACAATGACAACCATACATAAATATGTACATATACCAAAACTCATTTTACTTCACCAACAAATAACGAAGGATGCATAGCCCTCATCTGATTAGCCATCTCCCATGTAGCTTGAACAGGTCCAAAGTGCTTCCACTACACTTTAACTTGCTTGATTTCTCAGTTCCATAACATGAACATATTTCTCTGCAATATGCATTGAGTTTCTGATTGGAATTCCCCTTCTAGCTCCACCTACAATATAGACGAATCAATAACATGATCAACATTCTTTACATGTATTTTAAGTAATCAAACATGGAAAACATCATGGAATTTCATTATCGGAGGAAGTGCAAGTTTATAAGCCACTGGTCCAATACTGAGGTGCAAACTTTTCACATGACCCAATCCTCAAGGAGTTTTCCTTGGGCTTGATGCACAAGTACACATTCTCCCCAACCTGAAACTCCTTAAATGCCCTGTTTTGATTTGCATAAATTTTCTTCATGTCTTGTGTTACCTTTATATTTTTCTTGAAACTTGCATTTCCTATTCCATCTCTACCAACATATCTGGTCCTATCAACACCCTATTCATTGGATCACTCCAACTTATAGGAGTATTACAACTCCACCAATAAAGCTCCTCAAACAAACTCATCCTCAGTTCCTGATACTCGTTGTTTTAACAAATTATACTAGTGGAAGATACACTTCCCACTTTTGTTGTTAATGCATAACATGCATTCTCAACATGTCCTCCAAAATCCTATTTACCCTCTTTGTCTATCCATATGTCTATAGATGATAAATTGTACTTAATGCAAATTTTGTACCTAAACCTGCAAATAACTCTTTCTAAAATCTAGAAGTGAACTTACCATCTCTGTGTGACATAATCTTCTTTGGAACACCATGCAACCTCACTATTGCCTTGATGACAACTTGTGCTACATCATTAGTTGAATAAGTAGACTTCACTGGAATGAAGTGTGATAGTTTGTCAACCTATCGACCATAAACATAATAGAATCATGTTGTTTAGATGTCGTCAGCAAACCTGTACTGAAATCCATGGAAATGACCTCCCATTTCCACTCTCGTATCAAAATTAGTTGTAGTAGACCACCTGGATGCCTACACTCTAGTTTTACCTACTGAAAATCCATACATCTAGTTACAAACTCAGCAACTTCCTTCTTTATATTCGGCCAATAGTATAACTTCTTCGCTATAGGCAATGTTTTATGATATCCTAGATGACTTGAATATGGATTAACATGAAATTCTCTCAAGATAAGCTAATTGATTTCACTATTGTCTCACACATAGATTATGTCCCTAAATCTGACCAAACCATCTACTATTAGATGATAGTCCTCATCCTAATCACCTCTACCCTATTGTTGTAACTTGTGCCTAAGATCCCTATACCTATCATCATGTTGTATTACCTATAAGATCTAATCCTATAAATCTGTCCCATATGAACTCATAGCTGCTATATTAATTACCTGTACTATTTTTCTAAGAGCATCTGCAACTTTATTCTCTTTTCTCTTAATCTGCCTGATATCGAATTCAAACTCACTGATTGTGGCCAACCATCTAGAGTTCCTGCAATTCATATTTGGTTGGTCAAATAGGTATCTCAATCCACTATGGTTTCTCATTAATACAAACCTCCTTCCAAGAAGATAGTGTCTCCACATATTCAATGCATGGATGATTTCTTCCAACTCAAGATCATGTGTCACATACTTTTTCTCATTCTCATTTACATTTCTTGATTCATAACATACCACATGTCCCTCCTACATTAAGACTCCACTAAGTCCTCGCTTGCAAGCATATGTACACACCACAAACTTTGTATCTGGATCTACGATCTTAAGAACTCGAGCATTTGTCAACAACTGCTTCAACTTCTCAAAAATTGTTTCACATTCCTCTAACCATTCAAATTTCATTCCTTTCCTCTACAAGGATGTAATAGGATATGAAATCTATGAAAATTTCTCGATGAACCTCCTATAGTAACCTACTAGTCCCATGAATGATCTTATGTCATCCACATCCCTAGGAGTTTCCCATTCCATAATCACTTTGATCTTTTTTGGATCCACTGCTATGCCTTCCTTGGAAACCACATGTCATAAGAAATTTAATGTTTTATGAAAGAAACTACATTTTCTAAGTTAGGCATACAACCGATGCTCTCTTAGCAATCTCAATATTGTTTCTAAGTGTTTTGCATGATCTTACTCATTATGAGAATATATCAATATATCATCAATGAATACAATAACAAACTTGTCCAGATAAGGATGCAACACATTATTCATCAAGCACATGAAAGTAGTTGGAGCATTAGTCAAACCAAAAGGAACTAGAACAAACTCATAATGCCCCACAGGGGCTTCACTTAATTAACCTCTAACCTATCACCTGTGTTCATGACATATTAAACAATACCCCTAATTTGACTACATATTGGAAAATACCTCTAAAAATCACATTATTTAACCCCCTACCAATATGAACCCAATACACCTTCCCAATTTAAAAAGCCCCTACTTTCACTAGATATTGTAGGTATCCATTTTTTCATTATCATTTTTTATACCCCTTTATATTTTTTCATTTTTCACCTGTCAATATAAAAACCATTTACCCCCTATATATCCCCCAATATATTATGTCATTTTTTCCTCAATATATATCCCCTAATATGAACCCACGTGGTATGGTATTGCTCCCCCAGTGAAGCCTCCGTGTAATTCCCATACCAGGTCTGAAAAGAAATCTTATGGATGCCATATTATTTAATGCATACCTGATGGTATCCTAATATCAAATTAATCTTTGATAACACCATTTCTCTGGCTTCAATGGCTCAAACAAGTCATCAATCCTCGTCAGTTTATACCTATTCTTAATGGTCACCTTATTCAACTACATGTAATCTATGCACAATCTAAAAGTATCATTCTTCTTCGTCACAAACAATACTGGTGCACCCCACATCGATGCACTCGGCCTAATGTATCCCTTATCAAGCATTTCCTTAAGATACAGCTTCAATTCCACTAGCTTTGGAGTTATCATTTTGTAAAGTGCCTTCGATGTTGGTGTTGTGTTGACGATGTTGGACCCGCCAACATGTCAGGGGATCTCCCCAGTAAGAAGTCCCAACTAGACCTCAAACCATTTGGTGTAGGAGTCCCAGCAGTGGGACGTGCAGTATCGCCTTAACTGTGGTTTCACATAGAGGCAAGTAAGATGTCCCTATTGGTAGCAAGTGTGTCACAGATGCAGCAAGTCAAAGAAGGTGCATGAGATGTTCTAACACAGGAAGGGTGAGGTGAGTGTGCCCCTTGGAAACTTGTGATAGTACAGAGTTAAGAAGGGAACACATGAGAAAATGTGCACCACAACATGGAAGGCATGTTAGCTAGCAATCCAAAGTGATGGTTAAACCAACAACACATTTTAGTAAGATTAATACATACATATATAGAAAATAGCTACACATGCATGCATAAGAAAACATATACATATATCATTTAGAGTAAACAGATAGATGAAATAAAATACAACATATGCATGAAATGTGTTGGCTCTATTATATTAAGAAGTGTAGGCGCCAATCATACAATACATCCATGTCCAACGACTAGTTCTGATAGTGGAATGTTATAGTCACAGCCGCCTGCTCCTCCAAAGAGATATACTATCTCTGTGCAGTGGAGAAGCCAAGGCTCATTACAATACTATCCATTCTCTCTCTAAGATATTCCTATCGGAAGCTTGGCTGACCAAAAGCCTATATAATGAGTTATGAAGGACAATTTATAGCAAAGGGTGTGGTGACCCTTGATGGTGCATGTGTGCTCAATGGTGACATCCTACTGAAAGAGAACTATTGCCTTTGTTGCATTCGGGTACACTGATATGGCTCCTCCATCCAACTCGTATGATAGCATCCATATGGTCGTCCTGAGTGTAGCTAGACCAGCAACATACTGATGCATAGTGTCTATGCGGATCTCCAAGTGTGTGCTGGTGACCATGAGCATAAACTTGTCGAAGTAGATGCTTAGCTCTAGTCAGACTTGCTTCTTGTCTTTGCCTCGGTGAGTGTGCCAAATGGGTTTGATCGCATGTGTGCGCACAATGACATCCATGCTGCTGAACTCCCTTGCATGTGATCAATCAACACTACTCACCTTCTTTGCTCTGTGCTAGCTGCTGGGATGGATCTATAACTTGTACGAGCATAATTTCATCTGTTTGTGCAAGTTGCACCCCCTATTGTACCTATTCCTACTGCAACTCATTCTCTCATCTGTGCAGCTCCTATTCTTCCTTGAGTTGTTGCTTCATCACCTGCAACTTCTTCTCTATTCTTTTCTCTGCCCTCGCACGACCATCTTGTCATGTCGTCACCTCATAGCCTCAATATCCAAAGCTGCTTTCGTCATGAGTGGATCTGCTTTGAAATTGCGGCTTTTCTTCACCTCTATGCTGTCAACAACCTTCCTCTTGCACTCGCTGCATGCAAGTGTGCTACCTTCTACTGCTATTGATGGTACTGCTTGCTGTGATGCTGCTTCCATCTTATCTTGATGTCCTTATCTACGAACAACTTGATGTCTTCATAGGTAGGCAAGCTCATAGACACTTGTTAGGTCCCTATACTACTAGTGTAACCCATTATTGTTATTATTACAACCTCCTTTTTATATTTTTGTGCCCATGTAGTCCCCATATTGTTATTATTGTGCCCCATAGAAGCCCACTATTGTTATTATTGTGCCCTTACATTATTATTGTTATGTCGGCTCTGATTATATTACAACCCCTTAGACTCCTATATATAGAAAGAAGGTCTTCTCATTGGTATCATCCAAGAATTTTTCATTTATGTAATGTAAAGGAGGTTGCCCCCTCGAAGACACCAAATTATAAGGTGTTGATCTATCTTTTCTATCTTTTTGTGAGCTGGTTTCATAACATTTGGTATCAGAGCTTTGGATTCTAGGGCTTCACTGCTCCAAACAGTTCTTCGTGGAATTTTCGTTATAACCTTTTTTCTGCATAGTTTCCAAAGCTAAGAAAAAAACCCATTTGATAATAAATCTCACTAAACCTTGGGTCAAAATTTCAGATCTTGTCTCGCTATCTTTTAGGAGATATTATCTGCGGAAGTTAGGGTTTTTTGCAAGCTCCACAATTTCATCTAAAATAGGTCATCATGGAATTTTCACTATAACTTTGTTCATATGAAGTTTCAGAAGCTAAAACAAAAACCCATTTGAGATAAAATTGGTCTAAACCTTGTGTCCGAATTCTAGATCTTATCTCGCTAAATTTTCATATATATGTTTTGAGGAAGTTAGGGATTTTGGAAGACGCCCGAATTACATCCTAAATAATGACCTGAGGAAAAATCCTCATAACTATCTCTCTGAGATTTATATTGAAATTTCAGAAGCAGTTATAGAAAGAGAACAAAATGTAGTTTTTTGTGTATATCTTTCAGATCCGAAGTTAAAAACAGTGACATGTGGCACTTCATACAAGTTTTCTCTTCTGGAAAGGTATATAATCATGTCATCTTGGGAGATTGTGCATAACTCTTTCTTGGAGAGTCCATTTTCAATTAGAATGGTGGCATTGGAAGGAGGACATAGAGGGTTGCTGCAAGTCGCAATTTTAAAATTATAAGATTTGATATTACAAGGTTACAATCGTTTCAAGATCGAGCTCCCAAAATCAAGAAAAGGCGATATGAGGAAGTTTGATGGCAAGGATCCGATAAATTGGTACTACAGATGGATAAATATTTTGATCTACATGGTGTACCACTGTTACAAAAGGTACGTATTGCATCTAATTATTTAGAACTGAATCAATTTTTATGGTATAGAGGGCTTTGTTCTCGTAAACCACTTGTCACATGGTCAATTTTCACGGAGGAAATGATAGCACATTATGAGGATACCAAGAGAAACACCTTCTTTAGCCAATTGATAAATCTCAAACAAAAGGGTTCAATGACAGAGCAAAGTGAGGACTTTCAAAAATTGAATATAAGGGTACATTATATTCTAGAGAAGAAAATGATAAATAGTTTTATCCATGCCATGGAAGCTGATATCAATGATATGAAAGCATATTGGAAGAAAGCCATGGAAGGTTTGAAGGCAGGTTGGACAAAGCTGCTACAAGAAAGGCCTCCTAATGATGAAAAGGATTAAGAAATGTCAAAAGAAGAGGATATACACTGGGAACCAACCCTAGAGAAAGAACAAATGAATCATACGATATCTTGTATTGCAATGGCAGGAATTACCACTCCTCAAACTCTCAAGATAGAAGGACATATCAATAAGAAGAAGGTTCAAGCAGTGAAATATCAGGGAGAAAAGTATCAAGAAACATCAAAAGAAAAGGATACTCACCAAGAACCAACCCCAAAGAAAGAATAAATTAATCCGACCATGTCTTGTAATGAATTGGTAGGAATTACCACTCCTCAAAATATAAAGATAAAAGGACATATCAAGAAGAAAAAGGTAATAGTGTTGATTGATTCAGGTAGTACCCATAATTTTATTCATTGTAAGATAGCCAAGGAATTGAATTGCTTCCTATATCCAGCACCAGAGTTTCAAGTGACGGTTGTAAGTGGAGGAGCCATAAATTGCTCTGGAAAGTGCCATAATATCAAGCTATCCATGGGAGAATACGTATTGAATAGCCCAATGCTTTCTGTTCCAATGGGTGGTACTGATGTTATACTAGAAGTCCAATGGCTACAATCCTTGGGTACAATAGCTTTTTATTTTCAAGAAATTTTCATTAAATTTTCTTTTGAAGGAAAGGAAGTTGAATTAAGGGGTATCACAGGGAAACCAGGAAAGATAATCAACTCTAACAGAATGATAAAGCTTCTAAAGAAAGAACAACAAGGCGTAATTGCACAAATATGTTCGCTAATGGTTCCCACATCGAAATCATCTATTTCTCTAGATATCCAAAAAGTCTTGGACAATCATTCCAAGGTATTTGAGACTCCTAAAGGCCTCCCACATATTCATGATCATGATCATGCTATTCATTTGATTCTAGGAAGTGTTCCTCCAAACATCAGGCCTTATAGATATCCATATGCCCAAAGGAGTGAAATTAAACATATGTTTGCAGAAATGGTAGAGGTTAGTATAATTATCCAACCAAATTTGAGGGATGAATGGAAGAATGGCGAAGCAAGGTGGGAACTCATTCAAAAGTTTCCGAAGATCCCAGTTCCAACAATATTGCGAGAACTTGACAAGGAAGGAAAAATATTATTGGAACCTGAAGCATTCACAGAACTGAGAAGTCGAAAGCTACGAAATCGATCAATTTCAGAGTATCTCATCAAGTGGAAGAACTTACCTATTGAATATTCCACATGGAAGGATGAGAATTTTATACAGAACCATCAAGAACTACTCAAGCGTTGAGGACAACACTTTTTGAAGGAGAAGGGCATGTTAGGTCCCTATACTACTAGTGTAACCCCTTATTGTTATTATGTGCCCTTACATTATTATTGTTATGTTGGCTCTGATTATATTGCGACCCCTTAGACTCCTATATATAGAAAGGAGGTCTTGTCATTTGTATCATCCAAGAATTGTTCATTTGTGTAATGTAAAGGAGGTTTCCCCCTCGAAGAGGCTGAATTCTAAGGCATTGATCTATCTTTTCTATCTTTTTGTGAGCTAGTTTCATAACAACACTTGCTTTGCTGCAACCCCTATTGTGCTCTCAACGGTGTCCTTTGACTCTGCTCTTCTGAAGGCCATTGTACTTGTGTTGCTGAGAGATAGATGAACACTTGTGATGCCTGGAGACATAGAAACACTCATGGAAATCAATCTATCAGTCTAAAACCAAAATGAACTTGAGAACTGACTTGTAACATACTTGTGTGACTGACCATGAAGGTGTTGGAAATACAGGAGGGGGGGTGAATCAATATTCCGTAGCAATTAGCACTATTATATTTTTTTAGAGCATTAGTTAATCTTCAATTATTATTAATGTTTATGCTGTAATAACAATAAATAAAAGAACACAGTAGACATAAAACTTTTAAGTGGAAAACCCCCTCCATGTCAAAAACCGTCGAACACTTTTCTAATAAATTCTTTAATCTTCAGCCCCAACGGAAATGAAAGCAACAACTTCCTATAATTCTCAAAAATCATTATTCTCCAGCTCCCACTGGAAGGACGTCCCAACATCCTAGTTTCTTCAGTAATCAACTGAATGGATTCCGCAACACCCTAGACCAGCCTACCACCATGAAGTGTTCATAAGCTGCAACCTGTAGGCGACTTCATGCACCTACCTAGCACCTCATTGCCACCCTATAATGACTAAAATGAGACAAGAGTGGCGATTCCTGTACCAAGGACAACGATCCATGATACAGTATGATTTACAGTGATTTTTACCAAACACTATGACCTACAAACCAACCATGACATCATCCCAATAGAGACTCCTATACCTCCCAACAATGCCTTTTCGACTCTAGGCAGATTGAGTCTTTTACAATAATGACTCTTGCAATGATGACACTTTTACAAATGACTCTTTTACAACTTTCTAATGATGACTTGTGGCCTTGAAACTTCTTCACAATATACAGATGGTTGTCATGTTTTCAAAGGATGTCCCGCTATAATGCTTCCTTGATTTGATACTTTACCTATTGAATGATCACTTGATGTTGTCCTTAAGTCTTCTTCTACCAGCATGCAAAATTTTCCTGGCAAAACCAATCCCAAAACAAAACAAAATACCCTTCAACTTACCTCTACCTGCAAGACACATGTAAGTGCACAATAATGAATAAATACAGATTAAAATTACAATACATACCTAAACTGTGCTTGTCACTTTTGTTGTTGACTTGTTGCAACAGTAGACAAAGACTCCCACTCTTGATATAGGTTTGGACTCTATTCAAGACTATATCCAAAACTGACCTAAAGATATATACAATAAAAACTGATGACAAACCCTAAACTTGTGTTGGACCAAGTTCTAAGTACAACAACAGAGACCATTCTATCAATTATGACAAGATAAGTAACATGAAATTACAACATCATATATATTTAGTATACTTGGTGTATCATCACGAATATGTAGCATCAAATGTGTAGTTTCAAGAATAGGACATCCGAAATGTGGTATCAAAACCAACTGTGACATATAGAGACATAGAGATGTTGGAAATAATACTGAGAGGGGGGGGTGAATCAGTATTATCAAATCAATAAAACTTTTTCATTTCCATACTTAGATACATATACGCTACTTCAGTTAATGGAACCCGCATGTATACGCAACTGTGTCTAATGCAACTAGCATATATCCAGAATACTTATGATTTAGTTAATCCATTAAATGTTGATCTTTAGTTAGTGCATCAGAACTTCTTTAACCATATGAACAGTAAGTAGGTGCAGTAAAACAGAATAGATCATCACACACAAGAAGCACACATGAACACCATGATATAAGATTGAAACCCAATGTGGGTGAAAACCACCTGCTGCAAGTCATTTCTATATTCTTTTAATAAGAAACTTCATTTTACAATATTTCTGTACTGGTGCAGTCTTATACCAGTACACATGCTTCTACCTGTAGAAGGCTACAACCTTCCCTCGTTCTCCAGACTCTCCTGGAAGGGAGCTACAACCCCTTTAGCTCTTGTACTAGCCGATCGATTTACTAGTATGTAGGTGCCTGTTGTGGGGAAAAATGCCTATGCAGGACGATCCTATCCACCTAAGGTGTGACAGTGCCTTAGCAACAAACAGAGACAACTATTCTGGTTTCTTCCTTTATGAAATGAGAAAGAAGAGAGATCAATGGACTTACCGGTGTCTTCCGTTTGTCCCTCGATCTAGATCCTCTTCTCCTTTGGGTGTTCACAGCTACTTGCCTCCTCGCTCGTCCAAGAGAACAGCTACTTGATTCCCGCGAGATCACAAGAGAACAGCTACTTGCAACAAGAGAATAGCTACTTGAGACAAGAGAAGAACACAACACAAAGGCAGATATTCATATTCATAAATGATTCAGGATTAGAAATAAATCAAATACACTAATGCAATCATACATCAAAGATACATCAGTATATAGGAGAAAACCAAGATAGCTTTATTGATAAATAACAAGGTTCAGGAAGAGATACAACCCAGAGGGCTCCAATCCAACATCTCCTTCCCAGCAGAATGGAATTCCTATCTTCACCTCCCTTCAAAGCATTAAGCACCCAATGATTCCAGTCTCAAACCAGCAGCAATTCTTTGCAATAACAAAATTCCAGCCCTCTCTCTTCCCATGGAGGAGAGATCTATATATAGATCTTTTGGAGAGAGGATGAGTCAGCTTGAGGCTGGTATGAAACTGACTAGTGTCCTCTCCCTCTCTCAGTTCTTGAGTCCACTTGGAGGTTCTTGCTTCCACTTGGAGATTTGGAACCTCTTACTCATCACCAGTCGAATTCCTTGATGCAAGTGTCATTTTGGAAGCTTCCTGAGCATTGACACATTGAGAAATGAGCCTGCCACTTGTCCAGTTATGCTCAGCGCAGGTAGCCTTTGTTGCAGTTGACATTCAACGCAGGTAGACAGTGGAGCAGTTGACATTCAGCGCAGATGCTCAGTGGAGCAGTTGACATGATCCAGAATTGGCTTGTTTTTGAGTGTTTTCAGGTGGAGAACTTCTGCGAATTGCTGTGGTTTGTTGGCCTTGTTCCTCTAGGGGTAGGAACAACATGTTTAGGGACTTTGGATCCCTTAGATTATTGACATTTCATGCTCAGTGATGCAAGGCACAAAAATGTCTATAATAGTTTCCCCCTAAAGTATGAGGCCGTTTATCGGGTGAAATGCTTTATCCAGGAGGGTCCGAAGTTCATCCATTTACTGGGAAGAGACCTGTAATAAGATACAATACAATACATTATGATTCATACTGCTTTCATGATCTGGCTGAGGCGGGCATTCCCCTGCTCAGCTTTATAAATTCATTTTTGTACATAGCACAGACAATCGTCTGATGGTAGACTGATAATTTTGGTGAAATTATCATCCTTTGAGTAGGATGATCATCTGCTGCAATGATGTACATGTCAAATGTCTTTGTTTTTCCTGAATATATATCGCAGCCCGGATGGATGAAACTAGATCCGGGGTCTTCAAACTCATTCGATCTTCACTCTAAGTACAAGTCGATCCATGTGAGAATTGCGCTGAAGTCGAACATGGAAAGACATCGCTTGATTACCGGTCAATGATGTAAACCATTAACAAGCGCGAGAGGAATCACCGATAATGATAATGACCCTCAAGGTACTGCAGTACAATTCACGTGGTGTGAATACAGGACTTGGCGTCGAACACCACACAAAATCTTCTGGTCGAAAGTCATTGATGTATACCTGTCGCCGGAAGTGAGAAACTTGCCATTGAGGCATGCAAGCTTCAAAGTACTGAAGGGGTTGTTCCTAGATCAACTTCTTGGATAATGAGCTGATGTCGACAAGAAGCGATCCGTCAAAGGAGGGCCTTAATGAATCCCACATCAGTGACACGGAACGGAGCTAATGATTTTGATGGAGGTGAAAACGATCTGTGACATATGATTCAGGGTGGCGGTCATGAATGGATGAAGGATAATGTATGGTAGTGGATGGGACCCGGTTGACTCTTTCTGAACGACTTCTCTTGAACATATGGCGACACTGATTCGATGGATTGGTAGCATTACCCCAAGTATGGATGGTATGGCGAGACCATGGTGATGTGACCGGTGAATGAAACAACCCAACCCGATTGTGGTACGGAGGAAAAGTGTCATGTTCAAGAGCGACCTGCTACCATCAAAGTTCTCTTTGGTTTCTCCCAATTTTTCCCCAGTCATTGCTGACCAGTACCTCTTTATTTTTGTCAAGCTTGAGGAGGATAACATATGCTTGTTCTATAACCTGCCCTTCGGGCAAGCCCATCGCTATGTTTTAACGAGGCTAGCGATAGTGAAACTCGTTCTCGTCTAAAGACAAGTTTGTCGCTATTTACTGATTTTAACGAGTCTAACGACAAGGATAACTCGGCCCTTTTCATTTTTAGAGAGTCTGAAAAGGTACATAAAGTTAACTCCAAAATTCCTTTTTCGTCATCTAATCCCTTAAGTCCGAAAAAGTATAAAACAATACAGAAGGGATGAGTTTTCGATCGTTTTAACGAGCCGAATAAAACAAGCGCTCGATCTTTTTGTGCAATAATCCCTCAGGTCCAAAAAGATTAAAATCTAGAGGAGGGATAGCACTTCCGGTCGCTTTAACGAGCTGGAAGGCCAAAACTCGGCAATCTTTTCATATTTTACGAGTCAGTTGAAAAGAGCTTAAAGAAGACTCGTCTTTTGAGGAACGAGTGATAAACAGGGTTAGCAGCTGATTCCAGGTACAGGTTGGAATTCTTCCAATCACGGCAGTGTCACAAGGATGGCTAGGTGAAATCACTCTTCGCAGTTGTTCCTCAAAATGGGTAAACAATCATATGGAGGTGAACGATCGGCCAAATGAAAAGTGGAGGTGACGGTGCAAACACGACCAAGGCTTTTATGGCAGATAAGGTTACATACCCAATGGTTATTTACCGGGATGGGTTCATTTTTTAACGAGCTTGAATGCGCCAAAACACTGCTCAAACTTATGTTTATTTTTTAACGAGCATGAACTATGCGCTAAAACTGCTCGGATCTTGCGTTTATTTTTTAACGAGCATGAACTGTGTGCTAAAACTGCTCGTTATCGCTTTTCTATTTTTTAACGAGCATAAATTCCACGTTAAAACTGCTCGATATACCAGTCATATGATAAGAATGTCTCATGTAAGATTCCATTTTTTATGGAGCTTGCGCCTTACCAAAGCTATGCCCTGCATCCTTTTGTTATGCAAGTTCGGAAACGACTAATCCTAAAAATAGATAAATAACCGCTCTTTGCTTTCACTCCAAAAGGTTTGCATGCCCCCAGGCATAAAATAGAGTTTCAAGGTTACCCCTCAATTTGCAGGAAAAACATTTGTTTAACCAGGAGAGGCCTACCTCTTTCAGGTTACCCAAAGATTGTTCTATTAATCTTTCAAACAAAACACTTCTTCGGCAATGTCTACCGAAATAGACACAGGTGAGAGACTCCGTCTGTCAACTCACATAACTTTAACAAAATAATCTTATTCTAGAACAACCCTCTTCCTAGACGGACGGGGGTACGGACTAGTCATATTCTCCCGCGGAAACCTACTCTATACCCAAAGTTTCTCTGCCGAAACAGACCAGGACGCATGCCCCCTGGGTTCCAGTCATATCCTCCCGGATTACTCGCGCTCATCAGGAGGACGAACCATGGGTTGAGACACTTCTTGCGTGAATAGACCATTTAGGGATGGTTCATGACTATTTGCGATGCGTGATCCGGGGAATGAAAGTTGGTCCACGAGCTTGACCATTCTTCCTTCATGCGGAAAACACATTACTCTAAAGAGTGATGAGACGATGGCTCCCATGCAATATATATAGTCTCGTCCAAGGAGTAGGTTATAATCCAAGGGTCCTTGAACGACCATCACGTTCATTTGAACGGTCTTCCCTTTCAATGTTATGGGCACATTGGGGAGGATCCCTAAAGGTCGACTGGTTCCTTTATCAAAGCCTGATAGATTTCTCATTTCAGGCAAAAGTGCTGGCGAACCAAGCGCTTTCCAAGCAATAGAGGAAAGGATACTCACAGATGCCCCCTCGTCAATGATGGTGCCAGCCATTACCATTCTATATATTTGGACGATAATTCTGAATGGTATGCTAGCTGGCAGGCGGGGTCTGCCTAGTTGGTTCCAGTCGAACGAGACAACTAGGTTGCTTGGTGGTGGGACCGAATATACGGCCGGATATCGCTCTGACGAACTTCCTTCCTGCGATAAAGGAATGGTGGCATTGCCCCCTTGATCATCAGAGTCAGTGCTGATGAAGAGAATTTGGACGGTGTCATCTTTATTCTCCTCTGTGACGGTGTCATTCGAAGATAGAGCCTCTGAAGGCAAAACCGGGTCAACTGCCGTTTCAACCTTTAGACTTTCGTCAGGTATGGATTTAGACGGTTCATCTTCAATGACAGGTGCTTCGGCTGACCACCTGGGCGGGCCAGCTGGGTTCTCAACTAGTGAAGGACTTGGCAGGAGTTTTTGATATCCAGGAGGAAGTTGCGCTCGTAAAATCGGGCGATCTTCCAGAACTCTTTTTGCCTCGTCTAAGAAGGGACAACAGTGGATGGCGTGATCGCCTTCACACAGTTTGCAAGGAAATCTAGCGTTCCCTCTTTGTCCTGTGGCTTCACTTCCACTAGTCGACGGTGAGCAGTCAACATGGCTATCAGAGGTCGACGCTACCGAATTGTGCAAACGGGGGGACTAGTCTCTTAGTATCCGAGGGATACAGGGACAATCTCAGTGGAAGTGGTCTCCCTTGCATATGACGCATGGCGATTTAGGCCTTGCCAGTGCTGTGTGTGGATTTTTGTTAGACGACACTTGTTTGCCCCCAGTCGCCTTTGGCTCCTTCTTCTTCTTCTCTTTCTTCTTCTTCTCCTTCTTCTCCTTAGGAACTTGGTTTTTTGATTTACCGGTTCCATCAAGCGAAGAGGAAGGAGGAGAGGAAGATGAAGTAGAAGGCTAGTGGGAAACTCTGGTCTGGTCTAACTGTTGACTCGACTGTTCAGGAATAGTGGTATTCTGAACGACATTGGTTGAAAAGAGCCAGACTGGTAAGCCAATTGTCAATCCTGGAAGTGACAAAGTGGCCATGTGGGGCGCACCAACATCTCCCCAAGAGGAGAAGGGACTAGGATTTCCACCAAGGGGAATTCCTTGGTTGGTGTGCTCCATCTTTTCAACCTAAAGATCAACGCGAGAATGATGGGTGATTGTTTCGTTTAAAATAAATTGTTAACGATGCTTTAGACACAACTTGGTTTTTCCCTTTTAAAGAGTCGAGAAAAAGCTAAAGATGACTCTAGTCTCCTTCGATGTTTTAACGAGCCCGAAGTGACAAATGCTCGGATGGACTTTTTCTGTTATAGAGTCTGAAAAAGGCCAAAAGAAACTGCTCTGGAGTTCTAGGGAGAGGGTGTGCCAAACTTTTCGCAAAACCGCAGAATACTTTTTAAGGTACGGGCGGTCGATCTTCGTGAATGCTGTGTTCACTGCATTGCGATCAGTAGGGCGGCCGACACGGCTTCCTAAGGATAAAGGATATATGCCTATAGGGGTCTCCCAATATATACGCGACGGTACGTGGGAGCACAATCCGTACTAGTGCTATCATCCCTCAGGAGGAATCACCCACCTTCTACGAGATCGACAGTCACTAGGCTTAACGACGCCGGAACACGTCTCTAGCCTAGACCTTTATGTTGTGCGTTATGTTGCAAAGCGTTGTTAGGTTCATTCAGTTTATTTTAAGTTGATCTTTTTAGAAGTTTTCCTTTCAAGGTTCACCACGAGATGTATGATACAAATTCCTAAATGCAGTCTAAAGATGATAAGCAAGCTTTATATCTTTTCAACTTTGAAAATCCTAGCTACTAAGGGAAAAGAAAGACACCATCTTTTCTCAAAGAGCAATCAGCACACTCTAATGCACTCTTCCTAAATCAAGCATGCAAACTTATCAAAATGAAAATGCACAATGCAGGTGTTTGTTTTCCGCTTTCTTAGTATTGATGCCTACAAAGAAAGCTTTTTGTACAACTTTGAATTTTCTTTTAAATGACAGATACAAACAAGCTTACTTTTTTCGAAATCAACAAGGGTAGAAGAGATTACAACACTTTGTGACTTTCGAAATGAACAGCTTGTTTCGACACTTAAAAGAGACAAACTCAAACCAATAAGCAAAAGCAAATGTATAAACAACTGTAAACAGCCAATGAACTCTCTCCTAAGATCACAGTCAATCAGATCTGAATCAAGGGCTACAGGATGATTATTTCACTCATGCAAAGGAAAACTGTAAATGACTTAAAAACACATAAAAACACTCACAGTCTTTTGTACAAAAGGAGGTGGAATCTAAGTAAAGAAAAGGAGTTATCAGACTGGTACCTATGCTGGTTAAAGGCTGCAAAAAAAAGAGATCAAAACAGGGCAACAGACAGCAGAGAACCCCAGCTGCACAAGGCTAAACTGGTTCAGCGCAAGTCCAACACTGTGGGTTTGACATTCAACGCAGGTAGCCTTCACGGGACCTGCGTTGAAATGCAGACTGCCTTCACAGCAGTTGCGCTGAAGGAGAAACTCTCGTTTCCTTTGGGTTCTGGGTCACAAAACGCTCAAAAATCAACTGTTTCAGGCCAAATCAGAAACACAAGCAAGGTATAATCAGAGGGATGCTTTGAGAGGGTACTAAGATCTATCACAAAGGATCATCAAGTCATTTGTGAGTCCATTGTTCAGATCATAGACAAAATCCAGTGAAGGATCAAGGCAGCAACAGTCTATTTTGCAGAAGCAGTTCGATTGTTGCTGTTAAGTCTATGAGGTAAACAATGATGTAAACACAAATAAAATGACTAAAACAAATCTCCCCAGTGGAGTCACCAATTTGTTGTGGGGAAAAATGCCTATGTAGGATGATCCTATCCACCTAAGGTGTGACAGTGCCTTAGCAACAAACAGAGACAGCTATTCTGGTTTCTTCCTTTATGAAATGAGAAAGAAGAGAGATCAATGGACTTACCGGTGTCTTCCGTTTGTCCCTCGATCTAGATCTTCTTCTCCTTTGTGTGTTCACAGCTACTTGCCTCCTCGCTCGTCCAAGAGAACAGCTACTTGATTCCTGCGAGATCACAAGAGAACAGCTACTTGCGACAAGAGAACAACTACTTGAGACAAGAGAAGAACACAACACAAAGGCAGATATTCATATTCATAAATGATTCAGGATTAGAAATAAATCAAATACACTAATGCAATCATACATCAAAGATACATCAGTATATAGGAGAAAACCAAGATAGCTTTATTGATAAATAACAAGGTTCAGGAAGAGATACAACCCAGAGGGCTCCAATCCAACATCTCCTTCCCAGCAGAATGGAATTCCTATCTTCACCTCCCTTCAAAGCATTAAGCACCCAATGATTCCAGTCTCAAACCAGCAGCAATTCTTTGCAATAACAAAATTCCAACCCTCTCTCTTCCCATGGAGGAGAGATCTATATATAGATCTTTTGGAGAGAGGATGAGTCAGCTTGAGGCTGGTATGAAACTGACTAGTGTCCTCTCCCTCTCTCAGTTCTTGAGTCCACTTGGAGGTTCTTGCTTCCACGTGGAGATTTGGAACCTCTTACTCATCACCAGTCGAATTCCTTGATGCAAGTGTCATTTTGGAAGCTTCCTGAGCATTGACACATTGAGAAATGAGCCTGCCACTTGTCCAGTTACGCTCAGCGCAGGTAGCCTTTGTTGCAGTTGACATTCAATGCAGGTAGACAGTGGAGCAGTTGACATTCAGCGCAGATGCTCAGTGGAGCAGTTGACATGATCCAGAATTGGCTTGTTTTTGAGTGTTTTCAGGTGGAGAACTTCTGCGAATTGCTGTGGTTTGTTGGCCTTGTTCCTCTAGGGGTAGGAACAACATGTTTAGGGACTTTGGATCCCTTAGATTATTGACATTTCATGCTCAGTGATGCAAGGCACAAAAATGTCTATAACAGTGCCTGCCTACAGAAATGCTCCAACCTTTACTCATTCTCCAGCTGCTACTAGAAGGGAGCTACCACTCCCTTTTCTCTTGTACTAGCTGATGTACTAGTACGTAGGCGTCGGCCTACAATATCCTTCCATCCTCCAGGGACCACATTTCATACATTTTCAGACTGGATACTCTTGAAGCACAACACTATAATCTGAAGGCCACGTTTCATCCAATTTTCATACTGGACCCATCAATATCATCGAAGCACAAAAACAATCAATACCAGCATCATCAATCTCTGAATCACCCAATACTGAATCACTGAAACCCTGTCACCAAAAATTGCAGTCACCAGAACACAGAGCAGAACACTGAACTCTGCAACAATATTCAGAACCAAATGTATCATCAAAATCATGCATCAGAGTGCATACGCTACTTGGAAGTGCTAAACCAGCGTGTATACGCAACTTCACCGAAGTGAACCAACGTATATATCATCAATTACTTACTTATAACTTGATGCACTTCCTGACTTTAGACATATCCAGATTATTACATATGCAAGGATAATATGTGTGTCAGAACCCAGATCTAGTCCATCAGATCACATAAATATGAGTCATTATGATCCTGATCCATTATTAGATCTCATCCATCATCACTGAAGCTAAACACAATCGACCAACCAGAATATGCAGAATACTGACACCATTAAACAGTCATTAGAATTCATCAACAACCAGAACCACCTGTAACTTCAAACATCATAGCTCAAATGGTATACGCTACTACAATGAACCAAACCCATGTACATACGCGCTTTCACCAGAGCCAACCCGCGTACAGATCTATAAATATTCAATCATGACTTGGAGCTATTTCAAACTTAAGTTATACCCAGTTCAGAACATTACATGTGTCAGTATATAGATCTAGAACAAGCATAATCAAGCATATAGAGATAGTTGATTTCAAACCATTTGATCCTGATTTATCCTTAGATCTTGTTCTCCATCAACTGGTGAGATTTCTCCTTAGCTCAAATCAAGCAATGCATCACAAACCCTTTACCTGCATACTGGATCTCATACTTCATCAGATATTCAAGTATTTTCCATACCCTTGCCTAATGATCTTCTTCTCCTTTTATAGTCTTAGGCCTTACTCAATACCATGGACCAAAACCCAATGTACGCGCCTTCCCTTGCATGAAAGTGCGTGTATATGCATACGCCCTTTTTGATCAGTGATCCCGCGTGTATACGCGACTTTGATAAGAGTAACCTGCGTATACCTTATTTTCTTCATTCTTTGTAGTCTTATCATCAACTCTTTGCTACTGACCTGCTTCACTATGATTTGTTATCTATGTGATTTTCCATCAAGGACAACACTTGTCTCATAATGCCAACAATCTCCCCCTTTGGACTTGATGGCAAAGCTAACTTGTCATTACTGAGAACTGTCATCTGATTCCTTTGAGCTGTCCTGCATCCCGTGCATTCAGTCACATCTGATATCTCTTCTGTAGATTCATCTAGTTATAAATAAGTGAGATGTTCTTCTATGAGTGGGTTGCCATCAAGTACAACACATGCATCATAATGCCAACAATCTCCCCCTTTGGACTTGATGGAAACAACACCAAATCACTCTCCCCCTTTGACATCAAGGGCAAAGGGCGGACCAAGATATTCTCTTTCCTTGATAAACATTCCGCTGTCCATACTCCCCCTGAGTACCTGCTGAAATCTCTGAATGAGCTCCCCCTTTGTATATGCCAAGGTGTACCAATCTGTCCATGCTCCCTCTGAGTACATGCTGAAGTCTCTGCTCTGCTGAAGTGTGTTGTTCATGCTCCCCCTGATTGTAACCCAGGTCTGCAAAAAGATGTTCTACATGAAGAACATGACTCTATCATAAATGACCTTCCTATCACTAAGGACTCATACATTCATCTCCCAACCTAGTGGGGATATATCAATATTGACTCATCCACCCAACCAAGTGGGGATACAAGAGTATAACATCATTCATCCCAGGCATAGTGGGGAAACCAACATAGGCCGTTACATGACCTTGATATGACTGAAATATTTCATCATCCTTCTTATGCATAAAGGGGTTACAAATTACATCATGTGACCAGAAGAGATTTCATCAAATGACTACAATAGATAGAGACACACTATTACATCATGAGTCTTGATATGACCTTTACATGAGACCAAACATCTAAATAAGACCATGATAGTCATTAGCAACTATCATACACAATGTATGATCTGCTCCATAAGCATCTATCACCAACATCTAGACCAGCAATCATGTTCTCCCTCTGTACCTGTTCCATCTGTGCCAGATGGTTTTTGTCAGGCCCATATTAGACTCTTCTCATTCTGAGTTTGGCCCACTAATTAACATATACGCGACTATATCCAAAGAAACAAGTGTATGTACGTGGATAATCCTTATGAAACTCGCATACAACCATTTCCAGATCAGCAACCTGTAAATGTCCTATGACAGGGTATGTCTGCATATAGATATCAACTCATCATAACACCATAGCCATCTTATCAACAAGATCATCCATGTATCATCACTTGGGAATATCTGCATCAATCAACATATGTAAGTATCAACCTATCAACATATAGGTAAGAACTCATCATCATCATGTCTCCAACAATGCAACTTTGAGTAATCATTCATGTATCCAGTGCTATGTATCTTGAGCTCAAGATCTTTTGTCAAGGCTTCTTTATATCATCAACTTCAACAATCCTCATCCACATGAGCACCAAGAACTATAGGAATCATGCATCATAACTGTATTCTATGATCTTTATGCATATGACGACAACAACATATGGGTGACTCATCATCAAGTAATGAAGTTGTGTATTCAAGATTTGTACTTCTCCTTATCCTTATGAAGATCACCATGTAAGCATCATATATGCACCATCTAAGAATCAATCCACAAATATGATCTGAACATCAACTATGTAACCCCAAGAATCATATGAGATTTTATCATGGACAACTCATAACCACATCATAGCAAGATATATCATTTAGCCATATAAGCATCATCACTAAGGACTATTAACCATAATGCCAACAATGCTTTATTAAAGGCATATGCTCCCCCTCAACATGTGCCATCTGTTTACTATTAGATCTGATCATGCATATATCAGCAATAAGCATCAAGTTAGGATCAAAACACTTCTAAACATCTTACAAGTATCAAGACATTTCCACACATCCTCAGCAGACTGTAACTATTAACCAATAGAGCAAATAATGGACTGAATCTTATCAGACCCTTTTTCTGAGCCTGTCCCCACTACTTTTCCTCATACTGACATATACGCGACTTTGCAGTGTCTAACTCGCGTATATACATGACTTCCCTTTATGAAACTTGCGTATGCGATTTAGGACACTAAAGTTTTACACTTTCAGCTCCCCCTGAGTCTGTGATGTCTGTGTTGTGTTGTGTCTGTGCGGTGCCACATCTTTCTGACGGAACTTCCTTCTTTTTCCATATCTTCAAGAGTGATGATGTTTTCTCCTTTTGGTATGGTGCCCGTAATTTGTTCCTGCATTCCTTTGCTATATGTCCAAGCTTTTTACAAGCATAACATCTTACCTGTTTCATATTCCTTCTGTAGCAATCAACAGCTTTGTGACCAAACATATTGCAAGAGAAACAATATCCCTTAAAGTACATGGACCGTGATGATCTTTCTATGTGATGGTCTTGAACCATTCTTCTTCTACATCTGGCTGCAACATGTCCAAGATTATGACATACATAACATTCAACATTATTCATTGGAGGAGTAAAAGATTTTCTTTGAAGAATTTCTTTCCTTGGTTGTTGATGGGGTCGACCTTTCATCTCCTTGTTGAGCATTTTAGATTTTGCATTAGAGTTCCTTGTCTTATTTCCTGAACTAGATTCACCTTCAATAGATTCATGAAAACCAAGACCCGTTTTGATAGCAAGAGACCTTTGACTACTAAGAATATCATCCAAGATCTTAGTACTATCTTGAAATCGTAAGAGCTTATCCTTTTCTTCTAATTTATCCTTTAGAATATTTACCTCAACCTGAAGTTGCTCTTCCCTTTCAAGATGCTGCTTCTTCATGTTTTCTTCAACTTTTATTTCTTCTTCCAACAGATGTCTTAGTTCAAGAACTTCTTTTTCTTGTTTTTCATGAGCTTGGAGTAGTTCTTTATTCTACTTCTTTGATTCTTCAAGATCTTCCTTTAGCGAGAGGATTGTAGCTTCAAGCCTTTCATAGTAACTGGATCTATCTCTGAGTTTCTTGATTGTTGTGCTTCTTTCATTTACCTAATTTCTTAATGATTTCACTTCATCCTGCAACTTTTGATATTTTTCCTTGAATAGCTTCCTTACCTTGTTACCGTTCTCTAGTTGAGCTTTTAGTTTGGTAGCTACTTCTTTGAAGGCACATTCCCTTTTGTTCAATAGATCTTGTTGATCTCTAATTTTGTCTGTTAGCCTTTTAAATTCTGCCTCTATTTGATATCTTTCTTGCTCACTCATAAGAGCAAATTCAATTGTTTCGCTATCGTTTTCATCATCTTCACATGGATGAATAAGTGTATCACCAGAGGATAACAAATTCATACCTGATAGATCTTGTTCATCTTCATTCTGAAGTGATTCTGAATCTGAAGTGCTTCTTCCACATAATCCCCAATCGATGCTCCCACTGTCATAGACTTTCTGAGATGTCTTATTCTTCTTAGGTTCTTTCTTCTTAAGCTTCTTTCCCATTGTTCCACGGATCTCCTTCAAGCGATCAAGCTTCTACCAAAGGACCTGCTCTGATTCGAATTGTTGGAAATAATACTAAGAGGGGGGGGTGAATCAATATTATCAGATCAACAAAACTTTTTCATTTCCATACTTAGATACATATACGCTACTTCAGTTAATGGAACCCGCGTGTATACGCAACTGTGTCTAATGCAACTAGCGTATATCCAAAATACTTATGATTCAGTTAATCCATTAAATGTTGATCTTTAGTTAGTGCATCAGAACTTCTTTAACCATATGAACAATAAGCAGGTGCAATAAAACAGAACAGATCATCACACACAAGAAGCACACATGAACACCATGATATAAGGTGGAAACCCAATGTGGGTGAAAACCACCTACTGCAAGTCATTTCTATCTTCTTTTAATAAGAAACTTCATTTTACAATATTTCTGTACTATTGCAGTCTTATACCAGTACATAAGCTTCTACCTGCAAAAGGCTACAACCTTCTCTCGTTCTCCAAACTCTCCTGGAAGGGAGCTACAACCCCCTTAGCTCTTGTAGTAGTTGATCCATTTACTAGTACGTAGGTGCCTGCCTACATAAATGCTCCAACCTTTACTCGTTCTCCAGCTGCTACTAGAAGGGAGCTACCACTCCCTTTTCTCTTGTACTAGCTGATGTACTAGTACATAGGCGCCGGCCTACAATCTCCTTCCATCCTCCAGGGACCACATTTCATACATTTTCAGACTAGATACTCTTGAAGCACAACACTATAATCTGAAGGCCACGTTTCATCCAATTTTCATACTGGACCCATCAATATCATTGAAGCACAAAAAAAATCAATACCAGCATCATCAACCTCTGAATCACTGAAACCCTGTCACCAAAAATTGCAGTCACTAGAACACAAAGCATAACACTGAACTCTGCAATAATATTCAGAACCAACTGTATCATCAAAATCATGCATCAGAGTGCATACGCTACTTGGAAGTGCTGAACCAGCGTGTATATGCAACTTCACCAAAGTGAACCAACGTATATATCATCAATTACTTACTTATAACTTGATGCACTTCCCGACTTCAGACATATCCAGATTATTACATATGTAAGGATAATATGTGTGTTAGCAACCAGATCTAGTCCATCAGATCACATAAATATGAGTCATTATGATCCTAATCCATTATTAGATCTCATCCATCATCACTGAAGCTAAACACAATCAACCAACCAGAATATGCAGAATACTGACACCATTAAACAGTCATCAGAACTCATCAACAACCAGAACCACCTGTAACTTCAAACATCATAGCTCAAATGGTATACGCTACTATAATGAACCAAACCCGCGTATATACGCGCTTTCACCAGAGCCAACCCGTTTACAGATCTATAAATATTCAATCATGACTTGGAGCTATTTCAAACTTAAGTTATACCCAGTTCAGAACATTACATGCGTCAGTATACAGATCTAGAACAAGCATAATCAAGCATATAGAGATAGTTCATTTCAAACCATTTGATCCCTATTTATCCTTAGATCTTGTTCTCCATCAACTGGTGAGATTTCTCCTTAGCTCAGATCAAGCAATGCATCATAAACCCTTTACCTGCATACTAGATCTCATACTTCATCAGATATTCAAGTCTTTTCCATACCCTTGCCTAATGATCTTCTTCTCCTTTTATAGTCTTAGGCCTTACTCAATACCATGGTCCAAAACCATAACAAATCAATACCATGGACCCAATACTTGGGATCAACACTTTAGACGAGATACCATGGTCCAAAACCATAGGTCCAAATACCAAGGACTAACTACCATGGACCAAAACCCAATGTACGCGCCTTCCCTTGCATGAAAGTGCGTGTATACGCATACGCGCTTTTTGATCGGTGATCCCGCATGTATACGTGACTTTGATAAGAGTAACCTGCGTATACCTTATTTTCTTCATTCTTTGTAGTCTGATCATCAACTCTTTGCTACTGACCTACTGCACTATGATCTATCATCTGTGTGATTTGCCATCAAGGACAACATTTGTCTCATAATGCCAACAATCTCCCCCTTTGGACTTGATGGCAAAGCTAGCTTGTTATTACTGAGAACTGTTATCTGATTCCTTTTAGCTGTCCTGCATCCCGTGCATTCAGTCACATCTGATATCTTTACTGTAGATTCATCTAGTTATAAATAAGTGAGATGTTCTTCTATGAGTGGGTTGCCATCAAGTACAACACATGCATCATAATGCCAACAAGAGATATAATCCAGACCATGTATGTACTTACGTTGTCCTGCAAAAACACATGTCAGAGATGATACTCATATTTCAAATGTAAAAAATAATCATACATACCTTGTTGTAGGAGACTTATCCTTGACTATTGATGTGTGGTCCTTACTGCAGTGCTCCTTGAATGCATGCTTTTTCTTGCCTTCTAGGAGCTTGATATGGAATCTATTTTATCTATGTAATTTCAGATCGCCAGGGTCTGAAATTTCATCCCATGGTAGCCCTCTAAGTCCTCTTTTCAATGCCACAAGTATGATCAATATTGGTTTCTTTAGGAAAACATTATTCCCAATCTCCCATGATGACCTAATTATAGATTAGCTCAGTAGAGCAAACTTGAATGAAGTTCCACGTGTCACTATTGCAAGCTTCGGTCCTGAAGTCACTATACTCAACCAACTACAGTCTGTCCTATTTTTGTGACTATTTGCAAAATTTGAATTCAATCCTCAGAGAGAAAGTTATGACGATTTTCCCAATGTCACATGTTTGACATGGAATTCGGGAGCCTGCAAAAACCCTAACTTCCTCAAAACATATCTCCGAAAATATAGTGAACCAAGCTCTGACATTTGGTCACGAGGTTCATAAGGATTTCGTCTCACATGGGTTTTAATTCTGCTTCTAAAGATTCACAAAAAAATAGTTATAGCGAAAATTCCATGATGACCTATTTGAAGCCACAAAATCCCTACTAGAGGAGGATATGAGGGTCATTATTTATATGAATGTCTTGAGTTGAGAGGGTCCTAAAAAAGATAATGTTGGAGGGATTTTAGAGGAAAAAATATTTATTAATTATTGACTATTCAATGACCATAACCAATTATGAGTGTCATGCCACAACCCCATAGGGTTTTAGCCCACTAACTAGGGTTACTAACTTCAAACATGAATATATCTCAAACCGTGAAGAATTACTTGGCATGCCATATATCAACGGAAATATATCGACAAGTAGAATCCATATAGAAGATTCTTGACTCAAAATAGAGTAATTTTTCAAGTCAAAACTCCCTTGCAAGAATGGGGTAGCCCCTGGTGCTACTTGGGTTGACATCAATGACAACCACTGATCAACAATATCCCCCTTTGGCATTAATGGAAACAAAAGTACTCCCCTTGCAATCATCACACCTCTTCATACTTCCTTCTATCGCCCTTTGTCATCAATGGAAAAGGGTAACTCCCCCTGGCAAACATCCATCCTGCGGACTCATACACACCTCCACTCCCCCTTTCGACTAGAGTAGATAAGATAAAGAGTCTAATGAAAACTTGGGAAATCTAAAGCTTCTGGAAAAGATACTCAAATGCTTCGCGATGTAATGGCTTGGTAAAGATGTCAGCAATTTGTTCCTTTGTGCCAACATATTCAAGCTTCATACTCCTTTTGGTGACCTACTCTTTAACGAAATGATATTTAATCAAAATGTGCTTCGTTTTGGAATGCATCACAGGATTCTTGGAGATACTGATGGTGCTGGTGTTATCGCGAAAGATGGCAATAGACTCATCAAACTTGACTTGAAGATCTTGCAAAGTTTGATTCATCCAGAGAACTTGTGTACAACAAGCTTTTGCTGCGATATATTCTGCTTTTGCTGTGGATAACGAGATTCAAGACTACTTTTTACTTAACCATGAAACAAGACAACCACCTAGATAGAATCTTGCTCCAGTGGTACTCTTACGATCATCAACACTTCCTACCCAATCTTGATCTGTATAAGACCAGATAACCAAATCATTTCCTTTCGGATACCATAGAACATATTCCATTATGCTCTTAAGATGTCGAAGAATTCTTTTGACGGTAATAATATGATATTTTTTTGGTGCTGCTTGGAATCTTGCTACTTGTCCAACTGCCTGCATCACATCAGGCCGGGAAGCTGTCACATAGAGGAGACTACAAATCATGGATCCATACAATATTTGGTCCACATCCTTTGATGAATCTTCTAAGCTTAACTTGCAACCTGTTATCATGGGGATAAGGGTTGGCTTGCAATCTTTGAGTTGGAATATTTTGAGCATTTCCTTGATGTACTTGGTTTGATATATGAATATTCCTTTATCCTGCTGAGAAATCTAAAGCCCCATAAAGTATGTCACCTCTCTAAGCATAGACATTTCAAACTCACTTTTCATTTTTGTGGCAAAGTCTTAATCTGTCATCATTGCTTCCAAAGATTATATCACCCACATATACCTTGATTATTGTTAGGTTATGTTGATCCACTTTCACATAGAGATTGTTGTCAGTGCTTCCTTTCTTGAATCCTTATTGATGTAGATACCTATCAAGATGATCATACCAAGCCCTAGGAGCTTGCTTGAGACCATATAGCACCTTCTTTAATCTCCAAATGTAGTTTTCTTTTTCAGTGAGCAGAAAACCTTTTGGGTTTTCAATGTAAACTTCTTATTCCAATTCACCATTTAGAAAGGCTGACTTAACATCTATTTGGTAGACCTTGATTTTTATCAAGCATGCATAAGCAAGAAACATCTTGACAGCTTCCATTCTGGCAATGAGAGAAAATGTTTCTTCAAAATTGATTCCCTCAACTTGTGCATATCATTTGCAGACTAATCTTGCTTTATTCCTTGTAACATGTCTGTCCTCATTCAATTTGTTTCTAAAGACCCATTTAGTTTTGATAACATTTTTATCCTTTGGTCGTGGAACTAGTTCCCAAGTGTAATTCTTCTCAATTTGTTCTAGTTATTCATTCATAGCTACTACCCAATGTTCATCTTGACTAGCTTCCTCAAAATTGCTAGGCTCAAAGTCATGAAAAGGGAAAGATGGGCTTGTTGTGATGAATGAATCCGTCGACCTCTTCTCGTTCCAACTCCTTCATTTATGTTGTTGATGATCTAATTTGATGGATGATTCTTTTGTTACCATTCTTTGAACCTTTTGTAGAAACTTCTTATACATCTCGTTGATCATTTCTTATTTATTCTTGGTTAACTGGTGTTTCCTTATTTGATTGGTCTTGTTCTGGAGTTTCTTATTCATCCTTCACTGATTTTACGTCAAGCCCCTCAAATTTTCTTGAAGAGATGATCTCATTGTTATCCTTTAGAACATAGTCTTCGTCAAAAGTAACATTTATACTTTCAACAATTTGTATTTTCCTTATATTGTAGCATCTATAAGAGTTTATTTTGCATGAATAACGAACAAAAATATCTTCGTCAACACAGGAATCGAACTTGCCCAATTTTTGGTCTTCTCTTTTGATGTAGCATTTACTTCCAAATATTTTGAAGTATTTGACGTTAGCTAGTCTTCCTTTCCATAGTTCATACGGAGTCATGTTACAATTGTTCCTGAGTATGCCTTTGTTTATAATGAATACAAAAGTATCAATTGCTTGAACCCGGAATTCATCATCTAAGTTTGAGTCTTTTAACATGGTTCTATCCATTTCTTGTACGGTTCTATTTTTTCTTTCAGCTACTCCATTCTGCTGTGGTGTTCTAGCTGTTGAGAATTTCCTTTTTATTCCATGTTTGTCACAGTATTGTTGAAATGCTTTGGATGTGAATTCTTCACCATTATCTAATCTTAGACATTTGATCTTCAAATCTGTTTCATTTTCGACCAATTCCTTGTAGCTTTTAAAACATTTGAATACCTCATACTTTTTGTTCAAGAAACTAACGGATGTCATTTTGATGTAATCATCTATCATTAACATTAAGTATAATTTACCGTCTAAACCTTTTATTCTCATAGGACCACATAGATAAATATGTATTAATTCCAATGGATGTGACACAAAATGTTCCTTTTTCTTGAATTCGACTTTTGTCTGTTTGTCGTGCTGACAAGATTTTCATATCATATTTGTAGGTTTTGAGAGTTTCAGCATTTCTCTAACTGCTTCCTTTTTGTTGATCTTGACCAAATTGTTGAAATTTATATGTCCCATTCATTTGTGCCATAACCATCTCTCATTTTATAATGCTTATGTGATGTGCGAATGTGTATGATTATGTTGGATAATTGAACGAATATAAGAATATATGTTTACACAGTGTTGACTATGAGTATCTAATAAGATAACTAAGAAACTTAGACTAGTTAAGGAATTTACACGATATGCTGCCTTAGCAATGCGAAAGTGTCTAGATTGAGGGTTAGGGTTGCGCAAAGGTCAGTCATACCCTTTCGCAGAGGTATTGAAGGATGGAATAAAGGGCTTGTTTGCCAAGCCCTAGAGCGAAGTGACCTGCACAAAGACAGGAATAGAGGGAATTAACTGACATCATAGCCATCTCAGGGTGCGGAAACTTGGTTTCAGCATTCCCCATACTGCTTCGGGTGAGACTTTGGTCTGCGCTCCGTGGGATGATGTCGAAAGGGCCAGTAGTGTAGGGATTTTTTTGGCTAATTAACGTTGAACCTGGGTCAGCCCCCCTCAAGCCAACAAATGGTTTCGTTGTCAGGACCAGAATCTTCATAAGAGATTTGTGATCTCGTATCACTGGAATCCGACTAAGAAAGAGATCGGATATTGGTTGGATAGGAAGATCCACGAATTCGTGCCGCAGGAGAATAGAAAACCACGATTGAAAAAGGAACAGTGGCTAGAAATTACTTGTATACAAAGATCCACGAGATCTTTTTCTACTCCTTTCTGGTTGAGCTATACAAGTGGATCACGAAGCTAGCAGATAGCTAAGGAAGGTGGAAATTTGATGGTCCTATTGTGTGGACCGCAGAGCTAGTGCAAAGGTTGGAAGCATTGGAGGATAAGATCGCCTGTGCTATTGATCATTGGCTCGATCACGCCATAGGAGGATTTGTAACTAAATTTACGGTCGACACCTAAGTCAGCTATAGCAAGGCAAAGCGACGTTTTTCCAAAGGACTGTGAGGTAAGTATGTGAAATATTTGAATACCTAGATTAAAATGTTATTGTGAAAAAAATAGGTTATGCAGCTACCTTGATGTTTGGAGCTACGTGAAGTGGAAAAGCTTATAGAAACAAAGGAAAAAAGGCCTTGAATATAGTCTATTTATTTCACCTCCGCAAAGTGACAAAGAGGGAATAGCACAGGTTTCTCTACAAAGTATTATTCAGTTAATAAGGCAAGGATTCTTGTGAATACCACCTCCACCCACACCACCTCCAACTTCACCACCATCAGTTGTGACTTCACCCGTACCACCTCCACCTCCACTGTAGTTCAGCATGGAAAATTCAGTGAAGCTTCCTTTGTTCAAAGGCTTGGGGAATGAGGACTCAGACCAATTCTAGTTTGTTGCAAAAGTTGTATGGGAAGCTCAGGGCATTACAAATGATAACATGATGAAGGCGACATTGGTTAGCACTCTGCAGATTGCTCGCTAACCTAGTATATCAAGTACGCTAATGATAACCCGAATGCTGGAGTGGCAGACATCTGAACCACACTGAACAAAGAATACAATAGGCCTAAATCTGAAGCACAGTCTATTGTGGGGTTCAAGGAAATCATGATGCAACCAGGTGAGACACCTTGGGAATTAGATAAGAGGTTGAAGTGTAAAATCCACGAAGCTAATATGAACTTGACAGATGGACAACATCACGAATGGTTTGTGGCTTCACTACTACCACACTTAAGGGTTGCGCTGTCACAACAGAAGATAACAACTCAAGCAGAGGCCTTGGCGATTGCAATGAGGGTACGTGAAACCTCGATGCAGGATCCAAATCTAGCTGTTCAATAGATCCATCCGTAGTTGAAGAATCTATGCCTTGAGATGCAAATTTTGAAGCAGGACAGAACAATTCGACCAAAGGTGCGCGAAGAGGTATGGTGTTTGAAATGCAAAATTCAGGGGCTTGACAAAGACCATTGTCCAGTCTTTGCGAACTAGAGGAGGACCAATGCCTTTGAGGCCGGAAGCTCAAGCAGGACTGAGCGTGGGGCCTACACTGTGGTGCACTATCTATCAGGTAGTAGGAAAACACGCCACGGATAAGTGTCATTTGCTGTAGAAGTTTGTACATACACTAAAATAACTATTCTGCAAATTTTGTAGGTTAGTAGGGCATGATGAGTGTAATTGTAGGAGTTATGAATTGATGATGGATAGAACTCACTCCTATAGGGTTTAGGCCAAAACGTGGGGATGTCATGGACAGGATTTTAGGGGCGCAAACAAGGCCGAGGTGGAGGAGGACCTGACAGAGGTCGAGGACAGTTGATCTACTATAATTATAGAGGACCAAGACACTATGCCCATGATTGCACTCTGTTTGATCATGAAACGGAAGACTTTCCTACGCTGATAGCAAGGATACATGACAAAGGGTTGCTACCACCGTAGCCTACTCAGAACCTGCAAATGATGAGGTCTGAGCCATGCGAAGAGGATTCAAATGTGAAAATATTGCTCCAAAGTGGAATCGCAATAAGAGATGACAAGGGGAAGCAACTAGAAGACAGTAAAAGGGTTCATGAAGCTCCAGCAAAGGAAGCTAAGTTTGATTTGGGGCACACATGTGAAACCTTCATGGAAGCAAAGAAGAGCTTCGCTGAGGCCTCCACCTCAGGAAGCAAGGATAAGCCTGATCAGGAGGTGGACCCTTCTATGCTTACAACGTTCTTGGAGACCTGTATGAAGTTAATGCACGATAGTAAGGCTTTGAAGCGGTTACAAGAGCTTATAAATAGATGCGTCGAAAACACCCCGAGTGAGTCACGCGTAGTGTGAAAGATAGGTAAGCATAAAACAAGGGCAGGATGAATGATGAGACTAACTGCACAGATAGGAGAGTATGAGATGGATCAGGTTATCTTGGACCTAGTGTGAGACATGAACATCCTACCTAAACAGACTTGGAAATGGATGGGAAGACCAGTGCTACAATGGTCTCTTATTCAGCTAAGGATGGCGAATCAACTGAAGATCATCCCCATGGGGTGACTGCAGGGGGTGACTGTAGATATTGAGGGTGTGAGCGCACTGGCTGATTTTGAAGTTATAGAAATTGTGGATGACAGAAACCCCTATCCTGCGCTCCTTGGAATTGATTGGGCTACTGATATGAATGGGGTAATCAACCTAAAGAAGCGAAATATGATATTTGAGAAGAAATCGCTACACATAATAGTACCCCTAGATCCTGCTGAAGGATCGTGCTATACTGATCGAGTTAGTGATTATGAGAGCGATGACGATATGGACTGTATCTATAAGATAACAATGCGAGACCAAGATTGGGTGAATCCAATAGCAGATGGGTGAATTTCTTGGGATCGCAGGAGTTCATGCACCTCAGACTCTAATGAAGAACTAGAGCACTAGCAGAATCGTTACACAAAGTAACCACACTGAGCTCTAACATGATGACCCAGTCGTTGTGCTATGTGTTGTCAGAGGAAAGAAATCTACCTACTTACGATGGCCTGAATGATGTAGTTATATTTATAGATGCATCTGAGAGGGAGGTACCAGAAAACCAGTGCTTCTAGGCATTGGATTGGGCACTGCATGCTACGCCTGCAAGGTGGTGTGGTACACACAAGGGAAGCTTTGATGTTTGGCGTGAATGTAGGAGAATGATGAGAACTCGCTTTAGGAAGTCGAAGATGCAAATGATAGACAAGTATGATGGGAAATATAATCCGTGCACACATTTGGCCAAATGGGCTCAGTCTTATGGAGACAAGCCCCAACCTGAATGGGTGCACTTGTTCTGTCATACCTTGGATATTGTCCCGATGAACTGGTATGTAGAAACAGAGCTCTGCCATGGGACAGGCGAATGGGATATTTAGCACGAAGGATTCATGATGACATTCAGTTTTGAAGATGGGTTTGACAGTATTGATGAAGCACTACAAGAGGTGAAAGTAGCAATATTTAGGATACCCTAGGATCCTTTAGACCTGATTCAGCCTGAACAGGCTACTCAGCTGAGTCATGCGCTAGAATGTTATAACATAACTGCTGAAGAAGAAGATGAGAATCCACGAAAGATTAATATCCCTCAAAGAGAAGGTCACCACGAGGTTAAAGGACCGCAGGTTGAGAATCTGGGATATAACTGCGCCGCTGAAAATGAAACAAGTGAACATTGGTACGGAGACAAAGCCCAAATTCATGAAGATTGGAGATTACTAGGATGACGCGACGATGGATAAGGTCATTGAATTGCTCCATGAATACCAGGATTTGTTCCCTACCAAGTTTACAGATCTAAAAGGGATAATCGGGGACCTTAGTGTTATGAAGATCATGTTGAAGCCCGATGCGAAGACGATTAAGCAAAGGCCTTACCGTCTCAATCCGAAGTATAAGGAAAAGTCCCGCTTAGAGTTAGACAAGATGCTCACGGCAAGCATCATTGAGCCTGTGGAAGAATCTGATTGGGTAAGCCCAATGGTGGTACAGGGGAAAAATAAGAAGGATGAAATAAGGATATGCGTGGATCTCAGAAAGTTGAATGACGCTTGCATACATGATCCTTTCCTGACTTCATTCACTAATGAAGTGTTGGACAATGTAGGTGGCCAGGAAGCATATTCCTTCACTGATGGGTTCTTGGGGTACCACCAGATCAAAATTGCACTAGAGGATAGGAGAAAAACGACATTCGCGAGTGAGTGGGGTTGCTTTCAATACACTATAATGTCGTTGGGATTGAAGAATGCTCCTACGATCTTCTCACACGTAGTTGTTGATGTGTTCAAGGAATTTATTCATAAGTTCTTGGAGGTATACTTTGATGACTGGACTGTGTTTAGGCTGGTAAAATTCCATGTAGCAAGCTTGCGCCTGATGCTAGATACCTGTCAAAGATACCAGATCATGCTCAACCTAAAGAAGTATCTATTTGTGTTTCTATTTGTTGGGATTGATGGTAGACCACGTGAAGATCGCAGTGATACTAAACTTGGAGGCGCAAGGAGTGTAAAGCAGTTGCGCACTACCTTAGGACATACGAGGTATTATAGAAAGTTTATTAAAGGCTATGCCCAGATCACCGTGCCTATGGAAAAAAATGTTGAAGAAGGATGTCACATTCTGCTGGAATGAGGACTATAAGAAGAGCCTGGATGTATTGAAAGAAAATATGGTCACCATGTCGATTTTAGTCCTCCCAGAGTGGAAGAAGGAGTTCCATGTACATGTTGATGTGTCATGTATAGCGCTGGGAGTCGTAATAACACAGGCTGGAGGAGAAGACTTGGACCACCCTATCGCATTTGCAAGCAAAAGGTTATCTAAAGCAGAGAAGAACTATTCCACTACTGAGCACGAAGGGTTAGCCATGGTGTATGCACTCCAGAAGTTTAGACATTACCTATTGGGAGGCCATTTTAATATGTACACAAATCCTTCAATGCTGAAATACCTGGTCAATAAGCCTGTGTTGGGGGGGAGAATCTGTAGATGGTTGTTATTGTTCTAGGAATACGATTTTGAGGTTATTGTGCATCCTGGATGACTGAACGAGGGACTACACCATCTATCGCGCATCGAAACAGGGGAAGAGCCCACTAATTTTTAGGAAGGATTCACTGACGCTCAACTATTTGTAGTGTGCATCATGGATGGCAATTTTGAGGATATAATACACTTCCTAACTGTAGGTTTTAACCCCATACAGAAATTACCTGCATATGAATTCTAGAACACAAAAAATAAACAACGCAAGAGAATAACACATAAAACACATATACACAGAGATTTTCCCCTGGATCCCCAAACCAGGACTACCAGCTTGATTTTTCATTGTATTCCTTTCAATGTTACAATACATATTTATACATGCTAAAGCATCCAATACCATGGACCGAAAAACATCGCATCCAAAACCATGGAACGAAAGCAACCGCTTCCAAAAACATGTGCGAAAATCATGAAAAAAACCATAGATGAGTCTGTCCAACCTAACATAGGTTCCAAAACCAAAATTTTTTGGGGCGCTGCCCCAGACCCCATAGAGTGGGGTTACCTGCACCCCTCAAACCCCCTGTGACCCCCCGCTACACAATCGGTGCAATGAAGGGGGGGCTCCACCGCCCCTCTAACCCCCTGGTTAACTACGTGGGCTAGTCGTGGAAATAATATAACACAACCCAACACTAATGATAGGAGCTGCCCCGAAAGGATTCATTGTCCAGCAGAAGAAGGAACTAGTGGTGCACGTCGTAGATTTCTCTATCATTGTTGGGCATCTGTACAAAATGGGGTCTGATGAGATATTGCGACGATATGTACCTGAGTTTGAAAGAAGCAGCATCCTTGCAGATGCTCATGGGCGCACCGCAGGAGGGGATTATGCAGGAGGAGCAACTGCGCAAAAGATTCTACGCGTAGGGCTATGGTGGCCAACCCTCCATCAGGACTCCAAAGTGTACTGCAAGGCATGTGATGTGTGTCAAAGAACTGGCAGGCCATCTTAGAGGGATGAGGTGCCTTTGAATCCACAGAGGATGTTACAACCCTTCGAGAAATGGGCGATATACTTTGTGTGACCCATTCAGCCCCAAGGAAAGACAGGAGCGAGGTACATTATCACTGTGATGGAATATTTGACTCATTGGGCGGAGGCACATCTTGTGAAGGATTGCATAGGCACGACTACCACGAATTTCCTCTTTGAGTATGTACTAATGTGATTTGGCTATATAAATATCTTGATGACTGATCGTGGTACACACTTTCTGAATGAGATGATCAGTGCGCTAACGAAGGAATTTTAGGTATATCACGAGAAGAGCACGCCTTATCACCTGTAGGATAACAAGATGGTGGAAGCATTCAATTAAGTGCTAGAAAATGCACTGACCAAGGTTTGCAATTCTCAGCGAAGTGATTGGGAACTACGAATACCTGCAGTATTATGGGCTTATCGAACGACATGTAAGAAATTGACTAGACAAAAACATTTTAGGTTTGTCTATGGTGTTGAAGCAGCCTATTGAATATATTGTGCCTAGTCTACGCATAGCAGTGCTCACAGGTATGACGGATCGGAGAGCCCTAGAGGAGAGGCTCGCATAGCTGTATGAGCTTGAGGAAGAGATATTTCTAGCTGGATTTCACCAATAGGTCCAAAAGCAGTGCGAAAAGGCATGGCATGATTGACACATTAAGTTGTGCACCTTTAAGGTAAATGACCTTGTTTTTTTATATGATAGTAAGCTTGATGAATTTCCAGGGAAGCTCAGGATGCATTGGTTAGGGCCCTATGTCATTAAGGAAATTACCGACGGAGGAGCAGTACAACTTGTGAATGGCAGTCGCTTGAAGCCATACATCGGTGGTCTTGCCATGTGACTAGATGATGGTAGCACTGTCTTAGCACTCCAGGCAGCTGAAAGGAGGCATGGGACTATAAAATACATTGCCCAGGTCGGAGAGTTGTGCGATTGGAGGATGGTGCGAAGAAAGGAAGTGTCATAGGGTCCGCGACAGCGTGAAGGGTGTTGCGCTACCCAGGTCAGCCGGAAAGTGACCATTAAAGTCAATGTTCATGATTTGATAGTTGATATGTGGCCAAATGGAGCGGGCGGCCTGCATTTAAGATGAAATGTATGGGTCAGATCCTTGAAAATATGCTGCCAATCCAGCATTAATTAACTGAATTTGGGGGGAACAGTCGGATTTGAATTCAAAATAACCTATAAAGTGCAAGTGGCTATCTGGTAAAAAGACACTTGGCATTTTGAAAATTGAGTTGTTGAGCTCTCAGGTGCACAAGAATTGTGAGCACTACGAACTTCTGATCACTACTAAAATATTTGAGACATTGTGGAAGGAAACACAGGAGTTCTTGCACAAAATCATGTCGGCACCCACAGAAGTTAGAGATACCGAAGGACAGGAGTCAGTGTCGAAGGTTGAAATGGAGACAGAAGTAGTTTTTCCAGAGGTCGCCAAGGCGCTCGTTGAAGTCCCTAAATCATCGAGAACGTCGAGGCCGAAGACGACCCCCACCAAAGAAACCGTGAAACATAAGAAGGGAAAGTAGCCTGCTATACTGGTGTGCACATCGTAGGGCCCATGAGCACCGTGCCCTCCAGGTGATCAGTGAACAACAGATCAACAATGAGCATATGGCCCTACAAAGAAATGTTTCTATCATAGTTGAGACCGAGGCGACAAATCAGAGCAAGTGGATTATGTAGGTCATTGAGGTGGCATGTCGAATGGTCCCAGAGTTGTCCATTCCAGAGGACGAGCCAGACAAGGTACGCATTAGCAAATTGGACGCAGGGGTGTGCGACACTCAGACTAAGATGGTGTGGGTTGAGTTGGAGTTGAACCTGCAAATTATAGAGTTACAGTTGAGAGCCCAACCTTCAACCCCTCCAGAAGTGAAGGAACAGTGGGTGACCGTTGTCACAGAAGCAGTAGTGGCGGTGGATAGTGCAGTAGCAGACTGCACGCAGCTGTTCGAGCAGTCATTTGAGGTCCTGACAAGTTTGCAGGAGGACCCCAATGTACAAAGGCTAGAGACGGAAGCGCGTGAGCTACAACAGTGCTATGATGAGGTTAAGGGCACAACGTGAACCATCGCGCTAACATAGAGACTAGCCAAGCTGCAGGAGGCCAAGCAGTTGAAGGAACAAGTGGATGCAGTGCTACACAAGAAAGCAGTGCTCAAGGTGAGACTAAAGCCTTGGGTGGTTGAGGCTTACGCAATGAAAGGAGATATCGAAGGCAAGCTTGCAACTCTACAAGAAATAGAATAAAAACTTCAGGTTAACAACACAAGAGTAGTAACCGAGCAGACAATGGAAGATGCGAAGTAGGCAACAGTTCAATGCACGGCCGAGGTTGTGGTCATACGGGTCGAGATGGAAGGGCTTCGCGCAAAGATCTTCATGCTTACTGAGTGACTCAAGGGTGAGACATGATGTTTGTGTTGGGGGCCTATTGGGAACAGGATCCCCCAAAGGAGAATTTTGGGGCTAAAAGCCCATGTTTTGGTCAAATTTTGTAATAAACTTCTAAATACTTTGTATTTTATGGTCGTGGAGCGCAAAGGTGTCATAAGTCATAAAGGGTTGTCCGCCCTCAATTTTTTAAATTAAAGTCGGCTGTAAGAGATCTACCCATGGTCTGCGAGCCATGTGATTGTATAAAAAGAGCTAAGCTCTAAGTAGTTTTAGGGACACACTAGATAAGAGAGTCATAGCTATGAACTAAGAAGTCTTAAGTTTTGGGTCATAGTGTAGTTAGAGGCTCTACAGCTGAGTGTGCAGAGGCCTAGGGTAGAAGTCCGTAGTTGAGTGTGTGAACCCCTGCAGCTGTTTGCGCAGGGTGAATAGAGTCTGTAATCATTTGGAAGATATCAATAAAGAGAAGTATTATGCAATTTCTCTGTCTTTGTTCCGATTAATGCATCTTATCATTTTATGTATTAATTTCCTTTATAATGCTTATGTGATGCATGAATGTGTATGATTATGTTGGATAAGTGAACGTATATAAGAATATATGTTTACGCAGTGCTGACTGTGAGTATGTAATAAGATAAGTAAGACACTTAGATTAGTTAAGAAATCTGCATGGTACGCTGCCTTAGTAGCACGAAAGTGTCTAGATTGAAGGTTATGGCTGCGTGAAGGTCAGTCGTACCCTTTCACAAAGGTATTGAAGGATGGAATAAAGGGCTCGTCTACCGATCCCTAGAGCGAAATGACTTGTGCAAAGATAGGAATAGAGGTAATTAACCGACATCACAACCATCTCAGGGTGCGAAAACTCGGTTCCAGCATCCCCCCATACTGCTTTGGGTGAGACTTCGATCCGTGCACTATGGGATGATGCCAAGAGGGCCAGTAGTGTAGGGATTTGTTTAGGTAATTAACGTTGAACCTAGGTCAGGCCCCCTCAAGCCAACAAATATGCATTGAGAAACCATTGTCAACATACCATAGGTTTCTGTTTCTTTGACCCTTGAGAATGAGAGCACACCTTTCAGTCTTCCTTTTCCATACTTGTTCATTCTGATTTTGTGAGAATTCCTTTGAAGAACTTCCAAGTCTGCAATCTTTGGCTAAGTGTCCAAAATTGTTACATTTGTAAAATTCGACATCATCTCTCAAATGATCAAATCTGTTGAGTTCTGGAATATCCATTTCTGAGAGATCTCCTGGAATTATATTCATTCCAAACATACATGTGACATTCTACAGCTCTATGTCCAAACCTTCCACATGAATAACAATGACCATAAAAAATAGGTTGATACTTGGGAGGAAATGTTCTTCAAGGAATTGGCTTCCAAGTTTCTTTTTGTGAGTCTTGATCTCTCGATCTAACTGGGAGATCTACCTTCTTGGTATATTTTGAATATCCATCTTCTTTAGTTTTCATAGAAGGACTTGACTCCTTTTCAAATTTTTCTTTGTAACCAAGACCAGTCTTGTCGCTGCATGATCGCTGGTGGCTGATGAGTTCGTCCAAAGTCTTTTAGCTGTTGGCGTAGTTTTGAAGAGTTTTTCCATTTTTTACTTCCTTTTGTAAAGAAACGATTTCAGCTTCCAATGCTTCTCTTTCCTTGTTGCTTTCCTTTAATTCTTTCCTGAGCGATTCTTCAATTCATTTGTATTCTTCAACCTTGATTTTAAGATTTAGGACCTATTCCCTTTCTGTCTTTAATTTGTCTTCAAGAGTGTTGACGTGCTTCTTCTTAGCCTTGAGCTCTTTGATAACCTTGATCACTTTGTTTTTAAATTCGACATCAACCATTTCTTCTTCATCGTCTCCTTATTCATTAGGTGCCTCTTGCTTATTATACTTGGCCATAAACAATACTCTTCCATTGAATTCTTCTTCATTATCACTATCTTCTTTAGATGAGGAGCTATCTTCTTTAGAGAAGAAACTTTTCTTAGACCATTTCTTCTTGCCTTGCTTGTTGAACTTCCTAGGGATTTTCTTTCCTTTCGTAACAACCTCATTTTTGTGAGGATATTTGGCTACAAAATCCCCAACCTCACCACAATCAAAACATATTAATGGAAGTTTACCTTTGAATTTTCCAATACTTGTTCTAATTTTCCGCGTGAAATAGGAAAACTCTTTATCTGAGAATTATTCTTCATCTTCTTCCTTTTCCTCATCCTTACAATTACAAGTTCTTGATTTCGGAGTCTGCTTGTCCTTACTATTCTTCTTGGATGCAGAAAATGTTGTTTCTAAGTGAGATGTGCCATCCTATTCTTCAATCCTAATTTCATACGTTGTAAGAATTCCATGTAATTCATCTATGTTGAGATTGGTCAAATTCAGTCTATCTTCCAAGACAGATACCTTAGGGTTAAATTTTGCAAGCAAGGTTCTGAGGATCTTTCAGACAACAATTTTCATTTGAACAGGTTCTCCCAAACCTTCCAATGTATTTGTTGTTTCATCAACATGCTAAAAGTTTGCAGCGATATCTTCATCTTCCCTCATTTTGAGTTTCTCAAATTTTGACCTGAAAATTTGAAGCTTTGCTTCTTTCACCTTTGAGTCACCTGCATATATATTTTCAAGCTTGCTCCATACCTATTTAGTAGTTTTGCAACTCAATAACTTAAGATAAAAAGATTCGATAAGCCCACTAATAATGATATCTTTAGTCTTTGAATCATATACCATATTTTCCTTACCTCGTTCATCCTGGGTCGGTGTGAAGCCTTTGTCAACGATTTCCCATACTTTGTATCGTTGCGCCAACAAATGAACACGAATTCTTCCACTCCAAAGTGCATAGTTATTTCCATTGAAGAAATGAACTCTATTCTTATTATACTCCATGATATCCTTCCAGTTTTTAGATTGCTATTGAAGGAACTAAGCTCTAATACCAATTGTTGGAAATACTGAGAGGGGAGGTGAATCAGTCTTCCTTAGCAATTAGAACTTTTAAATTTTTTCAGAGCATTAGTTAATATACAATTATTATTAATGTTTATGTAGTAATAAAATTAAATAAAAGAACATAGCATGCACAAAAAAATTTAGTGGAAAACCCCCTCCGCGTCAGAAACCACCTGAACGCTTTTCTAATAAATTCTTTATTCTTCAGCCCCAACTAAAATGAAAGCAACAACTTCCTAGAATTCTAGAAAAGCATTCTTCTCCAGCTCCCATTGGAAGGACACCCCAATACCCTCGTTTCTTCAGTAATCAACTGAATGGATTCCCAAACACCTAGACCAACCTAGCACCCTGAAGTGTTCATAAGCTCTAAATTGTAGGCAACTTCATGCACCTACCTAGCACCTCCCTGCCACCCTATAATGACTGAAATGAGACAAGAGTGTGGATTCTCGTACTAGGGAAAACGATCCACGATACAATATGATTTACAATGATTTTGATTGAACACTATGAACTACAACCCAAACATGACATCATCCCAATAGAGACTCCTATACCTCCCAACAATGCCTTTTCGACTCTAGGTAGATTGACTCTTTTACAATAATGACTTTCCTAATGATGACAATTTTACAAATGACTCTTTTACAACTTTACAATGATGATTTGTGGCCTTAACACTTCTTCACAATATACAGATGGTTCTGATGTCTTCAAAGGATGTCTCGCAACAATGCTTCCTTGATTTGATACTTCAGCTCTTGAATGCTTGCTTAATGTTGTCCTTGAGTCTTCTTCTACCTGCATGCAAAATTTTCCCAACGAAACCAATCCCAAAAAAAAACAAAATACCATTCAACTTACCTCTGCCTGCTAAACACATGTAAGTGAATAATAATGAATAAATACAAATCAAAATTAGAATGCATACCTGAAGTGTGCTTGTCACTTTTGTTGTTGAATTGTTGCAGCAGTAGACAAAGACTCCTACTCTTGATATAGGTTTGGACTCTATGCAAAACCATATCCAAAACTGACCTAAATACATATACAATAAAAACTAATGATAGACCCTAGAGTTGTGATGGACCAAGTTGTAAGTACAAAAAAAGAGACTAGTCTATCAACTATGACAAGAAAAGTAACATGAACTGACAACAACATATAGATTTAGCATACTTGGTGTAGCATCAAATGTGTAGTATCAAGAATAGGACATCCGAAATGTGGTATCAAAACTAACTGTGACCCTGTATGTACTTACGTTGTCCTGCAAAATCACATGTCATAGATGATACTTGTATTTCAAATGTAAACACTAATCATACATACCTTGTTGTAGGAGACTTACCCTTGACTAATTATGTGTGGTCCTTACTGCAGTGATCCTTGAATGCATGTTTTTTCTTGCCTTCTAGGAGCTCGATATTGAATATGTTGTATCTATGTAATTTCAGATTTCCAGGGTCTGAAATTGTGTCCTGTATTAGCCCTCTTAGTCCTCTTTCCAACCCCATAGGTATGATCAAGATTGGATTCCTCAAGAAAACATTATGCCTAATCTCCCACGATGACCTAATTATAAACTAGTTCAGTAGAGCAAACTTGTATGAAGTGCCACGTGTCACTGTTGTGAGATTTAGCCCTAAAACGCTACTAAAAAAACTACAACCTGTGCTCTTTCTGTGACTATTTAAGAATTTTTAATCCAATGCTCAGAGGGAAATTTATGATGATTTTCACAATGTCACATGTTTGACATGGAATTCGGGAGCCTGCAAAAACCCTTACTTCCTCAGATCATATCTCAAAAAATATAGCAAACCAAGATTTGAAATTAGGTCATGAGGTTCATCGAGATTTTGTCTCAAACGGTTTTTAATTTCAGCTTCTGAATCTTAGCAGAAAATAAGTTATAGTGAAAATTCCACAATGACCTGTTTGAAGCCATGAAATCCCTACTAGAGGAGGATATGAGGGTCATTATTTATATGAATGTATTGAGTTTAGAGGGTCCTCAATAAGTCAACATTGGAGGGATTTTAGGGGAAAAATGATTTATTAATTATTAACTATTCAATAACCACAACCAATTAGTAGTGCCATGCCACAACCCTATAGGGTTTTAGCGCACTAACTAGGGTTACTAACTTCAAAGATGAATATCTCTCAAACAGTGAAGAATTACTTGGCATGGCATACATCAACAGAAACATATCAACTAGTAGAATCCATATATACGATCCTTGAATCAAAATAGAGTACGTTGTCAAGTCAAAATTCCCTTGCAAGATAGGGGTATCCTGTAGTGCTGCTTGGGTTGACATCAATGACAACCACTGATCAATAGAAGGTTGTGGAATTTGCACCAGGAGGTCGGTAGACTGACTGCCAAAACTGTGCAAGGCATAGTCCTGGTTGTCTAGAGGCTAACTAATTACTAGAACTACACAATGCACAATCTAGTTTGGCTTGCTGAGGACTGAAACTGTACAATGCGCAATTTCAGTCAGCAGTGACATGCAACTAGCAAACTTCATTGTGTAGTTTCTAGGCCAACAGGACATTACCTCCAAGAATTGAGCAATGCATGACTAGAGGTTAGTTTTGGAACAAAATTGTCTAATTTATGGAGGGAAGGAAGAGCCTTCACTTCCGAAAATGTGCAGTGCTAGCCGGGCAAGGCACAGTCTAGGCCAAGGCATCCTAGACTAGACAATGAGTGACTGAAAACATGAGAAGTATGAATGCATGGTGATACTGAGTGTAAACAAGAGTGAATGGTCATGCATGAAAACAGTGAGTGTAGGATTCAAAAAATGGGAAAGAATTCATGTGTGTGAAGCGAGTCGCCGCAACAATGACCATCAGTGAAAAATTAGTGTTATGCATGCAACAACAGTGAGATGCGAAAGAAAACTAAAACGGTGCTTCTACAAGCTAACATACATCAAAACTACAGTAAGAACTCATTCAAATCAAGTAGCCAACACTCACACAAAATAAAACACAAAAAGTGACAGAAATGCAACACGAGACACGAAAAGTGGGCTTACCCCAAAACAGCTAAGCTGAATGTGCTGACGACTCCTAGATGCAATGTGGGATGTCAGAGCTGCAAGGTTGATGCAAGGAATGAACTATGTAGTGTTCATTTGGTGAGTTTTGATAAAATTGAGGTTGTGATGTGCATGCCACAAATCTAGGAAAAGCGACACTTGGCGGGAGGTTTCTGAAATGATCCTTGCATGTACCCTCAAACTGCTAAAAATAGATCCCTGAATCAAGGGATGCCTTTGCATGCTGGCTTGGGAGAAGTAGTCCATGCATGCAAATCAATTTTTCTTGGTCTAAGAGGGAATTGGTCAACCTAAAGACACATCCATTGGTCTACGAGCATAGGATGAAAATATGTGCACTTTCTGGGTTGAGCAGACATAGCTATCCCAGAGGGATTGCACAATTTCTGAGAGGAACAAGTGACTATCTCTAGGATTGCACAATTTCTAGGCTGTGCAGTTGTCTTGGGTCAGACCTCACAATTTTGTTAAGGAAGCATGTCTGAATGAATCTCGCAATTTCTGAGCCCAGTAGGTTGTCTAGATGGATTTGCGTAATTTCTACTAGATGTTGGGCTACCTATCCTGGAGGGATTGCGTAATTTATACTAGACGCTGGGCTAGCTGTCCCAAAGGGATTGCGAAATTTGATGCTGGGTTGGATGTCCTGGAGGGATTGTGCAATTTCTGGGCTGAGTAGCTGACTGCTGCCCAAAATTGTGTAATTTCTGAACTGAGCAGTCATTATGGGCTGGATTGCACAGTTTTCTAGTGAAGGTTGACTGGCAGGATTGCGTAATTTTGGAGCCCAGCAGGCTACCAGTTAGGATTCCATAATTTCTAGAGGGAAGGCTAGTTCCCCTCCAAAATTTTGTAATTTCTTGAGGGAGATTCTTAGCCTGCAGTTGGACCAAGTACGGAAAAATATCCTATGAGGGGAATGCAACAAGCTATCATGCATAGGATGGCAGTCTGCTAGAAAACTACAGAAGCTCATGTACTTGATAATGCAAGACATGTTGCTGAGGATGGTTGGTAGGGAGGCTCCAAAACGAAGCTAAGGCAAAATTTTGGAGGGTGGTTGTAGATGCTACAACACTTGGCGACACACTAGTAGAACTCCAACTCTCTGAATGGAGCTTGTTCACGAAAAGAAAGTCTATCACCTCCATAAGTATTGTTCAGCTCTCAGTTCGTCTTGGCTTCCACACTTTCTTGATTGTAAGATGTAGCATTTGCCAAGCTTTTGGTTGATTGACACACATTCCAATCCAAGCCAACAGAGTTTTTTCGATTGGGGTTGAGGGGTATATTGGTGCACAAGCAGTATAGTCTTCAGAGTCTTAGTTTCATCTCTGGTGTTGCTCCGCTGCCAGGAGGCCTAAACAGTACCCCGGTGGAGTCACACAAGAACACAAGCATTGCTCCACTACCAACAAGCCTAGTCAGTACCCCACCAGAGTTACTTGCATCACCTCTCTACGCAGGAATCCTTTCCCTTCTTTCACCTTATTTATTTTGCTCTTTTTTTTCGAATTTTTTCACATTTTCATTTTTTCCATTTTTCATTTTTGTAACTATGCATAACACTTATTCATTTCATAGGCGGAAGAGGGATCCCGACTTATTGAGAGCAGAAGAGGTTGTTCCTTCAGAGAAATAGTTTATATATACCTCTGATGTGCTTGTTAATGTTTTCCCCATCACCTTACTATAATTGACTGAGTTGACAAGGATTAACCCAAAAACAACCGACTAGAGTAAGTGATACTAGTTAGCACACAAGCCTTGTGTGCTCACCAAGGTTCACCTCGAACAATATGTATTTTCCATTGATGTATCATGGAATGAAGATAAAATTTTCTTACATAAGAGAGTGTACAACAGATAACCAAATGTTGATATTTGTACAAGTCCTCTTGTACTTTACCCAGCTTGTTTCAAGAGTTGCACATGGTCCATGCAAAACTAACCTACGGACATAAATAGGAAAACAAACCAAAAAGCACAGTAAGAAGTAGAAGCAAATGTGTATGCAAAGCGAGTAAGCAAACAAACAAGCAAGAAAGAAAAAACACAAAGAAAGAAGCAAACATACATGCAAGAAAACAACTTAAAAGAAAACACTACTCCTACTCCTAAGATAACAGTGCATGGGCCTGATCACGTGAAGTGATATTTCCAATGTAGCCACCGGTGCATTGGTCAACCCATGTTGGTGAAGGCATGGTTCATGAACCTCATAGTTGCACAAACTAGCAAGCATGAAAGATACAACGATGAATATGAACACACTCCGAGCTTCAATGCATCCACAAAAAAGAAGTAAATGAAAGCACATGACATGCACTCTATGGACTTGTCATAGTGTTGTGCTACACTGCATGTAGATGTTGAGTGTATGCATTCTCTTGACTGTGACATGCAAGCAAATGTGAGAAAGGTAGACCACTTACGTTATGCAAGTGTGCTTGCTGTGTAATATTCCTCCAGTGCATGAGCGATGGGATTGTGTAGTTAGAGTGGAGGAAGAAAAATTTGGGTGTTTGGTTGATCTTCAATGCGAAGAAAAGAGTGATGAGGAGCCTTACATGTTTCAAAAATTTCCTGATCGAAAGTGAAACCAAGCTTAGGATAGCGAGGGCTTGACATAACCATCAGCTGGGGCTGAAGTGCCTCGATAGTCTAGGGGGTTTCGACTTCGTTGACAGATAGATCATCATAAACCAGTGTCTTTTATAGATTAACAACGATTGAATCAACATCATGATCAGATGAAGAAGTGGAGAGATCATGACAATCAAGATCAGAAAATTCTGGATATTTTTCGGCATCCTCATTATTTGATGAATCGGTAATAAGGGTAGATGAGAAGCAAGGACATTCACCCTATGTGTTTTCAGAAATGACAGATGACAAATTGGACAGATTTTCGAAGGAAGATGTGTCCTCCTTGCGATGTAATGACAAACTGACATTCGACGTGTCCTGTGAATGATTAGAAGTAGAAACATCCGAAAATGAGTTTTCACAAGGGAAATCAGTAGTGGCAAAATCACAAGGGATGTCAGGATAAAGTGGATGAGGCGTCGCTGGAAGGGAGTCATCCTTCACACAGGTTCTTCTTTATATTCCCGCACACACTGGTCACAAATGATGGCACAGGTTGGCTGCATAACACCAAATCCATCAACAACTTGATCCTCGTTCAAAGTAGGTGAGGAGTCTGGAATGGAATAACACAAGACAATACAATCCGGAGGATCAACAGAATGCAGGGATGGAGGTTGAGGGAACGAATCCACGTGATAACTAGCAGGCTTGTAAGCCAAATCTATGTAGATATCGAGATTAGGTGGGGTGGGAGGATGTGACAGTTCAACAAATGTTTGTGTATAATCTCCCACATCACTCTACAGTGGTGGAGTTGTTTGATGAGGTGAAGCAGGACGATCACTTGTGACAGCAACTGTGCCTTCTTGTGATTGTGCAGCTCCATCACCAAAGTGTGTTAAGCGAGGTTCAAATGATTTCAAGTGTGGATTTTTGGATATGTGAAGAATATACTCAAATATTCCATAAAGAAATTCCCAATCAATTTCATCTTCGGGAAATTGGTATGCAAGGTTACAAAAACATGTGTAAAACTATTCAACTAATTCATCAAGTGCTTTTTGTAATTTCAAAATTTCGTTATCGAGTGCTTTACGGTTAAAGTGATTGAAGTCACAGTCTATCTTTGCGACGAGATGAGTGAGAGAATGAATAGATTTTTCGGGTAGTGTGGCACACCAGTGCATCGGGTGCCCTCAAAGCATTTAGATGAACAACGTGTAGCTCATGTACTCTTCAAATATTCCATGTCTTTTGCATGAGCCTACAATTTCAAGCGCATCCCTAACCAAGCCTACATAGCCTCCACCATCATATGTTTTATGTGGCAAGTTATCCAAGATCTTTTTCGAGATAATGAAGTCATTTCCATAAGACATACACTCTGGAAGAGCAACTTTGTAGTTAGTCATGATGGATATGCAGAGATTCAAAACAGATGTGAGGACTCATCTTGTCATCTGGCCCTCCTAACGTGAAAATGTTGACGGTGTTGGACCCACCAACATGTCATGGGATCTCCTTGGTAAGAAGTCCCAACTAGACCTCAAACTATTTGATGTAGGAGTCCTTGTTGGGGCCTGACCCAAGTTTGGAGTTAATTAGCCAAAAAAATCCCTATACTATTGTCCCTTTTGGCAACAGTCCACGGAGCGCGGACTGAGGCCTCACCTGAAGTAGTATTGGGGGGTGTTGGAACTAGGTTTCTGCATCCTTGAGATGTCTGAGGGTTTGATTTGGTCCAACCATGAGTCCCTACACACAGGTTGCTTCGCACACTTCCCTAGCCTTCCCGCCCTGATATATTTGCCCTCACGCAGCCCTAACTAGGGGTTGTGGGGCTTCTGCTCTGCTGGAGCAGCGTTCTGCACTATCAAACCCAAGATCTTACTTGCCTTTTTACACTTGTTAGTTATCTTCGCATAATTATAAGATTTTTGCTATATTTATTTATATAGTGCATACATATAGGTTCGTGCAGCCAATAACTAGTAAACTTGCAAATTATACCCAATAACACATAAAGTAGGAAAAGATTCATAGAAATATGATAAAATTCTCTTTATTAATTCTTCCCAAGGTTACAAACTCGACATGCTCTGTGCACTCAGTTGCAGGGTTCCGCGCACTCAGTTGCGGACTACTAGGCTTCTGTCCACATACTGCAGAGCCTTCTCCTACTCTATGACCCAAGACACACTTTACACTGTGACTCAAGCTCTTAGATTCCTCATGCTTATTTTCTATTCCTTTTCTCTTCTTAGCTATCTTCCACACTTAGAGCCTTGCTCTATTTATACAATCCCATGGTCCGCAGACCATGTGTAGGTCTATCAAGCTGACATTACATTACAAAAACAAGGGTGGAAAACCCTGTGACTATATTATGACTTCGCGCTCCGTGCCCACAAATCGCGGGGTCTTTACAAATGACTTGGTCAAAACTTGGGCTTTAAGCCCCAAAACATGCCTTGGGGAGATTCCATGCCCAACAATCCCATCAGTGGGTCATGCAGTATCGCCTTCACCACAGTTTTGCACAGAGGCAAGTAAGATGTCCCTGCTGGTAGCAAGGGTGTGATAGATGCAACAAGTTAAAGAAGCTACATGAGAGGTTCTAACACATGAAAGGTGAGGTGAGTGCGCCCCTTGGAAACCTGTGATAGCATGGAGTTAAGAAGGGAACACACAATCAAAGATACACCACAACATGGAAGGCAAGTTAGCTAGCAATCCAAAGTGACAGTTAAACCAACAACACATTTCAGTAAGATTCATACATACATACATAGAAAATAGTTACACATGCATGCGTAAGCAAACATATAAATATATCATAAACGTATATGTAAATGTATAGCTAAAATAGAATACAACATATGCATAAAACATGTTGGTTCTGTTATATTAATAACTGTAAGTTCTAGTCATACAATACATCCATGTCCAACCACTAGTTCTGACAGCGGTTACAGTCACAACGACCTGCTCCTCCAAAGAGATGTATTAGCTGTGCGTAGTGGAGAAGCCAAGGCTCATTACAATATTGTCCATGCTCTCTCTAAGATAGTCCTGTCGAAAGCTTGGCTGCCCAAAATTGTATACAATGAGTTATGAAGGACAATTTATAGCAAGGGGTGGGGTGACCCTTGACATTCCCCTTTGTGACCATTCATCTAACGTCATGACTCTTCAACTACTCTATGATTGTTCCATTAAACTATCAACACTTGAACTTCCACTTGACAGGATGTTATATTACAATGAACATGTAACCATGCGAGACAAAATGGATTGAGAAAACCATGCAATACATCACTAACACTCAAACCTGTGTGGTGAGACCTGTTATCACCTAGATTTGCCTCAAGCTAAAGAAGGCAAGCTTCCAGGGTAACCACAAACCACTTACCCTTGTAGCTAGCCCTACAAGGTCAGGAGAGGTCTCTCTCGTTTAGGATCTCAGTCAAAATGACTGGATCAAATAAGGATTTTAGGCTAGGTATAGTAGCTCAGAAAGTTTTGATTGATTTGATGATGTTTGCTAGATCAGATGGAGCTTGGCAGTAGGGTCTGGGAAATTAGGTCAGAAATGCAGGGTGTTCTATGGGGAAAGGTAGGTATAGGATTTAGCACTTGAAATTTAGTGAGGTGGGGTGTCTAAGACTGGTGAGGAGCTGAGGAGGGCATGTGACAGTCATGGGTCCTTCTCAAACAACAAAAAACATAGAATACTGAATGATTTCCCAAGGTAGAGCACTGCAAACAATGGATTCTACCTATCTATCTTGATATCATTCAATTAGAAGTAGTGAAATAGATGATGGCATACATAACACATGTAAATAACTGATAACAAAAGAAGAAACTATGAAAAAGCACCATACCACATGGATCCCATAAAAATAGTTGCAATTCCTATTAATTTCCTTGCCAAACTGCTTACAATGGTGTACAATCAAGCTCTGAGCATCCAAGTGAGTCCAACCCCACCAAATGACCAAGAAAACACATAATATAGACATCTAAACTACTCATCCTAACCTTCAGGGGTCGAATCCATGAGAAGAGGGGCTGTTTCAACCATTTCCCAACAAAGAACTGGAATATAGGCAGTCAAACAACTTGCCTCTAAAAGAGGGGAAACTGATTCATTTGCCTCAAAACCACCTCTAACTAATGAATCTACCCTCTAACACTATTTTACCATTACATTTACATGCCATGTCATCAATTACATCAGTGAAATCATCCATGAGGAGAGAGAAATCAAATTCACAGTCAAAACAGGCGAATTTTAGTTCCCTGAGCAAAATGGCCCTAAGTGCAGTGCCACTGGTCCTAAGCACAACGCCACTTTCCACCTGATTTTGGAGGCCTTCCCCTTAGCCAAATTGAGCCCATGATAGCTCATTGGAAATTTCTTCAAGTCTAGTTTCTAGAACACCTAGAATTTTTGAATTTGGAGGTCATTTGCCCCCTCAAAACTTGAATCTCCCAAGACTACTTCTGTGTGTCCAAAAAGAGGTAGAAAGGTCATTTTTTGGTAGTTTTTGGACCTTTTGGTGAACCAAATCTGCTCCAAAACTTCTGAAATTTTTCAGAGTGTATGTCCTCATCATTATGAATCCAAAAATGTCAACTTTTTCTCCAATGGATACCCCACGAAAAATCACAATGCCAGTGGCGCTGCACTTCTGGGCAAATTTTCTATGTTAAGTATTTAAAACTTCAAAAGTGAAAAAACTCCTCAAAATTTTCCCAAATTTGGCATGGAGCACCACCATCAAGTGATTTGGTTGGCTAAGGAGGCTTCTGCCAACATTTTGAGTCTATCTTCCTCCCTTGTGTGGTTTTCTCTGTTGCCTAGCTCTGCCTGCTGAGGTGTCACTGCCTGTGTTTTCCTCCTCATCATACTCAAAATCACTTCCTCTGTCCATGGTTTAATCACTCTGATAGTTTGCACAGTTTTGACAATGTATGAGATGAATGGTATGTGCAATGGCTTGTAGGGATGGGTGTGAGTGAATGTAGGAAACTATGAGCAAAACATAAGAGGGAGGGGGTTTAGGGAGTGATAAATGAGTGGTAGAATATGATAAAAGTGATGGGGATAAGAGTTTAGTTATGATGTTGAGTAATGGGGAAAACCAAATAACTAGGGTTTTATGAGAATTAGGGTTTTATATAGAGAGTGGAAAACCATGAAAATCTTTACACGTGAAAACTAAATAGCAAGGATAGGACTAATACTTACTTGCACAAGCCAAATTTGGAGGAAATTTAGCAAAGATTTGAAGTTTGGGGCTTTTTTGGTGTTGGCTGGCCTAAGTGCAGTGCCACTACCCAGGAATGTAGTGCCACTCTCTAAGCGCAGCGCCTGTTATAAATTACACTGAGAAATTTTCCCCTAAGCGCATTGCCCTTCTCCCTAAGTGCAGTGCATTTTTCAGGCAAGTTTTGGAGGCCTTCCTGGTGTCCAAATTGGGTGTGGGATAGCTAGTTGGAAAAATTATCGATTCTAATTTCTAGAAAGTCTTGAATGTTTCAATTTGGAGTTCATTTGACCTGTCCAAAGTCCAATCTCCCAAGACTGGTCAAAATATGCAAATGAGGCTACCAAAATGCAGTGTGATGTTTCAGTCAACTCTTGGAGGTCTTCCTCAACTCAAAATTGAGTTCATGATAGCTCATTGGAAAGCTCTTTGTGTCTAGTTATCATTTGACTCATCAAGAAAGTAATTTGGTCACCTTAGCTAGGCGAAATTTTGAGTTCCCCAAGGTCACTCCAGAAGTGCATCAACTCTCTTGTAGCAACTGTATTTCTGATATTTCTCTAAAACCATGATACCTATGTACAAACTGAAGGAGGTTTTTCTTCTTGGGTCTATAATGAACAAAAACCTCTCTCACTTTTGTCAAATTCATCTTTTCTTGCTCAAAAACATAGTTTGAAGAAAAATCGTCCCTTATGTGTGGTGAATGGCTTGTTCCTTGGAATGACTTCTCAACAAATGATGGAGACCTGATGTTTGATGATATGAAATGGCCTCATACCTTTTGATATCCCTTATGCCTCCTCTACTTAGATATCTCTGATCCCATAGCCAACCCTAGCTTAGTGGGAGAGGAAATTAGGGTTTAGTGCTTGTTCTCTTTTGCTTTTACAGGTGGATTTGTGCTCATGATAACCTGATTTTTTGCAGTGGCAGGTGCTTGGCAACATCACAAGATGTTTAGGAGCAACTGGGAACCAATATTACATATGAAAACATAAAATTACATCATTAATGGAGATAAAAACAAAATACCCTGTTTTCACCTCAAAACAAGTTTTGAGGTGAGAACTACATTAGGCTTTCAAAATGATAAATTATGGCTTTGCTAATCATTATTGGCCTCCTCATGTCCTTGTTAATCATTATTGGCATGTAATTATTGGATTTGACCATGGTGGGACCCTAAAACCTAATGAGACCAAACCCTAAGACCTAATGAAATGAATTGCAAAGGGAACATGAGCCATGACTGAAATATATGGAAGAGGATCAACAAGTATAGATCATGAGGGAAAATTGAAGTAAACCCTACCATCAGTGAATCCATGACCTAATGGAATGCAAACTCATCAGTATGGGACTCCTACTATGAAATGCAAAAGAGTAGATTTTGATCACTGATGGCAGTGTGAAACACTAACACTAATAAGACGAACTCTTTGGCATCCTCGTGATGGTCGATGGTGGCAAACTGATGCCAAGCTTGGTTGTACACTCAATGGTGACATCCTATTGAAAGCGAACTCTTGCCTCCATTACATCAAGGTACACTGATATGGCTCCTATGTACAACTCATCTGATAGCATGCGCATGGTCGTCCTGAGTGCAGCTGGACCAACGACATACAGATGCATATTGTCTGTGTTGATCTCCAAGTCTATGCTGGTGGCCACGAGCATCAATTTTTTGAAGTACATGTTCAGCTCCAATTGGAATTTCTTCTTGTCTTTGCCTCGGTGAGTGTGCCAAAAGGGTTGGATTGCATGTGTGCACATAATGAGATGCATGCTGCTAAATTCCCTTTCATGTGATCAATTAGCACTATTCACCCTGTCTGCTTTGTGCTAGCTGATGGGATGGATCTATAACTTGTATAAGCACATTTTCATCCATCTATACATGTTGCACCCCCTGTTGTACCTGCTCATGTTGCAACTCATTCTCTCATCTGTGCATCTCCTGCTCTTCCTTGGGTTGTTGCTTCATCACTTGCAACTCATTCTCTATTCTTTTCTCTACTATCATGCGATCGTCTTATCGTACCATCACCTCATAGCCTCAATCTCCAAAGATTCTTTCGTCATGAGTGGATCTACTTTGAACTTGTAGCTTTGCTTTAACTCTATGATGTCAACAACCTTCCTCTTGCACTCGCTACATGCGAGTGTGTAGCATTCTACAGCGATTGATGGTGTTGTTCACTATGATGTTTCTTCCATCTTATCTTCATGTCCTTGTCTACAAACAAATTGATGTATTCACAGGTAGGCAAGCTCATAGACACTTGCTTGGCTGCAACCCCCATTGTTCTCTCAATGGTTTCCTTTGACTTTTCTCTTCTAAAGGCCATTGTACTTGTGCTCCTGAGAGACAAACGAACACCTGTGATGCCTAGAGACATAGAAACACTCATGGCAACTAATATGTTAGTCTAAAACCAAAACGAACTTGAGACTGACTTGCAACATACCTGTGTGACTGATAATGAAGGTTGCGCAATTTCCACCTAGAGGTCGGGAGACTGACTGCCAAAACTGTGCAAGGCACATTTCAGGCTATCTAGAGGCTAATTGACTGCTGGAACTACATAATGCGTAGTCCAGTCTAGCCTGCTGAGTATTGAAATTGCACAATGCTCAATTTCAATCAATAGTGACATGCAACTAGCAAACTACATTATGCAGTTTCTAGAGCCAGCGGGACACTCCCTCCAAGCATTGTGCAATGCAAGCCTAGGGGTAACTGCTACATCAAACTTGTGCAATTTCTAAAGGGAATTCAGAGCCTTCGCTTCGGGAAATGCGCAGTGCTACCCAGGAAAGGCACGGTTTGGGCCAACGCAGGCCAGACCGACCAACGCCGGACTGAAAAACATGAGAAGTTTGAATGCATGGTGATAATGAGTGTAAACAAGACTGAATGAAAACCATGCATGTGTGTAAAGAAAGTCACCACAACAGTGACCGTCGATGAAAAAACAATGTCATGCATGCGATAGCAGTGAGATGTGAATGAAAACTATAACGATTTTTATGCAAGCTAACATACATCAAAACAACAGCAAGCACTTACTGAAATCAAGCAGACAACACTCACACAAAGCGAAACACAAAAAGCGACAAAAACGCAGTGCGAGACATGAAAAGCGGGCTTACCCGAAACCACTAAGCTGAATCTGCCGACGACTCCTACATGCAATGTGGGATGTTAGAGTTGCAAGGTTGATGTAAGGGATGATCTCTACAATGTTTTGTTTGATGAGTTTTTATAAAATTGAGGTTGTGACCTGCACACCACAAATCTAGGAAAAGTGACACTTGGCGGGAGGTTTCTAAAATGACCTTGCATGTAACCTCCAGTTGCTAAAAATAGATCCCTGAATCAAGGGATGCCTTTCCATGTTGCCTTGTGAGAATCAGTCAATACATGCAAATTAGTTTTTCTCAGTCCGAGAGGGAACCGGTGAATCTGAAGGCACATGCATCGGTCTAAGAGCCTGGGACAAAAATTTGTTGGCTTGGTGGGTCTTGACCCAGGTTCAATGTTAGTTAGCCAAACAAATCCCTACACTACTGGCCCTTTCGGCATCAACTCGCAGAGCACAAATCGAAGTCTCACTCGAAATAGTATTGGGGGATACTGGAACCAAGTTTCCGCACCCTGAGATGGTCGTGATGTTGGTTTATTCCTTCTATTCCTTCTCTTGCGCAGGTCATTAAGTTCTAGGGCTCTGTCAGTCTAGCCCTTTATTCCATCCTTCTATACCTCTGCAAAAGGGTATGATTGGCCTTCGCGCAGCCCTAACCTGCGATTTAGGTACTTTTGCGCTGCTAGGGTAGTGTATCGCGTAGATTCCCAATCTAGCTTAAGTGTCTTACTTATCTTATTAAACAATCACAGCTAGCGCCACGTAAACAGATATCCTTATTTGCATTTAATTATCCAACGTAATTACATACATTCACGCATCACATAAGCATTATAAATGAAATTCATACACAATATGACAAGATGCATTAACAAGAAACAAAGACACAGAATTTGCAAAATGCTTCTCTTTATTGATATCTTCAAATGATTACAGACTCTATCTTCCCTGCGCACTCTGTGGCAGGGGTCCGCACACTCAGCTACGGACTTCTCACCTAGGCCTCTACGCACTCAGCTATAGAGCCTCTACCCACGCTATGGCCTGAAACTTAGACTTCTCTCCTTATCGCTCAAGACTTCTTACTTCTTCTACCAAAAACTTATTTATGACTCAGAGCTTACTGTCTTAGCTCTTTTTATACAATCCCATTGTCCATGGACGATCGATAGATATTTTACAGCTGACTTTACTTTACAAAATAAGGGCAGACAACCCTTTATGACTCATGACACCTTCGCGCTCCATGACCACAAAATGTAGAGTCTTTACAACTTTATTACAAAATTCAAACCAAATGATGGGCTTTTATCCCCAAAACTGTCCTTGGGGGATCCTGTTCCCAACAGGCCTCCAAAAAAAACATCATGACTCATCATCGAATCACTCGACAGGTGTGGAGATCTTAGCGCGAAGACCTCCCAGCTCGATTCTTATGACCGTAACCTCGGCAGTGCACTGTGCAGTTGCCTGCTTTGTGTCTTCCACCATTTGCTCGGTCACTACTCCTGAACTGTTGGCCTGAATATTTTGCTGAGTTGCTTACAAAGTCATAATATTTCCTTCAATAGAGGCTGTAACTATGTAAAGCTCATGCAGCCAGGTCTTCATTCATGCCATTAGCACTACTTCCTTGTGCAACACTGCATCTACATGTTCTTTCAACTGCTTGGCCTTCTACAGCTTCACCAGTCTCTGTGTGAGCGCGAAAATTTGCACTGTGCCTTTGACCTCATCATAGCATTGTTGTAGCTCACACGATTCTATCTCCGACTATTTTACATTAGGGTCCTCCTGCAAGCTTGTCAAGACCTCGAACGACTACTCAAAAGGTTGTGTGCAGTCTGCTACTGCAATGTCAACCAATGCTATTGGCTCTGTGACAGCAGTTGCATGTTGCTCCTTCACTTCTCACAGAGTTGAAGGATGGGCCTTCAACTGTAACTCTATGATCTATAGGTTCAACTCCAACTCAACCCTCTCCACTTCTATACGAGCGTTGTGCACCCTTATAACCAGTTTGCAGATGCGCACCTCAATTGGTTCTTCCTTAGGAATGGCCAACTCTGGGACCATTCGGCATGCCTCCTCGACAACCTATATTATATGCTTGTTTTTTTTGGTCACCTACATCACAACGGCGATGGTAAAGTCTTGTTGTAGTGCCATCTACATGTTGGTAATCCATTTCTCGCTAATCACCTGTAAGGCACAGTGCTCACGGGCCCTCAACTCTGCAATCACTCCATCCTGCAATAGGTGGAACGCCTCACTAGGGAGCACTGCCAGATTCAACCCTACCCCCTTGAGGGTGCTGACAGTGGGCTTGTCGGCTTCATTCTCCGTGGTCAGTGCTCCATCAGGCAGCATTATCGCACTAGAGGCCTTCATGCGCAGGATCCTAGCAGCCTCTAGAGTGCCGATAGCAAGGTTGGTGGACACCGTGCTAGCCTGTGACATGTGGGTCTACAGCTCCTGCAAACCTATCTGGATAGCCTGCAATACTAGTTGCTACCATTGTTCAAACTCTTGTAGGACCTCCAAGGTGACATCTCACACCATGTCTCCAATGTCGTGCAAGTCTCCCTCTATGAGCGTGATTGGGTCCAGCAATGTCTTAGTGGTCTTGGATTTGTTCCTAGACCCTCCTTTCTCCTACTCTGTCAGTCGCTTGATGTGAGCGGATGTCGCCTGTGGGTCCGCGCTGTGTTGCTCTGTCTACTTGGCCATCTCTTTTTCTGTCTTGGGTGAAGGCGACCTCGCGCCTTTGTGAGAGCCCCACTCTGTTCCACCTATTTGCTTCTCCTTCTTCTGAGCAGCATCGAACTCTACCTGGGCCTTGTCAGTGGCCTCCTTCTTTCTCTTTTCAGTTAGCTACATCATCTTGAGCTTGGCTTCCTCCTTCTTGCGCTGCGAGGTGGACTTTCCCTCCCACTGCCAAGTCTGCTATAGTGCGTCATTCTACCAGCCAGTGATCAAGTACTGCATCAATGGCATCATCTGTTTCTAGGTAAGGCAAGTCATACCATGTCTACACAGGGTCCTTCCGCGCCTTGATGGATACATGGTGAAAATCTACTTTAAACTTTGTGTAGCCCTACCAACTAGCAAACAACGTAGGCAACAACCACGGTTTGTGACTGATGGTGATGCAAATGTTCATATCCATGAAGATCTAAAAGATATTGTTGTCTTTGATGTGTTGCACATCCTTGGTCACCATAGTGAATCATACTTCGCTACTTCTGGTAAGTTTGGTGTGACCAAAGAGAATTGATTGTCCTCTGCAGCTCCCATCCTATCAACACAATTGACAGCAAGAGCCACGTGTAGTGGAACGTCTTGCTGAGCTCCTGTGCTTCGTGTCATTTCGCAAGGAACTCACCATGGAGATAGTATTCCCAATTGAACTGATCTCCTTTGGCGCACTACGCTGCTAGCGCTACGACAGGCATCGGCACCTCATCAGCGTGACACTTCCTCATCACCTTCCCTGCTAAAATTTTCATAGCCACCTTTACAGTAGGGTCACAGATGCTGGATATGGCATATCCACGTGGCTTCTTTACCAGCTTAAACTTCTCTTCATGGCCTCCACAAGGGCCTGCTCACCACCTTTTCTGCCAAATATCATGGCTAGATTTTCTCCTGTGTAGGGCAACCACGTGATCCTGTGGATCAATCTATCAATGATGGGTATTGGCTCCTCCAGCCATAGACACCCATCATCCACCAAGCATAGAAACTGCTTGATGACTAAGACTATAATTGGGGTGCGGTTGTAGTGTGACACCCATAGCATCTTGAGCAGACCAGCCTTGTCTACTCCTCTGAGCCACTTCTGTGGCTCCAATGTAGTCATTTTGGTGGTTGTGTCAATAATGCAGCGCATTAGCTACTCGGTCGCCAAGTGTGGGAACTTCTCATGGTCAGCCAAGTCCCAATCTTTGATTTTTAATAGAGGAGACCGCGCCAAGCACGGTCCTTCAAAAACAATCTAATCTGGCAACAAAGTGGTTTGCAAAGGGACCTTGCTCTCGTTGATATCTTTCAGTACCTTGGCCTTGCCCTTGCGTGGAGGGACGTACTCTGGCAACCGAGTGATAGGGTCAGCACCTTGGGCTTCAACATCCTCCATGTCCATTCCCACATGCAAGTGAGTGATAGGGTCAACACCATAGGCTTCAACATGCCCCACGTCTATTCCTACATCCTCATAATCCATTGGGATGTCTTTGATTTCTTCCTATTCTGGCTCTAGATTGATGGCTTTGCCCTTTTCCTGTACAATGGGCTTGTACTTCGGTGGGTTTCTTCTTGGAAATGCGTGCCCCAGTATTGCAGGCTACTTTCCCTTCTTATCCTTCATGCTCTTCTTGGTTGGGGTGGGCTTTGGTCTCGGCGTCATTGGTGATTTAGGGACTTCTACTAATACTTCGACAACCTCTGGAGTAGCTTGTTCTACCTCCATAACAATTTCTGACACCCACTCCTTTGCTACTTCTTCGGTATCTATATCTTATGCGGGTGTTGACATAATGCTTTCCAATAGTGCTCACGACGTCTCTAGTAAGTTCACAAACACTGGAATAGCTATCAAAGCCTTGAAGAATTCTCGATTCATGTGTGCCTAAGAGCGCAACAACTCAATGCTCAAAATTCCAAGTTTTTTTCACTGGGCAGCCACCTGTAATTTATAGGGCATTTTGAATTCAAATTCGACTGCTCCCCCCAAATTTGGTTCGTTAATGTTAGATTGGCAGCATATTTTCAAGGATCTGAGTCATAAATTTCGTCTTAAATGCCACCCTCCCGCTCCATTTGGTCGCATTTCTACTGTCAAATCATGAACAGTGACTCTAATGGTCACTTTCCAACCGACCTGTGTGATTTCTCCCTGGGTAGCACATCGCCCTTCGTGCTGCCGTGAACCCTGTGACACTTCCTTGCTTCGCACAATCCTCCAAGCATGCAACTCCCCAACCCGGGCAGTGTAGCTTATAGTCTCGCACCTCCTTTAAGCTTCCTGGAGTGCTAAGACTGTGCTACCTTCATATAGTCACATGGTCAGACCACTGGTGTATGGCTTCAATCGACTGCCATTCACCTTTCCTAGGAAGGGATCTCCATTCAATTTGACCAGCTGTACCGCTCCTCCGTCGGTAATCTCCTTAATGACATAGGGCCCTAACCAATGCGTTCTGAATTTCCTTGGAAATTTATCAAACTTGCTGTCATATAAAAAAACCATGTCATTTATCTTATAGGTGCACAACTTAATGTTCCAATCATGCCATGCTTTTTTGTGTTGCTTTTGGACCTGTTGGTGAAATCCAGCTAGAAAACTTTCTTCCTCAATATCAGCCAGTTGCGTGAGCCTCTCTTCCAGGGCTTCGCAATCCGTCATACCTGTGAGTGCCGCTATGCGCAGACTAGGCACAATATATTCCATGGGCATCACTGCTTCAACACCATGTACAAGCCTAAAGGGCATTTGTCCAATCAACTTCTTGCATGTCATTGTTGGGCAGAGGAATTGCGCTTGAGCAAACTCCTCAACACTTAATTGTAACCATGAGGGTTTCGTAAACTTAGAGATGAAGCACAAGTAATGCCAAAAATGGTATGAACTTTTCCTATCTCTAATCCTACTTCTTAAAGGAAATGATTTACAGAATTAGACAGAAGATAATCGGAAAGGTAATTGACACCAAAGCAACTCTAGTGCTGGAATGTAAAAGACAATTTGCATGTAAATCAAGTAAAGAAATTCCACACAATGGAAACAATCTTAAATGCTGTAATGAAATGCTATGTTCATCTTCAGATGGATGGCTAACAGTCTGACAAGTGGGCCCTTGCAGAATTATGTCTTCCTTCTGATCTTCCTTCCACACAAACAACCTGTCCTTGCACTATTGCAATCTACTTGCACTAGTGCAGGTACAGTATCTCTGTGCAAAAGTATATGTGGCCTTCCTTATTGAATACTTATGTCTTAGTGAAGGTGCTCTAAGCCTAAGGGCTTAGAGAACTCTATTTCTGTGACAAGAGACTAGCTCTTGCACCGAGGCAGAGCTTCCTTCACCCAGTTTCCAAATTACTTTCGAAAGTACTGAAAGATGTGTTGAAAGAGAATTGCAATTGTAAACGAAATTCATAAGTAAATTATCTGTAAAAAAGGAAATGCTTCAATTCATTAAACCTTGCAAAGGAAATAAAATTCATGAAATTAAAGCACTTCAAAAGAATCAAACAGCGGTCTAAGTGTTTTGCATGCGTTAAGTAACTTTAGTAATCCATTCAAAATGATTATGTTCTTTGCAAGTATAATATGTTTATGGTAATTTTATGCAACTGCTTCTAGATCCTCTAAAGATGTACTTTTAATATGGAAGACACTTACTAAGTTAATGATTCATTCACTTGCGAAATCGCTGGAAGTATTATGTAGGTAAGTGATTCACTGTTCGCTGCAACTGAATGATTAAACGAAAGTGTAGGCAACCACATGCACTGGTGCAGGAAAGAGTTCCTTGCACGATCTCATCAAAAAAAAAGATTGAGATTAAAGGAAATGCAAGAAAGATATTTCATAAACAAAGTAAACACAGCTAACTCTCAAACCACAGATCCGGTTCACACGTTAGCTAGAAAAGATATCCTAAATTAGAAATTGAAACATAAAGATTAAAACTATAACATCACACAGCTGCAAAAGAAATATCCACACCTTCTTTCTGAATAACGAAAGAGAGAGGGGAAAACAAGCTGGGTTTGTTGGGCCCTAGCCAACCAGCTCGTTCCCCTTCTAAGGAATGAAAAATCTTAGCACTTCAAATATACATCAAAGATAAATTAGACGTTGTGTATGCAAATCATGGAAATTCTCTTGTATTACTTGATTCAGAAAATATACATAACAGAGCAGTCTAGCCCCAGAGCTGAGGCGATAACCAGATTACATAAAACAAAATTACAATCGACGGTTTGCTGACTAGCTTCCTCCTACCTATAATCTATATCTTATATATCCTTTCGGCTCTAGCCATATTCACTAATTACAAACATTTCTTATTGAGGCCTTTTGGCCGAACAGACTTAGAAACAGAAATTACAAACTTGGCCAGCAATTATAATACACATGAATTTCACTTGGCCGTAACCTAACTTTTGAAAATATTCCCTAATTGCACGCCACCTATTATCATGCTTAAGTTCATGAGTAGCTAGACTCGGAGTCAAGGATCGAGACCCGTCCTCGTGGAAGATTTGGCTTCTCGGAAATCTCGGATAGTCTTCGTTGCAGTGCAGGAATATACCTGCACTAGTCACACTCATTCATAATTAATACTAAGTTCCATGATTACTCTAGGAAATTAATATGAGTTACAAGAGGTATGTAAATAGGCATGAAATCCATATAAAATGATTAATAAAGTGTTGTAATAAATATTAATATAAAATATGAGCATGTGCAGGAATGGGTAACTATCTTGTACTAGTGCAGGAAAGAAGGGTCTTTTATTGAGATAAAATAGAGGTTGATTTTGATGGAAATGGGGTAGAAAATAGGGAAATTTAGGATACCAACATCCTCCCATCCCTAAGTTGTTGTGTGTCCTCACACAATGTTTTACCTCTGCAAAAAACCTTCAAAAATGAATGACCAGCTCCTCAGTCCTGAACTTCAATGTTTATTCCTACCTTTACTATCTTTGGCTTCTTGTCTCAGGATTTTCATAGCTTCTTAGTCACCTTCTTGAGGCATCTATAGCATTTGGAAGCCTGATACTTCCATACCTTTACTTGTTGCTTCTGCCTCTTTACTTCTACAAGTAACTCCACCTCACTCTATTTCTGCCAACTCTGCTCTTTCATGACCTGGTTCAAAGCCTCTAGGTCATGGACTTGTTGCTCCAGATCTACTATTCTATTATTGAGGAAAAGAGTGGAGGGTGTTGTGCTAAGATCTTCGAGTGTGAATGTCTTTTCTGCCACAGACTCGAAACAAGTCCCATCATCATCAAGGTCAAGGCTGTCGAAATTCTGCTTTATGACATCGTCGTGGGTTTCTATGCTTGGGGTTTTCCTGTCACTGAGGGTTTGGATTCCCTCACCAATATTCGTGCCTTGTGCACTCAATTTATTAGGGCTCTTAACACCCTGTTCTCCCAACTTCTCAGTGGATTCAACACCCTGTCTTTCCAAATCAGTAGGGGTTTCGATTCCCCATTCTTCTATAATTGTAGGGACTTTAGTACCCTGTCCTTCAAACACTACATGGTCTTCAATACCCTGACCTTCAAAAATCACAAGGTCTTCAGTACCCTAACCTTCTAAAATCGCAGGGTCTTCAATACCCTGACCTTCAAAAATCGCAGGGTCTTTAGTACCCGGTCCTCGAAATCATTAAGGGTCTCTATGTCTAGTTCGCTACAATTATCAAGATCCCATGCATGATATTCCTCTTCGTCCTCCTCTGCTTGCACTTCACCAGTATGCGGTGTCAATGTCATCTTTCTTCTCCTTAGCCTACTAACAAATGTTGACAACAGGATGTCATCTTTTGCATTCTCCTCATCTTCCATAGTGTGTGCAACTGCGTCTGCAAGCACCGAGAGATTATGAACTATGGGGGAATCTTGGGCTATTTCATCGATTACGATTGGAGAACTTGACTAGTTCATCCCTTGGGTGACAATCTTCCTCCTAACTGAGGTTCTGGTCTTCCTCTTCTTTGCCGCAGGTGGAGTGTTCTCAACGACCCTCTTCTCTACTTGCACTGGTGAACTTTTACCTTTCCGCTTGGTAGGAGACAATGTCTCCACCTTTCTCTTCTTACTTGTACTCGTGCTAGCAGACTCTTCTGCACCCCTCACTCGAAATTCTTTTAGAAATGCTAACCATGTTATCCCCTTTTCTTCTAACTTCTTCTTGACCAGAATCGTAATAAGCCCATGATGGCAGAGATTGTTTGCAACCTGGCTTGCACTTCCACTCTACATGTTTTTCACCATCTTCTCAAGGCTCCTGAGTAAGAAGTGAGGAAAATTAATCAATTTTCTTGCCTCGAAATGCAACAACAATCGAAGGTGGTATACAAATTCCAAGGTATAGCGTCCTTCTCCAATTACAAACTTCTGCAATATAAACAGTAGATCTCACCACTTCCCGACCATGGTAGTCTATGGAAGTCCCTTTCTCCAATCAACCTTAATTTTCTTGTCGACCAAGAACCGGTGCCAACGCTTCTTCGTGATCCGCTCCTTTTTAAACCAGCGCTCCCCTATAAGTGGCAAGCCTGTGGCTTGTGCAATGAACTCCTCTGTAATTTTGAATTTTAAGGACCCGACCCTGACTCGGCCTTCTTTGAATGTCCTTGCGAACTCTAATTCCACCACCATGTTGAACCTGTCAAAATTCTGTAGAAATGGAAGGAACCCAGATTCTTGCAATAGTGCAAGACTGTTCCTATACTCGGTGGTTTGTTCAATTTGGTGGAAAGACAGTGGTTCACTCCTCACTGGTGCCATTGAACCACACTCCACTGTGCTCTGTTCACACCCTCGAAGGAATTTCAAAGTGACTCCAACGTTCACCGAGAGTTTTATTTCGAAGGTTCATCGCTCTCTATCTTTTTAGACCCACTCACCCGACTATGATCAAACAACCCCCCATATCAGGGGTTGATTCGTGTCAGCTCGCTATGGGTGAATCATAATGATTGGATGCAATGGTTGTATAGGCGGTGGTGGCACAACAGCTACAATTATCGGATTGTGGGTAAGCTAATAATGTTCAAGAAATGCAGAATTATTTCAAGGAGGGTGTGTAGGTTATCAGATAGTAGTACGATCCCACAGTCAGCATCATAATTCAATCAGACATACTTCAGCATTTATTAAAAAGATTAGATTTCAAACCTTACACATCTTGCACTTTAAATATTTATTCCTAGATTAGTAAATAATGAAACAAAGAATCAATTAAAACATGGAATGAGATAACATATTAACACATGTGGAGGAAAGTACAGGCCCATAAATATCCCTGATAAACCACTCCAGGATTGTGTAAATTGCTTTCACAATCAACTGTGTTTCTGCACCAAACCTGCTTGCACTGTTGTGCTTGCACTGCATTATGCTTGCACTAGAGACTTTTACCAAACAAAGAATCTAATAGGACATACTTCTGTAGCTGGACCTAAAAAAATTTGCCTCATTATACAAGAAAAAATTATTCGCCATCCTTTGGTGTTTCTTAAACATGCCTTCTAGATTGACTGCATCAAATTCTGCAATCAATTTATGAGGAAATAAAGAAGTGTGAAAGGGGTAAGATATTTAGAATGGGAAGGAATATTACAACATGGATTTCGGAAACAATATCACCAAGAGGGATAAACAAAATGGGATGTGGAAAAAAATCAAGGAAAAAGAGGGATTTTACGAAATCGGGTAAGGGTAGTTTCTTGGAAGAAAGAGGAAGGTAATTCATTGGGGAATTTAGGAAAGAAACTAGTGGGAAATTTTGAAATGGGAAATAGAAGAAAGAAATCATTTTTACCTTGAAATTTGTCTGCACTGGTGCAAGAAAAAATAACTGCAGTGGGAAGTAAGCATTTACTTGGATAAAAATGTCCATGCTAGTTACCCCAAACTTGGGTAAGTGCTCTGTTTTATGAACCTGCTTCTTCTTGGTGGCAGCCAACATATCTAAAAATCAAGTAACATTCCATTTTTATTAAAATTTTGATCTTCTTGCCAGCATGCTGGTTTTCAGGTTGATCCTTCTGCAATCATGTCAGTCAACTGATTTTCATAACTACGGGATTTTTTTTTTCTTTTTATACTTTTTATTTTTGTCATTTTTTTCTTTGATTATGGTTTTTTTTTTTTTAACAAGGACAAGAAGGAATCAATTCTTCAACAGGTTGGTGTTACCACCTACCAACTCCATTTTAAATTTCCGTTGGACTTGCTGCATAAAGTATCCTTTAGTAAGGGGCTAAAAATATACCTTCAATCTATGCCCATTTACCAGGAACACAGAATTCCGTCCATCAATAGTTTTTATTTCTACCGATCCACTTTCAAACACTTTGACCATCTCATAGGGTCCCGTCCAGCGTGTATGGAATTTTCCTTTAAAATGTTTTAATCTCGAATCGTAAAGGAGCAACCAATCACCTGGTTGGAACTACTTCTTCTGAATGGACTTGTCATGCCACTTCTTGTGTTGTTGTTGGATCAAGATGTTCTACTGAACAACATCCCTTCGAATTTAATATAACTTGTTTAATTGTAGAAGGCATTGTTGTTGTGCTTCAAGGAGATCTAGTCCTAATTGGATAGCAGTCGTGAAAGTCTTGATTTGTAATTCTATCGGCAAGAAGAATTGTTTCCCATACACCAGCTCATATGGTGTGTGTCCTGTGCTGCTTCTCTAGGTGGTTCGATAGGCCCATAATGCTTCCGGTAATTTGTCAACCCAATCCTTTCTATGCATGTTTACCATCTCTTTGAGGATGGACTCAATCACCTTATCCATGGACTCCATTTGACCATTTTCTTGCGGGTGATATGGTGTAGATTTCCTATGCCATATTTTGTACTGCTCCATCACACCCTCTATCAGATTAGAAATAATCTGCGATCCATTGTCAGAAACAATTTCTCTAGGCACACCAAATCTAGTAAAATTTTCAATAAAAAGAAAAGCAACAACAAATCTTTCAGTAGCAAAAGAAACAACTTTAGCTTCTACCCATTTTGTAACAAAATCTGCACAAACCAAAATATGCTTTTTATTTGATGATGCAAGACTTATTGGTCCTACGAAATCAATGGCCCATTTTTCAAAAGGCTCAATCATAACCTGAGGACATAAATGCATTTCATTGATCTGAATAGGTTGGCCAATTCACTGACAAATATTACACCACTTGACATATTGTTTGGCATCCTTGAACAAGGAAGGCCAAAAATAGCCAGCTCGTAACACTTTGTATGCAATCCGCTTGTCGACGAAGTGACCCCGACAAGGTTCATCATGGGTAGATTTTAAGATATCAAACACCTCTTCCTCTCTTACACATCTACAGATAATGTGATCTTCTCAGGTGTAAAAGAGGTCTCCTTGGATCCAGGAATATGCAATACTTTTCTGAATGATATTATGCTTCTCATGAGCGGATAACTGAGGTGGTAATTTCCTGGTGATTAAATAGTTATCTATGTCAGCAAACCATGGAGATTTTGTTGACACGGAAAAAAGTTGTTAATCATCAAAATCATCATCAACAAGAAAAGCTTCACCAGGATTATTTAATCTTGAAAGATAATCTGCTACTACATTTGACTTTCCTGGTCTATCAACAATGGTAGTATTAAATTCTTGTAATAATAGCAACCACCTAGTCACTCTACCACTAGTTAATGATTTATTCATCAAATATCTTATAGCGGGTGACAAGTTTTTACTAATGAAATAAATAGCATAAGATTGTTTGTCTTCTTCTTGTCCTAAAGATGTGCCTATAGCAGTATCTCAGGCATCAGAGGAAATATGAAATGGTAGGGACCAGTTTGGTCCTCTTAATGCTGGTGCCTGAACTAATTTTTCCTTTAATGTCTCAAAAGACTATTGGCAAGCTATGGACCAATAAAACTCACTATCTTTAACCAAAAGTTGGAAAAGTGGGGTTTCTATCCTTGAGAAATTTTCAATGAATATCCTATAGTAGCCCGCATGTCCTAGAAAACCTCTCACTTCCCTTTGAGTTTTGGGTATAGGAAGACTCAAAATGAATTCTATTTTTGCAGGGTCAACCTGGACACCTTTGTCGGAAATAAGATGGCCAAGAACCACTTCCACCTTGCACATTAATCTGTATTTCTTATCACTCAAGGCGATATGAGCTTCTCGGCAGTGAAGAAGCACTTTTTCTAGATTCTTGAGAGCTTCCTGAAATGAATCACCAAACACAGAGAAATCATCCATATAGATTTCTACGCATTCAAGGTCAACAAAAATAGCCAAGACTGCCCTTTGAAAGGTAGTCGAGGCATTACATAACCCAAAGGGAAGCACTCGATAAGAAAATGTACCCCATGGACATGTAAAAGTGGTTTTGTCTTGATCCTCGGGTGTTATCTGTATCTAGTTATGTCTGCTAAAGTCGTCTAGAAAAGAAAAGTACTTCTTACTAGCAAGGGTATCGAGTACCTGATCGATGAAATGAAGGGGGAAGTAATATTTGAGAGTGGCTTTATTCAGTTCTCTGTAGTCAATACAAATGCACCATTTCCCATGTTTCTTTGGGACTAATACTAATGGAGAGACCCACTAGCTATCAGAAATGGGATAGATAAAATGAGCATCTAAGAGTTTTTGCAATTCTTCCTTTACAACGTCTTTTAGAGCTGGGTTCATTCACCTTTGGGGTTATCAGACAGGTCAGGATCCATCCTGAATATAGATATGGTGTGTATAGGTTTCAGGAGGGATTCATTTCATATCTTCATAACCCCATGCAAAGTCATCAAAATGCTTTCGCAACAAATTCACAAGCTTCTCTCGATGAGAAGGATCCAGGTTCAAACTAATATACAAGGATTTACCTGGACTAATATCAAAAAGAGTAGTATTAGGCTCAAGAATACACAGGGGTGTCACTAGAGATGGTGATGATGGAGGTAGAGAGTCATATCATTCCTGAAAATCTATACTAAAAATATGACTCAATGACTCGATATTAGGCATGGTGTCTAGATTGTTTAGGAAGTCTTGAATCTCACCCTCCTGTGAGGACTCAGAATTCTGATGTATTAAGGAAATAGGCTGAGTCTCCTCGTCACTACTATATTCTAACCATAAAGTGTCTCAAAGCTCCTGAATAGATCTAGTAGGTGGATATAAGGTGACTTTCTTTCTGGAATCTCCATGAGAAATATACATATCACCAGAATGACATCTGATATAAGCATCAACCATAGCAAGCCATGGTAGTCCCAAGATCAAGGGATTCCCTCCCACTGGGTTCTTTGGCTGAAGCATAATTAAATCTGCGGGGTATTCCCAAGAATCTAAGGAAATAACCACATCATCCAACACCTCTTCCGGCTTGATTTTAGATCGATTTTCCCATTCAAGCATAGTGGGAGTAGGACGAATATTGACCAATCCAAGTTGATATATGGTTTTCTTGGTCATAACATTAATGGCTGCCCCTAGGTCTATAAGTACGTTGGAGACAAGGACATCACCTATCTGAACAAAGACAACAGGTTTTCCAGGGTCGGTTTTCATGTGCATACATCGCGTCATTAACTCCACTTCTCTACCAACAAATTGAATGGTTTGGGGTTCCGATATTCTCCTTCTTGGCTTCTTGAGACAAATTTCCCTAATGATTTTTGTAGAGATGGGGATCTCTTTGATAGCTTGGAGCAAAGGTACCCTTATAAAAAGGTTCCTAAGCTTGGAAGCTAAGCTAGACATGAGAATGGGGTTATTATTCCACACAACTAACCTCTCTGGGTAGGGAGGTCGATTGAAAGAAGATGACAAGGGCTGAGAATGTACATGGATAATATGAATGGTGTCATCTTTTTCAGAATGGTCAGGAGTTTCCTCCTCTCCTTTCTCATCAATAATCACCATGGATATTATTACTCCAACTTTCATAGTCTGAAATCTGGATGAAGAAAGCGGGGTCATAGAATGGATCATTTGTACCCCTTTATTATTGGGGTTGGGCAAAGTTTGAGTAGGCAGCTGACAAGGTTGAAATCGTGGAGGTAACGGTAATGGTGGCATAGGTTGACTCAGTTGAGGTATTGATGGTTGAGGCATTGGGTAAATTGCATATGTAGGATGGTATGATTGCACAGGTTCAGGATATGAAATTGTGTGAATGATGTGAATGGTTTGGCCCTCTCCATCATTGTTTCCAAGATTGTGTTGTGGGGAAAAGTGCCTATTCAGGACGATCCTATCCACCTAAGGTGTGATAGTGCCTTAGCAACAAACAAAGAAAACTACTTTTGTATTCTTCTTTATGAACTATAAACGAAGAGGAATAGGATGAACCAACCTGTGTCTTGCGCTAGTCCTTTCATCCAATCTCTCTTCTCTTTGACAGCTTCCAGCTCCCTGCTCCCTCACTTGCCCAGATTCACCAAGTTCCTGTAAGATCACAGAAGAGGAAAACTACACAAAGACATGGATTTATATTCATAAATAGCTTAGGATCAGATTTAAGCTAAACATACTAATGCAACAAACATCAATGATACACAAGCATGTAGGAGAAACTCAAATAGTTTTATTGATATGAAAAAAAGATCCAGGAGGAGATACAACCAAGTGAGTCCCGATCCAGCATCAACCTCCCAGCAAAGGAATCCCTTCTTCACCTCCAACAAAGCATAAATCACCCAATACTCTAATCTCAATCCACAAACCAACAGCAATTCTCTGCAAAGTACAAAATTCCAGCCTCTGGATCTCTGGGATGAGGGATCCATATATAGATGTATGCAAAGAGGATGAGTCATCCTATGCTGTGAGTAGTGTCTTCTCTCTGTCAGTTCTTGCTTCCACTTGGAGGCTGAGAGCCTCTTACTCATCCTTGGTCGAACTCAGTGAGGCAAGTGTCATGGAGGAAGATTCTGGAAGCTTCCATTGTCTTTCCACCTCGCGGAATGTCACTGCCATTTGTCATTTCCCGCTCAGCGCACCCTGGTAGTGCATTTAGGTGCGTTGCAATGCACCTAGCTAGTGTACTTGGGTGCTTTGCAACGCAGGTAGCTAGTGGAGCAGCTGAAATGATCCTGATTTGACTGATTCTGAGCAGTTTCTGGTGGAGAACTTCTGGGAGAAGCTGTAATTTGTTGACCTTGTTCCTTTAGGGGTAGGAACAACACTTTTAGGGACTTTGGATCCCTTGGTTTATGGACATTTCATGCTTAGAGCTGTAAGGCACAAAAATGTCTATAACAGTTGCCCCCTAAAGTATGAGGTCGTTTATCGGGTGAAATGCTTTATTAGGAGGATCTAAAGTTCTTTCAATGCTGGGAGGAGACCTGTAATAAGATACAATACAATACATTATTTTCATACTGTTTTCATGATCTAGCTGAGGCGGGCATTCCCATGCTCAGCTTTATAAATTCATTTTCATGTACATAGGACAAACAATCGTCTGAGTGTAGACTGATGATTCTGATAGAGCCATCATCCTTTTGGTAGGATGATTATCTGTGCTGCAATGATGTACATTTGATGTCTTTATTTCCCTGAATATATATCGCAGCCTGGATGGATGAAACTAGATCCGGGGTCTTCAATCTCGTCCGATCTTTACTCGAAGTACAAGTCGATCCATGTGAGAAATGTTTTGAAGTCGAACATGGAAAGACATCGCTTGATTACCAGTCAATGATGTAAACTGTTAACAAGTGCGAGAGGAATCACCGATAATGATAATGATGCTTAAGGTACTACAGTACAATTCACGTGGTGTGAATAAAGGACTTGGCATCAAACACCACGCAAAATCTTTTGGTCGAAGGCCATTGATGTAAACCTATTGCCGGAAGTGAGAAACTTGCCATTGAGGCATGCAAGCTTCAAAGTACTTAATGGGGTGTTCCTAGATCAACTTCTTGGATAATGAGCTGATGTCGACAAGAAGTGATCCGTCACAGGAGGGCCTTAATGAATCCCACATCAATGACATGGAACAGAGCAAATGATTTTGATGGAGGTGAAAACGATCTGGTGATATAAGGTTCAGGGTGGCAGTCATGAAAGAATGGAATATAATGTATGGTAGTGGGTGAGACACAGGTGACTTCTCTAGATGACTTCTCTTGAACATATTGGCGACACTGATGTGATGGATTGGTAGCATTAACCCCAAATGTGGATGGTATGGCGTGACCATGGTGATGTGACCGGTGAATGAAACAACCCAACCCGACTCAGATAGGGAGTGGAAGTGTCATGTTCAAGAGCGACTTGCTACCAACAAAGTTTCTTTGAGTTTTCTTCCCAATTTTTCCCCAGTCATTGCTGACCAGTACCTCTTTATTTTTGTCAAGCTTGAGGAGGATAACATATGCTTGTTCTATAATTTGCCCTTCGGGCAAACCCATCGCTATGTTTTAACGAGCCTAGCGATAGTGAAACTCGTTCTCGTGTAAAGACAAGTTTGTCGCTATTAATCTTTTTAACGAGTTTAACGACAAAGATAACTCGGTCCTTTTCATTTTTAGAGAGTCTAAAAAGGTACGTAAAGTTAACTCCGGAATTCCTTTTTTGTCATCTAATCCCTTAAGCCTGAAAAAGTATAAAACAATACAGAAGGGATGAATTTTCGATAGTTTTAACGAGCCGAACAAAACAAGCGCTCGATCTTTTTGTGCAATAATCCCTCAGGTCCAAAAAGATTAAAATCTAGAGGAGGGATACCACTTCTGGTCACTTTAACAAGCTGGAAGGCCAAAACTCGGCAATCTTTTCATATTTTACGAGTCAGATGAAAAGAGCTTAAAGAAGACTCGTCTTTTGAGGAACGAGTGATAAAATGGGTAGCAGCTAATTCCAGGTAAGGTTTGGAATTTTCCAATCACGGCAGTGTCACAAGGATGGCTAGTGAAATCACTCTTCGCAGCTGTTCCTCAAAATGGGTAAACAATCAAATGGAGGTGAATGATCGGCCAATGGAAAAGTGGAGGTGACGGTGCAAACACGACCAAGGCTTTAATGGCTGATAATGCTACATTCACGGTGGTTATTTACCGGAGGATAGTTCGTTTTTTAACGAGCTTAAACGCGGATTGAAACACTTGCTTGGTCTTATGTTTATTTTTTAACGAGCTTGAACTATGTGCTAAAACTGCTCGACAATCCAATCATATGATAAGAAAGTCTCATATAAAACGGCAACATTTAGATTTTTGCCCCACATCCTTTCTTTATGCAAGTTAGGTGACGACTAATCCTACGAGTTTAAAGGGTTAGCCTACAGGTTTAAAGGGAGGATCTAAAAATTTAAAAAATAAATAGCCGCCCTTAGCTTGCACTCCAAAAGGTTTGCATGCCCCCAGGTATAAAATATGATTTCAAGGTTACCCCTCAATTTGCAGACAAAACATTTGTTCTATCGGGAAAGGCCTACCTCTTACAGGTTACCAAAGATTGTCTCATTCGCGTTACAAATGAAACACTTCTTCGGCGATGTCTACCGACATAGACAAAGGTGAGTGACAACGAGCGCCAAACACATAACTTTGACAAGAGAATCTTGTTCTAGAATAACCCCTATTCTAATCACGGACGGGGTACAGACTAGTCATATTCTCCCGCGGAAACCTACCCTATACCCGAAGTTTTCCTGCCGAAGCAGACCAGGACGCATGCCCCCTGGGTTCCAGTCATATCCCTTCGAATTACTCGCGCTCATCGGGAGGACGGACCGTGGGTTGAGACATTTCTTGCGTGAAGAGACCATTTAGGGACGGTATATGACTATTTGCTATGCGTGATCCGGGAAATGAAAGCTGGTCCACGAGCTTGACCACTCTTCCTTCGTGCGGAAAACACATTACTCTAAAGAGTGAGGAGACGATAGCTCCCATGAAATAAATATAGTCTCGTCCAAGGAGTAGGTTATAATCCAAGGGTCCTTGAACTACCATTACGTTCATTTGAACTGTCTTCCCTCTCAATGTTATGGGCACATTGGGAAGGATCCCTAAAGGGCGACTGGTTCCTTTATCAAAGCCTGTCAGATTTCTCATCTCAGGTAGAAGCGATGGCGAACCAAGCGCTTTCCAAGCAATAGAGGAAAGGATACTCACAGAAGCCCCCTCATCTATGATGGTACCAGCCATGACCATTCTATATATTTGGACGATAATTCGGAATGGTATGCTTGCTGGTAAACGGGGTCTGCCTAGTTGATTCCAGTCGAAGGAGACAACTAGGTTGCTTGGAGGTGGGACCGAGTAGACGGCCGGGTATGGCTCTGACGAACTTCCTTCCTGCGGTAAAGGAATGGGTAGATTGCCCCCATGTTCGTCGGAGTCTGTGTTGATGAAGAGAATTTGGACGGTGTCATCCTTGTTCTCTTCAGTGACTGTATCATTCGAAGATAAAACCTCTGAAGGCAAGACCGGGTCAACTGCCGCCTCAACCTTTTGACTTTCGTCTGGTATGGATTCAGATGGTTTATCCTCAATGATAGATGCTTTAGCTGACCACCTGAGCGGGCGAACTGGATTCTCAACTAGTGACGGACTCGGCAAGAGTTTATTATATCCAGGAGGAAGTCGTAACGGTGAAACCGGACGATCATCCAAAACTCTTTTAGCTTCGTCTAAGAAGGGACAACGGTGGAGGGCATGATCGCCTTCGCACAGTCTATAGGGAAATCTAGCTTTCTCTTTTTGTCCTGGGGCTTCACTTTCGCTAGTTGACGGTGTGCTTTCAACATGATCACCAGAGGTTGACGACACCGGATTGTGCAAACGGGGAGACCAGTCCCTTAGTATCCGGGGGATGCAAGGACAATCTCTGTGAAAGTGGTCTCCCTTGCAAATGACACATGGTGATTTAGGCCTGGTCAGTGCAGTGTGTGGATTTTCGTTAGACGACACTTGTTTCCCCCCATTCGCCTTTGGCTCCTTCTTCTTCTTCTCTTTCTTTTTCTTTCCCTTCTTCTCCTTAGGAACTTGACTTTTGGCTTTGCCAGCCCCATCAAGCGAAGAGGAAGGAGGAGAAAAAGAATTAGAGGAAGTAGAAGGTTGGTGGGTAACTCTGGATTTGTCTAATTGCCGATTCGATTGTTCAGGAATAGTGGTGTTCTGAACGACATTGGTTGAGAAGAGCCAGACCGGCAAGCCAATTGTCAGTCTTGGAAGCAACAATGTGGCCATATGGGGAGCACCAACATCTCCCCAAGAGGAGAAGGGACTAGGATTTCCGCCAAGGGGAATTCCTTGGTTGGTAGACTCCATTTTCTCAACCTAAAGATCAACGTAGGAAAAGGGTGATGAATATTTCGTTTAAAATAAATTTTTAGACGCTTTAGACACAACTTGTTTTTTCAATTTTAAAGAGTCGAGAAAAAACAAAAGATGACTCTAGTCTCCTTCGATTTTTAATGAGCCTGAAGTGACAAGTGCTCAGATGGACCTTTTCTGTTAAGGAGTCTGAAAAGGAACGAAAGGGACTGCTCTGGAGATCTAGGTAGAGGGTGTGCCAAACCAATCACAAAACTGCAGAATACGTTTTACGGTACGACAGTCAATCTTCCCGAATGCTGTGTTCGGTGCATTGCGATCAGTAGGGCGTCCGACACGGCTTCCTATGGATAAAAGGTTTTAAGCCTATAGGGGTCTCCCAATATATACTCGACGGTACGTGGGAGCACAAGTCCGTACTGGCACTTATCGTCTCATAGTGGAGGAATCACCCAACCATCAGTGAGGACAACAGTTACCAGGCTTTACGACGCTAGAACACGTCTCTAGCCTAGACCTCTATGTTGTGCGTTAAGTTCCAAAGCGTTGTTAGATTCATTCAATTTATTTTAAGTTGATCTTTCTTAGAAGTTTGCCTTTTGGGTTCACCACGAGATGTAGATGTAATTCCTAAATGCAATCTAAAGATGATAAGCAAATCTTTTATCTCTTTTCAACAATGAAAATCCTAGCTACAAGGGGAAAAGAAAGACACAATCTTTTCTCAAAGAGCAAAGAGCACACTGTAAATGCACTTTTCCTGAATCAAGCCATACAAACTATCAATATGCAAATGCACAAGTGCATGTATTTGTTTTTTCACTTTCTTAATATTGATGCCTAAAAAGAAAGTTGATGTACAAATCTGAATTCACTTTCAAATGACTAACACAAACAAGCTTCTTTTCGAAATCAAAAGGTAGAGATGATTACGACACTTTACGATTTTCGAAATAAATACTCGTTTCGACACTAGAAAGTCACAAATTCAAACCAAAGGCAAAAGTAAAAGCATAATCGACTGTCAACAGCAAATGAACTTTCTCCTAAGACCAAAATTGACAGTTACGACCGATCTAAATCAAAGGACGACAGTATGACTATTTCACTTTTGCAATGGAAAACTGTATATGATGCCACAAACACACAAAAACACCTACAGTCTTTTTTTACAAAGGAGGTGGAATTAAGGCAAAGAAAAGGGGTTTTCAGACAGGTACACACACTGATCAGAGGCTGCAAAAATTAGGGACAAAACTGGACAAAATGAAGCAAAGAACCTAAGCTGCACAGGGCAAGGCTGATCAGTGCACCTGTTGCATAGAGAAATTGAATTGCAGCGCAGGTAGCCTTCTCGAGACCTGCGTTGAAATGCAGAACCTCTTCACAGAGCCTGCGCTGGGGCAGAAACGAGACTTCTATCCAGGTTCTGGGTCACGGTTTGTAGTTTAATCTATGGTTTTTGGCCGAGTAAAAGCAATCAGTAAGGTACAATCAGAGGGATGATTTAAAGGAGGACTAAGAGCTATCACAAAGGGCAATCAGATCATTTGTGGATCAGCTATTCAAATCATAAATAGATCCAGTGAGTGGATTGAAGTAGCAGGTGTCTACTTTGCATTTGAAAATGGCAAATGCAGTTCGATCGCTACTTCTAACTCTATGAAACAAACAGCAAAAGAAACACAAATAAACTAATTAGACACGGTCCCCAGTGGAGTCGCCATTTTGTTGTGGGGAAAAGTGCCTATTCAGGATGACCCTATCCACCTAAGGTGTGAAAGTGCCTTAGCAACAAACAGAGAAAACTACTTTTGTATTCTTCTTTATGAACTATAAACGAAGAGGAATAGGATGAACCAACCTGTGTCTTGCGCTAGTCCTTTCATCCAATCTCTCTTCTCTTTGACAGCTTCCAGCTACCTGCTCCCTCACTTGCCCAGCTTCACCAAGTTCCTGTAAGATCACAGAAGAGGAAAACTACACAAAGACATGGATTTATATTCAAAAATAGCTTAGGATCAGATTTAAGCTAAACATACTAATGCAACAAACATCAATGATACACAAGCATGTAGGAGAAACTCAAATAGTTTTATTGATATGACAAAAAGATCCAGGAGGAGATACAACCAAGTGAGTCCCGATCCAGCATCAACCTCCCAGCAAAGGAATCCCTTCTTCACCTCCAACAAAGCATAAATCACCCAATACTCTAATCTCAATCCACAAACCAACAGCAATTCTCTGCAAAGTACAAAATTCCAGCCTCTGGATCTCTGGGATGAGGGATCCATATATAGATGTATGCAAAGAGGATGAGTCATCCTATGCTGTGAGTAGTGTCTTCTCTCTGTCAGTTCTTGCTTCCACTTGGAGGCTGAGAGCCTCTTACTCATCCTTGGTCGAACTCAGTGAGGCAAGTGTCATGGAGGAAGATTCTGGAAGCTTCCATTGTCTTTCCACCTCGCGGAATGTCACTGCCATTTGTCATTTCCTGCTCAGCGCACCCTGGTAGTGCATTTAGGTGCGTTACAATGCACCTAGCTAGTGTACTTGGGTGCTTTGCAACGCAGGTAGCTAGTGGAGCAGCTGAAATGATCCTGATTTGACTGATTCTGAGCAGTTTCTGGTGGAGAACTTCTGGGAGAAGCTGTAATTTGTTGACCTTGTTCCTTTAGGGGTAGGAACAACACTTTTAGGGACTTTGGATCCCTTGGTTTATGGACATTTCATGCTTAGAGCTGTAAGGCACAAAAATGTCTATAATAGATTGGGAGGGTTGTCCATATTGATGTTGATTCCCATGCTGCCAATGTTTAGAGTGACCAGTGTTAGGATAGGAATATGAATGTGCATTATAACCAAAAAAATGTGGTGGAGATTTAGGAACCATATCTGCACTTAACTGAGGCCAATTCCTTCATGCTCCCATAGCATGCAATGATTCAACTTCAGGTTGTCCCCCTTCAAATATAGCTTTCAGCTCAGGTATAGAGGGACATTTATCTGTAGCATGGTTATCTGTACAAATTGCACATTTATTAGTTTCTTTAATATCTAGAGGACATTCTCTTAAAGGATTCTTTCTTCTACAAGTTTATATTGAAACTTCAAAGAGTCTATTTGTTTACTAATAGTATTCATTATTTCGATTTTCATATTGTCCATTTTGTTTTCTAATCCAATAATCATAGCATCAGTAGATTCAGTTTTTCTGTTTTTATTCCGAATTCCTTTACTGGATCTATATTAGTTCCTCAAGAATTTCCTACACAAGTCACAGATCTAATCAAAAGTATTTTGAGCAATATCCTCTTGTCCTAGTAGATTTAAATTATTTCTAGTATCATCAGTGAGCCCACGTAAGAACAAGGTTCTAATGGTACTTGGATCAAATTTGTGCTTTGACCTTTGAAGGATATACAAGAATCTCTCCAAGTAGTCCTCTAAAGTCTCATCATCATTTTGCACAATAGGAAATATTTCATCTTGAATATCTCTAGTTTTACAATATTCTTGATATTTTGACAAGAACACTCTCTTCATTTGCTCCCAAGAAGATATAGTGTTTCCTCCTAGTCCCATGAACCAGCGGAATGTTGTGTCCTTGAGAGTTGCAGGAAACAACTTTAACTTCTGGGCATTAGATGAATAATCATAACCTCTACACAAAATATCAAACTCAAATAAGAAAGAGTTTGGTTCTTCATATACCTTACCATAAAAATGAGGAAGAGCAGATGGTGAAATATTTTTCATTTGTACTTATCTATCAAGATCCACAATCGGGAATCCGAAAGTGGATTGTTCCTCATTTACCTGATTTTCACCACTTCCTTCTGCATGTTCTTCCATATCTTCCATTGTTGTTCTTCCACCCGAACTACTCTCAACAGGCTGAGAAGGTTGACTATGGATTCCAACAGTCCCCTTCTTCCCCTTTATGGGATGTTTCACACCTAAACCACTGCTACCAGGGCCAAGGTGGACCATTCCTACGTGATGAGTCTGAGTTTGTTTGGACTTTCTTCCTGTAAAAGAAGGCCCAGTATGAGTTTTGGTTTCAAATTTGTCAGTGTTTCTTTGACCCCTAGTGGGCTTCGAACCCCTACCTCATTAGGCATTCATTTCAAAAAATGACAAAATGAAATTCAAATAAAAACTGAAAGTTTCAAAAAAATAGATCGGCACCTATAAATTCTTTCAAAAAATAGAAGCACACTATAGGAAAAAAAATAGCAGACTTACCCCTATTGCAAAAAATGGAAAATTCCTACCAATTCAAATCGCCTCCCTGAGAACAGTGCCAAAATGTTGGGTGTAGGAATTGCACTTGAGAAAACTCAACACTTAATTGTCAACCCAAGGCTTTTGTAAACTTAGAGACAAAGCACAAGAAATGCCAGAAATGGTATGAAATTTTCCTATCTCTAATCCTACTTCTTAAAGGAAATGCTTTGCAGAATCAGACAGAAGAGAATCAGAAAGGTAATTGACACTAAAGAAATTCTAGTGCTAGAATGTAAAAGACAATTTGCATGTAAATCAAGTAAAGAGATTCCACACAACAGAAACAATCTTAAATGTTGTAATGAAATCCTATGTTCATCTTCATATGAATGGCTAACATTCTAACAAGTGGGCCCTTGCAAAATTTTGTCTTCCTTCTAATCTTCCTTCCACACAAACAACCTGTCCTTGCACTGTTGCAATCTGCTTGCACTAGTGCAAGTACAGTGTCTCTATGCAAAAGTATACGTGGCCTTCCTTACTAAAGACTTATGTCTTAGTGAAGGTGCTCTAAGCCTAAGGGCTTAGAGAACTCTTTTTCTATGACAAGAGACCATCTCTTGCACCAAGGCAGAGCTTCCTTCACCCAGTTTCCAAATTACTTTCGAAAGGACTGAAATATGTGCTGAAAAATAATTGCAACTGTAAATGAAATTCTGAAGTAAATGATCTGTAAAAAAGGAAATGTTTCAATTCATTAAACCTTGCAAAGGAAATAAACTTCATGAAATTAAAGCACTTCAAAAGAATCAAACAGTAGTCTAAGTGTTTTTCATGCATTAACTAACTTTAGTAATCCATTAAAAATGCTTATGTTCTTTGCGATATAATATGTTTATGGTAATTTTATGAAACTACTCTCAGATCCTCTAAAGATGTACTCTTAATGCTAAAGACGGTTACTAAGTTAATGATTCATTCACTTGTGAAAAAACTAGAAGTAATATGTAGGTAAGTGATTCGCTGTTCGCTACAACCGAATGATTAAACCAAAGTGCAGGCAACCACATGCACCGGTGCAGGAAAGAGTTCCTTGCATGATTCGATCAAAAATTATGATTGAGAGTAAAGGAAATGCAAGAAAGATATTTCATAAAGAAAAAAGTAAAAATAGCTAACTCTCAAACCACAGATCCATTTCACATGTTAGCTACAAAAGATATCCTAAATCAGAACTTGAAAGATAAAGATTAAAACTATAACATCACAGAACTGCAAAAGAAATATCCACACCTTCTTTCTGAATAACGAAAGAGAGGGGTAAACGAGCTGGGTTGGTTGGGCCCTAGCTAACCATCTCGTTCCCCTTCTAGGGAACAAAAAAGCTCAGCACTTCAAATATACATCAAATATAAATTAGATGTTGTGTACGCAAATCATGGAAGTTCTCTTGTATTACTCGATTTGGCAAATATACATAATAGAGCAGTCCAACCCCAAAGCTGAGGCGATAACCAGATTACATAAAACAAAATTACAATCGATGGTTCGGTGACTAGCTTCCTCCTACCTATAATCTATATCTTATATATCCTTTCGACTCTATCCGTTTTCACTAATTATAGAGATTACTTGTTTAGGCCTTTTGGCCGAACAGACTTAGAAACCAAAATTACAAACTTGGCCAATAGTTAAAATACACATGAATTTCGCTTGGCCGAACCTAACTTTGGAAAATATTCCTTGATTGTGCACCACCTGCTAACCTGCTTCAGTTCATTGGTAGCTAGACTTGGAGTCAAGGATCAAGAACTGTCCTCATGGAAGATTTGGCTTCTTGGAAATCTCGAATGGTCCTTGTGGTGGTGCAGGAATCTACCTGCACTAGTTACACTCATTCATAATTAATACTATGTTCCATGATTACTCTAGGAAATTAATATGAGTTACAAGAGGTATGTAAATAGGCATGAAATCGATATAAAATGATTAATAAAGTTTTGTAATAAATCTTAATATAAAATATGAGCATGTGCAGGAATGGGTAACTATATTGTAGTAGTGCAGGAAATAAGGGTCTTTTATTGAGATAAAATAGAGGTTGATTTTGATGGAAATGGGGTAGAAAATAGGGGAATTTAGGACACCAACAGTTGTCCGATAGGCCCATAATGTTGCTGGTATGTGCAGGTCCTAATCACTTCACCTAGCGTTGCAAAACTTGGTCAGTATGTTCTCCAACACTTTATTGAATGCTTCCACCATCCCATTAGCCTGTGGGTGATAAGGCATGCTTTTTTGGCTATATACCTAAAATTCTTCCGTCAGCACGCTGATCGTCTCATTTAGAAAGTGCATACTGGGATCACTCATCAAAATGTTTGGACACCCAAATCGCGTCAATACATACTCAAAGAAGAACTTTGCAGTGGTTGCGCTTGTGCAATCGTTCACATGTTGTGCACCCATCGAGTCAAATACTCTGTCACAGTGATAATGTACCTTGCTCCCATCTTCTTCCCTTGGCACTGAATGGGTCCCACAAAATCTATCACCCATTTTTCAAAGGGTTGTAATGTCATCTATGGATTCAAAGGAAGCTCATCTCACCATGATGGTGTGCCAGTCCTTTGACATACCTCACACGCTTTGCAGTACGCTTTTGAATTTTGATGGAGGGTTGGCCACCACAACCCTGCACATAGAATCTTTTGCGCAGTCGTTCTCTCTCCATAATGTCATCCCGCGATGCCCCCCATGAGCGTCTGCGAGGACATTGCTCCTTTCAAACTCCGGTACATATCATCGCAATATCCCATCAGACCCCATTTTGTACAGATGCCCGACAATGACAGAAAATTCTACTGCGCACACCATTAACTCCTTCTTCTACTGGATGGTGTATCCTTCCGGGGTAGTTCCTATCATTAGGAAGTGTATGATATCTTCAAAATGACCATCCGCGATGCACACTACAAATACGTGCGCGTAAGGCAATCCCTCCTCAAAATTAGTGTGCTGTTCCCCTGTTTCGATGCGCGGTGGATGGTCTAGACCTATGTTCAATCATCCAGGCTTTAAAATAACTTCAAAATCATACTCTGGAATAATAACAACCACCTGCAGATTCTCCCCATAGAAAATAGTGTCTAAACTTTTGTAGTGTGTATACCATAGCTAACCCTTTGTGCTCAATGGTGGAATAATTATTCTCCGCCTTGGATAACCTCCTGCTTGCGAATGCTATAGGATGGTCCAAGTCTGCTCCACCAACCTGTGTCAATACTGCTCCCAGTGCTATACATGATGCATCAACATGTACATGAAAATCCTTCTTCCAGTCTGTGAAGACTAAAATCAGCTTGGTGACCATCTTTTCCTTCAATACATCAAACCTTTTCTTATAATCCTTGTTCCAATAGAATGTGACATCCTTTTTCAACAACTTATCCATAGGCACGATGATCTAGGCATAGCCCTTGATAAACCATCTGTAATATCTAGTATGCGCTAGGGTAGCACACAACTGTTTCACACTCCTCGGTGCTTCTAAGTTAAGTATCACCACAGTCTTCATGGGATCTACCATCAGTCCTTGTCTACAAACCACATGACCCAATAGGATCCCAAAAGGAGCATAAAATAGGCATTTCCTCAGATTGAGCGCGATCTAGTATCTTCGAAAGGTATCTAGCATCAAGTGCAAACTTACCACATGGCATTTGACTAGCCCAAACACAATTCAGTCATCAAATTACATTTCCAGGAACTTATGAATAAATTCCTTGAATGCCACAACGACTATGCACAAAAAAATAGCAGGTGCATTCTTCAATCTGAAAGGCATTACAGTGTACTGAAAAACCCCCACTCAGTCGCAAAGGTTGTCTTTCTCCTATCCTCTGGCACGATTTTTATTTGATGGTACCTAGAGAACCCATCAGCAAAGGAATATGCTTCCTGGCCACCCACATTTTCCAACACTTCATGAGTGAACAAGATTGCGAAAGGATCATGTACACAGGCGTCATTCAACTTCCTGAGATCTACACAGATCCTTATTTCATCCTTCTGCTTCTTTTCTTATACCACCATTGGGCTTACCCAATAAGATTCTTCTACAAGCTCTATGATGCCTACCGCAAGCATCTTGTCTAGGTCTAAGTGGACATTTTCCTTATACGTCGAATTGAGATGGTAAGGCCTTTGCTTAACTAGCTTTGCGTCGGGCTTCAACGTGATCTTCATAACACCCAAGTCTCCTATTATCCCTTTTAGATCCATAAACTTGGTAGGGAACAAATCTTGGTATTCGTGGAGCAATTCAGTGACTTTATCCACCATCGTGTCATCCCAGTAATCTCCAATATTCATGAATTTGGCCTCCACCTTGGTACCAATATTCACCTGTTTCATTTTCAGTGGAATGGTTATATCAAGATTCTCAATCTACAGTCCTTTAACCTCGTGGTGACCTTCCGTTTCAGGGATGTTAACCTTTCGCGAATCCTCATCTTCTTCTTCAGTGGTGACGTTATAGCATTCCAGCGCGTGGCTTAGCTGAGTAGTCCAATTGGGCTGAATCATGTCCAAAGGATCCTACGGTATCCTAAAGATTACTACTTTCACTTCTTGTAGCGCTTCGTCAATACAATCAAACCCATCTTCAAAGCTGAATGTCATTATGAATCCTTCGCATAGAATATCCCATTCACCTATACCATGGTGGAGCTCTGTTTCCAAGTACCAGTTCATCGAGATGACATCTAGGGTGTGACAAAACAAGTGCACCCATTCAGGTTGGGGCTTCGCTCCATAAGCCTCGGCCCATTTGGCTAAGTGCGTGCGCAGATCATCCTTCCCATCATATTTGTCTATCAGTCATACCTTCGGCTTCCTAAAGTGTGTTCTCATCATCTTTCAACACTCTCACCAATCATCAAATCTACCCTTGTGCGTACCCCACCACCTTGTTGGCATAGCGCGCAATGCCCAGTCCAAAGCCTGGAAGCATTGCTTCTCTAGTACCTCCCTTTTGAATGCATCCAAAAATATATCTACATCATTCAGACCATCATAAGTGGGAAAATTTCTCACCTCTGACGACACACAACGTAGCGACCCAGTCATCATTTTACAACTTAGTGTGGTTACTTCATGTAAGCGATTTTGCCAACACTCTAATTCTTCATCAAAGTCAAAGGTACAGGAACTCTCATGATCACACGCAATTCGTCCATCTGTTGTTGGATTCACCCAATCTTGTTCTCGTGTTGTTATCTAATATATACATTCCAAATCATCATCGCTCTCATAATCATGGACTAGTTCAGTATAGTGGGATACTTCAACAGGATCTAGGGGTACTATTACGCAGAGCGATTTCTTCTCAAATATCACCTTTCGCTTCTTTAGGTTGATTACCCAATTCATATCAGTAGCCTAATCAATGCCAAGGAGCGAAGAGTAGGGGTTGCTTTCATCTATAATTTCTATTGCTTCAAAGTCAGCCAACACACTTGTGCCTTCAATATCTACAGTCACCCCTTGCATCCACCCCATGGGGATGATCTTTTGCTGATTTTCCATTCTTTATTGAATCGAAGACCATAGCAGTGCGGGTCTTCCCATCCATTCCCAAGTCTTCTTTGGAAGGACTTTCACGTCTAACTCGAAATCCAAAATAACCTGATCCATTTCATATTCTCCTATGTGGTCAGTCTCATCTCTCGTCTTGTCCTTTTTTTATTTTTACCAATCTTTCGTACCATGTGCGGTTCCCCTAGAGTGTTTCCTACACATCTATTTATAAGCTCCTCTAATCCCTTCACAGCCTTGCTGTCGTGTAACAACTTCATGCAGGTCTCCAAAAAGTTCATAATCATAGAAGGGTCCATTTCCTGATCCAACTTATCCTTGCTTCTTGAGGTGGAGGCCTCAACGAAGCTCTTCTTTTCTTCCATGAATGTTTCACGTGCGTGCTCCAAATCAAATTCAGCCTCCTTTGCTAGATCTTTGCAAACCCATGCACTGTCTTTGGATTGTTTCCCATTATCATCCCCTGTTGAAACTCCACTTCAAAGAATTATATTTACAATCATATCCTCTTCGCGAGGCCCAGACCTCATCATCTACAGGTTCTGAGTCGGCTGAGGTGGTAGCGCCCCTTTGTTGCGTATCCTCGCTATCAGCGTAGGACAGTCCTCCGTTTCATGATCAAACGGAGTGCAATATTTGCACGAAGGATGTCTTGGGTTAGTGTAATCGTGGGTAGTGTCCTAGACCTCCACAATTGTAGCAGATTAGCTATCCTCAACCTCTGCTAGGTCCTCCTCCGCCTCGACCTTGTTTGCGCCCCTAAAATCCTGTTCGTGCCATCCCCGCGTTCTGGTTAGGGAGCGGCATCTCTGCCAGAACCCTATAGCCAAGTGTTCTACCCATCATCAATTCATAACTTCTGCAGTTGCGCTCATCATGCGCTACCGACCTACATAAGTTGTAGAAGAGTTGTTGTGGTGTTTGTACAAACTTCTGCAGCAAATGACAGTTATCCATCATATGTTTTCCTGATACTTGACATATAGCGCACCACAATGTAGGCCCTGTGCTCGGTCCTTCTTGAGCTTCTACATTAAAAGGCATTGGTCCCCCTCCTGTAATGTAGTTCGCAAAGACCGGGGAATGGTCTTTGTCATGCCCGTGACCCTTGCATTTTAGGCACCATACCTCTTCGCGCACCTCCAACCAAATTGTTTTGTCTTGCTTCAAACTTTTCATTTCAAAGCAAAGATTTTGCAACTGTGCATGGATTTGTTGAACCCCCAAATTCAGATCTTCCATCGGTGTTTCATGTTGTCTCATTACAATCTCTAAGGCCTCTGCTTGAGTTGTTATCTTCTGTTGTGTCAGCGTAACCCTTCGATGTGGCAGGAGCAACGCCATGGACCATTTGTGATGTTTTCCATTTGTTAAGTTCATATTAGCTTCACGGATTTTACACTTTAATCTCTGATATAATTCCCAAGGTGTCTCACATGGTTTCATCGCGATTTCCTTGAACCCTATAATCGACTGTGCCTCAGATTTAGGACTACTGAACTCTTTATTTAGTGTGGTCTATATGTCTACCACTCCAATATTTGGGTTATCATTGGAGTATTTAATGTACCAGGTTAGAGCGATCCTGCATAGCACTAACCAATGTTGCCTTCTTCATGTGATCATCTGTAACACCTTGAACTTCCCATACATCTTTCACGATGAACTAGAACTGGTTTGGGTCCTCATTTCCCAAGCCTTTGAACAAAGGAATCTTCACTGAATTTTCCATACTGAACTGTGGTGGAGGTGGAGGTGGTATGGGTGAAGTCGTAGGTGATGGTGGTGAAGTTGGAGGTGGTGTGGGCAGAAGTGGTAGTCGTGAGAATCCTTGTCTTATCAACTGAATAACACTTCATGGAGAAGCCTATGCTACTCCCTCTTTATCAACCAATGGAGGTGAAATCAATGGAATATATTCAGGACCCTTTTTTCCTTCATTCCTGTAAGTTTTTCCGCTTCGCGTAGCTCCGAACATCAAGGTAGCTACATAACTCGTTTTTCGCACAATAACATCTTAATCCAGGTATTCGAATACTTTAGGTACTTACCTCGTGAACCTTTGAAAAAGCATTACTCTGTCTCACTGTAGCTGACTGAGGTATCGATCGTGAATTATGTCACAAATCCTCCTATGATGCAATCGAGCCAATGATCGACAACACGAGCGATCTTATCCTCATATGCTTCCAATCTCTATACTAACTCTAGGGTCCAGAAAATAGGATCATCATGTCTCCACCTTCCTTGGCTATCCGCTAGCTTCACGATCCACTCGTATAGCTCAACCGAAAAGGAACATAAAAAGATCTTGTGGATCTCTATGTATAGGTACCTGTCCAGCGATTGTTTCTTTGTGAGTCGCAGATTTCTATTCTCCTGCGCCATGAATTCGTGTATCTTCCCACCAACTAGTCTCTGATCTCTTTCTTAGTTGGATTCCAGTGATATGACATCACACATCTCTTATGCAGATTTTGGTCTCGATAACGAAACCATTTGTTGGCTTGGTGGGGCCTGACCCAGGTTCAGCGTTAGTTAGCCAAACAAATCCCTACACTACTGGCCCTTTCAGCATCATCCCACAGAGTGTAGACTGGAGTCTCACCCAAAGCAGTATGGGGGGATGCTAGAACCAAGTTTCTGTACCCTGAGATGGTCGTGGTGTCGGTTTATTCGTTCTATTCCTGCTCTCGCGCAAGTCATTAAGTTCTAGGGTCCTATCAGTCTAGCCCTTTATTCCATCCTTCAATACCTTCACGAATGGGTATGATTGACCTTTGTGCAGCCATAACCTATGGTTCAGATACTTTCACGCTACTAGGGAAGCGTATTGTGCAAATTCCCAATCTAGCTTAAGTGTCTTACTTATCTTATTAAACAATCATAGTTAGCGTCGTGTAAACATATATCATTATTTGCATTCATTTATCCAATGTAATTACATACATTCACACATCACATAAGCATTATAAATTAAATACATACACAATATGACAATATGCATTAACAGGAAACAAAGACACTGAATTTGCATAATGCTCCTCTTTATTGATATCTTCAGATGATTATAGACTCTATCTGCCCTGCACACTTAGCTGCAGGGGTCCACACACTTAGCTGCGGGCTTCTAACCTAGGCCTCTGAGCACTAATCTACAAAGCCTCTACCTAAGCTACGACCTCAAACTTAGACTTCTCTCCTTATCGCTCAAGACTTCTTACTTCTTCTACCAAAAACTTATTTATGACTCAGAGCTTACTTACCTAGCTCTTTTTATACAATCCCATGGTCCGCGGGCCATGGGTAGATCTTTTACAGCCGACTTTACTTTAAAAAATAAGGGCATACAACCCTTTATGACTCATGACACCTTCACACTCCGTGACCACGAAATTTGGAGTCTTTACAACTTTATTACAAAATTCGACCCAAATCATGGGCTTTTAGCCCAAAACTGTCCTTGGGGAATCCCATTCCCAACAAAATCTGTGTAGTTTCTGGGCTGAGTAGAGATAGTTGTCCCAGAGGGATTGTGCAATTTCTGAGAGGAATAGGTGACTATCTCCCAGGATTGCACAATTTATGGGCTGAGTAGCTGTCCCGGGTCAGACCTTGCAATTTTCTCAAGGAAGCCTGTCTGACTACATCTCAGAATTTCTGAGCCCAGTAGGTTGCCTAGCTAGATTTGCGCGATCTCTCCTAGCTATTGGGTTGGCTGTCCCAGAGGGATTGCACAATTTCTAGGCCGAGCAGCTGACTGTTGCCTAGAATTGCACAATTTATGGGTTGAGCAGTCCTATTGGGTTGGATTGCGTAGTTTTGCTAGTGAAGGTTGAGAGGTAGGATTGCGCAATTCTGGAGCCCAGTAGACTATCAGTGAAGATTGCGCAATTTCTATGGGGAGGGCTGGTTCCCCTCCAGAATTGCACAATTTCTTGAGGGAGTTACTCAGCCTATAGCTAGACCAAGTATGGAGAAACAACCTATGAGGGGGATGCAACAAGCTATCATTCACAAGCTGGCAGTCTGCTAGAAAACAACTGAAGAGGTGTACTTGACAGTGCAAGACATGTTGTTGAGGATGGTTGGTAGGGAGGATACAAAATGAAGCTAAGGAAAAATTTTGGAGGGTGGTTGTAGCTGCTACAACATGTTGCTCCTGATACCAATTCAATATAAAATTCCACTTCCTTGTGAAGCGAAAACTCAAAAATCTTCATTGAGAAAACATCGTGAAACTACTGCAAGACAATATACTTCTTCATGACTTTCGCATCCTCAACATCCTTAACTTTATCACTAGAAATATCTACTGGAAACAACACACATCCTTTCATGTGACTACACTTTGCCTACATAGTTGTAACAATTCTAAATGATGTTGCCTTCTTCTTACCCTACAAGGTTCTTTGTTCTTCAATATCATCCAGGCACTTAATTTCCTTTTCATAATAATTCACCTTGGTCCTATTAAGATACAACCAATCCATATACAACAACATATTATATGATCCCAGCAGAAGCGCATTCAAATGTGTTGATGTAGGCATACCATTCAACTCAATTGCACAATATCTTACCTAATGATGAACTATCTTATTAGTACCTATAGCCAACTACACTAACCAAGAATCTGCATGCACTTCTTTATTCAAACCATACTTATCCATCAGGTTACGATTAACATAACTATAATTAGTTTTAAGGTCAATCGAAATAGAAACAACTAGACCACAAATCTTTCCATCCATCTTCATAATAGATGTATGGTGTTTTTCATTCCTATTATCCAATGCCGCATAGATCCAAGGAATGGTTTGTCCAACATCCCCAACTATTTGTGCTTGATGCACTCTATAGATCTTAGGCCTACCACATTGATACGACAGGAAATCCTTCTCAAGATTCTCCTTGCCACATATCCAACACTGCAACTATCAATTACCATCACTTTTTTTCTATTTCCCTCTAGGTTGTGACCCATGTCCTTGTACAACTACATTAAACTTATTGTAAGGAACAACATTCTCTTTCTCTCCTGCATCCTGACGTCTTTTTCGCTTCAGTGGCTACTTGTCCTTAGATTTATCTTTCCCTTTCGAACCTTCCTGATACTTTTTCATACACTTCAATTTCTCATAATAGTGTTTTAACTTTCTGATAGCTTCGTCCAATGATCTAGGCTCATCAAAATCGATCTTGTCTTTGAATTCTACCAGTAACCCATGGAGGAATTTTTGAATCTTTACTTTCTCGTCCTTAAGATAAGGCACTTACCTCAATGTTATAGACATTTTTGTGCCCTACAACACCAAGCATGAAATGTCCATAAACCAAGGGCTCCTAAGTCCCTAAAAGTGTTGTTCTAACCCCTAAAGGAACAAGGTCAACAGATTACTGCTTCTCCCAGAAGTTCTCCACCAAAAACTACTCAGAATTGGTCAAAACAGGATCATTTCAGCTGCTCCACTGGCTAAGTGCGTTGCATTGCACCTAAATACACTGTGAGGGTGCGTTGCATTTCAAAACTCCCTTCTGTAGGGTGTGATGGGCGAGAAATGACAAATGGAAGTATCATTCCGCGAGGTGGAGAGGCAATGGAAGCTTCCAGAATCTTCTCCTGCGACACTTGCCTCACTGAATTTGACCAAGGATGAGTAAGAGGCCCTCAGTCTCCAAGTGGAAGAAAGAAATGACAGAGAGAAGACACTAATCAAATCACAAGCTGACTCATCTTCCTTACACATATCTATATATGGATCTCTCATCCCAGAGATCCAGAGGCTGGAATTTTGCATATTGTAAGGAATTGTTGTTGGTTTCTAGAGACAAACATCAGATTGTTGGGTGATTTATGCTTTTTTTGAGGTGAAGAGGGGCTTCTTTGCTGGGAGGTTGATGCTGGGTCAGAACCACTGGTTGTAACTCCTCCTGGATCTTTTCTTGTTTATCAATAAAAACTATTTGAGTTTTCCTCCATGCTTTTGTATCATTGATGCTAGTTACATTTGTATGGTTAACTTAAATCTGATCCTAAGTTGTTTATGAATATAGATCCGTGTCTTTGTATAGTGCTCTGCTTCTATGATCTTACAGGTACTTTGTGAAGCTGGGCATGCAAGGGAGCAGGTAGCTGGAGACCATCAAAGAAGAGAGGGATTGGATCAAAGGATTAGCGCAAGACACAGGTTGGTTCTTTCTATTCCTCTCTATCTATAATTCATAAAGGAAATACAAAAGTAGTTTTTCTCTATTTGTTTCTAAGGTAGCTGTCACACCTTAGTGGGATAGAGTAGTTCTAAATAGACACTTTTCCCTGTAACAAAATGGCGACTCCGCTGGGGAGATAATTAGTTTGTTTGTTTATCATTTTTTGTTGTTTGTTTCATAAACTTATAAGTAGCATTCGAACTGCATTTGCCATAACAAATGCAAAGTAGATAACTGCTGCTTCAATCCATTCACTGGATCTATTTATGATTTAAACAGCTGATTCACAAACTATCTGATTGCCCTTGTGATAGCTCTTAGATCCTCCTTAGATCTACCCCTGATTGTTGCATTATTGATTGCTTTTTACTCGGCCAAAAACCAAGGACTGAACTGCAAACTGTGACCCGGAACCCGGATAGAGTCTCGTTTCTGGCCCAGCGCAGGTACTGTTCAGAGATCCTGAATTTCAGCGCACTTCCCGAAGGGGCAACCTGCGTTGCATTTCAGATTCTCTGTGTTACAGGTGCACTGATCAGACTAGCTCTGTGCAACTGTGGTTCCTGTGCTTCATTCTTTCCAGTTCTATCCCTGAATTTTGCTGCCTGTGATCAGTATATGTCTGTTTGAAACCTCTTTTCCTTGCTGTTATTCCGCCTCCTTGTACAAAAGAACTGTAGATTTTTTTGTGTGTTTGTTAAGTCATTTACAGTTTTCCTTTGCAAAAGTAGCATAGTCGTGCTATCGTCCTTTGATTTGAATATGTCACAAGTGTCGATTTCGATCATAGGAGAAAGTTTGATTGCTGTTGATGGTCGATTATCCTGTTACTGTTGCCTTTGTTCTGAATTTGTAATTTTCTAGTGTCAAGAACGAGTGTTCATTTCAAAATCGTAAGGTGTCGTAATCATCTCTGTTTTTGATTTCGAAAAAGAGCTTGTTTATATTTGTCGCTTGAAAAGAAATTCAGATTTGTACATCAACTTTCTTTTTAGCATCAATACTAAGAAAGTCGAGAACAAATACTTGCTTGTGCATTTGCATATAGACAATCTGTTTGGCTTGATTTAGGAAAAGTGCATTTACAGTGTGCTCTTTGCTCTTTGTGAAAAGATTCTGTCTTTCTTTTCCCCTAGTAGCTAGGATTTTCATTGCACAAAAGAGATAAAAGTTTGTTTATCATCTTTAGATTGCATTCTAGGAATGACATCTACATATCGTGGTAAACCCGAAAGGCAAACTTCATAAACAAGATCAACTTAAAATAAATTCAATGAATCTAACAACGCTTTGGAACTTAATGCACAACATTTAGAGGTCTAGGCTAGAGACGTATTCCGGCGTCGTAAAGCCTGGTAACTGTTGTCCTCACTGATGGTTGGGTGATTCCTCCACTTTGAGACGATAAGTGCCAGTACGGACTTATGCTCCCACGTACCGTCGAGTATATTTTGGGAGACCCCTATAGGCTTAAATCCTTTATCCATAGGAAGCTGTGTCTGCCGCCCTATCGATCGCAATGCACTGAACACAACATTCGGGAAGATTGACTGCCATACCGTAAAAAGTATTCTGCAGTTTTGCGATTGGTTTGGTACTCCCTCTACCTAGACCTCCAGAGCAGTCCCTTTCGTTCCTTTTCAGACTCCTTAATGAAAAAGGTCCATCTGAGCACTTGTCACTTTAGGCTCATTAAAAATCGAAGGAGACTAGAGTCATCTTTTGTTTTTTCTCGACTCTTAAAAACTGAAAAAACAAGTTGTGTCAAAGCGTCTAAAAATTTATTTTAAACGGAATATTCATTACCCCTTTCCTACGTTGATCTTGGGTTGAGAAAATGGAGCCAACCAACCAAGGAATTCCCCTTGGAGGAAATCCTAGTCCCTTCTCCTCTTGGGGAGATGTTGGTGCACCCAATATGGCCACATTGTCGCTTCCAGGACTGACAATTGGTTTTCCTGTATGGCTCTTCTCAACCTCTGTCGTTCAGAACACCACTATTCCTGAACAATCGAATAAGCAATTAGACGAGTCCAGAGTTACCCACCAGCCTTCTACTTCCTCTAATTCTTCCTCTCCTCCTTCCTCTTCGCTTGATGGGGCTGGTAAAGCCAAAAGTCAAGTTCCTAAGGAGAAGAAGGAGAATAAGAAGAAAGAGAAGAAGAAGAAGGAGCCAAAAGCGAATGGGGGCAAACGAGTGTCGTCTAACGAAAATCCACACACTGCACCGTCCAGGCCTAAATCGCCATGTGTCATTTGCAAAGGAGACCACTTTCACAGAGATTTTCCTTGCATCCCTCGGATCTTAAGGGACTGGTCTCCTCGTTTGCACAATCAGGTGTCGTCAACCTCTGATGATCATGTTGAAAACACACCGTCAACTAGTGAAAGTGAAGCCCTAGGACAAAAGGGAAAATGTAGATTTCCTTGTAAACTGTGCGAAGGCAATCGTGCCGTCCACCGTTGTCCCTTCTTAGACGAAGCTAAAAGAGTTTTGGATGATCGTCCGGTTTCACCGTTACGACTTCCTCCTGGATATAAAAAAACTCTTGCCGAGTCTGTCACTAGTTGAAAATCCGGCTGACCCGCTCAGGTGGTCGGCCGAAGCATCTGTCATTGAAGATGAACCATCTGAATCCATACCAGATGAAATTCAAAAGGTCGAGGCGGCAGTTGACCTGGTCTTGCCTTCAGAGGTTCCATCTTCAGATGATACAATCACTGAAGAGAACAAGGATGACACCGTCCAAATTATTTTCATAAGCACAGACTCCAACGAACATGGGGGCAATTTACCTGTTCCTTTACCGCAGGAAGGAAGTTCGTCAGAGTCGTACCCGACCGTCTATTCGGTCCCACCTCCAAGCAACCTAGTTGTCTCCTTCGACTGGAATCAACTAGGCAGACCCCGTTTACGAGCTAGTGTACCATTCCGAATTATTGTTCAGATATATAGAATGGTTATGGCTGGTACCATCATAGATGAGGGGGCTTCTGTGAGTATCCTTTCCTCAACTGCTTGGAAAGTGCTTGGTTCGCCATCGCTTTTGCCTAAGATGAGAAATCTGATAGGCTTTGATAAAGGAACCAGTCGACCGTTAGGGATCCTTCCCAACGTGCCCATAACGTTGAGAGGGAAAACCGTTCACATGAACGTAATGGTAGTTCAAGGACCCCTAGATTACAATCTAATCCTTGGACGAGACTATATTTATTGCATGGGAGCAATTGTCTCCTCACTCTTTAGAGTGATGTGTTTTCCGCACGAAGGAAGAGTGGTCAAGCTCGTAGACCAGCTTTCATTTCCCGGATCACGCATAGCAAATAGTCATATACCATCCCTGAATGGTCTTTTCACGCAAGAAATGTCTCAATCTCCAGTCCGTCCTCCCGATGAGCGCGAGTGATTCGGAGGGATATGACTGAATCCCAGGGGGCATGCACCCTGGTCTGCTTCGGCAGGAAAACTTCGGGTATAGGGTAGGTTTCTGCAAGAGAATATGACTAGTCTGTACCCCCGTCCGTGATTGGAAGAGGGGTTATTCTAGAACAAGATTCTCTTGTCAAAGTTATGTGAGTTGGTAGGCATCGCCGCTCACCTTTGTTTATTTCGGTAGACATCACCAGAGAAGTGTTTTGTTTACGCCGTGAATAGAGCAATCTTTGGGTAACCTGTAAGAGGTAGGCCTCTCTCGGTAAAACAAATGTTTTAACGGACTAAAGAAGGGGTAACCTTGAAACTCTGTTTTATACCTGGGGGCATGCAAACCTTTTGGAATGCAAGCGAAGAGCGACTATTTATTTTTAAAATTTTTAGGACCTCTAACCCTTTAAACTCGTAGGATTGGTCGTTTCCTAACTTGCATAAAGAAAGGATGTGGGGCAAATCTCTAAAAGTTTCCGTTTTTATATGAGACATTCTTATCACAAGACTGGATTAATCGAGCAGTGTTACCGCAAGGTTCAAGCTCGTTAAAAAATAAACCTGCATCGAGCAGTTTTAGCACATAGTTCAAGCTCGTTAAAAAATAAACATAAGATATGAGCAAATGTTTCCACCCACGTTTAAGCTCGTTAAAAAATGAACTATTCCCCTGGTAAATAACCATCGTGAATGTAGTACTTCAGCCGTTAAAGCCTTGGTCATGTTTGCACCATCACCTCCACTTTTCATTGGCCGATCATTCACCTTCATTTGATTGTTTACCTGTTTTGAGGAACAACTGCGAAGAGTGATTTCACTAGCCATCCTTGTGACACTGCCGTGATTGGAAAATTCCAAACCTTACCTGGAATCAGCTACTACCCGTTTTATCACTCGTTCCTCAAAAGACGAGTCTCCTTTAAGCTCTTTTCAACTGACTCGTAAAATATGAAAAGATTGCCGAGCCATTGGCCTCTCCAGCTCGTTAAAGGGACAGGAAGTGCTATCCCTCATCTAGATTTTAATCTTTTTGGACCTGAGGGATTATTACACAAAAAGATCGAGCGCTTGTTTTGTTCGGCTCGTTAAAACTATCGAAAATTCATCCCTTCTGTATTGTTTTATACTTTTTCGGACTTAAGGGATTAGATGACGAAAAAGGTATTTTGGAGTTACCTTTACGTTCCTTTTCAGACTCTCTAAAATTGAAAAGGACTGAGTTATCTTTGTCGTTAAACTCGTTCAAAAGATTAATAGCGACAAACTTGTCTTTAGACGAGAACGAGTTTCACTATCGCTAGGCTCGTTAAAACATAGCGATGGGTTTGCCCGAAGGGCAAATTATAGAACAAGCATAGGTTATCCTCCTCAAGCTTGACAAAAATAAAGAGGTATTGGTTAGCAATGACTGGGGAAAATTTGGGAAGAAAACTCAAAGAAACTTTGTTGGTAGCAAGTCGCTCTTGAACATGACACTTCCACTCCGTGTCCGAGTCGGGTTGGGTTGTTTCATTCACCGGTCACATCACCATGGTCACGCCATACCATCCACATTTGGGGTTAATGCTACCAATCCATCACATCAGTGTCACCGATATGTTCAAGAGAAGTCATCCAGAGAAGTCACCCGTGTCTCACCCACTACCATACATTATACTCCATTCTTTCATGACCGCCATCCTGAACCTTGTATCATCAGATCGTTTTCACCTCCATCAAAATCATTTGCTCCGTTCCGTGTCATTGATGTGGGATTCATTAAGGCCCTCCTGTGACGGGTCACTTCTTGTCGACATCAGCTCATTATCCAAGAAGTTGATCTAGGAACACCCCATTCAGTACTTTGAATCTTGCATGCCTCAATGGCAAGTTTCTCACTTCCGGCGACAGGTTTACATCAATGGCCTTCGACCGAAAGATTTTGCGTGGTGTTCGACGCCAAGTCCTCTATTCACACCACGTGAATTGTACTGCAGTACCTTGAGGATCATTATCATTATCGGTGATTCCTCTCGCGCTTGTTAACAGTTTACATCATTGACTGGTAATCAAGCGATGTCTCTCCATGTTCGACTTCAGAACATTTCTCACATGGATCGACTTGTACTTCGAGTGAAGATCGGACGAGATTGAAGACCCCGGATCTAGTTTCATTTATCCGGGCTGCGATATATATTCAGGGAAATAAAGACATTAAATGTACAGCATTGCAGCACAGATAATCATCCTACCAAAAGGATGATGGCTCTATCAGAATCATCAGTCTACACTCAGACGATTGTCTGTCCTATGTACATGAAAATGAATTTATAAAGCTGAGCATGGGAATGCCTGCCTCAGCTAGATCATGAAAATATTATGAAGATAATGTCTTGTATTGTATTGTATCTTATTACAGGTCTCCTCCCAGCATTGAAAGAACTTCGGAGCCTCATAATAAAGCATTTCACCCAACACCAAAAGGTTAACGGCCTCATACTTTAGGGGGCAACTGTTATAGACATTTTTGTGCCCTACAACACCAAGCATGAAATGTCCATAAACCAAGGGCTCCTAAGTCCCTAAAAGTGTTGTTCTAACCCCTAAAGGAACAAGGTCAACAGATTACTGCTTCTCCCAGAAGTTCTCCACCAGAAACTACTCAGAATTGGTCAAAACAGGATCATTTCAGCTGCTCCACTGGCTAAGTGTGTTGCATTGCACATAAATACACTGTGAGGGTGCGTTGCATTTCAAAAATCCCTTCTGTAGGGTGTGATGGGCAAGAAATGACAAATGGCAGTATCATTCCGCGAGGTGGAGAGGCAATGGAAGCTTCCAGAATCTTCTCCTGCGACACTTGCCTCACTGAATTCAACCAAGGATGAGTAAGAGGCCCTCAGTCTCCAAGTGGAAGCAAGAACTGACAGAGAGAAGACACTAATCAAATCACAAGCTGACTCATCTTCCTTACACATATCTATATATGGATCCCTCATCCCAGAGATCCAGAGGCTGGAATTTTGCATATTGTAAGGAATTGTTGTTGGTTTCTAGAGACAAACATCAGATTGTTGGGTGATTTATGCTTTGTTTGAGGTGAAGAGGGGCTTCTTTGCTGGGAGGTTGATGCTGGGTCGGAATCACTGGTTGTAACTCCTCCTGGATCTTTTCTTGTTTATCAATAAAAACTATTTGAGTTTTCCTCCATGCTTTTGTATCATTGATGCTAGTTACATTTGTATGGTTAACTTAAATCTGATCCTAAGTTGTTTATGAATATAGATCCGTGTCTTTGTATAGTGCTCTACTTCTGTGATCTTACAGGTACTTTGTGAAGCTGGGCATGCAAGGGAGCAGGTAGCTGGAGACCATCAAAGAAGAGAGGGATTGGATCAAAGGATTAGCGCAAGACACAGGTTGGTTCTTTCTATTCCTCTCTATCTATAATTCATAAAGGAAATACAAAAGTAGTTTTTCTCTGTTTGTTTCTAAGGTAGCTATCACACCTTAGTGGGATAGAGTAGTTCTAAATAGACACTTTTCCCGGTAACACTCAATAAATCCAAGAATCTACTAGCATACTCCTCATTGGTCATAGATCCCATCTTCAACTCATTGAACTCATTTTCCTTGTCATCGTAGTATCTCTCAAATAGATACTTCTTCCTGAAAAGTCTTTCAAAGTCCCTCCAAGTCAACTCCTCTTCTCGAATTCCTATGACATTCTCCATTTCTTCCCACAAAATGTTTTCTTTACCTTTAAAACTTAAGGTCTTTATCTGAACTTTCATGTTATTTGAATAGTCATGCAATTTGAAGAACTTATTCATCCAAGCAACCAAGCTTATGCCTCTTGTGAATTCTTCATTTCTCCAACAAATGCAGGTGCCTTGGCTTTATTGAACTCATCTGGAAAATATCCCCTGTCACTCCTCTCGTAAGGATGATAGCAATGATGACTATGGTACCTATCCAAACCATAACTAGAATAAATCCCATGTCCACTAACTCTACTATCAAGTGTATCCAAGAAACCACCATCCTTGATCATGTCATCTCTATCCGACCTGTGCCTTCCATGATATCTACTACCGTATGCTCCATTAGTCTTTTCGTCTTGTCCATGACTAATCCTAAGTAATCCATGTCTCTACAACTCTGAAAAACTCTGAATAATCACTGCATTGACCTCTACTTGTTTCTCCTATGCCCCTGGAAAGTCTCTCTTATGACTAATTGATTATATTGTTATCTATATTGCAACCTCTTATTTTTGCCTTCAAGCTTCTTAAAGTATCTTCTATGTGAGGGGAGTACTCATCACCATGTTTCTCATATGATCTATAGGGAGACTCACATGAACTATAATCCACCATTTTGATAGTCATCTTTGATTCCTCTTCTTCCTGGAAGTATATCATGTCAACTAAACCATAATAGAAGCATAACTGACATACCTCAATATAGTTCATGGAAGGATATCTCATCTGCAAGATCAACCAAATTAAGACAATATATGTATAATCATAATCATAATAGTATATTGACATAATCTCAATCATCATCCTATTTACCATGCATGATATCAGAAACTATAATACCAACTATAGACAATGCATGCATAACAACATATAGACACTAACATGCATAACAAATACATATACAACCGACATGCATTCATGAAAAACACATCCCAACAGCAACATCATCAAATTTTACATGACAACACAACTGTAACAATGACCATCACCATGCATACATAACAAGCACATATACAACCTACATGAATGCATGACAAACACATTCCACCCATCTAGTCCAAGGGTTGAACCATGCTCTGATACCAATCAGTAACACCCTCCTCCCACACTTACCCAAGCTCATCGGTCCACTAGGGTAAACATGTGACAAAGAGTTACTTTGGTAAGGTTCAAATCACTAAGTGTAGTTAAGTAAGTGGAACTGATGAACCAAGACTTTACTGACCTCCCTTAGGTGCTAGAGGACCCCTAAGAGCTAACCAACCACTCCAAGTGCCCTACCCCTAAGTTAACTTAGCTTTTCACTGACCTCGGCTCTTAGTCTCTCCCATGACAGGGAAAGATAGCAACTGAGACCCTTCATTCACTATCACGAGATTGCATACCAAGAACCGTAGAATTTTTCACTCATTTATGTGCTAGTGACCCCGAGATCTGAGACACTTTTTTAAGGGTAGGACCCAGGCCTCTACCTAGAAATTAATGAAACTCTTAGATATGATAAATAATAATGAGACAAGGCCTCTAAAGTAGAAGTTGAAAAAGGACCTAACCTAACTCATCCTAACCATGATAGGAATTTTGTTAAACACTTCATGAACATGTAATGTACAAATCATAAATACACATCTGACTATAGGGGCCTCATACTTATTTGAGAATCATCAAGAAGGTTTGATTCCTTATCAAAATACTTCAATTATCATCTATTAGCTCATACATTCATTAACCATTCATTTACTAATCAATCATAATGAGAGCCATAACTAAATTTTGTCATTAAACCACGCTTATAACCAAGATATAACCAAAACAATAACAATGACAAAACAAACATCAAAACCACATAATAACAAGCATAAATACTCATGAAATACAAGATAAAATGAGCTCTTATTAACATATGCAAATCTAACCAGGTCAGGGACTTCCACATATCACCCAACCATAGATTGGGTTGAACCTAATCTTTCTTTCAACCAATCACCCTCGTGCTATATTCCAAGCATGAATGTGGGACTGACAACAAAAAAAACGAGGGCTTCCACAGGCTTTACTGTGTATCCCACCATTATAGGTCAAGGGATTCCTAGGCACAAACAAAGAACATACACTACTAGCCTTTACGTCAATCCCGTTAAAATTGGTCAAGGGATTACTAGGCCTAAACAAGCATGAATTCCTCCAAATTTCTTCATCAATACCTTGAGTAATTTTCTCGTATCCACCCTCAGGCTTTACTATGTATCCCACCATTACCATTCAAGGGATTCCTAGGCCTTTAAGAATTTTCTTGAGACCACCTCACCCAGTTCCAAAACCATCCAACAATCTAGCTCAACCAAATGGAAGAACCCCATCTCACCATGGGTATCCATAAGTGGAAAATCAAGGCTCAAACCACTATCACACCTAGAAAAACACATGCCAATGACAACAACATAACCAAATACACACATGCATATACCATGCATGCCAAAACAAGCAAGGAAATCATAAATGCAATTGGATATATGCAAGAAATATCGTTGTAGCCACTTGCTATAACTCTTCCTTGCTTGATATTTGATTCCCTTCATTTCCTTGTCCTTCTTTTTCCTTCCTTTCTCCAATTCTATAGTGCTCTAAGAATTCTCTAAGTGTGCAAGAGACTGAGAGAGTAGAATAGAGAGAGAGCTCACAAACTAAACTGACAAAAGTTGTGAATTGATCCTCATAAGCCTTTTTATTATTAAGGTCTCTATTTTCTTCATTTTCCTCTATTCTCATTCAATTTCCTCATCACATTCCACTTGTGACCTTCCACCCTACTTCTATCCAAATTTCCATAATTTTCATAAATAAAATGCCAATTAATGCCTCTTTCCTTTTCAAAGCCTTCACCATTTCCTTTACCAATTTCCCCTTAGCCATAATAAATCAAATGAACACCCAATAGTATTTTTTTCCCAACATTCAACTTGGAATATGTGTCTCATAGGTTTTCCTGTGTCGTATTTTGATTGAATTAACCCCATCACACTCTCCGTTCTGTGACATAGCACTGCAACACATTCTCTCTTCTTTGGAAGTGCATTGATGCGCTCTAGTTCCCATACTGCACCTAAATTGATCTTTTAGAATGCAAAAAAATGCATTTCTTGTCCTTGCTCTTTATTCTGCATTGTCCAGAAGGTTTTCTTGAGTCTCTGAATTTTTCTGTCTCTGCAAATCCAATATAGTGTTTACATTTGATTCTTTTAGACTTTGGTGAAAGTTTCTTTAAGTTTTTCTTTCTTCTTGTCATTAGGGTTGCAAACACTTGAGCTTGATTGTTGATTTGATAAAAATATTTTTCATATTACAGATGCAGTCAATTTGAGTTCTTTTGGTCAATGATCCAACTTCATTTTCATTTTCATTGCATTTAAAATTGAAAAGGAAAAGAAAAGAAGAAAATCAATTTTTTAACAATTTTTTAGTGATTTTTCTTTCATTTTTACAAAAAATAATTCCCCCTCAGTCGTCGGGGGTCTAACATGTGTATGAGTGTTAATCACCTTTGAGTGTCATCTCTTTCGATCTTTGGAATTTTCATCCAATTTCAATTTGAGTCCCTTGTTAATGAAATCTCATATTACATTTGATTTCATTGGGAATTTCATTTACACTTCATTGGTTATTTCATTGCATTAGTGAAGGAAGGTATCATTGCTCATAAGTATTCTTGTTATATTTTTATTTCACTTTTGAACCATCTTGAGTTTGTTTTGAAGAATTCTCTTGCATAGATTACATTTGCATAGTTATAATTATCATTTTCATAACGGGAAAGGAAATTCTACATAGATTACATTTGCATAGTTTTTATGGGAATAGTGCATAGATTACAATGCATCGTTTGGCATCTTTTAGGGATTTGAATTGAATTGGAATTGTGACATTGAAAGATCTAGTTAAGAAGCTCTTTATTTGTTGCATCATTGTTTGTTTCTTCCTTGCCGTAGATAGATCTTCATTCAAAGAAAAATATTTATCTTCATCATTCTAGTTTCATCATAGGGAATTCAGGTGAACCCGTATCGTGCGCCTTGAAACTGAAACATAATTGAAGATAAACTTCTAAAATTTACTCAATAAATATCAAGAGGATTTGGCACATTAATGACACACATAGTGGTCTAGGCTAGAGATGTGTTATGGCATCTTTAAACATAGGAGTTGTCGTTACTTGTATGTGTTACATTATGCGGGTAGTCGGTATTCCACGTACGTAAGTATATCAGATCATTCTTCATGTAACTTCAGGTATATCGAATGATGCTCCACGTATGAAAATTATATTGAAATACTTCCTATCATACAATACACATTAGACAACACTACCACGAACTACATTTCCATGTACGTTCGAGTATATTTTGGAAGTCCCCTATAAGTTGTTATCCAACCATAGGTAACCGAATCGGGTATCTTTCTTATTGTGATACACTGAATACAATATTTGAAAGGATTACTTGCACATATTGGAACTGTATTCTACAATTCATAGTGACTTGGTAATCCTTATCTACCTAGTTACCCCTTTGTTTGTATTTTGTGTCTTTAATTTCTAAAATTAATTAATTAACCATAGAACAACATCCTCACCATGGAACAACTCCTTAGTACATCTTAGGTTGAGACTAACGACGATATTTCCCAATTCCACCAGTCAAGGAAGCCCATTTAATGAGAATCCTTGTCCTTTTCCTCTTTTTGGAAATATTGTTGATCCTTATATGGAAAAGTTGTCCCTTCATGGATTTAACTTTGTGTTACCATTTTCGTCATTTTCAACCTCCTTGGTTCCGAATGTCCAAAATTCCTCTCAACCAAGTAGTCCTCCACCTGAACAACATCATCCTTAAGTTGATCCTAAATTTGTCCCTTTTCCTTCTTCGACTATTGTTTCTTCCTCCTTTCCTGCTAAAAGTATTTATTTTAGTAACCAGGAAGTTAAGAAGAAGAAGAAAAGGATGAAGAACAAGAAGCAAAATAAGTAGGGGGGAAACCAAGCACACATTGCTATTAATGCAACTGATGTCAAGAAACTTTCCAACAAGCCCCGTAAAGTTAAATTCCCTCGCATTCTTTGTAAGGTTGATCACCTTCTTAGAGATTGCCCATGTATTCCATAGGTGTTAGAAGTGTGGTCCACAGGCTCGCATCGACCTTTTTCATCATCCTTGGAGATCATCTTGGTGATAAACCATCAACTAGTGATACTAAGGTCCATGAGAAAAAGGGTAAAGCTAAGTTTCCCTATAGGTTATGTAAATGGAATCATCCTATTCACATTTTTCCTTATATGGATGAATCTTCCATTCTTTGATCTTGATTTTAATGCAAATCATCTAACTTCCATAAAAGTTCCTAATGTGCAAGTGGTATCTCCTCTGGCATAGGTTAATTATGTGGCGACTTGTCTCATGTCCGTACCTACTAACGAATATGAGAATTTCATTATTTGCTCAACTTCTTTTGACCTAGATCTAGTAGGTGAAATAGTGAATCATTTACTGGGGGCATTGGAACCTAATGTTTCAATTGGATCCCTTGATTCCTTCCAAAACATTGTTATTTCATCTTATGAGAACCTCTTGGTAGCCCTAGCCTTTTGGATGCCATGATCTGATCTATGAGCAAAGTTCCTTTTCTTGTGTCAAGCTCATTAAAAAATGAAACAAGGTACCTTGAGAATAGTTCTTTTGTTGTGTCATTCATGTTAAAAAATGAAACAAATCCCCCTCCCATTCAATTATTTGATTATATCTTGTAAATGTTGAGTCGAGACTTTCACTTCATCTCGTAAATGAACCTTCATTCCATCCTCCTATTAGTAATCAGTAGTCTACTTAGGTGAATGAAATGAAGCTTGTGGGGCGTGTGCCCAGAATTAGGTTGTTGTGTTTGGGACATGGAAGCCTATCTCAAGTATAGTATTACTTTGTTTCAAGAATGTATAAAAATAAAACCACTTTAAGCACAATTTCCATGTGTTTCAAACTTGTGTAGAAATGAAACCACTATCATGCTGACTTCTTTTCTGTTTCAAGCTTGTGTAAAAATAAAACCTTTTCTAATATTAGTTGTGATTGCTATTTTTTTATTAGCTTATTTATGCTAGATTAACCTTGGTTTTCCAATTCCATTGTCACCATCTCCTTAGCCGATCATACGCTTTAAATTGCCTTTTACTATTTCCTGAGGAACCGCTCTAATTAGTGGTCTTATTAGCTTACCTCTTCACCTCTACATGTTTTGAGTAGTTCCATCATGACCATAACTAGTTACTACTCTTTATACCATCATTCCTCTAGGACGAGTCATCTTTACGCTCTTTTAATACTCCCAAAATATGAAATGATTGTTGAGTGCTTGTCTTTTCTAACACATTAAAGTAAATTAAATGATGTCTACCCAGTATAAGTTTAACCCTTTTTAGAATAGGATAGACTATTTATGAAAAATAAATAATTTAGTCGAACATGACTAAAAGGTTCTCTTGAGTATCATTTTCTTCTTTTTTCAGACTCAAGAGACTAAATTTATGAAAAGGAACTTTTGGAGTTTTCTTTTTTTCCTCTTTTTCAAACTTTCTAAACATGAAAAAGGATTTGCGTTATACCTTTGCTAGACTCATAGAATCATCAAATAATGTTGGACTCGTCAAACATGACAATACCAAACCACTCCTTCTCAGGGTTCATTAAATATACTCAGAATGATTCATCTGAAGGATGAACTTATAGATCAAGCCTATGTTATCCTCCTCAAGATTGTCAAAAATAAAGAAGTACTGACTAGAAATGGTTGGGAAAATTGGGAAAATGTGTTACTTATCCTATTAATGGCAGTGAGTCGCTCTTGAACATGACACTCTTTCACTTCATCTCCGTGACTGTTGGGTTGGTTAATCTTCTTGCCTCTTTGGTTAATCACACCATATCAAAAGCCTCTGCAATTGGTTTTGGGTTAGTGTTACCAATTCCATTAAGCGTCGCCAAGCCTTCATTCTTTTCCTTCGCTCCTCAACCAGCTCTGCATCAACATCATTCTATCTCAAATCTTGATACCTGCTCCTCCTACAACAAGCCATTTCGAGTCAACCTCAACTCATTATCTGGGAAGTTAACTTAGAAACTCCTTTCAATACCTTGGAGCTTACATACCTTAATGGCAAGTTTCCTCACTCTCGAAAACAATTCCTCATAATTGGCCTTTAACTAGAATATTTTGTGTGGTGTTTGCCTTCAATTCATTCGTTCACACCACATAGATTGTACTATGGTACCTTGAGAGCCATTATCATTATTTGTGGTTTCTCTCGCATCTATTAATGGTTTACAACATTGGCTGGTAATCACATCATCTCTACCATGTTCGACTCTAGCTCATTTATTCACATGGTTAGACATGTACTATCCAGTGATGAGGTAGACGACCCTGGATCTAGTTCCATCCATCTAGAATGTGATTTCAATATTGATACAAGATTAGAAAATTCTGATGACTATGATCATTCAAGATAGTTATCCAAGCATGTGTCCACACTCTGGCATCAATGGATGAGACTTTCTGATCATTTTACATGTAATATTTTCTTATATGCTAAGCATAGGTATGCCTCCCTCAATAATGATAGCATGATGATAATATGTATTGTAAAAGATGATGATCTTAACCTAATTTGTTCTTGATCCCGACTTGTCACTAGGTAAAGCACTTCAGTCCTCAGCCACTACTTTTGGCTTTGTACTTTAGGGGGCAATCTATTACAGGTCATTTTGTCACATCTACTCAAAAGGCTTGAAAACCAAATCAATGAACATCCTTGAACACTTTGTCATAATCCCTTTGCAAATCCCTAAGCATCACCTCTCCAAAAATTCTAAGTTTCTGGGTCATTTAGCTCCAAAACCATGCTTTTAGACTCAATGGATCTTGCATGTCTATTTACCTGTAATGGTTGCAAGTTACATAGCTGAGAATTTGTGTTGATCAACGCAAATCACTCTATTTTGCAGGTGCACTAATTCTAGAAATTAGGAAAAATTAAAAATATTTTGGAATCTTCTTCTTCCATAATATGCTAAGGTGGTTTTAACCATTTACCATCTATAGAGGTCTCAGATTCCTATCTGATTTTACTCTAGTTGTATCATCTCTTATCCCTTGATCTTATCGTCCCCAATGTGTGAATCTCAAGCCTAGATTGGAAAATTCTAAACTACCACTTTCACCCTATAAATTTACTACCTCCCATAGAGTCTGGGTTGGATTTTGGAGATTGTCAATGTCCTCATGCTGCTACTTTTAGCTTAAGGAATCCATCTGTTTATGCATTAGGGTTAAGTGTGAAGGTTTGGTTTGTGACAAGGAAGGACAAGTCAATTAGGGAGATATCTACAAAGTCAAGTTCTATATATGGATGTAACTCTCTCCTTTATTTATTAATACAAAAGAACTCTATTTTCCTATACTTATGTCATGTTGATGCTTATGTATTTCAATGCCATGTTGACTCATTGAATAGAGATATCGGATTATGCTATGTAGATGTTGTAGTTCATTTTCTTGTTTTAGTCTTTTTTGCAGGTTCCATTTATAGCATGAGGAGTTAGAGTTGGACCTTACTAGCAAGGAGAAGAGAAGGAATTACTATAGATTCTAGGTAGGTCTCTTTTCCATATTTCAATCTCTCTAAGGAAAACATAGATATTTTTTCTTTCTGTTTCTCTAGCTCAAACCACCAGATCTAAGGAGCTCATTTTTGTCTACAGAAGTGAATTTTCCATATACCATGCTTAACCATATTTTGACTATGGTTTTTCTAACTTGGCCATGATTGAACTATGGTTACCATTGCAATCGTCGTTGTTGATGGTTAACCATGATTTGGATATGGTTATCCCTAACCATCCGCTATAGACCTCCATGGTCAAACATGGCCATACACTACGGTTCAATATAGTTCACTATGATTCACCATAGATCACCTTCAGATAGACCGTGATGGTTGTCGTAAATATGGTTCACCATGGTAGTCATGTTGACTATTGTTGACTATGATTCCCATGTTGACTATAGTTGACCATGTCAATAATAGTCAATGGTAGTTAACATGTGTTCATATATAGATTAATTTATAGTTAAAAAATTATAAATGTGTAGATCAATATATTATTAATGTGTTATTAATATTATATTAAATTCTTATTAATGTTATTTAAATGTTCTCGTAATTTTTTCCTTTGTTGGTTTACCTACGGGGGATTTGAACCTTGAATTCATGGCTTACATAATACCTTATAGCATGGTGATTGCCAATTGAGCTGCCCCATGGAATAAATGTGCTAATATTGTTAATAATGTTATATATTATATATGTCTTAATATTGTACTAATTTCTTAATTAAATATTAAATATTTATATAATAATTATATTTTAAATGATTATTGTATTAATAAATTATTGTTTTGATCAAGATATTAATATATTAATTAATATTCTAATTGATTAAAATATGACATATAACATTTACTTAATAATTATTAATAATTAAATAAAATTCTAAAACCCTTTTCACAAATTAAAATAAAATTAATTAAATGAAAAAATGTGAAAATAAATACTCATTTTTAAACTTTCCTTCATGCAATTAAATTCCATTAAAAATTAATAATTTATGTATAATCAATGTGGTACATGACATTGATGCAAGGTATACACATTCCAAATCGTTTTCAAAAATAAAACTTCTCATCATGCAACTACATGAATCATCTAAAGAATCTCTCAATTCAACATAAACCCCCACTTAGATCACAAATCATCTAAAGAATCTCTTAATGCAACATAAACCTCCACCCAGGTCACAATACTTGGAAATTGTAATTTCTACTTGTCTTATTTGTGATCCATTCTATGTATAGGAGTTTGCTCCTATTCCTTAGGGTTGTTATATCTAGATGTTTCCTAGATTGGTGTGTGGTTGAAATATTCTCTCAACCAAGTGATTGTGTGTCCAGGTTAGTTTAACTATCTTGAGACAACGCTAAATGTATTTATATGTAATCTTATTTGATGTAAAATATAATATAGTGAGCATGCTCAAAATTGAAGTTGATATCAGGGGCATGGGCCAAGGGAAATAAGAAAATATATTTGAATTGTTTTAGTTTTTTGTTTGTCCATCATCGTGGGATGACGAAGGTAAGAGAGATCTCTATGTTCAAGAAGTTTTCCAACGTTCAGCATGATTCCAAATCTCCATGACACTAGAATGATGATGCAGGTCCTTTGTTCTATTGGAGTAGAGGTGCACAGATCAAGTTCAAAAGTGGTGGTCCATTCACATGGTATAAGATGCATGGAGCCATGCTCAGAGGCAGTCGGGAAGCTAAGGGTTTTTTTTTTCGATCCTCTGCTGGCTCGGTATGGTGAAGCTAAGGGGTTTTTTTTTATCGATCCTCTACTGGCTCGGTATGGTGAAACACATGTGGCTCTTTCTAGAGGCTATAATATTTGATCTCACCCAATAGATTGGCAACAACCATCTTTGAGGTCAGTATTTGAGATGTATTGAAGTCTCGTCATATTGGAGGCCTCTCAATAGCGAGGGGGATTCAAGAAAAATATGGTTCAGGAAGTCAGAAATAGATTATTCTTGCGTAGGAATCAAGGAAGTTGGAGAAATGAGAATGGAGGAGCTGCAAGCTTGATGATATAGTACATTTTTCCTCATAAACCATGAGTAGTTGTGTTTTGTATTTCTTTTCTGATTTTATTGGTGTTCAACAGAAATATTTCAGCGAGGTTGTGGTTACGTCACCGCGGGAAAATTAAAAAATGGAATTTGCAATTCAAATTTAACGATTTGTCCTCTGTCTTTTCAAACATTAAATATCGTGTAGTCATCACAACGCAAGAACGTGGAAAGTGTTAAGAAGGTATTGTAGGAGGCTATCATCCTACCCGTCCGTCAAGTTTCCCTAGTTCCTCACATGGAAATGAAAGCCCTGGAGAGATTTTCTTTTGTATGGGCACGGTAAGTTGTATTTGGCAAAGGTAGTTGCAATTGAAGTAGATTCAACCTTTTATAGTATTTCTTCCTCAGACCATGTTCCAAAATGGATGACTTATTTCCAATCTATTTCAAATGGCTCGACATTGTGCTTCATCACTCATATTTATTGATGAAATAGACTCCTTATTTGGGGAACTTGGAGTTCAACTAAGTGGAGATTCGATTGTCCTGTTATTGTTTTTTTAAATAGTGGTTAAAAGTCATATTAGATAGAGATAGAGAAATTTGATGTTTTGTTAATATGAACATTTATTTTTTTTACATCTTGGAATCATGGATAAATTATTGAGCCTTATTGAGCCTAGCTAACTCAATGTAGGTAAAGTTATTTTGTTAGAATTCACGACTCTAACAAATGATAGGTTAAGCATGGAGTTCCAAGATTTAATTGACAAAGACAAAGATGCCCAAGATGTGAACAATTTCAAAAGATGAGGGAAAGGAGCAGCTTAGCGATTAAAGGATGATGGAAAACTAAGTTAAATTTTGTGTGAGTTTTTGGAATAGACTCATGATGATGATGTATTATGTGTCACATACATTTATTAGTAAGCAAGTCTAGGATGTTTTGTAGTGGTCTTTATAATGTATGTACCTAGTAAATCGAAGAATTGGAGTGTGTAATGTAAGCCTGATAAGGCATATGTATCCACATAAAGTCTGTGGTAATATTAAAACCACTTTGTAATTGCAGGTTTGTGGTAAGCCAGAAGCCACTATGCAGTGTTGGTTTGTGGTAAGCAAAAAACCACATGCGAGAGTGAAGTAGACAGGGATTCTTGTAGGCATGGTTTAGGTTCAGCCAATAAAACCCTTGCAAGGGTTGAGGCTGAGCCAAGAAAACCCTGGGCCTAGCTAAGTTGGGTCTGTGGTGAGGCTTGGTGGCTAAATTGAGCGCCTTGATGGTAGAGTTGAGCCTTCGTAGTTGAATTGAGTTTCTTGGTGGGAGAGTTGAGCATTCGTGGCTTTGTTGAACCTTCGTGGGTGAATTGAGTGCCTTGGTGGTAGAGTTGAGCCTTGGTGGCTGAGAGCCCTTTTTGGTGTGGTTAAGGGTAATCTAATGAAACGTAGAGCATGGATCTGGGTAATCTAATCAAACCCATGATGATGATGGAGGGGGATTCACAAGTATAGTTACATGTATGCACTTATAATGGTTGGAAGAACCATGTATGCGAAGGGAATCCTAGTAGACTAACAGTTGGACTGGTTGGCACCCATGCATTTTGGTGGATGGTTACTCCTTTATATGGATGTTGACATATTCTTTTGTTATGTTTGACCACAACTAGACTTTGACAATTGAGATCGAGACTAGTCATTAAGGGGGTAAATTGGAAATTGTAATTCCTACTTATCTCAATTTTGATTCATTCTATCTATAGGAGTTTGTTCCTATTCCTTAAGGTTGTTATATCTAGATGTTCCCTAAATTGGTGTGTGGTTGAGATATTCTCTCAACCAAGTAATTGTGTGTCCAAGTTAGTTTACCTATCTTGAGACAACACTAAATTTATTTATATGTAATATTATTTGATGTGAAATATAATATAGTGTGAGTGCTCAAAATTTAAGTACAATATGTGTAGAGATTTAGAGAATTGAATAATACTTCGTTAGATTTAGCATTTTGATTCTCCCTTGGTGTGAATCTCATGAGTGATAGATCCAAAATTTCAAATTTTTGAGTAACTTTTTTATTTATTTATAGTTTTGATGGTCTAATTCGAGAGGAGTTTAAAAATTAGATGAGGGGATGCCAAAAAGTATATTCCCACAATATTTTTTAAGTGTTAAATGTAAAATCGGTGATACTTGGTAGTCAAAAATTGTCTCCAATAATTCAAATATCTTATGACTAGCACAACCATATTAGTAAATGTGGTTGATATATGCCAAAGGCATCATTTTCCATCATTTATATGCCAACCAGTATAGATCCATCTTAAATATGGATCTAACATGAGCCGAGGGGGATCAAATTTATTCATGTGCAAATTTTTTTATGAGCCGACAATATTTAAATGTTTTTCATGGTTATTTTTTTATTTTTTATTTTTTATTTTTTTTTGGCCGACATGACCAAAATTTCAACATTGATGACTCACGAACAAGGTTACACATCATACTGGGCTTTAGAATGAGTCTCTCATCTCAATAAGCTTTTGTAAATGAGTCCAATCAATGTAATTTAATATTTGAGAGTGGAGATTTCCATAGTTATTCATACTGCTTGAGACTTCCAGATATGAACTGTGTAGAGGTTTTCTCTGTCTGACATTTCGAGTGGACACTCCACCCATCTTCAGGGACTAGAAAGCAGAAAGATATTAAGCATGATAGTTGATCTACCTTTAAATAATGAAAGACTTGCATAATGTTCACTCGAAAACAAAGAAATTGTTAGGCCCCTATACTACTAGTGTAACCCCTTATTGTTATTAGTACAACCCCCTTATTATATCGTTGTGCCCATGTAGTCCCCATATTGTTATTATTATGCCCCATAGAAGCCCACTATTGTTATTATTGTGCCCTTACATTATTATTGTTATGTCAGCTCTGATTATATTATGTCCCCTTAGACTCCTATATATAGAAAGGAGGTCTTGTCATTTGTATCATCCAAGAATTGTTCATTTCTGTAATGTAAAGGAGGTTGCCCCCTCGAAGAGGTTGAATTCTAAGGCGTTGATCTATCTTTTCTATCTTTTTGTGAGCTGGTTTCATAACATTTGGTATCAGAGCTTTGGATTCTAGGGTTTCGCTACTCCAAACAGGTCATCGTGGCATTTTCGCTATAACTTTTTTTCTGCAACGTTTCAGAAGAGAAAAAAATACCAATTTGAGACAAAATCACACTGAACCTCGAGTCCGAATTTCAGATCTTTTCGCTCTATATTTGTGGAGATATGATCTGAGGAAATTGGTCTTTTTGTAGACTCCTGAATTACATTCCAAACAGGTGACCTGGGGAAAATCATCATAACTTTCTCTTTGTGCATCGGATTGAAATTTTGTAAGAAGGTACAAAAAGAGGACGGACTATAGTTTCTTGTATTTATTTTTTAGATCCAAAGGTCAAAACAGTGACACGTGGCATCTCATACAAGTTCGCTCTACTGAACTAGTCTATAACCAGGTCACTGTGGGAGATTTGGCATAACTTTTCCCTGGAGAATCTAAATTTGATCAGACTGGTGACATTGGAAAGAGGACGCAGAGGGCTACTATAAGTTCCTATTTCAGAACTGGAAAATCCAAAATTACATAGTTACAGTCATTTCAAGATTGAGCTCCTAAAATCAAGAAAAAGTGAGATGAGGAAGTTTGATGACAACGATCCGGTAGATTGGATACTACAGATGGAGAAATATTTTGATATACATGGTGTACCACTGTTACAAAAGGTATGTATTGCATCTAATTATTTAGAACCAAATCAATTTTTATGGTATAAAGGGCTTTGTTCTCGTAAACCACTTGTCACGTGGTCAATTTTCACAGAGGAAATGATAACACATTATGAGGATACAAAGAGAAACACCTTCTTTAGCCAGTTGATAAATCTCAAACAAAAGTGTTCAATGGAAGAGAACATTGAGGACTTTCAAAAATTGAATATAAGGGAAAATGATATTCTAGAGAAGCAGAGGATTGATGTCTCCATAGGGACTTTAAAGGATAACATTCAACATGAGGTTCGTCTTTGGGAACTTGATTCATTAGAGAAGGCATTCAGGTTGGCAAGAAAAGTGGAGAGCAAAATTATGGAAACAATGAATTCTACCCCTCACAACTATAAACATAGAAGTTTTGTTTCTCCTAGCCTTCCACAACCTACAAGGGTGACACCATGACAATTGGAAGAAAAAAGATAAAAAGGGCTTTGTTACAATTGTGATAGAAAAAGCACTAAATGTCATAAGTGTTCTAAGAAGAAATCATTTTACATAGATTATGAAGAGGATGAAGAAAAGGATCAAGAAACATCAAAAGAAGAGGATATAAACCATGAACCAACCCCAAAGAAAGAAGAAATGAGTCCGACGATATCTTGTAAAGCATTGGCAAGAATTACCACTCCTCAAACTCTCAATGTAGAAGGACATATCAAGAAGAAAAAGGTTCAAGAAGTGAAAGATCACATCGAGAAAGAAGAAATGAATCCAACCATATCTTGTAATGCATTGGCTAGAATTACCACTCCTCAAACTATCAAGATAGAATGACATATCAAGAAGAAAAATGCTCAAGAAGTGAAAGATCTCATTGAGCATCAAGAAATGAATCCGACCATATCTTGTAAAGCATTGGAATAAATTACCACTCTTCAAACTCTAAAGATAGAAGGACATATCAAGAAGAAAAAGGTTCAAGCAGTGAAAGATCACATCGAGCATCAACAACAAGTTCTCCAACTTTTAAAGGATAACGCCACTTTGGTGCAGAATCAAATGAAAAAACAGGTAGATCAACATCGCAGTGAAAAATGTTTTGATGTCGGTGATTGGTTATTTTTATGGCTACATCTCAAGCAAGCTATTTATGATAAGGAAATGTTGGCAATACTACATGCACTTAAGAAATGGCGACCTTACCCAATGGGAAGTCATTTCAAGGTAAAAGTGGATCATGATAGTCTTAAATACTTTTTAGAACAAATATTATCTTTAGAAGAATAAAAAAAATGGATCACAAATATGTTGGGTTATGACTCTGACATCATCGATAGAAAAGGGAAGCAAAATTTTGTTGCAGATGCACTCTCAAGAAAGGATGAGGATCTGGAAGCATTGTTTTGTGCTATTTCTATTATCCAACCAGATTGGATAAATGAAGTAAGGGATGAATGGAAGAAGGATGAAGAAGTGTGGCCACTCATTCAAAATTTGCAAAAGATCCCAATTCAAACAATATGGCCAGAACTTGAAGAGGAAGGAAAAATCATTTTGGAACTTGGAGCAGTCACAGAAACAAGAACTCGGCAGCTACAAAATCGATCAATTTCAGAGTATCTCATCAAGTGGAAGAACTTACCTGCTGAAGATTCCACATGGGAGGACAAGAATTTTACACAAAAGCATCAAAAACTACTCAAGCATTGAGGACAACACCTTTTGAAGGAGAGGGGCATGTTAGGCCCCTATACTACTAGTGTAACCCCTTATTGTTATTAGTACAACCCCCTTATTATATCGTTGTGCCCATGTAGTTCCCATATTGTTATTATTGTGCTCCATAGAAGCCCACTATTGTTATTATTGTGTCCTTACATTATTATTGTTATGTCGGCTCTAATTATATTATGTCCCCTTAGACTCCTATATATAGAAAGGATGTCTTGTCATTTGTATCATCCAAGAAATGTTCATTTGTGTAATGTAAAGGAGGTTGCCCCCTCGAAGAGGCTGAATTCTAAGGCGTTGATCTATCTTTTCTATCTTTTTGTGAGCTGGTTTCATAACAAAAATGCAAACTAGAATAAATGAATAAATAAATGAGAAATTAGACGATAAATAAGAAGGTATATTCCATTGACAATTATTGTTGACTGGTAAAAGCTTTTGAAACTAGGTATAGAATTTTAAATTTTAAATTAAGTCAAAGTTTGAAGATGAAAAGCTTCCAAAAAGTCTCACTAAAAAGAACTAGTAGTGAAATTATATATATATATATATATATTCAAAATTTGACTTAATTTAAAATTTAAATCTCTATACCTAGTTTCAAAATCTTTTACTATTCAGTAATAATTGTTAATGGAATGTACTTTCTCCATTGAAATTTATGGTGGTCTTTCATTATTTAAAAGTTGATCAACTATCATGCTTAATATCTTTTTGCTTTCAATCCTAAATATGGGTGGAATGTCCACTCAAAACTTCTAACAACTCATATCGAAAAATCTCAAACAATAATTTATTTATTAATATTAATACTAATTTATTTATATTAAAAATATTAATATCATTAATAATATTAATACTAATAATATTAAAGTAAAATATAACCTAAACCATAATTATAAGTGTTGCTCTCGCAAAGGCTGAAGATGATAACCACAAGATGATAAATGGAGAGGGTGGACCCTTTATTCTTTCAAGATTAAACACATAACACGATGGCCCAGCGATTTTTTGGTAATTATTTGAATTAAGTGTCCCATCAACAGACATTTTGGTCATGACAAGAGATATTCAGAATCACTGTTTCCTTCAGTTATGGACGAAAATTGTTTCGTGGTTGTGGATCGGAGTAAAATTGGTGGTCGTTTGGTATAAAAATAATTCAACTAAAAATATTGGTGTTACCTCTCCCATTTTGAAAATAATGTAATGCCCTACCTAGTTTGAATATTATCATGATATTGGGTTTTAGGGTTAAATTTTGATAACTCAAATGTACTTTCTGGTAACTCTAAATCTAAAAGAGATGAAGGGGCAATATTTCAACATTAATCTACAATGCCTTTCACTAATTAAAAAGTTCACTCAGATCTCAAAATTTTTGACAGAAAATAACACTCGATTCCTCAAACCAATTTTAACCTTGTAGTTGTTAAAAATCAGAACTACAAACCCAAAACTCGTGCTCAACGAGCATTATGAAAAGAGGAATATAATATAATTTGCTTGAATTGAATAGTAAGAGAAGCTTTAAAATCAAACTGAACCTTTAGTGTGTTGCCTTAAATAACTCATGGATGGATACATCAGCATCACCATGTTCCACTCCAATGTGCTACCATATTCTCTATATCGATCATTTGAGAGAAATTTTGTGGTATATCGCTTTATATATTTATGGCACCATTGAATAATTTTATTTCTTAATAAATTACAGATAGGAGAAAACCAAAGAAATGGAAAAATGATTCACATATATTTTATATTATTAGTTGTATCATGTATTAAATAAAGAATAATATGAGATTGTTAAATCGTGGTTATTCATAATTTATAAATTGGAATTTTTTCAAGCCCAATTCCAATATAGATCATACATTCAGTGTAAAAATATATGTTCCGAGTTAAAACATTTACTGTGGAAAAGGAAAAAAAATAAGAGTTAGAATTGTCGCAAACCCTAGTTTTAAAATTATAAAACTCTATTCATATATCTAAATGTCAAATTAAAAACCTAAATTAAATATCACACATTTATTTTTAAATATTGTGAATAAATATGGTTGTGGGCGAAAATTTTCCCATCAAATTTTTATTAAAAGTAATGATTTAAATAGAGGCAAATGGTAAATAACAATTAGAAATATAAGGCTTAAAACCCAATACCAATATCCATATATTCTTATGCCATGACTACCCCTTTGTTAGCAGGGTATCAAGATAATAACTATAGGGTTTGAGTTTTAGTTGACAGATGCACATTTCTATCGAAACTCATCATTTTCTCTCATAATCACATCCAACTCTATCAATTTTCCTATGGCGATGATAAAGTCTAGAAGAAAATCTCCTTGGTTCTTGATTTCCTTGTTCATAATGTTACTGACTACCTCCCCATTTGTAAGTATCCCAACATCAAATGTGAAGAGGCCTTTGTTCTCTTATAGATTGACGTAATAATCATTATCGAAAACCATGTGGCTGCCTAGATACATGGAAACCATGGTGCTTGCATCTCTAGGATTACAAGTTTCCTTTAGTTGTTTAGTATAGTCTTTGTCAAGAGAAGGATCAAAGTCCTTGTTACTTCTAAAGTTGTCAAATAAATGATTCTTTACCTATTAATTGAAATGACTCTCATGAAGATTGAAACGAAATAATGGAAATTTGGAATTAATGTGTAAGATTAGAGTTTTAAGTCAATCTTAGCCCTTTATCTTTTTCTTTGTAAGTAAAGAAGCTTTGAATTTTATTAGGGTTACCAATATTAGATACTTCAAAGCATTAGAGTTCAACAAAGACTTTCCATGAACATGGGCCTGAAGTGAGAGAGTAGATGGTGAAGGAAAGTGTGGGGAGGCCACTGCTCACTTAGGAGAAACTAGAGATCCTCCTAATATTGTAGCAAAATAGGAAAATTCATATCTAAAGTTGAGAACAACAAAACATAAATTTGCAAAAGAGACCAACTTTATTGATTTTCCACATGAGCTAGGGCTCAGGGGGGTCGTCCTCGACCATGGGGCATGGTTTGTAATAGTCTAGGTCGGTCAAATGACAGAGGGAGCCTCGAGGAAGCTAGCTCCCTTTTGGAGGCTAGAAACTCAAAATGTTGCTAGGGAGATCCATTGACCTGGTCACCTTGACTGTTGACCTCGCCACCTTTATTGCAAGGGGGGCACAAAATGGCAAGGACAAGCTTCGACTCACAACAAGACTTAGGCTACGAGGCTTTTCATTGGGAGCTTCTTTGTGCATAGGATACTTTGAACCCTGACGCCACATGCCTGGGAGGCTAGTAATGCGGTGGTAAGCTAACTTGCATGTAGAAGGAGAATTTGAACCCTAAAGTTGCATGCCCAGGAGGCTAGTAATGCGTTGGTAAGCTGACTTTGCATGTAGGAGACTTTGAGCCCTGAAGTTGCATGCCCAAGAGACTAGTAATGTGGCAGTAAGCTAACCTTGCATGATGTAAATGAAATTCTATATCAAGGACATTTCCTTCTAGCAACACATTAGTATCTTCCTGGTCCTTGTAATTACAACCAAGAAAGTTGCACAGAGCCCAAAGATGGTCTCCCTTGGCCCTGAGCTCCCATGCTTCTTTAAGTGGGATCATTGTCTACAATGGTGCAAAATACTACAATCAAAATGTCCATCCTCGTGCCCATGCTAGAGAGGGAGGGGAAATCTGCCACTTCCTTAGCCACCTCTACTAGATTGCTCACTTTCTTGCACCATGATTGCAGAGAAATCGAATGCAATTACCTGAAACTATGCAGAGTCTCCACCTTCAAGCAGCTAAGGGAATCGATGGACATGTGGACCTCACCCAACCTTTTAACGATGTTTATGGGATGCCACAAGGAAATTTGTATCAACATGGGCTTAATGCACTTTAAATGCAGGAGGGGGTGGACGTGACACCACCACCTCACTCAAGACCCAAGATGGAAGTCACAAGCCCACCCCAATCAATCTATGCAATGGATTCATGAGGATAGTTAATGCCTTGAGTTGTTAGGCTAACACCCTGATCCCTGGGTTCAACTCTTTATCTTATTATACTACTAAGAATATTTTATCAAACTGAAATCAAGGCCCCATAACTATTTTGTTCAAAACAAAATAAATTTTTTGAAATAGATTACATTTAACAAAATAATTATGACTTACTAGTATGAGTTCATCTTATAGACCAAAGATTATTTGTGAGTTAATTATTATGCATATAGAAAAACAATGCAAATTATTCGTTCGAACATTTGAATCCAATCGTTTTGGTTGGCATATTTTCAGATCAATATTATCTAGCTTCAAAATTCATTTGTTGAAATTATATTCTTCTTTGTTATTGGATTTATATAATTAGATCGTTAACTGGAACAAATTATATTCTTCTTTGTTATTGGATTTATATAATTAAATCGTTAATTGGTGGTATTTTTAAAGTTACAAAATTATTTTTTCACCATTATAATAAAAAAATCAATTTTTAAACTAAGTAGTTAGATAAACAATTTAATTGTTTTTTTCTTACCTTACCTATCTCTTTGTAATTTTGAAAAAACAATATGGTGAGCAGTTTAGATAATAATATTATGCTTTCCCACTTTTAATTTTCAATACTTAAAAACTCAAAACTAATTATTTGATAAGAGTGAAAGCTGCCCAGCCTGGCCACTTTTCATGCACTTTTCCTATAAGCCTCTGCTTGATTGAGTAAAGGATCCAAACGTATTCTCGAGATGGAAACATCAAACATCTAAAGTCAATGACTTGGAAACATCGAACATCTAAAGTTAATGACGTTAATGCGTTCGCTCAATTAATGAGGATCCTAAAATATTCTGCAATGGAAACATCAAACATCTAACGCCAATCACTTTAGCGCGTTCGCCGACCCTTTGTAGGTAAGTGCAACGTTTTCATTGCATGCAAAATAATATAGTTTGCGTGTACCTTTCAATTTCCTCGCAAAATTCGTGGACCCGTGTATCTTTTGCCAACCTTTATTTTGAATATACGATGTGCCACATCAAGATATTTTCCAATTTTATTCCCACGCTTGTTGACTTGCATAGTTGTATGAAATAGTTTTGCATGAGTGAAGTTGAAATTGTGCTTTGATAAACAATTTGACCACACAAATCTCGTTTCACTTTTGGCCACAATCGTATAATGGTTTATGATAATGATTCAAGTTCACGATTCAAGTTCACATTTGTAACTATAATAGTTTCATGTAATTATAATATGTAATTATATGTAATTATAATAGTTTTATGTGAAATCTCTGAAGAGGTTTTCTGTTACATCAAAACTCGCAGGTGTTGGTAAACATTCCAAATCAGTAACTAGGATCCCTAGGGTGAAAATTACGGATTCTATAGAAGTGTGGTGAATCTTTCAACACCCCTCGTCAAACGCAACTCAGTGGAATCAAACTTGGGTCCAGGCTCTGATAACATGAAGAGGTTTTCCATTACACCAAAACCCGCAAGTGTTGGTAAATGTTCCAAACCAGTAACTAGGATCCCTATGGTGGAAATTACAGATTCCATAGAAGTGTGGTGAATCTTCTATTCCATAGAGGTGTGGTGAATCTTTCAACAACCTCTTCACTTTGATAGTGAAGTGCTTATATTTTTAGAAATAAAAGAAGGTGGTTATTTTACCTTGAGATGTTTTGGTATGTTAATATGAAAATTTTAGAAATATGTAACTTTGGTATCTTAATATGAAAATTTTAAATGTAACTTGCCATTTAATTTTATATTTTAAAATCATAATATTATTTAAAATTAATTATAAAAATTTATATATTATTGAAAATTAAAATGAGATCGGAAAAGTGGTGAATTGAACTCTACTATTTAGAATATAAGAAGGTTATGGAGAAAAGGTTATCCAAACTCTAATAGATAGCTTTGAAAGAATTGAGTTAGAAAGATAATACTTTATAAAACACACCAAACCTCTAAAATGATTTCATTCTTTACGAGAGAGGGTTCATTTCGAAAGGAGACCTCGATTGGGGAAAAACATGGTAATTCAGGTAATGAATATATTGTTCGTTAGGACAAAAGAAAATGATGTAATGTACCTAGTTTGACTAAAAGAGCTCCAAGGAAGTTAACAACATATACCCTTGGGGTGTCTCTTCAAGTAGATACGCCTTAGGGGTTAATAGTTGTTCTTGCTATTGATAATCTATTACTTGAAATTTCCTTACCAAAAGTTTGTATAACTAGTATGGGATTGACCCCAATTTGTTGAGTTTTTCATGGATAGCATTGAGATTTTTCTCAGTATAGGAGTGGTTATGATCTATTTTGTGTTGCAAGTCATCACACTAAGATTTCAGTGAGGTGATCTATGAACTACAATGGATATTCCACTAGAATAGTTCGTCACAATAGAGAGGACAAAATTGTTAAAATATTTACTATTAAATTTTCCTTAGATTTTAGATTCCTTAGTTAGCTACTTATTTTCTTAATGAATTAAATGAATTATGAGAAATAGAAAACCATCTAGAAGGTGAGTTTGATGTGCTTCTTTTCTTTTGTATGGAAAATGTGCAAGGACAAACAAATATGTACTCTCTGTGGAGTTACTTGAGAATTGTGGTCTATAAGGTTACAAATTAATCATATTCCCTTCTATATTCCTTTTTTACTTCCCACTCCCAACTACTCTACTCAACTATGGAACAAAACACAATAACAAAGAATGTAACACTTACTCTTCCTAGTAGCTCAATATTGTGTGCATCCTAACAACCGTGTAGGGTTAAGGTTTCACATCCTTAACCATTAAATAATAATACTGTTCTTGGACCTTCTAAATAATTCTTGAAAGAACACACGTGGCTAGCCCCACGTGTATGTGTAACGGAGTTGATGTGACATGCACTCATACCATGGTGGTCAACTAGGTAGGTCAACTTGCAGGAGGCATAACTTTCTCATACAACCTCTGATTGAGATAATTATTACATTGTTCGAAAAGTATGACTGTCTAGAACATGCAATCTTGCTCTATAGTAAGTTCAGAACCATAATATGTGGTCATTTAAGGCCTAAAAATTGATCTGGTTTTTTTCACCCCCAATTTTCCAAGTTGGGACCATGCTTAAAATGACCCTATATGCTAATTCCTCCAAATTTTTTCCACTTTAAAAGAATTGAGATAGATGAAAATAATATGTTGGAAATAATACTGAGAGGGGGGGTGAATCAGTATTATCAAATCAATAATTTAATTTTCAAAAACTGATTTGTATACGCTACTTCAGCTCAGTGAACTAGCGTGTATATGCAACTGTACTTAATGCAACCAACGTATATGCAGAGATCTTTAGATTTACCCAAATTATCATGTATTGAACTTTAATCAGTATATCAAGAATTCATTAGATAGTGCAGTAAAAGCAGAATAAAGCAACACACAAGAACACCAAGATATAAGGTGGAAACCCAATGTGGGTAAAAACCACCTGTTGCTGTCGTCTCTGTCTTATTTTTAATAATAAGAAAATTCTGTTTACAATTTTTGTATTGGTGCAATCTTATACCAGTACACAAGCTTCTACCTGCAGAAGGCTACAACCTTCTCTCATTCTCCAGCTTCTACTAGAAGGGAGCTACAACCCCCTAGCTCTTGTACTAGCTAATATGTTTACTAGTACGTAGGAGCTGGCCTATAGAAGGCTACAACCTTCTTTTTTCTACTAGGGACCACGTTTCATAAATTTTCAGATTGGATCCATCAACAACACCATTCAATCATCAAATATATCTGCATCAACCAATCTCCTTTTGAACCAACCACAACTAATCAATCAGTCACTTTGACAACCTATCAATCTTATCATTCAGAATTTTGTCACCAGAACCCAAGCCAAAACCTAGAACACTACAACAGCAAACAGAAGCAACTAAAACATATTTTATAAGGTATACGCTACTTCCATGTGTCGAACCTATGTGCATACGCGCTTTCCTCAAAGCGAACCAGCGTATAGGTTTGAAAATCAAATTTATGATGTATACGCTACTTTGATATGCAGAACTAGCGTGTATACGTTCCTTTTCTAAAGTGAACATGCGTACAGGTCTGTAAATGATGATTTAAACATTACAGCTATTCCATACTTCAGCCATACCCAGATCATCATATTTACAGACTACAACACGCGCCAGTTATCAGATACATGATCAAACCACATAAAGATAATTCACTTCAAGCCTTAAGATCCTGATACATCATTAGATCTTATCCTTCATCAAACACTAAGGTTCATCCTTGGTTCAGATCAAGCGCAGCACCACAAGCCAATAACTTGCATATTAGATCTCACACTGCATTAGATATTCTATACTTGCACACATTGGCCTAATGATCTTCTCCCCATTTTATAGTTTTAGGCCTTTCTCAATACCATGGACCAAAACCACTTAGGACCAATACCTTGGACCAAATACCTAGGGTTAATACCTCGAACCAGATACCTTGGACCAATACCATGGATCAAAATACCATGGACCAAATACTTCAGACCAAAAATTTAGTTTTCCAAGGTATACGCGCTTTTCCTTCTGTGAAAGTTAATGTGTACGTATACACGACTTGTATATAGTGAACTTGCGTGTATATGCAGCTTGGTCAATGGTGAACCTGTGTATACCTCTCTTTCTTCATTCTATGAAGACTGATATGTCATTCTTTGTTGTTTACCTACTATACTGTGATCTTTCATCTGAGTGAGTTGCCTTCTGAACTGATTCCTTGAAGCTGCCCTGCATTACATCACAATTGTAAACACTAGTGTCATATTCTGTCACATCTGATATCTCTTCTGTAGATTCATCTAGTTACCATATACAAGTGAGTTTTTCTTCTACAAGTGGGTTGCCATCAAGTACAACACATACATCATAATGCCAACAATCTCCCCCTTTGGACTTGATGGAAACAACCCCACCAAGTCACACCCCCCCCTTTGACATCAAGGGCAAAGGGTCATGCTCCCCTTGAGTGCATGCTGAATTCTCTAATATGCTGAAGTGTGTTGATTGAGCTCCCATGATCGAGTCCATGCTCCCCCTGAGCATAAGCAAAGTCTGCAAAAAGATGTTCTAAAAGAAGAACATGACTCTATACATACATCACAAATGACCTTCCTATCACCAATGACTCATACATACATCCATCTCCAACCCAAGTGGGGATATACCAAATTTGACTCATCCACCCAACCAAGTGGGGATATATCAATTGTTTATACATGTCAAAAACAAGAAACATTACATCATCCATCCCATGCATAGTGGGGTTACAAATTAGGTCTTTTCATGATCGTTACATTAAAAGATATACATGGCATATATAACAGAGACCAAATATATTAAACAAGACAATGATAGTCATCAGCAACTATCATATGATCTGCACCATCAGCAGCATCTGTCAACGGCATCCAGACCATCAACCTGTGTAGGTCCATCATTAGTTCCCAAAATATCATCAACCATGTTCTCCCCCTGAACCTATTCCACCTGTTCACTATCAGATCTGATCATTGCATATGTCAGTAAGAGATATCAAAGCATCATCATCAATTAGATATACATCAAGTTATCAACAACTTTATGAGGACCAATATATTTCCACATGTTATCAGTAGAGTGAAAACATCATCAAATATTGTAGATAATTGGCAGAACCATAGCAGATCCCTTTTTCTTGAGTCAGGGCCATTGCTTTTATTTAAACCAACATATATGCGACTGTGCCTAAAGAAACCCGTGTATGTACGTGACTATGCTTCATGAAACTCGCGTGTAACCACATTTCTCTGAAAAAATAGGATTTAATAGCAGGATGATGCAGCAACTACTCCCAGCTTTTGTCTAAGATATTCAAATGTCTCTTTGGGCAGTGGTTTAGTGAATATCTCAGCAACCTATTCTTTGGAGGGAACATATTCTAGTTTGACCTTTTGTTCAAGCACTTGTTCACGTAGGAAATGATATTTGATAGGTATGTGGTTGGTCTTGGAGTGCATGACTGGATTCTTTGAAATACTGATGGCACTTGTATTATAAAATAGAATGGAGATGGGTGGAGTACATGTGATCTGAATATCTTGCAAGGTTTGCATCATCCAAAATAGTTTTGTGCAATAAGAAGCAGTAGCCACGTATTTTGCTTCAGCTGTAGATAATGAAATTGAACTTTGTTTCTTGTTGAACCAAGACACTAACCTCTAACCCATATAGAATGCACCACCACTAGTGCTTTTTCTGTCATCAACACTTCCTGCCCAATCTGTATCTGTATATGCATGAAGTGTAAGATCTGTATCTCTAGGATACCATAAACTAAAGTTTTGTGTTCCTTGAATATTTTTGAAAATCCTTTTGACTACCTAAAGGTTTGATTCCTTTGGATTTGCTTGGAATCTTCAAACTATTCCCACTACATGCATGATGTCCGGTCAGGTACCTGTGACGAGACTACTGCTGAAAATGACAAAGAAACCGGTTGCTGGATCAAATTTGTATCAATACCTTTTTCAAGCTCACAGTTAACTAATGGAGAAGGACTTTGACTGCAGACATCATCCAACACATCAGCTATTGGATTGTGAAAAACTTGAAAATAATATTGCAACCCATTTTCAATTGGTTCCAATGAGATGGCATGATTTTCTATAGGCTGCTCATCCTTTTTTGAAGATATACTATGCAAATTTCCCTTCAAAAACTGAAATGATTCGAAACAGAATGGTACAGAATCATGTTGCATCATTTGATCATATGTTCCAGCTTCCAATTATTCATCTGCAACCTGACATTCAATGGCATTCAGGGGCTGCAAATCTAGATATGAAAAGTCTTGAACAAGGATTTCATTGTCCTCAAGATTGTCAAGATCGAAACTTATCGACGGTCGACTTCTAATTGCATGAAAGTTGTCTCTGATGATCTGAAATGAAGCAAAACAAAAAGGCAAATATCCTTCACTTAATTCAAAATTTGTTGCACTTTCCTCCTCACTTCCATAGCTAATATGCAACAGCTGATCACTGTACTTGAACTGCTTAAAGTGAACTTCCTCCTTCCACAAACTAGCTGCTGATTTGTATACAATATTAGCTTCTGTTTGGAGTTCATAATCATCATCATACTGATCAAACTGAGGCAAATCATCAATACAAAACACATCATCAAGCATACATGTCATATCAATAGATCTATTTTCTCCAAGATGATCTATAAAATAATAATTTTCATATCTATGACAATTGGGATAAGAAAGGAAATGTTTTGGATCGGCCATTTGTTCTTCTTCAATTAGTGAGCCATGGTCTTGAACATCATACTCATTCCTTGTGGTGATCCTTCGCATCATCTCTTCCACTACACTTACCAAAATGTCGAGCTTTACCTCTAAAGATGTCAATTCCTCTAGATCTATGTTCTCATCTCTTCTTCCTTCAACTTTTCCCTTCTAATCAGCAAATTAGCCTCTACATATACTGCATTGTTTTGCATCTCTTCAAGTGTTGCAAGGTTCCTTTCTCTCCGCTGAAACTCTATTTCTAGATCAAAGGCATCCGGGTAGTGCAAGAGAGTGGATCCAGGAGGAGGTCTTATATTAACCGACATCGAAAAATAGACTTGGTTAAACCTGGTAGAAAACTATTGTACTGTCTCCCCTAGCAATCTTTTCAGCGGGTTATACTCTTCTATAATCAAGAAAGGGTTTTGTCTGACCACCCGCTTGTCCAAGAAAACTTTAACGAATTGCTGGAAATCTGAGATGCTCGCATCAGGCAAGGTTTTGGACCAACTCTTGACTTTGCCTTGCAAAGAAAGAGCAAAAATCCTAATACTGACATCCTCTTCATCGACTTCAAAAAGGTCAAGAAAAGACTCAAAATTCAGTACATGTCTCTCAGTAGTGATGTTGTCACATTCACCATCAAATCTTGGTAGATATAGGTAATGATTTTTAGGGAAAGCATGAGATATAGGAGGTAAAATCAGAGGTTTGTATCGATCTGGAATTTTAAAAGGTATAGGGGTATGTATAGAAGGTATAGAATTAGTCTTGGTTTCTTGAGGTTCATCAGTTTGAAGACGGTCACCACAAGATTCAGAAGCAGGGTCTTGATCAAGATCAAATGCATGCGAGCATTTAGTATTTACAATCTTCAAAGGGAAAGAATCAAATGCAGGGTATCTTAGATACAATATACTTTGTAAAGCCTTCTTGACATTCTTGGGAAAAGAGAAGAAATAATTTATCACAAAGAACATAATGTCTTGGATGAAATTCCAACTTGAATACTTTATCCTTCCATATTGCCCTTTCATGCTTTTGCTGGTTAGGCTCATCCTCCAATGGAGTCCTTGGATCTGATCTCGAAACTGATTTGGAATCGCCAGGTGAATGATTTCAGCCTTGCTGTGTCTGATTGTTGTTCACCATCAACAATCAGATCTGAACTTGATTACGTTTTGCTGACGAACATAAAATTGTGTTCCCTAGTATGGTCGCCATTATGTTAGTGCCTGGATCTACCTCAGGCTGAAGGAAGGTAGGTCTAGGGTAACATCAAACCACGCTTAACCTGGTAGCTAGCCCTACCAAGTCGAGAGAGGGCTCTCTCCTTGCCAATATCAATTAGGATATTGGCAATTAGGGCTTAAGATGACTGAATTTAATGTAGATTTTAGGCTAGGTATAGTAGCTCAGGGTTTCTAGTTTGATTTTTAGGTTTTGGTTGCTGGTTTAATTGGAGAAGGCAGAGTGGGTTCGCGAAATCCACTCAGGGATACAGTCATGTTCTGTGGGGTGAGGTAGACAAGGGTTTATGTACTAGAAATGGATTAAGATGGTAGATAAAGACAACTGAGGAGTTGAGGAGGGCATAAAGAAACTATGAATCCTCTTCAAATAGTTGAAAACATTGAAAGCCAAATGCATTCCCAAGACAAAGCACAGCAGTGTATTTTGTCCATTCACCTTGATTCATTTAGTTTTAGAAGAGAAAAATAGATCTGGATACATATAAAACATAAGAAAAACTCATTACAAAGAAGAAACAATACATAAAGTCATTGTAACAAGAATCCCACAAAAATAGCTGTGAAACCTGGTTTTATTCCTTGCCAAACTGCTAATACAAATGTTCAATGAGTGCCACCACTTCTACCAAAGTCCTACCTTTACAAATGACTAAGAGAAAACATAATATAGGCATCAAAAAACTCATTCTAGTCATCAGGGGTTGAATCCATGAGCCAAGGAGTTGTTTCAACATCTAAACTAGGAACAAGAAAATAGGCAGTGGAACAGCTTGCCTCTAAAACTAAGGAAACTGATACATTCAGTTCAAAACCAATTTTGATTTGATGTATCTACCCCGTCCAGTGTTTTCCATCAATATTTACATCATATTACATCATTTACCATGCAAAATTTACCAAGAAAAGAAGAAGAAGTCAACTTCTGAAGGAACTAGGTGAAATTTGGCTTTTAGGAAAAATTGACAAAAATTTACCTGATGCATAGCACCGCTTTAGGAAAGCTGTTGGAGGCCTTCCACTCATCCAAATCAGGCCCAAGATACTTTTTGGAAATCTCTGCCTGTCTAGCTTCTGGAACATCTTGAATTTCCTAATTTGGAGTTGATTTTCCCCTTCAAAAATCAATTCTCCCAAGACTGCTTCCTGTGGGTCCAAAAAGTGGTAGAAAGGGCATTTTTTGAGTGTTTTTTGCCCTTTTGGTAGCCAAGATCCTCTCCAAAATTGATTAAATTTTCTGGGTTTGCTTATTTTTTGATGCTAAATTCAAATCTATAAGCCATTTGTCAAGATGATACACCGATTCAATGCGCAACGCCATCAACTGAAATTTCTTCTGTTTCTATTTTCAAAAATGCAAAATGACAAAAAAATTCCAAAATTTCCTCAAATTTGGTAAGAGACAACCTCATTAAGTGCTTTGCTGAACTAATGAAGATTTAGCCAGTATTTTTAGTTTATCATGCTCTTTCGTGTTCCTCAAAATTCTTCTTAGCTTGGCTTTTAGCCTCTTTACCCTTGTTCTACAAATCTTGTTTCGAGTTAAGTAATGATAAGCCATATGGCACAACATTCTCTTCTCTTTGTTGGCTTTCTCAAGCAAATTCTCAAGGTGAATGTTCACCCTTTCCAACCATGTCTCTCGGTCATTCTCAATTTCTTGCTCAAGGGAGGTCATCTCGATCTTTGTTTTCTTTGCCTCTTGCCTATCTTCCCTAATCATCTGCAGCTCCATAATAGCTTGCTTATCTGTCAATTTTCTGTTTTCCTGCTCAAGATAGTTAATGATCCATTTGGCCCTCTCAAGGTTAAGTGATAAGCCTTGTATTTCAGCCTCCTTCTCTTTGATAATCATGTCCTTGAGTCTTGAGCTTTGAGAGCCCAAATTAGTGACATCCTCCTCAATCAAAATAAACTCTCTGTCTTTCCCTTCAGGAGGGCTCTCCTCATGCATCCTTTGCTTCCCTTTGTCTCTGCTCTTTGACTACTGGCCAACCTATATAGTTGGAGAAGAAGGCAAAGCCGCTTTCACCCCCAGCGAAGATAGCATTTGCCTATGGTCTTGTGAAGAAAAAGAGACCGCTTCCACACCCGGTGGAGATAGTACTCGCTTAGCAGCTGCAAAGAGCATCCTAGTGCCTCTTTCATAGGTGACAAACACAGGAACCTCCTCTGTTTTATTCTTAGGCTCCTTTTGTTGCCCAGAAGGTTCACCTTCCTCTTGGGGACCTAAAAATATTTGAGGCCCCTTGAAGCACTCATGGGCAATGAAAGTTTCCCATGGCATTCCAAACTGAGTGAGCTAATGCAAAACAATAATTTTGATGACAAAAAAATGATAAATGCTATTGAGTTGCTGTGGATATGGTTTTATTTTCGCAATCACTGTCATCCTCTCTATGTTTTTTCATATGAAATAAGGGATGCTCATAATTTTGACCCTGGTGAAGTGCATGAGCAATCTGATGTGGTAGGCATAAAGTTTGGAGAACCTACCCTCACATGTAAAGTATTTAATGATAAGTTTCATGAGTGGAACATACCAATCCTCCAGGAATTTAAAAGGAAACACCCAGTTGAGTTTGCAATGGTACTTGGCCTTGATATAAGGCTCATAATGCTGCTTACTAATATTTTTCCTTTTGTTCCACTTTTCCCGTACACCTGGAATTCATGTGGCCTCTACAATGATAGTTGGTGAAAGAGTGAATTTTACCCCAGCAATATGTACCATATTGTTATCCATGTTTATCACAAACTGCCTTGCTAACTCATGGTGAAATTTGACCCTCTCGACCATTTCACAAAACTCAAAACAGGACTAATATCTTCAACATGTGGTGGCTAGTCAGCAAGAAAGAAGTTCAATCATGCTGATAGGTTCCTCCATGATGATTTTTCCACCTTTGTGAGGCTTCTTGGACTACACATTTCATTCTCTTGAACTATCACTAAGTGTATCCTATTCAAAATCTGATTCACTGCTTCTTTCCATGCTTGTCTCTATGAGAATAATGGATATGGTGAATAATGGATAATAGGTGGGAACAAAAGGTTAGTATGAATATATTTTGTAAATGGAACAATAGTAATGAGATGGGGTAGGGGAATGAAGGGAAGGATTTGGGGAGCTAGGGTTTTGATTTATGAGGGACTTAGGGTTTAATAAAGGGGATTAGGGGAATAGGGAAAGTGAAAATAGAATCAAGGGGTAGTTTTAGTGCAATGAAGTTTCAGGAAAAGGGAAAAGGAAAAATATTTTGCAGTGATGTGAAGGTTTTGCAATGATGTGAAATAGGGTATGGAGCAAGCTAGGGTTTTAGCTTTAAGAAGCAAAAAGCATGAACCAAACATGAAAAAACCTTATTTCAGCTTAGAATGTATGAACACTTATTTGTTAGGAGATGAATGCAGCATTTGGGAGGATTTGAGATGAATTTGTGTTATTTTGAAGCCTCACTAGCCAATGCGCAGTGCACTGAGCCCAATGCACAGCGCCATTGTATTTTTACACAGGGAAAAGCTGTCTAATGCGCAGCGTCGAGCTCCCAATGCGCAACGCCATTTTGTAGACCAACTTTGGAGGCCTTCCTAGTGTCCAAATTGGGCTTGTGATAGCTTTTTGGAAAGCTTGTCGAGTATACTTTCCAAAACATCTTGAATTTTTCAATTTCGATCTAGTTTTCCTTATCAAATGTCAAATATACCAAGACTGGTCAAAATGTGCAGAATGAGACTTCCTGAATGCAGAGTGTTGTTGAAATCAACATTTGAAGGTCTTCCTCAACTCCAAATTGAGCTCATGATAGCTCATTGGAAAGCTCCCTTTGTCTAGTTATCATTGGACTCATCAAGCAACTCATTTGGTCATCCCAGCTAGGTTAAATCTTGATTTTCCCAACATCACTCTAGAAGTGCATCAATCCTCCTGAGGCCAATGATGTTTTCGACATTTCTCCAAAACCATGAAACCTGTGTAAAAACTAAAAGAGGTTTTTCTTCTTGTGTTAATGATGGAAAAAAATCACTCTCAATTTTTTCAAATCCATCTTCTCTTTCTCAGAAACATCATTTGAATAAAACCTATACCGATGTGTGGAACAAGGGATTTGTGGAAATGAAGGGAAATGAAGGGGATAAGAGGCTTATAAATTCTTGAGAAAATTTCAGGAAGTAGGGAGGGATGTTAGGAATTAGGGGAAAGTGGAATTTGAAAGATTGAGTGAGGGGAAGGGGCCTAGAAAATTGTCAAATTGTAGCAATAAACTAGGGTTTGTGGTAAAATGATGAATTTGAGGGATATGAGTGAAAGGAAGCATTTAAGAAGGTATATTAAGGATAGGGGAAGGTGTATGAGCATTAGGATACAAGTTTTGTTGATTATTTGACCATCCAAGAAAAATTACCTTCAAAACCCTAGGAGAGGGAAATGAGGCTTACCCAAGTACAACTGAAGCATGAACAAGGTGTAAAATGACCCATTGGAACCTGAAACGATGATGAAAACTCTTTGAATGATGGTACACTAAGCTGAATGGTGACATGGACCAATACTTGGAAGACTTTGGGAGGAGTGTAAACAACCCTAGACCTAATACCTAGTGACCAAATTTTACTTGAAGACTCACTGAAATGACAAAATCTGACTTTGACGCCCTAAAATCACTTTGTAATAGCATGTTTGATCACTGGAGGAAGGCTTCAAAGACTGACACTAACATTGGCTCCAATGGGGATGGTAGCTCCTTGGAGGTGCCAAGAAGACTGTAGACCTAGTAGCCTTATCCATTGGGCAAGGAGTCAAAAACACAAACTGAAATGAATGACTAAAAACTAACGACTCAAAGACACAAACTGACTCTTACTCTACTAAAAATTGACTCCATACTAAAACATAACTGACATAGTGGAAACTATACTCAAAATGGAGCTTATTCAATAAAACCTACCCTAATTGTTCCATTCATTACATGATCATGTGAAATGAAACAACCAATGCAACCAAGTAAGAATTCTAGCTGTTGTTTGAATTCTCGTAAGTGCTTTGTTATGAACAACAAGAGAGAACCACTGAAATGCAAATCCCATGAAAACTTGTAAACAGATCCAAATTTTCTCGAATTGAATAATATGAATTCTCTATCTGACTCCAAAAACACTGCATAAGGATATTGAATTCATGTGCACTAGGACTCAGCTCATCCAATGGATTACTTTTCTTCGCCTCATACCATGAATGCAAACTTTCATCCGAGCTTCGTGACGAGACTGCTACTGAAAATGACAAAGAAATCAGCTGTTGGATCAAATTTGTATCAATACCTTTTTCAACCTCACAGTTAATTAATGGAGAAGGACTTTGACTACAGACATCATCCAACACATCAGCTATTGGATCGTGAAAAACTTGAAAAGACTATTGCAACCCATTTTCAATTGGTTCCAATGAGATGGCATGATTTTCTATAGGCTGCTCATCCTTTATTGAAGATATACTATGCAAATTTCCCTTCAAAAACTGAAATGATTCGAAACAGAATGGTACGGAATCATCTTGCATCATTTGATCATATGTTCCAGCTTCCAAGTCTTCATCTGCAACCTAACATTCAATGGCATTCGGGGGCTGCAAATTTGGATATGAAAAGTCTTGAACAAGGATTTCATTGTCCTCAAGATGGTCAAGATCAAAACTTATTGACGGTTGACTTCTGACTGCATGAAAGTTGTCTCTGATGATCTGAAACGAAGCAAAACAAAAAGGCAAAGATCCTTCACTTACTTCAAAATTTACTTCACTTTCCTCCTCACTTCCATAGCTGATATGCAATGACTGGTCACTGTACTCGAACTACTTAAAGTGAACTTCCTCCTTCCACAAACTAGCTACTGATTTGTCTACAAGATTAGCTTTTGTTTAGAGAACATAATCATCATCATAAAGATCAAACTGAGGCAAATCATCAGTATAAAACACATCATCAAGCATACATGTCATATCAATAGATCTCTTTTCTCCAAGATGATCTATAAAACAATCATTATCATATCTATGACAACTAGGATAAGAAAGGAAATGTTTTGGATCAACCATTTGTTCTTCTTCAATTAGTGAGCCATGGTCTTGAACATCATACTCATTCCTTGTGGTGATCCTTTGCATCATCTCTTCCACTGCACTTACCAAAATGTTGAGCTTTACCTCTAAAGATGTCGATTCCTCTGGATCTATGTTCTTCATCTCTTCTTCCTTCAACTTTGCCCTTCTGATCAGCAAATTAGCCTCTACATCTACTGCACTATTTTGCATCTCTTCAAGTGTTGCAAGGTTCCTTTCTCTTAGCTAAAACTCCATTTCCAGATCAAAGGCATCCAGGTAGTGCAAGAGAGCGGATCCAGGAGGAGGTCTTATATTAATTGGCATCGAAAAATAGACTTGGTTAAACTTGGCAGAAAACTGTTGTATTGTCTCCCCTGGCAATTTTTTAGCTGGTTATACTCTTCTATAATCAGGAAAGGGTTTTGTCTAACCACCCACTTATCGAGGAAAACTTTGATGAACTGCTAGAAATTTGAGAAGCTCGCATCAGTCAGGGTTTTGAACCAACTCTTGACTTTGCCTTGCAAAGAAAGAGAAAAAATCCTAATACTGACATCCTCTTCATCAACTTCAAAAAGGTCAAGAAAAGACTCAAAATTCAGTACATGTCTCTCAGCAGTGATGCTGTCACATTCACCATCAAATCTTTTTTTTTTCCCTTGGAAAAAGTCATAATTTCTATTAACTTAAGAAATTACATTTTGTAGATGCCGAGGCATATGCATATGGAGGCTTTACTTGCCTTATCAGGAGACATATAGGTCTGATTACAAAAATTTGACTGCTGAGTGGTAGATCTCCTCGCAGGGAGTCTGTATTCAGTGTTAATCATAACTGCCCTCTACAGTTAGAGGGAAAAGAGAAGCACAAAAATTATATATTGTCCTCTGTACATTGAGAGTGCTAAGACTGTCTGCATATGAAACTGTTTTTACAGTCGACTGATAGAAAAAAACTAATACATATTTATATAATTAACCCAAACAAAAACCTGAGCTTAGAGCTCAATTTTGTCCCTGTTCTATAAACGGTCTGTGGTAATATTGATGGTGGATACCATCAATCTCTTCCTGTATCAGCCAGACATTGTTCTGAAGATGCGTTGCCTCTTTTGAAAGTTGGTCAGCCTCCGTATTTTGTTCCCTGTAGATATGACGACAGACAAAAGAGTCAAAAATGTTTATCAACCTGTGCGCTTCCTCCAGAATATGTCTGAGAGTATATGCATTGCATTGAGATGTATTGTTGAGCCAATTGCAAACGATTTTTGAATCACCAAATAACTGCAGATGAGTGCAATGATGAGATAATGCAAAATGTATGAGGTGTTTTGCAGAGGAGAGTTCGGCAAAGTTGTTCGTGCCCATCCCCAAGTTAGCCTGTATTTTGTAGCTGTGATTATCATTCAGGTGTAAAATCAGTCCCCCTCCACATCCAGCTTCCTGGGCAGAGCCATCAAAGTAAGCCCATGGTTTAGATTTGTCAATAATTTCCGGGGAAATGATGCGCTGAGGGGCAACAGGGTCCTCTTCTGGAAGGAGATCATAATCAGCGATTATGTGCTGAATGATGGATGGCCAGTGCGGTTCTCTGAGATTGAAAATGGATTGGTTCCTGGCTATCCAAATGGCCCAGTTGACAAGGAGAGGCAAGTTCAAGGCTTTGCCTTTATGAGAAAGGCACCATGAGTTCCAAGCCTCTTGGATATTGTTACCTCGCCAGGGGAGTAAGGAAGGGTAGTGTACAGATAAACCATTCCATAACTCTAAAGATGACGGACAATGCAGGAAGAGATGATCGGTGTTCTCATCAGCCATACGACATAGATGACATCGGAAGGGGCCGTGGAAAGATCTCTTCATCAGGTTGGCACCCGTTGGGATTTTGTCAAAGAGAATGTTCCACATTAACAGACGGGTGCGAGGGGCTGCCTTGAGTTTCCAGAAGGATTTCCAAGAGGGATCAATAGATTGAGGTTTATGAGGATCCATAAGACTGATGTATCCTTCTTTTGGGGAGTAAAGACCAGACTTGGCAAGGCCCCAGATGATTTCATCAGGTTCCTCTGTTAAGCGAATGTGGGCCTGTGTGAGGGCATCAATGTAAAGCTGCCAGTCTTGTCTCCAATGTGCAGGAATGTTCAGATCAGAGGCTGATTTCCAAGCTTGTTGAAAGATAGAGGTATTGAGATGATCTCCGATATGTTTGATGTATATGATGCCTCTGTCATTCAGGTAGCTAATTAAATCGGCAGGTAACCTGTGAGCATTTCCACATCCTACCCAAGGGTCTGATCCAATGCGTACAGCGTTTCCTTCCTTAATTCTCCAGGTAATACCAAGACGCAGTATGGGGAGAGCATTCATCATAGCCTTCCATATATTGGAGATATTACTAGCAGGGGGGCGATTCTGTCTGAGCCAGTCCATCAGAGATGAAGGCCATATATATTTTGCTAGTGCCACCCGGGTCCATAGACTATTAGAGCTGAGAAGATGCCAGCCCAGCTTAGCAGCCAAAGCTTTCGAGAATATTTCGAGCCTTTTTATGCCCCATCCACCCCAGCGTTTAGGGATAGCGATGCGATCCCATTTTACCCAAGCAAAGGTTTTACCAGGTTGGTTCCCTTTCCATAAGAATCTGCAGCAAATGTTTTGTAATCTGTTAAGTATTCCTTTTGGGATCCATGCAAGCGTCATCCAGAAGACTGGAGTGGCCTCGATAACCGCTTTGATGAGAGTTAGTCTGCCAGCCCTGGATAGATATTTGTGGTACCAGATCTGTAATCTTTTCTCTACTTTTGCAATGAGCCATGTCCAGTCTGCAATCCTATACCCGAGGGGCTTTAAACGGAAGCCCAAATATTTAAGCCCATCATCCAAATTAAGGGCAGAAAAGGGGAAACGCTGGGTGATATAAATCGCCTCATGCTGTGAGCAACCAATAATGGTGATGGTGGATTTATCTTCATTTATCATCATGCCCGTAGCCTGTTGGAAGAGCTTGAATATATTGTGCATAATTGAAGAATCTTCGATACTTCCATTCAAAAATATCAGAACATCATCAACAAACAGAAGATGAGTCAGAAAAAAATTATCCGAGATCTTGATACCAGTGAGTTGATGTCTGTCCTTTGCCGCATTGATGGCTCTGCTCAGACCTTCCATAATGAGGAGGAAGAGTAGCGGGGAGAGGGGACAACCCTGTCTGAGACCCCTTTCTGATAGGAAGAATGGGGTAGCTTCCCCGTTAAGGAGTACACTATAGGAAACATCTTTGATACAGCTCATAATCCATTTAATGTAGGCAAAAGGGAAGCCAAGATGAGTGAGGATTAATCTGATGTAGAGCCAATTTTCCCTATCAAATGCCTTAGAGAGGTCTACCTTGAGGATCATACCTTTCTGTTTCTTAGTTTTCAGAGTGTGGAGGAGCTCCTGTGCAGTGGCTATTGCTTCGTGTATCTGTCGATGTTGAAGAAAGGCAAATTGTTCGGGAGCTATATGATCAGACAGTATAGGCTTCAGGCGATTTGCTATAATTTTATATAGGACGTTGCAAAGAGAGATGGGACGAAAGTCGTTAAAGGAGGTAGGAGAATCAGATTTCGGAATCAGGGCTATGAAAGTGGACTTGATGGCTGCATGAATACAACCTTTCCTCCTACTGTCCTCCACGATTCTGAGAAGATCATCTCCTAGAATGTCAAAAAATGCTATAAAGAATTCAATGGTCCACCCATCCGGTCCAGGGCTCTTGTCTTTTTTGAACCATTTGATGGTGGCCTCTAGCTCCTCCTTCGATACAGCCATCGTCAGGTTCTCCGAATCCTCTTGTTCCACAAATCTGGGGAAGTGTTCAGCAGTCCTCATTATCTCGAGTATGTTTGCGATACCGGGTGCCTTGTAAATGGATTTGAAATGTTCGATTGCAAGTCTAGCCAAACCCTGCTGATCAGATATCCTCTGTCCCTGATCATTTTGAAGTTCCCAGATGGTGTTAATGGCTTTTCTGCCATTAGCAAATTTGTGGAAGAATTTGGTGTTATTGTCTCCCTCAGACAGCCATATGGCTCTACTCCTAAGGCGCCAGCTCTCTTCTCTTTCCTTTAGGATTTGTGTGCGCCTGGAAATAAGAGTAGAATATAGATCCTTGTTTCCCGGTGCAGTGAAGGGGCCATCTGATGATTCCTCAAATGTTGCTATGGCCTGTTCGGCCTCCTTCATAATCCTATCATCATTAATCCGCTTCAAGTGTGCCCAGTTCCTGGAGAGGCTTTTGAGTTCGGATAATTTCCTTAAGAAACCAGTAGTATGCTCCTCCTCTTCCGTGATAGGATTCGATCTCCAATACTCCGATACAAGCTGGTGATAGCTGGGGTCCTTTAGCCAAGACGCATTGAATTTAAAGGGGCTTTTAATCCTCGGGTTCTCCTCAGAGAGTTCGAGGAAGATCGGTCTGTGGTCAGATAATCCCCCGGATCCAACCCATTGTCTAATGCGAGGGAGGAGAGTGAGGAAGGCCTCCTTTATGAGGAATCTGTCTAGTCTTCGAGCTAGGCCCTATTCACCACATCTATTATTGGACCAGGTATAGTGTAATTTGGCAGGAGGGATGTCTACCCAATGATGATCTTCGAGTAAGGTAGAACTCAAATCAGACATGTTATCCGCTTGGGCCGAGTGTCCCCAGGATTCACAATGACCCAGGGAGAAGTTTAAGTCTCCTCCCAGAATGATATTGTCTGCCCTGAAGAGTTCAGAAGCCAACAAGGATCTCCAGAATGGTTCTCTATCCACACATGGGTTGTAAACATTGATGATCCGAACCTCGGTGCTCAGAGCACGATCCAGCAAGTCCAGACCGATGAATCCTCTGCCTCCCCAGGAATTACGGAGGATCAAGGATTTGTTGCAGAAGCCAATAGCAATACCCCCGGATCTCCCAGATGCATCCAAAGCATGGAAAGTCCAGTTCGGAAGCCAAGAGCGCAGGATGGGGATAAGGGAGTCGGCCGGGCAGAGGGTCTCCTGGAGAAAGATCACATCCAGGGCATGCGAGGTGAGCAGCCTCCGAAGGGCTAGTTTTTTATGGGGACTAGCAACCCCTCGACAGTTAAAGGACAGGACTTTCATGGAGGGGTAGGCTGTGGGCCGCCTCTAGCTCTAAGGGCCCTGTCAATCGTTTGTTGTCGCCCAAGAGCGACTTCCTCCCCCGCTGTATGTCTGGCCTTAGTGAGTCGGGAGGGGCGGCCTCTAGCCGATTTAGAAGAGGTCGGAGTATGAGAAGGTTCAATGCCTATCGCGTCGACATCCTTCCCCTTAGCTCTGGATCGCAGAGGGTAACGAGGGGAAGAGGGAGGGGGGATGGAGGGCTGGGAGAGGGGGGGTAATGAGGGAGGAGGGGGGGAAGGGAGGGAAGGGGAGGGGGAGGATATCAGGGAGGGGGGGCAGAGGGAGGGGGAGTGTGAGGGGAAGGGAAGCGAGCAAAGGAGGGAGGAGGGAGGGGGTAGGCCCTGTGGGCGGGGGGGAAGCTGGAGAGAGCCTGGGGGGAAGGGGGGGGGGGAGAGTTACCCATGCGAGAGTGCGATGTAAAAATATGAGATATGACAGATGTAGATGATGGAGAAGGGAAGAACATACCCGCGGTCGAGGCGACTTCTCGAGTGGTGCCAGAGCTGATGGGCGGAGGAGGCGAGGCTGGAATGGGGTCCGCAGGACGCTTATCAGCAGCCTTAGAGGCAGAAGTGCCCTGTACGTCTCTTGGAATGCCCGGTGCGACCTTCGTCGGCTACTGTGGTGGCTCTCCATCCTTTTCCAGGGGCTGTGATGGTCCATCCTCCGTCGTAACTGGATCTCCAATCTGCTCAGGGCCCCTTTTTTTGTGGAGGAGGGGGCAGTCCCTGAAGAGGTGACCAACCTTGTGACACCTGCGGCAGCGATAGGGAATGCCTTCATAATCAATAATTTGCTTGCGGGATGTGTCCCGCCATTGGATGGTGATGTACTCCAATAGGCCTCCTCTGGTGTCGAGATTAATCAGAATTCTAGCATAGGCCATCATACCTGTTTGCAGATATGATTTATCATATTCCATATAAGTGCCGATGGCATTTCCGATCCGTTTGAAGATATCTTCGGACCAGTAATGCAGAGGGAGGCCTGGCAGTCGAATCCATACAGGTCCAATACCGATCTGTTCAGTCTCAGGGTCAAAGAGGGGTGTCCAACGCTTCAGCAAAACCGGGGCATGCTCAAAATGCCAGTATGAGGATAGGACCCAATTTGTGTGGTCGGCACGAGCGAAATGGAGGGCGAACAATCCCCTCACAAAGGTCTGCAAGAATGGGATGTCGACCAGATGATGACCCCAAACCTCTGATGCCCATGTCTTTAGTCTCGCGGCCGAGTAATTTCTTCCTCTAATGCGACCAACAAGGACTCTGTCCACAAAGTCCATGGCTTCTCCCCACTGTATGTCTTCTTCTAGTCGCAAAAAAATATCGTCAGCCTTGGATTTAAAGCACTTATGCTTCTTTTTTGTACCCTGAGGGGGGCGGGAGGGAGGAACCCTGTTCAGAGACGGACCCGGGGAGGAGAGGGAAGGTTGGTGGCTATGCAAGTGGGGGGACAGTTCAGTCGATTGGAGGGATCCGGCTAGCGGCGGGATAGCGGAGTAACTGCCGGATGGAGGGGCCTGAGAAGTGAAATTGTACGGAGCAGAAGCGAAGTCGGTGCTCGGAGGCAGATAACTAGGATTTGAGCCCGAGAAGTGGGGGGCTAAACTAGGGTTAGGGTTTAAACAAGCTGAGACAAACCCTAGTGAGGACGGAGAAGCCGGCGGAGTGGAGAGAGCTGGCCAGGTGGGGGGATCGTCCAGCAGGACCACAGGAGGCCGGGAAGGTTCAGCCAGAGAGAAACCGGAGCTGAATAAGCAAGTCGATGTGGAGAAAGGGGTACGTCAGATGGAAACCCCTTCCAACGGGTCATCGGAGTAATCAACGACATCCAGATCCTCCATGGTGACAGCTGCGCCTTGGAACGGAGAAGCCCTTCTTGTCAACCGCAGGAAACGGGAAGCATACACCTTCGAGTCGGTCAACACAGTGACCGCAGGTACGCCACTAGAGGAGTAGTTAGGAGACAGGGTGAAAAAGAACCCCGAGAGTCCCGTTCAAGATACATGCATCTGGCACAACGACCGCGACAGGTTAACTGAGGGCAGCGAGTAGCGACAGAAAGCGGAGAGTGAGCCCGGCGAAGAACATCGGCCGGTCTGAGAGCCGCAGCAAATGAGAAAACCCTAACCGTAACCTACTGCAGCAGACTCCATCCTTCCTCTCGTCTCATTACAATACCCATTCCTCATTCACCATCAAATCTTGGTAGATATAGGTAATGATTTTCAAGGAAAGCATGAGATATAGGTAGGGGTGATTTTAGGGGCGAATGTTCGCCCTTTGGCGAAATTAAGGGGTTTTAAATTTTTAGTGGGCGAATATTTTGTATCATAGTACATTTTTACAAATCACCTCAAATAGCCCACCTTATTTTAAGGGAGAGGGTAAAAAAGGTAAATTTAGCCCTTGAAATTAGGAGTTACAACCTTCCATTCACCCATTTTCAAGAATAGGTTTTATTTAAGTGAATCCATTCGCCCATTTTCAAGAATAGGTTTTATTTAAGTGAATCCATTCGCCCATTTTCAAGAATAGGTTTTATTTAAGTGAATCCTATGGGACAAAGGTCCAAATACCATATTTATAAAAGAGGTATGGTAAATTAACAAAAATATAAATAAATGAGAGGTATGGTAAATAAATAAAGCATTTTTTATATTTACCCCATAACTCACCTTATATACATGCAAGGGTGTAAACAAATAAAAATATAAGTAAAGTGGAGGTATGGTAAATAAATAAAATGTCTTTTTATACTTACTCAAAAGGTATGGTAAATAAATATAAATATAAATAAACTAGATGCATGGTAAATAAATAAAACCTCTTTTTGTATTTAGTCCATAACCCTCATTCTATTTATGAAGGCTCAATAAAGAGGTTTTATTTAAGTGAATCCTATGGGCCAAATACCATATTTGTAAAAGAGATATGGTAAATTAATACAAATATAAATAAGCGAGAGGTATGGTCAACAAATAAAACATTTTTTTATATTTACTCCATAAGTCACCTTGTATTTATGAATGGTATGGTAAATTAATAAAAATATAAATAAACTAGAGGTATGGTAAACAAATAAATCATTTTTTTATATCTACTCCATAAGTCACCTTATATTTATACTATGGGACAAATACCATGGACTAGATTGTTATTAATACCATGCAAAAAAACATTATTAACCCTAATATTAGTATTAGTAAAAATAAAAATGGCACATGGTATTGACCCATGGTATTCACCAAAATGGCACATGGTATTGACCCATGGTATTCACTTGGAATGTAGCCTATTTAAATGGGGGAATTAAACCAGCATAGATCCATCTTTACTTTGGATCTACTAACCCTCGAAAGGTATATCGTGATATGCAAACTAGCATAGAGTGAAAAAATATTTGATCCGATCAAGAGTAAAATGGATGTTGCAATTTAATGTATGTTAAACATTTTAGCTTGGTTAAAATAAAAAATAAAATAAAAATCAACTATTAATTTTATTAATTTGTATAAATTACTAATATTAATTTTTAAGCTCTAGGTTTATGATAACCCATGGTATTCATGTGAGCATAGACTATTTAAAGGGGAAATTCTATCTTAGATCCATCTTAATTATGGGTCTACCAAGTGCTCAGAGGGATAAATAGATTTCATCCCCCTAAGAGTGGTAGATGTGGAGTTAAGATGGATATAGGTTGGTTTTTATGATAATGAAGATATTAAATAGACTTAGGAAATTATATTGTAAAAACATCTTAAGGTGAATGGTTAAAGCATATACATTGGACAAGTATACTTGTATACTTCTGTTTTAAACTGAAACAAATCCAGGGCTAAAAGGAATGGATTGATTGCACTAGTCATCCTTCTATTACTTTCCAACATATGCTGGAGTAAACAAATTGTAATTTGGGTAATTTTTCTAATTGCAAACAGGAACATACTTGTGTATTGGCAGGGTGGTTACGAGGTCCCTAGAAGTGGAGTAAACAGATTGCAATTTGGGTAATTTTTCTAAATGCAAACAGGAACATACTTGTGTATTGGCAGGGTGGTTATGAGGTCCCTAGAAGTGATGAATTTGAATTTGTCTTGGTTTTATATATAGTATTAGGTGTTTTCTCATGCTTTCTGTGAATGGCACAGATGAATTTTATCCTACACCCACTAGGTTATCGATATGTAATTTCGGTAATTTTGAATTCAAAAGATATTTTAAAGAAATGCAATGATTTCATTTGTGTATTCAATAAACACAAGATTTTATAATTGAGTAAAATATTCGCCATGCCTGGTGAGAGATTCGCCAAAAAATTATATATACATATCATATTATTGATAAAATCGCCTTCCATTTTTCCTATATACCATGGAGATTCGCCCATTTATTATACATGTAAATTTAGGGGGGTTCTTAAAATTTTCCATGGATATAGGAGGTAAAATCAGAGGTTTGTATCAATCTGGAATTTTACAAGTTATAGGGGTATGTACAAAAGGTATAGAATCAGTCTTGGTTTCTTGAGTTTCATTAGTTTGAAGACAGTCACCACAAGATTCAGAAGAAGGGTCTTAATCAAGATCAAAGGCATGCGAGCATTTGGTATTTACAATCTTCAAAGGGAAAGAATCAAATGCAGGGTCTCTCAGATACAATATACTTTGTAAAGCCTTCTTGACATTCTCGGGAAAAGAGAAGAAATAATTTATCTCAAAGAACATAATGTCTTGGATGAAATTCCAACTTAAATACCTTATCTTTCCATATTGTCCTTTCATGTTTTTGTTGGTCAGGTTCATCCTCCAGTGGAGTCCTTGTATCTGATTTCAAAACTAATTTGGAATCGCCAGGTGAATGATTTTAGCCTTTCTGTGTCTGATCGTTGTTCACCATCAACAATCAGATCTGAACTTGATTACATTTTGCTGAGGAACATAAAACTACATTCCCCAATATGGTCGCCACTATATTAGTGCCTAGATCTACCTCAGGCTAAAGGAAGGCAAGTCCAGGGTAACATCAAACCATGCTTAACCTGGTAGCTAGCCCTACCAGCTCGAGAGAGGGCTCTCTCCTTGTCAATCTCAATTAGGATATTGGCAATTAGGGCTTGAGATGATTGAATTTAATGTATATTTTAGGCTAGGTATAGTAGCTCAGGGTTTCTGGTTTGATTTTTAGGTTTTGGTTGTTGAATCAATTGGAGAAGGCAAATTGGGTCCGAGAAATCAACTTAGGGACACAGTCATGTTTTGTGGGGTGAGGTAGACAAGGATTTCTGTACTAGAAATGGATTAATATGGTAGATTAAGAAAGCTGAGGATTTTAGGAGGGCATAAAGAAACTATGGATCCTCTTCAAAAAGTTGAAAACATTGAAAGCCAAATGCATTCCCAAGACAAAGCACAACTGTGTATTTTGTCCATTCACCTTGATTTGTTTAGTTTTAGAAGAGAAAAATGGATTTGGATACATATAAAACATAAGGAAAAATCATTATAAAGAAGAAACAATATATAAACTCACGGTCACAAGAATCCCACGAAAATAGTTGTGAAACCTAGTTTTATTCCTTGCCAAACTGCTGATACAAATGTTCAATGAGTGCCACCACTTCTACCAAAGTCCAAACTTTACAAATGATTAAGAGAAAACATAATATAGGCATCAAACAACTCATGCTAGTCATCGGGGGTCGAATCCATGAGTCAAGGAGCTGTTTCAACAACATCTAAACTAGGAACAAGAAAATAGGCAATGGAACAACTTGCTTCTAAAACTAAAAAACCTGATACATTCAGTTCAAAACCACTTTTGATTTGATGTATCTACCCCATCAAGTGTTTTCCATCAATATTTACATCATTTACCATGCAAAATTTACCAATAAAAGAAGAAGAAGTCAACTTCTGAAGAAACTAGGCGAAATTTGACTTTTAGGCAAAATTGACAAAAATTTGCCTGATGCACAGTGCCCTGAGCCTGATGCGCAACACCGATTTAGGGAAGCTTTTGGAGGCCTTCCACTCATCAAAATTAGGCCCAAAATAGTTTGTTGGAAAGATTTCCCTATCTAGTCTCTGGGTCATCTTGAATTTCCTGATTTCGAGTTGATTTTCCCCTTCAAAAATCAATTCTCGCAAGACTGCTTCCTGTGGGTCCAAAAAGTGGCAGAAAGGGCATTTTTTGAGTGTTTTTTGCCCTTTTGGTGGCCAAGATCTTCTCCAAAATTGATGAAACTTTCTGGGTTTGTTTATTTTTTGATGCTAAATCTAAATATGTAAGCCATTTTTCAAGAGGATACACCAATTCAATGCGCAACACCATCAACTGGAATTTCCTGCGTTTCTATTTTCAAAAATGCAAAATGACAAAAAATTTCCAAAATTTCCTGAAATTTGGTAACAGGCAACCTCATTAAGTGATTTGCTGAGATAATGAAGCTTCAGCCAATATTTTGAGTTTATCATGCTCTTTCTTGTTCCTCAAAACTCTTCTTAGCTTGGCTTTTAGCCTCTTTACCCTTGTTCTGCAAATCTTGTTCCAAGTTAAGTAATGATAAGCCATATGGCACAACATTCTCTTCTCTTTGTTGGCTTTCTCAAGCAACTTCTCAAGGTGAATGTTCACCCTTTCCAACCATGTCTCTCGGTAATTCTCAATTTCTTTCTCAAGGGAGGTCATCTCGATCTTTGTTTTCTTTGCCTCTTGCCTATCTTCCCTAATCATTTGCAGCTCCATAATAGCTTGCTTATCTATAAATTGTTTGTTTTCCTACTCAAGATAGTTAATGATCCATTTTTCCCTCTCAAGGTTAAGTGATAAAGATTGTATTTTAGACTCCTTCTCTTTGATAATCATGTCCTTGAGTCTTGAGCTTTGAGAGCCCAAATCAGTAACATCCTCCTCAATCAAAATAAACTCTTTGTCTTTCCCTTCAGGAGGGCTCTCCTCATGCATCCTTTGCTTCCATTTATCTCTTCTCTTTGACTGCTGGCCAACCTGTATAGCTGGAGAAGAAGGCAAAGCCCCTTTAAACCTCGGCAAAGATAGCATTTGCCTATGGTCTGGTGAAGAAAATGAGACCCCTTCCACACTCGGTGGAGATAGTACTCGCTTGGCGGCTGCAAAGAGCATCCTAGTGCCTCTTTCATATGTTACAAACACATGAACCTCCTCTTTTTTATTCTTAGGCTCCTTTTGTTGCCCAGAAGGTTCACCTTCCTCTTGGGGATTTGAAAATATTTGAGGCCCTTGGAAGCACTCATGGGCAATGAAAGTTTCCCATGGCATTCCAAACTGAGTGAGTTGATGCAAAACAATAATTTTGATGACAGAAAAATGATAAATGTTATTGAGTTACTGTGGATATGGTTTTATTTTTGCAATCACTATCATCCTCTCTATGTTTTTTCATATGAAATAAGAGATGCTCATCATTCTGACCCTGGTGAAGTGCATGAGCAATCTGATGTGTTAGGCATAAAGTCTGGAGAACCTACCCTCACATGTAAAGTATTTAATGATAAGTTTCATGAGTGGAACATACCAGTCCTCCAGGAATTTAAAAGGAAACACCCTGCTGAGTTTGCCATGGTACTTGGCCTTGATATAAGGCTCATAATGCTACTTACTTTTGCCTTTTGTTCCATTTTTCCCCTACATCTGGAATTCTTGTGGCCTCTCCAATGATAGTTGGTGAAAGAGTGAAGTTTACCCCAGCAAGATGTACCATATTGTTATCCATGTTTATCACAAACTGCCTTGCTAACGCATGGTGAATTTTGACCCTCTCAACCATTTCACAAAATTCAAAACAGAACTAATATCTGAAACATGTGGTGGCTAGTGGGCAAGCAAGAAGTTCGTTCATGGTGATAGGTTCCTCCCTGATGATTTTTCCACCTTTGTGAGGCTTCTTGGACTGCACATTTCTTTCTCTTGAGTTATCGTTAAGTGTATCCTCTTTAAAATCTTATTCACTGCTTCTTTCCATGCTTGTCTCTATGAGAATAATGGATATGGTGAATAATGGATAATAGGTGGGAACAAAAGGTGGGTATGAAGAGATTTTCTAAATGGAACAATAGTAATGAGATGGGGTAGGGGAATGAAGGGAAGGATTTGGGGAGCTAGGGTTTTGATTTATGAGGGACTTAGGGTTTAATAAAGGGGATTAGGGGAATAGGGAAAGGGAAAATAGAATCAAGGGGTAGTTTTAGTGCAATGAAGTTTCGGGAAAAGGGATAAGGGAAAAAGATTTTGCAGTCATGTGAAGGTTTTACAATGATGTGAAATAGGGTATGGAGCAAGCTATGGTTTTACCTTTAAGAAGCAAAAATCATGAACCAAACATGAAAAAACCTTATTTCAGCTTAGAATGTATGAACACTTATTTGTTAGGAGATGAATGCAGCATCTTGGAGGATTTTAGATGAATTTGTGTGATTTTGAAGCCTCACTGGCCAATTTGTGGTGTACTGATCCCAATGCGTAGTGCACTGAGCCCAATGCGCAGCACCTGCCTGATGCACAACGCGAGTGTATTTTTACATAGGGAAAAGTTGTCTGATGTGCAGCGCCGAGCTCCCAATGCGCAGTGACATTTTTCATACCAGTTTTGGAAGCCTTCCTGGTGTCAAAATTGGGCACGTGATAGTGCGTTGGAAATATTTTCGAGTATACTTTCCAAAAATCTTGCATTTTTCAATCTGGAGCTTATTTGCCCCGTCAAAAGTTAAATCTCCCAAGACTGGTCAAAATGTGTAGAATGAGACTGCCTGAATGCAGAGTGTTGTTGCAGTCAACTTTGGAAGGTCTTTCTCAACTCCAAATTGAGCTCATGATAGCTCATTGGAAATATCTCTTTGTCTAGTTATCCGTTGACTCATCAAGCAAGTCATTTGGTCATCTCGGCTAGGTTAAATCTTGATTTTCCCAAGGTCACTCCAGAAGTGCATCAATCCTCCCGAGGCCAATGATGTTTTTGATATTTCTCCCAAAACATGAAACTTGTGTAAAAACTGAAAGAGGTTTTTCTTCTTGGGTCAATTTTGGACAAAAACCTCTCTCACTTTTGTCAAATCCAACTTCTCTTTCTCATAAATATCATTTGAATAAAACCTATCCCGATGTGTGGAACAAGGGATTTGTGGAAATGAAGGGAAACGAAGGGGATAAGGGGCTTATAAATTCTTGAGAAAATTTTTAGGAAGTAGGGAGGGATGTTAGGAATTAGAGGAATGTGGAATTTCAAATATTAAGTGAGGGGAAGGGGTCCAAAAGGGAATAACACAGACCTAGCCTAGAAAATTGTCAAATTGTAGCAATAAACTAGTGTTTGTGGGAAAATGATGAATTTGAGGGATATGAGTGATGGGAAGCATTTAAGAAGGTATATTAAGGATAGGGGAAGGTTTATGAGCATCAACATACAAGTTTTGTTGATTATTTGACAATCCAAGAAAAATTACCTTGAAAACCCTAGGAGAGGGAAATGAGGCTTACTCAAGTACAACTGAAGCACGAACAAGGTGTAAAATGACCCATTGGAACCTGAAATGATGATGACAACTCTTTGAATGATGTTACACTAAGCTTAATGGTGACATGGACCAATACTTGGAAGACTTTGGGAGGAGTAAAAACAAGCCTAGACCTAATACCGAGTGACCAAATTTTACTTGAAGACTCACTGAAATGACAAAATTTGACTTTGACACCCTGAAATCACTTTGTAAGAGGATGTTTGATCACTGGAGGAAGGCTTCAAAGACTGACACTAACAACTATCATGCATTCTGTCACATCTGATATCTCTTCTTTAGATTCATCTAGTTACCATATACAAGTGAGTTGTTCTTCTACAAGTAGGTTGCCATCAAGTACAACACATACATCATAATGCAAACAATCTCCCCCTTTGGACTTGATGGAAACAACCACACCAAGTCACTCCCCCCCTTTGACATCAAGGGAAAGGGTCATTCTCCCCCTGAGTGCATATTGAATTCTCTGATACGCTGAAGTGTGCTGATTGTGCTCCCATGATCGAGTCCATGCTCCCCCTAAGCATAAGAAAATTCTGCAAAAAGATGTTCTAGAAGAAGAACATGACTCTATACATACATCACAAATGACCTTCCTATCACCAATGACTCATACATACATCCATCTCCCAACCAAGTGGGATATACCAAATTTGACTCATCCACCCAACTGAGTGGGGATATATCAATTGTTTATACATGTTAAAAACAAGAAACATTACATCATCCATCCCATTCATAGAGGGGTTACAAATTAGGTCTTTTCATTACTATCACATTAAAAGATATGCATGACATATATAACGGAGACCAAATATATTAAACAAGACCATGATAGTCATCAGCAACTATCATATGATCTGCACCATCAGCAGCATCTGTCAACAACATCTAGACCAGCAACTTGTATATGTCCATCATTAGTTCCCAAAATATCATCAACCATGTTCTCCCCCTGAACCTGTTCCACCTGTTCACTGTCATATCTGATCATTGCATATGTCAGTAAGAGATATCAAAGAATCACCATCAATCAAATATACATCAAGTTATCAACAACTTTATGAGGACCAATATATTTCCATATGTTATCAACAGATTGAAACCATCATCAAACAGAGCAGATAATTGACAAAACCATTGCAGACCCCTCTTTTTCTATTCTGGCCCACTGCTTTTCTTTAAACCAACATATACACGATTGTGCCCACAGAAACCCGTGTATGTACGCGACTACGCTTTATGAAACTCGTGTATAACCACCTTTCTCTAAATAAAATAGGTTTTAATAGTAGGATGATGCAGAAACTACTCCCAGCTTTTACCTAAGATATTCAAATGTCTCTCTGGGCGGTGGTTTAGTGAATATATCAGCAACCTATTCTTTGGAGGGAACATACTCCAATTTGACCTTTTTTTCAAGCACTTGTTCACGTAGAAAATGATATTTGATGGGTATGTGCTTGGTCTTGGAGTGCATGACTGGATTCTTTGAAATACTGATGGCACTTGTATTATCACATAAAATGGAGATGGGTGGAGTACATGTGATCTGAATGTCTTGCAAGGTTTGCATCATCCAAAGTAGTTGTGTGCAGCAAGATGCAGCAGCCACGTATTCTGCTTCAACTGTAGATAATGCAATTGAACTTTGTTTCTTGCTGAACCAAGAAACTTAACCGGAACCCATATAGAATGCACCACCACTAATGCTTTTTCTGTCATCAACACTTCCTGCCCAATCTGCATCTATATATGCATGAAGTGTAAGATCTGTATCTCTAGGATACCATAAACCAAAGTTCTGTGTTCCTTGAAGATATTTGAAAATCCTTTTGACTGCCTGAAGGTGTGATTCGTTTAGATTTGCTTGGAATCTTTCAACTATTCCCACTGCATACATGATGTCTGGTCGGGTACCTGTTAGATAAAGTAGACTACCAATCATGGATTTGTATGTTGGTTGATGTACCGCTGCTGATTCATCATTTGAGCTAAGACTGCATCCTATTACCATTGGGGTACATACTAGTTTAAAATCTTCCATGTTGTACTTTTTCAGGATCTTTTTGAGATATTTGGTTTGTGAGAGAAAAATACCATCTTTATTTTGTTAAACTTGTAGACCAAGAAAATAGGTAAGCTCACCAAGCAAGGACATTTCAAATTCTTGCTGCATTACTGAAGAAAAATTCTCACTCATGGATTCCTCATTGCTACCAAAAATGATATCATCAAGATACACAACAATTATTAGCAATTTATCAGTGTCCATCTTTGTATATAGATTGTTATCTATTGACCCCTTTGAAAAACCTCGTTGGTGGAGATATTTGTCAAGACGGTAATACCATGCCCTTGGATCCTGTTTGAGACCATAGAGAGCTTTTCTGAGTTTGCATACAAGTTTTGCATCATTTCCAAGAATGAATCCTTCTGGTTGTTCAATATAGACTTCTTCTTCGAAGTCTCCATTAAGAAAGGCAGATTTTACATCCATTTGGTATACTTTGAATTTTTGAAAACTAGAAAGAGCAAGAAACATTCTTATGGCTTCAAGTCTAGCAACAAGTGCAAAAGTTTCTTCAAAATTTATACCTTCTTGTTGAGCATATCCTTTACAAACAAGTCTGGCCTTGTTTCTAATAACTTCTCCATTTTTGTTCAGCTTGTTTTTGAATATCCATTTAGTTCCTATGATATTCTTGTCATGAGGTCTAGGAACTAATTCCCAAGTATTAGTCTTTTCAATTTGTTGAAGTTCTTCATTCATGGTCTTGACCCAACATTCATCTTTGCATGCTTCATTTACATTTTGAGGTTCGGTGGAAGATAGTAATGCTAGATAGCTTGAGGCTTCTGTAATAGTTCTTCTTGTTTGCACACCTGCCCCTTTTTCCCCTAAAATTTGAGTTTCTGGATGATTTTTCTGAACATACTTGGACGAAGTCTTTTCTTCTATCGTTATCTCTTCTTTTTGTGCTTCATTGGTTTCTTCTTCAAAATCAACGTGATTTGATCAGGGAAATTTATCCTCATCTTCTTCATTGTCATAATATTTGGTTTTTATCTTTTTTGGATTTTTGCATGTTTCATCAACCACAACATCAATACTTTCAATAATTTTCCCAAGTCTTTTATTATAACATTTATATCCTTTACTTCAGGAAGAGTAGCCAAAAGATAACCTTCATCTACTCTGGGTTCAAACTTACCAATTTTTCATTAGTACTTTTGATGTAACATTTGCTTCCAAAAACTTTGAAGTATTTTATAGTAGGAGTCTTACCATACCAAAGTTCATGTGGAGTTTGAGTGTTGTTTACCCAAACATTTCCTTGGTTGAGAATAGTGACAGTGGTGGTGGGCTCCAGTATTGTAGCAATAATGCTACAACTCCTGGAGCTTCCTATCTCTAATTTTATCAACCCGGTAGTTCGTACAAACTTGGAAGCGACGGTGTTGTATGCACAAGTACTAGCTCTTGTCGCAGCTGTCACTTGGTCAGTTGGCACAAGTCTGCTAGGGCTCAAGCCAACTTATATATGCTCTCAGAAGAAGCTTGCTAAATGATGGACGAAGGCTATCTTAAAGGAAATTAAACTATTTTGCAAAAATGAATTGAAAGCCAACCAAAACATAGAAACCCTAGTAAACCCTAATCTGACTAGCTTAACCTCTAGGATGCAATGGGTGGAGTGCAAGTATCTGGAAATGATGCCATTACTTCTAATGATGTAAAATGCATGAACTTAAACTACTTTTACTGAAAAGAACATGTTTTTGTGTTTTTTCTTAAATGGTTGGAGTGATGATGATTTTGTTTCTTATTAGGGTTTGGTTGTGCAGAGGTGGTGCGAAAGGAAGGAAAGCTTGGGAAAGGTCAGGGGGGCTAGGAGAGGTCCCAGGGGCTCCTTAGCATCAGTCCACAGAAGTCTACAACGTTCGGATGCTCGGAAACCAAGTTTGCAGGCTTCTACAGGATGTCTGCAGGGGATCCTACAGGAAACTCAAGGATTCTACAAGAAGGCTGCTAACTCCTACAGGATGTGTTGTAGTTGGAGTTTCGGGTGATGGAGGAGTGGAGGAGTGGTATGAGTGGATGGGTAAGGTGAAAAGGAGCTTGTGAGGGCTCAAGGGCAGAGAAATAAGATGGAGAAAGAGTGCATGAAATTGGTTGGTGGATGGATGGGTGAAAGCAATGGACAGGCAAAAAGATGGAGCTACGTGAACAGAAGAGGTGTTGGAAGGCAAACGAACTGAACAGAGGTGGAGTGAGTGGCTTTAGGCGTGGTTAAGAAGTAGAAGAAGATAACCAAGTGCTGCAATGCAGTGTAAAGGAAACAAATCTGCTATGTCCTGCACAAAACCGAGAATTCCATCAACTTATTCTAACTGCGTGATTAAGTCAACGAACAGCAGTATAAACTTCAGAGAAAAACCGTGCATGGAGTTGAGATAAAGAAGTATTGTTCAAGATCAGGATGTATGGATGGTTCTACAATATAAATGACTATGTTGCAGCTAGCATGGAAGCCTAAGACTGCGTTTTTGGTGGTTGGTACAGCCCACACCCCCAATCTCTAAACAGAGATGGCAGCGAGTGCACTATCAACCCTTTTTTTGACTCTAATGAATTACAATCCTCCTACTCTAATCTAGACAACCAAAAGCACTTGAACTGTAAACTAATCCTACTCAATCACATAAAAGAAATCAAATCAGCAAACTGTAAATTCTAAATGCATATCAAAACAAAGAAATAAAGTGTTGAAAAGAAAACGAGTAACAAGACAAGGAAGAGGAGGTCTATTGCTCTCAGGTTGGGCCCTAACCTAAGAGTTATAGCTCCCTTAAAAACTCAGAATTGGATCCAAAGCTGCCTGCCTTTATTAAATAATCATGAGTCTAACATCATGCCAAAACTGGTTTACAAAGAGAAAAAACCAAATTGACTAACTAGCTAAACGAATTGCCTACCAACTAGCTCCCCAAAATGACTAACTGAAATGAGGTCTTAAGCCCTCTTATTTATACAATTTGAGGACCCAACAATCCTCCTAAAATTTAGGTACTTGGCTGCCCAAGACTTCTAGTTAACAACAGTCCAACTTGACTTGCTTGGCTGCCCTTGTGCTCATTGATTTGGTGGCCTTTGAACTCCGAGCTGATGGTGGAGAATTCGAGGTAAGGGCCCATAAATGAGGGGGACACCTTCCTACAAATCCTCTAGCTTGTTCTCCCACGAATTTGGCTGCCAAGTGCTCATTAAGACCTTCAATTTTGTCTCCAAGTTGACCAAAAAGGCTACCCAAAGCACCCATTAGACTTGTTGGCATAATGACTAACCAAATTCACTCTATTAACATAAAAATAATCAAAAACATGCAATAAACAAATGAGAATGGTGGACTAAGCCAAATTAGGAGGTTGAATGAGCCCAAATAATTGTACATTTTTGGGGCTCATCATCACCCCCCTACTGAAAGTGTTGCTCATCCTCTGAGCAACCAATCTCTCTCCTCGTCTTTGATGGCCCTGGTGGCTTCTTTGGCTAACATCTCGGCCAATTCCTCCTTTGGCTTCCCTATTTTCAAACTTTCCTGTAGAAACTGTTCGCTGGCTTCCTGTAGAAACAGTCCTCTGTCTTCCTGTAGAACAGTCTTTGTGTCCAACATTTTCATTCTTTCTCTCTAAGTGGATGTCTTCGGGCTTCCCTGTTCATAGCTGATGGATATCTTTGAAGGAGGCTCCTCCTTTTGTTTAGCTTTTGTGTCCTTAATGACAATTTTCTCCTTTGACAGTGGTTTGGGTTTGCCCACTTTTATCTATGTGCTCCTTTTTCACTTTAAAGTGCATGAAGGTTTGCCTCTTTCCCTTCCTTTTTGGTCTTGGAGGTGTGCTAATGGTGGCAAGCATGGCTGCTGCCTCCTTGGCCAAAATCTCAGGCGATTTTCCCTTTTTGTTCCTCTGTTTCTAGACTTCCTGTAGAAAGTCCTGTGCTGACTGTTTTCTGTCTTCCTGTAGAAACTGCTTCCTGGCTTCCTGTAGAAACAGACAACACCCCTGTATCCTGCTTGGTTGTGGGCGATTCTCCTTTCAGCTGGGCTGCGGCAACCTTCATCTTCTCCTCCTTCCTGCTCTTCTTTCTCACTGCCTGCTGCTTGTAACTCTGAGCTAGTGTGATTTGATGATTTGATTCCATTAATTAGGATCATAGCACAACATAAAATTGGAGCAATATGCCTGGTTGACCTCCATGGCCAAGCTAGGAATGTTTCCAAAGCAGAAGATCAACAAAATGCTATATGAATCACCTGCCATAATGTGGCAGCTTTCATGGATGCCTAAAGAACCCATGGGAATATGGAGCTAGGGAAACATGCAGCAGAATGCGTTTTTATTTGGACTCGTTGTATCCAACAACTTATGTGCTGCTATAAAACATTTATGCTGCAGCTGGCAAGTAGACTTATGTAACAAAGGTAAGAAATATGAGGAATTACAATGGGTGAACAAGGAATCTGGATGGACTTGGATTGTGCTAAAGATCAAGAGGCGTGCATTTATCATAGCAGATATATAACACCGAGAACCCAAGATAGTCTATGCAGCGTTGGGGTTTATACAATTTCTTGCCAGCATCTCCTGAAGCAGCATAGAGGCTATTTGCTGCGTCCTCATAGCCATTCCAATCTTCTTCTACCCGAATCCTATGAATATATTGATCCACATGCAAGACTTGAAGAGCTTCATTTTCAATTTGAAATCAGTGGCTTACAGTCTTAGCTAGACGTGACACACCATACTTCTGAACTCGTACAACGGGCATCTCCATGCTTTCTGGACTGGTTGGCCATTTTGGAAGAGCTGTGGAAGCACCTGATTGGTCTTCTGACAGTGGTATTGCAAGAGGAATTATACCCCGTCTAGCATAAGGAGGGACAAGTTTTTCACCCTTGGCCATATGATAATTGTCCATCTTTCTTCAAGCTCCAAACTTGATGAAGAACCTTAGGCTTCTCTGCTCTGGAAGTCTTTGCTGCACTTTCCTGTAGAAGACCCCACCCGTTTCCTGTAGAGTGTGATTCTGCCTTGGAGTGAGCCCGATGCACGAGTGAGATTTGAGAGCAGGTAGGAAACTCAGCGGAGGACGATAGGTTAAGCCGATTGTGGGCGCAGAGGATGGATACTTCAGTTTAACATGATGCAAGTGCAAGTTGACTAACAGTTCATGACTTCCAGCTGAGCGCTCATTAATTCTGCGTGATTTTTGGTGGAGTGAGGTGGAAAAACATGTGCGCTGGCTTTTTAGAACTACAGTAATGTTATGAACTACATGTCTTCATCTATCTGTCAATCAACTGATGTCCTGTGCACTGGAGTTCAACAGATCTACCACTAACTGTTTTTTTCTTCACGTGAATGACTGATCATCCTGCGTGATTTTTGCCTTGCTGAGTGCAATTGAACGTGGCTCTCTTCTTGGCTGAATCCACTCATCTCATTCATTCATGCATTGCTTTAGATTAGATCTGTGCAAACAGATGAACAAGGTTTAGTCACATACCTGAAATCAAACGGCTGCTTGTGAAGCTTCTTGCTGCTGCATGCTTTGATTCTGCTGCTGCATGCTTGGATCCTTTGATTGCATGAGGCTTGGCTAATGAAGTTTGATTGCTTTTCCTTGTGTAGGTGTCCTCTGGCCGGATCTGAGCTGCATGCAATCGTTTCCACGTTCAACTCTGCCCGTTCAAGCTGCTACTGCTGCATGGTCACAAAACCAGAACTTCTTTTTGCCATTTCTCCCAAACGATAGATCGGATTGATCTGAAACTCGGTGAGCATGTTCCTACCATCATGATTCATCTCCCATAGAAAAATCGTGATCAATGGATGCACGAATTTCGAGAAAAATGGAAAATGGCTGAAGATTTCAGAGCTCGATTTCTCGGAAACCGTGCATCGGAATCGGCTGAAACTGCTTGGGTAGGTTACTATCACCCATGTGCATCTCCCCATGAAACAAGTTTTAAAACGGGTGCATGGATATGGAGAAAATGCAAAAATGGTTGATGGTTATGGAGGCTGATTTCTTGGAAACCGTGCACCGGAATTGCATGAAACTGCTCAGGCATGTTGTCATCAACCTTGTACAATTCCCCATAAAACGGTTTTTCAAATGGATGCATTTTTTTCAAGTTATGGCAAAAACAAATTTTGCTCTATGGATTTTTGCTTCAAGGCACTTTGCATGTGTTTGCATGGTATGACAAAATGAATTTTGGTTGTGATGCAGGTATGGAGATGATGGAGGAGGAGTTGGAAGATTGCATGAGGACTTCTGAACCCTTGAGGAAGCTACCATGTTTGCCAAACCACTTTTTGAAATGCATGCTTAGTTTCCCACAATTTCTGCAGGAAGTTCCTGTAGAAGCACAATGAGAAGCACAAGGAGGAAAAAAATGATGGATAAAGGCAAGGGATGGACACACAAGTGCTTGTAGGCCTAATCAACAGATTCCCACCATTAGATTCACTTTTGAAATTGGATTTGGCTCGTCCAAAGGTTCTACAGGATGTTTCCTGTAGAAATACAGAGCTTCCTGTAGAAGGCAAGAAAATTCCTTTGACCTTGATTTGAGTGCTCCTCCTATCATGAAACGTCCTTCTTTAACCTGCAATGTCATTGCTGCAACATGAAATTATTCAATGGAGATTAGCTTTATTTTTCTTTTTCTTTTTCTCTTTTTTTTTTTTTTTGAAAAACAACTAGGGCGCCTCATGGAGGTTTTCACCCTAATTGCCTGCCTTGGGCGCCTCCAAGGGAGGTTTTCACCCAAAGATCTTATTCTCTTTTCTCTTTTTTCCAACCCATTGACCGCCTCATGGAGGTTTTCAATCAATGAGCCAATCTAAGGCGCCTCCGAGGAGGTTTTCACCTTAGATTTCTATTTTCCTCTTTTTTCATTTTTTCTTTTTCTTTTTTTTCTTTTTTCTTTTTTTCTTTTTTCTACCCTACCCTACTTGAAAAACAAACTTCCTTTCAAGTATAAGAATAATTCCAATGAAGCCATGTGCACATCGAGATTAGAGATAAAATGATGTGGCGGCTTGAAATGCATGCTTGGACAGGTACCCAGATCTCAGAGACCAAATGATCTGACCTTGAAGGGATCAAACATAGCTAAGGAAGAGAGTACTGCTGCAACTTAGTGACTGTCTAGAACCATGTCTCAATATAGCTTTGATATCCTTGGTCCTTTTGCTGATCTGGATCATTCTTCATGTCACTTTCTATCATGACTTTCTCATCTTCCTCCTTTTGTTGATCTTTCTCTTGAATACATGGAAGATTTGATGGTAACCATGAAGGATCTTTCTTTATCTCTGATTCTGATGTCTTCTCTTCATCAAGAGTAGCCCATGGTTCTTTGATCTCCTCTTTGGAATCTTCTTTTGCTTTTGGTCCTTCAATGTTGTCAATATAATCTCTGCTTTGCAACACTCTTCCTGAGCTATGGTGAAGATCATTGAGCTCAAGAGGAGTTGTTTGCATATGTTGTGCCTCAGATTTGCAATGGGGTTGAGCTGCTCCATTGTATGGCTTTGGAAATGGTACGGGTAATTGAGTGGAGGTGTGAAATTGAGATGGAGGTGGATGGCATTGTGGTTGGGTAGGCATTTAGGGTTGCCTTGGTGGAGGAGGAGGCGATGGTTGTGGATGAGCAGGTGGTGGAGGAAAATGAGCGGGATGAGAGTTGTACTGGGGTCTCCACTCCTGATAAGGTGCATTCCACTGAGGCTGTGGCTGAGCATAAGAGTGAAATGAATGAGCAACTGGTAGGGCATAATATGGATCTGTGAAGGAACAAGGAGGATATGACCAAGGAGGAGGTGTAGACCAGGAAGGATGAGCAGGTGGACCCCAAGAAGGCATGAAAGTGGCTTGATAGGGGTCATAATAGGTCTCGGGTGTCCCTTGCAGTTCCTGCTGGTAAGATCTAGGTCCATGCGGCCAACTTTGGTTCATGTAAGAGAGTGATTCAGTGGCTCCCTTGGCTCTTTGATATGTAGCTTTGATTCTGGGCAAGAAAGGGCATTGATCTGTAGGATGGTATTCTTCACAGATGAAACACACTTCTATAGGGTGCATTGGACATTCGTTCCTAGGATGCTTTCTAGTGCACCTAGGACAAAAAATGGCCAAAGCCCTCTTGGCTTCTTCTTGCTTCTTTTGGATCCGCAAGGTATCCAGTTGCATGGCAAGAAACTACCTCATATCACTCTTGAAATCTTCGATCTGATTTGCAAATTCATCTTTGGACAAGGGACTGTTCCCAACATTTCTGCTTGTAGCCATTTGCTTCAGAGGAATGTTTCTTCTTCTTCTCCCCTAGAGGTTCTTCAGATATGTCTTGATGTCCACCCAGGGGTTCTTTCATCACAGCCATCGAAGAAGAACGTTGGCTGTGTGAAGCAGTGGGGGTGTTGTTCAATCATTTTTCTAACTTATCTCTACTCCTACAAAGCATGAAATGAAATCTTTTTGGTTGATTTTTTTGTTTTTTCTACTTCTACCTGCAAAACTAAAATAGATTGAACTGCAACTAATTATCTTGCTGAAATGAAAATGCGGAATTGAAATGAAAGCAGGAAAGGACTAATCTATTTTGCTCAAATGAAATTGCAGGAATGAAATGCTAGGCTACGCTTGCGAAATTGAAATGCTAATCTACGCTTGCAGAAATGAAATTGCGGAATTGAAATGCTAATCTATGAAAGCAGGAAATGCTAATCTATGAAAGCAGGAAATGTCTATGCTACTTTTGCATAATGGAAATGAAATAAACTACTTAGCAGAAAGTTGTAGTAGAAAATAGAAGAATAGCAACAATCACCAATACTCTGCCGCTTCCCCGGCAACGGCGCCAAAAAGATGGTGGGCTCCAGTATTGTAGCAATAATGCTACAACTCCTGGAGCTTCCTATCTCTAATTTTATCAACCCGGTAGTTCGTACAAACTTGGAAGCGACGATGCTGTATACACAAGTACTAGCTCTTGTCGCAGCTGTCACTTGGTCAGCTGGCACAAGTCCGCTAGGGCTCAAGCCAACTTCTATATGCTCTCAGAAGAAGCTTTCTAAATGATGGACGAAGGCTATCTTAAAGGAAATTAATCTATTTTGCAAAAATGAACTGAAAGCCAACCAAAACATAGAAACCCTAGTAAACCCTAATCTGACTAGCTTAACCTCGAGGATGCAATGGGTGGAGTGCAAGTGTCTGGAAATGATGCCATTACTTCTAATGATGTAAAATTCATGAAATTAAACTACTTTTACTGAAAAGAACATGTTTTTGTGTTTTTGCTTAAATGGTTGGAGTGATGATGATTTTGTTTCTTATTAGGGTTTGGTTGTGCAGAGGTGGTGCGAAAGGAAGGAAAGCTTGGGAAAGGTCAGGGGGGCTAGGAGAGGTCCCAAGGGATCCTTAGCATCAGTCCACAGAAGTCTACAACGTTCGGATGCTCGGCAACCAAGTTTGCAGGCTTCTACAGGATGTCTGCAGGGGATCCTACAGGAAACTCAGGGATTCTACAGGAAGGCTGCTAACTCCTACAGGATGTGTTGTAGTTGGAGTTTCGGGTGATGGAGGAGTGGTATGAGTGGATGGGTAAGGTGAAAAGGAGCTTGTGAGGGCTCAAGGGCAGAGAAATAAGATGGAGAAAGAGTGCATGAAATTGGTTGGTGGATGGATGGGTGAAAGCAATGGACAGGCAAAAAGATGGAGCTACGTGAACAGAAGAGGTGTTGGAAGGCAAACGAACTGAACAGAGGTGGAGTGAGTGGCTTTAGGCGTGGTTAAGAAGTAGAAGAAGATAACCAAGTGCTGCAATGCAGTGTAAAGGAAACAAATCTGCTATGTCCTGCACAAAACCGAGAATTCCATCAACTTATTCTAACTGCGTGATTAAGTCAACGAACAGCAGTATAAACTTCAGAGAAAAACCGTGCATGGAGTTGAAATAAAGAAGTATTGTTCAAGATCAGGATGCATGGACGGTTCTACAATAGAAATGACTATGTTGCAGCTAGCATGGAAGCATAAGACTGCGTTTTTGGTGGTTGGTACAGCCCACACCCCCAATCTCTAAACAGAGATGGCATCGAGTGCACTATCAACCCTTTTTTTGACTCTAATGAATTACAATACTCCTACTCTAATCTAGACAAACAAAAGCACTTGAACTGTAAACTAATCCTACTCAATCACATAAAAGAAATCAAATCAGCAAACTGTAAATTCTAAATGCATATCAAAACAAAGAAATAAAGTGCTGAAAAGAAAACAAGTAACAAGACAAGGAAGAGGAGGTCTATTGCTCTCAGGTTGGGCCCTAACCTGAGAGCTATAGCTCCCTTAAAAACTCAGAATTGGATCCAAAGCTGCCTGCCTTTATTAAATAATCATGAGTCTAACATCATGCCAAAACTGGCTTACAAAGAGAAAAAACCAAATTGACTAACTAGCTAAACGAATTGCCTACCAACTAGCTCCCCAAAATTACTAACTGAAATGAGGTCTTAAGCCCTCTTATTTATACAATTTGAGGACCCAACAGTCCTCCTAAAATTTAGGGACTTGGCTGCCCAAGACTTGTAGTTAACAACAGTCCAACTTGACTTGCTTGGCTGCCCTTGTGCTCATTGATTTGGTGGCCTTTGAACTCCGAGCTGATGGTGGAGAATTCGAGGTAAGGGCCCATAAATGAGGGGGACACCTTCCTACAAATCCTCTAGCTTGTTCTCCCACGAATTTGGCTGCCAAGTGCTCATTAAGACCTTCAATTTTGTCTCCAAGTTGACCAAAAAGGCTACCCAAAGCACCCATTAGACTTGTTGGCATAATGACTAACCAAATTCACTCTATTAACATAAAAATAATAAAAAACATGCAATAAACAAATGAGAATGGTGGACTAAGCCCAATTAGGAGGTTGAATGAGCCCAAATAATTGTACATTTTTGGGGCTCATCAAGTGGCGAATGCAGCTTCACCCCAAATGTTTGCGGGAGTTCCAGATTCATCTAGCATAGCAAGAGCCATTTGTTGAACAGTTCTATTCATCCTTTCTACCACTCCATTTTGTTGAGGAGTCCTTGCGATGGAGAACTGCCTTTTTATTCCATGTTATTCACAAAAGTCAAAGAATTCATCTGAGGTAAATTCCTCTCCTTGATCAGATCTAAGGCATTTGATTTTTTGATCTGATTCATTTTCAACCAAACCTTTGAAGGCTTTGAACTTTTCAAATGCTTCATCTTTATGCTTTAGAAGACCTATCCAACACATTCTTGAAAAATCATCAATGAACAATATAAAGTATTCTTCTCCACGAGGTGACTTTTTCCTTGATGGTCCACATAAATTAGTAAGAACAAGTTCAAGAGGCTTACTAGATGACCCTTCCTTTTCGATGAAGTGAGATCTGGTTTACTTACCGAATTGACATGATTTGCATATAGTATTTTCAGGAATTTTGATATCTGGAAGATCATGAATAGACTGGAATCTGCATGCTTTTCTTATTTGAAAAAAACTTATATTTCCCAATCTTTTGTGCCATAGCCAGTTTTCATCATTTTTTCTTAGACAACACTGTTTTTGTCTTCCCTTGAATATGTATAGGTTGTTTGGAGTTCTTGTACCTTTGATAATGGTTTCTCCTATATCAAGCTCACGAACAACACATCCATTTGATCGAAACACTACTTCATTTCCTTGATCACACATTTGACTCACACTCAACAGGTTATGCTTTAAGCCATCAACATACATAACATTCCCAACTTTAAATTTTTCTTTCAAGAAAACAGAGCCTTTACCTTTTATGACAGCAGGAGTATCGTTTCCAAATGAGACACTCTTTTCCTTTTCTAAGGCATTATTTGAGTGCAGTTTTTCTTTGTCACCTGTCATGTGTTTTGAGCATCCACTATCGATGTACCACTGGTTTTCTTGTCCTTTTGCATACAAGGCTATACCACATCTTTCTGTTTGCGGTTCTTTCTTTCTCCATATTTTTAGATTTAATGGAGTTTTCTCCTTTTGAGATATTTGCCAAAATTTACTCCTGCATTCAGATTCTTCATGGCCAAAGTTGTTACAGATTGAGCATTCTATTTCATTTTCAAGAAGAGAAAAGTTATTATAGGAACTTTTCTTGATCCTTGTCACATTCCTTTGATTTCGTGGTTCTCTAGTCATGATGGTTTTGTAAGCAACACATTGAGAAACTTTGTGTCCAAAATTATGACATGAGAAACATTGACCATTAAAGAAGTTCCTGCGATTATCGAATCTACTGATCTGGTGATTGTAGTTTCTATTGATATTTGTTTTTGAAGCAAATTGACTACGATTTACCTGAGGTTGATTGTGGATTATGTTCATCCTTGAAGTAAATTGAGCCTGATTTACTTGGTTATCTGCTTTATGCCTTTGTTGACAATTGTGAAACTGTTCACTGCTCTTTGCTGCATCAAGATAGCTTTTAGTGGAGGTTGACGACTTCTGTGATTGAGATGTTTCTTCAGTATATCCAAGACCTGTCTGTATCAGAGGAGAATGTTTCACTTTGATAATTTCATTTAAGGTTTCTGATCCTTTAGCAAATATAAGATTGAGAGCTTTTGTTTTCTCAAGATCCTTTCTTAGACCCACAATTTCACATTCTAGTTTTTCATTGTGTTTTTCTCTTTCAGCAAGTTGGTATGTCAAGGTATCTATAATCATATTCTTTTCTTCTAAACAGATTTTGAGTGTAGAGATTTCTTCATAAAGGTAATCTTCATCTAAAGCATCCAAAAAATCATCCTCTTCATAAGCCATCAGAAGTATATAGTCATTACTATTTTCATCTTCATCACTATTTGATAAACCATCGTTATCTTCATGAGTATAGTAGCTCTTTTTACTTACACTTTGTTTTCTATTCCATTTTTCAGATTCCTTCCCTTTATCATATTTATCTTTACGAGGAATTTTGGCAGCATAATGATCGACTCTAACACAGGCAAAACATTTGAAAGGTAGTTTACCTCTTAATCTTCTGAAACCCCGTTGAAGCTTCTTGAAAAAGTCTACTTCCTCTTCTTCTACTAAAATATGTTTTGATTCATTGAGTTATTTTCCTTTTGGCGAAGCTTTAAATGTGGCTTCTCTCATATCTGATGGACCTCCTTTTCTCATCTCAAAGGCAGTTAAGATTTCGTGAAGCTGTGTCATAGTAATAGTCTGTAGATGCTTCTTTTCTTCTATGGCAGATACTTTTGATTCAAATTTAGCAGATAAAGATCTTAAAACTTTTTCAACTAAGGTAACTTCCTTTATCTCTTCACCCAAATTCTTCATGCAATTAACAACATCATCTATACGTAAGAAGTAACTAGCTATACTTTCATCATTGTGCATCTTGAGAGTTTCATATTGAATTCTAAGAGTTTGCAGTTTAACATGTTTTACTTGAGAGTCTCCTTCGTAGCTTAGAACGATTTTGTCCCATATTTCTTTAGCTGATTTGAGCTACATAACTTTGACAAACTCTAATCGTGACAGACTTCCCAATAATGTATTGACAACCTTGGCATTGGTTTCATATTGCTTTTTACCTGCCGTATCTATAGGAATTACTGATGGAAATGTATATCCTCCTTCCACGATTTCCTAGACATCTATTCCAAGAGATTGAAAATAGGTTGTGGTTCTTACCTTCTAATAAAAAAAGTTGCTCCCATCAAAGGTTGGAGGTTCGATGGATCCCCCGCTTTCTTGATTACTCATGATGATGGACCTTCCTTCAAGCGATCAAGCTTCTTCTGAAGGACCTGCTCTAATACCAATTGTTGAAAATAATATTAAGAAGGGGGGTGAATAAGTATTATCATATCAATAACTTAATTTTCAAAACTGATTTGTATACACTACTTTAGCTTAGTGAAATAGCGTGTATACGCAATTGTACTTAATGAAACCAGCATATATGTAGAGATCTTTTGATTTACCCAAATTATCATGTATCGAACTTTAATCAATATATCAGGAATTCATTAGACAGTGCAGTAAAAGCAGAATAAAAAATCACACATAAGCAACACAAATGAACACCAAGATATAAGGTGGAAACCCAATGTGGGTGAAAACCACTTGCTGTTGTCTTCTCTGTCTTCTTTTAATAATAAGAAAATTCTGTTTACAATTTTTGTACTGGTGCAATCTTATACCAGTACGCAGGCTTCTTCCTGCAGAAGGCTACAACCTTCTCTCGTTCCCCAGCTTCTACTGGAAGGGAGCTACAACCCCCTAGCTCATGTACTAGCCGATATGTTTGTTAGTACGTAGGCACCGACCTACAGAAGGCTACGACCTTCTTTATTCCTTCAAGGACCTCGTTTCATAAATTTTCAGACTAGATCCATCAACAACATCATTCAATCATCAAATATATCTGCATCAACCAATCTCCTTTTGAACCAACCACAACCAAATCAATCAATCACTTTGACAACCCATCAATCTGATCATTCAGAAGGTTGTCACCAGAATATAGTAACTAGAACCCAAGCCAGAACCCAGAACACTGCAACAGCAAACATAAGCAACTAAAACATATTTTATAAGGTATACGCTACTTCCATGTGTCGAACCTGCGTGTATACGCACTTTCCTCAAAGCCAACCAGCGTATATATCTGCAAATATAAATTCAGAATTCTGCAACTATTCCAGACTTTAGTTATACCCAGATCATATCATTTATAGAATAATATATGCCTTAGAATTCAGATCTAAAATAAACATGAGCAGAAACACCTAATGATAATTCATTTTACGCCTTAAGATCCTGATCTATCATTAGATCTGATCCCTCATCATCAGCTAAGGTTCATCCTTGGTTTAGATCCAACAATGCAGCATAACCCAATAACCTGCATACTAGATCTCACATTTCATCAAATATTTGATACTTGCACACCTTGGCCTAATGTTCTTCTCCTCCTTTTATAGTTTTAGGCCTTTCTCAATACCATGGATCAAAACCACTTAGGACCAATACCTTGGACCAAATACCTAGGGTCAATACCTCGGACCAGATACCTTGGACCAAAATACCATGGACCAAATACTTTGGACCAAAAACTTAGTTTTCCAAGTTATAAGCGCTTTTCCTTCTATGAAAGTGCGTGTGTACATATACGTGACTTGTATACAGTGAACCTGCGTGTATACGCAACTTGGTCAATAGTGAACTTGCATATACCTCTCTTTCTTCATTCTGTGAAGATTGATCTGTAATTCTTTGTTATTTACCTGCTATACTGTGATCTTTCATCTGAGTGAGTTGCCTTCTAAACTGATCGAAGCTGCCTTGCATTTCATCACATCTGTAAACACTATTGTCATGCATTTTGTCACATTTGATATCTCTTCTGTAGATTCATCTAGTTCTCATATACAAATGAATTGTTCAGCTACAAGTGGGTTGCCATCAAGTACAACACATACATCATAATGCCAAAAAAAATCATAAGAAATTAGTATATCTGCTCTTGGTTGTTGGATGTACTCTTGGTGTTATAGTGACAACTAGATGTGCTCTTGGTTTTATAGTTGTTGGATGTACTCTTGGTGTTATAGTGGAAACTACAAGAATTGTTAGTGTTATAGTGGAAGCTACAAGAATTGATCCTCGGTCTTCCCTAGATTAGGTCTGGTGTTATAGTGACAGCTACGAGAATTGTTGGTGTTATAGTGTCATTTACGAGAATTGATCCTGGGTCATGTACTAATAGCTACGAGAGTTATTGGTGTTATTAGGTTTGGTGTTATAGTGACAACTATGAGAATTATTGGTGTTATGGTGGCATTTACGAGAATTGATCTTGGGTCGTGTTATACTGACAACTACAAGAATTGTTGGTGTTATAGTGGCATTTACGAGAATTGATCCTGGGTCTTCCCTGGGTCTTCCTTAGATTAGGTTTGGTAATTACCTATTCACGTGTTATAGTGACAACTACCAGAATTGTTGGTGTTATAGTGGTATTTACGAGAATTGATCGTGGGTATTCCTTAGATTAGGTGTGGGTATTCCTTAGATTAGGTTTGGCAGTTGCCGATTCAGGATGGTGTTAAAAAAATAAAAGGAAAAAAAAAGAAAGAAGAAGAAGAAGATCAAACAAAAAAGAAGTATATTAAAAATTGAATAACCAAAATATAGGAAAAAGAAAACTGAGATATACATGGATGTTTACTTTAGAAAGGGAGTTTCTATTTTTTTAGAGAAAAAAGATTTGGTAAAGATGTAAATAATGTGATTGAAATGTTGATTAGTTATCTTAAATGTGTTTACTTTTATTTCTTAAATCCAAGGTTCAATTTTTTAAAATTTATGTTTTCCATAGATCATACCGATATAATTAATTTTTCAAAAGATTTTGTATTTAACATTAAATCAATTGTCGTAACCAAGATTCATTTATTTGCTTTTTCAAAAAGATTGAGGACAATGATATAATTATGTGCAAATTGGACCTATCAAATTATATTTATATTTTTTGAAAATTATTAAGAAAAAGATAACATGATTCCCTATAAATTTTTATTACATATTAAAATTTATGGGTATGTGTTTTTAGGGATTCCATTTAAAAAATATGTAAAATGTCAAATTTTCATCAGTACATATCACTAAAAAAATGAGATACATCCACAATAAAAAGAACAAATAAGTTTTATTGACCTAGAACATTTATAGAGATCTCAAATAATTTTCGAAAATGTAAAGATGATATTAGGGGAAGTTTGATGTAAAAATAAATCATTGTAATTAATGTCAAAAAAACAAATAGTATGTAATATAATGAAATCAATAATGCTAAATAATTTTGGAGAAAAAATAAGAAAAAAACAGTTTAAAATCAAATATTCAAGTATAAGAACTTATTGAATGATAGTTCAAATTTCTCATCTATATATTACATACTTTTAGTAAACTTTTTTGATCCATATACATTCGATATTTTTAATAAATACACAATAAAATAAAGTAAAAATAAATAAATAAACCTATATGAATTAAAGAAAACAATTTTCTTTCTCACTTTTTAAAAGTCCATAACTCACTCTTACCCTATTATTTTCTTTTAAATGCCCATTTTATACCATAAAGTTTTCTAATATACAATTCTTTTGCACGCCATACCCAGAACGCGAAGGTTTGGTGGGGCGTTAGTTGGTTTCGCCGTATTCACAAATAATCTCCACAGCGATAGTGGTTATCTTTAACGCATGTCAGAATGTGTAAAGCATCTTCCCCGTGCCGAAATATTGCAGAGTCTTGTCTGCTCGTTGTCGGTAGTTGCTGCTCTCTTTATCTCTTCGCTGGAAAGTCATCTCAGTGAACGGAAGGCGTAACCAATCAACGAGGAGAACCAGATCTCTTGATTAAAGACCTGAATAGTTGCATGTGGTGACCCTGCAATAAAAATGTGGATAAAAAAATTTCAATTCTGTGAATAAAATCAACAATATAATACACATAATTTCTTTTTTTAACAATAATGTTTTCTAAATACTTTCGGTTAAACCTCTAACATTTAACCATCCTTGACTTCAAAAACTTATTAGATTAAAATCATCTCTTTAAAATTATTTCTTAATAAACAAATACATAGTTAAAATTAAAATTAAAACAAATACAAGTGGTATGTATCAACAAAGCTTCCCACAAGAAGAAGAGATTTTCTTCTAGATTTTAAATTGATGTTTGACCAGTCTGGGAGTTGTGGTAGAAGATGAGCTTAAATTGATGCAATGAGTGCTAAGTGAACTATTCAAAAATCATGAGAAATTAGTCACTTTACGACTACCTCTCATGGAAATGGTCATACTTTGAATGACTTACCTAACGCAGTTGAATCCCAAAAATGATATCTAATATAATGCACTGCGTAAATCCCCCATACTTAAATTCAAAAAGAGTCAAGGGATCTCTACCTGAATGGTTCATGAGGCACAATACTTGCTAAGGTTTTGCAAATGGGGTAGCAAGCTAAGTGGGCTTGATTGTGGGGAAAAAACTCCACAGTTAAGCGCGCTTAAGCCAGAGGAGTTCTGGGATGGGTGACCTCCTGGGAAGTCCTGGTTACCGGGTGCAAGCCCCGGAAGTGATGATTGATGCTATGTGATTCGTTCTCCACATTTCACTAGTTTCAATCCCATTTCTTCACCCCTGTGAGCATCACCTGATGCAATGAGTGCTAAGTGAACTATTCAAAAATCATGAGAAATTAGTCACTTTACGACTACCTCTCATGGAAATGGTCATACTTTGAATGACTTACCTAACGCAATTGAATCCCAAAAATGATATCTAATATAATGCACTGCGTAAATCCCCCATACTTAAATTCAAAAAGAGTCAAGGGATCTCTACCTGAATGGTTCATGAGGCACAATACTTGCTAAGGTTTTGCAAATGGGGTAGCAAGCTAAGTGGGCTTGATTGTGGGGAAAAAACTCCACAGTTAAGCGCGCTTAAGCCAGAGGAGTTCTGGGATGGGTGACCTCCTGGGAAGTCCTGGTTACCGAGTGCAAGCCCCGGAAGTGATGATTGATGCTATGTGATTCGTTCTCCACATTTCACTAGTTTCAATCCCACTTCTTCACCCCTGTGAGCATCACCTGATGCAATGGGTGCTAAGTGAACTATTCAAAAATCATGAGAAATTAGTCACTTTACGACTACCTCTCATGGAAATGGTCATACTTTGAATGACTTACCTAACGCAGTTGAATCCCAAAAATGATATCTAATATAATGCACTGCGTAAATCCCCCATACTTAAATTCAAAAAGAGTCGAGGGATCTCTACCTGAATGGTTCATGAGGCACAATACTTGCTAAGGTTTTGCAAATGGGGTAGCAAGCTAAGTGGGCTTGATTGTGGGGAAAAAACTCCACAGTTAAGCGCGCTTGAGCCAGAGGAGTTCTGGGATGGGTGACCTCCTGGGAAGTCCTGGTTACCGGGTGCAAGCCCCGAAAGTGATGATTGATGCTATGTGATTCGTTCTCCACATTTCACTAGTTTCAATCCCACTTCTTCACCCCTGTGAGCATCACCTGATGCAATGAGTGCTAAGTGAACTATTCAAAAATCATGAGAAATTAGTCACTTTACGACTACCTCTCATGGAAATGGTCATACTTTGAATGACTTACCTAACGCAGTTGAATCCCAAAAATGATATCTAATATAATGCACTGCGTAAATCCCCCATACTTAAATTCAAAAAGAGTCAAGGGATCTCTACCTGAATGGTTCATGAGGCACAATACTTGCTAAGGTTTTGCAAATGGGGTAGCAAGCTAAGTGGGCTTGATTGTGGGGAAAAAACTCCACAGTTAAGCACGCTTGAGCCAGAGGAGTTCTGGGATGGGTGACCTCCTGGGAAGTCCTGGTTACCGGGTGCAAGCCCCGGAAGTGATGATTGATGCTATGTGATTCGTTCTCCACATTTCACTAGTTTCAATCCCACTTCTTCACCCCTGTGAGCATCACCTGATGCAATGAGTGCTAATTGAACTATTCAAAAATCATGAGAAATTAGTCACTTTACGACTACCTCTCATGGAAATGGTCATACTTTGAATGACTTACCTAACGCAGTTGAATCCCAAAAATGATATCTAAAATACAAAATCTTTTTTTACTTAATTAAAATCTTCTTTAAAATATTTTCTTTAATATCATATACAGCGTAAATAGATAAAATTACAGACACTCAATACTATATTCTCTTATATTGAATGAGGAAATTACACATATTTATACAATCAATAGTCTTAAGATAGAAATTCTATCTTAGACGTACAATAGTGTGGTTGAGAGATTCTCTCAACCACACACTAAAATAGGAGAAACTAAATTCCTATTATGTAGGAACAAATTCCTCAAATGGAGAATTACAACCATAGACAAGTAGGAATTAATTATTTCTAACTCCCCCCCTTAATGACTACTTGTCATGATATTGATTCACAAAGTCTCGTTGTGGTCAAACATAACAAAAAATATGTCGACGTCCATAAAAGAGCAACCATACACCGAAATGTATGGGTACCAACTGCTGCAACCGCTAGTCCTTGTGCATACATGATTCTGTCGACCATTATCACTGCATATATGTACCTACAGTTCCACCACCATCGGAGGAATTGCATGTGCAGAACTTCCAAAAAACAAAGAGAGATCAGTGCCTTTCTAAGCCAAATATTCATGTCCAAATAACAATCGCAAACAGTTGCACTAATTGCACCTTTCGACGCAACTGTCAGATAGAAAAGTGCACCAACCCTCTTATGCTCAGACACACCAATATCTGAGACCGTGAGCCAGGTGTTACTGTAGTCCACCTGCTCTTACGAGCACAAAGCTCTCGTGTACACATTAGCCACTCAGGCAATATGCCACCACCGGGAAAATCCTGTAGCCACTAAGGCTCTGCCACCACCGGGCAAGTCTAATCTGCCACCACCAGGCAAATCCTATAGCCACTAAGGTTTTTCCACCACCGGGCAAGTCTGATCTGCCACCACTAGGCAAATCCTGTAGCCACTAAGGCTCTGCCACCACCAGGCAAGTCCGATCTGCCACCACCGGGCAAATCCAGAACTTAAATGTGCCACCTTCGGGCAAATTCTGTAGCCACTAAGGCTCTATGGATGGTTTCTGGCTCACCATCAACCAACCACACAGGTAATCCATTACAAAGTGGTTTTAAGATCACCAAGAACTTTCAAATACCTTTAAGAGGCTTACATTTCATTCAACATTTTGGAGTTTCTGGGTACATACAATGACCATTACAACAACTGGACTTGTTTATAACATGCTAGGGAGTCTATTCCATAAACCACACTAACTTAAACAAACATCTATTTTACTGTCCACCATAAACATTGCCGCTACTCCTTTACCTCATCTGTGAGGGGTCCACTGATAAAGAAACCGAAACATAGGCACTCACAGTCACACGAAGAGACCACAATTTTCCCTTCAAGAACAGTAATCCAGGACTCCACAGTCCAATCCTCCATCGCATTTCAGTATGCAATTCTCCTGGCATCGCAACATAATGCCACTTCCCCTACTCACAGTGTCAAGGCTAGTCATTGTTTTCAAGCATACTGCCTCATGCTCGCTAACAATCTGCAACACGATCTCGACCATCCTCCAATCTCTGATGTAGCTCCAATTGATGTCGTTTTCATTGTCATGTGTTCACCATTCCCTGCAAATTTGCTTAGTGTTCGAATGACTAGTTCCAACACACATTCAGAATTGTGACAATAGTTGGTCATTCTAATGTAACTCAAATTACAACTAGTTTCATTGTCATGACAGTTAATCAATATATATTGCAACATCATCAGAGAATTAAAAAATACATTTCGACAATAGCATAAACTTCTCTATATATCGAGCAGTTCCAACATGGCTGCTCACGACCTTCCATGCACAACCGGCCACTCTCTAGTGCAAAGTCGGTGTATTTCTCTCTGTGTTGGTGAAGGAACTCGGCATAGTCCCTGCCGTCTAGTAGCAATACCTGTTCCACGCGGTAAAAAATCCCTTCCAACGATGCTCTCCAGCACAGAGTATTTGCCGGAGCTTTGTCCTCCCACAACGACTATGGAGGGAAGGGCATCCCAGAGAGTCGGCAAAGCGTTCTCTTCTCCATGGTCACCGAGCGCGGTGCGGGTCCTCTGTATCTTGTTTACCAGAGTTATTAAGTTATCCATGATGCTGCCACTAGGTATCCCAAGATCGCCTCCTCGCCAAAAACTTGAGCTTTCTGCCAAAAGCAACGGGCTTGTCCTACTGCAAAGCCTATGGATCCTTCGTATATACGATCCATGAGCAATAGATCCGAACAATTACGGAACTCAAACACTGCAACGACTTCCTCCACAAAGTACTTTGTTGGATTAAACATCTGTCATCACCAACCGTAAGCACAGGTCGAGTCTCGGCTTCTCGAAATCCGACGCCGCAAAATTTCATCACAAAAAAACCCAAGAAGAATAAACCAGTCAACAATTCCGTGACAGATATCCAGATTCCAACTTACTAACACGATCCCCGTCACAAGTGATGTGGAACCATCCACATGCACTACTACTATGATCCCAGCTTGAAAATATATTAAGAGGATCTTCTAAGTTTCCCTCCAATGCAATAAGTGCATCACGGAAAACTGAAAATCCAGATTCCAGGTAAATTCCAAATTTTTATTTTACCACGACAGAAAATTTCCGGGATAAATTTCCAGCAGAAGAGACCACTACCTTTCCTCTCTTGACTACATGGAAGGATCCAATGGAAATTGCATCATACCATGAGCAAACGGAGGACAAATGGAGAGCAATACGCTTCAATTCGGTGACCATCACTCAGGTCATGCGGGTTCTTATGCAGATTGATCTCCTCACAAGCTTCGCCCATTGGGAACTTACAGTGCCCCTGCTCTTCTCGTCGATCATGACAGGTCCCGTAGGTAGCAGATCTCAACACCAGTTCACCTATCCTTGTTGCTGTGGTCGGTTTCAAATTCATAGAGCTTTCCTTGGCCAGAAAAACGATGAGTGCCACCTCTGCATTGCACAGCAGTGAAAGCTCATAGGCTTTCTTCATCAAACCACCTCGGCGCTTGTGGAAGGTCACCTACCTGTGCACGCTATTCTCGATCTTCTTGGTTTCTATTTTACCACGCCCCAACAGATTTTCCAAACTCTCTTTCCATTCAGGATGAGCTTCTGCGGTCTTCTCAAGTATTTCAACCAAGTCGCCATCTACAACCCATTGTTTGCATGCTATGAACTTAGCAGACCGCACTGGAAGTTCCGTGACTTCAAACGAATTTGCCAAAGTTTGTGTCTGGTAATTCAGAATAAATACTTGCAAACATCCATGGCTTCGTAGGATGAAGATCTACAGACTTTACACGTTCGGACCGTTGGGCAAGTTTCCTCTTGATTTCAAGTCAGAGAGGCATGGCCTCAAAGTGTGAGACTATGGATCCTTCTGTAATGTTAAAACCCCTGCTAAATCACATAAAACTTGCAGAATCTGATAGATCTGAGCCAAACAGAAGCAATAATGAGAGCCCCGTTCTCAGCTCAAAATTTCACCGATGTGGTTGAAATTTAGCAGCAACAACGTTCACAGATCTTCTCAATTATTTCCCTCAACCCAAGAAGGGCCAAGCCCAGGAGGGGCCAGGCCCTCACGGGCTCTGATACCAAGATAAAATTACAAACACTCAATACTATATTCTCTTATATTGAATGAGGAAATTACACACATATTTATACAATCAATAGTCTTAAGATAGGAATTCTATCTTAGACGTACATTAGTGTGGTTGAGAGATTCTCTCAACCACACACTAAACTAGGAGAAACTAAATTCCTATTATGTAGGAACAAACTCCTCAAATGGAGAATTACAACCATAGACAAGTAGGAATTAAAAGTTATACCGCGTAAATAACCTTCAAAAAGCAATTGCAATTACACAGGAATGCCTTCATTCCATAAAGGTTCCAAAACTAAAGGCATGCTCGATGAAGATTGATTTGATAAAAGGTTATGATAGTCTTTATTGGGAATTATTGTGGAGGACATAGGAATGCCTTCATTCCATGAAGGTTCGAAAACTAAAGGCATGCTCGATGAATTGATTTGATAAAAAGTTATGATAGTCTTGATTGGGAAATATTGTGTCTCATCCTCCACAATATTGGAATCATAATATTGAATGGATTATGACATGTCTTATTTGTACAAATTTTGTTGTTATCATAAATGGTCTCCCATCATCTTTTTTTAAGGCCTCAGGGGATCTCTGATAGTGTTGTACGTTGTCACTATTTCTTTTCTTGCTTGTTATAAAGGGAGTTCGGTTGATCAGGCACACCAACATCACTCATCTGATGCTCATGGATGATTCACTTTTTAGTGTAGAGGTCAATGTGGATGAATGGAACCACTTGTATGTGATCCTTACGTCCTTCGGAGAGGCTTCAGTTCTCTTTATGAGCAAGGAGAAATAAGCATTGATTATGGATTCCAGGGACAAGACAATGATCAACAATATATGTCGAATCTTTGAGATATTTTAGATTCATATATATGAGGGTTTCAGTTACCTTAGCTTCAAACTGAAACCAATCAATTATGGAATCCAGGATTGGGATTGGTTGATTAGTAAGTTCGACAAGAAGCTAACTATGTGGACAAAAAAATGGCTATCTCTTAGTGGGAGATTGATATTAATCAAGTTTGTTGTGAAAATTATTTCAGTGTTTGAGATGCATTTATTTATGAATTTTATGGAGATAATTCATAAAATATATGCCATCATGACCATATTTCTATGGGTCAACCACAATCCGATGAGGAAATTACACCTTGTTTGTATGTCAACAATTGCTCATTTGGTGGACATTGGTGGTTGGGGCATCTTTGATATAGGAACTTTTAACAAGGCTTTATTGATTAATAATATGTGGAGGACGCTGACTCGAAACAACATTTGGCATCAAATTACTAGTGGAAAATATTTGAATTTAAAGGAATATGACCAATGGATCAAAGATGGTGCGGTGGAAAAAAAGTGTTCATCGTACGCATGAGGGAGTATGAAGAAAAACAACCAGTGGCTTCTCAAGGGAATTCAATGGGATGTTGGTTCAAGTTCTCAAATTGAGGTTGGTCTAGACGCCTCAAATGAATTTATTGACAAACACTCATTATCAGTTCCTCTACTTCGTCATCTTCATGAAAGTGATATCTTCTTTCTGAACGAAATCTCTATTGTCCATAATTTCTTTACTATATTTCACTCTTTGCTCAAGGTGGATGAGATTGGTTTAACGGGTCCTTTAGCAATTGAATGGGAGAATTATATTTTTGAGTTATGTGTAGAGAACATTTCTCTTTCTAAATGGGATGATAAGTTGACATGGAATGGATAGATTATTAAGGGCTAGATAATGGTGAGAGAGATATACCATATGTTATCTCTAGTCATAGTTCCAGAAAATAGCTCTTGGATTCAGAAATCATGGTACTAAGAGATTCCACAAAAGCTAAATCTTTTTTGTTGGCTAGCTCTGCTCTACTCTCTTATCTTTGGTATGGAAAATGTGCAAGCACAAAGAAACAGGTACTATCTATGAATTTAGTTGAGACATGTGGTCTATAAGGTTGCTACAAAATCCTAGCCCTTTCTATTCTTCTCTCATACTTCCCACTCCCAACTGCTCTACTAAACTATGGAGAAAAACTTAATAGAAAAAAATGGAACCCATATCACTGATTATGGCCCAGTATTTAACATATCCCTACATCCATCTAGGGCTAAAGTTTGACATCCTCAAACACAAACTAGTGATAATGTTATTGAACCTTCTAGAAACCTCTTAAAAGCGCACACATGGATAGCCTCGTATCTATGAGTAAGGGGGTTGATGGATATCCACTTATACTAAGGTGTTCAACTAGGTAAATGAATTTGTAGGAGGCATCACAACCTCATACTATTTCGAATGAAGCAATTCTTGCATTGTTGGCATTAGTGTGTAGAATGTGGAATCTTGGTCATCATAAATTTGGGACCATAAAAGATTGTCATTAAGGCTTAAAAACGGATCTTGAGGTTTCTCACCCCAAATTTTCAAGATAGGATCATGGTTAAGTTGACATTGTTATTTAATTCCTCCAATTCTTTCGACTTTGAAAGCATTATGGTATATGAAAAAAATGTAATCATCCAATCATTTAATCATGAGGAGACTCTAGTTGCCATATGTATAACTATTGTATCCATAGATATGTTGGTGGTACAGGAAAATAATTACTAGAGAGTGATATCAGGGTAATTAACATTATTTTATTGGTATGCTGAGATAGTTTCTTAGTATTAGGGCAAGCGAGCCCACCAAAAATACTTACTAGAGAACAATATCTTAGTGATTATCTCAACACAAGGATTCTATTAAGATAGTTCTTAAATAAGAGTCTAAGTAGGACCCATATTTTTTTTAAAGCTCTAATAGAGTTATACACGCATTTGAATATTACAATAATGATAGAATTCTCAAATTCTTAATGTAGTATTTTATGTAGGAATTTCATGAAATGGTAGGAGAAGGAAAGGTTCATGGTGGAAATTGCACAATTTCTCAATATAGCATTTATGTAGGAATTTAATGAATTGGAAATAGGGAGAAAGGTTTTTGATGGTATTAGTGGCAAGGGCACGAAAAAATCTATATCCTTTGATATATGTAAGCATTCGAATTGCAACAATTGGCCTATTTTTTTAGGGAACCAAGTAGGATTAACCATACCCTTAGTTACACTACTAGATTGCACAAGTACTAGAGAGTGATCCCCCTGAGTCTTTTCTTTGGTGCACTATAGAAAATATATGGTTGATTGACATATTTAAACATAGTTTTAGGTAACCTATGAGGCTTTGATACACCCAAGGGTACACAAAAGTGAAATTCCATATAAAGGTGTTGTCTAATGTGGTACTCCTTAAAGAGTTATCAACAGAGGTTACATGGTTGTCAAACTATGTGATGTCAGTTGTATTTCATTCATGTATTCTTCCACTATCATATATTTACTCATTGAATGATAAATCACTATGTTACTTACAAATACCAAAATACAAATCTAGTCTAGGAAAAAGATTAAAATATTAAGTTGGAAAAGTTTTTTGGTGTTATTTATTAGTAAATTAGAAGATGAAAACCATAAACAAGAGATTTTACCTATATTTCCTATGTAAGTGTCAAATTACAATACTAATAGCTATTAAAAAGAAGCAAAATATCATAAAATATTATAACATTATTGCTAATAGAAATGTTCACTTTCTTCTTTGAGGGGGAATCGTCCAAATGAATAAAGCTCTTACTACAATATAGTTCACAAGGAATCTCATTACATTACTTCTAATTCTTTATACAATTCTATCTAACTCTCAGTAACATTCTAGATAACAAACTTTCTAATAACCTCGGAAACCTTCTAATAAATGTACTTACAACTATTTCTTTCACACAATTAGATGAGCCTTAATATTAAATATGGTTTCCATACATAGCTATCTATCTATCTACTTGAAAAGTTATGCTTACTTAATCAAAGTTTATACTTATTTAATCAAAAGTTTATTTAATGAAGAGTTTCTCTAGCTTAAATGGATCACTCAAGGCTTCTTTAAATAATTTAGGAAATGGGTTCAACTAAACTTATGAAACAATAATGCCCAGCTATTTTTTTAACCATATGTATTAAAATGAATTATTATTTTATATTTTCCTTAACTAATGAAATAATAAGTTATCTCTAATATAAAAGATTCCACACCAATTTCTTTTTTCCATGGATTTTCGACTTTAGTGTTAAGGATTCACATGTTCTAATTTTGTAAAAAGAAATGATACCTTTATCTAAATACGTGGAATTGCAATGAACACATTCTATTTCTTTCATTAATATGGATTGAAAATTCTAGGCCATTTGTTCATGCTTGTAAAGAGTTTTTTGTTTGTGCATTAAAAAATTCTACATGTTCTCATTTTGTAAAAGAAAATGATACCATTATCTAAATATAATATATGGAATTGCAATGAACACATTCTATTTCTTTCAATGATATGAATTGGAAATATAGTTCATTTGTTCATGCTTGTAAAGAGTATTGGTTATTAAGTTGACTTGTACAAAAAAAAATATATGTTTTTAACCTCTCTTTTTTTCGTGAATCGTGAAGCTAAGTTTGACTTTCTTTCAATCATGATAAATGGAAATGATATCTTCATACTTTTAATAAATAAATACTATTTTACTATTACTTATTATATTTAAAAAGTGAATTATGAAGCTAGGTTTGACTTTCTTTCCATCATGATAATAGAAATGATATCTAAGTATGGGGGATTTACGCAGTGCATTATATTAGATATCATTTTTGGGATCCAACTGCGTTAAGTAAGTCATTCAAACGTATGACCATTTCCATGAGAGGTAGTCGTAAAGTGACTAATTTCTCATGATTTTTGAATGAGTGCTAAGTGAACTATTCAAAAATCAATGAGAAATTAGTCACTTTACGACTACCTCTCATGGAAATGGTCATACGTTTGAATGACTTACTTAACGCAGTTGAATCCCAAAAATGATATCTAATATAATGCACTGCGTAAATCCCCCATACTTAAATTCAAAAAGAGTCAAGGGATCTCTACTTGAATGGTTCATGAGGCACAATACTTGCTAAGGTTTTGCAAATGGGGTAGCAAGCTAAGTGGGCTTGATTGTGGGGAAAAACTCCACAGTTAAGCGCGCTTGAGCCAGAGGAGTTCTGGGATGGGTGACCTCCTGGGAAGTCCTGGTTACCGGGTGCAAGCCCCGGAAGTGATGATTGATGCTATGTGATTCGTTCTCCGCATTTCACTAGTTTCAATCCCACTTCTTCACCCCTGTGAGCATCACCCGATGCAATGAGTGCTAAGTGAACTATTCAAAAATCATGAGAAATTAGTCACTTTACGACTACCTCTCATGGAAATGGTCATACGTTTGAATGACTTACTTAACGCAGTTGAATCCCAAAAATGATATCTAATATAATGCACTGCGTAAATCCCCCATACTTAAATTCAAAAAGAGTCAAGGGATCTCTACTTGAATGGTTCATGAGGCACAATACTTGCTAAGGTTTTGCAAATGGGGTAGCAAGCTAAGTGGGCTTGATTGTGGGGAAAAACTCCACAGTTAAGCGCGCTTGAGCCAGAGGAGTTCTGGGATGGGTGACCTCCTGGGAAGTCCTGGTTACCGGGTGCAAGCCCCGGAAGTGATGATTGATGCTATGTGATTCGTTCTCCGCATTTCACTAGTTTCAATCCCACTTCTTCACCCCTGTGAGCATCACCCGATGCAATGAGTGCTAAGTGAACTATTCAAAAATCATGAGAAATTAGTCACTTTACGACTACCTCTCATGGAAATGGTCATACGTTTGAATGACTTACTTAACGCAGTTGAATCCCAAAAAGAAATGATATCCTCAAACCCTCCATTAAGAAATACTATTCTTTGAAATATTACTTTTTAATCAAAATTTTAACTTAGAGTAAAGACTTAAAACCTCAATCAAGAATCTTAAACCACAATTAATGGTTTATATCAAAAAGGAAGTTGATTGAGTGCTTCTAAAAAACCTCAATAGAATTATTTTAAAATACCCTTTATTGAGATTTAAATATCATTTAACAATTTAAATTCCAAAAAAATTACTTACTTTTATAGGTTTTGAAAGAGTCACAATTTCGAAGAAGTGACCTCCCTTCATCTCTTCCTTGGTAGGTGGTACAATTAGTTCATATAAATTAATTATTGAATGTTTTATCAAATAGTATATCATTTTCTTATTTTCAATTATTATATTTATAAAAAAAAATCAACTTATACGATACTTTATCCCAAGTAATGAAGGGCCATAGAGAATTGTTTTATCTTTATTAGTAAAGACTAGAGTACAGTGATGTGTGGTTTGACGATAAGTCTATTTGGGCGAAGCTCAAGAGATTGTGGTTCAAATCTCATTGAGTACACTCACTTGATGTGGTGGCAGCTAAAGGAATAGATTATGCACAATTTCCCCACCCTCCCTGGGGGCACGTTGAGTCTGCTCTTGCTAAAATCGTAGGATCTTAGTATATCCTACTTAGAGAATTGTTTTCTCTTTATTAGTAAATATCATACAAAAAAATAAGTATATTAAAAGTTGAATAGCCAAAATATAGGAAAAAGAAAACTGAGATATGCATAGATGTTTACTTCTAAAATCATATGATCTTAGTATATCCTATATTAAAAGTTGAATAACCAAAATATAGGAAAAAGAAAACTGAGATATGCATAGATGTTTACTTCTAAAATTATAGGATCTTAGTATATCCAACTTGGATTGATCTTGGATCTCTCTGGCAGTTACGATTCACCATGTGTCAAAAAAAAAAGACTAGAGAATTGTTTTCTGCTCTTGCTAAAATCATAGGATCTTAGTATATCTTACTTAAGAGAATTGTTTTTTCTTTATTAGTAAAGATCATATAGAAAAATAAGTATATTCACCATGTGTAAAAAAAAAGGACTAGAGAATTGTTTTCTGCTCTTGCTAAAATCATAGGATCTTAGTATATCTGAGTTAAGAGAATTGTTTTCTCTTTATTAGTAAAGATCATACAGAAAAATAAGTATATTAAAAGTTGAATAACCAAAATATAGGAAAAATAAAACTGAGATATGCATAGATGTTTACTTGTAAAATCATATGATCTTAGTATATCTGACTTGGATTGATCCTGGGTCTCCCTGGCTTCTGCTCTTGCTAAAATCATAGGATCTTAGTATATCCGACTTAGAGAATTGTTTTCTCTTTATTAGTAGAGATCATACAAAAAAATAAGTATATTAAAAGCTGAATAACCAAAATATAGGAACAAGAAAACTGAGATATGCATAGATGTTTACTTGTAAAATCATAGGATCTTAGTATATTCGACTTGGATTGATCCTGGGTCTCCCTGGCTTTTGCTCTTGCTAAAATCATAGGATCTTAGTATATCTGACTTAGAGAATTGTTTTATCTTTATTAGTAAAGATCATACAGAAAAATAAGTATATTAAAAGTTGAATAATCAAAATATAGGAAAAAGAAAAGTGAGATATGCATAGATTTTTACTTGTAAAATCGTAGGATCTTAGTATATCCAACTTGGATTGACTGGCAGTTACTGATTCACCATGTGTAAAAAAGAAAGACTAGAGAATTGTTTTCTGCTCTTGCTAAAATCTTAGGATCTTAGTATATCCTACTTAGAGAATTGTTTTCTCTTTATTAGTAAAGATCATACAGAAAAATAAGTATATTAAAAGTTGAATAACCAAGATATAGGAAAAAGAAAATTGAGATATGCATAGATGTTTACTTTTAAAATCATAGGACCTTAGTATATCCGACTTGGATTGATCCTGGGTCTCCCTAACAGTTACCAATTCAGCATGTGTAAAAAAAAAGACTAGATAATTGTTTTCTCTTTATTAGTAAAGATCATACAGAAAAATAAGTATATTAAAAGTTGAATAACCAAAATATAGGAAAAAGAAAACTGAGATATGGATAGATGTTTACTTTTAAAAGGGAGTTTATACTTTTTGGAGAGAAAATAGATTTGGTAAAGAGGTATATAGTGTGATTGAAATGTTGATTAGTTATCTTAAATTTGTTTACTTTTATTTCTTAAATCCAAAGTTTTATTTTTAAAATTATTTTTTTTTCCATAGGTCATGCAAGTTTAATTAATTTAATTTTTGAAAAGATTTTGTATTTAAGACTAAATTAGTTGTTAGAACCAAAATTCAATTATTGAAATTAAACTCATCCAATTATATTTATATTTTTTGAAAATTATTGTGAAAAAGATAACATGGTTCTCTATAAATTTTACTGCATATTAAAATATATAAGTATGTGTTGTGAGGAATTCAATTTAAAAATATATAAAATGTCAAATTTTCATCCATACATATCACTACAAAATGGGATACATCATGGATCCAGCACAATAAAAAGAGCAAATAAGTTTTATGAACAACGAACATATAGAGATCTCAAATAATTTTCTAAATAGTAAGGATATTATTAGGCGAACTTGATGTAAAAAATGAGTCATCCTAAAACGAATAATATTGGATATCATAAAATCAATTATAATGATAAATACTTTTGGAAGGAAAATAAAAAAATACATTTTAAAATCAATGTAAGAGCTTGTTGGATGATAGCTTAAATTTCTCATCCAGGTATATTAGATGTTTTTAATAAACTTTTCTCACCTATACGTTACATACTTTTAATAAACACACAACAAAATAAACTTAAAAATAAATAAATAAACATATATGAATTAAATAAATCAATTTTCTTTCTTACTTTTTTAAAAGGCCATAACTCACTCTTACTCTATTATTTTCTTTTAAATGTCTATTTTATAGCCTAAAGTTTTCCAATATACAATTTTTTTGCACGCCATGCGCAGAACCCTAAGGTTTGGTGGGGCGTTAGTTGGTTTCGCCGTATTCACAAATAATGTCCAAAGCGATAGTGGTTATCTTTTACGCATGTCAGAATGTGTAAAGCATGTTCACCGTGCCGAAATATTGCAGTCTTGTCTGCTCGTTGTCGGTAGTTGCTGCCATCTTTATCTCTTCGGTGGAAAGTCATATCAGTGAACGGAAGCGTAACCAATCAACGAGGAGATTAAAGACCTGAATAGCATGTGGTGACCCTGAAATAAAAATTTGGATAAAAAATTTCAATTCTGTGAAAGAAAAAATTCCCCAGTATAATATATATAATTTCCCTTTTTTTAACCATTGTGTTTTCTAAATCCTTTCTTTTAAACCTCTAACATTTAAATAAAAAACTCTCCTTAACTTCAAAAACTTATTTAATTAATTTTTTTTTCTTAATAAACAAATACATAATTAAAATTAAGATTAAAATTTAAACAAATACATAGTATTTTTTCCCTTAATTAAAATCTTTTTTTTAACCACCCATACCGGGTAAATAACCAATTTTTATTTTGTTTCCTAGATCAATGGCAGATTCAAGAAGCAATTACAATTACACAATAATGCTTTCATTCCATAAAGATTCGAAAACTAAAGGCATGCTTAATGAAGGTTGATTTGATAAAAGCTTATGATAGTGTTGATTGGGAATTATTGTGTTTGACCCTCACACGATTGGATTCATAATATTGAATGGATTATGACATGTGTTATTTGTACAAATTTCTTTGTCATCATAAATGGTCTCTCATTATCTTTTTCTAAGGCCTCGGGGGATCTCCGACAAGGTTGTGCATTGTTACCACTCCTTTTCTTGCTTGTTATAAAGGGAGTTTGGCTGACAAGGCACACCAACATCACTCATCTGAGGCTCATGGATGATTTACTTTTTAGCGTAGAGGTCAATGTGGATGAATGGAACCATTGTATGTGATCCTTACGTCCTTCGGGAAGGCTTCAGTTCTCTTTATGAGCAAGGAGAAATAAGCATTGATTATGGATTCCAGGGACAAGACAATGATCAACGAGATATGTCGAATCTTTGAGATATTTTAGATTCATATATATGAGGGTTTGAGTTACCTTGGCTTCAAACTGAAACCAAACAATTATGGAATCCATGATTGGGATTGGTTGATTAGTAATTTCGACAAGAAGCTAGCTATGTGGACGAACAAATGGCTATCTCTTAGTGGGAGATTGATATTAATCAAGTCTGTTGTGCAAAGTATTTCAGTGTTTGAGATGCATTTACTTATGCTTTTTATGGAGATCATTCATAAAATAGATGCCATCATGACCATATTTCTATGGGTCGACCACAGTCAGATGAATAAATTACACCTAGTTTGTATGTCGGTAATTGCTCGTTTGGTGGACGCTAGTGGTTGGGGCATCTTTGATATAGAAGGTTTTAACAAGGCTTTATTGATCAATAATATGTGGAGGATGTTGACTCGAAACAACATTTGGCATCAAATTACTAGTGGGAAATATTTGAATTTCAACGAATACGACTAATGGATCAAAGATGGTGTTGTGGAAAAAAAATGTTCATCATACATATGAGGGAGTATGAATAAAAACAACTAGTGGCTTCTCAAGAGCCTTCAATGGAATGTTGGTTGAAGTTCTCAAATTGAGGTTGGTCTAGACTCCTCAAAAGGATTTGTTTGCAATCTCTCATTACCAGTTCCTCTCCTTCGTCATCATCATGAAAGCAATATCTTCTTTCTAAACCAAATCTCTACTGTCTGTAATTTCTTTACTATTTTTCACTCTTGGCTCAAGGTGGATGAGATTGGTTTAACAAGGCATTTAGCAATTCAATGGGAGAATTATATTTTTTAGTTATGTGTAGCGGATATTTCTCTTTCTGAATGGGATGATAAGTTGACATGGAATGGATAGATCATTAAGGGCTAGATAATGGTGAGAGAGATATACCATAGGTTATCTCTAGTCACAATTTCTCTAGAAAATAGGTCTTGGTTTCAGAAATCATGGTACTCGGAGATTCCACAAAAGCTAAAATGTTTTAGCTGCATAACAAAATTCTGACGTGGGAGAACCTTTTACATAGGGGTTTCATAGGCCGTGATAGATGCATTATGTGTATGAATCATTTGGAAGATGTGAGACACTTATTTCTCACTTGCCCATTTGCATCTGCGGTATGGGACGAGGTCATACAATAATTAAACATGGATGTGATATGGATGATGAGATCGATAGAGGATTTTCTATCACATTGGATTGATACTCAAAAGGAATATTTTGAATTTCCCTTTTACATCATCTGGGACATATGGAGAAGTAGAAATTATAAGATTTTTTAACAAAAGGAGGCAGACATTAGGAGTACAATGTTAAATCTTGTTGCATATTATGTAGAGATCGATCCCAGGAAGAAGAAGCATATTAAGAGATCAATGCAATATAGGGACATATGGAGGAATTACCCTGTTAGATTCTTTGATGGGGCATGTTCTCAATGGATGTGTGGATGTGGCGCCTACATAGTTCAACACTTGGTAGATCCTAATATGTGCCATGTGGTCGGGAATTAATGATTTTCATGTGTATGGAGATTCAAAAGGTATTAATTACTAGGTCATGTGGATTTCTCATTTTCATCTCCCATCGCTCATTAATTGGATGCAACACATTCGTACTTTGGAGAAGTCTTTTTATCGAATCTTCTTCGTGCACATCTACAGGGAGAAAAATCAGGTTGCAGAGACTCTGTCAAACACATGATTGTCGATTGAACCGGGTGTGATCAATTTTATATTTATCTTCCATGGCACTTTGTCTAATGCAGGGAGCATGAACATGTTAAAGTGTGACTATGTTGGCACTCTCAAACTTCCATCTTTTCATTTTTTTTTGATGGGATATAGGAATATTTTTTTGTGCCAGTATATATATAATTTTGTGGTTCTGTTGAGGGTGTTGGATCTTGCCAACATGCAAGGGGGTATCCCCAATGAAAATTCCAAATTAGACTTCACAATGTTTGGAATATGATCCCTTCTAGAAATAAGGCTTGACTGCCATTTTTCAAGAGATTTGCCTTGACTACGATGGTCAGCACAAGAGAGTAATGTACATGAAATTTTGAAGGAAAAGGTGAGTATGCCTTGTGGAATGTTTAGCTAAAAAATGTACCAAGGTTCTTTCACTGGAGGAGAAATAAAAGTGAGCCTTTAAGAGAAGAGTAATAATACTAATTTAATAAAGACACGCAAGCATATATATATGAAATAATCATTGGTCAACTAGTGAAATAGTTCACATAGAAGCAACGATCATTAAAACAAATACAACACACCTTCAACAAGATAAGCTTCAAAGACAACAAAATAATTCAATTTCTTTAGTATAGATGAAAAAAACATATATTTCAAACATTCAAACAATAGTCTTACAGAATTTGTGACATACACATGAAAGTGTGTTGGCTCAACAAACTTCAAGTATTAATAAAAAGTTCCAAGATACATCGGCACAATGAATACCACTAGCTCCAATAGTTAGAGAGTTAGTGCTACCACTTGCTCCTCGAAAACAACTATCTTCTTCTCTAATGCCTAGTGGGAGAAGCCAGGGTGAACAGTCCTTTGTTTGAGGTACGAGGGATTATATATAACAAATGAGGTGAATATCGACCTCCCTTATGACTCTTGGACTTCCCTCATGACTCTTTAACTTCCACACGACCTTTCACATTTTATAGGTGACTCTTTGACTTCCACTTCACATTACATTTCTCAGATTACTGAAAATTACATAATTACATCCGAAAATGATGTGGCAAAGGATGACTCATGGGACACCCTAACATGAAACCTTTACAAGACATGACATGACATTGATGACATGGGCTCAATGATGATGTGGTAATGTCAGGCCACTCTTTTGGTTGTTATATTTTTGTCTTCTTGAAATATGGTACATGCTTTTCCTTTTCCTCCTCCATAATGCCTAAAGGTAGGGAGTCTTCCCTTCGATGTCGATCTTCAATTTTTGTCGCTATCTAATGTCCCTTGATTTTCTTGTTCAATGGTTAGCTCATATGTTCAGCTTCATAGGTGTCTTCTAGCATGATCTCCTTCTTATTCTCCTCCATCATCATCTTGTCATGATAAGATATAATACCTACAATTGAAACAACTCATGCCAAGATGAAATTAGTCTGGAAATATCATAACCTAACTTTCTTCATGAAAATGTTGATTGAACTAGAACTGGGTATTGGATTGAGAGGCACACTCGGGGATTGCATAGTGTGCAATTCGAGGGACCAAGAGTGATGGGCTGAAGCTTGAGACTACAAAGTGTGTAGTTCTAGGGGCCTGGGCAAGATGATTGCACAGTTGAGGAGCTAAATGAGGAAATCTTGAGCCTAAAAGTTTCTCAGTACGTAGTAGAAGAGAGAGAGATTCATAGGGATTACGAAATTGCATAGCTTAAGGAGGCAGGCTGACAACTTAAGGCTTGCCACTACACAATGCGTAGAAGGAGGTTGTCTCGGAGGATGAACTACGTAGTTGCGGAGGTCGAATGGTCAACGTTGAGAACTAAGATTGCACAATGCACAGTCCTTGGAGGAAGGAACTACACATTGCATAGTTCCAAGAGGCAAGGGATTAGATTGAGGGTTGACACTGCATAGTGCATAGTTCCAGGAGGTTGAGTGAGGTATAGTTGATTGGGTAGGAACTTTGCAGATTTTGACTAAGTGTGGAACCAATGAGGTAAAAGTGAGAAACTATAAAACTTGAACACGATCACACAATCATAACAATCAACGACACAACATTGATCACTCAGTACACAAGAACAACATGATCCCATTAATGTGATGACAATAAAAGAACCTCCTCCAAGTGTGACACTTAGGATGTACTTTGTGATGACAATGACGACACATGTGCGACAATGGATAAATTTTTTGGAATGAGTGTCATACATGTTTATATGATAAATAGGACACATTGGCAGCAAAGTTACTACTTGAGATGAACCATAACTTCACTTATGCAATGTGTGACACTTCCCATACCAAAAGACGAAACTTTCATTTTCCTCGCAAAGGGACTAGAAAACTCAGAGGATATTCATGGAATGACACTTACTAATAGAAACAATAGCATGCAATGTCAAAGTAGGCTCCAAAATTTGGATGTAGGTCAAAATTTTGGAGTGCGTTGTAACAGTGAGAACACTTAGCGACACATTGGTAGAACTCCAACTTCTCTGCTTTGGTCTAATATTTTGTGTAGGGTCTAGTTCTTCAAGAAGTGTTGATTCATTGTACTAATTACTCTATTTTTCCCACTTAACCTAGTTATAGATACAATGCCCTAATCCATGTCTTGTTTAAACATATTAAGAATGTTAACCATATCACAATTATTTCAATTCAGGAGAAGGGTAATATATTTCATGAGATTTAGATATTCAGAGTCTTAGCTTTCATATTTGGTGTTTCTCCACTGACAACATGCTTGGATAGTACCTGCAAAACTGAAATTGATTAAACAAACAAATTGAAACTAACTAAAATGAAATTGCAAAACTGAAAAGGAAAGCAAATGAAATGCAGAAATGAAAGCAAGGAAATGACTAATCTACTTTTGCTGAAATGAAGTTGCTGAAATGAAATTGTAGAACTGAAAAGGAAAGCAAATGAAATGTAGAACTGAAAACAAGGAAATGAAATTGCAGAATTGAAAAGGAAAGCAAGGAAATGTAGAAACTGAAAGAAACAACTACTCTACTTTTGTTGAAATAAACTACTTAGCATAATGTTGTGATAGAAAAATAGAAGAAAGTAGTAATCACAGAATACTCTGACGCTTCCCCAGAAATGGTGCCAAAAATATGGTGAGCACCAGTGTTGCACCAATAATGTTGTAGCTCCTAAGCTTCCTACTTTACTTTTATCAACCTGGTAGTTCGTAACAAACTTGGAAGCGACGGTGTTGTATGCACAAGTACTAGTTCTTACTGCAGGATGTCACTTGGTCAGCTGGCACAAGATCACTAGGAGCTCAAGCCAACTTCTATGGATTCTAGAAGAAGCTCTATATGTGATGAAAGAAAGGAAATCTTACTCTACAGAGGCTACTCTACTTGCAAAAAGGAAAAGAAGACCAAAATGTAAAGTAAACCTAGCAAACCCTACTTAACCAACTAATCCTACTTTTGCAGAAAGAGAGATGAAAAACCATGAAATGAATGCCATTACCTACTCAGGAAGTAAACAACATCTACTCAAGCTATTTCTAGAAGTAAATGAGCAAAAAACATCTTTTTGGATTTTTATGTGAAATTGTCATGCATGTAATTTATTTGATTGTGAATGTGGCAGCGATTAGGTGGCGATGGAGGGTGGTTTTGGGACTTGAGAAGATGTAGGATGGTGTGGATGGGTCCTAGGAGGTCTCAGGTGGCCTTCTGGAGGCTTTTCCCGCAATCAGACTTCAAAAAGAAGCCTACAGGAAAATCTACAGGAGGATGCCAAGAGCATTTTTGGAGGTTTTGAAGGTAGGAAAGTGGGTGGAAAGGGTAGCTGAAGGCTAGGATGATGTGTTAAGGTGTCTAGGGTCCACCAAGAATGATTAGGAGAGAGAAATATGGTCGGATTTGTTCATGGAAAGAGAGGAAAGTCTATGGAAAAGTGCAGAAAACTAGGGCAGATTTGAGATGAACTATGGGCGACCTGTGAGGCATAGATCAAAGAGAGATTGTGATGGTTGATTGGCTAACTTGTTGTGAGAAGAGATTTGCTACCAGAGAACTGAAAATCAAACAATGAGATTAAGCAAGCAAGGAAACTAAGTACATCAAAAATAGAATTTTGCATCAAGCTAATCTAGATTATGAGCTATGGAAAGAAATGCTGAAAAATACTATAATGAGAGAAAGCATGGAAGGAAACTTATTGCAAGACAGAAATGAGCATGGTGAAAGAGATCTAAAGCAAAGCATTAACCTTCTAACAAACTGCAACACTAGAAATCCTATGGAAAAGGCAAATCTGTGTTTTTTGTGGCAACAAGAGGGTCTTGGCCTCAGTTCATGGTCCCAAAGGGAGGAAAGGAGGCTAAAGCTCTATTGATGGCCCTTTTGTATCTTCTTTCTATCACTGTTCAACCTGCTATAAGAAACTCAAATGGAAACAACCTTCTAAATCACCAAAAGCAACCTATTCTTAACCAAGAAAGAGATTTATCTAACAGCAACTAATTCATAAACTGAAACAAAGCATATAAATACAAACAAGAGGATCTTCGCTACTTGGATTGGGCCCTAACCCAATAGCTTCAACCCTCTGAGGTAACTCAGTGCTAGCTCGAAAAAGACTTCATCTTTATTATCAAAATAATAATAGGATTACATGAAACTGCCAACAAAAGTGAGCTCGAAGTTGAGCAGAGCAAAGTTGAAACAAAAATTAAAAAAATTGACTAACTTCCTAATGAGGCCCTAGGCCTCTCTACTTATACAACTGAAGCTCCCAATAGCTTCCTTAAAATCAGGGAGGCTTGGCTCCCAAAACTTGAGATAAACAGAAGTTATCCTCCACTTGCTCGGCTACCTCCTAGTGCATTGATGTGGCTGATTGTGCTCTGAGCTGCATGATGGAGAATTTGAAGTGGGGAGTCATAAATGAGGGGGATACCCTCCTATAAATCTTCTCCCTTGTATTCTTTAAATTATTGTTGCCAATTGTCCATTAAATATTTGACTTTATCTCCAAAATTGAACAAAAACCTGCATTAAACACATATTAGACTCCATGGCATAATGACCAACCCAACTCGCTCCACAAGCATAAATATAATCAAAAAACATGCAATAAGCTAGGAGAATGGTTGATTAAACTATGTTAGGAGGCAAAATGAGCCCATATAATTACCCGTTTATGGGGCTCATCAATAAACATACGAAGACATAGAAAGAGAGGGAGAATTGGAGAAGAACATTTTCATTAATAAGAACCATTACATGCAATGAGGTCATTTTTTTGGACTCTTCTCCTCAACCTTCAATCCCTTCTGATTTACTTATGTTAAGGTGTCTTTGCCGATGGTGTCAATTTTAAGTAGGTTTTACTCCATTAATTACATATCTATCAAGTTTCCTTTTACTTAAAATTATGACTTTATGAATTACACATCCAAACCTAGAATATAAACCCCGTAATATTCATATCAATCCTCCCTTCTTAGGAAATGATGGTCCCCATCATTCACCCATAATAAAAAGGAAAAAAAGCCATTATTATTAAAATATGTTATGAGCCAATAAAGAGAAGGGTTTTGTGTGGTTAAGCCATAACCTTAGATTTGTGGATGACCCATAACCGAATTGGAAATAGAAATTTTGGATAAGGTTTTTGTGTGGTTTATCTAATACTGTGAGTTTGTGTATGACCCATAGTTGTGGCCTTTTCTTTTGTCTAACAATGGATTGTTTACTACAAATTTTTTGATAACTTTGATTGTGGTGATGAAAAAAAAATCATTGAAATTCAATTTGAGTTATTTTAAAATACCTTTCCATTGACATAATATAATTGCTCTATAATTGTCTATGGAGTGAGAAAACCATTCTTAAAACTTAGGGTACAAACACCTGTGTAGATTTACATACATGTCTGACTTAAACAAACGATATCTCTTAAACGAGGAAATGAAATCAAGTTATGTAAAAAACCAATTTGAGTTAACAAACAATATTTTTAAATGAGCTATTATACACCCTTATAAGTGTTGTGTATAGGTAGCGACACATACATGAATTTCATTGAAGATTTATTTCCTACATTCCATCCGTGATTATGCTTCTATGGTGGCCATACATAATTTGGAAAATGAGAAATCGATGAAATGAGGTCACCCAATATCTTATATGTTACTTAAAAAATGTTAAGCCTTTTTGTTGTTGTATAATTTTGCAATAACAATGAATGTGAGAATACCAAGTGCAAAGGAACACAAAGGATATCAAGGGTTTGTAGAGAAACATGGGTTGTTGTATAGGTAATGGAACTCTCGTGTTGCAGACCAATGGATATAGTGAACCCATGTAAGAATCTCCTCCAATGGTGAATGAAGATCCATGGGGAAACACCCTATAATGTTTGTGAACCAACTGTGATACTTATACTGTATGGCCTAACAAATGGACTCCAAACGTGCGAAAAGGAGGTTGGATATTTCTGGAAAATTTTAAAACTAAAACATGCTTCAAAATATGGTTCCCATGTAGCAGTAACCTGCTCTAACGAAAATGATCTAGATCTTAGGGGATAAGATCTAGAAGGATTGAATGTCAATAGAGGAGGAGAGAAATCATATTGATATGCCATAAAACCAATAAGAAGACCATTAATAAAAATGAAATTATTGAATACATCACAAATATATGGAGAGAGGGAGAAAGAGAGAGAGAGAGAGAGAGAGAACCATTAATAAAAATGAAATTATTGAATACATCACAAATATATGGGGAGAGAGAGAGAACCATTAATAAAAATGCAATTATTGAATATATCACAAATATATGGGGAGAGAGAGAGAGAGAGAGAGAGAGAGAGAACCATTAATAAAAATGCAATTATTGAATAAATCACAAATATATGGGGGGAGAGAGAGAGAGAGACATTAATAAAAATGTAATCACTGAATACATCACAAATATATGGAGAGAGAGAGAGAGAGAGAGAGAGAGAGAGAAATTCCATTAAGAAGAACCATTATATGCAATTATTAAATACATCAAAAATATATGGAGAGAGAGAGAGAGAGAACCATTAATAAAAATGCAATTACTGAATACATCACAAATATATGGAGAGAGAGAGAGAGGGAGAGAGAGAGGGAGGGAGGGAGAGAGAGTGTTATGAAACCCAAGAAATCCTCGCAGATGCTTTATGGATGTGGGGATTTTCCATTCCTTCATGGCTTTAATTTTGCTAGGGTCTACCTTAACTCCTTCATGAGATACAATATGACCCAAATATTCCACCTCCTAGACTCCAAAGAAACATTTGGATCTTTTTGCATATAATTGTTTCTCCTCCAATAGTTGTAGCACCCTATCAACATGTTCAACATGATCCTTCCAAGACTTGCTGTAGATTAGTATATCATCAAAAAATACTAACACAAATTTTCTAAGGAATGGTTTGAAAATTGAATTCATCAAACCTTGAAATGTTGAAGGTGCATTGGTAAGGCCAAAAGGCATGACCAAAAATTCATAATGACCCTCATGAGTTCTAAATGCCGTTTTCGGAATGTCTTCAATCTTCATTCTGATTTGATGATATCCCGAACGAAGATCCAACTTGGTGAAGTAAATTGATCCATGCAATTCATCCAGTAATTCATCAATGACAGGAATGGGGAACTTATCTTTAATAGTGAGCTTGTTGAGCTCCCTATAATCCGGACACATGCAACATGATCCATCCTTCTTGTGCACCAATACTACTGGAGCTAAGAAAGAACTTTGACTCGGTTGAATTATACCAGCCTCTAGCATTTCTGCAACCATACATTCAATTTCACTTTTTTGGACATAGGGATATCTGTACGGCCTGATGTTTGGAGGAACACTTCCTGGAATCAGATGAATAGCATGATCATGATCACGCATAGGTGGGAGACCTTTGGGAGTCTCAAATACCTTGGAATGATTGTCCAGGACTTTTTGGAGATCGGGAGAAATAGATGATTCCAATGTGGAAACATCTAGCGAACATAATTGTGCAATTACACCTCTTTGCTCCTTTTTTAGAAGCTTTGTCATGCCATTAGAGCTGATTATCTTTCCTGGTTTCCCTGAAATACCCCTTAATTCAACTTCCTTTCCTTCCGTAGAAAATTTGATGAAAAGTTCTTGAAAATTAAAAGCTATTGTACCCAAGGATTGTAGCCATTGGACTCCTAGTACAACATCAACACCTCCCATTGGAATGGAAAGCATTGGGCTAGTCAATACATATTCTCCCATGGATAGCTTGATATTATGGCACTTTCCAGAGAAATTTATTGTTCCTCCATTTGCAATCATCACTTGACACTCTGGTGTTGGATATAGGAAGCAATTCAATTCTTTTGCTACCCTACAATGAATAAAATTCTGTGTGCTTCCTGAATCAATCAACACTATTACCTTTTTCTTCTTGATTTGTCCTTCTATCTTGATGGTTTGAGGAGTGGTAATTCCCGCCAATGCATTACAAGATATGGTCGGATTTATTTGTTCTTCATCTAGGCTTTGTTCCTGGAGTATATCCTCTTCTTTTGACATTTCTTGCTCCTTTTCTTCTTCCTCTTCACAATCTATGTAGAATAATTTCTTCTCAGCACACTTATGACCTTTTGTGTATTTGCTATCACAACTATAACAAAGCCCTTTTGCTCTTTTTTCTTCCAATTGTTCTGGTGTCAACCTTGTAGGTTGTGGAAGACTAGGGGCAACAACACTTCCGTCTTTATAGTTGTGAGTGGTATGCTTCCTAGTTGCCAAAATTTTGCTTTCCATTTTTCTTGCTAACCTGAATGCCTTCTCTAATGAATTAGGTTCCCAAAGGCGAACATCATGTTAGATATTATCCTTTAAAGACCCTATGAACACATCAATCCTATGCTCCTCTGGAATATCTTTTACCCTTATGTTCAATTTTTGGAACTCCTCAATGTGCTCCATTATTGAACCCTTTTGTTTGAGACTTATCAATTGGCTAAAAAAACTGTTGCTTTTTGTATCCTCATAATGTGCTATCAATTCTTCCATAAAAATTGCCCAAGTGATAAATTGTTTATGAGAACAAAGCCATTGATACCATACAAACTGATTTGGTTCCAAATATATACAGTTGCCATACGTACCTTTTGTGTGTTTTGCACATTATTGAGATCGAAGAATTGCTCCATCTGTAATATCCATGTGGCAGTATCCTTGCCATCAAACTTCCTCATATCGATTTTTAGAATATGGTGATTCTTCGATCCAACATTAGCATCTATGGAATCATGATTAACATTTCTTTTGTTCTCATCATGAGTTTCCTTTACTAACTTTTCACCATTAGTAAGTATTTCTTGTAGAAAATTTGTCAAATTTGTCTTCAAATCTACCATGCCTGTCTTCAAATTTGTGTTCAAATCTATCTTCAAATTATCCATCTTAGCTTCCATGCCATTCATCTTAGCTTCCATGCCATTTATCTTAGCTTATTTTAGCTTTTGTGAGCGTGACATTTGTTGCACTTGTTCTTGTAATTTTGATATATCATGTAGCATTTCTTCCTCTTCTTCATGAGTCATGCTAGAGCTTTCAGGTTCCTTACTAGGTGTTTGCATTTTCTTTCCTCGGGGCATCAGTTACTGATAATAATGCTCTACTATGCCCTTTGAATTCCTTCAAAATAAATTTTCAAACCAAGCTGAAGCAAAAATTTAAAAAACTCTACACACCTTTTTTCACTTTGTAGGAGCTCGATATTGCCTCTGATGTAGCTCTATAATTTCCAATCATCTAGTTCTGAATTGGTGATCTGTAGTAGCTCTCTGTGTCCTCTTTCCAATGCCACCAGTCTGATCCAAATTGGATTCTCCAAGAAAGAGTTATGTACAATCTCCCAAGATGACCTGATTATAGACCTTTCCAGAAGAGCGAACTTGTATGAAGCGCCACGTGTACAATTTTTGATCTTTGGTTCTGAAAAAGATATACAAGAAACTAAAGTCCATCCTCTTTCTATACCTTCTTACGAAATTTCAATTTGATTCTCAGAGAGAAAGTTATGACGATCTTCCCCAGGTCACCTGTTTTGAATGTAATTCAGGAGTCTGCAAAAAGACCAACTTCCTCAGATCATATCTTCGCAAATATCATGCAAAAAGCTCTAAAATTTAGACCCAAGGTTCATCACGATTTCTTCTCAAATGCGTTTTTTTTACGACTTCTGAAACGTCACAAAAAAAAAGTTATAGCGAAAATACCACGATGACCTGTTTGGAGCAGCGAAACCCTAGAATCCAAAGCTCTAATACCAAATGTTATGAAACCATCTCAAGAAAAAGATAGAAAAGATAGATCAACGCCTTAAAATTTAGCCTCTTCGAGGGGGAAACCTCCTTTACATTACATAAATGAACAATTCTTGGATGATTCAAATGACAAAACCTCCTTTCTATATATAGGAGTCTAAGGAGTCACAATATAATCCAACCGACCTAACAATAATAATATAAAGCCACAAAAATAACAATAGAGGGATTCTATGGGGCACAGAAATAACAAAATGGGGGTAATAGGGGCACAACAATATAAATAAGGGGTATAACTACAATAGTAATGGGGTAATCACTAGTATTATAGGGACCCAACAGAGAGGGAGGGAGGGAGGGAGGGAGAGGGAGGGAGGGAGGGAGGGAGGGAGAGAGAGAGAGGGAGAGAGAGACAAATTCCATTAAGAAGAACCATTATATGCAATGAGGTCAATTTTGGGACCTCTCCTTGACTTTCACTCTCTTCCTATTTCCTTCTTATAAGGTGTACTTTTTTATAGAGTCAAGTTACTTTGTCAATTACATATCTATCAAACTCTCTTACATAAAAGAATATGACTTGATGACTTACACATCTAAACTTGACTTAAGCCCCCCTAAGATTCAAATCACTATAGATATATTTTCAAATAATTGAGTTGGAAAGATAATTCTTTACAAAACACATCAAACAAATAAAACAAACTCATCTTCAGAAGAGGAGTCATCTCCAAAGGAGAGAGATATTAAAAATTAAAATAAGGTAATAAATATATGGTTGGTTAGGATCCAAGAGGTGGGAATTGAGTTCACAGAATAGGTAATTTCATAAGGGTAATAGCTAATTATATAAATGGAAGAAGCATGCAAGATGATGTAGTGTACTTGTTTGAGAAAAAGAGCTCTAAAGAATTCAACAACATATACCCTTGGGGTGTTGCTTCATGTGGTTACCCCATGGGGGGTAATAGTTGTTCCTACCATTTATAATCTAACAATTGAGTTTTCATTGCCAAAATTATTGATAGCTAGCTTAGGATTGGCTCCAATTTGGTGATATTATCATTGATCGCATCAAAAATTTCCTATTTTAAGGACTGGTAGTGATATACTTTTTTTGCAACTCATCAAAATAAGATTTGAGTGAGGTGAGCTATAAAATTACATGTTTATTCCACCATAATAGTTCGTCAAAATAGATTTGATAAAATTGCTAAAATATTTACTCTGAAATTTCCTTCGATTTTAGATTTTTTTATGTTAGCTTCTATTCTTTTTGGCTTAATGAACTAAATTAGTTGAATTGAGAGAAATAGGGAAAAGAAAGAGATACATACACCATCTACAATAGACATAAATATTTTTTATCGGAAATCCTTATAGGTGGAAACCCATCTAGAAGGCAATGGTGCTCTACTCTCTTCTCTTTGGTATGGAAAATATGCAAGTGTAAAGTAGGTAGTCTCTATGGATTTACTTTAGACCTATGGTCTATAAGGTTGCTACAAAATCCCAGCCCCTTCTATTTTCCTCTCATATTTCCCACTCCCATATGCTCTACTAAACTATGGAACAAAACTTAATAGCGGAAAATTGAACTCATACTCTTCATTACAACCTAGTATTTAACATAGCCCTACATCCACCTAGGGCTAAAGTTTGATATCCTAAAACACAAACTAGTGATAAGTTTCTTGAACCTTCTAGATACCTCTTAAAATCACACACATGGATATCCACATATCTATGAGTAAGGGGTTTGATGGATATCCACTCATACTAAGATGGTAAACTAAGTAAATCAATTTGTAGGAGGCATAACTTTCTCATACTATCTCCAATTGAGGGAATTCTTGCATTGTTGGTATTAGTGTGCAGAATTTTGAATCTTGTTCCATAGTAAGTTTCAGACCATAAAAGGTTGTCATTTAAGGCTTAAAAATGGCTCCCGAGGTTTCTCACTCCAATTTTTCAAGATTGGACCATGGTTAAGATGACCTTGTTATTTAATTCCTCCATTTCTTTCTACTTTGAAATCACTGCA